>OY726519.1:95674357-97001454 GCA_963383655.1 Bathymodiolus septemdierum
CAGCTGTTTGTATGAAACTATTTGATTTTGTTCTCTGTGTATATCAGCCCCGTGTCAGTTGCTGGTATGAAACTATTTGACTTTGTTGAGTAAGTTTCCTTTGTGTATATTAGCTGTTTGTGTGAAACTATTTGATTTTGTTGACTTTTCTCTGTGTATATCAGCTCAGTGTCATTTCTTGGTTTGAAACTATTTCACTGTGTTGAGTTTTCACAGTATATATCAGCCCCGTGTCAGCTGTTGATTTGAAACTATTTGACTTTGTTGAGTGAGTTTTCTCTTTGTAGATCAACCCCATGTAGGCTTTCGTATGAAACTATTGATGTTGTTTTCTTTTCTCTGTGTATATCAGACCCTTGTCAGTTGTTGGTTTGAAACTATTTGACTGTGTTGAGTTTTATCAGTGTATATCAGCCCCATGTCATCTGTTGACCAATGATTATCATATTTCGAAGTTATATTTTTCGCCACAACAAATTCTATATAATATTTGTAAAAGTAAAAAAAAAAGAATATTTAATATATTGTTTTAATAATATACGACAACAAGAAACATGTACAGGACAAATACATTCCATATTATTCGTCAGAATTCCAAGTCGTTGGCGGTGCTATACATTCTGAGATCTATTTATCCAGATATATGTTAACTCCACAACGCAGTATACAGAAAAATTATTTTATCTTCTATCATATTTGTTCCTTGCCTCAAATTGTAGAAGACACACTATTTCTATAGGAATCAAAGTGAACTATCATCTTGTAGATCTACAATAATCATCCCCTTTGTCTTATAGTTAGATATCCCTGGTATCCGTAATGTCAAGAATTAAGCATTGTTGTAGTACTACACTCTCTGACGCCATGTATAGTTATCTTTTGTCTCATTTTGCATACTAAGTATTCTCAAAAAAATTAGAAAATTAAGTTTGTTTGCTTCCGCGAGCTTTGTCGGGATTTGTTACTTGGCCACAATGGAAATTTAATAAAACTACATCGAACAATAAAGTTGTGCATATATCATTTCTTACTTCTGCTTGAAAAAGTGAACATTAAACAATGGCGTTTTCTTCAAAGTAATGTTGTGTATTCCTAAGCTGTCCCTTAATATTGCTTTTATTAATATTTAGTTTCAACTTGTTTATATTATTGTTCAGTGTGTGATCTAGTTTACGAAACACACTCTGTGCAGAGGGGCCGTCGTGGTCGTGATCGTATGGTAGTTGGATTTTCAACTACCTGTGCAATCAATGCCTATCACCACTAAAGTTGTGAGTTCGAAGGTGTACTTGATACAACATTATGTAATAAAGTTTGCCAGTAACTTGCGACAGGTCGATGGTTTTCTATGGGTATTCCGTTTTCCTCCACAAATAAAAATGACCGCCACGATATAACTGAAATATTGTTGAAAATGGCGTTAAACACCATTAACCAAACCAACGAGTTGTTTCAGTTTCATAGTAATTTGTTGCATTGAATATAGTTTGCATGTCCTACTGCAGGTACTAAAATGTCTATGTATATTGCTTACCGTCTTGCGATCATATTGTTTGGGAGGGCGAGATGTTACCGATGTATTAAAGGAGCTTTTACTGATGACCTCTCTAATCCATTCGACCCAGGTTGTCGTCGTAGATCTACTACTGTGAACACGTACAACTACTCTGTTAACTGATATATGAATATTCAATGCGAATAAAGGGGTTGTAATGCGACGGTTCAGTTCCTCCTTTGCTGTGACTGTTGATCCATTGTTCTGGAAAGCTGGTTTTATGGTTTATGTGACATATTCAATGTTTTTTAACGAACGTAGACTATATATATATATACGGCTTATCTCGCTTATAGACAGCATTGTTTGCCCGAATTCTTTCAGACTAGAATATCTCCATGTTTTGCCCATAGAGGTATTACACCTCTATGATTTGACCAAATTGTTGTATTTGTTCAATCTCAAAACCATATAAACTTTTGCTACTATTTAACACTCGTCGTTCGACAATTTGTTATCCAAGTTTCACCGTTCAATCTACACAGAAACAACTTGGTAGAAATGTCGACGGTTAGCACCACATTCTCTCGTTTTGTACAAATTGCCATTTTTGTTTTCTGATTTAAAAAGAAAATAATTCAATGTCGTCTTTCAAAAGCTGTATCCGGAGAAAATCACAGAGCTTTCCCAAAGTCACTGAAAAGATCCACCTCATCAGAACTTGGAATCGAACTTTCAACCTTTGTGCCATGTGAAAGGCGCTGGTCGTGATACCGTATGACACATTGCCACTTTATAGACACTGGTCGTGGTACCGTATGACATATTGCCATGTGAAATACACTGCTTGTGTTACCGTATGGCACGTTGTCATGTTGCACTAGTCGTGGTACCGTATGGCGCATTGTCATGTTGCACTGGTTTTGGTACTGTATGACAAATTGCCAGGCGAAAGGCACTGGTCGTGGTACTGTATGACACATTGTCATGTGAAAGGCACTACTCATGGTTCCGTATGACACATTGCCAGGTGCGAGGTACTGGTCGTGGTACCGTATGACACATTTTAGTACATGACCACGTTGGAACGAATACAAAATCTCCACAAATTCAGAAACTATTAAGGTATTCGACAACATTTATGTTTTTGTGTCGATCGGAAATGCAAGATTACTTACTTCTATGTGACTAATAACCCTTTTAGGTTAAACGTGACATTGTTGTTCTTTGTGTGGTCTTTTACAACGATTTTGTTCAATTTTGTGTCGATCGATAATCAAGATGGTCACCATATCGAAGAGATATGTTAATTTACTTCCTCCTTGGTATTTCAAAATTACCTACATGTACTTGTCCTTTACCAAGGTGACGTTTTCGTATGCCGATTTGAAATTTTCACAAATCAAGGACCAATTAAGTTAAAACAAGTTATAACATGGCGATGTATTCAATAACAGAAATATATTTCAATTAAGAAAAAATACAAACTTGTATGTTCAATTAGACAAATTTTGTGAGAAAGGTCGAAATCCCTTTATTTCTACTTGTCGACCAACTAAACGAAATCTTCCTTTAAACTGCCATATGGCGTGTTTCGTCTTCAAGAGAAATGTGATATGGCCTTATTTTAGTTACAAGGTTTCTGACCTCGGAGTCTATTCAAAGGATAATCAAATAAATATAAAATTACCCGGGTTGGTTAAATGCGTAAATCATGCAACATCGAGACAATTATTTTGTACTTTACTTACATCGTTATAAAGAAACCGGTCTTACAAGATGGTGTGTGTTACTTGTGTACATGTTTTTATATCTTATAAATCTTTGGCTCGGATAATAATTATACTATAAACTATTGTTAGCTGATTGAATATCTAGGGTTTAATAAAAACTATGTTTACCTCAAAAATGTCTAATAACTTTGTGTTGTGATTATAATTCTTTTTAATCATTCGGAAATCACAATTTAAATCTAGTACTACAAACTTTTGTCTGACAGTTCATGAACCCTAGATTAGACATATTTCCCAATGTAAGTCTCATGTTGTGAATTAAATTTGGCATACATCAACGTTAAAAGCTTGTCTGTACGTTAACAAAATGACGTTGCAGTACATTGACTTGCATGTTCAGCAATTACAGGTTCGATTTCTTCTATTTTTTTGGGGGGGGGGGGGGGGGTTCTTTTCGTTTTTTTTTTCTTCGATCTAAATTATGGCCCTTCATTATGATCAATATTAGTTACATTAGATGGCTTCATATACACTTGAATCTACTCAAACTACAATTGTCCATTTGAACAAACACTTTCCAACCATATACATAGTCAGCCAACAACACATCTTACGAGACCTATACCTCGGATATAATAGTTTGTGATTGATATTATGTGAACAAATCTTCACTGACACAATTGCCAGAGGCGTAGTGGCGGATCGGAAAGTGGGTGCAAACTTCATGAGGTGACGGGAATGTGGAGGGGTAAGCTTTAAAACTTTCAAAACTGAAAAGCAAAAAAAAAGGTCTTTCGGCTTCAAACACCCTTAATTATCTCTTGATTTCGTGAAAATATTTGGCTGAAAGCTACAAATTCAGCTTTTTCTAATTCTTTGCACAAAAATGTGGGAGGGTAGAAACACTTTTTGAAAGGGGGTATGTGGTCCCTATTTTTGTTTGCCCTTGCTCCTGCTTGGGTTAATATTGGAGCGACATTTGGCAAAAATAACCTGTCCTGGACATTACAGATATACAAATGTGGTAGATATACATTTATAGTTTATTATTATTATACATGTAATATTATATGTGGATGAGATAGTTGAATCATGTAAAACGATTTATGGTAACCTTTTGCTCAAACTACTCTATACAACATTATGTGATAAAGTTTGTCCGTGATTTTCTCCGGGTACTCCGGTTCCCTCTACCAATAAAACTGTCCACACGATATAACTGAAATATTGTTGAAAGTGGCGTTAAGCACCATCTTTATGTATATATATTTTCCTAGAATAATCTACACTAGGTATTCAAGATAAAGCAAATATGCAAGAGTATCTATATAAAAAAAAACATATAATAGTCATAATATATTACATTTTTATATTAATAGAAATGTCATTTAATAGTATTTTGATTTTGTAGCAAATAAAAGAATAAATTATACATGTATATAGGACGCGTTAGTCACATCCAGTAATTCTTCACCGAGAATTATTGGTGCAGTCCAACTCGTATTCATGAACATTGAAACGCCTATATGTTAAAGTATCCGTAAAACAATCTGCTAGTTTTTTTTTTTTTTTTTTTTATTCAATCACACATGTCATATGACTAGAGTTTATTACAAATGATATTGAATTAATCACATGTTAAGAATGTGTTTTAAGATGTTTCGATAAAAAAAAAAATGCGTGTAATCTTTCCTATATAATCGTCGTAGAAAGCAATTTACAATATTACCTGTTTCGTGTTAAATTGTTCTTTCCTAATAATCAATCATATATATTGATAATACTTTTGATTGATTGATTGAGCAGTTTGATATCACGGGAAACGAAAAAAAAATCATATACATTCTCTCCATCTACATCATGTGAAAAAAGGGTTATGTTATAAAGCAGTCGTTAAAAGTGAGGAGAATGGACATTTGAACTTAGTAAGAATATATGTTTTGTCACAAATCATTATTGATGGCAATGATTGCTTTTTAGTTTAAACTTTCAGCTATTTTCATGACAAGACCAAGTTACAAGTAACATTGACACGGGTACCGGACTACGATTGTAAAAGACTAACACGGGACAAGGAACCAATAAATCGGGGTATTTCCCCTTGCAACGAACCAGCAAAGACCACTCCCACCTGTTACTGTTACAAGTTGTGTTATACGTATACAAAGATGGGACATTTATCTGTATTATCATTTAGCACAATTTTACCCCCAAAGGGGTTGAAGACATGTCATAAACAGAATAAATATGTCATAATATGAGCATTATATTTACAATATACATGTAAATAAAACTGACCGCCACGATATACCTGAAATATTGTTGAAAGTGGCGTTAAACACCGTGCCCCCTATTTACAGAGCAGAGGTACTCGTCTAAGTCTCGTCCCAATGGCAAGACGAGTACTTTATTACTTCCCATAACCAGTAGACGTCTCTTTCCAATGTGATGTTCTCAGCATCATGTCTAATATGGACATGATCAACATTCAACAATATCCCAAAAAAAGATTTGGAAAATACGGAAGAAAAGTAAGTTGAACAGTGAAAAGATATGGTAAATATGGAAGAAAAGTAAATTGTATTGTGAAAAGATTTGGAAAATACAAAAGAAATGTAAGTTGAATAGTGAAAATATATGGAAATTATAGAAGAAAAGAAGTTGAAAAGGGAAAAGATTTGGAAAATACAGAAGAAAGGTAAGTAGAATAGTGAAAAGATAGGGAAAACATAGAAGAAAATTAAGTTGATTAGTGAAAAGATTTGGAAAATACGGAAGAAAAGTAAGTTGAATAGGAAAAAGAAATGGAAAATATGGAAAAAATGTAACTTGAATAGTGAAATGGTTTGGAAAATAAGGAAGACAAGTAACTTGAATAGTATAGTTAAAAGATATGGAAAGTATGGGAGAAAAGTAATTTGAATAATGAAAAGATTTGGAAAATACAGAAGAAAAGTAAGTTGAAGAGTGAAAAGTTAGGGAAAATATGGAAGAAAGATAAGTTGAATAGTGAAATGGTTTGGAAAATACAGAAGAAAAGTAAGTTGAATGGTGAAATGATTTGGGAAATATGGAAGAAAAAATAAGTTGAATAGTGGAAATAATCAGGAAAATATGGAAGAAAAGTAAGTTGAATAGTGAAAAGATTTGGAAAATACAGAAGAAAAGTAAGTTGAATAGTGAAAAGATATGGAAATTATGGGAGAAAAGTCGGTCGAAATGTGATAAGATATTAAAAATATGGGTGAAAATTAAGTTGAAAAGTCAAAACATTTGGAAAATACAGAAGAAAAGTAAGTTGAATAGTGAAAAGATTTGAAAAATATGGAAGAAATTAGGTTGAATAGTGAAATGATATGGAAAATATGGAAGAAAGGCAAGTTGAATAGTGAAAAGATATGGAAATTATGGAGGAAAAGTAGGTTGAATAGTGAAAAACTATGGAAATTATGGACAAAAAGTAAGTTGAATATTGAAAAGATTTGGAAAATATGGAAGAAAAGTCAGTTGAATAGTGAAAAGATATGGAAAATATGGAAGAAAGATAAGTTGAATAGTGAAATGTTTTGGAAAATATGAAAGAAAGGTAATTTGAATAGCGAAAGATATGGAAAATACAGAAAAAAAAAGTGAGCTTAATAGTGAAAAGATATGGAAATTATGGAAGAAAAGTAAGTTGAATAGTGAAAATATTGGGCAAACATGGAAGAAAAATAAGTTGAATAGTGAAAAGATTTGGAAAATACGAAGAAAAGTAAGATCAATAGTGAATAGATAGGGAAAATATGAAAGAAAGATAAGTTGAATTGTGAAATGATTTGAAAAACATAAATAGTAAAGAGATATGGAAAATATGGAAGAAAAGTAAGTTGAATAGTGAAAAGATATGGAAAATATGGAAGAAAGTCAAGTGGAATAGTGAAAAGATAGGGAAAATACGAAGAAAGGTAAGTTGAATAGTGAAATAATAAGGAAAATATGGAAGAAAAGTAAGCCGAATAGTGAAAAACTTTGGAAATTATGGAAGAAAAGTAAGTTGAATAGCGAAATGATATGGAAATTACAGAAGAAAAGTAAGTTGAATAGTGAAAAGATATGGAAATTATGGAAGAAAAGTAAGTTGGATAGTGAAAAGATTTGGAAAATATGGAAGAAAAGTAAGTTCAATAGTGAAAAGATATGGAAAATATGGAAGAAAGGCAAATTTAATAGTGAAAAGATATGGAATTTATGGAGGAAAAGTAGGTTGAAGAGTGAAAAGATTTCGAAAAGACGGAAGAAAAGTAAGATCAATAGTGAATAGATAGGAAAAATATGAAAGAAAGATAAGTTGAATAGTGAAATGATTTGGAAAATATGAATAGTAAAGAGTTATGGAAAATATGGAAGAAAAGTAAGTTCAAAAGTGAAAAGATTTGGAAAATACAGAAAAAAGGTAAGTAGAATAGTGAAAAGATAGGGAAAACATAGAAGAAAATTAAGTTGATTAGTGAAAAGATTTGGAAAATACGGAAGAAAAGTAAGTTGAATAGGAAAAAGAAATGGAAAATATGGAAAAAATGTAACTTGAATAGTGAAATGGTTTGGAAAATAAGGAAGACAAGTAACTTGAATAGTATAGTTAAAAGATATGGAAAGTATGGGAGAAAAGTAATTTGAATAATGAAAAGATTTGGAAAATACAGAAGAAAAGTAAGTTGAAGAGTGAAAAGATAGGGAAAATATGGAAGAAAGATAAGTTGAATAGTGAAATGGTTTGGAAAATACAGAAGAAAAGTAAGTTGAATGGTGAAATGATTTGGGAAATATGGAAGAAAAAATAAGTTGAATAGTGGAAATAATATGGAAAATATGGAAGAAAAGTAAGCTGAATAGTGAAAAGATTTGGAAAATACAGAAGAAAAGTAAGTTGAATAGTCAAAAGATATGGCAATTATAGAAGAAAACTAAGTTGAATAGTGAAAAGATTTGGAAAATACAGAAGAAAGGTCGGTTGAATAGTGAAAAGATAGGGAAATATGGAAGAAAAGTAAGTTGAATAGTGAAAAGATTTGGAAATTACGGAAGAAAAGTAAGGTGAATGGTGAAAAGATGGGGAAAATATGGATAAAAGATAAGTTGAATAGTGAAAAGATATGAAAATTATGGGAGAAAAGTCGGTCGAAATGTGATAAGATATTAAAAATATGGGTGAAAATTAAGTTGAAAAGTCAAAACATTTGGAAAATACAGAAGAAAAGTAAGTTGAATAGTGAAAAGATTTGAAAAATATGGAAGAAAATTAGGTTGAATAGTGAAATGATATGGAAAATATGGAAGAAAGGCAAGTTGAATAGTGAAAAGATATGGAAATTATGTAGGAAAAGTAGGTTGAATAGTGAAATTATATGGAAAATACAGAAGAAAAGTATGTTGAATAGTGAAAATCTATGGAAATTATGGACAAAAAGTAAGTTGAATAGTGAAAAGATTTGGAAAATATGGAAGAAAAGTAAGTTGAATAGTGAAAAGATATGGAAAATATGGAAGAAAGATAAGTTGAATAGTGAAATGTTTTGGAAAATATGAAAGAACGGTAATTTGAATAGCGAAAGATATGGAAAATACAGAAAAAAAAGTGAGCTGAATAGTGAAAAGATATGGAAATTATGGAAGAAAAGTAAGTTGAATAGTGAAAATATTGGGCAAACATGGAAGAAAAGTAAGTTGAATAGTGAAAAGATTTGGAAAATACGGAAGAAAAGTAAGATCAATAGTGAAAAGATAGGGAAAATATGAAAGAAAGATAAGTTGAATTGTGAAATGATTTGGAAAACATAAATAGTAAAGAGATATGGAAAATATGGAAGAAAAGTAAGTTGAATAGTGAAAAGATATGGAAAATATGGAAGAAAGTCAAGTGGAATAGTGAAAAGATAGGGAAAATACGAAGAAAAGTAAGTTGAATAGTGAAATAATAAGGAAAATATGGAAGAAAAGTAAGCCGAATAGTGAAAAGCTTTGGAAATTATGGAAGAAAAGTAAGTTGAATAGCGAAATGATATGGAAATTACAGAAGAAAAGTAAGTTGAATAGTGAAAAGATATGGAAATTATGGAAGAAAAGTAAGTTGGATAGTGAAAAGATTTGGAAAATATGGAAGAAAAGTAGGTTCAATAGTGAAAAGATATGGAAAATATGGAAGAAAGGCAAATTTAATAATGAAAAGATATGGAATTTATGGAGGAAAAGTAGGTTGAAGAGTGAAAAGATTTGGAAAATATGGAAGAAAAGTAAGCTCAATAGTGAAAAGATAGGGAAAATATGGAAGAAAGATAAGTTGAATAGTGAAATGATTTGGAAAATATGAATAGTAAAGAGTTATGGAAAATATGGAAGAAAAGTAAGTTCAAAAGTGAAAGATTTGGAAAATACAGAAGAAAGGTAAGTAGAATAGTGAAAAGATAGGGAAAACATAGAAGAAAATTAAGTTGAATAGTGAAAAGATTTGGAAAATACGGAAGAAAAGTAAGTTGAATAGGAAAAAGAAATGGAAAATATGGAAAAAATGTAACTTGAATAGTGAAAAGGTTTGGAAAATAATGAAGAAAAGTAACTTGGATAGTATAGTTAAAAGATAAGGAAATGATGGAAGAAAAGCAATTTGAATAGTGAAAAGATTTGGAAAATACAGAAGAAAAGTAAGTTGAAGAGTGAAAAGACAGGGAAAATAAGGAAGAAAGATAAGTTGAATAATGAAGTGATTTGGAAAATATGGAAGAAAAGTAAGTTGAATGGTGAAATGATTTGGGAAATATTGAAGAAAAAATAAGTTGAATAGTGGAAATAATATGGAAAATATGGAAGAAAAGTAAGTTGAATAGTGAAAAGATTTCGAAAATACAGAAGAAAGGTAAGTTGAATAGTCAAAAGATATGGCGATTATAGAAGAAAACTAAGTTGCATAGTGAAAAGATATGGAAATTACGGAAGAAAAGTAAGGTGAATGGTGAAAAGATGGGGAAAATATGAAAAAAAGATAAGTTGAATAGTGAAAAGATTTGGAAAATATGGAACAAAAGATAAGTTGAATAGTGAAAAGATATGGAAATTATGGAAGAAAAGTCAGTCGAAATGTGATAAGATATTAAAAATATGGGAGAAAATTAAGTTGAAAAGTCAAAACATTTGGAAAATACAGAAGAAAAGTAAGTTGAATAGTGAAAAGATTTGAAAAATATGGGAGAAAATTAGGTTGAATAGTGAAATGATATGGAAAATATGGAAGAAAGGCAAGTTGAATAGTGAAAAGATATGGAAATTATGGTGAAAATGTAGGCTGAATAGTGAAAAGATTTTGAAATTATGGAAGAAAAGTCAGTCGAAATGTGATAAGATATTAATAATATGGGAGAAAATTAAGTTGAAAAGTCAAAACATTTGGAAAATACAGAAGAAAGGTAAGTTGAATAGTGAAAAGATTTGAAAAATATGGAAAAAAATTAGGTTGAATAGTGAAATGATATGGAAAATATGGAAGAAAGGCAAGTTGAATAGGCAAAAGATATGGAAATTATGGAGGAAAAGTAGGTTGAATAGTGAAATTATATGGAAAATACAGAAGAAAGTATGTTGAATAGTGAAAAGCTACGGAAATTATGGACAAAAAGTAAGTTGAATAGTGAAAAGATTTGAAAAATATGGAAGAAAATTAGGTTGAATAGTGAAATGATATGGAAAATATGGAAGAAAGGCAAGTTGAATAGTGAAAAGATATGGAAATTATGGAGGAAAAGTAGGTTGAATAGTGAAATTATATGGAAAATACAGAAGAAAAGTATGTTGAATAGTGAAAAGCTATGGAAATTATGGACAAAAAGTAAGTTGAATATTGAAAAGATTTGGAAAATATGGAAGAAAAGTCAGTTGAATAGTGAAAAGATATGGAAAATATGGAAGAAAGATAAGTTGAATAGTGAAATGTTTTGGAAAATATGAAAGAAAGGTAATTTGAATAGCGAAAGATATGGAAAATACAGAAAAAAAGTGAGCTTAATAGTGAAAAGATATGGAAATTATGGAAGAAAAGTGAGTTGAATAGTGAAAATATTGGGCAAACATGGAAGAAAAATAAGTTGAATAGTGAAAAGATTTGGAAAATACGAAGAAAAGTAAGATCAATAGTGAATAGATAGGGAAAATATGAAAGAAAGATAAGTGGAATTGTGAAATGATTTGAAAAACATAAATAGTAAAGAGATATGGAAAATATGGAAGAAAAGTAAGTTGAATAGTGAAAAGATATGGAAAATATGGAAGAAAGTCAAGTGGAATAGTGAAAAGATAGGGAAAATACGAAGAAAAGTAAGTTGAATAGTGAAATAATAAGGAAAATATGGAAGAAAAGTAAGCCGAATAGTGAAAAACTTTGGAAATTATGGAAGAAAAGTAAGTTGAATAGCGAAATGATATGGAAATTACAGAAGAAAAGTAAGTTGAATAGTGAAAAGATATGGAAATTATGGAAGAAAAGTAAGTTGGATAGTGAAAAGATTTGGAAAATATGGAAGAAAAGTAGGTTCAATAGTGAAAAGATATGGAAAATATGGAAGAAAGGCAAATTTAATAGTGAAAAGATATGGAATTTATGGAGGAAAAGTAGGTTGAAGAGTGAAAAGATTTGGAAAAGACGGAAGAAAAGTAAGATCAATAGTGAATAGATAGGAAAAATATGAAAGAAAGATAAGTTGAATAGTGAAATGATTTGGAAAATATGAATAGTAAAGAGTTATGGAAAATATGGAAGAAAAGTAAGTTCAAAAGTGAAAAGATTTGGAAAATACAGAAGAAAGGTAAGTAGAATAGTGAAAAGATAGGGAAAACATAGAAGAAAATTAAGTTGATTAGTGAAAAGATTTGGAAAATACGGAAGAAAAGTAAGTTGAATAGGAAAAAGAAATGGAAAATATGGAAAAAATGTAACTTGAATAGTGAAATGGTTTGGAAAATAAGGAAGACAAGTAACTTGAATAGTATAGTTAAAAGATATGGAAAGTATGGGAGAAAAGTAATTTGAATAATGAAAAGATTTGGAAAATACAGAAGAAAAGTAAGTTGAAGAGTGAAAAGATAGGGAAAATATGGAAGAAAGATAAGTTGAATAGTGAAATGGTTTGGAAAATACAGAAGAAAAGTAAGTTGAATGGTGAAATGATTTGGGAAATATGGAAGAAAAAATAAGTTGAATAGTGGAAATAATATGGAAAATATGGAAGAAAAGTAAGCTGAATAGTGAAAAGATTTGGAAAATACAGAAGAAAAGTAAGTTGAATAGTCAAAAGATATGGCAATTATAGAAGAAAACTAAGTTGAATAGTGAAAAGATTTGGAAAATACAGAAGAAAGGTCGGTTGAATAGTGAAAAGATAGGGAAATATGGAAGAAAAGTAAGTTGAATAGTGAAAAGATTTGGAAATTACGGAAGAAAAGTAAGGTGAATGGTGAAAAGATGGGGAAAATATGGATAAAAGATAAGTTGAATAGTGAAAAGATATGAAAATTATGGGAGAAAAGTCGGTCGAAATGTGATAAGATATTAAAAATATGGGTGAAAATTAAGTTGAAAAGTCAAAACATTTGGAAAATACAGAAGAAAAGTAAGTTGAATAGTGAAAAGATTTGAAAAATATGGAAGAAAATTAGGTTGAATAGTGAAATGATATGGAAAATATGGAAGAAAGGCAAGTTGAATAGTGAAAAGATATGGAAATTATGTAGGAAAAGTACGTTGAATAGTGAAATTATATGGAAAATACAGAAGAAAAGTATGTTGAATAGTGAAAATCTATGGAAATTATGGACAAAAAGTAAGTTGAATAGTGAAAAGATTTGGAAAATATGGAAGAAAAGTAAGTTGAATAGTGAAAAGATATGGAAAATATGGAAGAAAGATAAGTTGAATAGTGAAATGTTTTGGAAAATATGAAAGAACGGTAATTTGAATAGCGAAAGATATGGAAAATACAGAAAAAAAAGTGAGCTGAATAGTGAAAAGATATGGAAATTATGGAAGAAAAGTAAGTTGAATAGTGAAAATATTGGGCAAACATGGAAGAAAAATAAGTTGAATAGTGAAAAGATTTGGAAAATACGGAAGAAAAGTAAGATCAATAGTGAAAAGATAGGGAAAATATGAAAGAAAGATAAGTTGAATTGTGAAATGATTTGGAAAACATAAATAGTAAAGAGATATGGAAAATATGGAAGAAAAGTAAGTTGAATAGTGAAAAGATATGGAAAATATGGAAGAAAGTCAAGTGGAATAGTGAAAAGATAGGGAAAATACGAAGAAAAGTAAGTTGAATAGTGAAATAATAAGGAAAATATGGAAGAAAAGTAAGCCGAATAGTGAAAAGCTTTGGAAATTATGGAAGAAAAGTAAGTTGAATAGCGAAATGATATGGAAATTACAGAAGAAAAGTAAGTTGAATAGTGAAAAGATATGGAAATTATGGAAGAAAAGTAAGTTGGATAGTGAAAAGATTTGGAAAATATGGAAGAAAAGTAGGTTCAATAGTGAAAAGATATGGAAAATATGGAAGAAAGGCAAATTTAATAATGAAAAGATATGGAATTTATGGAGGAAAAGTAGGTTGAAGAGTGAAAAGATTTGGAAAATATGGAAGAAAAGTAAGCTCAATAGTGAAAAGATAGGGAAAATATGGAAGAAAGATAAGTTGAATAGTGAAATGATTTGGAAAATATGAATAGTAAAGAGTTATGGAAAATATGGAAGAAAAGTAAGTTCAAAAGTGAAAGATTTGGAAAATACAGAAGAAAGGTAAGTAGAATAGTGAAAAGATAGGGAAAACATAGAAGAAAATTAAGTTGAATAGTGAAAAGATTTGGAAAATACGGAAGAAAAGTAAGTTGAATAGGAAAAAGAAATGGAAAATATGGAAAAATTGTAACTTGAATAGTGAAAAGGTTTGGAAAATAATGAAGAAAAGTAACTTGGATAGTATAGTTAAAAGATAAGGAAATGATGGAAGAAAAGCAATTTGAATAGTGAAAAGATTTGGAAAATACAGAAGAAAAGTAAGTTGAAGAGTGAAAAGACAGGGAAAATAAGGAAGAAAGATAAGTTGAATAATGAAGTGATTTGGAAAATATGGAAGAAAAGTAAGTTGAATGGTGAAATGATTTGGGAAATATTGAAGAAAAAATAAGTTGAATAGTGGAAATAATATGGAAAATATGGAAGAAAAGTAAGTTGAATAGTGAAAAGATTTCGAAAATACAGAAGAAAGGTAAGTTGAATAGTCAAAAGATATGGCGATTATAGAAGAAAACTAAGTTGCATAGTGAAAAGATATGGAAATTACGGAAGAAAAGTAAGTTGAATGGTGAAAAGATGGGGAAAATATGAAAAAAAGATAAGTTGAATAGTGAAAAGATTTGGAAAATATGGAACAAAAGATAAGTTGAATAGTGAAAAGATATGGAAATTATGGAAGAAAAGTCAGTCGAAATGTGATAAGATATTAAAAATATGGGAGAAAATTAAGTTGAAAAGTCAAAACATTTGGAAAATACAGAAGAAAAGTAAGTTGAATAGTGAAAAGATTTGAAAAATATGGGAGAAAATTAGGTTGAATAGTGAAATGATATGGAAAATATGGAAGAAAGGCAAGTTGAATAGTGAAAAGATATGGAAATTATGGTGAAAATGTAGGCTGAATAGTGAAAAGATTTTGAAATTATGGAAGAAAAGTCAGTCGAAATGTGATAAGATATTAATAATATGGGAGAAAATTAAGTTGAAAAGTCAAAACATTTGGAAAATACAGAAGAAAGGTAAGTTGAATAGTGAAAAGATTTGAAAAATATGGAAAAAAATTAGGTTGAATAGTGAAATGATATGGAAAATATGGAAGAAAGGCAAGTTGAATAGGCAAAAGATATGGAAATTATGGAGGAAAAGTAGGTTGAATAGTGAAATTATATGGAAAATACAGAAGAAAGTATGTTGAATAGTGAAAAGCTACGGAAATTATGGACAAAAAGTAAGTTGAATAGTGAAAAGATTTGAAAAATATGGAAGAAAATTAGGTTGAATAGTGAAATGATATGGAAAATATGGAAGAAAGGCAAGTTGAATAGTGAAAAGATATGGAAATTATGGAGGAAAAGTAGGTTGAATAGTGAAATTATATCGAAAATACAGAAGAAAAGTATGTTGAATAGTGAAAAGCTATGGAAATTATGGACAAAAAGTAAGTTGAATATTGAAAAGATTTGGAAAATATGGAAGAAAAGTCAGTTGAATAGTGAAAAGATATGGAAAATATGGAAGAAAGATAAGTTGAATAGTGAAATGTTTTGGAAAATATGAAAGAAAGGTAATTTGAATAGCGAAAGATATGGAAAATACAGAAAAAAAGTGAGCTTAATAGTGAAAAGATATGGAAATTATGGAAGAAAAGTGAGTTGAATAGTGAAAATATTGGGCAAACATGGAAGAAAAATAAGTTGAATAGTGAAAAGATTTGGAAAATACGAAGAAAAGTAAGATCAATAGTGAATAGATAGGGAAAATATGAAAGAAAGATAAGTGGAATTGTGAAATGATTTGAAAAACATAAATAGTAAAGAGATATGGAAAATATGGAAGAAAAGTAAGTTGAATAGTGAAAAGATATGGAAAATATGGAAGAAAGTCAAGTGGAATAGTGAAAAGATAGGGAAAATACGAAGAAAAGTAAGTTGAATAGTGAAATGATATGGAAATTACAGAAGAAAAGTAAGTTGAATAGTGAAAAGATTTGGAAATTATGGAAGAAAAGTAAGTTGAATAGCGAAATGATATGGAAATTACAGAAGAAAAGTAAGTTGAATAGTGAAAAGATTTGGAAAATATGGAAGAAAAGTAGGTTCAATAGTGAAAAGATATGGAAAATATGGAAGAAAGGCAAATTTAATAGTGAAAAGATATGGAATTTATGGAGGAAAAGTAGGTTGAAGAGTGAAAAGATTTGGAAAAGACGGAAGAAAAGTAAGATCAATAGTGAATAGATAGGAAAAATATGAAAGAAAGATAAGTTGAATAGTGAAATGATTTGGAAAATATGAATAGTAAAGAGTTATGGAAAATATGGAAGAAAAGTAAGTTCAAAAGTGAAAAGATTTGGAAAATACAGAAGAAAGGTAAGTAGAATAGTGAAAAGATAGGGAAAACATAGAAGAAAATTAAGTTGATTAGTGAAAAGATTTGGAAAATACGGAAGAAAAGTAAGTTGAATAGGAAAAAGAAATGGAAAATATGGAAAAAATGTAACTTGAATAGTGAAATGGTTTGGAAAATAAGGAAGACAAGTAACTTGAATAGTATAGTTAAAAGATATGGAAAGTATGGGAGAAAAGTAATTTGAATAATGAAAAGATTTGGAAAATACAGAAGAAAAGTAAGTTGAAGAGTGAAAAGATAGGGAAAATATGGAAGAAAGATAAGTTGAATAGTGAAATGGTTTGGAAAATACAGAAGAAAAGTAAGTTGAATGGTGAAATGATTTGGGAAATATGGAAGAAAAAATAAGTTGAATAGTGAAAAGATTTGGAAAATACAGAAGAAAGGTCGGTTGAATAGTGAAAAGATAGGGAAATATGGAAGAAAAGTAAGTTGAATAGTGAAAAGATTTGGAAATTACGGAAGAAAAGTAAGGTGAATGGTGAAAAGATGGGGAAAATATGGATAAAAGATAAGTTGAATAGTGAAAAGATATGAAAATTATGGGAGAAAAGTCGGTCGAAATGTGATAAGATATTAAAAATATGGGTGAAAATTAAGTTGAAAAGTCAAAACATTTGGAAAATACAGAAGAAAAGTAAGTTGAATAGTGAAAAGATTTGAAAAATATGGAAGAAAATTAGGTTGAATAGTGAAATGATATGGAAAATATGGAAGAAAGGCAAGTTGAATAGTGAAAAGATATGGAAATTATGTAGGAAAAGTACGTTGAATAGTGAAATTATATGGAAAATACAGAAGAAAAGTATGTTGAATAGTGAAAATCTATGGAAATTATGGACAAAAAGTAAGTTGAATAGTGAAAAGATTTGGAAAATATGGAAGAAAAGTAAGTTGAATAGTGAAAAGATATGGAAAATATGGAAGAAAGATAAGTTGAATAGTGAAATGTTTTGGAAAATATGAAAGAACGGTAATTTGAATAGCGAAAGATATGGAAAATACAGAAAAAAAAGTGAGCTGAATAGTGAAAAGATATGGAAATTATGGAAGAAAAGTAAGTTGAATAGTGAAAATATTGGGCAAACATGGAAGAAAAATAAGTTGAATAGTGAAAAGATTTGGAAAATACGGAAGAAAAGTAAGATCAATAGTGAAAAGATAGGGAAAATATGAAAGAAAGATAAGTTGAATTGTGAAATGATTTGGAAAACATAAATAGTAAAGAGATATGGAAAATATGGAAGAAAAGTAAGTTGAATAGTGAAAAGATATGGAAAATATGGAAGAAAGTCAAGTGGAATAGTGAAAAGATAGGGAAAATACGAAGAAAAGTAAGTTGAATAGTGAAATAATAAGGAAAATATGGAAGAAAAGTAAGCCGAATAGTGAAAAGCTTTCGAAATTATGGAAGAAAAGTAAGTTGAATAGCGAAATGATATGGAAATTACAGAAGAAAAGTAAGTTGAATAGTGAAAAGATATGGAAATTATGGAAGAAAAGTAAGTTGGATAGTGAAAAGATTTGGAAAATATGGAAGAAAAGTAGGTTCAATAGTGAAAAGATATGGAAAATATGGAAGAAAGGCAAATTTAATAATGAAATGATATGGAATTTATGGAGGAAAAGTAGGTTGAAGAGTGAAAAGATTTGGAAAATATGGAAGAAAAGTAAGCTCAATAGTGAAAAGATAGGGAAAATATGGAAGAAAGATAAGTTGAATAGTGAAATGATTTGGAAAATATGAATAGTAAAGAGTTATGGAAAATATGGAAGAAAAGTAAGTTCAAAAGTGAAAGATTTGGAAAATACAGAAGAAAGGTAAGTAGAATAGTGAAAAGATAGGGAAAACATAGAAGAAAATTAAGTTGAATAGTGAAAAGATTTGGAAAATAATGAAGAAAAGTAACTTGGATAGTATAGTTAAAAGATATGGAAATGATGGAAGAAAAGCAATTTGAATAGTGAAAAGATTTGGAAAATACAGAAGAAAAGTAAGTTGAAGAGTGAAAAGACAGGGAAAATAAGGAAGAAAGATAAGTTGAATAATGAAGTGATTTGGAAAATATGGAAGAAAAGTAAGTTGAATGGTGAAATGATTTGGGAAATATTGAAGAAAAAATAAGTTGAATAGTGGAAATAATATGGAAAATATGGAAGAAAAGTAAGTTGAATAGTGAAAAGATTTCGAAAATACAGAAGAAAGGTAAGTTGAATAGTCAAAAGATATGGCGATTATAGAAGAAAACTAAGTTGCATAGTGCAAAGATATGGAAATTACGGAAGAAAAGTAAGGTGAATGGTGAAAAGATGGGGAAAATATGGAACAAAAGATAAGTTGAATAGTGAAAAGATATGGAAATTATGGAAGAAAAGTCAGTCGAAATGTGATAAGATATTAAATATATGGGAGAAAATTAAGTTGAAAAGTCAAAACATTTGGAAAATACAGAAGAAAAGTAAGTTGAATAGTGAAAAGATTTGAAAAATATGGGAGAAAATTAGGTTGAATAGTGAAATGATATGGAAAATATGGAAGAAAGGCAAGTTGAATAGTGAAAAGATATGGAAATTATGGTGAAAATGTAGGCTGAATAGTGAAAAGATTTTGAAATTATGGAAGAAAAGTCAGTCGAAATGTGATAAGATATTAATAATATGGGAGAAAATTAAGTTGAAAAGTCAAAACATTTGGAAAATACAGAAGAAAGGTAAGTTGAATAGTGAAAAGATTTGAAAAATATGGAAAAAAATTAGGTTGAATAGTGAAATGATATGGAAAATATGGAAGAAAGGCAAGTTGAATAGGCAAAAGATATGGAAATTATGGAGGAAAAGTAGGTTGAATAGTGACATTATATGGAAAATACAGAAGAAAGTATGTTGAATAGTGAAAAGCTACGGAAATTATGGACAAAAAGATAAGTTGAATAGTGAAAAGATTTGAAAAATATGGAAGAAAATTAGGTTGAATAGTGAAATGATATGGAAAATATGGAAGAAAGGCAAGTTGAATAGTGAAAATATATGGAAATTATGGAGGAAAAGTAGGTTGAATAGTGAAATTATATCGAAAATACAGAAGAAAAGTATGTTGAATAGTGAAAAGCTATGGAAATTATGGACAAAAAGTAAGTTGAATAGTGAAAAGATTTGGAAAATATGGAAGAAAAGTCAGTTGAATAGTGAAAAGATATGGAAAATATGGAAGAAAGATAAGTTGAATAGTGAAATGTTTTGGAAAATATGAAAGAAAGGTAATTTGAATAGCGAAAGATATGGAAAATACAGAAAAAAAGTGAGCTTAATAGTGAAAAGATATGGAAATTATGGAAGAAAAGTGAGTTGAATAGTGAAAATATTGGGCAAACATGGAAGAAAAATAAGTTGAATAGTGAAAAGATTTGGAAAATACGAAGAAAAGTAAGATCAATAGTGAATAGATAGGGAAAATATGAAAGAAAGATAAGTGGAATTGTGAAATGATTTGAAAAACATAAATAGTAAAGAGATATGGAAAATATGGAAGAAAAGTAAGTTGAATAGTGAAAAGATATGGAAAATATGGAAGAAAGTCAAGTGGAATAGTGAAAAGATAGGGAAAATACGAAGAAAAGTAAGTTGAATAGTGAAATAATAAGGAAAATATGGAAGAAAAGTAAGCCGAATAGTGAAAAACTTTGGAAATTATGGAAGAAAAGTAAGTTGAATAGCGAAATGATATGGAAATTACAGAAGAAAAGTAAGTTGAATAGTGAAAAGATATGGAAATTATGGAAGAAAAGTAAGTTGGATAGTGAAAAGATTTGGAAAATATGGAAGAAAAGTAGGTTCAATAGTGAAAAGATATGGAAAATATGGAAGAAAGGCAAATTTAATAGTGAAAAGATATGGAATTTATGGAGGAAAAGTAGGTTGAAGAGTGAAAAGATTTGGAAACTATGGAAGAAAAATAAGCTCAATAGTGAAAAGATAGGGAAAATATGGAAGAAAGATAAGTTGAATAGTGAAATGATTTGGAAAATATGAATAGTAAAGAGTTATGGAAAATATGGAAGAAAAGTAAGTTCAAAAGTGAAAAGATTTGGAAAATACAGAAGAAAGGTAAGTAGAATAGTGAAAAGATAGGGAAAACATAGAAGAAAATTAAGTTGATTAGTGAAAAGATTTGGAAAATACGGAAGAAAAGTAAGTTGAATAGGAAAAAGAAATGGAAAATATGGAAAAAATGTAACTTGAATAGTGAAATGGTTTGGAAAATAAGGAAGACAAGTAACTTGAATAGTATAGTTAAAAGATATGGAAAGTATGGGAGAAAAGTAATTTGAATAATGAAAAGATTTGGAAAATACAGAAGAAAAGTAAGTTGAAGAGTGAAAAGATAGGGAAAATATGGAAGAAAGATAAGTTGAATAGTGAAATGGTTTGGAAAACACAGAAGAAAAGTAAGTTGAATGGTGAAATGATTTGGGAAATATGGAAGAAAAAATAAGTTGAATAGTGGAAATAATATCGAAAATATGGAAGAAAAGTAAGTTGAATAGTGAAAAGATTTGGAAAATACAGAAGAAAAGTAAGTTGAATAGTCAAAAGATATGGCAATTATAGAAGAAAACTAAGTTGAATAGTGAAAAGATTTAGAAAATACAGAAGAAAAGGTCGGTTGAATAGTGAAAAGATAGGGAAATATGGAAGAAAAGTAAGTTGAATAGTGAAAAGATAGGGAAAATATGAAAGAAAGATAAGTTGAATTGTGAAATGATTTGGAAAACATAAATAGTAAAGAGATATGGAAAATATGGAAGAAAAGTAAGTTGAATAGTGAAAAGATATGGAAAATATGGAAGAAAGTCAAGTGGAATAGTGAAAAGATAGGGAAAATACGAAGAAAAGTAAGCTGAATAGTGAAATAATAAGGAAAATATGGAAGAAAAGTAAGCCGAATAGTGAAAAGCTTTGGAAATTATGGAAGAAAAGTAAGTTGAATAGCGAAATGATATGGAAATTACAGAAGAAAAGTAAGTTGAATAGTGAAAAGATATGGAAATTATGGAAGAAAAGTAAGTTGGATAGTGAAAAGATTTGGAAAATATGGAAGAAAAGTAAGTTCAATAGTGAAAAGATATGGAAAATATGGAAGAAAGGCAAATTTAATAGTGAAAAGATATGGAATTTATGGAGGAAAAGTAGGTTGAAGAGTGAAAAGATTTGGAAAATATGGAAGAAAAATAAGCTCAATAGTGAAAAGATAGGGAAAATATGGAAGAAAGATAAGTTGAATAGTGAAATGATTTGGAAAATATGAATAGTAAAGAGTTATGGAAAATATGGAAGAAAAGTAAGTTCAAAAGTGAAAAGATTTGGAAAATACAGAAGAAAGGTAAGTAGAATAGTGAAAAGATAGGGAAAACATAGAAGAAAATTAAGTTGATTAGTGAAAAGATTTGGAAAATACGGAAGAAAAGTAAGTTGAATAGGAAAAAGAAATGGAAAATATGGAAAAAATGTAACTTGAATAGTGAAATGGTTTGGAAAATAAGGAAGACAAGTAACTTGAATAGTATAGTTAAAAGATATGGAAAGTATGGGAGAAAGGTAATTTGAATAATGAAAAGATTTGGAAAATACAGAAGAAAAGTAAGTTGAAGAGTGAAAAGATAGGGAAAATATGGAAGAAAGATAAGTTGAATAGTGAAATGGTTTGGAAAATACAGAAGAAAAGTAAGTTGAATGGTGAAATGATTTGGGAAATATGGAAGAAAAAATAAGTTGAATAGTGGAAATAATATGGAAAATATGGAAGAAAAGTAAGCTGAATAGTGAAAAGATTTGGAAAATACAGAAGAAAAGTAAGTTGAATAGTCAAAAGATATGGCAATTATAGAAGAAAACTAAGTTGAATAGTGAAAAGATTTGGAAAATACAGAAGAAAGGTCGGTTGAATAGTGAAAAGATAGGGAAATATGGAAGAAAAGTAAGTTGAATAGTGAAAAGATTTGGAAATTACGGAAGAAAAGTAAGGTGAATGGTGAAAAGATGGGGAAAATATGGATAAAAGATAAGTTGAATAGTGAAAAGATATGAAAATTATGGGAGAAAAGTCGGTCGAAATGTGATAAGATATTAAAAATATTGGTGAAAATTAAGTTGAAAAGTCAAAACATTTGGAAAATACAGAAGAAAAGTAAGTTGAATAGTGAAAAGATTTGAAAAATATGGAAGAAAATTAGGTTGAATAGTGAAATGATATGGAAAATATGGAAGAAAGGCAAGTTGAATAGTGAAAAGATATGGAAATTATGTAGGAAAAGTAGGTTGAATAGTGAAATTATATGGAAAATACAGAAGAAAAGTATGTTGAATAGTGAAAATCTATGGAAATTATGGACAAAAAGTAAGTTGAATAGTGAAAAGATTTGGAAAATATGGAAGAAAAGTAAGTTGAATAGTGAAAAGATATGGAAAATATGGAAGAAAGATAAGTTGAATAGTGAAATGTTTTGGAAAATATGAAAGAACGGTAATTTGAATAGCGAAAGATATGGAAAATACAGAAAAAAAAGTGAGCTGAATAGTGAAAAGATATGGAAATTATGGAAGAAAAGTAAGTTGAATAGTGAAAATATTGGGCAAACATGGAAGAAAAGTAAGTTGAATAGTGAAAAGATTTGGAAAATACGGAAGAAAAGTAAGATCAATAGTGAAAAGATAGGGAAAATATGAAAGAAAGATAAGTTGAATTGTGAAATGATTTGGAAAACATAAATAGTAAAGAGATATGGAAAATATGGAAGAAAAGTAAGTTGAATAGTGAAAAGATATGGAAAATATGGAAGAAAGTCAAGTGGAATAGTGAAAAGATAGGGAAAATACGAAGAAAAGTAAGCTGAATAGTGAAATAATAAGGAAAATATGGAAGAAAAGTAAGCCGAATAGTGAAAAGCTTTGGAAATTATGGAAGAAAAGTAAGTTGAATAGCGAAATGATATGGAAATTACAGAAGAAAAGTAAGTTGAATAGTGAAAAGATATGGAAATTATGGAAGAAAAGTAAGTTGGATAGTGAAAAGATTTGGAAAATATGGAAGAAAAGTAGGTTCAATAGTGAAAAGATATGGAAAATATGGAAGAAAGGCAAATTTAATAATGAAAAGATATGGAATTTATGGAGGAAAAGTAGGTTGAAGAGTGAAAAGATTTGGAAAATATGGAAGAAAAGTAAGCTCAATAGTGAAAAGATAGGGAAAATATGGAAGAAAGATAAGTTGAATAGTGAAATGATTTGGAAAATATGAATAGTAAAGAGTTATGGAAAATATGGAAGAAAAGTAAGTTCAAAAGTGAAAGATTTGGAAAATACAGGAGAAAGGTAAGTAGAATAGTGAAAAGATAGGGAAAACATAGAAGAAAATTAAGTTGAATAGTGAAAAGATTTGGAAAATACGGAAGAAAAGTAAGTTGAATAGGAAAAAGAAATGGAAAATATGGAAAAAATGTAAGTTGAATAGTGAAAAGGTTTGGAAAATAATGAAGAAAAGTAACTTGGATAGTATAGTTAAAAGATATGGAAATGATGGAAGAAAAGCAATTTGAATAGTGAAAAGATTTGGAAAATACAGAAGAAAAGTAAGTTGAAGAGTGAAAAGACAGGGAAAATAAGGAAGAAAGATAAGTTGAATAATGAAGTGATTTGGAAAATATGGAAGAAAAGTAAGTTGAATGGTGAAATGATTTGGGAAATATTGAAGAAAAAATAAGTTGAATAGTGGAAATAATATGGAAAATATGGAAGAAAAGTAAGTTGAATAGTGAAAAGATTTCGAAAATACAGAAGAAAGGTAAGTTGAATAGTCAAAAGATATGGCGATTATAGAAGAAAACTAAGTTGAATAGTGAAAATATTTGGAAATTACGGAAGAAAAGTAAGGTGAATGGTGAAAAGATGGGGAAAATATGGAAAAAAGATAAGTTGAATAGTGAAAAGATTTGGAAAATATGGAACAAAAGATAAGTTGAATAGTGAAAAGATATGGAAATTATGGAAGAAAAGTCAGTCGAAATGTGATAAGATATTAAAAATATGGGAGAAAATTAAGTTGAAAAGTCAAAACATTTGGAAAATACAGAAGAAAAGTAAGTTGAATAGTGAAAAGATTTGAAAAATATGGGAGAAAATTAGGTTGAATAGTGAAATGATATGGAAAATATGGAAGAAAGGCAAGTTGAATAGTGAAAAGATATGGAAATTATGGTGAAAATGTAGGCTGAATAGTGAAAAGATTTTGAAATTATGGAAGAAAAGTCAGTCGAAATGTGATAAGATATTAATAATATGGGAGAAATTTAAGTTGAAAAGTCAAAACATTTGGAAAATACAGAAGAAAGGTAAGTTGAATAGTGAAAAGATTTGAAAAATATGGAAAAAAATTAGGTTGAATAGTGAAATGATATGGAAAATATGGAAGAAAGGCAAGTTGAATAGGCAAAAGATATGGAAATTATGGAGGAAAAGTAGGTTGAATAGTGACATTATATGGAAAATACAGAAGAAAGTATGTTGAATAGTGAAAAGCTACGGAAATTATGGACAAAAAGATAAGTTGAATAGTGAAAAGATTTGAAAAATATGGAAGAAAATTAGGTTGAATAGTGAAATGATATGGAAAATATGGAAGAAAGGCAAGTTGAATAGTGAAAAGATAGGGAAATTATGGAGGAAAAGTAGGTTGAATAGTGAAATTATATCGAAAATACAGAAGAAAAGTATGTTGAATAGTGAAAAGCTATGGAAATTATGGACAAAAAGTAAGTTGAATAGTGAAAAGATTTGGAAAATATGGAAGAAAAGTCAGTTGAATAGTGAAAAGATATGGAAAATATGGAAGAAAGATAAGTTGAATAGTGAAATGGTTTGGAAAATATGAAAGAAAGGTAATTTGAATAGCAAAAGATATGGAAAATACAGAAAAAAAAGTGAGCTTAATAGTGAAAAGATATGGAAATTATGGAAGAAAAGTAAGTTGAATAGTGAAAATATTGGGCAAACATGGAAGAAAAGTAAGTTGAATAGTGAAAAGATTTGGAAAATACGGAAGAAAAGTCAGATCAATAGTGAAAAGATAGGGAAAATATGAAAGAAAGATAAGTTGAATTGTGAAATGATTTGAAAAACATAAATAGTAAAGAGATATGGAAAATATGGAAGAAAAGTAAGTTGAATAGTGAAAAGATATGGAAAATATGGAAGAAAGTCAAGTGGAATAGTGAAAAGATAGGGAAAATACGAAGAAAGGTAAGTTGAATAGTGAAATAAAAAGGAAAATATGGAAGAAAAGTAAGCCGAATAGTGAAAAGCTTTGGAAATTATGGAAGAAAAGTAAGTTGAATAGCGAAAAGATATGGAAATTATGGAAGAAAAGTAAGTTGGATAGTGAAAAGATTTGGAAAATATGGAAGAAAAGTAGGTTCAATAGTGAAAAGATATGGAAAATATGGAAGAAAGGCAAATTTAATAATGAAAAGATATGGAATTTATGGAGGAAAAGTAGGTTGAAGAGTGAAAAGATTTGGAAAATATGGAAGAAAAATAAGCTCAATAGTGAAAAGATAGGGAAAATATGGAAGAAAGATAAGTTGAATAGTGAAATGATTTGGAAAATATGAATAGTAAAGAGTTATGGAAAATATGGAAGAAAAGTAAGTTCAAAAGTGAAAAGATTTGGAAAATACAGAAGAAAGGTAAGTAGAATAGTGAAAAGATAGGGAAAACATAGAAGAAAATTAAGTTGATTAGTGAAAAGATTTGGAAAATACGGAAGAAAAGTAAGTTGAATAGGAAAAAGAAATGGAAAATATGGAAAAAATGTAACTTGAATAGTGAAATGGTTTGGAAAATAAGGAAGACAAGTAACTTGAATAGTATAGTTAAAAGATATGGAAAGTATGGGAGAAAAGTAATTTGAATAATGAAAAGATTTGGAAAATACAGAAGAAAAGTAAGTTGAAGAGTGAAAAGATAGGGAAAATATGGAAGAAAGATAAGTTGAATAGTGAAATGGTTTGGAAAACACAGAAGAAAAGTAAGTTGAATGGTGAAATGATTTGGGAAATATGGAAGAAAAAATAAGTTGAATAGTGGAAATAATATCGAAAATATGGAAGAAAAGTAAGTTGAATAGTGAAAAGATTTGGAAAATACAGAAGAAAAGTAAGTTGAATAGTCAAAAGATATGGCAATTATAGAAGAAAACTAAGTTGAATAGTGAAAAGATTTGGAAAATACAGAAGAAAAGGTCGGTTGAATAGTGAAAAGATAGGGAAATATGGAAGAAAAGTAAGTTGAATAGTGAAAAGATAGGGAAAATATGAAAGAAAGATAAGTTGAATTGTGAAATGATTTGGAAAACATAAATAGTAAAGAGATATGGAAAATATGGAAGAAAAGTAAGTTGAATAGTGAAAAGATATGGAAAATATGGAAGAAAGTCAAGTGGAATAGTGAAAAGATAGGGAAAATACGAAGAAAAGTAAGTTGAATAGTGAAATAATAAGGAAAATATGGAAGAAAAGTAAGCCGAATAGTGAAAAGCTTTGGAAATTATGGAAGAAAAGTAAGTTGAATAGCGAAATGATATGGAAATTACAGAAGAAAAGTAAGTTGAATAGTGAAAAGATATGGAAATTATGGAAGAAAAGTAAGTTGGATAGTGAAAAGATTTGGAAAAAATGGAAGAAAAGTAGGCTCAATAGTGAAAAGATATGGAAAATATGGAAGAAAGGCAAATTTAATAGTGAAAAGATATGGAATTTATGGAGGAAAAGTAGGTTGAAGAGTGAAAAGATTTGGAAAATATGGAAGAAAAGTAAGCTCAATAGTGAAAAGATAGGGAAAATATGGAAGAAAGATAAGATGAATAGTGAAATGATTTGGAAATTATGAATAGTAAAGAGTTATGGAAAATATGGAAGAAAAGTAAGTTCAAAAGTGAAAAGATTTGGAAAATACAGAAGAAAGGTAAGTAGAATAGTGAAAAGATAGGGAAAACATAGAAGAAAATTAAGTTGATTAGTGAAAAGATTTGGAAAATACGGAAGAAAAGTAAGTTGAATAGGAAAAAGAAATGGAAAATATGGAAAAAATGTAACTTGAATAGTGAAATGGTTTGGAAAATAAGGAAGACAAGTAACTTGAATAGTATAGTTAAAAGATATGGAAAGTATGGGAGAAAAGTAATTTAAATAATGAAAAGATTTGGAAAATACAGAAGAAAAGTAAGTTGAAGAGTGAAAAGATAGGGAAAATATGGAAGAAAGATAAGTTGAATAGTGAAATGGTTTGGAAAATACAGAAGAAAAGTAAGTTGAATGGTGAAATGATTTGGGAAATATGGAAGAAAAAATAAGTTGAATAGTGGAAATAATATGGAAATTATGGAAGAAAAGTAAGTTGAATAGCGAAATGATATGGAAATTACAGAAGAAAAGTAAGTTGAATAGTGAAAAGATATGGAAATTATGGAAGAAAAGTAAGTTGGATAGTGAAAAGATTTGGAAAATATGGAAGAAAAGTAGGTTCAATAGTGAAAAGATATGGAAAATATGGAAGAAAGGCAAATTTAATAATGAAAAGATATGGAATTTATGGAGGAAAAGTAGGTTGAAGAGTGAAAAGATTTGGAAAATATGGAAGAAAAGTAAGCTCAATAGTGAAAAGATAGGGAAAATATGGAAGAAAGATAAGTTGAATAGTGAAATGATTTGGAAAATATGAATAGTAAAGAGTTATGGAAAATATGGAAGAAAAGTAAGTTCAAAAGTGAAAGATTTGGAAAATACAGAAGAAAGGTAAGTAGAATAGTGAAAAGATAGGGAAAACATAGAAAAAAATTAAGTTGAATAGTGAAAAGATTTGGAAAATACGGAAGAAAAGTAAGTTGAATAGGAAAAAGAAATGGAAAATATGGAAAAAATGTAACTTGAATAGTGAAAAGGTTTGGAAAATAATGAAGAAAAGTAACTTGGATAGTATAGTTAAAAGATATGGAAATGATGGAAGAAAAGCAATTTGAATAGTGAAAAGATTTGGAAAATACAGAAGAAAAGTAAGTTGAAGAGTGAAAAGACAGGGAAAATAAGGAAGAAAGATAAGTTGAATAATGAAGTGATTTGGAAAATATGGAAGAAAAGTAAGTTGAATGGTGAAATGATTTGGGAAATATTGAAGAAAAAATAAGTTGAATAGTGGAAATAATATGGAAAATATGAAAGAAAAGTAAGTTGAATAGTGAAAAGATTTCGAAAATACAAAAGAAAGGTAAGTTGAATAGTCAAAAGATATGGCGATTATAGAAGAAAACTAAGTTGCATAGTGAAAAGATATGGAAATTACGGAAGAAAAGTAAGGTGAATGGTGAAAAGATGGGGAAAATATGGAAAAAAGATAAGTTGAATAGTGAAAAGATTTGGAAAATATGGAACAAAAGATAAGTTGAATAGTGAAAAGATATGGAAATTATGGAAGAAAAGTCAGTCGAAATGTGATAAGATATTAAAAATATGGGAGAAAATTAAGTTGAAAAGTCAAAACATTTGGAAAATACAGAAGAAAAGTAAGTTGAATAGTGAAAAGATTTGAAAAATATGGGAGAAAATTAGGTTGAATAGTGAAATGATATGGAAAATATGGAAGAAAGGCAAGTTGAATAGTGAAAAGATATGGAAATTATGGTGAAAATGTAGGCTGAATAGTGAAAAGATTTTGAAATTATGGAAGAAAAGTCAGTCGAAATGTGATAAGATATTAATAATATGGGAGAAAATTAAGTTGAAAAGTCAAAACATTTGGAAAATACAGAAGAAAGGTAAGTTGAATAGTGAAAAGATTTGAAAAATATGGAAAAAAATTAGGTTGAATAGTGAAATGATATGGAAAATATGGAAGAAAGGCAAGTTGAATAGGCAAAAGATATGGAAATTATGGAGGAAAAGTAGGTTGAATAGTGACATTATATGGAAAATACAGAAGAAAGTATGTTGAATAGTGAAAAGCTACGGAAATTATGGACAAAAAGATAAGTTGAATAGTGAAAAGATTTGAAAAATATGGAAGAAAATTAGGTTGAATAGTGAAATGATATGGAAAATATGGAAGAAAGGCAAGTTGAATAGTGAAAAGATAGGGAAATTATGGAGGAAAAGTAGGTTGAATAGTGAAATTATATCGAAAATACAGAAGAAAAGTATGTTGAATAGTGAAAAGCTATGGAAATTATGGACAAAAAGTAAGTTGAATAGTGAAAAGATTTGGAAAATATGGAAGAAAAGTCAGTTGAATAGTGAAAAGATATGGAAAATATGGAAGAAAGATAAGTTGAATAGTGAAATGGTTTGGAAAATATGAAAGAAAGGTAATTTGAATAGCAAAAGATATGGAAAATACAGAAAAAAAAAGTGAGCTGAATAGTGAAAAGATATGGAAATTATGGAAGAAAAGTAAGTTGAATAGTGAAAATATTGGGCAAACATGGAAGAAAAGTAAGTTGAATAGTGAAAAGATTTGGAAAATACGGAAGAAAAGTAAGATCAATAGTGAAAAGATAGGGAAAATATGAAAGAAAGATAAGTTGAATTGTGAAATGATTTGAAAAACATAAATAGTAAAGAGATATGGAAAATATGGAAGAAAAGTAAGTTGAATAGTGAAAAGATATGGAAAATATGGAAGAAAGTCAAGTGGAATAGTGAAAAGATAGGGAAAATACGAAGAAAGGTAAGTTGAATAGTGAAATAAAAAGGAAAATATGGAAGAAAAGTAAGCCGAATAGTGAAAAGCTTTGGAAATTATGGAAGAAAAGTAAGTTGAATAGCGAAATGATATGGAAATTACAGAAGAAAAGTAAGTTGAATAGTGAAAAGATATGGAAATTATGGAAGAAAAGTAAGTTGGATAGTGAAAAGATTTGGAAAATATGGAAGAAAAGTAGGTTCAATAGTGAAAAGATATGGAAAATATGGAAGAAAGGCAAATTTAATAGTGAAAAGATATGGAATTTATGGAGGAAAAGTAGGTTGAAGAGTGAAAAGATTTGGAAAATATGGAAGAAAAATAAGCTCAATAGTGAAAAGATAGGGAAAATATGGAAGAAAGATAAGTTGAATAGTGAAATGATTTGGAAAATATGAATAGTAAAGAGTTATGGAAAATATGGAAGAAAAGTAAGTTCAAAAGTGAAAAGATTTGGAAAATACAGAAGAAAGGTAAGTAGAATAGTGAAAAGATAGGGAAAACATAGAAGAAAATTCAGTTGATTAGTGAAAAGATTTGGAAAATACGGAAGAAAAGTAAGTTGAATAGGAAAAAGAAATGGAAAATATGGAAAAAATGTAACTTGAATAGTGAAATGGTTTGGAAAATAAGGAAGACAAGTAACTTGAATAGTATAGTTAAAAGATATGGAAAGTATGGGAGAAAAGTAATTTGAATAATGAAAAGATTTGGAAAATACAGAAGAAAAGTAAGTTGAAGAGTGAAAAGATAGGGAAAATATGGAAGAAAGATAAGTTGAATAGTGAAATGGTTTGGAAAACACAGAAGAAAAGTAAGTTGAATGGTGAAATGATTTGGGAAATATGGAAGAAAAAATAAGTTGAATAGTGGAAATAATATCGAAAATATGGAAGAAAAGTAAGTTGAATAGTGAAAAGATTTGGAAAATACAGAAGAAAAGTAAGTTGAATAGTCAAAAGATATGGCAATTATAGAAGAAAACTAAGTTGAATAGTGAAAAGATTTGGAAAATACAGAAGAAAAGGTCGGTTGAATAGTGAAAAGATAGGGAAATATGGAAGAAAAGTAAGTTGAATAGTGAAAAGATAGGGAAAATATGAAAGAAAGATAAGTTGAATTGTGAAATGATTTGGAAAACATAAATAGTAAAGAGATATGGAAAATATGGAAGAAAAGTAAGTTGAATAGTGAAAAGATATGGAAAATATGGAAGAAAGTCAAGTGGAATAGTGAAAAGATAGGGAAAATACGAAGAAAAGTAAGTTGAATAGTGAAATAATAAGGAAAATATGGAAGAAAAGTAAGCCGAATAGTGAAAAGCTTTGGAAATTATGGAAGAAAAGTAAGTTGAATAGCGAAATGATATGGAAATTACAGAAGAAAAGTAAGTTGAATAGTGAAAAGATATGGAAATTATGGAAGAAAAGTAAGTTGGATAGTGAAAAGATTTGGAAAATATGGAAGAAAAGTAGGTTCAATAGTGAAAAGATATGGAAAATATGGAAGAAAGGCAAATTTAATAGTGAAAAGATATGGAATTTATGGAGGAAAAGTAGGTTGAAGAGTGAAAAGATTTGGAAAATATGGAAGAAAAGTAAGCTCAATAGTGAAAAGATAGGGAAAATATGGAAGAAAGATAAGATGAATAGTGAAATGATTTGGAAAATATGAATAGTAAAGAGTTATGGAAAATATGGAAGAAAAGTAAGTTCAAAAGTGAAAAGATTTGGAAAATACAGAAGAAAGGTAAGTAGAATAGTGAAAAGATAGGGAAAACATAGAAGAAAATTCAGTTGATTAGTGAAAAGATTTGGAAAATACGGAAGAAAAGTAAGTTGAATAGGAAAAAGAAATGGAAAATATGGAAAAAATGTAACTTGAATAGTGAAATGGTTTGGAAAATAAGGAAGACAAGTAACTTGAATAGTATAGTTAAAAGATATGGAAAGTATGGGAGAAAAGTAATTTAAATAATGAAAAGATTTGGAAAATACAGAAGAAAAGTAAGTTGAAGAGTGAAAAGATAGGGAAAATATGGAAGAAAGATAAGTTGAACAGTGAAATGGTTTGGAAAATACAGAAGAAAAGTAAGTTGAATGGTGAAATGATTTGGGAAATATGGAAGAAAAAATAAGTTGAATAGTGGAAATAATATGGAAAATATGGAAGAAAAGTAAGTTGAATAGTGAAAAGATTTGGAAAATACAGAAGAAAAGTAAGTTGAATAGTCAAAAGATATGGCAATTATAGAAGAAAACTAAGTTGAATAGTGAAAAGATAGGGAAATATGGAAGAAAAGTAAGTTGAATAGTGAAAAGATAGGGAAATATGGAAGAAAAGTAAGTTGAATAGTGAAAAGATAGGGAAAATATGAAAGAAAGATAAGTTGAATTGTGAAATGATTTGGAAAACATAAATAGTAAAGAGATATGGAAAATATGGAAGAAAAGTAAGTTGAATAGTGAAAAGATATGGAAAATATGGAAGAAAGTCAAGTGGAATAGTGAAAAGATAGGGAAAATACGAAGAAAAGTAAGTTGAATAGTGAAATAATAAGGAAAATATGGAAGAAAAGTAAGCCGAATAGTGAAAAGCTTTGGAAATTATGGAAGAAAAGTAAGTTGAATAGCCAAATGATATGGAAATTACAGAAGAAAAGTAAGTTGAATAGTGAAAAGATATGGAAATTATGGAAGAAAAGTAAGTTGGATAGTGAAAAGATTTGGAAAATATGGAAGAAAAGTAGGTTCAATAGTGAAAAGATATGGAAAATATGGAAGAAAGGCAAATTTAATAGTGAAAAGATATGGAATTTATGGAGGAAAAGTAGGTTGAAGAGTGAAAAGATTTGGAAAATATGGAAGAAAAGTAAGCTCAATAGTGAAAAGATAGGGAAAATATGGAAGAAAGATAAGTTGAATAGTGAAATGATTTGGAAAATATGAATAGTAAAGAGTTATGGAAAATATGGAAGAAAAGTAAGTTCAAAAGTGAAAAGATTTGGAAAATACAGAAGAAAGGTAAGTAGAATAGTGAAAAGATAGGGAAAACATAGAAGAAAATTCAGTTGATTAGTGAAAAGATTTGGAAAATACGGAAGAAAAGTAAGTTGAATAGGAAAAAGAAATGGAAAATATGGAAAAAATGTAACTTGAATAGTGAAATGGTTTGGAAAATAAGGAAGACAAGTAACTTGAATAGTATAGTTAAAAGATATGGAAAGTATGGGAGAAAAGTAATTTGAATAATGAAAAGATTTGGAAAATACAGAAGAAAAGTAAGTTGAAGAGTGAAAAGATAGGGAAAATATGGAAGAAAGATAAGTTGAATAGTGAAATGGTTTGGAAAACACAGAAGAAAAGTAAGTTGAATGGTGAAATGATTTGGGAAATATGGAAGAAAAAATAAGTTGAATAGTGGAAATAATATCGAAAATATGGAAGAAAAGTAAGTTGAATAGTGAAAAGATTTGGAAAATACAGAAGAAAAGTAAGTTGAATAGTCAAAAGATATGGCAATTATAGAAGAAAACTAAGTTGAATAGTGAAAAGATTTGGAAAATACAGAAGAAAAGGTCGGTTGAATAGTGAAAAGATAGGGAAATATGGAAGAAAAGTAAGTTGAATAGTGAAAAGATAGGGAAAATATGAAAGAAAGATAAGTTGAATTGTGAAATGATTTGGAAAACATAAATAGTAAAGAGATATGGAAAATATGGAAGAAAAGTAAGTTGAATAGTGAAAAGATATGGAAAATATGGAAGAAAGTCAAGTGGAATAGTGAAAAGATAGGGAAAATACGAAGAAAAGTAAGTTGAATAGTGAAATAATAAGGAAAATATGGAAGAAAAGTAAGCCGAATAGTGAAAAGCTTTGGAAATTATGGAAGAAAAGTAAGTTGAATAGCGAAATGATATGGAAATTACAGAAGAAAAGTAAGTTGAATAGTGAAAAGATATGGAAATTATGGAAGAAAAGTAAGTTGGATAGTGAAAAGATTTGGAAAATATGGAAGAAAAGTAGGTTCAATAGTGAAAAGATATGGAAAATATGGAAGAAAGGCAAATTTAATAGTGAAAAGATATGGAATTTATGGAGGAAAAGTAGGTTGAAGAGTGAAAAGATTTGGAAAATATGGAAGAAAAGTAAGCTCAATAGTGAAAAGATAGGGAAAATATGGAAGAAAGATAAGATGAATAGTGAAATGATTTGGAAAATATGAATAGTAAAGAGTTATGGAAAATATGGAAGAAAAGTAAGTTCAAAAGTGAAAAGATTTGGAAAATACAGAAGAAAGGTAAGTAGAATAGTGAAAAGATAGGGAAAACATAGAAGAAAATTAAGTTGATTAGTGAAAAGATTTGGAAAATACGGAAGAAAAGTAAGTTGAATAGGAAAAAGAAATGGAAAATATGGAAAAAATGTAACTTGAATAGTGAAATGGTTTGGAAAATAAGGAAGACAAGTAACTTGAATAGTATAGTTAAAAGATATGGAAAGTATGGGAGAAAAGTAATTTAAATAATGAAAAGATTTGGAAAATACAGAAGAAAAGTAAGTTGAAGAGTGAAAAGATAGGGAAAATATGGAAGAAAGATAAGTTGAACAGTGAAATGGTTTGGAAAATACAGAAGAAAAGTAAGTTGAATGGTGAAATGATTTGGGAAATATGGAAGAAAAAATAAGTTGAATAGTGGAAATAATATGGAAAATATGGAAGAAAAGTAAGTTGAATAGTGAAAAGATTTGGAAAATACAGAAGAAAAGTAAGTTGAATAGTCAAAAGATATGGCAATTATAGAAGAAAACTAAGTTGAATAGTGAAAAGATAGGGAAATATGGAAGAAAAGTAAGTTGAATAGTGAAAAGATTTGGAAATTACGGAAGAAAAGTAAGGTGAATGGTGAAAAGATGGGGAAAATATGGAAAAAAGATAAGTTGAATAGTGAAAAGATATGGAAATTATGGGAGAAAAGTCGGTCGAAATGTGATAAGATATTAAAAATATGGGTGAAAATTAAGTTGAAAAGTCAAAACATTTGGAAAATACAGAAGAAAAGTAAGTTGAATAGTGAAAAGATTTGAAAAATATGGAAGAAATTAGGTTGAATAGTGAAATGATATGGAAAATATGGAAGAAAGGCAAGTTGAATAGTGAAAAGATATGGAAATTATGGAGGAAAAGTAGGTTGAATAGTGAAATTATATGGAAAATACAGAAGAAAAGTATGTTGAATAGTGAAAAGCTATGGAAATTATGGACAAAAAGTAAGTTGAATAGTGAAAAGATTTGAAAAATATGGAAGAAAATTAGATTGAATAGTGAAATGATATGGAAAATATGGAAGAAAAGCAAGTTGAATAGTGAAAAGATTTGAAAAATATGGAAGAAAAGTAAGTTGAATAGTGAAGAGATATGGAAAATATGGAAGAAAAGTAAGTTGAATAGTGACAAGATATGGAAAATATTGTAGAAAGTCAAGTGGAATAGTGAAAAGATAGGGAAAATACGGAAGAAAAGTAAGTTGAATAGTGAAATGATATGGAAAATATGGAAGAAAAGTAAGCTGAATAGTGAAAACTTTGGAAATTATGGAGTAAAAGTAGGTTGAATAGTGAAATTTTATGGAAAATACAGACGAAAAGTAAGTTGAATAGTGAAAAGCTATGGAAATTATGGACAAAAAGTAAGTTGAATGGTGAAAAGATTTGGAAAATATGGAAGAAAAGTAAGTTGAATAGTGAAAAGATATGGAAATTATGGAAGAAAAGTAAGTTGAATAGTGAAAAGATTTGGAAAATATGGAAGAAAGATAAGTTAAATAGTTAAATGATTTGGAAAATACAGAAAAAAAGAAGTTGAATAGTGAAAAGATATGGAAATGATGGAAGAAAAGTAAGTTGAATAGTGAAAAGATAGGGAAAATATGGAAGAAAGATAAGCTGAAGAGTGAAATGATTTGGAAAACATGGAAGAAAGGTAAGTTGAATAGTGAAGAGATATGGAAAATATGGAAGAAAGGTAAGTTGAATAGTGACAAGATATGGAAAATATTGTAGAAAGTCAAGTGGAATAGTGAAAAGATAGGGAAAATACGGAAGAAAAGTAAGTTGAATAGTGAAATGATATGGAAAATATGGAAGAAAAGTAAGCTGAATAGTGAAAAGCTTTGGAAATTATGGAAGAAAAGTAAGTTGAATAGCGAAATGATATGGAAATTACAGAAGAAAAGTAAGTTGAATAGTGAAAAGATATGGAAATTATGGAAGAAAAGTAAATTGAATAGTGAAAAGATATGGAAAATATGGAAGAAAGATAAGTTGAAGAGTGAAATGATTTGGAAAACATGGAAGAAAAGTAAATTGAATAGTGAAATGATATGGAAATTATGGAAGAAAAGTCAGTTGAAATGTGAAAAGATATTAAAAATATGGGAGAAAAGTAGGTTGAATAGTGAAAAGATATGGAAAATATGGAAGAAAGATAAGTTGAATAGTGAAAAGATATGGAAATTATGGAAGAAAGATAACTTGAATAGTTAAATGATATGGAAAATACAGACAAAAAGAAGCTGAATAGTGAAAAGATATGGAAAGTATGGAAGAAAAGTAAGTCGAATAGTGAAATGATATGGGAATTATGGAAGAAAGATAAGTTGAAGAGTGAAATGATTTGGAAAACATGGAAGAAAAATAAATTGAATAGTGAAATGATATGGAAATTATGGAAGAAAAGTCAGTTGAAATGTGAAAAGATATTAAAAATATGGAAGAAAAGTAGGTTGAATAGTGAAAAGATATGGAAAATATGGAAGAAAGATAAGTTGAATAGTGAAAAGATATGGAAATTATGGAAGAAAGATAACTTGAATAGTTAAATGATATGGAAAATACAGACAAAAAGAAGTTGAATAGTGAAAAGATATGGAAAGTATGGAAGAAAAGTAAGTCGAATAGTGAAATGATATGGGAATTATGGAAGAAAGATAAGTTGAAGAGTGAAATGATTTGGAAAACATGGAAGAAAAATAAATTGAATAGTGAAATGATATGGAAATTATGGAAGAAAAGTCAGTTGAAATGTGAAAAGATATTAAAAATATGGAAGAAAAGTAGGTTGAATAGTGAAAAGATAAGGAAAATATGGAAGAAAGATAAGTTGAATAGTAAAAAGATGTCATAGCCTTGTGCAGTAAGACCTACTACTGTTTCGGGAAGGAAGACAAGTTCAGCTTCAAGGGGATCAACCAACCAGATCACCAAAGACAAGTACATGGATGTTCTGTTTTCGAAGAAGTCTGGATCCAGTACCAACAGAGGGTTCCGCTCAATGGACAACCAGGTATTTACCTACTTCCAGGAGAGGACTGGCTTCTCGTACTACTACCCAAAACGGAAAGTCTTGGCAGATGGGGTCTCTACAGCACCATTAGAGATTTGAGGTTAGAGGCACACTATGTATATAGTTGGGGAAAAACATATCAGAAAGACTGATATTAAAAAAAGGTATCAGATAGACTGATATAACAAAAAAGGTTAATGCAGCCTCTATCAATAGAACCAGTCACAAGCCTGGATAAATGCAGAGTGACATTGCTATAGATATAGATATTAATATGCGAAGAGCTTATTTCGAGATGGTCTGTGTAATAGTATACCACAGAATCGTATCGACTATGTTTGCAGACGGCATAGTGAATGCAGGTCGATTGTATGTGTTCACACAGACCTATTGTGCATATTATCCAGATCGAGCCTGTGACATCTGAACAGCATATAATCGGGTGGTAGAAGGATTGAGATGTGTTCCCTCGTCAACCAATCAACAGCCAGGACATCTGACCAATGAGAAGTCGCTATTTCCGGCCGATTAGCTAATCAGAAGCCAGGAAAAAGAACCAATCTGAAAGGAGGATACAAAAAGAGACAACCAATCGACACCATCTATACACAGTCATCATTCTATAAAAAGCAGAGACGAGAGAGCAGAGACTCACACTTCATTCGACATGTCACGTAAAGCAAAAGACCAGACCAAAGCATTGGACATTCCGTTCACCCTGATGACCCAAGGGGATCTAGTGCAGGAAGCCTTAGCAGTCGCCAAAGACCAGATCCAAGCATTGAACATTCCGGCCAAAGTATTCCTAGGAGGTGGAAGATATGCAGAACTGACGGAATGGAATGGTACGAAGAGAGTGGATCTGAGATTTTCGGAAACTTATACGATTCCTACCAAGTATGGTGTCAGCTTGTCGTTGTCACAGTGGAAAGTCTTGTGTAGTGCCACGCAAGTGGTGGACTATTTGATCAGTCGAGCGAAAGACGGAGAACCCGTGGACTGGAGATATCATCCGGGAGAAGACGCTTACTTCATCATCAAAGCCCCTTAACTGACAATTCACATCAGGAAGCACTTCGTTCCTAATGGAGAATGGACATTGCATCCTACGAAGAGAGGAGTGACCCTGAGTCTTTACGAATGGAAAGAACTGAAAAAGACCATACCTTTATTTAAAGAAAGAGAACCAGAAATGACAATTGACAATGTGTAAAATAAAGTATGAAAGTTATGTTAGAAACTATGTATTTTTTATTCAAGCTATAATATATTGCTATGAAAAAAAAGAAGAAAAAAAAAGAAAAATAAAGGAAATAAAAAAGGTTAATGCATAGTTCCTTGACAAAAACAGATTGACAATGCGTGAAGTAAAACATCGAAATGAATGATGACCACATTCACATTTTATCTGTATTAAATTGGATGAAAACTTTCCGCTCCCAACATAAGAGCCATAAAAGTTGCAAACAAAATTATATATATATTCCACTTCATGATCAAGTCTGTTTTTTCCTGTTTTCAAAGTAAATTTTATGTTTTACAGACTAAAATTATCATTTCATAAGTTGCTAATGACTAAACAAATATTTAGATGTTTGTTTTAATTACGCCCACGTCGAATATATTAAGTATACATTACAATCTCTAGTCATTCTTATCCAAACCGTCAAAAGAGATTTATCGGGAACGTAAAATGTGTAAGGATTGTTGATTTTCAAAATATAATAGGGTTCTTCTTCATTAGTCTGTGATTATGGATGCTGCTGCTGCTGCTCTGGGGTATATGTCTGCTGGTGCTGTTGCTGCTCTGGGGTATATGTCTGCTGCTGCTGCTGCTGCTGGGGTATATGGCTGCTGCTGCTGCTTAAGTGTAGATTTTTGTTGACGTGTTTGGTTTTTTAAGTGGTGTTTTAAGTCTGCAGTCCACACATAGGTAGTACTTCAACTATTATGAAAGACCTATATTATTTATTTCCAGAGCTTTTTACTTTTGAAGCTAAATCAAATTATTATGACCTTGTATTCATGGGGAGACTTACGAAATATTGTCCGTGTAATCGTTGTTTAATTATTACCAATTCTAAAAGAGAATTGAGATCTTTAGGTAGACCCGTTGAACTGTTCATGCGAAACATAGCTAGATCTCATTTAAAGTCCGTTTTCTTCAGATGCTTTTTTAATTATCTTTAGATGTTAATTAGAACTCTACTACCACCTGAACTGAAGTGTAAGATTTATAAGATAATTGTTTCCGTTCTGACAACACAAAAGAAGAACTTGATGAATGAATTAAAATTATATCACAGAATTGCCAATTTCTCTGTACCAATTCAGCTTTTAAATATAAGCATGTTAAAAAAAATATATCCTGCATTATGGCCTTTGACAAAAAGAAATATTGATTAATTGATAGATGTGTACAATTTAATGAAGGACTAATTGTTTTCACTGTAAATATATCACTCACCCCTATATTCTTTTGTCTAGCTACAGATACTTTCCAATTTTTTCTATCATAAGATATCATTTTTTCTATCATAAGATATCATATCTTCTATTTGTTTTCACTGTAAACATAGCACTTACCCCTATGATCTTTTGTTTAGCTACAGATACTTTCCATTTTTTTCTTTTATGAGATATCGTATTTTCTACATGAAACCAGGATTTAAGTACTAAAATCATTACACATCATTTCAATATTTGCTTTTTATCAAAATTTCTACTTGCAAGAGTCAAAATCATAACATAGAGTTTCAAAAAAACAATTTTTACACAATGAGATGTTCTTATTTTTTAAGATAGATAATAATTTTATTATGTTTATCTTGAGAGAGGTATTTGCTGAAAAATCTATATGTATGAGAAACAGGCTATTGGACCAGGGTTATAAAAAGATTCGCCTTATTCGATCTCTTGAAAAGTTTATATTCCGATACCAAGATTTTATCGAAATATATTCCGTCTCTGCAGAAAAGATTATAAACGATGGATTTTCATATAGTAAATATGTATAAAGATAAGGTGTCAACAAAAATGTCAAAAATATTTTTTTATCAATGTGTGACGTGAAAGTGTCTTTGACAATTACTTCACTGAGTTTGGTGCTGTTATGACAACTGCTTTACCTGTTTTGTTCAAGTATTGTTATAAATACTGCTATAGTGACAGCTGGAAACTTTGAGCCGTAATGAAAGGGGGAGGTTTGGCGCTTTAAAATCTTATTCAACCCATCATTTCTTTAGAAATGCCTGTACCAAGTCAGGGTCATTACGGTTTTCACAGTTTTCCGGTTGTTGACTGATTTTGTGTGTTTATATACTTATGAGTTTTGACTTTCCCTTTGTAAGATTGCTCGGAGTTCGGTAATTTTGTTATTACCCTTATTAGACAATTTAGATTTTTTTTAGTCATGTTTTACTTGGAACATAAAGACGCTATCTTAGTACACTATGTCAATGACACCTTCGAGGAATGTCTACATTAGTATTTTTTTGTGTTTTACAGAAACATGTTATGAGCTTAGTTAAGGTATTTCGACAAAGAGAATTGCAAGGAACATTAAGAATAACTAATGAATGCCATGACTGTTCAACATCAAATTGTTAGCTTTGAGGAATGGTGTAATTTTATTTTTATGGGAAATGACATCAGTATACGGTTTTCACAGTTTTCCGGTTGTTGACTGATTTTGTCTGTTTATATAATTGTGAGTTTTGCCTTTCTCTTTGTTAGATTGTTCGGAGTTCGGTAATTTTGTTATTACCTTTATATAAGAAACACTTCATACTTTTTCCATTGCAGTAGACCAAAACAGTATTGAAGTTTTGCAGTACTTGTAAAACGCTAAAGCCTTTAATTCAATTTAATAAATATCCTTGGAACACCTATTGTTTAGAACCTATTGTAAGCCATGTGAACATAACAAAGATGAAAAACGAAAAGTGCGCATTGAAAAATTTAAGCAAAAATATATAGCACAAAGCTTATCTAAATCATCCATTAAACAAGTAATAAGTAAAAAAAAAGTATTTCTCACAGAATAAAAACGCAAAGCCTCCTTATTTTGAAGACATGTTTACAGTATGAAATGGTTATTGTATTGTGGGTCAGTCTTTGTAGACTTAGTTGTGCATTCGGACAAACACCCAAGAAGTCTGAAAAAAGAGACAACACAAAAATGCTATAGATAAAAACAGTGCACAAAAGTATAGTTAAAATAAATCAGATTAATTCAACAATTGACAACATACATATTGAACACATTGTATCCACATGTAAAAGGTGAGATCTTACTCTTCTATGCAAATATAAACCACAACAGTTTTAATAGAACTACCATTGACACTTCGTTATATTCCCTAATCAGGACGAGAAGTTACTAAACGAAACAGTGAAACAACACTTTGATCTAAGGTTCTCCTCCTTCAGGTATAGGTGACCTCCGAAAGACTTTAATTATTTGGCTGTTCCATCTTTTGATTATGATGAAGTTCATTCCTTAAACTCGTCGTGTGCACTATTTTCAATATCTGCGTTTTAATTTTTAAATTGAGAAAGTCAGTCAGTATAATAAACGTTAGTGGAAACCGAAGGGGCAATCAAGAATGGACAATCTAGAGAAACTGACAACATATTGGGTACACAATACTGGTTACTGGTTACTGGTATCTTCCTCCTCTCTTAGGAGCACTCCCTTTGGGATTCAACTTTAAAAGTTCATTAAAAATCTGAATGCTAAAAATGTTTTCGCAAAATGTACAGACGCCATTCACCTAAAACTTTTGTTTAGAGTTATTTGCACTCTTATTCACTGTTTAGTTATATGTCCATCATCAATTTAAATATTAAAAACAGATTAAATGATATGTACAGTCTAGCTGAGTTTCTTACTTCTCTCCATATGGATGTAGTAACAGAAAGTTCTGGTGATTTGATCAATGTCCATGTAGTTCTTATACTTGAGTTTGATCACACTTGTAATACTGTCCATGGTAGGATCCAGTATAAGTTGTAATAGAAGACCGTCACTCACTATTTTGCTGTATATATTCCGCTTTATCCTGTCCAGATAGCATTTTATACTTCTAAAATACTTGTTCCTGCTGTCTGCTAGGCATACACATCTGATCAGAAAGTGTTCTATATCCTCAGTTTCAAGATAACAAAGTTTACAGATGTCAGTTTCTTTATTATTGCTGAATTTCGCTTTTTTGCTTTGTAACATGTATGTTCCTGTTAATAATCTGACCTTCACTTCTGCCTTTTTACTGCTATGCAATCATTTGGCACCGTTTTTCACACATAATGATTTTTCCCCATTTTAGGAATGGCGAGAAATTTGAGCGATGTTCTTTTCTTAGCTTCTATCCATTGTTTTTCCCAATATTCCTGTATTTTATCTTTAATCTCTTTTTTCCAATTTGCTTTTGTGGGAATATCTTGTAGTATGTTATAAAGTTCAGGTAATCTATACTTTCTGAGGATATTAGTAATAACATTAGCATAATTCTGAGTATTTGTTTTCATCATGGCATGGTGTCTCTCTGCAATTTGAAATTCGATGGTCTTTTTGTCTTGGAGTATATTTCCTAGAAAAGTCAGAGTGAGTATATCCAATACCAGCTCTATCGGCTCCACTCCTAAGAGAGCTGCCAGTTGAGCTGTTCTTTCTGGTAATCCTTGTATTTGCTTGCAAATCTGAACTTGTAGTCTTTCTAGCTTTTTAGGAAGGGACCGACCATTTAACTTGCAGAGGGGGGGAGTTATGGTTTATTGTTTCGTTCAGAAATTATTTTTCGGACAACACGAGTTCGAATTTTTTTTTCCAGAATTTAACATTATGACAAAAACTCTGAATCAGATTTTTTTTTCCTCCACCAAAATCAGAATATTTTTTCAGCAACATTGGGAATCAGAATATATTTTCTAGAAAACAAGTGTGGACACAGAAATGTGCTGTCCTAAAGGCAAGTGTGGATGTCAATATTTCATATTATTAACTTTAACAAAAAATCATGGACACGGGTCCTGGATTTTTTTAATAAAAAACTAATCCTGGATTCTGGATTATTATTTTTGCTTAAAGTCCGGTCCTGTGTTTTTATTTCAAATTTTCATCATAGCCCCCCTCCCCTTCCCCCTCCCAAGGGATATAAAATTGTATCATTAATAATAAATTAATAAATAATAAATTCAGATTTTCTATTTAAAATAAATCTCATTTACAAAACCACTGATATTTGTTCAATTTTTAACGCTGATTTAAGCTTTAGTCGCAACAATTTTTTATTTTTCTCTTGAAACCGTCGAAACATAACACTTATTTAACTGTAAAATTCACTAATAAAATTCACCCCCCCCCCTTTTTTTTTCTTGTTTAAATCAATGATCAACAATATTCCAGAATCAAACAAATGAATAAATATAACATAGATTTCTTTTACATGCATCTTTTTACCATACGGTGTCAATGTGTTTTAAATTGGTCATCCAATCATGGACGCTCATTATTCTTGTCCAAGATCAAAATACATCGCTAAAATTACCTGTGAGAAAGTCGCCGTCCAAACTCAAATCAATACCTGTGGGTATTTCCCCACTTCAACTCGTAAATTTACATAGAAATCGGAGATATTTTGTTGCATTTATCAATATTGTATGAGTATCAACAGTTTTTTCAACACCGTATCTGTTTCTCGATACAGCCGCAACTTCAACTCGAAAATTTACATAGAAATCGGAGATATTTCGTCACAAAACTTCACACATGGTTTTGTCTATCATATTTCTTGAAGACAAACATAAAATGTTATAGCATTTATCAATATTTTATGAGTATCAACAGTTTTTTCAACACCGTATCTGTTTCTCGATACAGCCGCCCGATTACAGTGACACGTAACCCAGATTAGCACATCTCAGCAGTTTTTTATTAATAAGGTTGTTTAATCAAATGTACTCTTAGAAATACCACACAGTGAGAACGCGGAGTATTACACAACATATACACTATATTATATGAAAATGGCGGGGAAGGGGCAGATAACCAGTAAAAGGGATAGTTCGTAGAAGGTTATAGGAGGCCGACGTCATAGAGAACACCCCAATCAACATTTTGTACTACTACTAAGAAAAAAGTACGGGAAAATAGGACGGGGGAAAAAACGGGAGAAAAAAGAACGAAAAAAAAAATACGGGAAATAAAGTACAGGAAAAAAAAGAAAGGAAAAAGGTACGTCGAAAAAAAATACGGGGAAAAACATACGGGAAAAAAAGTAAGGGAAAACGTGCGTACGTCGTAGAACACACCACCAACCAACATTTTTGTACAACTACTAAGAAATAAATACGGGAAAAAGAACGGGGGGAAAAGCAAGGGAAAAAGTCACGTGACTTCCGGTGACGTCACTTCCGGTCAAGCATGCGCAATGGTCAGATCCCCTTCGATCCCCCACAAATGCTAATTTATCCCGTCCCCATATACTACTCATTTGGGTATGCAGCGAAGAAATGTCAAGGTTTGGTGGCAAGGCAAAGGGGGGATGAAATTGGGTGAGTTAGTCCCCAGAATTAAATTGCTTTCGCGCTTTGAATCGCCCCCTGAAATGTTCGTTATTCACTGTGGTGGCAATGACATAGGATACGGTAAAGTGCAAGCATCAAGACGTAGAATAAAGAGGTGTATTTTCGAACTAAATAAAATGTTGTCAAACACAGTACTTATTTGGTCCAAGTTATTGCCACGTCTTAGGTGGAGAAGCACTCAATACTGCAAAGCAATGAATTTTGCTGTACTAAGGATTAACAGCTTTGCAGCTCCCCGTGTTTGTTCAGCTGGGTAGGTAGGGTGGGGGGGGGGGGTATATAAGATATCCCGAGATTGAATGGGGGTGAATCTGGTATGTTTGCTAACGAATGCGTTCACTTGTCCCGGTTGGGGAATAATATGTTTATACACAATCTTCAGACCGAGCTATGCAACGATATTTTTCCTAGATATATGCAAATTCTCTTTTGTTGATACCGTGTTATTTCTATTATCTTGAATATATTGTGTGGCCACATTTCCGTTGTTTCGCTCCCTTTTGGCGGTGATCTCGATCAACAAGGGTTTAATGGCTCATTTAAGTACTTTTCTGCATCGAGATCATGTGGCGGACAGTTAGCGACACAACGAATATGACCTCTAATGTGTAGCCGATAAAATTATAAGCTGAATATGGACAGCATTTTATTATATTCCATTTCTTTACTGAGCCAGTTTCCCAGGGCCAGTAATTGATAAATTCAAATCTTAATTATCTTTTTACTTTACAAAGTAAATTGGTAGTTGTTTTTTTCATTCACTGTAAATATGTTAATGTGAGCCGTGGCCGTACAATATGTATGTACACTCGTCAATAAAATTGATACTGTCATTTTATCTTATTTTCTCTGATAAAATCATTGAGGAATGCATGTATATGGAATTTATGTCCGGAGACGATCTTATAGAGGTGTAGGATTTTAATACAACTTTACATGTACACGTAAACAGTTGTTATTACATATATTCTCAGGATATCTAAGACAAATAGTCCATTTCAAATATCCAACAGCGCCAATTAATAATTTTTTAATAAAAATTGAAAAAAAAATGACACAATTTACACTCGATTTGCCTCTTAGTAGACATCTTCTTTCATCTAGCCACAAAAATGGAGGAATTTTGCAAAAACTCAAAATCAAAATAATTGAAAACACCCCTTAGTGTTCCAGACAGGACAGAGCAAGTCTTTCATATGTAACGGGAACGTTCCCCGACCTAAGGTTATAGGAACCGTAGGTTCATAACCACCTCTGCTATCTGCGCTGGTGGAGATCTCCTTTAGCTGAGTTGGTAGAGCGGTGGCTTACAATGCGAGATATTGCATTTTTCGGAGGTAAAACATGCTCTACTGTTACATTGGCGCCCAACTAAATAGCCCACGACGGTAAGAACAGGAAAACTGATCGGGTTGAATGTTGGTATTTGAGATATCGTCATCAGGGTATGATGACTCTCTAGGTGGGGGAGTGTAACGGGAACGCTCCCCGACCTAAGGTAATAGGAACCGTAGTAGGTTCATAACCACCTCTGCTAACTGCGATAGTGGAGTTCTCCTTTAGCAACTTGGTAGCTTTACTTAAGCATTTATGAATAACGAAATTAAGGACTTCGGTAATTTTGTTATTACACTTATTTAGCTCAGTTTGTTGAGCGGTGGCTTACAATGCGAGAGGTCGCGGGATCGAATCCCATCGGAAACATTGCGCTGGTGGAGATCTCCTTTAGCTGAGTTGGTAGAGCGGTGGCTTACAATGCGAGATATTGCATTTTTCGGAGGTTAAACATGCTCTACTGTTACACATAAGTAAACACTAACTCCGAAACGAACATGCAACACCAAAAATACTTTTTGATTCCAACTGCATTGTATACCTTCTCCTAATTATTGTCATTATTTATATTTTAACTTTTGTATAATTTAATTCGTGTATTATTTAATTGTATTATGTTGTGTAATATAACATTGTTCATCAATTTTGTAGTACAATATAATATTTATATAGATCAAAAGATTGGTGTCCCAAACACGTATCACAGACACAGGTAGTAATGTCAAAGTTTTTTTTCACACAAAAAAACAGAGATCTTTGTGAATATCATTTTAGAGCGACGTTACAGATCGAAGTTTGACGTTGACAAATTCTATCGCTGTCAGAGATAAAAATAATGTTGATCTCACCGATAGAATAAACTACGTGAAATACAAAAATTGTTGAACTCAAATATGCCGAGGTTCATTCAGTAAGGTGGTTAAGCTTAGATAGTGCCGTAAAAGTGATCTACCGAACATATCCTGCTCTTGTTGTTGCCCTCAGTCATGGATGAATTGAATTTCATCCTTGACAAATTTGAAAAGCGTCTTGGCATTGACAGAGCAAATTGTGTGTCAGGGTATAGCCAGTATAAGAGGTTAGTAGTTGGGAACTTCAGCAACACTTCTTTGTCTTCATGTGCTGAGTCAGTTTTCAGAAATTAAAATGACAAACATTCCAAATCTTGTCATGCTGCTGAAATTGGCTATCTTGATACAAATTTCCAGTGTGCCTTGTGAGAGGGGATTTCTACTCAAAATAGAATTTATTTTGAGTAGATTAAGAACCTCTATGTCAAACAAGAATTTGAATGACCTCATGATAAATTCTGAGAATGGCCCACACATTAATTCAGTGGTGAAGCTCCCAAAGAGTGGAAACGGATTAATCAGAGAAAGATATACATCACATATGTTTAATTTTGTCACTTACATTGTTATAGTCATGTTAATGTTGACTAGTGCAAAGAACAAGTAAATAGTGCATTATATTTGTTGCAAGCAGGGCTTTAAATTTACCTTAAATAATTAACTGTCATTTCCATGCATATCTATTGTTGTTTTAAATCTGTATACATTGTTGTTAATATATGTTTCGATTGATTATAGTATAGTGCAAAGAACATTTCATCAGTAAATAGTGCATTGTGTTATTTTATTGCATATATTTTATCTAATGTTTTGTCATTTTATCTATCATGCTAATGTATAAATAAACTTTCTTATTCAATTTCATTTATTAATTAGTTATTGGACAATAGTTGACTATCATATATTTACATTTATCATCTGCAAGACAAAACAAAGAATCTGTTAATGAAGGCTTTATTTAATACACACAAAAAAAACAAAAAAACAAATACAAGGACATATGTAAATCATAGAGATGATATGATGACAAAAACAAGGAATTAAACAACTACTGAATATACCTTAATGCATAACAAGTACATTATAACATAGAAAATGCCACGATAATGCCCCGTGAATGTGAAAAACAGTACAATTAGAGAAATAGTTTGACTTCTCCTTGCACTCTCACCACTTCTCCCTGTTGTCACTCACCTATCTTTTGTCAGCACCCGAAAGAGAAGACACTTCTCCCTCTGAATTCAAAGTAGTGAGAGCCCTGACATTATGTTATTTTAAATCAGTAACTATTTGTTTCTACTTTAGTTATGCATTAGGTGTGGCATGGTTCAAAATTAACTATTGTCCGTTGCTAGCAGAAAGTTCGTCGGACTAACTATTCCAGTTTTCTGGTTGCACCTCGGACTATTAAAATCTTCATTTTATCGTCTACCTTAAAGTAATGATGCAGTCTAAAATACGCTTGGAATAACATGTAAAATACTCTTGCATTAACGCGTCTTCGTGACCAATCACTTAAACGCTTCATATTATGAATTTTTAGCATATTATTTGAAGTGTGATACGGACATTGATGAGTTTTTTTTAAACTGAATTCGTAAAATGTTGCGATATATAGAGGGCTATGAAAACCTAACACAAACATTAAAGTTCAGTTTCAACGAGAAACACTTTTGATTCATATCATGTGATTCAGCTTTGGGTTGTATGTGGTCAAAGAATAAGACGTCCCTGCCTTATGGACAATCTGGACCGTGTGGAGTCCCTACCCGACAGTAAAGATGAGATGACCGAAGAAGAAATTGCTGCATTGAACAAAATTGGTTAATAAAATTCAAATCTTCCATTTCAGATTCTTAGTTACTCATTAGATGTCATCAAGTTACTTTGTAGATTCCATCTGCCTCAGTCCATTGATTAACTAAATAATGATAAGGCAGGGAAGATTTAATTTTTATAGTTGAACACATCACAAAAGAGTATGAAAATGGTCAGGTCAGTCAACACGTACTTGAAAGGGAATTTATTTCGATGAGATTTAAAAAATTACCTTAAATAGTCTTGCTTGATACAGTTTAGCTAAGTTAGATATAAGCTGAGCATTCCAAGACTTTTTGGCAAGGCGCACACGGCTGTAAGCAGTGCGCACGGACTAGTTCAAATATATTTTTAATTGCCCTAGGACTACTATCACAAATATTAAATTTCTAACCCTGTGTTGTCATTACTCGGATCTTTTCGGCCTATAACGTCAGTAGTGACCGCTACGTCTATCAACCAAAAAGAAATAGGAGATACTTATCTAAGACATTTAAACTTTTTGCATAACAAAATGACACTATTTCGCTAATATATATTTGTATTCAATATTTAACCATCTCTTTTTACAGTGGAACAATGAACATGAGCACCAGGGAAGACCACAGAGGCTTGTCTTTAACTTTATTAAAAGAATATGCACCCCTATAACATTTTTAAGACATATATATATATATATATAACTTTATTGCAAAAATATTCATCCCTATTACATTGAAAACACATATACAACTTTACTACAAAATATGCACCCCTAACTACTAAACCCCACCAGGGACGAAGGCTGCCATTTTGGAAGCAAAAATCCACTTTATCGCTTCAGTCCTATATTTTACACACTTACTTCTCATTTCGCCGTATTTTCTCACTGCAAAGATGATTTTTCAAAACGGCAAAGGCATTCGCAACCCTCGGCGAGCCTCCCTTCCGATTACATGGTCGATTGAATCGCTATAGTCACTCGTTTCTGAGCGAAACAATCCCAAAGGAACGCAAGTGAATTTAATCGTGGAGACATCTATCGGTGGCGGAAGACAACTCTACTAATTTTGGTGGATAAAGGGAGAATACCACTCCTAACGGAAAGTCAAGAAATTTTCCGAAAGTCCCAATGGGAACAATGGTAATTAATAGTGTCTAAAATGGAATGCAAAATTAGGTACCGCTTTAGTGTTACCGTAGACTTTCGGAAAATATCTTGACTTTCCGTTAGGAGTGGTATTCTCTCCCCTGAAAATAAAAAAAAAACACACAGCAGAAATTTGTTGGACAATTAAAACAATGACTAGTCACTATTCTTACCAGTCTTGTAAAAATATTGGAAATATTTTTCAATCTATGTTTCCTGATTCATTCATCGCAAAAACTTTATATTTGGTATTGCGCCACATGTTTTAGAATTTATTAAAAGAAAAAGATAAGAAACAAAATAGTTACGTTTTGCTCTTTGATGAAAACATGAACAGTGAACTAGAATAAAGTAAAATGGATGTTCAATTAATGTTTTAAGATACCTTAAGATGCTGTTCACTCGAGATATTTGTCTTCCGTTTTCATGTGTCATCATGCATCAGAACAGATCTATAAGAAGCTTGAAACTGTATTTCAAAGGTATTACGGTTACTCACAATGCAATTCCATCTGGCGGAGTTCCTTTGTGAATGGTCATGCTTCCACTACGAAAGTAAGTTGTTCGGACCAAAAAGTTGAGCCAAAGATGTTTGTGAGCACCAAATATTGCAAAATATCTTACGGAAACTTCTGCTGTGTCCCAGATGTTCCAATCAAAAAAGGGAATGACAAAATTAACGGGTTGAAGTGGTCATATTACCGATTTCCTAAACCAAGGACCCGAAGCAAGCCAGCGCTTGGTTTTTGGGTGAAAATGATCCGTAGAGCATAAAGGTCATTGCGAGCCTAGAAGTCACGATCTGATCTGTTCTGACCATTTTGAAGGGGGACTATCAATTTTCGAATAGCATGCTATGAAAGCTAAGTAAAATCTGCTTACAGTGCATTACAATTTATATATGCTGTTATGTGCAAATACGACTCACGGTATTACACACGTACATTTACCTGTGTGGTATGATCTTACAATTTATCATACTATGTAATATATTCTCTTGGAAGGCACGGCGTAGGTTAGCTATGGTACCATATCTTTAAATGGTCCATATATTTTTTGTGGACCATAAGGACCATTTAGAGCTACGGTACCACAGTTAGGCTTAGGTCTGTATACCAGAGAATTAATTATATTGTCACAACCAATTAATTGAAACTTAGGGACTTCGTCCCATCATGCTTGATACAGACTGGACTTACCTGTTTACACACACACAATTAGGATCAAACTTCTGATAAAATATACTATTGCAACAACTTCTTTAATGCCAGGTCCACCATATCAATACTTTGTATAAATTTGAGAAATCTTTCAAAAGTTACCTTCGTGCAAAACATTAACCAAGTAAAGCCTCTTTTGCATAATGTAGTACACTTAATGAGGTAAGACATCAAGAGGTGTCAGTTCAAATCAGACAAGAGGCCTTGGTTTCGTTGAATGCATGTGAAAGAACTTGTTGCTTGCAATGTCTTTTAGGAGTACAACATACATCTCCAACAGACAAAGGCTATGCACCAAAACTATATTTCCTTTTCAAAAGACAACACAACCAAGACAAACAAATAATTCATAACTCAAAGAAACACAAGTTCTTGATTTGGTAGGAATAAGTTTATGTTTGTAATACCCCCCAAAAAATATTCAATAATTGATAAGAACACTAACCAAGCAAAATCACATTTTTACCTCTGTCAGTAACTCCTGAACAAAAAATGCTGAAATTCTTCTAACTTTTGAATTTCTAAAAAATATTTTTCTTAGATTGAATCAGAAGTACACAAATAAAATTGAACATAAACATATGGTTTCACAGTGGCAAGACCAAAAATGTGAGTTTACTGTAACCTGCTTGAAACAATTATGGTTGTTAGAAAACAATTCGTTTTTTGCCTTCAGTCTATGGGTAATACATGTGTATATTGAGACTTTAGTATTGTTTGATGAAAATCTGTTAAAAAGCACTAAGAAAAGCTAAGAGTAGTGTTTTAAAATATGAATGCTTAGGTGACAGTTAACACACATAGTTTTTGTTTTGCCTAAAAGCTATTAAGTAACACCTTACTCATATCAGCAGATAATAATATATCATCAATATGAATGTACACATGTACATTGTTGCAAACCACAAGGAATCAGGGGTCGATTTCACAAAAAGTCGTAAGTCTAAGATTAATCGTAAGTGTTATCATAAGTGTGATTTCCAAGCTATTGATTGGTTGAAATTCACACTTACGACTGATCTTAGACTTACAACTTTTTGTGAAATAAACCACTGGAGTTTTGACTGGGTTATAAAATATATGGTTGTTATACAACACAACGAAGTGCACCACTTTCATTAATTTCTTATTAACTATCTTTTAATTAAATGATTTTTTTGGGGTAAATTAACGCAAGATTTCTGGAGTCAATAGCATCATATATTGGAATATTTTCAGAATTTTTCATATCGACTTCCTTAATTATGACCAAAATGAAATATTGCCCATGACAAGGAAACATAATTCCTCTTGTACTTTACTGGGAAACAACAGAAATTACTTTGTATATCAATTTCTTGATCAAACTTTTTTGTAGTCACCTATTTGATATTGACTCATCATTTGAAGACCTTATTTTCTGGCATTGGTGTTGAAAACTCAACTTTTGTCACAAAAATTAAAATTCCTCTGGTAAGGCCAAAGCAGAAAGTTTGTCAGTGTTATGTCTCAAAGCTAATTATAATGAGTACTTAATAATAAAAACATTGTAGATAATATTTTATATTATTCTGAATAAATGGTATATAAATTTGAACTTTTAACGTGCTTAAGCTAAACTGGTCATTAAATATTAAACGGTAGGACATTTGTAAAGTAAACATGTGGGTATGGTACGGAGCCTGGAAACAGTCAGATAACATTTGGCTTAGGGAAGGATGAATAATTATGAAACTATTCATGGCGGTCATATGGTTATATTCTGTTTACCGCAAATGTGCCATTGATGTCACAAGGTTTTACCAAGACTGTTAGCGAGGAGTGATATGCTAACATAAAGGTACAAGTTTTATAAGCATATGAATACAATGAATTATTTTGATTCTTATATTTAAAAATAAGCAAAGTATTTTTGAAAATGGTCTTTGACATCATCAATGACAATTGGTATGTATTTATATTGTTTTTACCCCAGGTTTGGTCTAAAAGTGTTTGATGGAAGTCAGCAAAGGCGTACATTTTTAATATTTTGAAAACCATCTAGATGTTAGTCTGAGACTATCTAAAACATGTCTCTTAGGACACATCTGCACAAACCAAACAATATTTATTCTCAAAAGTGAACCATTTATACAGATCAGCAGTAAAACTTGTCTACATGGTGTAGAATATTATTAAATAAAAATTAAATTATCTCTCAAGTAACAAAACATATCAACACTATATCAACAACATAATATTGTCAAGTTGAATTTAAACAAGTTTCACATGTAACAGACAATTAACTTCAATTATATTAAAACCGTGACAATGTCAGCTAACAATTGCATCAGGTGATTCCCTTGTATAAGAATACTTTATATGTGTCAATAAGCCAGGTTTAACCACTTCAACTGGTCTGTGTGTTTCCCCAAACTTTTTCAAATAAGCTGAAAGAGTATTAGTTTCATGCTTTAAACTCCATTTAATGGGTGGTATAGATGAAATATCTTTGTTTTTGTACATCATGATGTCACATTGAAGTGATATGCTTTGCTTGGTTTCCAGTTCCACTGCTATTCATCATAACATGGTAGGCTTTACTAGCAGTTATTGTTCCTGAAAATACATATAAAATATACTTTCATAACTTCATTCTCTTAATTTTGTGAATTAAAAAGAAGAGATGTTATTGCCAGAGACATAATTCTCTCTTCAGAAAACGGGCTTTTGATGTAAGATATGTTTTACTATTTATTCCCCAATAATTTTAAGATGAGGCAAAGCTTAATTGTATTTAAGTTTCTGGTGGAGGCACAGGGTAATTACCTCCGTTTACACCAGCTATATTATAAGCTACTTGTACTAATTATATAGCACATCATATGAGTATTTTGAGAAACATTGCTGTATTTTTTTCAGTACAAGTAATTTAATTTTCATACCCTGGGAGGGAATCGAACCCACATACATGAAACATCAAGTAATTAAGTAATTAGCTTACTTTGTCAGAGACAAAAATATATAAACAAATCAATTTACCGGTTTAAGATCTTCATAATGATCTTCACATTCCCTCCACATTCAGTGAACTGATGTAAAGTTACAGATATTTTTTTAATTTAATCAACTAGATTTTTAAAATGTGGGTACTCTGACGATATGCCATCTGGAAGAGTGTGCCACATGTAAAATAAACTACTTTTGTTAAATTGTTTTTTGTTTTTGTTTCTAGACAAAGCTGTTTCTTCCAATAATATATTAACCCAACTGTATAGTTCATTTGAATGCTATAGACCACCTAAAAAAATAATTACAAATTCATTTTAATTATTTCTCTTCTTTTTTCTTCAAATATATATTTCAAATGTGTCTACGAACTCTGACAGTAACTTTCAGAATGTTTCATCAATAGATAAAACAGTTGCTCATTAGGTGTCTATGTTAAATATTTGCACTTATATATGTAATTTCCGGTGGAGTAAGCATGCTTTAAAGAACAGCACTAATACTGTAAACAAAAATAAAAACATGTGCTTGACATGCAAATTTCTATATATCATATGACTGACCATTTAAATATCAAATGGGCTCGCATGAATAGAGTTGTCCATTTAATTCAAAACACATGTATCAAGGTCATTATCACTTGATCTTTAATTCCCATGGACACATTCTCTAGTTTAAATATATATTGAAGAATGCATAGAGCTTGACTTGCATGCTTTTTATTCAAGCAAGAGGCACTGTTGGTATTTAAAGTTCACCTTGATTTCACAAGGCTATTTTCCATTGTTATTTCCAATGATCCTTTACATGTCATCTTCTTTGATATTTAAATGACAAGTCACATGCCAATAGTATATTTGCATGGGGAGCACATGTTCTTATTTTTGTTGACAGTTTTAGGCTGTTCTTTCACTCCCCTAGAAATTACACATAAAAACAAATATTTAACATTGACACCTAATTGGTAACTTTTTTATCTATGGATGAAAATTTCTAAAAGCTACTGTCAGAGTTCGTAGAAACATATAAAATATATATGTGAAGAAAAAAGAAAAGAAAATTTAAAATGGATTTTTAATTTTTTTAATTTTAGGTGGTCTATAGCAATTAAATGGACTATACATGTACAAAATCCACCATATGGTTCCCCACTTTGTTTGTGGAGAATTACATGTAGGTGTTTAATCTTGGTCTCATCACCACTTTGGAAAGGTATGCAAGAAACCTAAACACTATCCAAGCAAAATCACATTTTTACCTGTCAGTAACTCCTGAACAAAACATGCTGAAATTCTTCTAACTTTTGAGTTTCTGAAAAATATATTTTTTTTATATTAAATCAGAAGTACACAAATAAACATATGGTAGCACAGTGGTAAGACCAAACATGTGGATATACTGTAATCTGCTTGAAACAATTATGGCTGTTAAAAAGTAATTGTTTTTTACCTTCAGTCTATGGGTAATACATGTGTATATTTAGACATTAATATTGTTTCAGATGAAAATCTGTTAAAAATCACTAAGAAAAGATTAGAGTAGTGTCTTAAAATATGAATGTTTGGGTGACAGTTAACACACACATTCTTTATTTTACCTAAAAGCTATTAAGTAACACCTTACTCATATCAGCAGGAAATAATATATCATAAATATGAATGTACAAATGTACATTGTAGCAAACCACCTAAGGAGTCAGGAGTTTTGACTGGGCTGTAAACAATATGGTTTTAATACAACAAAAAGAAGTGCACCACTTTCATTAATTTCTGATTATTTATCTTTTTATTAAATTATTTATTTTTTGTAAATTAACGCAAGATTTCTGGAGTCAATATCGTCATTTATTATATGACTTCAGATAATGCCTTTTCTGGTTGGCTAACGCCCCTAGTAACGTTCTTTCATAAAACGTTATAATCACCTCACGCGACGTAACGCGCGGTGAATATAACATTCCAACGTCTTGCACCATACGAAGCCAAAGAAAACGTTGTGATAGAAGCTTATTTTAAGAGTAAAAGCAACATGTAAAATGTGTCATATAATAAAACAATTAATGACTTTCAATTCGATGGATACCAGGATTTATTAACCCAAGAATAATATATTTACCTCGGCCATCTGGCCTTGATAAATATAATGTTCCTGTGTTAATATATCCTTGTATCCACCTCATTAAAAGTCATTAATTGTATAATATTGGAATATTTGCTGAATTTTTCATATCGACTTCCTTAATTATGACCAAAATGAAATATTGCCCATGACAAGGAAAGATGATTTCTCTTGTACTTTTCTGGGAAGCAATAGAAATTACTTTGTTTTTCAATTTCTTGATCACATTTTTTGTAGTCACCTATTTGATATTGACTCATCATTTGAAAACCTTATTTGCTGGTATTGGTGTTGAAAACCCAACTTTTGCCACAAAATTGAAAATTTCTCTGGTAAGGCCAAAACAAAAAGTTTGTCAGTGTTATGCCTCAAAGCTAATAAAAATGGGTACATATTAATAAAAACATTGTAGATAATATTTTATATTGATTAAATGGTATATAAATTTGAACTTTAAACGTTCTTAAACCAAACAGGTCATTAACTATGAGAGGGTAAGACATTTTTAGGGGTAAATGTGAGTATGGTACGGAGCATGGAAACAGTCAGATAACATTTGGCTTAGGGAAAGATGAATAATTATGACATTATTCATGGTGGTCATATGTTTATGTTCTGTTTACCGCAAATGTACCATTTATGTCACAAGGTTTTACCAAGACTGTTAGCGAGAAGTAATATGCTAACATAAAGGTAAAAGTTTTATAAAGATATGAATACCATGAATTATTTTGATTCTGATATTACAAAATAAGCAAAGTATTCTTGAAAAAAGTCTTTGACATCATCAATGACAATTGGTATAGATTTATATTATGTTTACCCCAGGTTTGGTCTCGAAAGTGTTTGATGGAAGTCATATTAGAATATAAGTTAATACTTAAAACATTGCTAAAATTATCAGCAAAAGCATACATTTTTAATATTATGAAAACCGTTTAAATGTTAGTCTGAGAATATCTAAAACACATCTCTTAGCAAGCATCTACACAAACCAAGCAATTTTTATTATCAGAAGTGCACCATTCACACAGATCAGCAGTAAAACTTGTCTACATGGTGTAAAATATTATTAAATACAAATTAAATTATCTCTCAAGTTACAAAAAATATCAGCACTATATCAACAACATAATATTGTCAAGTTGAATTTAAACAAGTTACACATCTAACAAACACTTAACTTCAATTATATTAAAACCGTGACAATTGCAGCTTATAATTGCATCAGGTGATTCCCTTGTATCAGAGTGCTTTCTGTGTGTCAGTAAGCCAGGTTTAACCACTTCAACGGCTTTTGGTGTAAGATATTTTTTGCTATTTTTCCCCCCAACAATTTTAAGATGAGACAAAGCTTAATTGTTTTGAAGTTTCTGGTGGAGGCACAGGGTAATTCCCTCCGTTTGCACCAGCTATATTATAAACTATTTGTACTAATTATAAAGCACAGCATATGAGTATTTTGAGATACATTGCTGTATTTTTTCGAGTACAAGTAATTTAATTTGTATACCCTGGGTGGGAATCGAACCCACTTACCAGAAACAGCAAGTAATTAGTTTACTTTATGAGAAAAAACATATATATAAGGTGAATTTACCGATCTTCATATTGATATTTACACCCCCTCAACAATTGTACAAAAATGAATGAGACATAAGAAGCACTAACTAAAATACTTTCAGTCAGATAAACCGATACATATTATGAGTGATCAAACCTGCTGTGCACTTTTAACTAGGGATGTTGAAACTATCATGTGTTGTGATTGATTGTTGATTACCAAGATATTTATGTCTTAAAATTCTTACTTAATTAGTTCTTGCTATTTCTGATGGCACATAGGGCAAGGACAAGTTTCCTCCACTCTTCTCTGTTGTTGGTTTTTCTTTCTATTGTGCCCCATGCGTATCCTCTTTCCTTTATTTCATTCTCGATGGTGCGCCTCCATGTTGTTTTTTGTCTTCCTCTTTTTCTTTTCCCTTCTGGTGTCCATCTTAGGGCTACCTTTGTCATGTCTTTAAATAAGAGAAACAAAATCTAAATGATTAAAACAAGCACTGACTGCCTCAAAGCATACATGTTTGAAGCATACAATTTAATCAATAGTGATGTGTAGATCCTTAAACTATATGTCATTGTGCATGGTCATATCTTCAATCCATTGTTATATATATATTCTATTTTTGCTTTGAAAAAGGAATGAATCTTACGGGAGTGTCAACAGTCAGGGGCGTTGGGCATGCACCAACACTAACAACCCTTACAAAGTCGGTGACGGGTCTATATTTATTCCGGATTTCCCCCGCTTCCGTTATGAATGATGATGTGCATGTTTTAATAAAATAAAATGCAGGTGCGGATCCAAAAGTTCTTAAAGGGGGGATTTCCAGGAGGTTAGATTGTTTATATTTGTAAAAATTTAGTTGGATTAAATTGAAAACATTTATGATCAAACAATATTATAAATCAATCGGAGTAAAAAAACGTAAGCAAGACGTCATTGCATTTGTAAACACGGTGACGCAGTTTATTCATCGTGGCAGTTATGCACATATCGTCACGGTCGTAAGGAAATTTTCTTGAATTTGTTGGTTAGGAAAATAATTTATGACTACATGTATCCCGTAGATCTTGAAAATAATGTGAGATCGTGTGAATATTCATCTATAGTAGTTCCAACTTCGAAGGATATTGTGACACAACCTCGCAAATAAAATAGTACTGCTTACAAAAAATATATCATCCTAGCGGGTACTTATCGATTAACTTGAAGAAAATTAATCTAAATCTCGTATATTTTGTTGTGTGACTATCCCATAAAAAAGGGGGGTTCTTATAAGAAAGGGAAATCAAAATAAGCATTTTCCTCCTAAGCGACTGGCGGGTTTTCGTACAAAAACCAGCTTTGTAATGTTAATGCTTTAAAGTTGGCATTATGTTAGACTTCTGCATGGTTTTATAGTTTATCATATTTATATCACATTAAACATGCAATTTGTAAATTATCATATTATGGAGCATCAAATAAAACTTTTAAAAAGTCCCAACTTAAAACTGGTATGCCTCTTTTGCTAGAGAATGTATAAAGTCTGTGTGTGTAAGACACTTTTGATGTACTAACTTAAAAATGACTTAGTTCAACTATATATCATTTTGTGATTTTCTAGAAGTCAAAATCCTGTAGGAATGCACACCTTTAGTATTTGTACATTAAACACACTACAAAATATTACAAAAAGGGAGGAACAGACAGGGGTTAAATAGTATGCCCTGATACAGGGCTATACATTAACAGTCATGTTCCATTCTTGCATGTATGTCAAGCACATTATTATGGTGTGGTTTCTGTTCATGAGGCACTCCATCCTTTCTTGTTTATGCCAATGTCAGGAGACAAATAATAACATATACGGATTAGTATGGGAAAAGTGCTAAATTCAGTAACAAGTCAGTCTTGGTTGGGCAAGATATGTACATGCACATGTACTTTGTAAATGATTCAACTGATAACTTTTGTAAATTATAGAGCACACAAATTAAACAAATATTCATTAACAAGAATTTATTTATTGCAAAAACAAAACATTATTAAAAGGTCAGCTACATGTATAACAAGATATGATTATAATCTAACGATTATGAAGTCTCCCAAACCGGCCAATGACACTATCTACCCACATATCAAATGTTGATGATATCGGACAAAGTTGAATTTTTACAACGCAGAATTGCTCCTCTAATGGTGACCTATCACTATGTCAAATTTTATGTCTCTATCATTATCCAGTTAGAAGCTTTCAACATTAATGTACGAAATTTCAAGTTTCCCATAGGATTCTATAGTAACCCCCACCCCCTTTGAACCCCCAAAAATATGGCTTTACCACAAATCTGAAAACTTAAGGATCAACTAGAAACATATATTTATAACTCCACCAAGTTTCATGAAATTCTGTCCTGTAGTTCCTTAGATCTGCCGTGGACAAGTTCATGGTGCACGGAAAGAAAGAAGAATAAGAATAATAATAATAAGAAACGGAGCAAAAACAATAAATCTCCCAAACTTTGTTTGGGAGACTTAATAACAATGTTGTAAAATAACAAAACTATGAACTGGAACATTGAAGAATGGATAATAAAGCACATTCCCATCAACCTGGTGAAGTCTTAAGTTAATGATTGAATGAAAATTATATTGCTATTAACATCAAAAAGTTAATATTAGGGGACACTATACAATTTTCTCTATCCTTTAGTTATTGAATTGAGAAGTTTTAAATCTGACACAAGTTCCACCCCCCCCCCCCCCCCCAAAAAAAAATATTCAATAATTTTACATGAAAAACAACACTCGAACAGGGGATAAAATCATTCTATTCATAGAATTGTTAAACAATAAACAACAAGAAATATAAACTATAGCATGTGATGTGTAAACTATTTAAGCATGAGCAACAGGAAACATTTAGATACAAAAAATGAAAAGACCAACACCCTTAGTTGGATTTTTAGAGTGCTAGTTCATTGAAACAACAGTTTGTGGGTAGATATGTCGTTCCACTCAGAAACATTATTCTGATTCTGACTCGACCATTCTTTGTTCTTACTCCTTAATGCTGTATTCTTACCAATTTTATAATCTTTGGTTTGACTAGAGAGGGGCTAGAACCCATGGATCTACCACATTCAAGGTGAGCATGCTAACCATTACACAACATTTTTGCGGTTGTGTAAAAATCACACTGAAAAAGGAGTAGTTCTTCAAAACTTTCATTAAGCTAGGGACTAGTTGTTCAAGTTAGTTAATGCAGTCAACATGATCAAGCATATATTAAAATAAACCCATAGATTAGCTTCCAGTCAGATTTGAACTGACATATTTTCAACATTATTTAAATGTACTACATTGTACTATAGAAGCTATATGTATTGTAGTTGTTAGTAGTTGACAAACCTAATATGTACTCAGATCATTAGTTTCCAGAGAGAATTGAACTGACATCTCTCAAACATTATTGAAATGTACTGATTCATTGACGCCATAGTAACTACAACATTTTGTCATGAATTTGTTAGGAACATTTCAGCCACCAATCATGTTCATCAAACCTATCAGAATACATTTGAAGGGGGTTTGAAATTCCAGTCACTCAACATTTGTCGTAGCATCTCTTGTTATCTTGTAAAACATAATCGTGTGATGGCACCATTTCTTTGTTTTTAATCTTTGCTATGTTTGTGTTTTAATTTTGTCCTTGTTTTTAAATTGTTTTTTTTTAAGCAAACTGAAAGTTAATCATTTTATTAAATATTAATATAGATAGCATGATTTCAATGCTAATCACTCTTGCAATAGGGGCATAAATTTTCAATAGTTGTACAAATCCGTATTTGTGGTCAAGTCATATAAATCGTCAATGATAAACTTACTAACAGCACCATTGAACTGCAAAATTATTTGGCAATTTCTGAATACAACAGACTGGTTGTCTTTTTAGTGTGTTATTCCCTCGTTTCAAATTACAGAGTTATCTTCTTTTTTACAAGAGTTGTCTTTCTTGTTAGCAGGTACTTATATAAAATCATCCTGCCCGGTAGAAGCTGTGAAATCTTTGACGAAAATTTTTTGGACGGACATTGGTAAAACTTAATGACTGTCTTTTACTTACGTTTTCGTTCAACAAAATTTTCATAGACCCAAAGTCTTTAAATTGAGAATGTAATTTTCGGTTTTTCACACTGCATTAACAGACGATCCTTTCATATTAATATAATCCCTCTTACGTTTTTTGTATTAAGGGGATATTGTTATAAAATGTGTAAATTCAATCTTTTTTTAACGTACCTGTACAGGTAACTGTCGTGTGTCTTTCATCAATTCATTGGTCATGTTGTTAGGAGTAGGTTGGGATTCATCAACCAAATGGGGCATAGGCTGGTCAATTTCCATAGGGCGTATATCCTAATAGAATAATATACTTTAGGCATGTAAATAAATGATGATCTATACTTTATCAGTGAATGCCCTTGAAATTTTAATGACCATTATTCCAGGCCGAAAATAAAATTCTTTGCTTCCCAATGTCTTAATTTTGAAGTTTTGATATTATTTTGACTGCGCCCTTGAATACTCAAGAAAAAATTGGCCCCCAAAAGTTTTGTGCCAGAAAAAATAATCCATTTTAAAGTAATCAAATTAATTATAATATTTTCATCTCAACTAAGGCATTTATTTAGATCATGTCTGTACACTCATTATGTAAGTTGTTCAATCAATTGATGCATTTTAGTTCACATAAATTCAATAAAACAATAGCCCAGGTTCCTATTTAATGATATACAGCATGTTCAAAGTTGTTCTATCTTCATCAGGCTTGGTTGAAGATGAAAAACATTTTCTATAATACTTCTTATATATATATATATATATATATATATGTCGTGTACAAGTTGTGATTTTGTACATGTTATAACATGCACAAAATAATTGTACATGTTATAACTTGAACAATGCAAAAATACAAGTTATAACATGTACAAAACTAGGTCGTACATGTTATAACATGTACAAAATATTGTTTAAAAATGGCTTTAACTTGTACAATATATGAAAAAAAATATTAATCTAAAGATAAAAAAATATTTTAAATCTGAAGTAATGAAGAGCAATAATCAAAAGCAAAAAAATTAATCTAAAGATAAAAAATAATTTTAAATCTGAAGTAATGAAGAGCAATAATCAAAAGCAAAAGATACATAATATACAGCATGCATACATTACTACATTTTGTACTTTACCATTCCAGAAACCAGCTGTGCTTACTTGTTGCTACATGACAGACATATGACACCTAGAGTTGCACATAACTTTCAACCTTCGACATTTACACCTACCAGACTTACAATTTCCTTTCTTACATTGACAATGCACAAAACCTTGCTCTCCACTCAACGATATCTTACTCACTATCTCTCTCACACTCATATCACTCACTGGGACTTCAGACACATCTAAAGTGGCATTTGCAAAAAATTGAACCTGATTTCTACTCTTATATTATCCTTTTATTTGTCCAACTTTAGTACCAATCTTATAGCCACCATGTTCATTTACGTTTATCACAACACCTTTTATGTTTCTCTCGTCGGCAGGGCCCCTATCAACAGACGGAATTGGAATGATAACATTGTCACCTTTGGAAAGAACAGTTCATTTTGTTTTTGTGTTCTTTGTCAAGGAATCTGATTGCACCTGTTGGCCAGATAGGGCCCTCTTTCGTGCACGTTTGATGTCAATATTTGCAATTTCAAACAAACTCTCACTAGAATCAACAGGAGGAATATCACGAGGATTTATGCAAGATGGTCTGATGGCGATACCAGCTTCATTAACACAGCTTAATTCAATGACCATGGTTTATGTTTCTAATTCTATGGTGGGTTCAGAAGGCTTGTATGAGTTGTTAGAGCCAACGGCCTAACTCATTGAGCCACCCAAGCCCCGAAAATTTGAAGAAATGATATTCTTACTGTAATATCAAGTTTAGCTTTCTCTGCGTTTTTGAGATAAATTTAATTGTGACAGTGTCATGACATTTGAATTACATGTACAGGCCAATGTGAAATAGAGAAATATAAGCCGTTTTGTTATTTGTACTGTTTAATATCATTTACTATATGTACTATGTAAGAAGATTGTAAACTATCATGAATGTACTATAAAAGACCATTGGGAAATGGACCTACACGGAAAATTAAACCAGGGTCTATAAAGCATATTATACAAGCCAGAGAGAAATATTGGTTTTCATTGGATCACGTCCTATATATTATATAAGACCATTACAGAAGTCGAATATTACTTTGATGTACCACATAGGGTTACTGAGATATTGATCTAAATGCAAAGTTTGATCAGAGTCTCACAGGCAAAAAATATAGGTCAGGGTGGCCAAGACGGACTGTATCAACATAACACTCACCGTCGTATGTTTTTCTCTTGATCAATTTTTCAAGGTTTCCAGCTGTCAATATCTCATACTGCTTCAGCAGGGTTCTTTCTTTGCCAGAAGGTTTAGTTGCATTTTTTGCCTGCTTAACACCTCCTATTAAAGTTTATATCCTCTCCTTTGAAAACAGGGTATTGTATGCAGAGGAATTTTTCGTCGACATATCAAGAATTTCATTGTAAAATCTATCTTGGGTATCCACTTGCATCTTAACTCTTTACTACTATGAAAGTAAGTATATTGCCTTCTGAGTAGAAACTCACAATTATTATTCACCAGGTGAGAATACTGAATAATATTCATTGACTACAGGTGTGTTTTAAAAGTATTAAGTAATTATAAAAACTGCTCAACTCATCATTAACTGTATCAAAAAGAAAAAAAAAAAAGAGCAAAAACTAAAACAAACAATAATAACAAAATATATAATTGATGATAATAAGACCCCAGGTTAATGAAATGTTGTGATAATGGAAGCGGATCTTTTGTTCATTATTTTCAAATATTGTACAAGTTAGTAATTTTTAAGCAATATGTTGTACATGTCATAACATGTACAAGCTACTTTTGTACATGTTATAACCTGTATTTTTGGATTGTTCAAGTTATAACATGTACCATTTTCTTGTACATGTTATAACTTGTACAAAATTGCAACATGTACACGACATATATATATATGTCGTGTACATGTTATTATTTTGTACAAGTTATAACTTGTACAAAATATTTATACAAGTTATAACTAGTATAACACCATCATACAAGTTATAACTTGTCCAATTATTGCTATGCAAGTTATAATTTGTACAATTGTGATTGAAAATACATCATAACTTGTACAACTTTGTTGTGCATAGGCCTTTTTGCATTATTTGTGTTGGAAACATGACAGCTACATGTATGTCAACTGTATTGACAGTAGATATTCAATATCCAATATCTCATTTTATTTTTTGTTTTTGTTTTGTATACCCAGTGTTGACGAAAGACCGGATCGCATTATAAATAGAAACTTTGAAATTTCTTGAGATTTAAATCAAATTTAATTAGACTAAATGAATTTTTCAAACATTTATTGTCAAGAAACACATATCTCATAGAGGCATTGGATGTCTCTTGAAATTCATTTGTTGGCACATGACAAAGATGCATGACATCTGGAATTACACAATATATTTTTCCGTTTACACTTGCATTTCCCAGTTGTGCAGCCACTACAACAGCTGCAATGAATATGCCCTTGACCACCATACAAAGAAAGCAACTGTACGCCTTTTCTCACACTTATTTCTGTATTATCAGGAACATATAAGATCGTTAATTCATCGGTTGCGGTGTTTGTTCCTGTTTCGGATTCGGTGTTGGTTTCAGTTTCAGGTTCGGTGTTTGTTTCTGTTTCAGGTTCGGTGTTGGTTTCAGTTTCAGGTTCGGTGTTTGTTTCTGTTTCATGTTCGGTGTTTGTTTCTGTTTCAGGTTCGGTGTTGGTTTCTGTTTCAGGTTCGGTGTTTGTTTCTGTTTCAGGTTCGGTGTTGGTTTCAGTTTCAGGTTCGGTGTTTGTTTCTGTTTCAGGTTCGGTGTTGGTTTCAGTTTCAGGTTCGGTGTTTGTTTCTGTTTCAGGTTCGGTGTTGGTTTCAGTTTCAGGTTCGGTGTTGGTTTCAGTTTCAGGTTCGGTGTTGGTTTCAGTTTCAGGTTCGGTGTTTGTTTCTGTTTCAGGTTCGGTGTTGGTTTCTGTTTCAGGTTCGGTGTTGGTTTCTGTTTCAGGTTCGGTGTTGGTTTCAGTTTCAGGTTCGGTGTTGGTTTCAGGTTCGATGTTTGTTTCTGTTTCAGGTTCGGTGTTGGTTTCAGTTTCAGGTTCGGTGTTGGTTTCAGTTTCAGGTTCAGTGTTTGTTTCTGTTTCAGGTTCGGTGTTGGTTTCAGTTTCAGGTTCGGTGTTGGTTTCTGTTTCAGGTTCGGTGTTGGTTTCTGTTTCAGGTTCGGTGTTGGTTTCAGTTTCAGGTTCGATGTTTGTTTCTGTTTCAGGTTCGGTGTTGGTTTCAGTTTCAGGTTCGATGTTTGTTTCTGTTTTAGGTTCGGTGTTGGTTTCAGTTTCAGGTTCGGTGTTGGTTTCAGTTTCAGGTTCGGTGTTTGTTTCAGTTTCAGGTTCGGTGTTTGTTTCTGTTTCAGGTTCGGTGTTGGTTTCTGTTTCAGGTTCGGTGTTTGTTTCTGTTTCAGGTTCGGTGTTGGTTTCAGTTTCAGGTTCGGTGTTGGTTTCAGGTTCGATGTTTGTTTCTGTTTCAGGTTCGGTGTTGGTGTCAGTTTCAGGTTCGGTGTTTGTTTCTGTTTCAGGTTCGGTGTTGGTTTCTGTTTCAGGTTCGGTGTTTGTTTCTGTTTCAGGTTCGGTGTTGGTTTCAATTTCAGGTTCGGTGTTGGTTTCAGGTTCGATGTTTGTTTCAGTTTCAGGTTCGGTGTTGGTTTCAGTTACAGGTTCGGTGTTGGTTTCAGTTTTAGGTTCGGTGTTTGTTTCTGTTTCAGGTTCGGTGTTGGTTTCAGTTTAAGGTTCGGTGTTGGTTTCTGTTTTAGGTTCGGTGTTGGTTTCAGTTTCAGGTTCGGTGCTGGTTTCAGTTTCAGGTTCGGTGTTGGATTCAGTTTCAGGTTCGGTGTTTGTTTCTGTTTCAGGTTCGGTGTTTGTTTCTGTTTCAGGTTCGGTGTTGGTTTCAGTTTCAGGTTCGGTGTTGGTTTCAGGTTCGGTGTTGGTTTCAGTTTCAATGGCAGTGTCCGTTTCGGGAGTTGTTTGATTAGTGTCATTTCTATTGGTAGGCGTTTCAGTCGTTGTCAGTGCATTTAGGTCCTCCTCGGTAGTACAGTAATAGATTACGTCCGTCCCTTTACGAACAAGCTTTTCAATTCCTGCTATCTCCAAAGCATCATACTTTTTTGTCAAATATCACTGAAGTTGTGTCTTTTTGGTTACTGATTTTGCTTCCTTTACACTATGAATTGTCTCATTATATCTTTCACGTGTAAATATAATATTATTTGTAGACTTGTTGTCATCCAATAGTTTTATAACTTCATCATAAAATTTGGTTTCAACAGTATTTGCCATCTTTACACTTCAAAATAATTCAAAAGACTGAACAACAATGTTTACAATATATTAACTCCTTAAAAATACTCACCATAGTAGTAATTAAATAATAAAAGGTAATCTTAGGCCAATGAATGTTATCATATGGGTTAATTACACATATAGGCCAATGTAAATAAAACTGTACAAGTTATGATGTATTTTCAATCACAATTGTACAAGTTATAACTTGCATAGCAATAATTGGACAAGTTATAACTTGTATGATGGTGTTATACAAGTTATAACTTGTATACATATTTTGTACAAGTTATAACTTGTACAAAATAATAACATGTACACGACATATATATATATATATAAACGTCTAAAATGGTTTGTAAAACAACACCAAGTACACAAAGCAAAGTGATAAAGAATTAAACACTTCGTTGAATGACAAAATTTTCGTCCCACCGAGGGACTTTATCAATGTGTAATTAAATAAAATCTCGAAACAATATTCCGACTTTTCAAATTTCAAAAACAAGTTTTTGACGGTCCATATACAGCACAAAAGAACCAGAAGATGCACATATGAAACTACATGCATAAAAGAATGGAAATCCTACATATAAATTAATAAAAGTACAATAACAATAATATAAATATACAATAGGGCTGACATCTCCCCTCGATCTGCCTACAATGGTCAGTGTCAAAAATGTGATTCGAGACGATGTATGACGTGCAAAAACATTCAATGCACACATACTGGAGAACAATTCATCATATACTGCAATGCCAACTGCAAGACAGAAAATATTATCTACCTCCTGGAATGTGCAATTTGTGGTCTTCAATATATCGGAGAAACTAAACAACAACTTAGTAAACGCTTGAATGGCCACAGAAGCGATGCTAATTGCAAACCTGACCTTCCACTCAGCAGACATCTCAGATCGACGGGCCACCATGATTCTTTCGGCAAACTGAAGGTCACCATAATTGACCATAACCCCAAGTGGGATGATAAAAGCAGACAGGAAAGGGAAAGCTTGTGGATTAGAAAACTTAAGACCTTATCACCGAATGGAATCAATGAGAAAAAGTAATATCCTCTCTTGACTCCTATTCGTGTTGGTCTCCTCCAGTCGTATTAGGACATACAGTTTGCTCTATTGGCCCAAAGTATATATTCCACACTGTGGCGGGCCGTTTTTTTTTAATGAGTTTGGGTATTATACCGTTTTCAACAATATTTTGACAGTGCTATTTGATACATTTACCAATAATGTCTCATTTTTATATTTATTTTTATTCCTAATTTAACATTTATTTAAATGTGTAGCCCTATTGCATATTTAATATATTATTGTTATTGTACTTTTATTAATTTATATGTAGGATTTCCATTCTTTTATGCATGTAGTTTCATATGTGGATCTTCTGATTCTTTTGTGCCGTACATGGATCGTCAAAACCTTTTTTTTTAAATTTGAAAAGTCGCTATATTGTTTCGAGATTTTATTTAATTAGACATTGATATATTCCCTCGGTGGGACAAACATTTTGTCATTCAACGAAGTGTTTAATTCTTTATCACTTTGTTTTGTGTACTTGGTGTTGTTTTACAAACCATTTTAGACGTTTATAATTGTTTTACTTGTATAGTATCGTTATACCGTAACGATCCAACACCCCGTAAGGTTGATCGTTGACTGGTTTTTCAGACGTTGTATATATATATATATATATATATATATATATATATATATATATATATATATATATATATATATATATATATATATATATATATATATATATTAGGTCTTATGTGAAATGAAGATGTCCAATTTATTATCAATATGTGTGAGCACCTGGACTCATTATTTTTATTAAGAAAAATATACTCCTTTACCTTTAACATGATATAATATGTTATTTATAGAGATATTATTTTTTCACAGAGACAAGAGCATAGAGTTTGATGGCTTATTTCAACAGTGCAGGTATATAAAACTGCATGTTGTGAGATAATCCATTTAAATAATGACATTTATCCCCAGACTTAGAATAATTTTACACTATTCAGCACAGGCACTTGTTTCAATATCAAAAATTTAAAGGAGACTTAATAGTGAGCAAAATGTTTGATATTGAAACAATTAAGTGCCTGTGCTATTCAGGGATGGAAATTCATTGGAGCCCAGTCAGTAACCCCTAAAACTTAAGCGGGGTTACTATTTTATCAACATTCTGCTTGATCAAACATGTATAACACTGGGACACCAAAATACTAAATTTCCATCCCTGAGCAACACAAATGTGTGTATGGTATTCACAACAATCATGACCACATAGATGAGGGGGAAAGGGTGAAGGGAGAAAGGAGAGGGTGGAAGACTGGAGAGAGGTGGGAAAATGAGGGAGACAGGAGATAAAGGGGGAGAAGGGAGAAAGGAATCGAGGGAGAGAGAAAGGAGAAGAGGAGTGGTAGAAGACTACCCCCTGTCCTCCCCCTCATAGATTCAGGGACAGTTTTTGTCTTTTTGGAATCGCAAATGCACACCACACTCCTGTCATTTGAAAATTAACAAAGTATAGCCCCCCCCCCCTCCTTTTCGATGTTTCCAATAAAGCAAAAGACCAAGACTCCTTTTGCAAAAAATGACCCATCACAAGACCTTTTTAAGAGTAAATATGCATTGGTAAAGACAAACGATTACATGATTTTTTGCGGATAAATTCCAAAACACAAAGTGTTGTACCCTAGGCCCCTGTACCCGTTGAATGGCGTATTTTTCGTCTTTTTCAACATTATTTCGATTTCAGTTTCGTGATTGTGAAGGAAATACATTGCAACTATATTGTGTACCAAACTCAGGGAAGTCACACTCGTATATGTCTATAGAACGAGTCTTACGAGGATAATTTGAAGCACTGGAACATTCATTCTGGCCATTGCTGGTAGAGTGTATGAATGACCCGACACGTCATCAAAGGTCATTTTATAGCACTTGTAAATAAATAAGACAGTAATATGATTGTTTATTTTTACTGGAATGGGCTCATTTTAAACTTCAGATTTTATTTTCAGTATCTTTTTTTTCTATTCGGAAATTTATTTGTGTCGCTCTTTCATACATTAAAAAAAACTCGACCAGCTTAATGAACAATTTTAACTAGCGATGCTCACTGAGCTTAATACAGTTTTCCGCCATTACGATGTTGTTTCCACGTGGTTTTCTCGGTTTCGTTTTCATATACGCATGCGCTAATCAACAATTTTGTGATACCGTTTGTGCTGTTCAAATTGATCTGGTGAATGATGACTATTCCTTGGAGCTCTGTAAGTGAACCCTCATTTTGTAGCCCACCGCGAATGGTCAAACAGGCGGAAATTGGGTCACTACGAACAAAATGCTGATGAGTATGGGCTGCTGCAAACCTTTTTAAACATGCAGCGAGCGTGAGAAGCGGAAACCATTCAAATTTTTACAGGGAAAAAATATGTCAGTTCTGTCATATTTTCGGCCTTTAAGACTGTAAGACTTGTAAATTCAGATAGTTGTGATCTCAATTCACGCTTTGATGTCCCAAAATTTTTTGTAAATTGAAATTTACATTCCATAGCAAAAAAAAAAAAAAAAAAAAAATTTGTTATCAATGCCGCCAACAACATTAGAATATATCTTCCGTTCTTCTTTACTAGACTGTATGTACTAACAAGGCTATTTGATCCACCTGAGCCCTTTGGCCCCAAGGGGACGAAGATATATTATCCCCATATCGATCCTAACATTATTACTGAAGCACGATAGGTTGCACACTTCCAACTCGAGCACTTTAGAAATTAGAGCAAGTACAAAAAATGTCAAAATGAGACTACACTATAATATATTGATTACATCTACCATCTTACTAGCATATAGTCAGTTTAAGGCTAAACTATATCATGCCCAGCCTCATGAACATAACATGTTAGGCCATTGTGAAAAAACAGAGGGGAAAATATACAATCACTCCATCATGACTGGAATTATTGCCTCACAGCTGAAGGTAAACAAAAGCAGACCTGTCAGTAAGTACATCTTTATAATTTTACTTGCCTTTGATACAAACAAACACAGGACCAAGAAGTCCAAAATGGCAATGCAGCACTTGCAATAAAGCAGTAACATGGAAACAAAAAGCTCTCTGCTGTGATTCCTGTGAAACATGGTTTCATATTAAATGCCAACACATACAATCAAATATATTCGGATTGATGGATGCAAGCAATATATCATGGGAAAGCTTGCAATGTGGAATGCCAAATTTTTCTACCTCATTGTTTAATTCCTCCTATACCTTTGAAACTGAAAATCAGTTTTCAAGTCTCAGTAAGTGTTCCGATCTAAGTAGTCCTGGTATACCAAATGCCACTTCCTCTCCAAAATATGATCTAAACAAATGTAAGAATAAAACAACAAAAACACAAAACACAAAAGAGTAAAGTAAAAAGACCTATTAGTAATTATTATAATTCTAAATATAAATTTCCAGTCTATTTATAATAAAAAAAACAAGAATTGCAAGACATTATATATTCAGCAAAACCAGACATAATAATAGGAACAGAAACATGGTTAGATAATACAATGACAGCCACAGAGTTCTTTCCAACAAATATGTTCAATGTCTTTAGAAAATACAGACCACCAAATAACAAAAATAAAAGCCATGGAGGTGTACTATTGGCAATAACTAAAGATTGTATTAGTTCAGAAGTAAAAGAATTACAAACAAATTGTGACATTGTCTGGGCTGAAATAAACATTACTGGAACAAAGCAGATTTTGATTGGTAGTTATTATAGACCACCTTCTGATGAAGGAACATCATTAGAACAACTAGAAATATCACTACGTAGAGTAAATAATATAACATCATCTCATCTATGGTTAGGAGGAGACTTTAATTTAGGTCATATTGATTGTTCAGTGATTGTTCAATACCATCACTTATTACAGGCAAGCCAAATGCTAAGCACCATCAACATCTATTAGACATCACATCTGATCATAACTTACACCAAATGACAGATATCCCAACCAGAAATGACAGAGTGTTACACCTTTTCTTTGTAAAAAATCCAACAAGTTTAAACAAACTTACTACTTTACCTCCTATCGGTCTTGTTGACCATGACATTGTCTACATAGAACTAGATACGTGGCTAAAGAGGGTAAGAGAAAGTCAAAGAAAAATCATGAGATATGATAATGCAAACTGGGAAATACCAGAACTGATTTAAATGACACAATGAGAACAATAAAGGATAAATACACTTCATGTAAAGCTAATGAACTATGTAATATATTTAAAGTAGACCTAATAAAATCCATAGAAACAAACATACCACACAAGATAACATACAAAAATAGACTACCGTGGGTTACAAACAATCTACGAAAACATATAAATAAATAGAACAAAGCATACAATAAAAGGAAACCAAATCCAACGAAATATAAAACACTCAAACACCAGGTTCAAAAAGAATTACGAAAAGCATATCATGATTATATTGAAAAAATTATATGTGACCTTCCAATCGGGGAACCAGACCAACACATACCATCAAACGTTAAACCTAAAAAAAAATGTAGTTATATCAAAAGCATTTGAACAGACAACTCTGGTGTAGCCCCTCTAAAACGAGACGGTATCCTAGTCACATACACAGTAGAAAAACTGATATTTTAAACAACCAATTCCAGTCTGTATTTACAAATGAAACAGACACAGATATCCCCGACAAAGATCACAGTCCTCACTCTAAAATGCCACAACTAAACATATTATCAGCTGGAGTATCAAAACTTCTATGTAATCTAAATCCACACAAAGCATGCGCACTAGACAATATACATGGGAGAGTATTAAAAGAATTAAACGAACAAGTTGCACCAATTTGAACATCTATTTTTTTCAAAATCACTAAAATCAGGAGAAATACCCAAAGACTGGAAACATGCAAACGTAGCGCCAGCATTCAACAACGGTGAACAATATAAAGCAGTAAATTACCGCCCTATATCCCTTACATGCATCTGTTGTAAAGGTATGGAGCATATCATAACCAGCAACAACATGACATATCTAGAAAACAACAACATTCTTTATGATCTTCAACATGGCTTCAGAAAATCTAGATCATGCGAATCGCAACTATTACAACTTATTCAGGAACTTGCCAAAATACCAATAAGAACATACAGACTGATTTGATCATTATGGACTTTGCTAAAGCATTTGATAAGGTACCACACCGTCGCCTTCTTTATAAACTCAAATATTATGGCATACAAGAAAACACCCTACTCTGGATCCAAGCCTTTCTGTCAGACCGTACACAAACAGTTGTTGTAAATAGAATATCTTCCAATACAGTACCAGTTACATCAGGTGTTCCCCATATTGAGACCTATATTATTCCTAATCTACATAAACGACTTTCCAGAATACCTATCACATAGTAAATTAAGACTTTTTGCAGACGACAGCATCATTTACAGAGATATCAAAACACAAGATGACTGCATTAAATTCCAACAGGACCTAGATTCAGCAGCACGATGGGAGGCAGATTGGCTTATGGCCTTCCATCCAGATAAATGCACCAAACTCACAGTTGCCCCAAAAAAACCAATCCAGCATAATTATATTCTCCACAACCACATCCTAGAATCAGTAATATCTGCAAAATACCTTGGCATCACTTTACAATCAAACTTAAAAAGGAAGCTACATTATGACAAATCCCTTGGATTCTTGAAACGAAATCTAACAGTTTTAAACACAGATATTAAATCTAGAGCTTACCAAGCATTAGTAAAACCAAAGCTTGAGTACGGCTGCAGTGTATGGGATCCACATACCAACGAATATAAAAAGAAAAGAAAAATTGTGCAAAGGCGAGCAGCTCGCCACACTATGAACAATTACCACAACACTAGTAGTGTCAATACAATGATCGACAATCTAGGTTGGCCAACACTAGCTGAGCGCCGCCTCAAAACACGACTCATTATGTTTTACAAAATTACACACTGCCTCATTGCTATTCCAACAGACATATTTGTGCCATTAGACAACAGGTTAAGAAAACATCATTCACAATCCTACCAACACATACAAACATCTAAAGATACATATAAATGGTTATTTTTTCCTCATACAATTATACAATCGAACATGCTACCGCAACATACAGTTCAATCAACCACAATAGACATATTTAGAGAACAGTTAACACCAACTGTTCTCTATCCACTTCTGTAAACCAATGATTCCAATGTACATAGTTTTACCACAAAATGTGTAAGAAAAAAAAATAAAAATAAACAATTTGTAAATAATTCACTTCAACTCAAGTGTAATATACAAAAATGTATATATATATTTATATATATATTTTTGTTTCTTTTTAAATCAATTATCACGCATGCACACCAGCAAGTAATCTTCAACTATGAAGTTTTGCTGTTAACTAAAGAAGAAGAAGAAAATAGTGTAGCATTTATTATCCATTGATGACAAACTACCTGACGGCTTGTCCTTACGGGAAATTCCTATTTGATTCGCTCACACAATTATTTGACATTAGAAAGGATTGTTCCTCTTAGAGTTTCCAAGCAACACAATTTTTTCAGCTTTCTAAGAATAAATATGCATAGTTGTATGTTCTATTTTTGGGGTAAAACAGGTGTCCCAGTACATGGGGTACTAACTTCCAATGCATTTTCCTTAAATTTGATAATCTGTATAAAACTTGTTTATGTCCCATTATTTTACAAATATTGTCAAGATTGTAATTTTGATCTATCAACATTTTGTATATAATACAAATCCATTAAATATATAAGTAAGTGTGTGTCCTTTGTTTTGTGTCACTGATGTTCCCAAGTTACATTATGTCAATGCATACGAATTATTTATTTTTGATTGAACATAAATTGATAGCTAATCTAATTGAGAGGACCTTCCATAGATGTTTCCTACCAAGTTTCAGGTAATTTGGCTGAGGGGTTTAAGAGGATAAGACTAAAATGTGAAAAGTTAACAGACGACAAACGACGGACGCCAAGTGATGGCAAAAGCTCACGTTGCCTTTTGGCAAGGTGAGCTAAAAAAAAAAAAAAAGGTGTTTGGATTTTTACAAAATTTCGTAAAAGGGTATTCGATGTTACCTAGATTATACAGAAAATCAAAAATATAGAATTAATATATTTCCCTTATTATGAACCAATTATGATCCACAACAGAAAACATATTATTTCAAATGGCAGGCAGCAATCATTTAGAAAACAAAACCATAAACTTTCCCAAATACATCACTGCTGTTACCATGTAAAAAGTAACATCAGTGACAGTTTTTGACAACACTGTTCAAACATTATGTTTGTCAAAAAGACAAAAAAACACTTGGTGTTCAGTCGACAGTGTACATATTCTCATTTTAGTACTTTAGTATTGATACACAAATAAAATTGTTTATGGTATGCAAAAGAAATTTAGTCACACAATATCATGATGTTACCATGTAATTTTCACCATTATTTTAAGATCATAGTACATTAATAAAACTTGTCGTAATTGCATTGTATTTGGATATTAACAAATTATAGAGATGTCACAGTTACCTATCATATAAATTACCACGAAAAATGACCTTTTAAGTTGAAATGTCTCTGATGTTACTAATTTATGTCCATGATGTTGTCTCCAAAAAAAAATATTTTACGGTGTATATTTGTAGCATGATTGTCTTTGAAAGTAGCCTACTATATACAATTTAAGGTTTTTTGTATTCTCCGAAAGAACAATCTAGCTATGGTAAACTATATTCTCAAAATAAATCAACAACACTATTGACATTCGTTACGTGACATGACAAGTGAGGTAAGATGGTAATTTCGTCTATCAGAGAAAAGAATAAAATCAAATTATTATTCTTATATGCATATTTTTTTAATAAATTTACAGATATATGGAGCTAAGTTTTTTTGGTTTGTTTTAACAACAATACTATTTCATTCAAACTCTTGTTACAACCAGCTTCATAAGCCCAATCTTCTTATGAAGCAATATATATATATAATATAAATATAGAGAAATTTGCGACACAATTAAATTAAAATAATTCATATTCAAATAGTTTACACATAATTCTGTAGTCTTTTCAGAAATGAACTTTTCTGAATTATTTCATTTCCTCTATATGTTTGAAGGTATTCCCTAACAAACAATGAGTAAACATCAAGCCTTTTAGCTGTTTTGCTCTGAAATGTAATATGCCTTATATATTGAAAATCCAATGATTGTAAGAAAATAATTGAAGTCATAATATTAGCTATATAGGCTTTAGACGGGCAATACGGGTTCATATAACCTGTCTGTGTTTTATATTTCCTGAGCCGAAGGCGAGGGAAATATACAACTCAGACAGGTTATATGAGCCCGTATTACCTGTCTAAAGCCTATATAACGAATTTGTCATACTGCAATACCATGGGTCCATATTACCTGTGTAAAGCCTAAATAAAGAACATGACTACTATACATGTATTGTCTCATGAACATTTAACCCCAGCTATGACTTTGCTTTAAAGAAGAAATTAATTCTTCAACATATTTAATAAACAACTTAACAATTTTAACAGAAAAATAACAAATGATTTAGAATTGCCTCACTATCGGCGTCAGAGTGACAGGCGAACTTGGGGGTCGCCATCTTGATTACGTATGATTTCAAAATGAGTTATCTTTCTTGGCACGTGCTTTCATATTACCGGCTAGAGCCGTATAATATGGATTAGTAAAATCGAGTAAATAACCAATCGGATCACTTAGATTTTCTATTGCAGTATGACAATAGCTTTTATCGAATATGTTATAACCGAATACAAGATGATATAAAGTTATATCATTTTCTATTCCACTTTTTTTTTAACGATTCTTTTATTTTGCCCCAAAACTCTTTGAAAAAAATACAAGTCCTAATGTAGTGACTATAGTCTTCCACTATATTACATAAATTGCATAAACTATTTTTCATGATTTTCCATTTTAAAAGTAGCTTTTTAGTAGGAATAATGAAATGTAATAATTTCCATCGGAAAACCGTCAACTTATTTTCACTTAAATAATTAAATATAAAATAACACTGTTTCACATTTTGGTATTTTTTTTTGTAAATAGGTATTCCATGTATTAAAACCATTGGTTTTGTAAATTTCTCATTGAGAAGCAATTCATAAAGATTTGTATTCTTTAGGATTGAAAATCTATAGGGATTTCTCTTAATTTTAATACATAATTTTTACAAATATTGACTACACTTTTTGGGGAATTTTCTGTTTTAATTATATCTACCCATTCTTTTGGAATTGCTTTTTTCATGATGGTGAATTATGTGATCCAATTGGTTTTATTATTCAAACGGTTTAAAATAAAATTGTGTGATATCTCGCCATTTTCATCTGAAAATATCTTTTACATAAATCAAATCACTATTTATCCAATTATTAAACAACAGAGTTTTGTGATCAAACTTGATCAATTTGTTTCGCCATATAATTTGTTTGCTGACGTCGGCAAAATTTAAGGGTGTTCTAGTTTGACCACCTCCTATTTTGTTCCAACTTCGAAGTACTTCTCCATAAAATTCAGGAATCTGTTTAGCATTTTTGTTAACTATAATATTATCTAAATTCTGTGAGAATACTAACCATTTTTTTCCTAATTTTGCAAAATACTTCCATGGTATAACTTTCCAATTAACTAATTGATTACTAACAAGTCTACTTACCCAAGATGCTTTAAGAGACATAAAGTAACTTTGAATATCGATCATTTTAAGACCCCTATTTCCAAGTTTCCCTACAACAGTGTTTCCTTTTACTTTATCAGGTGTATTATTCCAAATAAATTTGAAGCATTTGCTATATATTTCTTTCCTATATTTTGCTGGAACAACACAAGTACTAGCCACATATGTAAATATTGGAACAATTAAAGATTTGATTATCAAAATTTTCCCTAAGATTGTTAAGTTTCTTTTTGTCCATAACAGTAATAAATTATTCATTTTTTCTATTTTATTTTCCCAATTAAATTTTTCACATTATTCTTTATCATGTCCAAAATATATCCCTAGAGTTTTAACTGCTTTGTCTGTCCATTTAATTCTTTGCAATGCTTAAGTTTCTCTATCCATACGCCTTCTGTTTTTTTCTTTATTCATAATAAGTCCCGAAAAAGAGCCATAAATTTCAATTTCATTTAATGCTAATGATATCTCAGTTTTAGAGTTGAAAAATAATGTTGTGTCGTCCACCAATTGAGAAATTGTAATGCTATGGTAACCCTTTTATATTTTTATTATTTCGAATTCTCAGTGCCATGATTTCTACTGATAGCACACACAGGAGGGTCGACAAGGGACACTTTGACGGATCCCTCTGGTGTTTCTAAGCATTTCAGATATCCACCCATTATTAATGACACAGGTCTGAATATCAGTATACATTGTTTTAACCCAATTTACAAACGAATCATTAAAACCAAAACGTTTCAAAGTTAACAACATAAAATCCCATTCTAATGAATCGAAAGCTTTTTTAAAATCTATAAAGACCAGAGAACCCTCTATTTTGTAGATGTCTGCATAATCTATTATATCTTGTTTATCAATTAAGTCGTTAATTAAAGTTTGATATTCTAGTTCCTGTAAAATAGAATTGTTTATTTTCCAAAAGCCACGACCCTTTTCTTGTACCCCAGATCGCAATTTTAGAAACACACTCAGATGGTCTGTTGATTGTATAAATGCAGGTTTAATTTTACATGATTCAACAAGCATATGACAGTCCATCTCTATGAATATCATATCTATTCTACTGGCTTGAGATTTATCTTTTCTTCGCCATGTAAACTGCTGTACATTTTCATTTAAATCTCTCCAAATATCTGTTAATTTGTTACTTTTTATTAGTTTTAAGACTACTTACCTGTTGCGGTTTTGTATTTTTGCGACTTGCACTTTTTCTATCAGTTTGGTTCATTGCTTCATTGAAGTTCCCCCCCCCCCCCCCCCTTCCCTAATATTGGTATCCCAGTCCCGTATTCTTTCACAATAGAGCTTACCTTTTTGAAAAATGCAATTCTTGCAGTTTTACAATTAGGTGCATAAATACAGACTAATGTAAAAATTGTATCATCGATTTGAATATTTATTAACAACAATCTTCCATCTTTATCCTCCCATTTATCTAGTGTAGCAAAATTCAATAATTAATCTAAAAGTATAGAAACCCCCCTACTAGCAGATGTGCCGTGACTACTTACTATTTCAAATTTAGAATTGTTTCGAATTTTTTCTTTTTCTATATTCTCGTCTATATGTGTTTCTTGTAAAAATGCTATTGAACATACATGTGTTTTCACCCATTCAATAACTCTATTTCTTTTTTCCTTCGAGTGCATGCCATTTACACTTAGGCTACACAAATTTATCAAGTTATTCGAGCCCATATATATTAAATATATACAAATTTTGATTAATAAATTCACCTTATATTATACTAACAATTACACAATAAATATACAATATATCATACTCATATAAGAAAAAATATACACAAATATAAACTTTATTTAAAAAATCAATCATACCCGTAAATTCTAACTGATCGCTCCCAACTTCTGTTTTAAATTTTTGTTGACCTATTGTGACCTTGCCCCATATTAAGTTGACAAGACATCCTGACACGTGTAGTCTATCATTTGTCAATATTAATTGGATTTCACTGTTTATGGACATTGTCATTATAACAGAATTAACTTTGAAATAAGTGTGTATTATTCCGTAGTTTTGTGTTAATTCACAAATCTGTTTTATGGATATAGCTGATAAATTGAATACTAAATGCGGATACATACATTCAAGTAAGTGCATTTTATTGATACTCCTTAGGAAGCACGTCTTAATTAGCCACATTTATACAATAATATTGTGTTGTCCATGTTACATGCCGAAATATGTCCCAAGGTTAGAAGGCATAATCCACGACCCGGAAGGGGAGTGCATTATGCCTTCTAACCTTGTGACATATTTCGGCATATAACATGGACAACACAATATTATTGTTATTATTACTCTGAATGTCTTTGGTGATTGTATACTATGAATGTCTTTGGTGATTTAAAAAAATGAAATTTGTCTAAAATGTATTGATAGTATACAAATTGGAAAATCATATTCATTTAAATTCAAGAAATATTTAATTTCAACAATAACAATGAACTGTACATTGTAAATTGTACACTGTTAAAAGCGTTCAGGTGATCCGGTTTAGACCCCGCCTATTTAAATGACGTAACATTGTTCTAAGCTCCGCCCATCAGCATAGTAATGACTCCAACAATAGTACTATGCGAGTGCATAGTACAACGACGCTATTTATTCTTTGTAAAATTAAGTTTCGATAATATCATGTCCATTATAATGAAAGTGTCTTACATGAAGAGTAATAATTGTTGATATACCGACACAGGTATGCTAATTCTATCGTGATATAGTGTGAATGAAATATAATAAGGCTCGTGTATGTGCCTGTATTTTATTATTTCGCATACTTCTGTTATGTTTCTAAATGACTTACATATTAATTGTTTGAAGAAATCACAAAACAACACTTGTGTTTGTGATGCATTAGGGCCTATTGTATACATTTGTTCTCCGTGTGTAGCTATAAATAGTACGGAGAAAAACCAACCGAGTACATATTCACTAAATAAGGGTAATAACAAATTACCGAACTCCGAACAATCTTACAAAGGGAAAGTCAAAACTCATAATTATATAAACAGACAAAATCAGTCAACAAGCGGAAAACTGTGAAAACCGTAATGACCCTAACTTGGTACAGGCATTTCGAAAGAAATGGTGGGTTGAATCAGATTTTAAGGCGCCAAACCTCCCGCTCTCATTACGGTTCAAATGAAGTGTAAACACAGAACACGCTTTGTATTGTTAACATGCTTATATAGGCTTGCATAAAGCTGTTGCACCATGTCAATGTGCAATATTGTGTAGCTAATAATATATTAACATTTTTGCAGCATAACAACATTGATATTTCATTTTTTTTTCAGCTTCGGAAATAGATATTTATTAACAATTTCTACTTTGATTAATTCCGTTAAAAACATTATTTCTCTCTGTATAAATAGCACACGGGAAAACCAGTGGAGTGCATATTCACTAAATAAAATGTAAACATGATACACGATGTCTATTAATGTTAATATGCTGATGCATGTTTGTAATTTAGAAATACAGATTTTCATCCATTTCAATATCTAATATTTTACAGATAAAAAAATTTAAACTTTTTTGCACTTTAAATACACTGATATTTCATTTTCTTTTACATTAAGAAATAGATATTTGTAATGTAAACACCATGTTCTACTACATTTAAGACATATTCAACTACATGTAATAAATATCTTTGAAAAGGATTTTTTTTACAATGATAAATCACGCTCATACTCAAAATAAGAGCATATAAATAAATTGTTTGCACAGTTATATTTATATGTCTACATATTATATATTTCAATCTACCATCTGGTAATTTAACTCTATGTTGGAGTTTGTACATTGTTTTTGGTTTTATTATTTTTTTTATTGATTTACCCGTAAGATAAAAAATTGATATGTGCATCAATAATGATACAGTTATTACACCTTGGCTTTTTTTTAGCTATTGTTTTTGTTAGTCTGGTCATCTTGTCTGTCAGGTGGAGTTGGAGGTGTATGACTTTTTACTCTCTGTTTAGGTCCATGTGATACTGGTGTTTTCATAAATGTTTCCATTGTTTTTTGTTCATGTTTCATTGTATTTTTTTCCCCACTTGCTTTTGAATTTTTGGTTGAATCGATCTTAGAAAATGTTATTTATGTACACTTTGTAATTGTTCAATATTATCAGTTGTACTTTCGCCTTCTTGTGTTATATTGTGTATTTCTACAGTAGTTGTATTCTGTAAAGCTAAGTTTTTTTTAATGATTTGTCTATATCTATTTTTCTATTTTCAAAGCTTGGTAACATCAGTGACATAAACTAGTTCATGAGCTGATTCCACTTTTATCTATAAGATTATACAAGTATTTTATATTCACTGAATAAAACATTTGCAACATCAACAAATAAAGTTTGTCAGTGACTTGCGACAGGTCGGTGGTTTTCTTCGGTTTCCTTCATCAATAAAACTGATCGCCACGATATAACTGAAATATTGTTGGAAGTGACGTTAAACACCACAAAACCAACCAATACTATCGTTAGTAGTCATGTTTATCAAAAAGTAAATTTAAAAAAATGCTGAATTAATAAAAAGAGAAGAAATTAACTTCTTACCAGTTTGTAAAGTAGGATCCAAATATATATGTCAAAATTTAAACATTGGAATATAGATAAAAACTGACTGGCTACAAGAATATACATGCTAATATTTAATTAAGCTCTAATACAAGAATATACATGTTAATATTTAAATAAGCTCTAATACAAGAAAATACATGTTAATATTTAAATATATTTAAATAATTAACAGGTAAGCAATGTATATATATATATATATATATATATATATATATATATATATACGTCTGAAAATTAAACCAAACAGTGTTAGAATTAGATTTTAGTGCTGTCAAATTTTTTTTCTTCTCTTGACGGGATTTGACCCCACACCATTGATACACTGCAGCACCATTCGCTTAACCATACGTCTAGCGCCCTAGACCACTCGACCACATCCATACATTAATAAATTATTAAAATTACTATCGTTGATCTCGAGTTTAAGATAAAGTAATTTTAAAGAAAAAGTATGTTGTAGTCATTTTCAGTATATCTTTATTTAATTAAAACAAGGTTGCAAGAAAATCTAACAAATGTATTTTCAATCCTAGCACAAACAGTAACATTTTAACTAGGAAAGTCACCGTTTATGAGAGTAAAGGTGAATGAATCAGTGATGAGCTAAAAGCTCAATTTTAATATCGATAAAATCTAAGAACAATACAACATACAAATGTATCACTGAGACATAAATAACCAAATCTGATTTTTGGCTATCATGTCTAGGCTTTTAGTTATCGTGCTCGCTAAAACATTTATATTATTGGGTTTTCCAATCTTTTGGTTGTGAACTTCCTAAAACTGTTAGATACCTATGTTTTTTCACAGTTTTCCGGTTGTTAACTGATTTTATCTGTTTATATACTTATGAGTTTTGACTTTCCCTTTGGAGGATAATTTTGTTATTACCCTTATTTACAGTCATGACTAAAGTTTCATAAAAGTAAATTATATTGTGTTCCTGAAATAGAAGACTTGCATAGATATGATATATAAATAGATTAAGCAAATTGTTATTTAATTTTACGTTCCGAATGAAAATAAAAAAAAAAACATGTTCAAGCGGGTATGGTCTTATCAAATATTTAAGATATGAACACATTAGATATAACCTACATTCATGTTAACTGTTTATTTATTCATTGTTGTGATAGGTAGTCCTCTATAGATATAATAGGTTTAAATACCATTTGTCGTAAGGTTACATATTTAGAAAATGATTTTAATCTAAAATTTTATTTTAAAACTTTACCCAATATATAATGTCATACAATATTGAACAATCAATCTTTTTTTTTAGAAATAGTTTCTTCTATTTTGATTATGAAATAGTTTTCAAGGTTGAACATTTTTAGAGCTTCCTGACACACATCACTGCTATCAATATACATTCACAAAAATGTAAATGAAATCTAATAACGAAATCTAGACAAGGTTGAACCCATAATACTTACTGCTCTAACGACGAATACCCATTGTAATATCGACTTTTAGTATATTTCTTAATATTGAATATATATGTACATATAAACAAATAGTATTTAGTAACCTGGGACGATTAGAAAATAAGGTATATCACTTGTCTCCCGGTGTATATTCCAGAACTTGTCTTTTTTGATAGAGGGTTGCTGCTAACAAGGAAGATACTAAACCAAGGGTTCCTACTGGTTAAGTTGAAGTCATCACTTCGAACGCTTTACGGTCGCCAACATGAGCTGGTTGACCGTCACGGAATATCTGTGTTAGTAATGGCCACAGATATGTTCCGTTTGTCGTAATCATAATCAGATACTTTCTTCATTCAAGGCTTATCACTAGATATGTAATACGACGGGTGCCACAGGAACTGCTATCCTTTCCAGAGAAACCGAGTTCATTCCCGGTTTTTAGTGGGGTTCGTGTTGCTCAATTTTTAGTTTTCTGTGTAATATTTGTAGATCGTTGTTTGTCCTTTTCCTCTTGGCCATTGTATTGACTGTGTATTTTTCTATTTACGGCTTCTGATTATCATTTTGGTATGTTCAAGCTTTTATTACCAGCTGATTTATTTATATATAAAATAGTTCTCATCGATATGTTTTAAACACTCGTAACAGGTGATAGGTAATACAAATGGAGATATGTTTTGTACACTCGACTCGTTGCTGGAGTAACTTTTATCAGGTATGCTCAAAGTCAGTTGATTGAAAGGCCAAACAATTTAAAAGTCTTTGAGAGCATGTAAAAAAAGGCCTTCACATGATAGTCAAAATCGCCTAAGAGTATACATAGATTGGGCGAAAGTAATAATGGAATCGATGTTATGCAAGCGTGTAATTAATGTAAAGATAATATTATACCAGTATTATGTTGTTTAATCGCAATCATTTGATTGATTGATTGATTGATATGTGGTGAACGCCAACTTTTGCAGTATTTCAGCTATATCATGGCGTCAATTACAAGACCCTTAGAAGTAAAGCATACTTGTGCATAAAACAATCGGATGATATGTACAAATAAAAGAAACATTAAAAGTATAAAACCATACATTTACCACGTATGCTATCTTATTATATTTTAGTATATAGATTGATATATTTAAAAAATTTCAAATAAATCAGATAGAGTTTTGACATTGTAGATTGTATGTTGAATATCAGCAACATCTACGAAGTCGACATAAATATGTCTCGGTGAATAATTGGAACCACACGGAATACACTCCGATCGTTCTCCATTAACCATTAGATAGACAGTCTTTTTATATTAGTGTTATATATTTTACAAATAGTTCATGGCAGTGCGGGGGGAGGAGGCGAAATGACAGCTTACTGTCCAATCGGTCACCCTAGACTTACTATAATGAACGGAGGCGGAAGGACGGTATGATATTTGCCACATGCTGATCAGGATATACTTGACCTTCCACAGCACACGATGTCATACTCAGTTTTCATGATGTTGTGTGTTTCTGCTGTCTTTGTATTAATATTTACTTCATCTGATTGCGTTGCATTTTATCCTTTTATCTAATCTTGTGTATATATGAATTCTGAATTGTCGACATGTTTTTTTATTATATAATTTTGGCAAAAAAAAAAAAGAAGATATCCGGAAATTTACATTTTCTTGGACCGAGTGGCCTATAATGGTTCTTAACTTTCACGAAAGACGTTCATGTTATTATCAAAACAATGTATCAAGCCAGTAATTTGTTCAGCCACGAAATAACTCTATTAAAAAATACCCAAAGTTAACAAAGACATTCTATTTCTATTACAGAATTCTTTTGAGTTACATCCAAGGTTCAGCACAACTGTCGAGGTTTTTGAAATGCCACATGCAAGGATAAGGCTAAGCACAACTGTTCAAATTGTCGAAATGGCACATGGAAGGTAACTGTATTAAACTTTCACATTAACGGTCTTGTCAGTACCCGTAGAAGGTAACAATCGGTCGATCATTGGTATGTCCATTTGGTTGTCACTGGGTTAACCACCAATAATGTTGCTATGATAATATCGTTTAACACCTTAAGATTATTATACTATAATGTCTCAGAGAAACTCTATGACATGTCGTTATTGTGGTATACGACATATATCATTCCGAATCATCTAGTTAATGATATCTACTCTTCTGAATCATCTAGTGAACGATATGTACCCTTCTGAATCATCTAGTTAACGATACCCGGTAGGTACCTCTCCGTATCATCTAGTTAACGATATGTAACCTTCTGAATCATCTAGTTAACGATATATACCTTCTGAATCATCTAGTTAATTGTATATACCCTTCTGAACCATCTAGTTAATGATATGTACCCTTCCGTATCATCTAGTTTACGATATATACCCTTCTGAATCATCTAGGTAGCGATATGTACCCTTCTGAATCATCTAGTTAACGGTATGTACCCTTCTGGACCATCTATTTAACGATATGTACCCTTCCGTTTCATCTAGTTAACGATATGTACCCTTCCATATCATCTAGTTAGCGATATGTATCTTTCCGAATGATCTAGTTAACATTATTTAACCTTCCGAATCATCTAGTTAACGATATGTACCCCTCCGTATCATCTCGTTAACGATATGTACCCTTCTGAATCATTTAGTTTACGATATGTACCCTTCTGAACCATCTTCTTAACGATATGTACCCTTCCGTATCATCTACTTTACGATGTGTACCCTTCCATATCATCTAGTTAACGATATGTATCCTTCCGAATGATCTAGTTAACGATATGTAACCTTCCGAATCATCTAGGTAACGATACACACTCTTCCGAATCATCTAGTTAACGATATCTACCTTCCGTATCATCTAGATAACAATTTGTACCCTTCTGAATCATCTAGTTAACGATATATACCCTTCTGAATCATCTAGTTAACGGTATGTACCCTTCTGAACCATCTAATTAACGATATGTACCCTTCCGTATCATCTAGTATACGATGTGTACCCTTCCATATCATCTGGTTAACGATATGTATCCTTCCGAATGATCTAGTTAACGATATGTAACCTTCCGGGTCATCTAGTTAACGATATATACTCTTCTGAATCATCTAGTTAACGGTATATATCCTTCTGAACAATCTAGTTAACGATATGTACCCTTCTATATCATCTTGTTAACTATATGTATCCTTCCGAATCATCTAGTTAGCGATATGTAACCTTCCGAGTCATGTAGTTAACGATATATACTCTTCTGAATCATCTAGCTAACGATATGTACCCTTCCGTATCAGCTAGTTAACGATATGTACCCTTCAGAATTATCTAGATAACGGTATATACCCTTCTGAACAATCTAGTTAACGATATGTACCCTTCCATATCATCTAGTTTACGATATGTACTCTTCCATATCATCTAGTTAACGATATGTATCCTTCCGAATGATCTAGTTAACGATATGTACCCCTCCGTATCATCTAGTATACGATGTGTACTCTTCCATATCATCTGGTTAACGATATGTATCCTTCCGAATGATCTAGTTAACGATATGTAACCTTCCGGGTCATCTAGTTAACGATTTGTACCCTTCTGAATCATCTAGTTAACGATATATACCCTTCTGAATCATCTAGTTAACGGTATGTACCCTTCTGAACCATCTAATTAACGATATGTACCCTTCCGTATCATCTAGTATACGATGTGTACCCTTCCATATCATCTGGTTAACGATATGTATCCTTCCAAATGATCTAGTTAACGATATGTAACCTTCCGGGTCATCTAGTTAACGATATATACTCTTCTGAATCATCTAGTTAACGGTATATATCCTTCTGAACAATCTAGTTAACGATATGTACCCTTCTATATCATCTAGTTAACTATATGTATCCTTCCGAATCATCTAGTTAGCGATATGTAACCTTCCGAGTCATGTAGTTAACGATATATACTCTTCTGAATCATCTAGCTAACGATATGTACCCTTCCGTATCATCTAGTTAACGATATGTACCCTTCAGAATTATCTAGATAATGGTATGTACCCTTCTGAATCATCTAGTTAACGATATATACCTTTCCGAATTATCTCGTTAACGATATGCATCCTTCTGAATCATCGGACAAAGAATATGTACCCCTTCCGAGACATCTGATTAACAATATGTACCCCTCGGAATCATCTAGTTAACGATATTTACTTTTCCGAATCATCTAGGTAACGATATATACCCTATCGAGTCATCTAGTTAACGATATATACCGTTCGAATCATCTAGTTAACGATAACACCCTTCCGAGTCATCTAGTTAACGATATATACCTTTCCGAATCATCTAGTTAACGATATATACTCTTCCGAAGCATCTAGTTAACAATAAAACCCTTCCGAATTATCTAGTTAACGATAACACCGTTCCAAGTCATCTAGTTAACGATATATAACTTTCCGAACCATCTAGTTAACGATATATACTCTTCCGAAGCATCTAGTTAGCAATAACACCCTTCCGCATCATCTAGTTAACGATATATACTCTTCCGAATGATGTAGTTAACGGTACTTCTCGTTGCCCTAGTGTTTTCGTTCATATATATGTTATTTCATAATGTTATCTATAATTACATGCATATGCGCTGTATTTCCTCACGCATCTTGCCAATGAATATTCGTTGGCAATATTATTTGAAGCAATGAAAACCATCCGTATTATGATATGTAAATGTAATCAGTAGTCACAGCATCAAATGTTAAATAACGTGGAGTGAGTTTCTGCTATTTGACGCTATTTCAAGGAGGCTAGCATATGCTACCTTACGATGAGATCATGATTAATTCTGCTTTGTACTCGATCAATACGATTATTTGCGTAGTGTTAGCTTACTGAAACAACATTTCCCGGGTAGACATGTAAGCACATTATCCTGATTTCCCCTTAGTTTTGCGTGCTTAGCGGAGAAGCACCTAATACCAATTTTATTATCTTTGATTTGACCCGACCAGAAAGACAATTGGTTTTCTATGGGTTTCTCTTATGTTCTCGAGCAACAAAACTACTTGGCATAATATGACTAAACATCGCTATATGTGGTGTTTAGCACATATTACGCTAACCTAACAGTATTATATTTAGATAATACATGGTACCCTAATTTCGTACCTTTTCTATTGTGGTGAAGTATTATAATAGAGTACATGCACAACTATTTTATTTGTTCATATATCTATGCTATGCATATCATAAAGGACTAACATTGTTTTCTCTACAGAAGAAGAAGAAGAAGAACAAGTAAGCATAATAAAACAAAATACTAAATTAATGAACATCACGAAACATCAAGAGTGGATCCAGCCGTTCATATAAGAGTGGATCCAGTAGTCCTAATTATAAGGTCAGTTAGAGAAACTTAATATATTCACGCCTTTGCCATATGGTTCTGCACCTTATCCATCAACTTGAAGCTAATATGTGTGTATGTTAAGGATTATTATTTGTTTAGGAAGTTTATGTCGAGTTTGATTTGTCGTTTATTTAAGCGTATTGTGATGTCCTCTAAGAAGTCTTGTATGATTATTGTGAAACTTAGGGGGCATGCATTCGCCAGATGTTAATTTATTTTTAAAACTCTTGTACCTCTGGTGATTTGTAGTAGTTCGTGTTACCCAATTTAAATTTCACTGTCATATTATTTGGTATTATTTTTACTCTTCTTTCTTCTCGATAATTTTGTTATGATTTAATGTTTAAGCGGATTGCGACTAGTCTGGCAAAGGCTAGCTTACAATGACACACACTTTGAATATCAATGTTATTTTCAATAATAGGCGTAGTACTATTAACTACACACATCTTATTACTTATCTTAGTAGATGATTCACGCAGAACAGTTGATTGAACACGTTATTAAGCATATAGCGTTTAGTTGTCGGTAGAAAGGTCAACAGTCGACATGGCTTTAATTATCCATCTCCAGGGAAACCATATGACATTCATTGTAATATGACCTTGTGTTTCCCCATGGGCCGTTCGCTAGGTGTACAGAACGAATTAAATGCAGAACTTGCCCTTCCCTTATGACTGGACGTACATCATTATGTCGTGCATTGAAAATGTCACGAAGCTTACACGGAAATTACTACCCACTTACAGCAGCTGTTAATGAGCTCGAGATTTCTAGAAATAGTCGTTGATGTCCCATTGGAATGCAATTTTGTCCGACCCCATCCATTCTATAACTGTTGTTATGTCCAAGTCTAAATTTCCACCTATATGCTCACCCCCGCGTCATCCATTTTAACAAAATTTATTGTCCTGGTCATTGAATATAGCTGTATTACATGTACCGCTAAATTGACGTTAAACAACACTCAACCAATGGTCGTTTCATAGCTTAAGGTATCAATCACATTTCATTTGTATCATTATTTGGAACTTGTTATCAGGAGTTCCCAAGCAATTGCAAAAAACACATTTTACAAGTGAGCAAAATACAGGCATCGTGTTAATAAAATCGTAGATATCAAATTTAGTGCGCAGGGCGCGTATCTGGAATAACCTTCATCAGGTACGCTCAACGTAATTAATTTTAGATCTATAAAACAAGATTAACCCCACATCTTTTTATTAAAGCGTCAGAAGAGAGGGCAGTCATATTTATGTGTGTTAAGGGTATGGATGGTGCCCATGTTTCTATGATTTGGTGCTTTGTTGATGGTTTGGTATTTTTGTTTTTCATTTAATTGTAATTAGTAATAAAGGACATGAATGTAATTAACATGAGAAACTATCTACTTTTACATAAATTAAAGGAAAGGAGCAACGTTTTGTTATTGCTGTTCTGTAGTATCGAGAACACAATTAAGCGTGAATATACTGTATTAATTTGCAGTCATACATGTATGCGGGTATGTGTGTGTGCAGAGGTTATATAAAAGTTTTTTTATGTTTTAGATATTGTAAGACTAGGAAGCATAAGACATTGGATCAACCAATGAAAAAGGTAATGCATTCAAAACAAAATATCCCCTAAATTGAACAAAGTTGCCCCCCCCCACCCAAACAACTTCAAACACAATACACGAAGGAAATCTACTTTTATTATAATCATGCCGTAGTGATAGACTGAATTCGCTTCGTGCTTCTTAAAACTAGTTTAACCCCGCCACGTTTTATTGAAGTGCCTGTACCAAGCCATGAAGGTGATTGGTCGTGTATTTGTGTATTATGAGTATCGATATTACCTCTTTCTATATATTTTTATATTGTATTTTGGAATTGTTCCAACAGTGTGGTATGTTTTGTATTTTTTATTTTATTACTAGTGCATACAATTATAATTTAATAGCTTTCTCATCCAAAATGAAAGTCTTTCTTTGATCATCGACGGCGTCGTCTTATGCAGAGTTATATTCGCATACCGAATATATGTTGCTTTTATGAATGATTAATTGACTGGGTGGTCATTGGAAATATTAATTGGGTGATATAGTATCTTTATTTCATGTTTGCATTGCTAATTTTACCGTGTAAAGTTTTGTCAGTAGTGTCAATTAACTGTGGGACTTTGTAAAACAGTGACTCAGATGATAAAACCCGCATTACTCTTCTGACAATTGTGGAATTAATTAACACTTGAATATTTCCACCCGGGACTGTACTGCTATGCAACTAAAAATATACTTTGAAAGTTTCGATTATATAAAACTGATACAAGTCTATCTATATCAGACTAAATCCGTAAACAAACCTATTTATATCAGATGAAATCCCAAAAACAAGCCAATTTATATCAAACTTAATTCCCCAAAACAAGCCTATATATATTTATCAGACTAAATCCTTAAACAAACCTATTTATATCAGACTAATTCCCCAAAACAAACTTATTTATATCAGACTAAATCCCCAAAACAGGCCTATTTATATCAGAATAAATCCCAGTGTATTTCCTGCGAAAGAAAACCCATAAAATTCGCTTACCAAACAAATATGTATGCCACGGTTAGGCATTACCTAGTATTATAACAACATACTCTAGATATTAATTTAGCAGGACACCACAATCACAAAGCACTACGTTTATGACATAGTATTATAATGTGTTGACTTGTTAGGACGAGTTCGAGTTTCTGATTTTAAAATTAATTGTGACTTTATGTTATTTTGCAGATCAATAACAGAAGAAGACTAAACTGTGTTCAAGTGTACCGGTATATGATTTTTATACCCATGTGTTCATTAAGAGCTCCTCATCACAATAATATGTTATTTCCAGATCAATAACAGAAGAAGACAATATCCTCACTATGTGGTTGTTGGTCATTTCTTTTTCAGAAATATTTCATATAAAGATGTACAGCGTAATATGTATTTATAAAACTATGCCATGCGTGTTCAAGTATGTATGATGTTTATACACACAGTGTGTTCATTAAGAACTACTCATCAAAATATTGTGTTCAAGTTTATACCGTCCATTTTTATCAAATTTTGATATTAATTTATGTGTTCTGCCAATGTATTTGATGAATTTAATTAGTATGTTAAACATTGCCTATTATTTACCAATGAATCAAAAAACATTATAATTCGCAATTTCTGATGAAGATGCAAACAAACAGGGCTTGTTTTAATTATTGATAGTATACATTTTAGATTTTTAATGGAAATGATAATACATGTATTAAAAAAAATCGAATCAATTGATATTCCTATGAACTTGACAGTTGACCGTTTACTTTTTGGATCACCTGACCTCACAGACGATCAAAATAACAGTTTATTTTTAAATGTACAAAAGTTTATAATAAACAGTAAACGTTTCATCTAACGTCAGCAGTACCTAGTTCCCTTATTTCTTTCTTCCTTTTTCTTCTTTTTTTTTTTTTTTTTTTTTTTATTATATCTATATTACACCTGTGAACAATTTACCTCTGGGTGCCAGGAAACCTCAAAGGTTAACAAATATTTACAATGAACAATATAATTAAACAAATAAATACTGGTACAGTTGTAGTAAGAATACAATACCATAAGCAAATAAATCATATTTTATCTCTCGTATTCAATTTATAAACATACATTTTTACACAGTAAACAATGAAAGGAATTATTAATACAATTAAATTCATAATGTATCCAATAATAGCTGTAATTTCCTAATATTATATAAGTTTCGTACTTCTGGGTTCTTAATCATCATTTGTATGTTACTTCTGAGTTCATTTTTGAGATTTGTGATAACTATTGCTTCCCTGTAAGTACTTTTATTATATTTTATATAATTTCTTGTTTTCCAAATTACCCATTTTAATATACAAATTACTAAATTCATTAAAAGTAGATTTTCAGTTATTTCTCCCTCATACACCCCAATGATTAAGTTTTCCTCAACAAGTACTATATTTTTTTCAAAAATGCTATTAACATTGTGTTTTAATTCATCTAAAACATGCTTAATTTTATGACACCTGTAAAACAAATGCATAAGGTACTCTATTTCATTTTTTCAAAGATGACATTGACCATTTGATTTTCCCATTTTTTGTAATCTATATTCTGAATAGACAATGTTATGCAAACATTTCCATTGGAACTGGATAATGCTTTGTTTACATTTAATCTTGTTCAATATATACCAAATTGATATCCAGTTAAATTTCTTTTCATAAATTGTATCCCATTTGAATTGACATTTTGGCGTAATTGGTTTACGTATTTCTTTCTGGATATTCTTCAGTTTCAGTTCTTTTGGAACAATGATTTTATTATTATGATTTCTAATATTCAAATTACTATCTATTTTTAAGCCTAACGATTTTTTTATCTTTTCGTTATCATCGAATTTTAATTTCTTAACAAAATGTTCTGGTATTGATTTTTTTATTTTTGCCCATTCTGATATCCAGTTCCTTTTATCATCCAGTCTATTAAATATAGTCTGATTATCAACAAAGGTATTATTGTTTTTGTCCCATATATCGTTTATTTTAAATATATTATTTCTCAAAAACGATTGAAAAAAAGTGGATTTCTATTAAATTTGATCTCAGAGTTACCAAATATGTTTTTATCTAAAATGTCATTTTTAGACTCCGTAGAACATGACCCCAAAAAATTGTTCCATGCTTGTATAGCGTCTTGATAGTATTTTGGAATGGATGCAATATCTAAACCTTTAATATCGGAGCATTTACAAAGAAAAAAATCAACTCCAAATTTTTTATCGTATTTCTGTAACCAGTGTTTACCTATTGCATTCCATGAGTCCATCTCACTGTTGATTATTTTGTATATAAATTTTATCTGTTTACTTTTGACAAAATTGTCTATGTTAATCATTCCCATCCCTCCTTCATTAATATTTAAGCAACATACGTTTCTTTCTATTTGGTTTGGTTTATTGTCCCAAAGAAATTTCCAAATCAAATCATTCACCTCTGTTTTATATTTCTCTGGTATCCCCCTCATTTCAGTTTCAAATCCCATTTGAGCTAACAGAAAATTTTTAACGATGTACAGCATAATATGTATTTATAAAACCATGCCATGCGTGTTCAAGCGTGTATGATGTTTTTACACACAGTGTGTTCATTAAGAACTACTCATCAAAATATTGTGTTCAAGTTTATACCGTCCATTTTTATCAAATTTTGATATTAATTTATCTGTTCTGCAAATGTATTTGATGAATTTAATTAGTATGTTAAACATTGCCTATTATTTACCAATGAATCAAAAAACATTATAATTCGCAATTTCTGATGAAGATGCAAACACACAGGGCTTGTTTTAATTATTGATAGTATACATTTTAGATTTTTAATGGAAATGATAATACATGTATTAAAAAAAATCGAATCAATTGATATTCCTATGAACTTGACAGTTGACCGTTTACTTTTTGGATAACCTAACCTCAGAGACGATCAAAATAACAGTTTATTTTTAAATGTACAAAAGTTTATAATAAACAGTAAACGTTTCATCTAACATCAGCAGTACCTAGTTCCCTTATTTCTTTCTTCTTTTTTCTTCTTTTTTAATTACTTTGAATCAAACATTTTTTACATCAAACACCAGATCACTTTCTTTGTTTTATCTTCTTATACCTTCTGTAATTTATATAAAATGTATTAGTTAGTTCTATTTGCCTCTCCCCTTAGAGATTCACAGTATATTATATATGAAATTTATTTCTACGGATAGGGATTAATATAAGTTCTTGTAACTTGTTTCCCAATCCTAATAATTACTTCTTATTATGTAATGTATATATCTGAATATTGTAATGTTATATTGAATTAATTAATAAAATATGTTTAAATTAAAACAAATACATGTATGTGGCATATTTAAAGTTCAGCTAAAATTAGTTCCAACAAGCAAACATGATTTACACTATGGGCAATATAGCCAATTATGACAAATGTATAGCCAATGTTTTTCAGTATTGCAGAATGAATTAAATAAAATGCATTTTAAAACATTATCTCAAGGCCTTTAATTACTTAGCTTTATAGTTTTATGCAATTTATGTAATTGTTACATCAATAAAAGAAATATTTTTGAACTTTCTTGGAGTTGCTCATAATGCTATCATTTAGCAATTTTCTGATGAATATGATTATAGTTACTCCACAACTAACATATATTCATAACCCGATATAATGCCATCTTTATACGAACGTGTTCTTATCAGCATAGGTCAGACATTCCTTGAAGAGCCCAAGAAAAAAAGTATCCAGCAATACAAACAACTGCATTTACATGCGCTAAATCATATCCAGAAAGATTTAACAGTATTGGTCGACAATTAGATAAGACTTAACAGTATTGGTAGACCATTATATAAGACTTAACAGTATTGGTAGACCATTAGATAAGATTTAACAGTATTGGTAGACCATTAGATAAGATTTAGCAATAGGTAGACAATTAGATTAGCATCAAACAACGCAAATATTAGAATACCCCATATGGTATTGATGTAGATCATAAAATACCCCATATGTTATTGATGTAGATCAGATCATAGAATAACCCATATGGCATATGCTATTGATGTAGATCATAGACTACCCCATATGTTATTGATGAAGATCATAGAGTACTCCATATGTTATTGATGAAGATCATCGAATACTCCATATGTTATTGATGTATATCATAGAATACCTCATATGTTATTGATGTAGATCATAGAATACCCCATATGGCATATGTTATTGATGTAGATCATAGAATACCCCATATGTTATTGATGTAGATCATCCAGAAATGACGGTTGCTGTGTCCTGCAATATGCATGTGCGAATCACAAAATATATCGGAAATTTAATCACGGGTAGGACAAGATATAGGAGGTTTTTCTTCATTTTTTTCTTCATTGTTGAAGCTGGTAGCGAGTTGCTGCTAGCAAGGAAGCTACTGAAACAAGGGTTCCTCGTGATTAAATTCAAGTGACCACCATGACTTGGTTAATCGTTACGGAATTTCTGGTAACCGTAAAATGTTCGAAGCAATGACTTCTACTATACCATTAGGAGCCATTGATTCAGAAGCTTCCATGTTAGTAGCAAACCTCTATCACGGGAAATCGCATTGAAAATACCAGCTATGTGTCTACTTAGTGATATATACTGTATGCTACTACTGGAATGAAACATAAAATTAGTTTATTTTATTTTAATCATATTAATGCTACAAAGTCTACTTTTGTTTTTAAATTGCCATTTTTTTTTGTAAGCATGACATGTAATATATAACCTAACATTACAAATTATTAAATAAAGGAAAGATTTCAATTATTTTTAAATCCGTATTATTTGACCATATATAAGGTACTGACGAGGAATAATCAGGATCATATATAAGATATTGCATGAAAAGAAAGAATGAGAATTTTGAAGAGAAAGTTTATATGATTGAAGCTCTAAGCGAACGTGTCAATCGTATGCTCTATAGGTATAGCTGCAACACATTACGGTGACTTGTGAGCACAAATGGCTTGGCATTGAACACGGCGGACATTTGAATGAGGAAATCAGTCATAATGACATCATAATTAGACGGATAATGCTAAAAATGGACTCTAAACGACATATTTAATGTACATTTTAGCTATTTTATATAACTCCACAGTCTTCCACCAACACCAAATTGAGCAGTTGTTTTGAGTATATCAAAATATTTTGTTGATGGAGAATTCTGGAGGTTGTTAAATATTAATTTATTTATAGCCTCGGACAAACCCTTAACCCTTTCAGCGCCAAAGCGACATTTTTGTCGCTTACCGTTAGAACGACAAGGCGACATTTTTTTCGTTTTTGACAGACATTGATAAAAGAGTGTTATATGCAAAAACACAATTCGCGATTGCCACAGTAACTATATATTTCAAGAGAGAGGTAACGAACCTTTATTAGAAATTCATAATATCGAAATTTAAATGACGTCATCGTGAAAAATGGCGTCATTATTCATAGAACTAGCTCAAGATGACCGACGCCGCAGAATCGAGTTCTAACTGATACAGATTCCGATGAAAAAATCAATATTGATGAAGTTGTACCAGCTAACAAAGGACCGTGTGTTTCTGTTGTATAATCCGGGGACGTTTCATTCACCATAGTCGAGATTTCATGAAGAATTTCACTCCCAATTCATGCATTTTATAGTTTTTTTTTTATTTTTTATAAAGTTTCTTGGCTTCAAAGATCACAGTGTGGTTGCCGTTCTTGTTTGTGAAACTAACAAACATGCTGAACAACATTTAACTTGATATTTAGTAATAAAAACGTAGATATTAAATTTAGTGCGTACTACGTGTTTCCGGAATAACTTTCATCAGGTACGCTCAAATCCAAAATATTTCAGAGCCAAATAATTTTGAAATCTTTGAAAGCAAAAAACCAGAGCCAAAGGGCCTAAACTGATTAGACAAAAATCGACGTAACTTATATGGATGTATGTTTTTGTAAGCATACCACCTTCCCGGGAGTAATAATCATCGTGCCTACCCTACATCGAGATAGGACGACCGTGTGTGCGATATTTCGTTCCATCAATGGTCAGGATTAACGAAACATTAATACATTATGGTCTATGGCTTCTTCGCTTAGTAAACAGTAAACAGTAAGAATCTAATGAGCAAATAATTTTGAGAGTGTTAGAATAATGTGTTTGAGTTGAATGCAATGTCAATATGCGCACTGTTGTTTCATTGACCTAATATATTACACCTGGAGGTGTTGTTCTAGTACAAGACAGACACCGTCGTCTCATCAAAGCGTTACTCGTGATGACATGGCTGACATAATCGCTCACTAGGTGTTAATAGCAAGTACTCACTGTATGAATTGGTTACCTTGAAGCGATGTCATTTCGCTTGGAACATTGTATTTTGCCAACCAGGGTTCATGTTACCCGACTTTACAAGTTTTGAGGTGGATAGGGAGATAGATAATTATTGTTCTTACCTTAAGAAAATTCAAAAAGAAATAAAATTGTCGAAAATAGTAAAAAGGATCTTGTGGCGTACCCAATAAATATAGTGGGTAAGATCACTTCCGAAATAGGAGTCCCCTTGTTGTGTTGGACGAATCAAATACACAACTCGCCCTTCGGACTGGACATAAATTGGTAGCTCGTCTATTGAGTATGTTACGCTTCTTGGACGTTGAAAATCATCTTGCAGTAACTCATATGGATAAGCCACAGGTTGACATATGTAGAAGTTGCCACGGATGAATTACACTTCCCTAGTAAAGACGAAGAAACGATTTTGTCGATTCGTACTAGTTAATACCTTACTTCGACTCCCACTTGCGAGAGAGGAGTGATTGTTGTTTAACGCCAAATGAGCATTTTTCAGTTATATCTTGGCGAGTATAAGTTACATTCAATAAACAATTTAGAAAGTCTTGACACGACCGGGGCTCGAACTCGCGATCTATCGCATTCAAGGAGAGCACCCTAACAATTACACTACTGATTCGGTTCGTGTGAAAGGTGGGATCTGACAATAATACCAATAAAATAACAACATAGGTAACAAGATTTTTGAGAAACATTGTTATACCTGTGAAATTTTCTTGATAGATTGATTTTTGGTATTGAATGGTAAGTTTAGAACAGAGAATAGAAATGTAAGAACGATTGGATAAACATCTATTTTGGATGAATAAGTAAAAATGTGTAGCACATAGACAAAAGAAAATTATATTTGTCAATTACAATTTAGGAGTTATGATGTTTAACGCCACGTTCAACAATATTTCAGTTATATCTTAGCGGTCAGTTTTATTGGTGGTAGAAACGGGAGTATCCGGAGAAAACCACCGATCGGGATTCGAACGCACAATGTTAGTGGTGATAGGCACTGATTGGATATTAACTTGTAAATCCAACTACCATATGATCATGACCACGACTAGATACGATAACGTAACCCTCAGTCCGCTTTTGTTCCAGCGAGGATTACGATTCGGTCCCATTCAACGTAATGGAGCAAATTAAAATTTTCGCTCGTGAATATTTCAACTTTCTTTTTGCATATGTGGTCATAACTTATTATTCCCTTAATTTTTTTAATTAATGGTGATACGAAATAAGTGTTACAATACCTGTTTCTACCTTCACGATCGATTTCGTATTCGAAAAATGTTTCTTGTCCGTCATGACACCTTACGTAGACTCTCGTGATAGGTGGAGCCTATCCATTTATGGATCTGAATGCCACATATGGAAACCTTTTACTACGATGCTTACAGAAATCGATCCAAAACTATGCGTTTTCAGAATAGAATATATCATGAAACAAATTTACATAATTTTACTGAATACATTTTAAATTTAGTGACACGAATATAATTATTGAAAGGAAACAACATCTACAATATATCATATGAAGATATTTTGCGAGATTGTGTTGATTTTATTTAAATGCCGTTTCGACCTGACCTTTGATTTTAACATTGCTATGCGATCTTTAATTATCATACTAAATTGTACAACTTGACTTTCTCATCCACATGTATTCGTTACAAGCAAATTGCACATTGTGATTGTACCGTCAGTAGTACAGATAACTAGAAACAAAAAATAAGATGAAAAAAATTACATAATGTCTGAACAATTCCTAAATCTAATACGGAAATCGTAGAAACACGGAGACATCGATACACATAACACACGTGTACATAACCTTTCACTTTCTGCGATTGATAGAGTACACCGACACATCAATATAAATTTGCTGGCTTAAACTAGTTTGATGTGCCCAAAGCTCCCCTCTTAGTGAGTAACCTACTATCTTCTTCAGGTGTTAGGGTTAAGGGTGTTAAACAACATTTCAGTTATATTGTGGTGATCAGTTTGAAAATCTAGTTTCCGGAGAAGACCACAGGCGTGCCTATATATACTGATAATTAGTATATATAGGATCGAAACATGTATGTTACTGTTAACATAAGATGTTATGAATATTGACACGAACAAGTTAAAATAAGGAAAAAAAGATGAAATAATAAAGAAATAAAGAAATTTTATTGATAATAAATATGTAAACAGAAAGTTAAAAAAAAAGGTGGTAATTCCGTGCCACGAGCGCCTATGGAGAAAACCACCAACTGGTACACTTCTTCACGTGGGACTTATTCTATCCATGGGTGTAGCAAAAAAAGCCAACACAATGAAACATACTGAGAAAATAACAGTAGATCGTGGTCAACGGAAGCACCAAATTTCTCATTAGTGATTCTCGCAATAGATTTCAGTTGATATTGCAATTTCTGCACTTCAATAACAACGAGTATCGGTGTATGCCGTGTCGTGTGACCAGCCAGATTATGATCCACTTCACAAGACTTAGATGTGATAAACCAAACGATTGCACGAAATTACAGTCATGTAAATAAGAACAGTATATGCTTATCATAATGTTACTTTTGAGGAACATTGTCTCAAATGAATGAACTCGAAAAGAAGGCATAAATTGTTGTATACAATAATTACACTGTCCTTTCATAGAATTAAAATGTCAATAGGTGTTTTGACCAAATATTTCAAACGTTTCAATACTACAACGGTGAAATATACAATTTTTCAAATAATAAATTATTGTTCGCTACAGTAATTAACGGGTAATTTGTGAATAAGTATCCTAGAAACATAATATTTTTTGCATTTTGAAGCGCATAGAAATGAGCAAGTCAGAGTGGTGAGACAGGAGCAGAGGCAATTAACAAAATTCACGGAGAGACATTTCCCAGAGAAAATACCAGATGGGAAGAGGAATAAATGTGTTGTGTGTGCAGGTTCTCACGAACGGTTCAGGAAAACATGAACACAGTGGTGATGTCCTAATTGTAAAGTTGGGTTCTGTGTTGAATGGTGCTTTAGTAGATATATTTGTACTGTCTACTGTATAATATATGACAATCTATGAAAGACTTTCCTTTCTACTAATACCCTGAAGAACAAACGTACCTATAATTCTGATATTTCTGTAATTTTAATTAATGTCATTCAAAAGCTTGATTCTATGAAATAATTTGAAGGTTAGTATGTAATGTTGTTCAATGCAAATATAAAGTAAACTCTTTCATTGTTATTTTTTAATCTATTAATTGCCATAAATTCTTCCATGTTTACCACCTTAATTGACTTACATATTAATCGAATCAACTGTCAAGTAAGAACAGGAACTGCTAACCTTTTCGGAGCACATAAGTTACTTGTGAGTTATCTATGCATTACCATACAATTTGTCAAATGCCTTTAAAACATTGGAAATATGCATGTGCGTGAACGTCATGAAAACACGCAACGTAACGTGACGTTTTATCGTTACGTTCTGGAATATATGGCAACGTAACGATGTATACAATCAACGTCTTGGCGTTCAAAGGGTTAAAATCAATATGTTCACTCTTCTGATTGTATATATGAGACCATTATGTATATATACACAATTTCTGTACATTTTATGATTCATTTCAAGTAATGAAATTCATCAGTAAATAACTTATGTTTCTGTAAATAATTGTATTTATTTTAAATACAGTTTTTGTACATTGCAACCGGGCGAAAACCTCAGTACATGCAATCCGGCGTCAATGCGATCAAAAAACTGGGGACTGGGGACTATATAAGTGCCATATATGGCCCCATATTTAATGAATCATTATCTTAGAAAATACTTGATTAAAATTTGATGTGTTTTATTTTATAGACGACATCATACTTTTGATGTTAAAACTTGTTTCCAACCAAATCAATACGTATTTGACGTCATTGTGACGTCATGAGCGTTATTTGTTTTCTGTATTTCGTGGAATTTTACCCGCGATATTTCGACGGTTTTCAAAGAAATTAAGCACCTCCGCAGTCGTGCACCAGAAACATATTTTACCAGATTATTAAAATAAATAAAACACAAATACTGTTAAAGTATTTTTTTGGTGCACGAGGTGTTAAATTTCTTGAAAAACGACGGGACAAAGTTCAAATATTACAAGGGCTTAGATGATGTTTTGATGTTTGAGAAGCAATCTTTGCCGTAAAAAACGATGGTATGTCGGCACGTAACAGTTATACAAGATAAAAATAAAATAAACACCACTTCATCCAAAATAGTTTTTTTTTCATAAGCCCACAATTATTGATTATATATTTTCTTCCGGGATACTGAAATAGTTATTACTACCGGGATACTGAGGTAGGTTTAATGGTCTATCGATGCTACTTCTAAAATGAAGTAAAACAGTTTGATCCAAAAGGAGTAGATATTTTTTTAGCACAATCCAACAGATTTAGCTCTCACATTTTCAATTACAAGCTCCTTTTTCAAGAAACTCTCCAAAGCAAAGGTAAATACCCCGCTTTTAAATATATACATATTTTAAATTCCCAATTACAATCATTTCAGTTAAAATTCACAGAGAGACTTGAAAACAGAGGTTCAAGTGAGACTATTACAGTTTTGTTATCGAATAGAACATTGACAGGGAGGAAGCGAATTGCTTTTGATTTTAATGTGCATAAGATCGCAATATTATCAGATGAGTTAGAAAATGTAAAACAATTAAATTTTAGCTTACAAAAGTTTGAAAGCGACAACATTTATTTGAAAAAAAGTGTTCTGATTTACAAAATAGTTTACAGGAAGAAATATGTAGTGGGTTTTGCTAGCAAAACACCAGAATCTGTCAAATCAACTTGACAGTCTGAAAGATACGAACAGTCGCCTTATAGATTATGTACAATCGACAAATAAAAAAGCTGAAACCGCGAATAGTGGAAAAGAGTTTTCGGAAATTACCGAAAATAGCAAATCAAGGAAAATAAAAGAATTTAAATCGAAGGCTGAAACTGCGCTTTGGTTTGCAGAGCCCTATGGCCTCTTAGATAGTACTGATGGGTAGACTGTTAAAGTCGATTTCAATCCGTCGTCCAGCAAATCTTCATACCAAGATCTTCATGAAGAAGAAAGACAAAAAATTTAAGATTTGCTATTTATTTTAGAAAAAATTAATGTTAGCGAGAACGCTTATAGGGAACTGACAGTATTTTGTGATGGGCTACCACGAAAATATCTGGTTTCATCAATGTCAGGAAGATATCAACAGTTTATATCATTTTGAAAGAATTCCGGGAAATCTCCCTGGCGCATATATTAGTCTAGAAAGCGAAATTATCCGGTACATCAAGTATCATGTCAATCCTGAAACAGACAAGATAAAAATTAAATTTCGGGAGACGGGTCAAAAGTTAGTAGAATTTCAAACTTTGTCGTGTTGTCCTTTCCTGTAATTACCGATGATTTGACATTATCAGCAAAAGATCAAAATGTGTTTTGCATTTTAAACTGCAAAGAAGATTATGATCATTTAAGCAAATTTTTTCAGAAAATAAACACATAATACGAAAAAGCAAGTATTGAAGTTGAGGGGAAACATTTTGATTTAGATATTTTGATGGGTGGTGATATGAAATTTTTGCAAGTTGTGCTTGGGTTCGGTGGATCTCTATGTAATTATTCCTGTCCATGGTGTAGGGTTAAAAAAAAACCAGAGGGACGACATAACAAAGCCATTGAATTCACCATACTCGTGGTGTGCAGAGAACATCACAGAATCTGAAGGAAGATGTCGTAAAGAATGACTTTGGTGTTCGTGCTCAACCTCTTGTTAGTATTGAACCTGAACACATAATAATTGATGAACTTCATCTTCTTCTTCGGATATGTGATAAACTGTTAAGGAACTTAACATTAGACACAAAAACGCTCGATGACAAAAATGCCGTTCATGGTGAGAAGTCAGATTTCTAAGGACAGCTTACTGAGAAAATAAGAGAATGCGGCGTTTCGTTTTACATTTGGACAAAAAAGGTACTCAATGTGAATTGGATTGGTCGTCATGGACGGGGTCTGCCTATGAAAAGCTTTTGGAAAATCTTCCTTCAAAATTATGCTTTTTGATCCATCATGATGATACCCATGATCATACTGTCAAATCTGGGAGTTCATTTTTGAATGTATATCATTTCGTGACGTTAGAAATACACGAGTTCTCTAACATCGAAGCTATTTTTGAAAAATGTAAAGAGTGGTTAAATGACTTTCCGGCTTTAGGATCATTGGGGAGAAAAGATTTTGATAGCGTTACTCCTTATATGCATTTTCTTGCATACCATGTTCCGTTTTTCACTAAAAAGTATTGAAAACTTTTACGTTTCAGTGGGCAGGGCATAGAAAAGATCAATGATGATATAAAAAAAATCATCATTCAAAAACAAAGAAATGGACGCAACGGTCGATACCTTACAAGTTCGAAAAAGGATAGAACATTTGACATTAGAGAACTGCGCGCGTGATAAGAGAAACTACACCAATAGTACGAACGAGTATTGGAGTGATATAATTTTTAAGAAAAGAGCCTCAAAAAAGGCTAAAAATGTCACTCGTAGCTGACAAATATTCTGAAAATGACCCGGTCCCTTGTTCAATCGACGACCTTTCCGTAACCGTAATTAGAGACGAACTGAAAAAATAGGCGCTAAAACGAGATTAAAAATCAGAGAAAAACTTTTAGACCTTTTAAAGAGTAAACGACAATGATTCTGTTGTTACTCTCTGTGTCCTCATGTCAGGAACCGATTGATCTGTAGTCAAAAGTAACTACGAATTATTTTTCATCTTATGTTGCTATTTTCTGTACAAAAGAAACAACTACCCAAATTATGTGTTGTCACCGATAATATTTCCCCGGAAATAAATAATGTATCTGTTGTATATAGGTAGTTATGTATTGTATATATAATATCTCATTGGAAGAGATGTACGAAAATCAAATATTGATTTATTGAAATGTCATGTCCTCCTATGAAAAGACAAACTATTATCTGAATCAGTGGCTTTTGGTAGTTAAATCTTATAATGTTGATATATTGCTTCAACAAATATGTACAATGTCAATATTAACATGAATGACAAATAAAAGTAAAGAAATTACATATTTTTCATTGTTTCTACCTGTTTTACTTGGTTGTATTTATCCGGATATGTGTATTGCATACAGCTTTGATTTTGGTTGGTTGCATTTCTCCGGACATGTGTATTGCATACACTTTGGGTTTGTCTTCTTTGGTAGTCTTTATATACAAGTTATACAAGGTTTTATTCGTGTTGGTCACGAAGATTTAATTAACAAACATGTCATGATGATACGCGTAACTGATGATATTCAATCAGTGAAGGATGGCGACATTATCTTATCACACCACAGCAGGTACGCTCAAGGTAATTTATTTTGGACCTATAAAACAAGATTAACCCCACACGTTTTCATTAAAGCGTCAGAAGAGAGGGAGGTCATATCTATGTGTGTTAAGGGTGTGGATGTTACCCATGTTTCTATGATTTGGTGCTTTTCTAATGGTTTGATATTTGTGTTTTTCATTTAATTGTAATTAGTAATAAAGGATATGGATGTAATTAACATGAGAATCTATCTAATTTTACACAAATTAAAGTAAAGGAACAACGTTTTTTTTCTTGTTCTGTAGTATCGAGAAAACAATTAAACATGCATAAACTGTATTAATTTGCAGTCATACATGTATGCGGGTTTGTGTATGTGTGCAGAGGTTATATAAAAGTTTTTTTTATGATTTAGATATTGTAAGACTAGGAAGCATAAGACGTTGGATCAACCAATAAAAAAGGTAATGCATTCAAAAGAGAATATCCCCTAAAATGAACAAAGTTGACCCCCCCCCCCCCCAAAAAAAAATAACTTCTTACACAATACAGGAAGGAAATCTACTTTTGTTACAATCATGCCGTAGTGATAGACTGGATTCGCTTCGTGGTTCTGAAAACTAGCTTAACCCCGCCACGTTTTATTGAAGTGCCTGTAATCAAGCCATTAAGGTGATTGGTCATGTATTTGTGTATTAAGAGTATCGATATTACCTCTTTCTATATATTTGTATATTGTATTTTGTTATTGTTCCAACAGTGTGGTATGTTTTGTATTTTGTATTTTATTATTAGTGCATACAATTATAATGTAATAGCTTTCTCATAATGGAAGGGTATCTTTTGTTCTTTATTTTCAAATACTGTACAAGTTAAAGTCATTTTTAAGCATTATTTTGTACATGTTATAACATGTACAAGCTACTTTTGTACATGTTATAACCTGTATTTTTGGATTGTTCAAGTTATAACATGTAGTATTCTTGTACATGTTATGACTTGTACACAATTGCAATATGTACACGACACATATATATATATAAAGTCTAAGGGAATCTACCAACCAGAGAACTTAATGAGTAACGGATCGTCGAAACATGACGATGCAGCACAAACAAAATAAATTATAGAGGTCTAGAGGTTTGTGCAACGATACCGATAAAGATGTTACAAAAAATATATTGACAGAATTTTCGATAAACAAATGACCTTCCTCGGTGTCTATCAAAGTTAGACTGAGTTTGTAAAGATTAGATGTTATAATTACAACTCTCTAAATAGTCAGGTGACAAAGTGTGACGTATTAAAAATCTTTAACTCCCTCATTTCACTGTAAAGATAGGATGGTATAATTGTCACTTAACTTTGTGGCAGTAGTGAAATATTCGTTAACTCTAAACACTGTGAAAGAAAATATACATAAAAACCTATTGTTTTCTGTTAATACCGACCGGATGAAAAGCACGGAGTTAATCAAACTTAATTTACAAAACAAATCTATTTATCTATTTATATCAGACGAAATCCCAGTGTATTTCCTATGGAGAAAACAGACATAAAATTCCCTTATCAAACAAATAGTTATGCCACTGTTACTCATAGCCTAGTATCATAACAACATACACATGCTGAAAATATTAATTTAGTGCGACACCACAATCAAGAAACACTACGTTTGTGACATAACATTCTAATGTGTTGACTTGTTAGGACGAGTACGAGTTTCTGATTTTAAATTAATTGTGACTTTATGTTATTTCCAGATCTATAACAGAAGAAGACGAAACACATCCTCACAATGTGGATCTTGATAATTTCTTTTTTAGTAATATTTGATATAAAGATGTACTGCGTAATGTGTATTTATAAAACTATTCCATGCGAGATCAAGTGTGTATAATTTTTATACACATGTGTTCATTAAGAACTCCTCGTCAAAAAAATGTATCCATTTTTATTATCAAATTTTGATATTAATTTATGTGTTTTTCAAATGTATTTTATCAATTTAATTAGTATGCTAAACATTGCCTATTGTCTACCAATGAATCAAAAAAACATTATAATTCGCCAATTATGATGAAGATGCAAACGGGGCTTGTTTTAATTATTGATAGTATACATTTTAGATTTTTAATGGAAATGATAATAAATGCATGTGGCATATCTAATGTACAGCTAAAATTAGTTCAAACCAGCAAACACGATTTACACTATGGGCAATATAGCCAATAATGACAAATATATAGCCAATGGTTTTCAGTATTGCAGAATGAATCAAATATAATGCATTTTAAAACATTTTCTCAAGGGATTTAATTACTTAGCTTTATAGTTATATGTAATTGATACTTATCAATATTATATCAATAAAAGGAACATTTTTAACTTTCTCTACGTTGTTCATATTACTATCATTTAGCAATTTTCTGATGAATATGGTTATAGCTACTCCACAAACAACATATATTCACAACCCGAAATAATATCATCTTTATTCAAATGTAACATGAAGTCGTTCTTATGAGGATAGTACAGACATTCCTTGAAGAACCCAAATAAAGGTAATAACAGGTGTGGCATGGTTCGAAATTAACTATTGTCCGTTGCTATATCTATTGTTGTTTTAAATCTGTATACATTGTTGTTAATATATGTTTCGATTGATTATAGTATAGTGCAAAGAACATTTCATCAGTAAAAAGTGCATTGTGTTTTTTTATTGCATATATTTTATCTAATGTTTTGTCATTTTATCTATCATGCTAATGTATAAATAAACTTTCTTATTCAATTTCATTTATTAATTAGTTATTGAACAATAGTTGACTATCATATATTTACATTTATCATCTGCAAGACAAAACAAAGAATCTGTTAATGGAGGCTTTATTTAATACACACATAAAAAACCAAAAAACAAATACAAGGACATATGTAAATCATAGAGATGATATGATGACAAAAACAAGGAATTAAAACAACTACTGAATATACCTTAATGCACAACAAGTACATAATAACATAGAAAATGCCACGATAATGCGCCGTGAATGTGAAAAACGGTACAATTAGAGAAATAGTTTGACTTCTCCTTGCACTCTCACCACTTCTCCCTGTTGTCACTCACGTATCTTTTGTCAGCACCCGAAAGAGAAGACACTTCTCCCTCTGAATTCAAAGTAGTAAGAGCCCTGACATTATGTTATTTTAAATCAGTAACTATTTGTTTCTACTTTAGTTATGCATTACGTGTGGCATGGTTCGAAATTAACTATTGTCCGTTGCTAGCAGAAAGTTCGTCGGACTAACTATTCCAGTTTTCTGGTTGCACCTCGGACTATTAAAATCTTCATTTTATCGTCTACATTAAAGTAATGATGCAGTCTAAAATACGCTTGGAATAACATGTAAAATACTCTTGCATTAACGCGTCTTCGTGACCAATCACTTAAACGCTTCATATTATGATTTTTTAGCATATTATTTGAAGTGTGATACGGTCATTGATGAGGTTTTTTTTACTGAATTCGTAAAATGTTGCGATATATAGAGGGCTATGAAAACCTAACACAAACATTAACGTTAAGTTTCAACGAGAAACACTTTTGATTCATATCATGTGATTCAGCTTTGGGTTGTATGTGGTCAAAGAATAAGACGTCCCTGCCTTATGGACAATCTGGACCGTGTGGAGTCCCTACCCGACAGTAAAGATGAGATGACCGAAGAAGAAATTGCTGCATTGAACAAAATTGGCTAATAAAATTCAAATCTTCCATTTCAGATTCTTAGTTACTCATTAGATGTCATCAAGTTACTTTGTAGATTCCATCTGCCTCAGTCCATTGATTAACTAAATAATGATAAGGCAGGGAAGATTTAATTTTTATAGTTGAACACATCACAAAAGAGTATGAAAATGGTCAGGTCAGTCAACACGTACTTGAAAGGGAATTTATTTCGATGAGATTTTAAAAATTACCTTAAATAGTCTTGCTTGATACAGTTTAGCTAAGTTAGATATAAGCTGAGCATTCCAAAACTTTTTGGCAAGGCGCACACGGCTGTAAGCAGTGCGCACGGACTAGTTCAAATATATTTTTAATTGCCCTAGGACTACTATCACAAACATTAAATTTCTAACCCTGTGTTGTCATTACTCGGATCTTTTCGGCCTATAACGTCAGTAATGACCGCTACGTCTATCAACCAAAAAGAAATAGGAGATGCTTATCTAAGACATTTAAACTTTTTGCATTACAAAATGGCACTATTTCGCTAATATATATTTGTATTCAATATTTAACCATCTCTTTCTACAGTGGAACAATGAACATGAGCACCAGGGAAAACCACAGAGGCTTGTCTTTAACTTTATTAAAAGAATATGCACCCCTATAACATTTTTAAGACATATATATATATATATAACTTTATTGCAAAAATATGCATCCCTATTTCATTGAAAACACATATACAACTTTACTACAAAATATGCACCCCTAACTACTAAACCCCACCAGGGACGAAGGCTGCCATTTTGGAAACAAAAATCCACCTTATCGCTTCAGTCCTACATTTTACACACTTACTTCTCATTTCGCCGTGTTTTCTCACTGCAAAGATGATTTTTCTAAACGGCAAAAGCATCCGCAACCCTCGGCGAGCCTCCCTTCCGATTACATGATCGATTGAATCGCTATAGTCACTCGTTTCTGAGCGAAACAATCCCAAAGGAACGCAAGTGAATTTAATCGTGGAGACATCTATCGGTGGCGGAAGACAACTCTACTAATTTTGGTGGATAAAGGGAGAATACCACTCCTAACGGAAAGTGAAGAAATTTTCCGAAAGTCCCAATGGGAACAATGGTAATTAATAGTGTCTAAAATGGAATGCAAAATTAGGTACCGCTTTAGTGTTACTGTAGACTTTCGGAAAATATCTTGACTTTCCGTTAGGAGTGGTATTCTCCCCCCTGAAAATGAAAAAAAAAACACACATCAGAAATTTGTTGGACAATTAAAACAATGACTAGTCACTATTCTTACCAGTCTTGTAAAAATATTGGAAATATTTTTCAATCTATGTTTCCTGATTCATTCGTCGCAAAAACTTTATATTTGGTATTGCGCCACATGTTTTAGAATTTATTAAAAGAAAAAGATAAGAAACAAAATAGTTACGTTTTGCTCTTTGATGAAAACATGAACAGTGAACTAGAATAAAGTAAAATGGATGTTCAATTAATGTTTTAAGATACCTTAAGATGCTGTTCACTCGAGATATTTGTCTTCCGTTTTCATGTGTCATCATGCATCAGAACAGATCTATAAGAAGCTTGAAACTGTATTTCAAAGGTATTACGGTTACTCACAATGCAATTCCATCTGGCGGAGTTCCTTTGTGAATGGTCATGCTTCCACTACGTAAGTAAGTTGTTCGGACCAAAATGCTGAGCCAAAGATGTTTGTGAGCACCAAATATTGCAAAATATCTGCTCTGTCCCAGATGTTCCAATCAAAAAAGGGAATGACAAAATTAACGGGTTGAAGTGGTCATATTACCGATTTCCTAAACCAAAGCTCCGAAGCAAGCCAGCGCTTGGTTTTTGGGTGAAAATGATCCGTAGAGCATAAAGGTCATTGCGAGCCTAGAAGTCACGATCTGATCTGTTCTGACCATTTTGAAGGGGGACTATCAATTTTCGAATAGTATGCTATGAAAGCTAAGTACAATCTGCTTACAGTGCATTACAATTTATATATGCTGTTATGTGCAAATACGACTCATGGTATTACACACGTACATTTACCTGTGTGGTATGATCTTACAATTTATCATACTATGTAATATATTCTCTTGGAAGGCACGACGTGGGTTAGATATGGTACCATATCTCTAAATGGTCCATATATTTTTTGTGGACGATAAGGACCATTTCGAGCTACGGTACCACAGTTAGACTTAGGTCTGTATACCAAAGAATTAATTATATTGTCAAGAGGAGGGCTCACAACCAATTTATTGAAACTTAGGGACTTCGTCCCATCATGCTTGGTACAGACTGGACTTACCTGTTTACACACACACAATTAGGATCAAACTTCTGATAAAATATACTATTGCAACAACTTCTTTAATGCCAGGTCCACCATATCAATACTTTGTATAAATTTGAGAAATCTTTCAAAAGTTACCTTCGTGCAAAACATTAACCAGGTAAAGCCTCTTTTGCATAATGTAGTACACTTAATGAGGTAAGACATCAAGAGGTATCAGTTCAAATCAGACAAGAGGCCTTGGTTTCGTTGAATGCATGTGAAAGAACTTGTTGCTTGCAATGTCTTTTAGGAGTACAACATACATCTCCATCAGATAAAGGCTATGCACCAAAACTACAACACAACCAAGACAAACAAATAATTTACAACTCAAAGAAACACAAGTTCTTGATTTGGTAGGAATAAGTTTATGTTTGTAATACCCCCCAAAAAATATTCAATAATTGATAAGAACACTAACCAAACAAAATCACATTTTTACCTCTGTCAGTAACTCCTTAACAAAAAATGCTGAAATTCTTCTAACTTTTGAATTTCTAAAAAATATTTTTCTTAAATTGAATCAGAAGTACACAAATAAAATTGAACATAAACATATGGTTCCACAGTGGCAAGACCAAAAATGTGGGTTTACTGTAACCTGCTTGAAACAATTATGGTTGTCAGAAAACAATTCATTTTTTGCCTTCAGTCTATGGGTAATACATGTGTATATTGAGACTTTAGTATTGTTTGATGAAAATCTGTTAAAAAGCACTAAGAAAAGTTAAGAGTAGGGTCTTAAAATATGAATGCTTAGGTGACAGTTAACACACATAGACAGGGGTCGATTTCACAAAAAGTCGTAAGTCTAATATTAATCGTAAGTGTTATCATAAGTGTGATTTCCAAGCTATTGATTGGTTGAAATTCACACTTACGACTGATCTTAGACTTACAACTTTTTGTGAAATAGACCACTGGAGTTTTGACTGGGTTATACAATATATGGTTGTTATACAACACAACGAAGTGCACCACTTTCATTAATTTCTTATTAACTATCTTTTAATTAAATTATTTTCATATATTGGAATATTTTCTGAATTTTTCATATCGACTTCCTTAATTTTGACCAAAATGAAATATTGCCCATGACAAGGAAAAATAATTCCTCTTGTACTTTACTGGGAAACAATAGAAATTACTTTGTTTACCAATTTCTTGATCAAATTTTTTGTAGTCACCTATTTGATATTGACTCATCATTTGAAGACCTTATTTTCTGGCATTGGTGTTGAAAACTCAACTTGTGTCACAAAAATGAAAATTCCTCTGGTAAGGCCAAAGCAAAAAGTTTGTCTGTGTTATGTCTCAAAGCTAATACAAATGAGTACTTATTAATAAAAACATTGTAGATAATATTTTATATTATTCTGAATAAATGGTATATAAATTTGAACTTTAAACGTGCTTAAGCTAAACTGGTCATTAAATATTAAACAGTAGGACATTTGTAAGGTAAACATGTGGGTATGGTACGGAGCCTGGAAACAGTCAGATAACATTTGGCTTAGGGAAGGATGAATAATTATGAAACTATTCATGGCGTTCATATGGTTATATTCTGTTTACCGCAAATGTGCCATTTATGTCACAAGGTTTTACCAAGACTGTTAGCGAGGAGTAATATGCTAACATAAAGGTACAAGTTTTATAAGCATATGAATACCATGAATTATTTTGATTCTTATATATGTTTATATACTTATGAGTTTTGACTTTCCCTTTGGAGGATAATTTTGTTATTACCCTTATTTATAGTCATGACTAAAGTAAATTATATTGTGTTCCTGAAATATGAGACGTGCATAGATAAGATATATAAATAGACTAAACAAATTGTTATTTAATTTTACGTTCCGAATGAAAATAAAAAAAACATGTTCAAGCGGGTATGGTCTTATCAAATACTTAAGATATGAACACAGTAGATATAACCTACATTCTGTTTATTTATTCGTTGTTGTGATAGATAGTCCTCTATAGATATAATAGGTTTAAATACCATTTGTCGTAAAGTTACATATTTAGAAAATGATTTTAATCTAAAATTTTATTTTAAAACTTTACCCAATATATAATGTCATACAATATTGAACAATCAATCTTTTTTTTTTAGAAATAGTTTCTTCTATTTTGATTATGAAATAGTTTTCAAGGTTGAACATTTTTAGAGCTTCCTGACACACATCACTGCTATCAATATACATTCACAAAAATGTAAATGAAATATAATAACGAAATCTAGACAAGGTTGAACCCATAATAATTACTGCTCTAACGACGAATACCCATTTCCCACCATTGTAATATCGACTTTTAGTATATTTCTTAATATTGAATATATATGTACATATAAACAAATAGTATTTAGTAACCTCGGACGATTAGAAAATAAGGTATATCACTTGTGTCCCGGTGGATATTCCAGAACTTGTCTTTTTTGATAGAGGGTTGCTGCTAACAAGGAAGATACTAAACCAAGGGTTCCTAGTGGTTAAGTTGAAGTCATCACTTCGAACGCTTTACGGTCGCCAACATGAGCTGGTTGACCGTCATGGAATATCTGTGTTAGTAATGGCCACAGATATGTTCCGTTTGTCGTAATCATAATCAGATACTTTCTTCATTCAAGGCTTATCACTAGATATGTAATACGACGGGTGCCACAGGAACTGCTATCCTTTCCAGAGAAACTGTGTTCATTCCCGGTTTTTAGTGGGGTTCGTGTTGCTCAATTTTTAGTTTTCTGTGTAATGTTTTGTAGATCGTTGTTTGTCCTTTTCCTCTTGGCCATTGTATTGACTGTGTATTTTTCTATTTACGGCTTCTGATTATCATTTTGGTATCTTCAAGCTTTTAATACCAGCTGATTTATTTATATATAAAATAGTTCTCATCGATATGTTTTAAACGACTCGTTTCTGGAGTAACTTTTATCAGGTATGCTCAAAGTCAGTTGATTGAAAGGCCAAACAATTTAAAAGTCTTTGAGAGCATGTAAAAAAAAGGCCTTCACATGATAGTTAAAATCGGCTAAGAGTATACATAGATTAGGCGAAAGTAATAATTGAATCGATGTTATGCAAGCGTGTAATTAATGTAAAGATAATATTATACCAGTATTATGTTATTTAATCGCAATCATTTGATTGATTGATTGATTGATATGTGGTGAACGCCAACTTTTGCAGTATTTCAGCTATATCATGGCGTCAATTACAAGACCTTTAGAAGTAAAGCATACTTGTGCATAAAACAATCGGATGATATGTACAAATAAAAGAAACATTAAAAGTATAAAACCATACATTTACCACGTATGCTATCTTATTATATTTTAGTATATAGATTGATATATTTAAAAAATTTCAAATAAATCAGATAGAGTTTTGACATTGTAGATTGTATGTTGAATATCAGAAACATCTACGAAGTCGACATAAATATGTCTCGGTGAATAATTGGAACCACATGGAATACACTCCGATCGTTCCCCATTAACCATTAGATAGACAGTCTTTTGATATTAGTGTTATATATGTTACAAATAGTTCATGGCAGTGCGGGGGGAGGGGGCGAAATGACAGTTTACTGACCAATCTGTCACCCTAGAATTACTATATGAACGGAGACGGAAGGAAGGTATGATATTTGCCACGTTCTGATCAGGATATACTTGCCCTTTCACAGCACACGATGTCATACTCAGTTTTCATGATGTTGTGTGTTGTTGCTTTCTTTGTATTAATATTTACTTCATCTGATTGCGTTGCATTTTATCCTTTTATCTAATCTTGTGCATATATGAATTCTGAATTGCCGACATGTTTTTTTATTATATAATTTTGGCCCAAAAAAAAAGAAGATATCCGGAAATTTACATTTTCTTGGACCGAGTGGCCTATAATGGTTTTTAACTTTCACGAAAGACATTCATGTTATTATCAAAACAATGTATCAAGCCAGTAATTTGTTCAGCCACGAGATAACTCTATTAAAAAATACCCAAAGTTAACAAAGACATTCTATTTCTATTACAGAATTCTTTTGAGTTACATCCAAGGTTCAGCACAACTGTCGAGGTTTTTGAAATGCCACATGCAAGGATAAAGCTAAGCACAACTGTGCAAATTGTCGAAATGGCACATGGAAGGTAACTGTAGTAAACTTAGAGCCAGTAAATCTTTCACATTAACGGTCTTGTCAGTACCCGTAGAAGGTAACAATCGGTCGATCATTGGTATGTACATTTGGTTGTCACTGGGTTAACCACCAATAATGTTGCTATGATAATATCGTTTAGCACCTTAAGATTATTATACTATAATGTCTCAGAGAAACTCTATGACATGTCGTTATTGTGGTATACGACATATATCATCCCGAATCATCTAGTTAATGATATATACCCTTCTGAATCATCTAGTGAACGATATGTACCCTTCTGAATCATCTAGTTAACGATACCCGGTAGGTACCTCACCGTATCATCTAGTTAACGATATGTAACCTTCTGAATCATCTAGTTAACAATATATACCTTCTGAATCATCTAGTTAATTGTATATACCCTTCTGAACCATCTAGTTAATGATATGTAACCTTCCGTATCATCTAGTTTACGATATATACCCTTCTGAATCATCTAGGTAGCGATATGTACCCTTCTGAATCATCTAGTTAACGATATGTACCTTTCTGGACCATCTATTTAACGATATGTACCCTTCCGTTTCATCTAGTTTACGATATGTACCCTTCCATATCATCTAGTTAGCGATATGTATCCTTCCGAATGATCTAGTTAACGATAGTTAACCTTCCGAATCATCTAGTTAACGATATGTACCCCTCCGTATCATCTAGTTAACGATATGTACCCTTCTGAATCTTTTAGTTAACGGTATGTACCCTTCCGTATCATCTAGTTTACGATGTGTACCCTTCCATATCATCTAGTTAACGATATGTATCCTTCCGAATGATCTAGTTAACGATATGTAACCTTCCGAATCATCTAGGTAACGAAATATCTTCTTCCGAATCATCTAGTTAACGATATATACCTCCGTATCATCTAGATAACGGTTTGTACCCTTCTGAATCATCTAGTTAACGATATATACCCTTCTGAATCATCTAGTTAACGGTATATACCCTTCTGAACAATCTAGTTAACGATATGTACCCTTCCATATCATCTAGTTTACGATATGTACCATTCTATATCATCTAGTTAACGATATGTATCCTTCCGAATGATCTAGTTAACGATATATACCCCTCCGTATCATCTATTTAACGATATGTACCCTTCTGAATCATCTAGTTAACGGTATGTAGCCTTCTGAACCATCTAATTAACGATATGTACTCTTCCGTATCATCTAGTATACGATGTGTACCCTTCCATATCATCTGGTTAACGATATGTATCCTTCCGAATGATCTAGTTAACGATATGTAACCTTCCGAATCATCTAGGTAGCGATATATACTCTTCCGAATCATCTAGTTAACGATTTGTACCATTCTGAATCATCTAGTTAACGATATATACCCTTCTGAATCATCTAGTTAACGGTATATATCCTTTTGAACAATCTAGTTAACGATATGTACCCTTCCGTATCATCTAGTTTACGATATGTACCCTTCTATATCATCTAGTTAACTAGATGTATCCTTCCGAATCATCTAGTTAGCGATATGTAACCTTCCGAGTCATCTAGTTAACGATATATACTCTTCCGAATCATCTAGCTAACGATATGTACCCTTCCGTATCATCTAGTTAACGATATGTACCCTTCAGACTTATCTAGATAACGGTATGTACCCTTATGAATCATCTAGTTAACGATATATACCCTTCCGAATTATCTAGTTAACGATATGCATCCTTCTGAATCATCGGACTAAGAATATGTACCCCTTCCGAGACATCTGATTAACAATATGTACCCCTCGGAATCATCTAGTTAACGATATTTACTTTTCCGAATCATCTAGGTAACGATATATACCCTATCGAGTCATCCAGTTAACGATATATACCGTTCGAATCATCTAGTTAACGATAACACCCTTCCGAGTCATCTAGTTAACGATATATACCTTTCCGAATCATCTAGTTAACGATATATACTCTTCCGAAGCATCTAGTTAACAATAAATCCCTTCCGAAATTATCTAGTTAACGATAACACCGTTCCAAGTCATCTAGTTAACGATATATACCTTTCCGAATCATCTAGTTAACGATATATACTGTTCCGAAGCATCTAGTTAGCAATAACACACTTCCGCATCATCTAGTTGACGATATGTACTCTACCGAATGATGTAGTTAACGGTACTTCTCGTTGCCCTAGTGTTTTCGTTCATATATATGTTATTTCATCATGTTATCTATAATTACATGCATATGCGCTGTATTTCCTCACGCATCTTGCCAATGAATATTCGTTGGCAATATTATTTGAAACAATGAAAACCATCCGTATTATGATATGTAAATGTAATCAGTAGTCACAGCATCAAATGTTAAATAACGTGGAGTGAGTTTCTGCTATTTGACGCTATATCAAGGAGGCTAGAATAGGTTACCTTACGATGAGATCATGATTATTTCTGCTTTGTACTTGACCAATACGATTATTTGGGTAGTGTTAGCTTACTGAAACAACATTTCCCGGGTAGACATGTAAGCACATTATCCTGATTTCCCCTTAGTTTTGCGTGCTTAGCGGAGAAGCACCTAATACCAATTTTATTATCTTTGATTTGACCCGACCAGAAAGACAATTGGTTTTCTATGGGTCTCTCTTATGTTCTCGAGCAACAAAACTACTTGGCATAATATGACTAAGCATCGCTATATGTGGTGTTTAGCACATATTACGCTAACCTAACAGTATTATATTCAGATAATACATGGTACCTTAATTTCGTACCCTTTCTATTGTGGTGAAGTATTATAATAGGGTACATGCACAACTATTTTATTTGCTCATATATCTATGCTATGCATATCATAAAGGACTAACATTGTTTTCTCTACAGAAGAAGAAGAATAAGAACAAGTAAGCATAATAAAACAAAATACTAAATTAATGAACATCACGAAACATCAAGAGTGGATCCAGCCGTTCATATAAGAGTGGATCCAGCAGTCCTAATTATAAGGTCAGTTGGAGAAACTTAATATATTCACACCTTTGCCATATGGTTCTGCACCTGATCCATCAACCTGAAGCTAATATGTGTGTATGTTAAGGATTATTATTTGTTTAGGAAGTTTATGTCGAGTTTGATTTGTCGTTTATTTAAGCGTATTGTGATGTCCTCTAAGAAGTCGTGTATGATTATTGTGAAACTTAGGGGACATGCATTCGCCAGATGTTAATTTATTTTTAAAACTCATGTACCTCTAGTGATTTGTAGTAGTTCGTGTTACCCAATTTTAACTTTCACTGTCATATTGTTTGGTATTATTTTTACTCTTCTTTCTTCTCGATAATTTTGTGGTGATTTAATGTTTAAACGGATTGCGACTAGTCTGGCAAAGGCTAGCTTACAATGACACACAATTTGAATATCAATGTTATTTTCAATAATAGCCGTAGCACTATTAACTACACACATCTTATTACTTATCTTAGTAGATGATTCACACAGAACAGTTGATTGAACACGTTGTTAAGCATTTAGCGTTTAGTTGTCTGTAGAAACGTCAACAGTCGACATGGCTTTAATTATCCATCTCCAGGGAAACCATATGACATTCATAGTAATATGACCTTGTGTTTCCCCATGGGCCGTTCTCTAGGTGTACAGGATGAATTAAATGCAGAACTTGCCCTTCCCTTATGACTGGACGCACATCATTATGTCGTGCATGGAAAATGTCACGAATCTTACACGTAAATTACTACCCACTTACAGCAGCTGTTAATGAGCTCGAGATTTCTAGAAATAGTCGTTGATGACCCATTGGAATGCAATTTTGTCCGACCCCATCCATTCTATACTTGTTGTTATGTCCAAGTCTAAATTTCCACCTATATGCTCACCCCCGCGTCATCCATTTTAACAAAATTGATTGTCCTGGTCATTGAATATAACTGTATTACATGTACCGTTAAATTGACGTTAAACAACACTCAACCAATGGTCGTTTCATAGCTTAAGTATTAATCACATTTCATTTGTATCGTTATTAGGAACTAGTTATCACGAGTTCCCAAGCAATTGTAAAAAACACATCTTACATGTTAGCAAAATACATGCATCGTGTTAATAAAATCGTAGATATCAAAGTTAGTGCGCACGGCGCATGTCTGGAATAACTTTCATGAGGTACGCTCAAGGTAATTTATTTTGGACCTATAAAACAAGATTAACCCCACACGTTTTTATTAAAGCGTCAGAAGAGAGGGAGGTCATATCTATGTGTGTTAAGGGTATGGATGTTACCCATGTTTCTATGATTTCGTGCTTTGTTGATGGTTTGGTATTTTTGTTTTTCATTTAATTGTAATTAGTAATAAAGGACATGGATGTAATTAACATGAGAAACTATCTACTTTTACATAAATTAAAGCAAAGGAGCAACGTTTTTTTATTGCTGTTCTGTAGTATCGAGAACACAATTAAACATGAATATACTGTATTAATTTGCAGTCATACATGTATGCGAGTATGTGTGTGTGCAGAGGTTATATAAAAGTTTTTCTATGTTTTAGACATTGTAAGACTAGGAAGCATAAGACATTGGATGAACCAATAAAGGTAATGCATTCAAAACAGAATATCCCCTAAATTGAGCAAAGTTTACCCCCCCCCCCCCCAAAAAAAAACTTCAAGCACAATACACGAAGGAAATCTACTTTTATTACAATCATGCCGTAGTGATAGACTGAATTCGCTTCGTGCTTCTCATAACTAGTTTAACCCCGCCACGTTTTATGGAAGTGCTTGTACCAAGCCATGAAGGTGATTGGTCGTGTATTGGTGTATCGATATTACCTCTTTCTATATATTTTTATATTGTATTTTGGAATTGTTCCAACAGTGTGGTATGTTTTGTATTTTTTATTTTATTACTAGTGCATACAATTATAATTTAATAGCTTTGTCATCCAAAATGAAAGTCTTTCTTTGATCATAGACGGTGTCGTCTTATGCAGAGTTATATTCGCATACCGATTATATGTTGCTTTTATGAATGATTAATTGACTGGGTGGTCATTGGAAATATTAATTGGGTGATATGTATAGTATCTTTATTTCATGTTAGCATTGCTAATTTTACCGTGTAAGGTTTTGTCAGTATTGTCAATTAATTTTGGGACTTTGTAAAACAGTGACTCAGATGATAAAACCCACATTACACTTCTGACAATTGTGGAATTAATTAGCACTTGAATATTTCCATCTGGGACTGTACTGCTATGCAACTAAAAATATGCTTTGAAAGTTTCGATTACATAAAACTGATACAAGTCTATCTATATTAGACTAAATCCGTAAAAACAAACCTATTTATATCAGACTAAATCCCAAAAACAAGCCAATTTATATCAAACTTAATTCCCAAAAACAAGTCTATATATATTTATCAGACTAAATCCTTAAACAAACCTATTTATATCAGACTAAATCCCCAAAACAAGTATATTTATATCAGAATAAATCCCAGTCTATTTCCTGCGAAAAAACCCCCATTAAATTCGCTTACCAAACAAATATGTATGCCACTGTTAGTCATAACCTAGTATTATAACAACATACAAACACTGAAGATATTAATTTAGTGTGACACCACAATCTAGAAGCACTACGTTTGTGGCATAGCATTCTAATGTGATGCCTTGTTAGGACGAGTACGAGTTTCTGATTTTTAAATTAATTGTGACTTTATGTTATTTCTAGATTATAATGGAAGAAGACGAGACACATCCTCACAATGGGATTGTTCATCATTCCTTTTTCAGATATATGTCATATAAAGATCTACTGCATATTATGTATTTATAAAACTATTCCATGCTTGTTCAAGTCTATGTGATTTTTATACACATGTGTTCTTTAAGAACTGCTCATCAAATTAATATGTTCCAAGTTTATACCGTACATTGTTATTATCAAATTTTAATATTAATTTATGTGTTCTGCAAATGTATTTTATTTACTTTAATTATTATAAAACGAATTATAACAGCATACATAAACTGAAGATATTAATTTAGTTGGACACCACAATCAAGAAACACTACGTTTGTGACATAGTACTCTAATGTGTTGACTTGTTAGGATGAGTACGAGTTTCTGATTTTAAATTAATTGTGACCTTATGTTATTTGCAGATCCATAACAGAAGACTTATAAAACTATTCCATCTGTGTTCAAGTGTATATGATTTTTATACACATAATGTGTTCATTAAGGGCTGCTCGTTGGTCATTTCTTTTTTAGAAATATTTCATATAAAGATGTACAGTGTAATATGTATTTATAAAACTATGCCATGCGTGTTCAAGTATGTATGATGTTTATACACAGTGTGTTCATTAAGATCTACTCAGCAAAATATTGTGTTCAAGTTTATATTGTCCATTTTTATCAAATTTTGATATTAATTTATGTGTTCTGCAAATGTGTTTGATGAATTTAATTAGTATGCTAAACATTGCCTATTATTTACCAATGAATAAAAAAAAATTATAATTCGCAATTTATGATGAAGATGCAAAGAAACAGGGCTTGTTTTAATTATTGATAGTATACATTTTAGATTTTTAATGGAAATGATAATAAATGCATGTGGCATATTTAAAGTTCAGCTAAAATTAGTTCAAACAACCAAACACGATTTACATTATGGGCAATATAGCCAATAATGACAAATGTATAGCCAATGTTTTTCAGTATTGCAGAATGAATAAAAAAAACGCATTTTAAAACATTTTCTCAAGGAATTTAATTACTTAGCTTTGTAGTTTTATACAATTTATGCAATTGATAATTATCAATAAAAGGAAAATTTTTAACTTTCTTTACGTTGTTCATATTACTATCATTTAACAATGTTCTGATGAATATGGTTATAGTTACTCCACAACCAACATATATTCACAACCCGAAATAATGTCATCTTTATTCTAATACATGAAGTCGTTCTTATGAGGATAGTACAGACATTCCTTGAAGAACCCAAGACAGACAAATTTTATCCATAATCAATCAGCATAAACAACCGCATTTACATACGCTAAATCCTAGCCAAAAAGATTTATCAGTATTGGTAGACAATTAGATAATATTCAACAGTATTGGTAGACCATTAGATAAAATTTAACAGCATTGGTAGACCATTAGATAAGATTTAACAGTATTGGTAGACCATTAGATAAGTATTGGTAGACCATTAGATATGTATTGGTAGACCATTAGATAAGTATTGGTAGACCATTACATAAGCTTCAAACAACGCAAATAATAGAATACCCCATATGTTATTGATGTAGAACATCCAGAAATGACGGTTGCTGTGTCTGGCAATACGCATTTGCGAATTATAAAATATATCGAAAATTTCATCACGGGTAAGACAAGCTATACAGTCGCCACCATAACTTGGTTGACCGTTATGGAATATATGTGTCACAAATGACCACGGATATGTTCCACTTGTAGTAAGCACTTTCCGGCCCTTTCCGCATTCATGGCTTATCACCGGGTTTGTAACTAGATTAACACGACAGGTGTCACTAGTGTAGTAGGAACTGCTTACCCTTCCGGTTTTAGTGGGGTTCGTGTTACTCGATCTTTAGTTTTATATGTATGTTTTGTAGATCGTTGTTTGTCCTTTTGTACTTTTTCTTTTGGCCATTGTGTTGTCTGTTTTTCTTCGATATACGGATTCTCATTACCCCTTTGGTATCTTCAAACTCTTCATACCGGCGTTTTCCTGCAAAGCTGTTTTTCATTGTTGGAGTAAATTGTCGATTCCATCATTACCTGCATATGTAGTATATGTCTCAGTTGACACGATATTCCAGGGCGCGATTCCTCTGTTAGTGACTTGCTACTATCAAGGAAGCTACTGAATCAAGGGTTCCTCGTGATTAAATTGAAGTGACCATCATGACTTGGTTAACCGATACGGAATTTCTGATAATCGTTAATTTTTTTAAACAACGACTTCTCCTGTACTATTGGGAACCATTGATTCAGCAGCTTCCTTGTTAGTAGCAATCCTCTGTCAAGGGAAATCGCATTGAAAATACAAGCTGTGTCTACTTAGTGATATATACTGTATGCTATTACTGGAATGAAAAACAAAATTAGTTTACTGTATTTTAATCAAATTAATGCTACAAAGTCTACTTTTTTAACATTTTTTATTCGCTATTTGTTTTGTAAACATGCAATATATAACCTACCATTACAACTAAATGTGTCAAAAAGTCTATATCCTGATTCTTCTCCGTTAGGGGAAAATGTCACGCGAAATATATATCCCGTGAACATGTAAAAATTGAAATATTGTATAAAGGAAAAATTTCAGTTATTTTTAAATCCGTATTATTTGACCATCTATAAGGTACTGACGAGGAATAATCAGGATCATATATAAGATATTGCATGGAGGGAAGGAATCTGGATTTTTAAGAGAACGTTTATGTGATTTAAGCACCAAAAGAACGTTTCAATCGTATGCTCTACAGGCATAGCTGCAACACGTTACGTTGCACACATGGTTTGGCATTGAAGACGGCAGACATTTGCATGAGGAAATCATTCATTTGGTTAAAACAGATAGAAGTTTTCCAAAGCAAAAAAAACAATATCCTATCAGCTGAAACTATAATCCTGGATAAAACAAATATCAATGTTCATTGTGAACATTTTGTGTAGAAATATTAGAAACACAAATAAACTTTTTGGAAACATTCATGTTATTTTGGTCGGGGATTTTTACCAACTCCCATCTGTTTGCAATGAACTATATGCCGATCCAGGTAGCTATTGTTTTAGACTACCCTAGATTGATACATTTTCCCCCGACATAAATCAACTTAAATATAATACACAGACAAGCTGGTCAAAACCTTATTACTTGTATCAATGAACTGTACATTGGACATCTTTCCGATGTATTGCGTTTATGAAATCTCTAGATAGTCCTCTACACAACGAGGAAACTGTTGTACACTTATTTGCCAGAAATTTAGACGTTGGTTTGCTTAATTATAATAAATTGCAGAATCTTCAAGGAGAATTAAAAATGTTTTCATCAGCCAATGAGGGATCTCACCATTATTTGAACAAATGTTTAGCACCAACAAAATAGGATTAAAACTTGGCTGGCCTGTTATGTTAATAAACAAATTAAAATGAGAGGAAAATTAATGCACTAGGTGAAGCTGTAGCAAACCTGGATACTGATGATGTAGAAGTCAAATTCATAGTTGAACAAAAAGTAGTATCGGTTACAACATCAAAGGTTATTTTTACTATTTATGATCCAGTTGATAAGATTATATTAGCCAAAAGAGTTCAAGATTTGATGCTTCTAAATTTTCTAGAAACCACACGAACAAAGAAATTTCATTAATTGTGCTCATTTTGATCTACATTTTGATTTGTGACCCTTTTCAGAAGTTTCACTTGATAAATTTAATTAGCCCCTTTTTAATTTCCCGTACTTTTTATGAACTCTCGGACGTTTTTATTTGTAGTAGTGACATTCGAACGTTCCAACACAAAAGACCCGAGTTGTGGTTCTTGCGTCATAGGTGCATCATAAGGGTAGCCCCATATCCTGTCCACTGAAACCTGTGGTCTCATGCAGAAAAATTATTTACGGGAAATTAATTTCATCAATTTTTGTAATCCATGGCCATTTTCAAATTTATGTCTTGCGTCTGATGGCATTTTTCACATGGTTAAGAGAAAACAGATTGCTTTCTAACAGTTACACATGTCACTGTTATATCCATGTGCTTTAAGCAAACTACAGAAGACGAGTATTCCTTTCGATGTTGCAGCATTCACCAATTTGGAGAGAGAAATTATTCATTTTTTTTAAAGGATCTTATTATGATTATGCCATTCGCGACCTATCTGTTTTCAGAAAACATTATTTAGATGGTCATGCCCTACCCCAGTCCGCTAGTAGGGCAGAAATGGAATATAACCACACATCTGTAAATTTGGGTAGTCATGTTAGGGAGATATTCTGCGAATTTGTGTATTCCACGTATTGGACGGGGATGTCGAAATCGACGAAAGCTTGTTCGGTCGAAAAGTGAAATACAGTAGGGGTAATCCTACCACAACCCGTATATGGATATTTGCAATGGTACAACGCAGTATTAACCAGATAGTAAAGTTTCCGGTCGACAACTGGGATGTGCCAAAATTAATACCATTGATTGAAAAGCATGCCGCCCTGGCAAGCAGTATATTTGCAGACAGTTGGGCTGCCTACCTACACCTCAGTGAATTAGAATATGAATATTTTTCAGTAGCACATTAATCAACTTTCAAATAATCGCATAGAAATGTTTAAGCAAAAATGTGTGCACAAACAAATAAAATTGAAGGAACATGAAAAATATATAACGATCACATACGACAAATTGTTAGCTACATTTTTCTCAAATTATTTGGAGGCACCATGTGCATAATGAAAATATTTATGATAAATTCTTCCAATCAGTGAAGTCAATATTTCATCTTTACTGTGATCCTAAATATTCATATCTGATACCGTCATCCCGGAGTTTGATACCTTCAAGTCACGCGGGAGGAGAAAGTGTCAGGTGAACCAGGGAGCTCTTTAGACCCGCCTGCTCAAGGACCTAGTCATATAATGAGTGGTAAATCACAGAAGTCACCTCAAAGCACTCTACCACCACGCAAAGACATTGTGCATATGAAGACAGTGAAAGCAGTATTACACATTTATTTTTTTCGGAGTGTTTCAAGCCATTAACACAAGTAGTACAAACAAATGCAAATATTATAGAACAAAAGGTCAGATTATCACTATTCGAAATCTGCATTTGTGTTCGAGATTTCAAGCAGTGAAAGTGACTCCGTGTAAAGGCATGATCTGGTATGTCAAAATTGCTTACAAATGTATTTAGAAACACATGCAAATTATTTAAGAAAAACAGTAAATTTGCTTCTTTTCATTCTTTATAGTGTTGATTGGGACTTCGTTTAAGCTAAAGTTAATAATTGCTTACGTGTCACAAGGCTAATTCATATTGTAGCAATATCTGTTACACTTCCAAAATGAATGCTCAAGTTAACACAGGCAACACATATTCGAGTACCGATAGCAGAATAAAGACAAAAAAGATTATTTCCATGGATGTACCCAAATAAATGTATGTGTGTGTGTGCGCGCGCTTGCGTGCGTGTGTGTGTGCTGGAAGTGGAAAAAGGAAACACTAACTTAAATATTTAATTGAACAGTCCATGACGGGAAATAATCTGGATCATATATCGATAGCTCTGCTGGTGGACTATTAGTCTTCGAAGGTATAATGCACCCAGTAGTCAGAAATCGATGGAAGCCTATTCGGCACAAAAGTGAAATACAATAGGGGTTGTCCTACCAGAAGCCGAATATGGATATGTGCAATGGTACAGCGAAGTTCTAATAAGATAGTAATGTATCCGGTCGACAAACGGGCTACACAAACATTAATACGTGACTGAAAAGCATGTCGCTCCTGGAAGCCGTATAGTTGCAGACAGTTGGGCTGCCTACCTTCACCTCAATGAATTAGGCTATGAGTATTTTTTAGTAACACATAAATCAGTTTTCAAACAATCGCATAGAAATGTTCAAACAGGCCAGACAGAATTGAAGGAGCATACAAAGATATCTAAAGATTACATTAGATGAATTAATGGGACACATATACGACAAATTGTTAAGACTACTTTGTATCAAATGATTTGGAGGAAACATGTGCATTATGAAAATATTTATGATAAATTCTTTGAATCAGTGAAGTCAATATTTGGTTTTTACTGTGGTCCTAAATATACATATCCGATACCATCATCCCGGAGTTTGACACCTCCATGTCACTATATTTCAGGAGATTGACTCGGGAAGAAAAAGTGTCGGCTGTACCAAGGAGCTCTTTGGACCCGTCTGCTCCAGGACCTAGTCATATGAGTGGTAAATCACAGAGGTCATCTCTACCACCAGGCAAAGAAATTATGCGTATGAAGACAGTGAAAACAGTATTACACATTTATTTTTTCTGGAGGGTTTCAAACCTTTAAAAACTAGCAGTGGAAAGAAATGCAAATGAAATAGATCAAGACGTCAGAAGGTCCCTGTTCCAAATCTGCAATTGCGTTCAAGTTCTCAAGCAGTGAAAGTGACTCCGTGTAAAGGCATGATCTGGTAATTTAAAATTGTTTACAAATGTATTTATCAACACATGAAAACTATTTAAGAAAAATAATAAGTCTGCTTCTTTTCATTCTTTATAGTGTTCATTGGGACTTCGACTAAGTTAAAGTTAACAACTTTTTACGTGTCACAAGGCTAGTTCATATTGTAGCAATATTTGTTATATTTCCAAAATGAATGCTCAAGTTAACAGAGGAAACACGCATGCGAGTGCCGATACAAAAAAAAAGATACACACGCTTTGAACGACATTCAAGAGCACACTGGAGAAGCAATACTTCTCAATTGTTATTAGGAGGTTATTATGGACAACAAACATCAATCATTGGGAGAGATGTTTTTAGTGGGGTTCTTGTTACTCGATGTTTAGTTTTTTATGTATGTTTTGTCGATCGTTGTTTGTCCTTTTGTACTTTTTCTTTTGGTCATTGCGTTGTCTGCTCTTCTTCGATATACGGTTTCTGATTGCCCCTTTGGTGTCTTCAAACTCTTCTTTGATTATTTCGAAATAGAAATTACAAACTTTATCCATGGCATATGAAAAATAATAGACACGAGTACATTGATGGAACCAGTTGCAGATATGTTCATAAAATATTAAGGTAGGATTTAACAAAATGATTTGTAAGTAAATGTTGTTGGTATGTTAAGTTACACTTATTCCCCTTTCATCGCGTATGCCAAACAAATAACAATTACAGATAATACAAAACTATTGGAAAAGTTCCAACATCCAATTGAAAAATCGTGTAAATAAGCAAAATATATACCTTAGTACACATATACATGACCTCTCACTTTCCTGCCTCTGAACAGGCACTGAAAGAAGAAAAACATATCCAGATAATCCTAAAGCCTGAAATGATGTATGTGACGCTTTTGTAGTTGTTGACGTAAAACCAACAAAATAAATAAATTTTGAATGTTAGCGATGTGGAAAATGATATCATTTTGATATTATCATCAACCTTGAGTGTTCAGATGTAACCGATATATTTATGGATAAAACTTTCAAAATATGTCCAAAATTCTTCCAGGAACTGTATACCATACATGGATTTAAAGAACGGAAATTATGTGTTCCGTTGACATAAATTAAAAGTAAGAATTGTACGGTACTTAGACAGCACATTGTTTGATTCGCTATGGATACAATACATACCTGCATATGTAGTATATTTTTGACATTCAAGTATCATGGTAATCGTCGTCTAAATATGCCAAATTACAATGTACTGTAACAAAGATGGAAAATAATAATTATTGATATAATATATTTTATATATACTTCTATTAAAAATATTTATTTTATATTCTAATTATTAAGAATAAAGTAAAAATAGGAATCGTGTGGTACTCGAACAACAAATGGTGTTTCATTCGCTATGGATACCTGGGCCTATGCAGGTAATATATTTTTGACATTCAAATAAATAGGAAAAGGACTACAATACGGGAGTTCGGAGTTAGAAAGTCTTTTGTGAAGGAGGTAAAATAGTACTATTATATTTCCCGGTGTTGGACGGTTATTCAAAATGGCGGGTTTTACTCTGTATTAAGTTCCTTTGAATTGAACATTGATGCAGGAAAATATTTAAAAAATAATACCCACAGATATTTTGTGGCTAGATGAAAGGAGACGGACGCCCCTTCAAGCCGAAGAAGCTCTCGGTCCCATTTCTATACCTCGGGGTATAGAAATGGGACCGAGAGATTCCTCGGCTTGAAGGGGCGTCCGTCGGTTGTGCGGGATGTAGAAATTCACAACCAACCGGTCCTGCGGATGAGACGTAAATAAAACCGAGGTCCCGTGCTGAGAGATTGCCACCCTCTTCGAACGTTAACGAACCCAGTGTGACAGCTCATTATGAGCATTATGCTCATGATGAATGGTCCATAATCAAATGACAGTTCGTGAATTTTTTGCTATTGCAAAAGTCATTTTGACAGTCACTTACAAAAGAAACATATCATTGCGTAAAACACATCTTACTCGACTATATCGTGTCGACCAGGATTGCTAGGCAACTGAGTATATATAAATATCAGGTAAATTGCTAGTCGAACATATTTAGCTGCGAATTGGGTGTCGAATTATATTTAAGAAAAGTTTTCAAGACATCTAAGAGAAATCGGAAGATGCTATTCCAAGGACAGCAACTATCATGACCAAAACAGAAGGGACACAAAGACAATGGTCGACCAAACACAACACAAACAATTAACGATTGATTAACACGAACACGGCTGAGCGATGATGTGAACTCGTGTGCTCCGTAGGGGGTAAGAAAGTATTACATGTACTTGTTTTATAAGTGGCAGTTGTCGACACGAACATCATGTGATATATAAATCTTGTTAAACACCAGTATTCGTAAATAAACACGGATAACATAGATAAAGCATGAACACTTATAACAACAAACTGGAGTAAAAAAGAACATAATATCGTTTTTAAGCAGAAATCGTAGTGGACATCACTTGTGTATTAATGGATAGCAAGGTTGTTTTTTTTTATATTAACGTACTAATATTTTTTTCTGCTCTAGTAGATAACAATTTGCATAGATAATTTAAATTGTGATGCAATTTGTCTTGAGAAGTGTTTGAAGATACCAAAGGGGTAATCAGAATCTGAATATCGAAGAACAGACAACACAATGGCCAAAATAAAAGTACAAAGGGACAAACAACGATCTATAAAACTAAAGATCGAGTAACACGAACCCCACTAAAAACCGGGGGGAAGTTTCTGTTCCACTAGTGGCACCCGTCGTGTTAATCTAGTTACAAACCAGATGATGTCATGAATGAGGAAAGGTCCGGTTTACGACAAGTGGAACATATATACATACCTGGTGTCATTTGTGACACAGATGCTCTATAACGGTCAACCAAGTCATGACTTTCGAAGTGATGACTTCAACTTAACCAAGAGGAACCCTTGATTCAGTAGCTTCCTTGTTAGCAGCAACCTTGTGTCAAGGACATCCTGATAGGAACCACAAGCGATGGAATATCCTATCAACTGAGAGATATATACTCCATAGGCAGATGCTGCTGGAATGTTGCTACATATAAATAGCAAGTTCACAATGGGAAAATTGAAATCATCTCTTTTGTCGTAAAGTTTCGTTCTTAACCGCCCTTCGCTGTCAATTTCGAGGTGTATGTTAAGGTATGAAGCAGACCTCTCTGTATCTGTGGTATCCTTTATTTCAAGTTCAATGGGATAGATGCGATCAACGAAATCACCAAACCTAGAATTATTTAGTGAAAGGACATCGTCTATATAGCAGAACGTGAAATTAAAGGATCGGGCCAGCTTCTTTTCGTTTTTCTTGAGAAGCCACGTTGGAAAACATGTCCACCAAAAGATAACACATATGTTGTCAATCAAAAACTCGAGCATGTTGATGATATCAGTTTCAGAGAATTTGTGGTAGATGACGCACATGATAACTTAAAATCAACATTGTATGAGCATATTATCCACGTACAACACAAAAGGTGTTCATGATTTACTTATCTGTTATCTCAAAGACGGACGATATAGACAACGGTAAATATAAAGTTAAAAGTAGTTCAAGATATCTGTTACTGTATAGTTAGAATAATTATTTATGAAGACAAAATATATAGCTTATACTGCTGAATTGTTCTAATGATACGATTAAAGAGCTGAGACGTTTTCAGATACCAAAAGGAGATAATCAGAAGGACGACCGACAATACCATGGACAAAAAAGAGACAAAGGGACAAAATATGATCTACAAAACACTACACAGAAAACTACAGATTGAGCAACATGAACCCAACTAAAAACCGGGGGTGATCTCAGGTGCTCAAAGTGTACATTGTATGTTGACTTCTGGAGAAGATTAACAATCTAACTGTACTCTTCAAGTATGCACGCGGTGACATCAATTTACTGTTTAACTTTTTAGCATTGCATATTATTTTGGCTTCAACTTCAATGTATTATGGAGAATATGTATCTGAATACGAATATTGCTCGGCCTGTCAATTATTTTACTCGGTTTTATGTGTACGTCTTCTCTTGTAATGTACTACATTTTGTATATGCTTTTAGTACATAACATATGAAAATGCTTTATTTTGATTGCATGATTAGTGTTTACTATTTTTGAGCAGCTTATGCTTAATCTTGGCAACGGGTGACTATACCTAGGGCGGGGACTATATAATTTAAAACGGGTTTCCACGGAGACTATGCCTGTGGAATAGATTTTCCCGCGTTTTTTTTATATATTTTAAGCAATATTTACCTCCTTTTACATAGATGGCGCTGTAGTCTGTTTATCGTTTGCTGTCAACATGAGGAGCTTTAGCAATGAAAATGCCGACGAAGCAGAATCGATCGGTATGAAACATTATTATCCTCATATAATGTTGTCTGATGAGGTATAGTGCCCGAGCCGTTGCTTCAGTCACTATGCCACACCAGACAACACAATATGAAACCTGTTCCCGAGGGAGTAGACAATAAAAGAATACTCTTCTAGCTCAGGAAAGTAATTTATAAAATTTCTTAGCACCACATTATAACTGAAATATTGCTAAAGTTGGCGCTAAACACCAATCAAGTAGCATCAACATACTCTAATACAATATGTTCCTAGTAGTATAATGGTAGTACGACTATTATCTAATAGTAAGTTGGGGTTCGAATCCTCGCCAGGAATACAAAACAGTCCACTTATGTACTTTCTTCTATGTAGAACCTTTGCACAATTCCAATGAAAAACGTACTATTTAATCTTGACGTTTAGAATGCTACATATTACATCGCATTCAACTTCCATCGTATACGCGTCGTAATATAGCTGAAATACTGCTTGGCGTTAAACACTATTCTATCAATCAATCCATCGTGTACTTATCATTACTACAGAAAATAAAACCAACTAACTATACTCACACATCACATTATTGACATGTCATATGATTGTACATATCTATGTACGAGACTCACGTTTTGCTGTTTGATTTTACTAGCAATCTGTGATGTCCAGTCGTGACACTTGATGACGGTTTATAAAAGGTCACATCACAAGTTTATTGTACATTGTACCTCGTGGATTACTCCTCGTATGAGAAAGACAGCATACAGAACTTTGTTGTGTACCAATATGTATAATCGTTTGATAAAAATAAAAAAAATGAACTTGTATTAACCCCGTGTGGGTCCTGGTGTACCACGAATAGGCCTAGAGCACCCTCTAGCTTGTAGAAGAAGGCAAACTAAATGAGGTAACACGTTTACCGTGTGTTGCGATCCATGATCGTGGAGGACGGGATCCTGGTGGTTGAAGCACACCGCCTGCCATTGACATTTTCGCTCCCGATCATAAAGCAGCTTCTTTTTGTAATACTGTAAATATAGTCGCCACTCTTCATGTTGTATCTTCCACTTTGTCCGACAACACAGTCGCCACGAAGAAAAGACTGCGTTGTCAACGGGTGAACGCAACCAATCCTGGCCGGTAACCGAGAACACCGTTTTTCTGACTCTTCCCTTTGTCACATGAAGACGAACGTCATCCACCGCCGATAAACTGGTTGTCCAGGAAGCCAACACGGTATATATTCAGGATTTGCAAATTCCCTTGTCTAAATCTCCAGAGATTAATTGGCGCTGTTGGATTTTTGAAATGGACTATATATTATACTAATTACAAACTATTCTTGAAAATGGTCTTTGGTATAGATTTATATATTTATGCAAGTTGGTCGTCCTTTAGATATTAAACCATGTGTATCAGTAACACCACACATAAACAATCATGATTATGTTGGTCTTTCTTTATATATTAAACCTTGTGTATCAGTAGCACCTCACATGAACAATCGTGATTATGTTGGTTGTCCTTTAGATATTAAACCTTGTGTATCAGTAACACCTCATATAAACAATCATGATTATGTTGGTCGTTCTTTAGATATTAAACGTTGTGCATCAGTAACACCTTACATGAACAATCATGATTATGGTGGTTGTCCTTTATATATTAAACCTTGTGTATCAGTAGCACCTCACATAAACAATCATGATTATGTTGGTCGTCCTTTAGATATTAAACATTATGTATCAGTAACACCTCACATAAAAAATCATGATTATATTGGTCGTCCTTTAGATATTAAACCTTGTGTATCAGTAACACCTCACGTAAACAATCATGATTATGTTGGTTGTCCTTTAGATATTAAACCTTGTGTATAAGTAATAACACCTCACATAAACAAATAAACAATCATAATTATATGGAGACTGAAATAGAAAAAGGACATTATACATTTATGAAAGAGTATTTGCCTGAAATCAGAGAAAACGTAAATGAACTAGAGCGCATACAAAGGTTAAATGAAAGCAAAGCCAAACAAATATTAAGTTTAGAAAACATTAAAGATATTCCCAAAATGATAACTTTTGGACAGGTCTCCCGAACTATGAGACATTTTACGCACTATATCATTTTTTTAAAGAAAAGAGTTACACATTTGCGGTATTGGAAAGGGGATATAGGTATGCCGCACATATTCACTGAGAAGCAAAGGGGTCCAGAACGAAAATTAGCATTAATTGAAAAATTCTTTCTCACAATGGTTCGTTTGAAAGTAGTTTTATTGGTGGAAGATTTGGCAGTTAGATTTTCGATTTCTATTGGATCGGTTTCCTCCATTTTTAATTCGTGGGTAAATCTAATGTAAGTTGATCTGAAAGAGCTGTTGTGACAGAAAATCAATCAAAAGCCAGGAGGAATTTTGATGACGTCCGGGTAATCTTAGATTGCACAGATATTTTTGTACAAAACATATCCAAATTAGATCCAAGGAAACATATATTCAAATTATAAGCATCATAATACATTCAAGTTTCTGGTTGGGGTCAGTCCACAGATGGGAATACGTGAGCAGAATGCATTGTGGTCGTGCATCTGATAAATTTATCACCTTTGATTCAGAGGATCTACTTTATAATTTAGAGAGCAGTACAAGTTCAGTTATGGCTGACAGAGGGTTTTTAATAAGTGGAATATTAAACGACATGGGTATCAAGCTTCACATGTCATCATTTAAGGGGACACAGAGAACACAACTGACAAGTTCAAAGATTATTAGGTCTGAGAACATTTCCAAAGTAAGAATCCATGTTGAAAGAGCAATCCAGAGAATCAAAACATTCCACATATTAGATTAGACAAATTATCTATGAAGGATATTGCAGAACAAATATTTACAGTATGTGCTTATTTGGTGAAATTTCAAAGCCCTATTGTCAAAACGTAGCAATACCATATACATGTATCAATGAACAGCTTTGTAAAGTGCATCATGATATAAGCTACTGTCACAGAAAATGCAAATATTTACTGATGGATGTAGATATGTATCAGCTATACCAAATTGATTCAAAGTGTTTCAGGTTTCTGATTAAGAAAAAATGTGCATGGGAAAATTATGTTAAGTCTTGAATTTTCCAAGACTGCAAAGGTAATGTGGCATTCCAAATGTTTTTCATTAATTAATACCATTAGGACAAAACCTCTTAATTTTTAGAACTTGTTAATACAAAATATTTATTCATAAAAATTTATAAATTTGGGGCTGCGAAATCCAAAGAATTCATGATCAATCTGGTAACTTCTTACAAAAACCCATTTGTTAATCTTAACATGTCACTATTTGGGTGAACTGGCCTACATTTAAGACAAACATAAATGTTGTTTTCATAGTTGTTGTAGAACTTCCTAAATCCCTCACAAAATCAATGGTATCTGGTATATTTCTGACACAAAAGGTTTGCAACACAAACCAACATCCTTCCTTTCACTTCTGAGTAAGTTGGACTCTTGTGATCCTTACAATAAGCAGCACAGCCTAAATTCCATTTTGCTCATTGTCTGCAAATTAAAAAAAATTTAAAACAAATTGAACTAAAAACCTATATATTTATACAAATAACTGACAGCATAGTTTCAAGCTTAAATTTTTCTGGAAATGCCTGTGCCAGGTCAGGGTCATAATGGTTTTCACAGTTATTCCAGTAGTTAACTCTTGATTTTGTCTGTTTTTGGACGATGGCTTTTTACCTTTCCTTTCGGACAATTGACTTAGTGTTCAGTATTTTTTTAAATACCATTAGTTCTTCTGGAAGACTCCTGCATTGTCTATAAAAAAGTATCAGCGAGGTTGTCTTCCATATTTGTAAATACTGAATCCATTCCGAAGTTGAAGTGCAGCTGCAAGCCAAAGCAGTCTAAAAGAAGCTCAAGATGTAACTAAAGTTATTGATTTTGCTCAGGTGTCTAGATCTCACAACAATATAGGATTAGTAAGAAAAGCACATAAGAGTGGATACAAGAAACGGTGGCTCACAGGCTCTTTATATCATTTTACTTATCCGAGAATGAGTTTGAAAGGCTGTCATCAAGGTCTTCCTTCTTTTCCTCAATTGTTGCAAGAAAGTTAGTCACATTGTCAACATTTTCAGAGATGTTCGAGTCCAGCTGTTTTCTTCAGGTGTCCTGTAAGTATTTCTGTGACAACAACGGTTTCAAAGAATTGTTTTAATTTTGGTAGCAGAGACTTACAGCAGTATTGGTAAATCTATTAAGCCTAATTTGGTCCAAATAATTAAAGTGGCACCTTTTTCCTCACTACATGCTAAATGTGTCATCACTTGTTCATAGTATCCATATTTATGGGCACATACTAGTTCTAATTTACCATTTATTCCCATCTTAACGTAATCAATTTTACTCTCTAAAACAGCCTGCTTTGGTTCCATGCAGGTCTATCCACTTCGACTGCTCTATGTGTATCCTCAAACCTTTTCAAATAAGCTGAAAGAGCAGTAGCTTCATCCTTTAAACCCCATTGCTTAGCTGGTAGAGTTGAAATATCTTTATTTTCATACATTATGATGTCACAAAGAAGTAATCTGCTTGGTTGATTTACACTGCTATTTGTCATAACACGGTAGGCTTTACTAGCTGTTATTGTTCCTGGAAATACATATAAAAAAGTTCTTTCATAATTTGATTCTCTTAATTTTGTTAATAATCAAAAAGATATGTTATTGGCAGACAAAATCCTCTCTCCAAAAAACAGGTTTTTGATGTAAGATATGTTTTGCTATTTTCTCCCAATAATTTTAAGATGAGGCAAAAATTATTGTATTTAAGTTTCTGGTGAAGGCACAGGGTAATTCCCTCCGTTTGCACCAGCTATATTATAAACTACTTGTACTAATCACAAAGCACAGGATGTGAGTATTTTGAGAAACATTGATGTATTTTTACGAGAACGAGTAATTTAATTGTCATACCCTGGGTGGGAATTGAACCCACATACCAGAAACAGCAAGTAATTAGTTTACTTTTTTGAGAGAAAACAATATATAAACAAATGAATTTACCGGTTTAAGATCTTCATATTGATCTTCACAACCCCTCCACATTAAGTGAACTGATGTAAAGTTACAGATATTTTTCTAATTTAATCAACTGGATTTTCAAAATTTGGGTACTCTAACGTTAGGACATCTGGGAGAGTGTGCCCCCTGTAAAATAAACTACTTGTGTTAAATTGTTTTTTGTTTTTTGTTTTTTTCTAGACAAAGCTGCTTCTTCCAATAAAGTATTAACCCAACTGTACATGTACAAAATCCACCATATGGTTCCCCAGTTTGTTTGTGGAGATTTACATGTAGGTGTTTATTCTTGGCCTATATGAAATATCTTTGTTTATGTACATCATGATGTCACATAGAAGTGATATGCTTGGTTGATGTCCAGTTATACTGCTATTCATCATAACATGGTAGGCTTTACTAGCAGTTATTGTTCCTGAAAATACATATTACAAATACCTTCATAACTTCATTCTCTTAATTTTATGAATTAAAAAGAAGGGATGTTATTGCCAGAGACAAAATCCTCTCTTCAGGAAACGGGCTTTTGATGTAAGATATTTTTTGCTCTTTTTCCCCAATAGTCTTAAGATGAGGCAAAACTTAATTGAATTTAGTTTCTGGTGGAGGCACAGGGTTATTCCCTCCGTTTGCACCAGCTATATTATAAACTACTTGTACTAATCATAAAGTACAGCATATGAGTATTTTGAGATACATTGCTGTATTTTTTCGAGTACATGTAATTTAATTTCCATACCCTGGGTGGGAATCGAACCCACATACCAAAAACAGCAAGTAATTAGTTAACTTTTTTGAGAAAAAAAATATATAAACAAATGAATTTACCGGCTTAAGATCTTCATATTGATCTTCACACCCCCTCCACATTCAGTGAACTGATGTAAAGTTACAGATAGGTTTCTAATTTAATCAACTGGATTTTCAAAATTTGGGTACTCTAACGTTATGACATCTGGGAGAGTGTGCCACCTGTAAAATAAACTACTTGTTTTAATTTGTTTTTTGTTTTTTGTTTGTTTTTTTCTAGACAAAGCTGCTTCTTCCAATAATATATTAACCCAACTGTACATGTACAAAATCCACCATATGGTTCCCCAGTTTGCTTGTGGAGAATTACATGTAGGTGTTTATTCTTGGCCTAGATGAAATATCTTTGTTTATGTACATCATGATGTCACATAGAAGTGATATGCTTGGTTGATGTCCAGTTATACTGCTATTCATCATAACATGGTAGGCTTTACTAGCAGTTATTGTTCCTGAAAATAAATATTACAAATACGTTCATAACTTCATTCTCTTAATTTTATGAATTAAAAAGAAGGGGTGTTATTGCCAGAGGCAAAATCCTCTCTTCAGGAAACGGGCTTTTGATGTAAGATATTTTTTGCTATTTGTCCCCAATAGTCTTAAGATGAGGCAAAGCTTAATTGTATTTAATTTCTGGTGGAGGCACAGGGTAATGCCCTCCGTTTGCACCAGCTATATTATAAGCTACTTGTACTAATCATAAAGTACAGCATATGAGTATTTTGAGATACATTGCTGTATTTTTTCGAGTACAAGTAATTTAATTTTCATACCATGGGTGGGAATCGAACCCACATACCAGAAACAGCAAGTAATTAGTTTACATTTTTGAGAGAAAAAAATATATAAAGAAATTAATTTACCGGTTTAAGATTTTCATATTGATCTTCATAACACCTCCACATTCAGTGAACTGATGTAAAGTTACAGATAGTTTTCTAATTTACTCAACTGGATTTTCAAAAATTGGGTACTCTAACGTTATGATATATGGGAGAGTGTGGCCCCTGTAAAATAAACTACTTGTGTTAAATTATTTTTTGTTTTTTGTTTTTTTCTAGACAAAGCTGCTTCTTCCAATAAAGTATTAACCCAACTGTACATGTACAAAATCCACCATATGGTTCCCCAGTTTGTTTGTGGAGAATTAAATGTAGGTTTTTATACTTGGCCTAGATGAAATATCTTTGTTTTTGTACATCATGATGTCACATAGAAGTGATATGCTTGGTTGATATCCAGTTATACTGCTATTCATCATAATATGGTAGGCTTTACTAGCAGTTATTGTTCCTGAAAATACATATTACAAATACCTTCATAACTTCATTCTCTTAATTTTATGAATTAAAAAGAAGGGATGTTATTGCCAGAGACAAAATCCTCTCTTCAGGAAACGGGCTTTTGATGTAAGATATTTTTGCAATTTTTCCCCAATAGTTTTAAGATGAGGCAAAGCTTAATTGTATTTAATTTCTGGTGGAGGCACAGGGTAATTCCCTCCGTTTGCACCAGCTATATTATAAACTACTTGTACTAATCATAAAGTACAGCATATGAGTATTTTGATATACATTGCTGTATTTTTTCGAGTACATGTAATTTAATTGTCATACCATGGGTGGGAATCGAACCCACATACCAGAACCAGCAAGTAATTAGTTTACTTTTTTGAGAGAAAAAAATATATAAACAAATGAATTTACTGGCTTAAGATCTTCATATTGATCTTCACACCCCCTCCACATTCAGTGAACTGATGTAAAGTTACAGATAGGTTTCTAATTTAATCAACTGAATTTTCAAAATTTGGGTACTCTAACGTTATGACATCTGTGAGAGTGTGCCCACCTGTAAAATAAACTACTTGTGTTAAATTATTTTTTGTTTTTTTCTAGACAAAGCTGTTTCTTCCAATAAAGTATTAACCCAACTGTACATGTACAAAATCCACCATATGGTTCCCCAGTTTGCTTGTGGAGAATTACATGTAGGTGTTTATTCTTGGCCTAGATGAAATATCTTTGTTTATGTACATCATGATGTCACATAGAAGTGATATGCTTGGTTGATATCCAGTTATACTGCTATTCATCATAACATGGTAGGCTTTACTAGCAGTTATTGTTCCTGAAAATACATATTACAAATACCTTCATAACTTCATTCTCTTAATTTTATGAATTAAAAAGAAGGGATGCTATTGCCAGAGACACAATCCTCTCTTCAGGAAACGGGATTTTGATGTAAGGTATTTTTTGCTATTTTTCGCCAATAGTTTTAAGATGACGCAAAGCTTAATTGTATTTAATTTCTGGTGGAGGCACAGGGTAATTTCCTCTGTTTGCACCAGCTATATTATAAACTACTTGTACTAATCATAAAGTACAGCATATGAGTATTTTTATATACATTGCTGTATTTTTTCGAGAACATGTAATTAAATTGTCATACCCTGGGTGGGAATCGAACCCACATACAAGAAACAGCAAGTAATTAGTTTACTTTATTGAGAGAAAAAAATATATAAACAAATGAATTTACCGGCTTAAGATCTTCATATTGATCTTCACACCCCCTACACATTCAGTGAACTGATGTAAAGTTACAGCTATTTTTTCTAATTTAATCAACTGGATTTTCAAAATTTGGGTACTCTAACGTTATGACATCTGGGAGATTGTGCCCACCTGTAAAATAAACTCCTTGTGTTAAATTATTTTTTGTTTTTTGTTTTTATCTAGACAAAGCTGCTTCTTCCAATAATATATTAACCCAACTGTACATGTACAAAATCCACCATATGGTTCCCCAGTTTGTGTGTGGAGAATTACATGTAGGTGTTTATTCTTGGCCTAGATGAAATATAATTTTCTTTGTACATCATGATGTCACATAGAAGTGATATGCTTGGTTGATATCCAGTTATACTGCTATTCATCATAACATGGTAGGCTTTACTAGCAGTTATTGTTCCTGAAAATACATATTACAAATACCTTCATAACTTCATTCTCTTAATTTTATGAATTAAAAAGAAGGGATGTTATTGCCAGAGACAAAATCCTCTCTTCAGGAAACGGGCTTTTGATGTAAGATATTTTTTGCTCTTTTTCCCCAATAGTCTTAAGATGAGGCAAAACTTAATTGAATTTAGTTTCTGGTGGAGGCACAGGGTTATTCCCTCCGTTTGCACCAGCTATATTATAAACTACTTGTATTAATCATAAAGTACAGCATATGAGTATTTTGAGATACATTGCTGTATTTTTTCGAGTACATGTAATTTAATTTCCATACCCTGGGTGGGAATCGAACCCACATACCAAAAACAGCAAGTAATTAGTTAACTTTTTTGAGAAAAAAAAATATATAAACAAATGAATTTACCGGCTTAAGATCTTCATATTGATCTTCACACCCCCTACACATTCAGTGAACTGATGTAAAGTTACAGATAGGTTTCTAATTTAATCAACTGGATTTTCAAAATTTGGGTACTCTAACGTTATGACATCTGGGAGAGTGTGCCACCTGTAAAATAAACTACTTGTTTTAATTTGTTTTTTGTTTTTTGTTTGTTTTTTTCTAGACGAAGCTGCTTCTTCCAATAATATATTAACCCAACTGTACATGTACAAAATCCACCATATGGTTCCCCAGTTTGCTTGTGGAGAATTACATGTAGGTGTTTATTCTTGGCCTAGATGAAATATCTTTGTTTATGTACATCATGATGTCACATAGAAGTGATATGCTTGGTTGATATCCAGTTATACTGCTATTCATCATAACATGGTAGGCTTTACTAGCAGTTATTGTTCCTGAAAATACATATTACAAATACCTTCATAACTTCATTCTCTTAATTTTATGAATTAAAAAGAAGGGATGCTATTGCCAGAGACACAATCCTCTCTTCAGGAAACGGGATTTTGATGTAAGGTATTTTTTGCTATTTTTCGCTAATAGTTTTAAGATGACGCAAAGCTTAATTGTATTTAATTTCTGGTGGAGGCACAGGGTAATTTCCTCTGTTTGCACCAGCTATATTATAAACTACTTGTACTAATCATAAAGTACAGCATATGAGTATTTTTATATACATTGCTGTATTTTTTCGAGTACATGTAATTAAATTGTCATACTCTGGGTGGGAATCGAACCCACATACAAGAAACAGCAAGTAATTAGTTTACTTTTTTGAGAGAAAAAAATATATAAACAAATGAATTTACCGGCTTAAGATCTTCATATTGATCTTCACACCCCCTACACATTCAGTGAACTGATGTAAAGTTACAGATATTTTTTCTAATTTAATCAACTGGATTTTCAAAATTTGGGTACTCTAACGTTATGACATCTGGGAGATTGTGCCCACCTGTAAAATAAACTCCTTGTGTTAAATTATTTTTTGTTTTTTGTTTTTATCTAGACAAAGCTGCTTCTTCCAATAATATATTAACCCAACTGTACATGTACAAAATCCACCATATGGTTCCCCAGTTTGCTTGTGGAGAATTACATGTAGGTGTTTATTCTTGGCCTAGATGACATATCTTTGTTTTTGTACATCATGATGTCACATAGAAGTGATATGCTTGGTTGATATCCAGTTATACTGCTATTCATCATAACATGGTAGGCTTTACTAGCAGTTATTGTTCCTGAAAGTACATATTACAAATACGTTCATAACTTCATTCTCTTAATTTTATGAATTAAAAAGAAGGGATGTTATTGCCAGAGACAAAATCCTCTCTTCAGGAAACGGGCTTTTGATGTAAGATATTTTTTGCTATTTTTCCCCAATAGTTTTAAGATGAGGCAAAGCTTAATTGTATTTAATTTCTGGGGGAGGCACAGGGTAATTCGCTCCGTTTGCACCAGCTATATTATAAACTACTTGTACTAATCATAAAGTACAGCATATGAGTATTTTTATATACATTACTGTATTTTTTCGAGTACATGTAATTAAATTGTCATTACCCTGGGTGGGAATCGAACCCACATACAAGAAACAGCAAGTAATTAGTTTACTTTTTTGAGAGAAAAAAATATATAAACAAATGAATTTACCGGTTTAAGATCTTCATATTGATCTTCACACCCCCTCCACATTCAGTGAACTGATGTAAAGTTACAGATATTTTTCTAATTTAATCAACTGGATTATCAAAATTTGGGTACTCTTAACGTTATGACATCTGGGAGAGTGTGACCACCTGTAAAATAAACTACTTGTGTTAAATTAATTTTAGTTTTTTGTTTGTTTTTAGACAAAGCTGCTTCTTCCAATAAAGTATTAACCCAACTGTACATGTACAAAATCCACCATATGGTTCCCCAGTTTGTGTGTGGAGAATTACATGTAGGTGTTTATTCTTGGCCTAGATGAAATATCTTTGTCTTTGTACATCATGATGTGACATAGAAGTGATATGCTTGGTTGATATCCAGCTATACTGCTATTCATCATAGCATGGTAGACTTTACTAGCAGTTATTGTTCCTGAAAATACATATTACAAATACCTTCATAACTTCATTCTCTTAATTTTATGAATTAAAAAGAAGGGATGTTATTTCTAGAGACAAAATTCTCTCTTCAGGAAACGGGCTTTTGATGTAAGATATTTTTTGCTATTTTCCCCAATAGTTTTAAGGTGAGACAAAGCTTAATTGTATTTAATTTCTAATGGAGGCACAGGGTAATTCCCTCCGTTTGCACCAGCTATATTATAAACTACTTGTACTAATCATAAAGTACAGCATATGAGTATTTTGAGATACATTGCTGTATTTTTGCGAGTACAAGTAATTTAATTGTCATACCGTGGGTGGGAATCGTACCCACATACCAGAAACAGCAAGTAATTAGTTTACTTTTTTGAGAGGAAAAAATATATAAACAAATGAATTTACCGGTTTAAGATCTTCATATTGATCTTCACACCCCCTCCACATTCAGTGAACTGATGTAAAGTTACAGATATTTTACTAATTTAATCAACTGGATTATCACAATTTGGGTACTCTTAACGTTATGACATCTGGGAGAGTGTGACCACCTGTAAAATAAACTACTTGTGTTAAATTATTTTTTGTTTTTTTCTAGACAAAGCTGTTTCTTCCAATAAAGTATTAACCCAACTGTACATGTACAAAATCCACCATATGGTTCCCCAGTTTGTGTGTGGAGAATTACATGTAGGTGTTTATTCTTGGCCTAGAAGAAATACCTTTGTCTTTGTACATCATGATGTCACATAGAAGTGATATGCTTGGTTGATATCCAGTTATACTGCTATTCATCATAACATGGTAGACTTTACTAGCAGTTATTGTTCCTGAAAATACATATTACAAATACTTTCGTAACTTCATTCTCTTAATTTTATGAATTAAAAAGAAGGGATGTTATTCCCAGAGACAACATTCTCTCTTCAGGAAACGGGCTTTTGATATAAGATATTTTTTGCTATTTTCCCCAATAGTTTTAAGGTGAGGCAAAGCTTAATTGTATTTAATTTCTAATGGAGGCACAGGGTAATTCCCTCCGTTTGCACCAGCTATATTATAAACTACTTGTACTAATCATAAAGTACAGCATATGAGTATTTTGAGATACATTGCTGTATTTTTGCGAGTACAAGTAATTTAATTGTCATACCGTGGGTGGGAATCGTACCCACATACCAGAAACAGCAAGTAATTAGTTTACTTTTTTGAGAGAAAATAATATATAAACAAATGAATTTACGGTTTAAGATCTTCATATTGATCTTCACACCCCCTCCACATTCAGTGAACTGATGTAAAGTTACAGATATTTTTCTAATTTAATCAACTGGATTATCAAAATGTGGGTACTCTTAACGTTATGACATCTGGGAGAGTGTGACCACCTGTAAAATAAATTACTTGTGTTAAATTATTTTTTGTTTTTTTCTAGACAAAGCTGCTTCTTCCAATAAAGTATTAACCCAACTGTACATGTGCAAAATCCACCATATGGTTCCCCAGTTTGTTTGTGGAGAATTACATGTTGGTGTTTATTCTTTGCCTAGATGAAATATCTTTGTTTTTGTACATCATGATGTCACATAGAAGTGATATGCTTGGTTGATATCCAGTTATACTGCTATTCATCATAACATGGTAGACTTTACTAGCAGTTATTGTTCCTGAAAATACATATTACAAATACCTTCATAACTTCATTCTCTTAATTTTATGAATTAAAAAGAAGGGATGTTATTTCTAGAGACAAAATTCTCTCTTCAGGAAACGGGCTTTTGATGTAAGATATTTTTTGCTATTTTCCCCAATAGTTTTAAGGTGAGGCAAAGCTTAATTGTATTTAATTTCTAATGGAGGCACAGGGTAATTCCCTCCGTTTGCACCAGCTATATTATAAACTACTTGTACTAATCATAAAGTACAGCATATGAGTATTTTGAGATACATTGCTGTATTTTTGCGAGTACAAGTAATTTAATTGTCATACCGTGGGTGGGAATCGTACCCACATACCAGAAACAGCAAGTAATTAGTTTACTTTTTTGAGAGAAAACAATATATAAACAAATGAATTTACCGGTTTAAGATCTTCATATTGATCTTCACACCCCCTCCACATTCAGTGAACTGATGTAAAGTTACAGATATTTTTCTAATTTAATCAACTGGATTATCAAAATTTGGGTACTCTTAACGTTATGACATCTGGGAGAGTGTGACCACCTGTAAAATAAACTACTTGTGTTAAATTATTTTTTGTTTTTTGTTTTTTTCTAGACAAAGCTGCTTCTTCCAATAAAGTATTAACCCAACTGTACATGTACAAAATCCACCATATGGTTCCCCAGTTTGTGTGTGGAAAATTACATGTAGGTGTTTATTCTTGGCCTAGATGACATATCTTTGTTTTTGTACATCATGATGTGACATAGAAGTGATATGCTTGGTTGATATCCAGTTATACTGCTATTCATCATAACATGGTAGGCTTTACTAGCAGTTATTGTTCCTGAAAGTACATATTACAAATACGTTCATAACTTCATTCTCTTAATTTTATGAATTAAAAAGAAGGGATGTTATTGCCAGAGACAAAATCCTCTCTTCAGGAAACGGGCTTTTGATGTAAGATATTTTTTGCTATTTTTCCCCAATAGTTTTAAGATGAGGCAAAGCTTAATTGTATTTAATTTCTGGGGGAGGCACAGGGTAATTCCCTCCGTTTGCACCAGCTATATTATAAACTACTTGTACTAATCATAAAGTACAGCATATGAGTATTTTTATATACATTACTGTATTTTTTCGAGTACATGTAATTAAATTGTCATTACCCTGGGTGGGAATCGAACCCACATACAAGAAACAGCAAGTAATTAGTTTACTTTTTTGAGAGAAAAAAATATATAAACAAATGAATTTACCGGTTTAAGATCTTCATATTGATCTTCACACCCCCTCCACATTCAGTGAACTGATGTAAAGTTACAGATATTTTTCTAATTTAATCAACTGGATTATCAAAATTTGGGTACTCTTAACGTTATGACATCTGGGAGAGTGTGACCACCTGTAAAATAAACTACTTGTGTTAAATTAATTTTAGTTTTTTGTTTTTTTCTAGACAAAGCTGCTTCTTCCAATAAAGTATTAACCCAACTGTACATGTACAAAATCCACCATATGGTTCCCCAGTTTGTGTGTGGAGAATTACATGTAGGTGTTTATTCTTGGCCTAGATGAAATATCTTTGTCTTTGTACATCATGATGTGACATAGAAGTGATATGCTTGGTTGATATCCAGCTATACTGCTATTCATCATAGCATGGTAGACTTTACTAGCAGTTATTGTTCCTGAAAATACATATTACAAATACCTTCATAACTTCATTCTCTTAATTTTATGAATTAAAAAGAAGGGATGTTATTTCTAGAGACAAAATTCTCTCTTCAGGAAACGGGCTTTTGATGTAAGATATTTTTTGCTATTTTCCCCAATAGTTTTAAGGTGAGGCAAAGCTTAATTGTATTTAATTTCTAATGGAGGCACAGGGTAATTCCCTCCGTTTGCACCAGCTATATTATAAACTACTTGTACTAATCATAAAGTACAGCATATGAGTATTTTGAGATACATTGCTGTATTTTTGCGAGTACAAGTAATTTAATTGTCATACCGTGGGTGGGAATCGTACCCACATACCAGAAACAGCAAGTAATTAGTTTACTTTTTTGAGAGAAAACAATATATAAACAAATGAATTTACCGGTTTAAGATCTTCATATTGATCTTCACACCCCCTCCACATTCAGTGAACTGATGTAAAGTTACAGATATTTTTCTAATTTAATCAACTGGATTATCAAAATTTGGGTACTCTTAACGTTATGACATCTGGGAGAGTGTGACCACCTGTAAAATAAACTACTTGTGTTAAATTATTTTTTGTTTTTTGTTTTTTTCTAGACAAAGCTGCTTCTTCCAATAAAGTATTAACCCAACTGTACATGTACAAAATCCACCATATGGTTCCCCAGTTTGTGTGTGGAAAATTACATGTAGGTGTTTATTCTTGGCCTAGATGACATATCTTTGTTTTTGTACATCATGATGTGACATAGAAGTGATATGCTTGGTTGATATCCAGTTATACTGCTATTCATCATAACATGGTAGGCTTTACTAGCAGTTATTGTTCCTGAAAGTACATATTACAAATACGTTCATAACTTCATTCTCTTAATTTTATGAATTAAAAAGAAGGGATGTTATTGCCAGAGACAAAATCCTCTCTTCAGGAAACGGGCTTTTGATGTAAGATATTTTTTGCTATTTTTCCCCAATAGTTTTAAGATGAGGCAAAGCTTAATTGTATTTAATTTCTGGGGGAGGCACAGGGTAATTCCCTCCGTTTGCACCAGCTATATTATAAACTACTTGTACTAATCATAAAGTACAGCATATGAGTATTTTGAGATACATTGCTGTATTTTTGCGAGTACAAGTAATTTAATTGTCATACCGTGGGTGGGAATCGTACCCACATACCAGAAACAGCAAGTAATTAGTTTACTTTTTTGAGAGGAAAAAATATATAAACAAATGAATTTACCGGTTTAAGATCTTCATATTGATCTTCACACCCCCTCCACATTCAGTGAACTGATGTAAAGTTACAGATATTTTACTAATTTAATCAACTGGATTATCACAATTTGGGTACTCTTAACGTTATGACATCTGGGAGAGTGTGACCACCTGTAAAATAAACTACTTGTGTTAAATTATTTTTTGTTTTTTTCTAGACAAAGCTGTTTCTTCCAATAAAGTATTAACCCAACTGTACATGTACAAAATCCACCATATGGTTCCCCAGTTTGTGTGTGGAGAATTACATGTAGGTGTTTATTCTTGGCCTAGAAGAAATACCTTTGTCTTTGTACATCATGATGTCACATAGAAGTGATATGCTTGGTTGATATCCAGTTATACTGCTATTCATCATAACATGGTAGACTTTACTAGCAGTTATTGTTCCTGAAAATACATATTACAAATACTTTCGTAACTTCATTCTCTTAATTTTATGAATTAAAAAGAAGGGATGTTATTCCCAGAGACAACATTCTCTCTTCAGGAAACGGGCTTTTGATATAAGATATTTTTTGCTATTTTCCCCAATAGTTTTAAGGTGAGGCAAAGCTTAATTGTATTTAATTTCTAATGGAGGCACAGGGTAATTCCCTCCGTTTGCACCAGCTATATTATAAACTACTTGTACTAATCATAAAGTACAGCATATGAGTATTTTGAGATACATTGCTGTATTTTTGCGAGTACAAGTAATTTAATTGTCATACCGTGGGTGGGAATCGTACCCACATACCAGAAACAGCAAGTAATTAGTTTACTTTTTTGAGAGAAAAAAATATATAAACAAATGAATTTACGGTTTAAGATCTTCATATTGATCTTCACACCCCCTCCACATTCAGTGAACTGATGTAAAGTTACAGATATTTTTCTAATTTAATCAACTGGATTATCAAAATGTGGGTACTCTTAACGTTATGACATCTGGGAGAGTGTGACCACCTGTAAAATAAATTACTTGTGTTAAATTATTTTTTGTTTTTTTCTAGACAAAGCTGCTTCTTCCAATAAAGTATTAACCCAACTGTACATGTGCAAAATCCACCATATGGTTCCCCAGTTTGTTTGTGGAGAATTACATGTTGGTGTTTATTCTTTGCCTAGATGAAATATCTTTGTTTTTGTACATCATGATGTCACATAGAAGTGATATGCTTGGTTGATATCCAGTTATACTGCTATTCATCATAACATGGTAGACTTTACTAGCAGTTATTGTTCCTGAAAATACATATTACAAATACCTTCATAACTTCATTCTCTTAATTTTATGAATTAAAAAGAAGGGATGTTATTTCTAGAGACACAATTCTCTCTTCAGGAAACGGGCTTTTGATGTAAGATATTTTTTGCTATTTTCCCCAATAGTTTTAAGGTGAGGCAAAGCTTAATTGTATTTAATTTCTAATGGAGGCACAGGGTAATTCCCTCCGTTTGCACCAGCTATATTATAAACTACTTGTACTAATCATAAAGTACAGCATATGAGTATTTTGAGATACATTGCTGTATTTTTGCGAGTACAAGTAATTTAATTGTCATACCGTGGGTGGGAATCGTACCCACATACCAGAAACAGCAAGTAATTAGTTTACTTTTTTGAGAGAAAACAATATATAAACAAATGAATTTACCGGTTTAAGATCTTCATATTGATCTTCACACCCCCTCCACATTCAGTGAACTGATGTAAAGTTACAGATATTTTTCTAATTTAATCAACTGGATTATCAAAATTTGGGTACTCTTAACGTTATGACATCTGGGAGAGTGTGACCACCTGTAAAATAAACTACTTGTGTTAAATTATTTTTTGTTTTTTGTTTTTTTCTAGACAAAGCTGCTTCTTCCAATAAAGTATTAACCCAACTGTACATGTACAAAATCCACCATATGGTTCCCCAGTTTGTGTGTGGAAAATTACATGTAGGTGTTTATTCTTGGCCTAGATGACATATCTTTGTTTTTGTACATCATGATGTGACATAGAAGTGATATGCTTGGTTGATATCCAGTTATACTGCTATTCATCATAACATGGTAGGCTTTACTAGCAGTTATTGTTCCTGAAAGTACATATTACAAATACGTTCATAACTTCATTCTCTTAATTTTATGAATTAAAAAGAAGGGATGTTATTGCCAGAGACAAAATCCTCTCTTCAGGAAACGGGCTTTTGATGTAAGATATTTTTTGCTATTTTTCCCCAATAGTTTTAAGATGAGGCAAAGCTTAATTGTATTTAATTTCTGGGGGAGGCACAGGGTAATTCCCTCCGTTTGCACCAGCTATATTATAAACTACTTGTACTAATCATAAAGTACAGCATATGAGTATTTTTATATACATTACTGTATTTTTTCGAGTACATGTAATTAAATTGTCATTACCCTGGGTGGGAATCGAACCCACATACAAGAAACAGCAAGTAATTAGTTTACTTTTTTGAGAGAAAAAAATATATAAACAAATGAATTTACCGGTTTAAGATCTTCATATTGATCTTCACACCCCCTCCACATTCAGTGAACTGATGTAAAGTTACAGATATTTTTCTAATTTAATCAACTGGATTATCAAAATTTGGGTACTCTTAACGTTATGACATCTGGGAGAGTGTGACCACCTGTAAAATAAACTACTTGTGTTAAATTAATTTTAGTTTTTTGTTTTTTTCTAGACAAAGCTGCTTCTTCCAATAAAGTATTAACCCAACTGTACATGTACAAAATCCACCATATGGTTCCCCAGTTTGTGTGTGGAGAATTACATGTAGGTGTTTATTCTTGGCCTAGATGAAATATCTTTGTCTTTGTACATCATGATGTGACATAGAAGTGATATGCTTGGTTGATATCCAGCTATACTGCTATTCATCATAGCATGGTAGACTTTACTAGCAGTTATTGTTCCTGAAAATACATATTACAAATACCTTCATAACTTCATTCTCTTAATTTTATGAATTAAAAAGAAGGGATGTTATTTCTAGAGACAAAATTCTCTCTTCAGGAAACGGGCTTTTGATGTAAGATATTTTTTGCTATTTTCCCCAATAGTTTTAAGGTGAGGCAAAGCTTAATTGTATTTAATTTCTAATGGAGGCACAGGGTAATTCCCTCCGTTTGCACCAGCTATATTATAAACTACTTGTACTAATCATAAAGTACAGCATATGAGTATTTTGAGATACATTGCTGTATTTTTGCGAGTACAAGTAATTTAATTGTCATACCGTGGGTGGGAATCGTACCCACATACCAGAAACAGCAAGTAATTAGTTTACTTTTTTGAGAGGAAAAAATATATAAACAAATGAATTTACCGGTTTAAGATCTTCATATTGATCTTCACACCCCCTCCACATTCAGTGAACTGATGTAAAGTTACAGATATTTTACTAATTTAATCAACTGGATTATCACAATTTGGGTACTCTTAACGTTATGACATCTGGGAGAGTGTGACCACCTGTAAAATAAACTACTTGTGTTAAATTATTTTTTGTTTTTTTCTAGACAAAGCTGTTTCTTCCAATAAAGTATTAACCCAACTGTACATGTACAAAATCCACCATATGGTTCCCCAGTTTGTGTGTGGAGAATTACATGTAGGTGTTTATTCTTGGCCTAGAAGAAATACCTTTGTCTTTGTACATCATGATGTCACATAGAAGTGATATGCTTGGTTGATATCCAGTTATACTGCTATTCATCATAACATGGTAGACTTTACTAGCAGTTATTGTTCCTGAAAATACATATTACAAATACTTTCGTAACTTCATTCTCTTAATTTTATGAATTAAAAAGAAGGGATGTTATTCCCAGAGACAACATTCTCTCTTCAGGAAACGGGCTTTTGATATAAGATATTTTTTGCTATTTTCCCCAATAGTTTTAAGGTGAGGCAAAGCTTAATTGTATTTAATTTCTAATGGAGGCACAGGGTAATTCCCTCCGTTTGCACCAGCTATATTATAAACTACTTGTACTAATCATAAAGTACAGCATATGAGTATTTTTAGATACATTGCTGTATTTTTGCGAGTACAAGTAATTTAATTGTCATACCGTGGGTGGGAATCGTACCCACATACCAGAAACAGCAAGTAATTAGTTTACTTTTTTGAGAGAAAAAAATATATAAACAAATGAATTTACGGTTTAAGATCTTCATATTGATCTTCACACCCCCTCCACATTCAGTGAACTGATGTAAAGTTACAGATATTTTTCTAATTTAATCAACTGGATTATCAAAATGTGGGTACTCTTAACGTTATGACATCTGGGAGAGTGTGACCACCTGTAAAATAAATTACTTGTGTTAAATTATTTTTTGTTTTTTTCTAGACAAAGCTGCTTCTTCCAATAAAGTATTAACCCAACTGTACATGTGCAAAATCCACCATATGGTTCCCCAGTTTGTTTGTGGAGAATTACATGTTGGTGTTTATTCTTTGCCTAGATGAAATATCTTTGTTTTTGTACATCATGATGTCACATAGAAGTGATATGCTTGGTTGATATCCAGTTATACTGCTATTCATCATAACATGGTAGACTTTACTAGCAGTTATTGTTCCTGAAAATACATATTACAAATACCTTCATAACTTCATTCTCTTAATTTTATGAATTAAAAAGAAGGGATGATATTGCCAGAGACACAATCCTCTCTTCAGGAAACGGGCTTTTGATGTAAGATATTTTTGCTATTTTCCCCAATAGTTTTAAGGTGAGGCAAAGCTTAATTGTATTTAATTTCTAATGGAGGCACAGGGTAATTCCCTCCGTTTGCACCAGCTATATTATAAACTACTTGTACTAATCATAAAGTACAGCATATGAGTATTTTGAGATACATTGCTGTATTTTTGCGAGTACAAGTAATTTAATTGTCATACCGTGGGTGGGAATCGTACCCACATACCAGAAACAGCAAGTAATTAGTTTACTTTTTTGAGAGGAAAAAATATATAAACAAATGAATTTACCGGTTTAAGATCTTCATATTGATCTTCACACCCCCTCCACATTCAGTGAACTGATGTAAAGTTACAGATATTTTACTAATTTAATCAACTGGATTATCACAATTTGGGTACTCTTAACGTTATGACATCTGGGAGAGTGTGACCACCTGTTAAATAAACTACTTGTGTTAAATTAGTTTTTGTTTTTTTCTAGACAAAGCTGCTTCTTCCAATGAAGTATTAACCCAACTGTACATGTACAAAATCCACCATATGGTTCCCCAGTTTGTGTGTGGAGAATTACATGTAGGTGTTTATTCTTTGCCTAGAAGAAATACCTTTGTCTTTGTACATCATGATGTCACATAGAAGTGATATGCTTGGTTGATATCCAGTTATACTGCTATTCATCATAACATGGTAGACTTTACTAGCAGTTATTGTTCCTGAAAATACATATTACAAATACTTTCGTAACTTCATTCTCTTAATTTTATGAATTAAAAAGAAGGGATGTTATTCCCAGAGACAACATTCTCTCTTCAGGAAACGGGCTTTTGATATAAGATATTTTTTGCTATTTTCCCCAATAGTTTTAAGGTGAGGCAAAGCTTAATTGTATTTAATTTCTAATGGAGGCACAGGGTAATTCCCTCCGTTTGCACCAGCTATATTATAAACTACTTGTACTAATCATAAAGTACAGCATATGAGTATTTTGAGATACATTGCTGTATTTTTGCGAGTACAAGTAATTTAATTGTCATACCGTGGGTGGGAATCGTACCCACATACCAGAAACAGCAAGTAATTAGTTTACTTTTTTGAGAGGAAAAAATATATAAACAAATGAATTTACCGGTTTAAGATCTTCATATTGATCTTCACACCCCCTCCACATTCAGTGAACTGATGTAAAGTTACAGATATTTTACTAATTTAATCAACTGGATTATCACAATTTGGGTACTCTTAACGTTATGACATCTGGGAGAGTGTGACCACCTGTTAAATAAACTACTTGTGTTAAATTAGTTTTTGTTTTTTTCTAGACAAAGCTGCTTCTTCCAATGAAGTATTAACCCAACTGTACATGTACAAAATCCACCATATGGTTCCCCAGTTTGTGTGTGGAGAATTACATGTAGGTGTTTATTCTTTGCCTAGAAGAAATACCTTTGTCTTTGTACATCATGATGTCACATAGAAGTGATATGCTTGGTTGATATCCAGTTATACTGCTATTCATCATAACATGGTAGACTTTACTAGCAGTTATTGTTCCTGAAAATACATATTACAAATACTTTCGTAACTTCATTCTCTTAATTTTATGAATTAAAAAGAAGGGATGTTATTCCCAGAGACAACATTCTCTCTTCAGGAAACGGGCTTTTGATATAAGATATTTTTTGCTATTTTCCCCAATAGTTTTAAGGTGAGGCAAAGCTTAATTGTATTTAATTTCTAATGGAGGCACAGGGTAATTCCCTCCGTTTGCACCAGCTATATTATAAACTACTTGTACTAATCATAAAGTACAGCATATGAGTATTTTGAGATACATTGCTGTATTTTTGCGAGTACAAGTAATTTAATTGTCATACCGTGGGTGGGAATCGTACCCACATACCAGAAACAGCAAGTAATTAGTTTACTTTTTTGAGAGAAAAACATATATAAACAAATGAATTTACCGGTTTAAGATCTTCATATTGATCTTCACACCCCCTCCACATTCAGTGAACTGATGTAAAGTTACAGATATTTTTCTAATTTAATCAACTGGATTATCAAAATTTGGGTACTCTTAACGTTATGACATCTGGGAGAGTGTGACCACCTGTAAAATAAATTACTTGTGTTAAATTATTTTTTGTTTTTTTCTAGACAAAGCTGCTTCTTCCAATAAAGTATTAACCCAACTGTACATGTGCAAATTCCACCATATGGTTCCCCAGTTTGTTTGTGGAGAATTACATGTTGGTGTTTATTCTTTGCCTAGATGAAATATCTTTGTTTTTGTACATCATGATGTCACATAGAAGTGATATGCTTGGTTGATATCCAGTTATACTGCTATTCATCATAACATGGTAGACTTTACTAGCAGTTATTGTTCCTGAAAATACATATTACAAATACCTTCATAACTTCATTCTCTTAATTTTATGAATTAAAAAGAAGGGATGTTATTTCCAGAGAAAAAATTCTCTCTTCAGGAAACGGGCTTTTGATGTAAGATATTTTTTGCTATTTTCCCCAATAGTTTTAAGGTGAGGCAAAGCTTAATTGTATTTAATTTCTAATGGAGGCACAGGGTAATTCCCTCCGTTTGCACCAGCTATATTATAAACTACTTGTACTAATCATAAAGTACAGCATATGAGTATTTTGAGATACATTGCTGTATTTTTGCGAGTACAAGTAATTTAATTGTCATACCGTGGGTGGGAATCGTACCCACATACCAGAAACAGCAAGTAATTAGTTTACTTTTTTGAGAGAAAACAATATATAAACAAATGAATTTACCGGTTTAAGATCTTCATATTGATCTTCACACCCCCTCCACATTCAGTGAACTGATGTAAAGTTACAGATATTTTTTCTAATTTAATCAACTGGATTTTCAAAATTTGGGTACTCTAACGTTATGACATCTGGGAGAGTGTGCCCACCTGTAAAATAAACTACTTGTGTTAAATTATTTTTTGTTTTTTGTTTTTTTCTAGACAAAGCTGCTTCTTCCAATAAAGTATTAACACAACTGTACATGTACAAAATCCACCATATGGTTCCCCAGTTTGTGTGTGGAGAATTACATGTAGGTGTTTACTCTTGGCCTAGAAGAAATACCTTTGTCTTTGCACATCATGATGTCACATAGAAGTGATATGCTTGGTTGATGTCCAGTTATACTGCTATTCATCATAACATGGTAGACTTTACTAGCAGTTATTGTTCCTGAAAATACATATTACAAATACCTTCATAACTTCATTCTCTTAATTTTATGAATTAAAAAGAAGGGATGATATTGCCAGAGACACAATCCTCTCTTCAGGAAACGGGCTTTTGATGTAAGATATTTTTGCTATTTTCCCCAATAGTTTTAAGGTGAGGCAAAGCTTAATTGTATTTAATTTCTAATGGAGGCACAGGGTAATTCCCTCCGTTTGCACCAGCTATATTATAAACTACTTGTACTAATCATAAAGTACAGCATATGAGTATTTTGAGATACATTGCTGTATTTTTGCGAGTACAAGTAATTTAATTGTCATACCGTGGGTGGGAATCGTACCCACATACCAGAAACAGCAAGTAATTAGTTTACTTTTTTGAGAGGAAAAAATATATAAACAAATGAATTTACCGGTTTAAGATCTTCATATTGATCTTCACACCCCCTCCACATTCAGTGAACTGATGTAAAGCTACAGATATTTTACTAATTTAATCAACTGGATTATCACAATTTGGGTACTCTTAACGTTATGACATCTGGGAGAGTGTGACCACCTGTAAAATAAACTACTTGTGTTAAATTATTTTTTGTTTTTTTCTAGACAAAGCTGCTTCTTCCAATAAAATATTAACCCAACTGTACATGTACAAAATCCACCATATGGTTCCCCAGTTTGTGTGTGGAGAATTACATGTAGGTGTTTATTCTTGGCCTAGAAGAAATACCTTTGTCTTTGTACATCATGATGTCACATAGAAGTGATATGCTTGGTTGATATCCAGTTATACTGCTATTCATCATAGCATGGTAGACTTTACTAGCAGTTATTGTTCCTGAAAATACATATTACAAATACCTTCATAACTTCATTCTCTTAATTTTTTGAATTAAAAAGAAGGGATGATATTGCCAGAGACACAATCCTCTCTTCAGGAAACGGACTTTTGATGTAAGATATTTTTTGCTATTTTCCCCAATAGTTTTAAGGTGAGGCAAAGCATAATTGTATTTAATTTCTAATGGAGGCACAGGGTAATTCCCTCCGTTTGCACCAGCTATATTATAAACTACTTGTACTAATCATAAAGTACAGCATATTAGTCTTTTGAGATACATTGCTGTATTTTTGCGAGTACAAGTAATTTAATTGTCATACCGTGGGTGGGAATCGTACCCACATACCAGAAACAGCAAGTAATTAGTTTACTTTTTTGAGAGAAAAAAATATATAAACAAATGAATTTACCGGTTTAAGATCTTCATATTGATCTTCACACCCCCTCCACATTCAGTGAACTGATGTAAAGTTACAGATATTTTTCTAATTTAATCAACTGGATTATCAAAATTTGGGTACTCTTAACGTTATGACATCTGGGAGAGTGTGACCACCTGTAAAATAAACTACTTGTGTTAAATTATTTTTTGTTTTTTTCTAGACAAAGCTGCTTCTTCCAATAAAGTATTAACCCAACTGTACATGTGCAAAATCCACCATATGGTTCCCCAGTTTGTGTGTGGAGAATTACATGTAGGTGTTTATTCTTGGCCTAGATGAAATATCTTTGTCTTTGTACATCATGATGTCACATAGAAGTGATATGCTTGGTTGATATCCAGCTATACTGCTATTCATCATAACATGGTAGACTTTACTAGCAGTTATTGTTCCTGAAAATACATATTACAAATACCTTCATAACTTCATTCTCTTAATTTTATGAATTAAAAAGAAGGGATGTTATTTCCAGAAACAAAATTCTCTCTTCAGGAAACGGGCTTTTGATGTAAGATATTTTTTGCTATTTTCCCCAATAGTTTTAAGGTGAGGCAAAGCTTAATTGTATTTAATTTCTAATGGAGGCACAGGGTAATTCCTTCCGTTTGCACCAGCTATATTATAAACTACTTGTACTAATCATAAAGTACAGCATATGAGTATTTTGAGATACATTGCTGTATTTTTGCGAGTACAAGTAATTTAATTGTCATACCGTGGGTGGGAATCGTACCCACATACCAGAAACAGCAAGTAATTAGTTTACTTTTTTGAGAGAAAACAATATATAAACAAATGAATTTACCGGTTTAAGATCTACATATTGATCTTCACACCCCCTCCACATTCAGTGAACTGATGTAAAGTTATAGATATTTTTTTAATTTAATCAACTGGATTTTCAGAATTTGGGTACTCTTAGCGTTATGACATTTGTGAGAGTGTGACCACCTGTAAAATAAACTACTTGTGTTAAATTATTTTTTGTTTTTTGTTTTTTTCTAGACAAAGCTGCTTCTTCCAATAAAGTATTAACCCACCTGTACATGTACAAAATCCACCATATGGTTCCCCAGTTTGTGTGTGGAAAATTACATGTAGGTGTTTATTCTTGGCCTAGATGACATATCTTTGTTTTTGTACATCATGATGTGACATAGAAGTGATATGCTTGGTTGATATCCAGTTATACTGCTATTCATCATAACATGGTAGGCTTTACTAGCAGTTATTGTTCCTGAAAGTACATATTACAAATACGTTCATAACTTCATTCTCTTAATTTTATGAATTAAAAAGAAGGGATGTTATTGCCAGAGACAAAATCCTCTCTTCAGGAAACGGGCTTTTGATGTAAGATATTTTTTGCTATTTTTCCCCAATAGTTTTAAGATGAGGCAAAGCTTAATTGTATTTAATTTCTGGGGGAGGCACAGGGTAATTCCCTCCGTTTGCACCAGCTATATTATAAACTACTTGTACTAATCATAAAGTACAGCATATGAGTATTTTTATATACATTACTGTATTTTTTCGAGTACATGTAATTAAATTGTCATTACCCTGGGTGGGAATCGAACCCACATACAAGAAACAGCAAGTAATTAGTTTACTTTTTTGAGAGAAAAAAATATATAAACAAATGAATTTACCGGTTTAAGATCTTCATATTGATCTTCACACCCCCTCCACATTCAGTGAACTGATGTAAAGTTACAGATATTTTTCTAATTTAATCAACTGGATTATCAAAATTTGGGTACTCTTAACGTTATGACATCTGGGAGAGTGTGACCACCTGTAAAATAAACTACTTGTGTTAAATTAATTTTAGTTTTTTGTTTTTTTCTAGACAAAGCTGCTTCTTCCAATAAAGTATTAACCCAACTGTACATGTACAAAATCCACCATATGGTTCCCCAGTTTGTGTGTGGAGAATTACATGTAGGTGTTTATTCTTGGCCTAGATGAAATATCTTTGTCTTTGTACATCATGATGTGACATAGAAGTGATATGCTTGGTTGATATCCAGCTATACTGCTATTCATCATAGCATGGTAGACTTTACTAGCAGTTATTGTTCCTGAAAATACATATTACAAATACCTTCATAACTTCATTCTCTTAATTTTATGAATTAAAAAGAAGGGATGTTATTTCTAGAGACAAAATTCTCTCTTCAGGAAACGGGCTTTTGATGTAAGATATTTTTTGCTATTTTCCCCAATAGTTTTAAGGTGAGGCAAAGCTTAATTGTATTTAATTTCTAATGGAGGCACAGGGTAATTCCCTCCGTTTGCACCAGCTATATTATAAACTACTTGTACTAATCATAAAGTACAGCATATGAGTATTTTGAGATACATTGCTGTATTTTTGCGAGTACAAGTAATTTAATTGTCATACCGTGGGTGGGAATCGTACCCACATACCAGAAACAGCAAGTAATTAGTTTACTTTTTTGAGAGGAAAAAATATATAAACAAATGAATTTACCGGTTTAAGATCTTCATATTGATCTTCACACCCCCTCCACATTCAGTGAACTGATGTAAAGTTACAGATATTTTACTAATTTAATCAACTGGATTATCACAATTTGGGTACTCTTAACGTTATGACATCTGGGAGAGTGTGACCACCTGTAAAATAAACTACTTGTGTTAAATTATTTTTTGTTTTTTTCTAGACAAAGCTGTTTCTTCCAATAAAGTATTAACCCAACTGTACATGTACAAAATCCACCATATGGTTCCCCAGTTTGTGTGTGGAGAATTACATGTAGGTGTTTATTCTTGGCCTAGAAGAAATACCTTTGTCTTTGTACATCATGATGTCACATAGAAGTGATATGCTTGGTTGATATCCAGTTATACTGCTATTCATCATAACATGGTAGACTTTACTAGCAGTTATTGTTCCTGAAAATACATATTACAAATACTTTCGTAACTTCATTCTCTTAATTTTATGAATTAAAAAGAAGGGATGTTATTCCCAGAGACAACATTCTCTCTTCAGGAAACGGGCTTTTGATATAAGATATTTTTTGCTATTTTCCCCAATAGTTTTAAGGTGAGGCAAAGCTTAATTGTATTTAATTTCTAATGGAGGCACAGGGTAATTCCCTCCGTTTGCACCAGCTATATTATAAACTACTTGTACTAATCATAAAGTACAGCATATGAGTATTTTGAGATACATTGCTGTATTTTTGCGAGTACAAGTAATTTAATTGTCATACCGTGGGTGGGAATCGTACCCACATACCAGAAACAGCAAGTAATTAGTTTACTTTTTTGAGAGAAAAAAATATATAAACAAATGAATTTACGGTTTAAGATCTTCATATTGATCTTCACACCCCCTCCACATTCAGTGAACTGATGTAAAGTTACAGATATTTTTCTAATTTAATCAACTGGATTATCAAAATGTGGGTACTCTTAACGTTATGACATCTGGGAGAGTGTGACCACCTGTAAAATAAATTACTTGTGTTAAATTATTTTTTGTTTTTTTCTAGACAAAGCTGCTTCTTCCAATAAAGTATTAACCCAACTGTACATGTGCAAAATCCACCATATGGTTCCCCAGTTTGTTTGTGGAGAATTACATGTTGGTGTTTATTCTTTGCCTAGATGAAATATCTTTGTTTTTGTACATCATGATGTCACATAGAAGTGATATGCTTGGTTGATATCCAGTTATACTGCTATTCATCATAACATGGTAGACTTTACTAGCAGTTATTGTTCCTGAAAATACATATTACAAATACCTTCATAACTTCATTCTCTTAATTTTATGAATTAAAAAGAAGGGATGATATTGCCAGAGACACAATCCTCTCTTCAGGAAACGGGCTTTTGATGTAAGATATTTTTGCTATTTTCCCCAATAGTTTTAAGGTGAGGCAAAGCTTAATTGTATTTAATTTCTAATGGAGGCACAGGGTAATTCCCTCCGTTTGCACCAGCTATATTATAAACTACTTGTACTAATCATAAAGTACAGCATATGAGTATTTTGAGATACATTGCTGTATTTTTGCGAGTACAAGTAATTTAATTGTCATACCGTGGGTGGGAATCGTACCCACATACCAGAAACAGCAAGTAATTAGTTTACTTTTTTGAGAGGAAAAAATATATAAACAAATGAATTTACCGGTTTAAGATCTTCATATTGATCTTCACACCCCCTCCACATTCAGTGAACTGATGTAAAGTTACAGATATTTTACTAATTTAATCAACTGGATTATCACAATTTGGGTACTCTTAACGTTATGACATCTGGGAGAGTGTGACCACCTGTTAAATAAACTACTTGTGTTAAATTAGTTTTTGTTTTTTTCTAGACAAAGCTGCTTCTTCCAATGAAGTATTAACCCAACTGTACATGTACAAAATCCACCATATGGTTCCCCAGTTTGTGTGTGGAGAATTACATGTAGGTGTTTATTCTTTGCCTAGAAGAAATACCTTTGTCTTTGTACATCATGATGTCACATAGAAGTGATATGCTTGGTTGATATCCAGTTATACTGCTATTCATCATAACATGGTAGACTTTACTAGCAGTTATTGTTCCTGAAAATACATATTACAAATACTTTCGTAACTTCATTCTCTTAATTTTATGAATTAAAAAGAAGGGATGTTATTCCCAGAGACAACATTCTCTCTTCAGGAAACGGGCTTTTGATATAAGATATTTTTTGCTATTTTCCCCAATAGTTTTAAGGTGAGGCAAAGCTTAATTGTATTTAATTTCTAATGGAGGCACAGGGTAATTCCCTCCGTTTGCACCAGCTATATTATAAACTACTTGTACTAATCATAAAGTACAGCATATGAGTATTTTGAGATACATTGCTGTATTTTTGCGAGTACAAGTAATTTAATTGTCATACCGTGGGTGGGAATCGTACCCACATACCAGAAACAGCAAGTAATTAGTTTACTTTTTTGAGAGGAAAAAATATATAAACAAATGAATTTACCGGTTTAAGATCTTCATATTGATCTTCACACCCCCTCCACATTCAGTGAACTGATGTAAAGTTACAGATATTTTACTAATTTAATCAACTGGATTATCACAATTTGGGTACTCTTAACGTTATGACATCTGGGAGAGTGTGACCACCTGTTAAATAAACTACTTGTGTTAAATTAGTTTTTGTTTTTTTCTAGACAAAGCTGCTTCTTCCAATGAAGTATTAACCCAACTGTACATGTACAAAATCCACCATATGGTTCCCCAGTTTGTGTGTGGAGAATTACATGTAGGTGTTTATTCTTTGCCTAGAAGAAATACCTTTGTCTTTGTACATCATGATGTCACATAGAAGTGATATGCTTGGTTGATATCCAGTTATACTGCTATTCATCATAACATGGTAGACTTTACTAGCAGTTATTGTTCCTGAAAATACATATTACAAATACTTTCGTAACTTCATTCTCTTAATTTTATGAATTAAAAAGAAGGGATGTTATTCCCAGAGACAACATTCTCTCTTCAGGAAACGGGCTTTTGATATAAGATATTTTTTGCTATTTTCCCCAATAGTTTTAAGGTGAGGCAAAGCTTAATTGTATTTAATTTCTAATGGAGGCACAGGGTAATTCCCTCCGTTTGCACCAGCTATATTATAAACTACTTGTACTAATCATAAAGTACAGCATATGAGTATTTTGAGATACATTGCTGTATTTTTGCGAGTACAAGTAATTTAATTGTCATACCGTGGGTGGGAATCGTACCCACATACCAGAAACAGCAAGTAATTAGTTTACTTTTTTGAGAGAAAAACATATATAAACAAATGAATTTACCGGTTTAAGATCTTCATATTGATCTTCACACCCCCTCCACATTCAGTGAACTGATGTAAAGTTACAGATATTTTTCTAATTTAATCAACTGGATTATCAAAATTTGGGTACTCTTAACGTTATGACATCTGGGAGAGTGTGACCACCTGTAAAATAAATTACTTGTGTTAAATTATTTTTTGTTTTTTTCTAGACAAAGCTGCTTCTTCCAATAAAGTATTAACCCAACTGTACATGTGCAAATTCCACCATATGGTTCCCCAGTTTGTTTGTGGAGAATTACATGTTGGTGTTTATTCTTTGCCTAGATGAAATATCTTTGTTTTTGTACATCATGATGTCACATAGAAGTGATATGCTTGGTTGATATCCAGTTATACTGCTATTCATCATAACATGGTAGACTTTACTAGCAGTTATTGTTCCTGAAAATACATATTACAAATACCTTCATAACTTCATTCTCTTAATTTTATGAATTAAAAAGAAGGGATGTTATTTCCAGAGAAAAAATTCTCTCTTCAGGAAACGGGCTTTTGATGTAAGATATATTTTGCTATTTTCCCCAATAGTTTTAAGGTGAGGCAAAGCTTAATTGTATTTAATTTCTAATGGAGGCACAGGGTAATTCCCTCCGTTTGCACCAGCTATATTATAAACTACTTGTACTAATCATAAAGTACAGCATATGAGTATTTTGAGATACATTGCTGTATTTTTGCGAGTACAAGTAATTTAATTGTCATACCGTGGGTGGGAATCGTACCCACATACCAGAAACAGCAAGTAATTAGTTTACTTTTTTGAGAGAAAACAATATATAAACAAATGAATTTACCGGTTTAAGATCTTCATATTGATCTTCACACCCCCTCCACATTCAGTGAACTGATGTAAAGTTACAGATATTTTTTCTAATTTAATCAACTGGATTTTCAAAATTTGGGTACTCTAACGTTATGACATCTGGGAGAGTGTGCCCACCTGTAAAATAAACTACTTGTGTTAAATTATTTTTTGTTTTTTGTTTTTTTCTAGACAAAGCTGCTTCTTCCAATAAAGTATTAACACAACTGTACATGTACAAAATCCACCATATGGTTCCCCAGTTTGTGTGTGGAGAATTACATGTAGGTGTTTACTCTTGGCCTAGAAGAAATACCTTTGTCTTTGCACATCATGATGTCACATAGAAGTGATATGCTTGGTTGATGTCCAGTTATACTGCTATTCATCATAACATGGTAGACTTTACTAGCAGTTATTGTTCCTGAAAATACATATTACAAATACCTTCATAACTTCATTCTCTTAATTTTATGAATTAAAAAGAAGGGATGATATTGCCAGAGACACAATCCTCTCTTCAGGAAACGGGCTTTTGATGTAAGATATTTTTGCTATTTTCCCCAATAGTTTTAAGGTGAGGCAAAGCTTAATTGTATTTAATTTCTAATGGAGGCACAGGGTAATTCCCTCCGTTTGCACCAGCTATATTATAAACTACTTGTACTAATCATAAAGTACAGCATATGAGTATTTTGAGATACATTGCTGTATTTTTGCGAGTACAAGTAATTTAATTGTCATACCGTGGGTGGGAATCGTACCCACATACCAGAAACAGCAAGTAATTAGTTTACTTTTTTGAGAGGAAAAAATATATAAACAAATGAATTTACCGGTTTAAGATCTTCATATTGATCTTCACACCCCCTCCACATTCAGTGAACTGATGTAAAGCTACAGATATTTTACTAATTTAATCAACTGGATTATCACAATTTGGGTACTCTTAACGTTATGACATCTGGGAGAGTGTGACCACCTGTAAAATAAACTACTTGTGTTAAATTATTTTTTGTTTTTTTCTAGACAAAGCTGCTTCTTCCAATAAAATATTAACCCAACTGTACATGTACAAAATCCACCATATGGTTCCCCAGTTTGTGTGTGGAGAATTACATGTAGGTGTTTATTCTTGGCCTAGAAGAAATACCTTTGTCTTTGTACATCATGATGTCACATAGAAGTGATATGCTTGGTTGATATCCAGTTATACTGCTATTCATCATAGCATGGTAGACTTTACTAGCAGTTATTGTTCCTGAAAATACATATTACAAATACCTTCATAACTTCATTCTCTTAATTTTTTGAATTAAAAAGAAGGGATGATATTGCCAGAGACACAATCCTCTCTTCAGGAAACGGACTTTTGATGTAAGATATTTTTTGCTATTTTCCCCAATAGTTTTAAGGTGAGGCAAAGCATAATTGTATTTAATTTCTAATGGAGGCACAGGGTAATTCCCTCCGTTTGCACCAGCTATATTATAAACTACTTGTACTAATCATAAAGTACAGCATATTAGTCTTTTGAGATACATTGCTGTATTTTTGCGAGTACAAGTAATTTAATTGTCATACCGTGGGTGGGAATCGTACCCACATACCAGAAACAGCAAGTAATTAGTTTACTTTTTTGAGAGAAAAAAATATATAAACAAATGAATTTACCGGTTTAAGATCTTCATATTGATCTTCACACCCCCTCCACATTCAGTGAACTGATGTAAAGTTACAGATATTTTTCTAATTTAATCAACTGGATTATCAAAATTTGGGTACTCTTAACGTTATGACATCTGGGAGAGTGTGACCACCTGTAAAATAAACTACTTGTGTTAAATTATTTTTTGTTTTTTTCTAGACAAAGCTGCTTCTTCCAATAAAGTATTAACCCAACTGTACATGTGCAAAATCCACCATATGGTTCCCCAGTTTGTGTGTGGAGAATTACATGTAGGTGTTTATTCTTGGCCTAGATGAAATATCTTTGTCTTTGTACATCATGATGTCACATAGAAGTGATATGCTTGGTTGATATCCAGCTATACTGCTATTCATCATAACATGGTAGACTTTACTAGCAGTTATTGTTCCTGAAAATACATATTACAAATACCTTCATAACTTCATTCTCTTAATTTTATGAATTAAAAAGAAGGGATGTTATTTCCAGAAACAAAATTCTCTCTTCAGGAAACGGGCTTTTGATGTAAGATATTTTTTGCTATTTTCCCCAATAGTTTTAAGGTGAGGCAAAGCTTAATTGTATTTAATTTCTAATGGAGGCACAGGGTAATTCCTTCCGTTTGCACCAGCTATATTATAAACTACTTGTACTAATCATAAAGTACAGCATATGAGTATTTTGAGATACATTGCTGTATTTTTGCGAGTACAAGTAATTTAATTGTCATACCGTGGGTGGGAATCGTACCCACATACCAGAAACAGCAAGTAATTAGTTTACTTTTTTGAGAGAAAACAATATATAAACAAATGAATTTACCGGTTTAAGATCTACATATTGATCTTCACACCCCCTCCACATTCAGTGAACTGATGTAAAGTTATAGATATTTTTTTAATTTAATCAACTGGATTTTCAGAATTTGGGTACTCTTAGCGTTATGACATTTGTGAGAGTGTGCCCACATGTAAAATAAACTATTTGTGTTAAATAGTTTTTTGTCTTTTTTTGGGGTTTTTTTCTAGACAAAGCTGCTTCTTCCAATAAAGTATTAACCCAACTGTACATGTACAAAATCCACCATATGGTTCCCCAGTTTGTGTGTGGAGAATTACATGTAGGTGTTTATTCTTGGCCTAGAAGAAATACCTTTGTCTTTGTACATCATGATGTCACATAGAAGTGATATGCTTGGTTGATATCCAGTTATACTGCTATTCATCATAACATGGTAGACTTTACTAGCAGTTATTGTTCCTGAAAATACATATTATAAATACCTTCATAACTTCATTCTCTTAATTATATTAATTAAAAAGAAGGGATGATATTGCCAGAGACATAATCCTCTCTTCAGGAAACGGGCTTTTGATGTAAGATATTTTTTGCTATTTTCCCCAATAGTTTTAAGGTGAGGCAAAGCTTAATTGTATTTAATTTCTAATGGAGGCACAGGGTAATTCCCTCCGTTTGCACCAGCTATATTATAAACTACTTGTACTAATCATAAAGTACAGCATATGAGTATTTTGAGATGCATTGCTCTATTTTTGCGAGTACAAGTAATTTAATTGTCATACCGTGGGTGGGAATCGTACCCACATACCAGAAGCAGCAAGTAATTAGTTCACTTTTTTGAGAGAAACCAATATATAAACAAATGAATTTACCGGTTTAAGATCTTCATATTGATCTTCACACCCCCTCCACATTCAATGAACTGATGTAAAGTTACAGATATTTTTCTAATTTAATCAACTGGATTATCAAAATTTGGGTACTCTTAATGTTATGACATCTGGGAGAGTTTGCCCACCTGTAAAATAAACTCCTTGTGTTAAATTATTTTTTGTTTTTTTGTTTTTTTCTAGACAAAGCTGTTTCTTCCAATAAAATATTAACCCAACTGTACATGTACAAAATCCACCATATGGTTTCCCAGTTTGCTTGTGGAAAATTACATGTAAGTGTTTATTCTTGGCCTAGATGAAATATCTTTGTCTTTGTACATCATGATGTCAGATAGAAGTGATATGCTTGGTTGATATCCAGTTATACTGCTATTCATCATAACATGGTAGGCTTTACTAGCTGTTATTGTTCCTGAAAGTATATATTACAAATACGTTCATAACTTCATTCTCTTAATTTTATGAATTAAAAAGAAGGGATGTTATTGCCAGAGACAAAATCCTCTATTCAGGAAACGGGCTTTTGATGTAAGATATTTTTTGCTATTTTTTCCCAATAGTCTTAAGATGAGACAAAGCTTAATTGTATTTAATTTCTGGTGGAGGCACAGGGTATTTCCCTCCGTTTGCACCAGCTATATTATAAACTACTTGTACTAATCATAAAGTACCGCATATGAGTATTTTGAGATACATTGCTGTATTTTTGCGAGTACAAGTAATTTAATTGTCATATCCTGGGTGGGAATTGAACCCACATACCAGAAACAGCAAGTAATTAGTTTACTTTTTTGAGAGAAAAAAATATATAAACAAATGAATTTACCGGTTTAAGATCTTTATATTGATCTTCACACCCCCTCCACATTCAGTGAACTGATGTAAAGTTACAGATATTTTTCTAATTTAATCAACTGGGTTTTCAAAATTTGTGTACTGTAACGTTATGACATCTGGGAGAGTGTGCCCACCTGTAAAATAAACTACTTGTGTTAAATTATTTTTTGTTTTTTTTGTTTTTTTCTAGACAAAGCTGCTTCTTCCAATAAAATATTAACCCAACTGTACATGTACACAATCCACCATATGGTTCCCCAGTTAGCTTGTGGAAAATTACATGTAGGTGTTTATTCTTGGCCTAGATGAAATATCTTTGTTTTTGTACATCATGATGTCACATAGAAGTGATATGCTTGGTTGATATCCAGTTATACTGCTATTCATCATAACATGGTAGGCTTTATTAGCAGTTATTGTTCCTGAAAGTACATATTACAAATACGTTCATAACTTCATTCTCTTAATTTTATGAATTAAAAAGAAGGGATGTTATTGCCAGAGACAAAATCCTCTCTTCCAGAAGCGAGCTTTTGATGTAAGATATTTTTTTGCTATTTTTCCCCAATAGTCTTAAGATGAGGCAAAGCTTAATTGTATTTAATTTCTGGTGGAGGCACAGGGTAATTCCCTCCGTTTGCACCAGCTATATTATAAACTACTTGTACTAATCATAAAGTACAGCATATGAGTATTTTGAGATACATTGCTGTATTTTTTCGAGTACAAGTAATTCAATTGTCATACCCTGGGTGGGAATCGAACCCACATACCAGAAACAGCAAGTAATTAGTTTACTTTTTTGAGAGAAAAAAATATATAAACAAATGAATTTACCGGTTTAAGATCTTCATATTGATCTTCACACCCCCTACACATTCAGTGAACTGATGTAAAGTTACAGATATTTTTCTAATTTAATCAACTGGGTTTTCAAAATTTGTGTACTCTAACGTTATGACATCTGGGAGAGTGTGCCCACCTGTAAAATAAACTACTTGTGTTAAATTATTATTATTATTTTTTTTTTTTCTAGACAAAGCTGCTTCTTCCAATAAAATATTAACTCAACTGTACATGTACAAAATCCACCATATGGTTCCCCAGTTTGTTTGTGGAGAATTACATGTAGGTGTTTATTCTTGGCCTAGATGAAATATCTTTGTTTTTGTACATCATGATGTCACATAGAAGTGATATGCTTGGTTGATATCCAGTTATACTGATATTCATCATAACATGGTAGGCTTTACTAGCAGTTATTGTTCCTGAAAGTACATATTACAAATACGTTCATAACTTCATTCTCTTAATTTTATGAATTAAAAAGAAGGGATGTTATTGCCAGAGACAAAATCCTCTCTTCAGGAAGCGGGCTTTTGATGTAAGATATTTGTTTGCTATTTTTCCCCAATAGTCTTAAGATGAGGCAAAGCTTAATTGTATTTAATTTCTGGTGGAGCACAGGGTAATTCCCTCCGTTTGCAACAGTTATATTATAAACTATTTGTACTAATCATAAAGCACAGCATATGAGTATTTTGAGATACATTGCTGTATTTTTTGGAGTACAAGTAATTTAATTTGTTATACCCTGGGTGGGAATCGAACCCACTTACCAGAAACAGTAAGTAATTAGTTTACTTTATGAGAAAAAACATATATATATGGTGAATTTACCGATCTTCATATTGATATTCACACCCCCTCAACAATTGTACAAAAATGAATGAGACATAAGAAGCACTAACTAAAATACTTTTAGTCAGATAAAACGATACATATTATGAGTGATCAAATCTGCTGTGCACTTTTAACTAGGGATGTTGAAACTATCATGTGTTATGATTGATTGTTGATTACCAAGATATTTAGGTCTTAAAATTCTTACTTACTTAGTTAGTCCTTGCTATGTCTGATGGCACATAGGGCAAGGACAAGTTTCCTCCACTCTTCTCTGTTGTTGGCTTTTCTTTCTATTGTGGCCCATGCGTATCCTCTTTCCTTTATTTCATTCTCGATGGTGCGCCTCCATGTTGTTTTTGGTCTTCCTCTTTTTCTTTTACCTTCTGGTGTCCATCTTAGGGCTACCTTTGTCATATCTTTAAATAAGAGAAACAAAAATCTAAATTATTAAAACAAGCACTGACTGCCTCAAAGCATACATGTTTGGAGCATACAATTTAATCAATAGTGATGTGTAGATCCTTAAACTATATGTCATTGTGCATGGTCATATCTTCAATCCATTGTTATATATATATTCTATTTTTGCTTTGAAAAAGGAATGAATCTTACGGGAGTGTCAACAGTCAGGGGCGTTGGGCATGCACCAACACTAACAATCCTTACAAAGTCGGTGACGGGTCTATATTTATTCCGGATTTCCCCCGCTTCCGTTATGAATGATGATGTGCATGTTTTAATAAAATAAAATGCAGGTGCGGATCCAAAAGTTCTTAAAGGGGGAATTTCCAGGAGGTTAAATTGTTTATATTTGTAAAAATTTAGTTGGATTAAATTGAAAACATTTATGATCAAACAATATTATAAATCAATCGGAGTAAAAAAAACGTAAACAAGACGTCATTACATTTGTAAACACGGTGACGCAGTTTATTCATCGTGGCAGTTATGCACATATCGTCACGGTCGTAAGGAAATTTTCTTGAATTTGTTGGTTAGGAAAATAATTTATGACTACATGTATCCCGTAAAACTTGAAAATAATGTGAGATCGTGTGAATATTCATCTATAGTAGTTCCAACTTCCAAGGATATTGTGACACAACCTCGCAAATAAAATAGTACTGTTTACAAAACATCATAGACCTGCAAGAATAAATAAAATATATCATCCTAGCGGATACTTATCGATTAACTTGAAGAAAGTTATTCTAAATCTCGTATATTTTGTTGTCTGACTATCCCATAAAAAAGCGGGATCCTTATAAGAAGGGGAAATCAAAATAAGTATTTTCACCCTAAGCGACTGGCGGGTATTCGTACAAAAACCAGCTTTGTAATGTTAATGCTTTAAAGTTGGCATTATGTTAGATTTCTGCATGGTTTTATAGTTTATCATATTTATATCACATTAAACATGCAATTTGTAAATTATCATATTATGGAGCATCAAATAAAACTTTTTAAAAGTCCCAACTTAAAACTGGTATGCCCCTTTTGTTAAAGAATGTATAAAGTCTGTGTGTGTAAGACACTTTTGATGTACTAACTTAAAAATGACTTAGTTCAACTATATATCATTTTGTGATTTTCTAGAAGTCAAAATCCTGTAGGAATGCACACCTTTAGTATTTGTACATTAAACACACTACAAAATATTACAAAAAGGGAGGAACAGACAGGTGTTAAATAGTATGCCCTGATACAGGGCTATACATTAACAGTCATGTTCCATTCTTACATGTATGTCAAGCACATTATTATGGTGTGGTTTCTGTTCATGAGGCACTCCATCCTTTCTTGTTTATGCCAATGTCAGGAGACCAATAATAACATATAAGGATTAGTATGGGAAAAGTGCTAAATTCAGGAACAAGTCAGTCTTGGTTGGGCAAGATATGTACATGCACATGTACTTTGTAAATGATTCAACTGATAACTTTTGTAAATTATAGAGCGCACAAATTAAACAAATATTCTTTTACAAGAAAATATTTATTGCAAAAACAAAACATTATTAAAAGGTCAGCTACATGTATAACAAGATATGATTATAATCTAACGATTATGAAGTCTCCCAAACCGGCCACTGACATTTTGAAAATGGCAGACATCTTGAAAATGTTGAAAACGGAGAATTGCTCCTCGAATGGTGACCTATCACTATGTCAAATTTTATGTCTCTATCATTATCCAGTTAGAAGTTATCAACATTAATGTACGAAATTTCAAGTTTCCCATAGGATTCTATAGTAACCCCCATCCCCTTCGAACCCCCAAAAATATGGCTTTGACCCCCTTTACCACAAATCTGAAAACTTTAGGATCCACTAGAAACATATATCTATAACTCCACCAAGTTTCATGAAATTCTGTCCTGTAGTTCCTGAGATCTGCCGTGGAAAAGTTCATGGTGCACGGAAAGAAAGAAGAATAAGAATAATAATAATAAGAAATGGAGCAAAAACAATAAGTCTCCCAAACTTTGTTTGGGAGACTTAATAACAATGTTGTAAAATAACAAAACTATGAACTGGAACATTGAAGAATGGATAATAAAGCACATTCCCATCATCCTGGTGAAGTCTTAAGTTAATGATTGAATGAAAATTATATTGCTTTTAACTTCAAAAAGTTAATATTAGAGGACACTATGCAATTTTCTCTATTCTTTAGTTATTGAATTGAGAAGTTAAAAATCTAACAAAAGTGCCTGTGCTATTCAGGGATGGAAATTCATAGGAGCCCAGTCAGTAACCCCTAAAACTTAAGCGGGGTTACTATTTTTTCAACATTCTTGCTTGATCATACCTGTATAACACTGGGACACCAAAATATAAAATTTCCATCCCTGAGCAACACAAATGTGTGTATGGTATTCACAACAATCATGACCACATAGACGAGAGGCAAAGGGTGAAGGAAGACAGGGGGTGGGAGAAAGGAGAGGGTGGAAGACTGGAGAGAGGTGGGAAAAATGAAGGAGACAGGAGATAAAGGGGGAGAAGGGAGAAAGGAGTCGAGGGAGAGAGAAAGGAGAAGAGGAGAGGGAGAAGACTACCCCCTGTCCTCCCCCTCATAGATTGAGGGACAGTTTTTGTCTTTTTGGAATCGCGAATGCACATCACACCCCTGTCATTTGAAAATTAACAAAGTATAGCCCCCCCCTCCTTTTCGATGTTGCCAATAAAGCAAAAGACCAAGACTCCTTTTGCAAAAAATGACCCACCACAAGACCTTTTTAAGAGTAAATATGTATTGGTAAAGACAAACGATTACATGATTTTTTGCGGATAAATTCCAAAACAGACAAAGTGTTGTACCCTAGGCCCCTGTACCCGTTGAATGGCGTATTTTTTGTCTTTTTCAACATATTATTTCGATTTCAGTTTTGTGATTGTGAAGGAAATACATTGCAACTATATTGTGTACCAAACTCAGAGAAGTCACACTCGTATATGTCTATAGAACGAGTCTTACGAGGATAATTTGAAGCACTGGAACATTCATTCTGGCCATTGCTGGTAGAGTGTATGAGTGACCCGACACGTCATCAAAGGTCATTTTATAGCACTTGTAAATAAATAAGACAGTAATATGATTGTTTATTTTTACTGGAATGGGCTCCAGAGTTCATACACCTTTTTTGTGAGAAAATTCCATGACATTTCAAGGACTTTTCCAGGATTTTTTAAATTTTTCCAGGACCAACTTTAAGCAAACTGTCAACGGGTATAAGTGAAATTTTGAGTAATTACATGATTTATCATGTTCTAACCTTTGTATATGAGTATATAAGAAATTATCCATCATAAACAGCACACTTGGTAGCCATGTATGCCAATGTGACCTGAACTACCATCAAAATGGAAGTGGCCCGTTGGACAATGAGACAATTACAACCCTTTCAGTTTTCTATTTAAATGTATAACTTAATTCTATTATAGCTTGGATGTCCAGCTGTTTTTTTTTAAGTTGCTGAATTAGAGATTCATCAAATAAGAGAACATATATATCTTCTTTTCTTATCTTTCTTGTGATTGATTCCATCAAATATGGACGGATTCAAGACTGCCAAAGAGCATGCTTCGGTTCTCCAAGGGCCATTTGTTTGCTATCATATCGTCTTGAGAACATACTCTGAAAAACCTGTACATTGTCTGTATAATTTATGAAAGAAAAGTGTCTTTTTACCGTGTTTAATGTCAAAATTATATCTCCACTTTTATGAAATCTGTTGCTGCCACAGACTCCTTCAATAATTGTTTTGTAGGCTGGACACTGGCTGGTTCCACTTGATTATTAACCCACACTGACAGTCTCAAACTGCTTTTCTGTTTATATGCTCAGAGTGTTTTGATGACTAAATGTGACTTTTAAGTCCACTCTTCCTCCTATATTACTGATGTTAATATCCTTTATACACGCATTACATGATGCAGCTTTAAATTTGTTCTGTATTTGAGAGACACTTATATTCTAGCTTTTCAAGCCATTTAATTTTAAAAGAAGAGTTTCCAGCCATTTTGTGGCAAAAACTACAATATGCTGTATTTGTATGTGGAAGCTGTCATTTTTAAAATATGGAAATACACATCTCATAAGCGAGCTATATTAAACAATTGGTAGATAATTTATTTTTCGAAAAATCATGATGTTTAGTGTTCCTCTGGGCTCTTCTTCAAGGGCAGTTTCACCCATATTTGAAATTTTTATAATGCAGGAAACTGTAGTACATTAGGAAACCAGTCTATGCATACAGTTTTCCGCCATTACGAAGTTGTTTCCACGTGGTGTTTCCCGGTTTTGTTTTCATATGCGCATGTGCTAATCAACAATTTTGTCATACCATTTGTGCTGTTCAAATTGATCTAGTGAATGATGGCTATCCCTTGGAGATCGGTAAGTGAAAACCTTATTTGGTAATTCTCCGCAAAGGTCAAACAGGCGGAAATTGTGTCACTACGAACAAAATGCTGATGAGTATGGACTGCTGCAAACCTTTTTAAACATGCAGCGAGCGTGAGAACCGGAACCATCCAAATTTGGTGGGAAAAAATATGTCAGTTCTGTCATATTTTCGGCCTTTAAGACTGTAAGACTTGTAAATTCAGATAGTTATGATCTCAATTCACGCTTTGGTGTCCCCAAATTTTGGACATTGAAATTTACATTCCATAGCAAAAAAAAACAAAAAACTAAATTTGTTATCAATGCCGCCACCAACATTAGAATATATCTTCCGTTCTTCTTTACTAGACTGTATGTACTAACAAGACTATTTGATCCACCTGAGCCCTTTGGTAGCCAAGGGGACGAAGATATATTACCTCCATATCGATCCTAACATTATTACTGAAGCACGATAGGTTGCACACTTCCAACTCGAGCACTTTAGAAATTAGAGCAAGTATAACAAATGTCAAAATGAGACTACACTATAATATATTGATTACATCTACCATCTTACTAGCACATAGTCAGTTTAAGGCTAAACTATATCATGTCCAGCCTCATGAACATAACATGTTAGGCCATTGTGAAAAAACAGATGGGAAAATATACAATCACTCCATCATGACTGGAATTATTGCATCACAGCTGAAGGTAAACAAAAGCAGACCTGTCAGTAAGCACATCTTTATAATTTTACTTGCCTTTGATACAAACAAACACAGGACCAAGAAGTCCAAAATGGTCATGCAGCACTTGCAATAAAGCAGTAACATGGAAACAAAAAGCTCTCTGCTGTGATTCCTGTGAAACATTGTTTCATATTACATGCCAACACATACAATCAAATATATTCCGATTCATGGATGCAAGCAATATATCATGGGAAAGCTTGCAATGTGGAATGCCAAATTGTTCTACCTCATTGTTTAATTCCTCCTATACCTTTGAAACTGAAAATCAGTTTTCAAGTCTCAGTAAGTGTTCCGATCTAAGTAGTCCTGGTATACCTAATGCCACTTCCTCTCCAAAATATGATCTAAACAAATGTAAGAATAAAACAACAAAAAAACAAAACACAAAAGAGTAAAGTAAAAAGACCTATTAGTAATTATTATAATTCTAAATATAAATTTCCAGTCTATTTATAATAAAAAACAAGAATTGCAAGAAATTATATATTCAGCAAAACCAGACATAATAATAGGAACAGAAACATGGGTAGATAATACAATGACAGCCACAGAGCTCTTTCCAACAAATATGTTCAATGTCTTTAGAAAATACAGACCACCAAATAACAAAAATAAAAGCCATGGAGGTGTACTATTGGCAATAACTAAAGATTGTATTAGTTCAGAAGTAAAAGAATTACAAACAAATTGTGAAATTTTCTGGGCTGAAATAAACATTACTGGAACAAAGCAGATTTTGATTGGTAGTTATTATAGACCACCTTCTGATGAAGGAACATCATTAGAACAACCAGAGATATCACTACGTAGAGTAAATAATATAACATCATCTCATCTATGGTTAGGGGGAGACCTTAATTTAGGCCATATTGATTGTTCAGTAATTGTTCAGTACCTTCACTTATTACAGGCAAGCCAAATGCTAAACACCTTCAACATCTATTAGACATCACATCTGATCATAACTTACATCAAATGACAGATATCCCAACCAGAAATGACAGATTGTTACATCTTTTCTTTGTATAAAATCCAACAAGTTTAAACAAACTTACTACTTTACCTCCTATCGGTCTTGTTGACCATGACATTGTCTACATAGAACTAGATACGTGGCTAAAGAGGGTAAGAGAAAGTCCAAGAAAAATCATGAGATATGATAATGCAAACTGAGAAAATATCAGAACTGATTTAAATGACACAATGAGAACAATAAAGGATCAATACACTTCATGTAAAGCTAATGAACTATGTAATATATTTAAAGTAGACCTAATAAAATCCATAGAAACAAACATACCACACAAGATAACATACAAAAACAGACTACCGTGGGTTGCAAACAATGTACGAAAACATATAAATAAATAGAATAAAGCATACAATAAAAGGAAAACAAATCCAACGAAATATAAAACACTCAAACACCAGGTTCAAAAAGAATGACGAAAAGCATATCATGATTATATTGAAAAAATTATATGTGTCCTTCCAATCGGGGAACCAGACCAACACATACCATCAAACGTTAAACCTAACAAAAACTCTTTAGTTATATCAAAAGCATTTGAACAGGCAACGCTGGTGTAGCCCCTCTAAAACGAGACGGTATCCTAGTCACATACACAGTAGAAAAAGCTGATATTTTAAACAACCAATTCCAGTCTGTATTTACAAATGAAACAGACACAGATATCCCAGACAAAGATCACAGTCCTCACTCTAAAATGTCACAACTAAACATATCATCAGCTGGAGTATCAAAACTTCTATGTAATCTAAATCCACACAAAGCATGCGCACAAGACAATATACATGGGAGAGTATTAAAAGAATTAAACGAACAAGTTGCACCAATTTGAACATCTATTTTTTCAAAATCATCAAAATCAGGAGAAATACCCAAAGACTGGAAACATGCAAACGTAGCGCCAGAATTCAACAACGGTGAAAAATATAAAGCAGTAAATTACCGCCCTATATCCCTTACATGCATCTGTTGTAAAGCTATGGAGCATATCATAACCAGCAACAACATGACATATCTAGAAAACAACAACATTCTTTATGATCTTCAACATGGCTTCAGAAAATCTAGATCATGCGAATCGCCACTATTACAACTTATTCAGGAACTTGCCAAAATACCAATAAGAACATACAGACTGATTTGATCATTATGGACTTTGCTAAAGCATTTGATAAGGTACCACACCGTCGCCTTCTTTATAAACTCAAATATTATGGCATACAAGAAAACACCCTACTCTGGATCCAAGCCTTTCTGTCAGACCGTACACAAACAGTTGTTGTAAATAGAATATCTTCCAATACAGTACCAGTTACACCAGGTGTTCCCCATATTGGGACCTATATTATTTCTCATCTACATAAACGACTTTCCAGAATACCTATCACATAGTATATTAAGACTTTTTGCAGACGACAGCATCATTTACAGGGATATCAAAACACAAGATGACTGCATTAAACTCCAACAGGACCTAGATTCAGCAGCACGATGGGAGGCAGATTGGCTTATGGCCTTCCATCCAGATAAATGCACTAAGCTCACAGTTGCCCACAAAAAACCAATCCAGCATAATTATATTCTCCACAACCACATCCTAGAATCAGTAACATCTGCAAAATACCTTGGCATCACTTTACAATCAAACTTAAAAAGGAACCTACATTATGACAAATCCCTTGGATTCTTGAAACGAAATTTAACAGTTTTAAACACAGACATTAAATCTAGAGCTTACCAAGCATTAGTAAAACCAAAGCTTGAGTACGGCTGCAGTGTATGGGATCCACATACCAACGAATATAAAAAGAAAAGAAAAATGGTGCAAAGGCGAGCAGCTCGCCACACTATGAACAATTACCACAACACTAGTAGTGTCAATACAATAATCGACACTCTAGGTTGACCAAGACTAGCTGAGCGCCGCCTCAAAACACGACTCATTATGTTTTACAAAATTACACACTGCCTCATTGCTATTCCAACAGACATATTTGTGCCATTAGACAACAGGTTAAGAAAACATCATTCACAATCCTACCAACACATACAAACATCTAAAGATACATATAAATGGTTATTTTTTCCTCATACAATTATACAATCGAACATGCTACCGCAACATACAGTTCAATCAACCATAATAGACAAATTTAGAGAACAGTTAACACCAACTGTTCTCTATCCACTTCTGTAAACCAATGATTCCAATGTACATAGTTTTACCACAAAATGTGTAAGAAAAAAAAATAAAAATAAACAATTTGTAAAGAATAATCTTCAACTCAAGTGTAATATACAAAAATGTATATATATATTTATATATATATTTTTGTTTCTTTTTAAATCAATTATCACGCATGCACACCATCAAGTAATCTTCAACTATGAAGTTTTGCTGTTAACTAAAGAAGAAGAAGAAAATAGTGTAGCATTTATTTTCCATTGATGACAAACTACCTGACGGCTTGTCCTTACGGGAAATTCCTATTTGATTCGCTCACACAATTATTTGACATTAGAAAGGATTGTTCCTCTTAGAGTTTCCAAGCAACACACTTTTTTCAGCTTTCTAAGAAAAAATATGCATAGTTGTATGTTCTATTTTTGGGGTAAAACAGGTGTCCCAGTACATGGGGTACTAACTTCCAATGCATTTTCCTTAAATTTGATAATCTGCATAAAACTTGTTTATGTCCCATTATTTTACAAATATTGTCAAGATTGTAATTTTGATCTATCAACATTTTGTATATAATACAAATCCATTAAATATATAATTAAGTGTGTGTCCTTTGTTTTGTGTCACTGATGTTCCCAAGTTACATTATGTGAATGTATAAGAATTATTTATTTTTGTTTGAACATAAATTGATAGTTAATCTAATTGAGAGGACCTTCCATAGATGTTTCCTATCAAGTTTCAGGTAATTTGGCTGAGGGGTTTAAGAGGATGAGACTAAAATGTGAAAAGTTAACAGACGACAAACGACGGACGCCAAGTGATGGCAAAAGCTCACGTTGCCTTTTGGCAAGGTGAGCTAAAAAAAATAAAAGGTGTTTGGATTTTTACAATATTTTGTAAAAGGGTATTCGATGTTACCTAGATTATACAGAAAATCAAAAATATGGAATTAATATATTTCCCTTATTATGAACTAATTATGATCCACAACAGAAAACATATTATTTCAAATGGCAGGCAGCAATCATTTAGAAAACAAAACCATAAACTTTCCCAAATACATCACTGCTGTTACCATGTAAAAAGTAACATTAGTGACAGTTTTTGACAACACTGTTCAAACATTATGTTTGTCAAAAAGACATAAAAAAAACACTTGGTGTTCAGTCGACAGTGTACATATGCTCATTTTAGTACTTTAGCATTGATACACAACTAAAATTGTTTATGATATGCAAAAGAAATTTAGTCACACAATATCATGATGTTACCATGTAATTTTCACCATTATTTTAAGATCAGAGTACATTAATACAATTTGTCGTAATTGCATTGTATTTGGATATTAACAAATTATACAGATGTCACAGTTACCCATCATATAAATTACCACGAAAATGACCTTTTAAGTTGAAATGTCTCTGATGTTACTAATTTATGTCCATGATGTTGCCTCCAAAAAAAAGAATTTTACGGTGTATATTTGTAGCATGATTGTCTTTGAAAGTAGCCTACTATATACAATTTAAGGTTTTTTGTATTCTCCGAAAGAACAATCTAGCTATGGTAAACTATATTCCCAAAATAAATCAACAACACTATTGACATTCGTTACGTTACATGACAAGTGAGGTAAGATGGTAATTTCGTCTATCAGAGAAAAGAATAAAATCAAATTATTATTCTTATATGCATATTTTTTTTAATAAATTTACAAATATATGGAGCTAAGTTTTTTTGGTTTGTTTTAACAACAATACTATTTCATTCAAACGCTTGTTACAACCAGCTTCATAAGCCCAATCTTCTAATGAAGCAATATATATATATATAATATAAATATAGAGAAATTTGCGACACAATAATATTAAAATAATTCATATTCAAATAGTTTACAAATAATTCTGTAGTCTTTTCAGAAAAGAACTTTTCTGAATTATTTCATTTCCTCTATATATTTGAAGGTATTCCCTAACAAACAATGAGTAAACATCAAGCCTTTTAGTTGTTTTGCTCTGAAATGTAATATGCCTTCTATATTGAAAATCCAATGATTGTAAGAAAATAATTGAAGTCATAATATTAGGTATATAGGCTTTAGACAGGTAATACGGGCTCATATAACCTGTCTGTGTTTTACATTTCCTGAGCCGAAGGCGAGGGAAATATACAACTCAGACAGGTTATATGAGCCCGTATTATCTGTCTAAAGCCTATATAACGAATGTGTCATACTGCAATACCATGGGTCCATATTACCTGTGTAAAGCCTAAACAAAGAACATGACTACTATACATGTATTGTCTCATGAACATTTAACCCCAGCTATGACTTTGCTTTAAAGAAGAAATTAATTCTTCAACATATTTAATAAACAACTTAACAATTTTAACAGAAAAATAACAAATGATTTAGAATTGCCTCAATATCGGCGTCAGAGTGACAGGCGAACCAGGGGGTCGCCATCTTGATTACGTATGATTTCAAAATGAGTTATCTTTCTTGGCACGTGCTTTCATATTACCGGCTAGAGCCGTATAATATGGATTAGTAAAATCGAGTAAATAACCAGTCGGATCACTTAGATTTTCTATTGCAGTATGACAATAGCTTTTATCGAATATTTTATAACCGAAAACAAGATGATATAAAGTTATATCATTTTCTATGCCACTTTTTTTTTAAAGATTCTTTTATTTTGCCCCAAAACTCTTTGAAAAAAATACAAATCCTAATGTAGTGACTATAGTCTTCCACTATATTACATAAATTGCATAAACTATTTTTCATGATTTTCCATTTTAAAAGTAGCTTTTTAGTAGGAATAAAGAAATGTAATAATTTCCATCTGAAAACCGTCAACTTATTTTCACTTAAATAATTAAATATAAAATAACAGTTTCACATTTTGGTAGTTTTTTTTGTAAATGGGTATTCCATGTATTAAAACCATTGGTTTTGTAAATTTCTCATTGAAAAGCAATTTATAAAGATTTGTATTCTTTAGGATTGAAAATCTATAGGGATTTCTCTTAATTAATACATAATTTTTACAAATATTGACTACACTTTTTGGGGAATTTTCTGTTTTAATGATATCTACCCATTCTTTTGGAATTGCTTTTTTCATGATGGTGAATTCTGTGATCCAATTGGTTTTATTATTCAAACGGTTTAAAATAAAATTGTGTGATATCTCGCCATTTTCATCTAAAATATCATTTACATAAATCAAATCACTATTTATCCAATTATTAAACAACAGAGTTTTGTGATCAAACTTGATCAATTTGTTTCCCCATATAATTTGCTTGCTGACGTCGGCAAAATTTAAGGGTGTTCTAGTTTGACCACCTCCTATTTTGTTCCAACTTCGAAGTACTTCTCCATAAAATTCAGGAATCTGTTTAGCATATTTGTTAACTATAATATTATCTAAATTCTGTGAGAATACTAACCATTTTTTTCCTAATTTTGCAAAATACTTACATGGTATAACTTTCCAATTAACTAATTGATTACTAACAAGTCTACTTACCCAAGATGCTTTAAGAGACATAAAGTAACTTTGAATATCGATCATTTTAAGACCCTATTTCCAAGTTTCCCTACTACAGTGTTTCGTTTTACTTTATCAGGTTTATTATTCCAAATAAATTTGAAGCATTTGCTATCTATTTCTTTCCTATATTTTGCTGGAACAACACAAGTACTAGCCACATATGTAAATATTGGAACAATTAAAGATTTGATTATCAAAATTTTCCCTAAGATTGTTAAGTTTCTTTTTGTCCATAAAAGTAATAAAATATTCATTTTTTCTATTTTATTTTCCCAATTTAATTTTTCACATTATTCTTTATCATGTCCAAAATATATCCCTGGAGTTTTAACTGGTTTATCTGTCCATTTAATTCCCCCCACTTTTTCTTTGCAATGCTTAAGTTTCTCTATCCATAAACCTTCTGTTTTATCTTTATTCATAATAAGTCCCGAAAAAGAGCCATACATTTCAATTTCATTTAATGCTAATGATATCTCAGTTTTAGAGTTGAAAAATAATGTTGTGTCGTCCACCAATTGAGAAATTGTAATGCTATGGTAACCCTTTTATATTTTTATTATTTCGAATTCTCAGTGCCATGATTTCTACTGATAGCACACACAGGAGGGTCGACAAGGGACACTTTGACGGATCCCTCTGGTGTTTCTAAGCATTTCAGATATCCACCCATTATTAATGACACAGGTCTGAATATCAGTATACATTGTTTTAACCCAATTTACAAACGAATCATTAAAACCAAAACGTTTCAAAGTTAACAACATAAAATCCCATTCTAATGAATGGAAAGCTTTTTTAAAATCTATAAAGACCAGAGAACCCTCTATTTTGTAGATGTCTTCATAATCTATTTTATCTTGTTTATCAATTAAGTCGTTAATTAAAGTTTGATATTCTAGTTCCTGTAAAATAGAATTGTTTATTTTCCAAAGCCACGACCCTTTTCTTGTACCCCAGATCGCAATTTTAGAAACACACGCAGATGGTCTGTTGATTGTATAAATGCAGGTTTAATTTTACATGATTCAACAAGCATATGACAGTCCATCTCTATGAATATCATATCTATTCTACTGGCTTGAGATTTATCTTTTCTTCGCCATGTAAACTGCTGTACATTTTCATTTAAATCTCTCCAAATATCTGTTAATTTGTTACTTTTTATTAGTTTTAAGACTACTTACCTGTTGCGGTTTTGTATTTTTGCGACTTGCACTTTTTCTATCAGTTTGGTTCATTGCCTCATTGAAGTCTCTCTCTCCCCCTCCCTAATATTGGTATCCCAGTCACGTATTCTTTCACAATTGAGCTTCCCTTTTTGAAAAATGCATTTTTTTCTTGCAGTTTTACAATTAGGTGCATAAATACAGACTAATGTAAAAATTGTATCATCGATTTAAATATTTATTAACAACAATCTTCCATCTTTATCCTCCCATTTATCTAGTATAGCAAAATTCAATGATTAATTTACAAGTATAGAAACCCCCCTACTAGCAGATGTGCCGTGACTACTTACTATTTCAAATTTAGAATTGTTTCGAATTTCTTTTTCTATATTCTCGTCTATATGTGTTTCTTGTAAAAATGCTATTGAACAGACATGTGTTTTCACCCATTCAATAACTCTATTTCTTTTTTCCTTCGAGTGCATGCCATTTACACTTAGGCTACACAAATTTATCAAATTATTCGAGCCCATATATATTCAATATATACAAATTTTGATTAATAAATTCACCTTATATTATACTAACAATTACACAATAAATATATAATATATCATATTCATATAAGAAAAAATATACACAAATATAAACTTTATTTAAAAAATCAATCATACCCGTAAATTCTAACTGATCGTTCCCAACTTCCGTTTTAAATTTTTTTTGACCTATTGTGACCGTGCCCCATATTAAGTTGACAAGACATCCTGACACGTGTAGTCTATCATTTGTCAATATTAATTGGATTTCACTCTTTATGGACATTGTCATTATAACAGAATTAACTTTGAAATAAGTGTGTATTATTCCGTAGTTGTGTGTTAATTCACAAATCTGTTTTATAGATATAACTGATAAATTGAATACAAAATGCGGCTACATACATTCAAGTAAGTGCATTCTATTGATACTCCTTAGGAAGCACGTCTTAATTAGCCACATTTATACAATAATATTGTGTTGTCCATGTTATATGCCGAAATATGTCCCAAGGTTAGAAGGCATAATTCACGACCCGGATTATTATTCTGAATGTCTTTGGTGATTGTATACTATGAATGTCTTTGGTGATTTAAAAAAATGAAATTTGTCTAAAATATATTGATAGTATACAAATTGGAAAATCATATTCATTTAAATTCAAGAAATATTTAATTTCAACAATAACAATGAACTGTACATTGTAAATTGTACACTGTTAAAAGCGTTCATGTGATCCGTTTTAGACCCCGCCTATTTAAATGACGTAACATTGTTCTAAGCTCCGCCCATCAGCATAGTAATGACTCCAACAATAGTACTATGCGAGTGCATAGTACAACGACGCTATTTATTCTTTGTAAAATTAAGTTTCGATAATATCATGTCAATTATAATGAAAGTGTCTTACATGAAGAGTAATAATTGTTGATATACCGACACAGGTATGCTAATTCTATCGTGATATAGTGTGAATGAAATATAATAAGGCTCGTGTATGTGCCTGTATTTTATTATTTCGCATACTTCTGTTATGTTTCTAAATGATTTACATATTAATTGTTTGAAAAAATCACAAAACAACACGTGTGTTTGTGATGCATTAGGGCCTATTGTATACATTTGTTCTCCGTGTGTAGCTATAAATAGTACGGAGAAAAACCAACCGAGTACATATTCACTAAATAAGGGTAATAACAAAATTACCGAATTCCGAACAATCTTACAAAGGGAAAGTCAAAACTCATAATTATATAAACATACACAATCAGTCAACAACCGGAAAACTGTGAAAACCGTAATGACCCTGACTTGGTACAGGCATTTCTAAAGAAATGGTGGGTTGAATCAGATTTTAAGGCGCCAAACCTCCCGCTCTCATTACGGTTCAAATGAAGTGTAAGCACAGAACACGCTTTGTATTGTTAACATGCTTATATAGGCTTGCATAAAGCTGTTGCACCATGTCAATGTGCAATATTTTGTAGCTAATAATATATTAACATTTTTGCAGCATAACAACATTGATATTTCATTTTTTTTCAGCTTCGGAAATAGATATTTATTAACATTTTCTACTTTGATTAATTCCGTTAAAAACATTATTTCTCTCTGTATAGCTATAAATAGCACACGGGAAAACCAGTGGAGTGCATATTCACTAAATAAAATGTAAACATGATACACGATTTCTATTAATGTTAATATGCTGATGTATGTTTGTAATTTAGAAATACAGATTTTCATCCATTTCAATATCTAATATTTTACAGATAAAAAAATATAAACTTTTTTGCAATTTAAATACACTGATATTTCATTTTCTTTTACATTAAGAAATAGATATTTGTAAACACCATGTTCTACTACATTTAAGACATATTCAACTACATGTAATAAATATCTTTGAAAAGGATTTTTTTTTACAATTATAAATCACGCTCATGCTCAAAATAAGAGCATATAAATAAATTGTTTGAACAGTTATATTTATATGTCTACATATTATATATTTCAATCTACCATCTGGTAATTTAACTCTATGTTGGCGCTTATACATTGTTTTTGTTTTTATTATTTTTTTTATTGATTTACCCGGTAAAATAAAAATTAATATGTGCATCAATAATGATACAGTTATTACACCTTGGCTTTTTTTAGCCATTGTTTTTGTTAGTCTGGTCATCTTATCTGTCAGGTGGAGTTGGAGGTGTATGACTTTTTACTGTCTGTTTAGGTCCATGTGATACTGGTGTTTTCATAAATGTTTCCATTGTTTTTTGTTCATGTTTCATTGTATCTTTTTCCCCACTTGCTTTTGAATTTTTGGTTGAATCGGTCGTAGAAAATGTTAATACAGGTTAAATCCGTGACCATAATAGAGAAATACACGACATTAAAGTGACGACGAGTGACGGGATATGTTCAGTAGACATTCATTTACAAGATGGATAGTGTTTTATTGCCGGATGTAACGGGAATACCCAATTTCAACGTTTCTGAAGCGACAGGCATTGCCGAGAGATGGAAACGATGGTTGCGTGCACTTGTACTATATTCCACGGGGAAAGGCGTGACTGATAACAATCAGAAATATGCATTGTTGTTGCATACAGCGGACATGGACGTTCAGGACATATTCTGTACTTTGCCTGACGGAGCTGGTAATGATCAATACGAAAAGGTGGTGAGTGCCCTTGATACCAATTTCAAACCACAGACAAATTCCACATTTGAACGATCTTTATTTCGAAGGACAGTGCAGTTACCTAATGAAATGATTGAACAGTATATAACCAAATTACGACAGAGAGCAGAAACCTGTCAGCTTGGCAATCGGAACGCCATCGACGTACGGATACGCGATCAGGTTGTTGATAAATGCCTGAATCACAGTTTGAGGCGGAAACTTCTTGCGAAAGGTAAGACTCTTAACCTTACTGTGCTACGTGAAACAGCGAAAGCGTGCAAGGACTCTGCAAGACACGCCAAGGCCATTGAGAATCATATGCAAGCCGTGAAAAGCGATGTGAACCGGGTAGTTTGTTAAAAAGAATTCCCCGGGTGCGAATTCTTCTCACAGTGCTAAACCAGTATCGATTTGTTATATTTGTGACTTTGAAGGTCATTTGAGAACTGAACCAAAATGTCCGGCGCGTGGAAAGAAGTGCAGGAAATGTTCCCAAGTTGGTCATTTTGAGAAGCAATGCAAGACAAAAGATCATAATAAACATTTTAAACGAAAGCAGGGAAAAGTGCACAAGTGTCGGAACAACCGCCAAATGTGTCCAGTGATGATGAATATGCTTTCAGTGTAAACCAGAGAAATTCAGTAACCGAAAATATAGTGGTAAATGTGGGAAATGTCGATTTGAAGATATTATCGATTCTGGTGCGTCCTGTATTATATAGGAAAACAGCTATGGAATTTTCTGAAGGAAAACCATGTTGCGTGTGCATCGTCAAAGTCTACGAAGGAGCTTTATGCGTATGGAACCCAGGGACCGTTGGAAATAGCTGGAACATTTACGGCAACCGTGAAATGTAACTCCAAGACTATTCATGATGTTGAATTTGTTGTGATTGATGGCAAGGGACAAGCGATACTTGGCCGTGCTACTGCATTGAAACTTGGAGTCATTAAACTTATACATAACGTCACAGAACCCACAACAGCACCGAAGGACATTTTTGATAAATACCCTGAATGTTTTATGGGTATTGAAAAGTTGAAATCGTTTCAACTCGAGATTCCGATTGATCCAGAGCCGGAACCAGTGATACAGCCGTTGCGACGAATACCATTCAATTTGCGAGATAAAGTGGAGAAAAAGTTGAACGAACTTTTAGATCTTGATATTATTGAACGTGTTGAGGAGCATAGCTCCTGGGTGTCTCCAGTAATATGCGTGCCCAAGCGTTCAGGTGTAGACATAAGACTACTTAGATATGAGAGTTGCGAACACCAGTGTGAAGCGGGTTAGACATCCAATTCCAACTATTGATGAGCTACTTCAAGACATGAACTCTAGTAAAATATTTAGTAAACTTGATGTAACATGGGCATACCATCAAATAGAGTTAAAACCTGAACCTAGGGAAATCACTACTTTGTTACTCATAAGGGTATATTTAGGTATAAACGTCTCATGTTCAGGGTGAGTTGTGCCCTTGAGATGTATCAAAAGGTAATGCAACAGGTGCTACAGGGTTGTGAAGGGGTCCATAATATTATGGACGATAGTATTGTTCATGCTAGTAATCAGAAAGAACATGACAAGTGTCTTGAAAATGCTGTAAGAGTCCTGAGGGACAAAGGCATTACTTTGAATAGAGGAAATGTCAGTTGAATATGTCTCAAGTAGTGTTTATGGGTCATGTATTATCGGACCGTGGTGGAGATCCTGCTAAGGTAAAGGTTAAAGCAGTAGTTGAGGTGCGAGAACCAAAGACTGCTGTAGAAGTACGCAGTTTCTTGGGTCTTGTAAATTATAGCGCCATATTCATTCCTGACTTGGCTACAGTCTCAGCCCCACTCCGTGAACATACCCGTAAGAATTATGTCTGTAGATGGGGTAAATCGGAACAGAAATCGCTTGAGGAGCTTAAGAAACGTCTCACGATCGCAGAAACATTAGGTTACTATGACAAAAACGCACCAACGAAGGTGATTGCTGACGCGAGCCCGGTTGGCCTCGGGGCACTGCCCGTGCAGGAGCAAGAAGATGAGCTACGCGTTATATCATAGGCGAGTCGGAGCTTGAACGACACGGAGCGTCGATATTCACAGACGGAAAAAGAAGCCCTTGCGCTTGTCTGGGCATGCGAGCGATTCCATGTATATATTTACGGGAGCGAGGTCGAGTTATTAACGATTCATATACCTCTTGAATGCATCTATTCTCCAAAGTCAAAAGTTTGTGCTAGAATTGAGCGTTGGGTTTTACGTATGCAGCCCTACATATTTAAGGTACGGTATATTCCGGAACCAAAGAATATAGCAGATGCATTCTCGCGTTTGATAAAGGAACATGTAACTGAAAGGAGCGCGACCGAATACTATGTTAGGTTTGTAGCTACCGAGTCAAACCCAGTTGCTATGACAACACGCGAGATGGAGCGAGCCTCCAAAGCCTATTCGGAATGAATTATGCGCGATCGGTAAGTTAGTATTACGCGGAACGCGAATTGTCGTGCCTACAATTTTACGCGAACATGTACTTGAATTGGCTCACGAGGGACATCCTGGCATTGTGTCGATTAAAATCCATTTGAGGAGTAAAGTTTGGTGGGCGAGCATTTATAAGTGCATCGAGCGGTATTGTAAAAGCTGCTACGGGTGTCAATTATTTAGTCAACCTAGCAAAGCAGAGCCGAGGACGTTTGGACCTCTGCCTAGCGAACATTACATATTTGTTCCTGTTGATTATTACAGCCGTTATTTTGAGGTGGCTATTACAAAACCAATTACGTCCGAGAAAATTACTTCACTTATTTCGAAGTTTTGTCTGAATCACGGTTTGCCGTTGTCTATTCATACCGATAACGGTCGTTAATTTACGAGTCAACATTTTAAAGATTTTATGCTAGAAAACGAGACTCGCCATCGAACAACGCCTCTATGACCGCAGGCAAATGGTGAAGTAGAGCGGCAAAAGCGTTCCATAATGAAGCGAGTACGAATAGCTCAAGCTGAGGGTCGTGATTGGAAATCAGAACTTGACAAATTTCTTATCATGTATAGGAGTACTGCTCATACGATAATGGGTGTAAGTCTGTCAGAGTTACTTTTTGGGCGCAAGATTCGAATCAATTGCCGGAGTTAATAGACTAAAATGTCGATGACATAGAATTACGCGATCGAGACGCTGAAATGAAGGAGAAGGGTAGACTATATGCTGATACGCGTCGTGGTGCTAAAGATTCTGATATTCATAGTGGGGACAAAGTTCTTGTAAAGCAAGATCGGGAGAACAAAATGTCTACACGATTTAACCCCTCACCATTTAGAGTAGTTGAGCGAAACGGTAACAGTGTAGTTGTTGAGTCTGATCAAGGCGTTCAGTATCAACGAAATGTAACTCATCTGAAAAAGTTTAATGAAAGAGAAAATACAGGTTTCCAAGATTCTGTGTCTCTAGAAAATCCTGTCTTGGTACTGCCTGAAAATGAATCTTCCCCTGAAAGTCCTTTTAATATGTCAAAAGGTGGTTCTAATCATGATCAATAATATGAGTCTAATCTTAGCAATCCATGTGAGTTTGTTTTATGATCAGTCTGTTAGCCCCAGTTTAAGTACTGAGCCGAGACCAGTCAGAACAAGAAAGGTACCATCAAAATTTGATGATTTTGTTTTGAATTAATTGGGTGCATATAAAATATTGTCAATCTGAACATTGTGTCAATATTGAATTGCTAGTCTTTATATACAATGGACATTATTATTTTCATTGAAATGTGTTTTGTGTGCTAGTCTTGATATTACTGTTTTGTTTGTATGCATGTATTATTTTCAGTAAATGATTTTTCTTTAGCTAAAAGAATTAATTTGTATTTTTTTTCATTGTTGTCTGTGAAAGAAAAAAATAATAATCAAAGTTTAAAAAAAAATATATGCTCAAAGCTGTTTTTGGCATTATTGGTTTTGTTTTTCAAACACAATTTTTGGATAAATATTTTTGGTTAGACAAAAAATATTTAAAAGAAAGGAAGTGATGTAGTATATGTCATATATATCAATTATTCAAAGAAAGATAACTCATCCTGTGTTGTAAGCTTGTAAGATAATCGGAGTTACCTCCCTTTGTATTGTGTACTTCCGTTTTGATTAATAAATATGTCAGTACCTTGAATGGTGTGTTATTGTCAATACAGGTTAAATCCGTGACCATAATAGTGAAATACACGACATGTCCCTACAAACTACAGACCTATATCCGTACTACCAAAGTAATTGAAAAAAACATATCTCAAGACATATGTATCAGTACTTGGCAAAATACAATCTTCTACATGATGCCCAATCTGGTTTTAGATCAAATCATTCCTGTCAAACTGCTTTAGTCAACATAATAGATAAATGGATAGAGGAAATGAATAATGGAAATGTCAATGTAGTTATACTCTTAGATCTGAAAAAGGCCTTCGATGTTGTTGACCATGATATCATGGGAAACAACCTTGAAATACATGGATTTAATGAAAAAGCTTTAGCTCTTTTTAATTCTGATATGACAAATAGAACACAACAAGTACAAATCGGAAATGCTCTTTCTAATAAATGTCCAGTAAAATATGGAGTATCTCAAGTCTCAATACTTTGGCCGTTATTGTTTATTTTATATATAAATGATCTGCCTTTATGTATTTCAAATTGCAACATTGATATGTCTGCTGATGATTCTACAATACACATTTCTGGGGAAAATATCTTGAATTATGGTGCAAGGATAATAATATGTTTATAAATTGTAATAAAACTAAATGTATGACAGCTGGAACAATGCAAAAACTTGCAAAATGAAGAACTATCTTTAGCTATTAACTGAACAATTACAACATTCAGCTTGTGAAAAATTACTTGGTATCAAAATTGACTCAAATCTAAATTGAAAAAACCAAATTGATAAAATCTGTTCTAAAATATCATAAAAATTCTACCTTCTTTCAAAAATTAAGAACTATTTAAATATTGAATCAAGGCAACTATTTTATTCTTGTTATATTTTGCCCTTCATTGATTGTTGCTTTGTTGTTTGGGGAAATTGTTCAAATGAGAGACCAAATCGCCTTCTTATATTGCCAACAAAATACAGCAAGATTGCTATTAGATCAAGATCCCATGGCACCATCTGAACCTCTATTTAAACAACTGGTCTGGATGAGTATTGAACAAAGAATCCAATATCATAAATATCTTCTTGTTTCAAAATGTATAAAGAATGAAGCACCTGCATATTCAAAACATAAAATCCAATACATGTCTGATAGAAATTCGTACTCTCTCCAAGATGTTGTAAGTGAAAAATTACAAATCCCAAAGGCAAAAACTGAACTTTTTAAGAAAATGTTTACATACTCTGGACCAAAGCTATGAAATGAACTTCCGTTTGCGATACGGCAAGCTTCTTCTCATAATGCATTTAAAACAAAAGTTAAAAGTCTCAATTTAAATGATGATGTACCTTAAATTACCATTAAATGTTTACTAAATCTTTTTGTGTGTGCTTATTACAATGTATTGATTCTTGTGTGAAACTTTTATATAGTGTTCTCTACAATGTATGTTTAAATATGTCAATGAGGGCCTCAGGGAAGATTAGTTATTAACTAACTGTGTAACCTTCTATAAATAAAGAACTTATTATTATTATTATTATTATATCAAGTAAGTTCATCATCAAGGATTACGACTCTCACTTGGAGCATTCAGAACGTCTCCATTTGAGAGTGTGTTTGTTGAAGCAAACGAGCCTTCCCTTGAAAACAGACGTATCCAACTTGGTATGCAATATGGAACCAAATGAAGGCTTATCCTTCAAATCTGGCATACGACTGTGTTTATAATCATTTATATGAAAATGTTTACCATAACAACCCAATACAATTAAAACTTGTGGACTTCGAGTAAAATCACACTTCTGATATACATGTGGATGACCTAATACCTCTTGTATTTTCTGAAAACCCACCATGGTTAAACCCATAACTTAGCTTTCATTTTGACCTAAAAAAAAATATGAAAAATCTGGAAAAAAAACCTTTACTAATTCAGCAACATTTTGCTGAAATTGAGATCGGTAACATCTGAATAATCTACAATTTATACTGATTGTTTTAAAGACGGTTATAGGGTAACATCATAGCTGTTTTCGGACAGCAGGTCTATTCTCTTCCATTACCATCTGCCAATTATATTTTCTTGCTTTGACGTTCGTTGCCTCACCTGATGAGAGTAAATTCATGATCTGTTCGGATTCTCTTTCTTACCTGGTGGCAAATGAGAGTTGTAAAACTCAAAGCTCTTTCATTTTCAAAATAGTTAAAATTGATCAAAGCCTTGTTGCTATTGGTAAACATGTCATATTCACATGGTATCCTATGCATATAAGTACCCATGTGAACACAGTCGTTGACAAGTAAGCCAAGGAGCACATTGGATGATCCTGTATCTAACTGTTTTCTTCAATATTCTATTTTTTTTAAGTTGGCGTTAAACACCAATCAATCGATCAATTTTAGGGCTATGGTATTGAACGCTACTTTCAACTATATTTCAGTTATATCGTGGCGATCAGTTTTATTGGTGGCGAAACTCGGAGAAAACCACCGACCAGCAACAAATCACTGACAAACTTTATCACATAAGGTTGCATGGAGTACATCTGGTCATTTCTTGTTCCAAATAATACATACTATATCTAAATGAATAGAATATTCAATGTTTTTCTATGAAAGCGTCAAAATTATACCCCAAATGCGAATAATGTAGGAAACAAATATTTAAAATCTTAAATTGATTATTTTCAGTGAAAATAAATCAGTGTTACGATGCACGTCTTGTTCCAAATAGTACACTGAATATCTAAGATGAATAAACTATGAAAAGCTTCAACAATCTGAAAATAATTTTTCTAAGCTACCACTATTGCGAATAATGACGAATATGAATATTTGAAATTTTACAATAATGAAATCACTGTTACTGTGCATATCATGTTCCAAGTAGTACATATAATATCTTAGATGAGTAAATATCCAATGTTTTCTATAATTTTCACGAATCTGAAAATTGATTTTTCAAAGCTTACACCACTATTGCGAATTATATAGAAAATGAATATTTGAAATCTCACAAGCATAATTTGTTTATTTTGGGGGATCATCAGTGTTACTGTGTATGTCTTGTACCAAATAGTACATATAATATCTAAGATGAGTAAAATATCCAATGATTTTCTATGAATAGCTTTAAGAATCTGTCAATAAATTGTGTTTCAACGTATCTGTTTTGAAATTGTCGTATTCCTGTGAATTACAACCTGAAGACAGCCTATGTGTCTTTTTGCAATTCAGAAAGAAAAATAAATAAAATAACAACCAGAATAATAATTAAAGGATCACTTGTATGATATCACATACTATCAATGGGCCATCGTCATCGTATGGTAGTTGGATTTACAACTACCTGTGCAATCAGTTCCTATCACCTCTAAAGATGTGAGTTCCAACCCCGCAAAGCGAGGTGTACTCCATACAACTTTATGTGATAAAGTTTGTCAGTGACTTTCGATAGGTCGGTGGATTTCTCCGGTTTCCTCCACCAATAAAACTGACCGCCAGGATATAAGCTAAAGAAAAACGCCATGGTCTTTTATTTACTGTCATTTAAATATACACATTAACTTGTCACAAGTTAATGTGTATATGTAAATGACAGTAAGTAAAAGACATTTGTGCTAATGAATGTTAAAAATAGTATACCGTAAGGTAGAATTTGGTCATTGAAGTTGCATGTAGCACCAAATAATGGGGATCGCCATTTTTCGTAACTCTTCAATGTGAGGAGACAAAAGGCATAATCCATTCTCGGATTATACCTGCAATTAAAGCTCGTCCGAAAGAGCCGTCACGTCACGCAAGCGGTATCGTATATTATAGCAGCATTGATCAGTTGCAATTTTATCATTAAAAATTATGTAAATCGTATAATAACGTCGTATATTTATCTTTTGATATTTACAAAATCATTATGACTTCATGTCAAGCATTTTATTGCACTAACGAAAAGGGAAAGTGTGAGAAGAATTTTTTTGGTAATTACCGACCATGACTACCCTAGTTAAAACACGGGAAAGTACGACAGCATTGGCGACAAAAATGAAAAAAAGAATATGTACGCATAAAACGAGTTAAAAGTGACGGTTATTTAACCTACGGCCAATCATGTATTTATAATGTAATTCGTGTAATTATACGTAGACACCCCCCCCCCTCCCCACACAATACAAATAAACTCATTTGTTTTATGAAAATGTAACATGGGATGGGAATATTAAGAAAAAATTGGAACGATGTACAAATTGCTAACATTGTATTGCAGTTGATCTCATATTAAAAAATAACCAAAAGGGCTCGATGTTAGGAAGAGTCAGATACATTATTTATTCAACTACATTATACGTCCTGTCACAGGTGTCATGACCGCTTACAATAAGGGTAATAACAAAATTACCGAACTCCGAACAATCTTACAAAGGGAAAGTCAAAACTCATAATTATATAAACAGACAAAATCAGTCAACAACCGAAAAACTGTGAAGGAAATTCCAAATATTCATATTTCTAATTGTGCATATTAATGTTAATACAGGTGTTGTTTGTTTAATAATTAGTTATTTACGAATAAAACGTTACAATGTATTGAATTATAACAATTGTTCAACTGACTGGAGTTTTGCTTTATCTGAAATATTGTTGAAAGTGGCGTTAAATACCACAAAACCAACCAATACTATCATTAGTAGTCATGGTTATCAAAAAGTAAATTAAAAAAAGTGCTGAATTAATAAAAAGACAAGAAATAACTTCTTACCAGTTTTTGAAATATCCCAATACGATACCAAGGATTTGTTTTGACTATTAAGATACTTACCAGCCATACAATATCGATTTGTTTCAGAAGGCCAATCTGTTCGATATTCTATCGTATAATTAATATATATCAGTCTTATATATAATTAATGCATAACCTGATCATTCGTGATAGTAATTTAAATAGGCAAATCATATTTAAAATCATTTGTTCATAACTGATAAATATGTAACATTTTAAAATACATCCTCTCAATACAACATACGACAATCTAATATTATCTATTTCAATCCTGACCCAAACAGTGTCATGGAAAAACAACGTTTATAAGATCTTAGGTCAATGATGATGAGATAACAGTTCAATTTTAATATCGATAAAATCTAAGAACAATACAACATACAAATGTATCACTGAGACATAAATAACCAAATCTGATTTTTGACTATCATGTCTAGGCTTTTAGTTATCGTGCTCGCTAAAACATTTATATTATTTGGTTTGCCAATATTTTGAGCTTAGTTGTACCTGATAATAAGATCAAAAACAAAAATACCACACTGTCGGAACAGTTCCAAAGTCCAATAGCAATATCGCACAAGATTATTAAACGAAACGCGTATGACGCAATAAATTAGACATCTACTCTATATTACTATCAACGTGCCGATACCTCTGATGGTGTAATATTAGTTACCTACGGAAGTCAAGGTTTTTAAGACGGACATTGAATATTTGATATATTTATTAATTAAACAGTTCCTAAATAAGGTAATTCTTACTAAATTAAATGTTCATCTCATGTCACTGAGACATGGGTAACCATACTCGATTTTGTTTAGACTTTCCAATCTTTTGGTTTTGAACTGTAATGAACTAATGAAGATTATGCGAGAAACGCGCCGTGGGCACACTGTTAGATATCTACGTTTTAATATATATAACAGCTGTGACTTTAAAGTTTCATTTTGAATCATTGATTGATTGTTTGGTGTTTAACGCCAACTTTAGCAGTATATCAGATATATCGTGGCGTGAACAAATCTTATACATTAACTTAGACAACTTCAAGACCCCTAGAAGTAAAACATAGTTGTGTATAAAACAATCGGGTGATATGTACAAATAAAAGAACGTATTTTATATAATTATATTTTAGTATATAAATAAATTTATTTTAAAAATTTCAAAATTGTGTCGCCTGTGATATTTGTAAATAAATGAAATAATTTCCAAAATAAATCAGGTAGAGTGTTGATATTGTAGAATGTCTGCCGAATATCAGAAACATCTACGAAGTCGACAAACATGTCGTTCCCCATTATCCAATAGATAGACACAATCTTTTGCTATTAGTGTTATATACGTTACAAATTGTTCATGGCACTGGGAGGTCACCCTAGAATTACTGTATGAAAGGAGGCGGAAGGAAAGTAGCATATTTGCCACATGCTGATCAGGATATACTTGCCCTTCCACAGCACACGATGTCATACTCAGTTTTCATGATGTTGTGTGTTGTTGCTTTCTTTGTATTAATATTTACTTCATCTGATTGTGTTGCATTTTATCCTTTTATCTAATCTTGTGTATATATGAATTCTGAATTGTCGACATGTTTTTTTATTATATAATTCTGGCAAAAAATGAGATATGGAAATTTTCCATTTCTTGGACTGAGTGGCCTATAATGGTTTCTAACTTTCACGAAAGACATTCATGTTATTATCAATACAATGTATCAGGCCAGTTATTTTGTTCAGCCACGAGATAACTCTATTAAAAAATACCCAAAGTTAACAAAGACATTTAATTTCTATTACAGAATTGCTTTGAGATACATCCAAGACTTAGCAGAACTGTGGAGATTTGGGAAATAGCTCCTCAAAGGATCAGGCTCAGCAGAACTGTAGCTATTTGGGAAATAGCTTCTCAAAGGATCAGGCTAAACAGAACTGTGGAGATGGCAGATGGAAGGTAACCGTAGTAAACTTAAAGCCAGTAAATCTTTGACATTAACGGTCTTGTCAGTACCCATAGAAGGTAACAACCGGTCGATCATTAGTATGTCCATTTGGTTGACACCAATAAATTTGTTATAATAATATCGTTTAACACCTTAACATTATTATACTATAATGTCTCAGAGAAACATGTCGCTATTGTTGTATACGACATATATCATTCCGAATCATATATTTAATTATATCTACCCTTCTGAATCTTCTAATTAACGATATGTACTCTTCTGAATCATCTAGTTAACGATATGTACCATTCTGAATCATCTATTTAATGATATGTACCCTTCTGAATCATCTAGTTAACGATATATACCCTTCCGAATTATCTAGTTCACGATATGTACCCTTCTGAATCATCTAGTTAACGATATATACCCTTCTGAATCATCTAGTTAACGATATGTACCCTTCTGAATCATCTAGTTAACGATTTGTACCCTTCTGAATCATCTAGTTAACGATATATCCCCTTCTGGATCATCTAGGTAGCGATATGTACCATTCTGAATCATCTAGTTAACGATATATACCCTTTTGAATCATCTAGTTAACGATATGTACCATTCTGAATCGTCTAGTGAACGGTATATACCCTTCTGCATTATCTAATGAACCCCATGTACCCCTCCGTATCATCTAGTTAACGATATGCACCTTTCTGAATCATCTAGTTACCGGTATGTACGGTTCTGTATGATCTAGTTTACGATATGTACCCTTCCATAGTATCTACATGTAGTTAGCGATATATATCCTTCTGAATCATCTAGTTAACGATGTATACCCTTCCGAGTCATCTAGTTGACGATATATACTCTTCGGAATCATCTAGGTAGCGATAAGTACCCTTCTGAATCATCTAGTTAACGATATATACCCTTCGTGGTCATCTAGTTAACGATATGTACCCTGCTGAATCATATAGTTAACGATATATACCCTTCTGAATCCTCTAGTTAACGAAATATACCCTTCCGAATTATCTAGTTAACGATATGTACCCTTCTGAATCATCTAGTTAACGATATATTCCCTTCCGAGTCATCAAGTGAACGGTATGTATCCTTCTGAATCATCTAGTTAACGGTATGTACCCTTCTGAATCATCTAGTTAACGATGTATACCCCTTTGAAACATCTAGTTAACAGTATATACCCTTCTGAATCATCTAGTGGACGAAATGTACCCCTCCGTATCATCTAGTTAACGACATATACCCTTCTGAATCATCTAGTTAGCGATATATACCCTTCCGAATTATCTAGTTAACGATATATACCCTTCCGAGTCATCTAGTTAACGATATATACCATTCCGAGTCATCTAGTTAATGATATGTACCCTGCTGAATAATCTAGTGGACGATATATACCTTCTGAATCCTCTAGTTAACGATACATACCATTCCGAATTATCTAGTTAACGATATGTACCCTTCTGAATCATCTAGTTAACGATATATACTATTCCAAGTCATCTAGTGAACGGTATGTATCCTTCTGAATCATCTAGTTACCGGTATATACCTTTCTGTGTGATCTAGTTTACGATATATACCCTTCCATATTATCCAGTTAGCGATATGTTTCCTTCTGAATCATCTAGTTAACGATGTATACCCTTCCGAGTCATCTAGTTGACGATATATACTCTTCCGAATCTTCTAGGTAGCGAAAAGTACCCTTCTGAATCATCTAGTTAACGATAGATACCCTTTTGAATCATTTATTTAACAGTATGTACCCTTCTGAATCATCTAGTGGACGAAATATATCCCTCCATATCATCTGGTTAACGATGTGTACCCTTCTGAATCATCTAGTTAACGGTATATTCCCTTCCGTATCATCTAGTTTACGATATGTATCCTTCGGAATCATCTAGTTAACGATATGTAACCTTCCAAATCATCTAGTTAACGATATATACTCTTCCGAATCATCTAGTTAACGATATATACCCTTTCGCCGCATCTAGTCAACGATATATACCCTTCTGAATCATCTAGTTAACGATATATTCCCTTCCGAGTCATCAAGTGAACGGTATGTATCCTTCTGAATCATCTAGTTAACGGTATGTACCCTTCTGAATCATCTAGTTAACGATGTATACCCCTTTGAAACATCTAGTTAACAGTATATACCCTTCTGAATCATCTAGTGGACGAAATGTACCCCTCCGTATCATCTAGTTAACGACATATACCCTTCTGAATCATCTAGTTAGCGATATATACCCTTCCGAATTATCTAGTTAACGATATATACCCTTCCGAGTCATCTAGTTAACGATATATACCATTCCGAGTCATCTAGTTAATGATATGTACCCTGCTGAATAATCTAGTGGACGATATATACCTTCTGAATCCTCTAGTTAACGATACATACCATTCCGAATTATCTAGTTAACGATATGTACCCTTCTGAATCATCTAGTTAACGATATATACTATTCCAAGTCATCTAGTGAACGGTATGTATCCTTCTGAATCATCTAGTTACCGGTATATACCTTTCTGTGTGATCTAGTTTACGATATATACCCTTCCATATTATCCAGTTAGCGATATGTTTCCTTCTGAATCATCTAGTTAACGATGTATACCCTTCCGAGTCATCTAGTTGACGATATATACTCTTCCGAATCTTCTAGGTAGCGAAAAGTACCCTTCTGAATCATCTAGTTAACGATAGATACCCTTTTGAATCATTTATTTAACAGTATGTACCCTTCTGAATCATCTAGTGGACGAAATATATCCCTCCATATCATCTGGTTAACGATGTGTACCCTTCTGAATCATCTAGTTAACGGTATATTCCCTTCCGTATCATCTAGTTTACGATATGTATCCTTCGGAATCATCTAGTTAACGATATGTAACCTTCCAAATCATCTAGTTAACGATATATACTCTTCCGAATCATCTAGTTAACGATATATACCCTTTCGCCGCATCTAGTCAACGATATATACCCTTCTGAATCATCTAGTTAACGGTAGATACTCTTCTGAATCATCTATTTAACGATATATACCTTTCCGAATTATCTAGTTCACGATAGGTACCCTTCTGAATCATCTAGTTAACGATATATACCCTTCCGAGTCATCTGGTTAACGATATATACCTTTCAGAGTCATCTAGTTAACGATATGTACCCTGCTGAATCATATAGTTAACGATAAATACCCTTCTGAATCCTCTAGTTAACGATATATACCCTTCCGAATTATCTAGTTAACGATATGTACCCTTCTGAATCATCTAGTTAACGATATATACCCTTCTGAATCATCTAGTTAACAATATATACCCCTTTGAATCATCTAGTTAACAGTATATACCCTTCTGAATAAACTAGTAGACGAAATGTACCCCTGCGTATCATCTAGTTAACGATATGTAACCTTCCTAATCATCTAGTTAACACTATATACTCTTCCGAATCATCTAGTTAACGATATGTGCCCTTTCGTAGCATCTAGTGAACGATATATACCCTTCTGAATCATCTGGTTAACGGTACATGTATATACCCTTCTGAATCCTCTAACGATATCTACCCTTCCAAATAATCTAGTTAACGATAGGTACCCTTCAGAATCATCTAGTTAACGATATATACCCTTCCGAGCAGACTTGGGGTCAATTACTTTCAAATGTAATCGATTACATTACAATTACTTTGCAATTTTCATGATTACATTACATTACGATTACATCAATTTTCAAATGTAATCAATTAAATTACAATCACTTTGTAAATGTAATCGATTACATTACTGATTACATGTAATGTCATGACAACCAATTCATTAGTGTTTTATGTTATTTTGTCTCTTGTGCATCTGTCCAATATCTCTTATTTATTTTAATGTATTTCTTAATCAGAACTATGAATTACAATTCAGTTGTAATGTGATCATTACATGCAATAACAAACAGTACATTGTAAATTATAAACAGCAATTCTCATTTTCCTATTATTCATATATATGACCAATATTGATTCCATCTCATACTATTAGTAAATATTATAACATACATTTGCACATTTTAATAATATATATCAAATAATTTCAAACATCCTGTGAAAGTCTATTGAGGATAATAAACTAGCAGTTACTTTCAAATGTAATCGATTACCTGATAGAATTTGTAATTAAGGTATTATGTATGACACCAAATTATGTAGCAATCGCCATTACTTAATTTCACACCATGTGAATGTTTCTCCTTGATATATAATTCAGAAGATAATAAAACAAAAATCATTCTGATTCTAAAAACTTGCTTAAAAATGTACATAATTTCTCAGTCTAAATACGAAAACTAAATCCTTAATCTATATAAATAAGTTTAATAAAATATCCATTACAAGATGCATAGCAACCCACAAGTAATGAACAAATTATCATATAATCCAATATTAAAAGGAAAATCAGTACCAAAATAAAAAGCAGAAATATTACATACAGGTATATCTGAATATCAGATACAAGCAAGCTCCATTAGATTATTTTTTTTAAAAAAAAATCAAAAATTTTACAAATATTACAACATGCTCTTTATCAGTTAATTTGTAATATACATGTATGTACGAGCATCATAAATAAATGTTTCTGAAAATTATAATTTACATTTTGCTTTTTATATAATATCTTTATTGAAATTTAAATCGCTTTTTAATCTTGTATAAGAAATCTTCATACCTATGTTTTGGTTTATATAAAATATTTCTTTATCTTATGTGAATCATGAGGACATGGTGATAGTCTTTCATAGAAGCAATTTCATATATGAAATCTTGAAAGTTGTGTCAGATAATTTAAAATTTTAGAGCTAGTTGTGTTTTACACAAGCCGACAAACTGTTTTCACTGAATTTTTGAAATCCTAAATAAAATGAAATTGAGATATTATTTGTTTGGATATCAAGTCTTTGAAGTCATAATTTATACTTAATATTTTTTGTAGCTGTGATAGTTTTGATTGCAATTAAACATTTTATAATATCTACATTATTTGTTTAATAAATTTCATGAAGAAAATTCATTTACATAAATCATACATTAAAAATATCTAAGGAGATATATGTTTCAGTTAAGACAAACTAAGTACAAATGATGAAAAATAATCTAAATGTAATCAGAAAGTAACCATGATTACAGAGTCAAAATTAATGTAATCGATTACATTACGATTACATGTAATCTAAGAAATGTCCGATTACAGATTACATTCGATTACATGAAAAATGTAATCGATTACAAACGATTACGATTACAAATTACGATTACCATATGTCTGCTTCCGAGTCATCTAGTTAACGATATACACCCTTCCGAGTCATCTAGTGAACGGTATGTACCCTTCTCCATCAACTAGTTAACGGTATATACCCTTCTGAATCATCTAGTTAACGATATTCATCCTTCTGAATCATATGGTTAAATATATGTACCCCTTCCGAGTCATCTGGTTAGCAATATGTACCCCTCCAAATCATCTAGTTACCGATATATACCTTTCCGAATCATCTAGGTAACGATGTATACTCTATCGAGTCATCTAGTTAACGATGTAAACCGTTCGAATCATCTAGTTAACGATAACACCCTTCCGAATCATCTAATTAACGATATATACCTTTCCAAATCATATAGCCACCAATAAATTTGTTATGATAATATCGTTTAACACCTTAACATTATTATACTATAATGTCTCAGAGAAGCACTATAACATGTCGGTATTGTTGTATACGACATATATCATTCCGAATCATATATTTAATGATATCTACGCTTCTGAATCTTCTAATTAACGGTATGTATTCTTCTGAATCATCTATTTAATGATATGTACCCTTCTGAAACATCTAGTTAGCGATATATACCCTTCTGAATCATCTAGGTAGCTATATGTACCATTCTGAATTGTCTAGTTAACGATATATACCCTTTTGAATCATCTAGTTAACGATATGTACCCTTCTGAATCCTCTAGTTAACGATATATACCCTTCCTAATCATCTAGTTAACGATAGATACCCTTTTGAATCATCTAGTTAACGATATATACCCTTCCGAGTCATCTAGTTAACGATATACACCCTTCCAAGTCATCTAGTTAACGGTATGTACCCTTCTGAATCATCCAGTTAACGGTATATACCGTTCTGAATCATCTAGTTAACGATATGCATCCTTCTGAATCATATGGTTAAAAATATGTACCTCTTCCGAGTCATCTGGTTAACAATATGTACCCCTCCAAATCATCTAGTTAATGATATATACATTTCCGAATCATCTAGGTAACGATGTATACTCTATCGAGTCATCTAGTTAACGATGTATACCGTTCGAATCATCTAGTTAACGATAACACCCTTCCGAATCATCTAATTAACGATATATACCTTTCCAAATCATATAGCCACCAATAAATTTGTTATGATAATATCGTTTAACACCTTAACATTATTATACTATAATGTCTCAGAGAAGCACTATGACATGTCGGTATTGTTGTATACGACATATATCATTCCGAATCATATATTTAATGATATCTACACTTCTGAATCTTTTAATTAACGGTATGTATTCTTCTGAATCATCTATTTAATGATATGTACCCTTCTGAAACATGTAGTTAACGATATATACCCTTCTGAATCATCTAGGTAGCTATATGTACCATTCTGAATCGTCTAGTTAACGATATATACCCTTTTGAATCATCTAGTTAACGATATGTACCCTTCTGAATCATCTAATAAACGGTATATACCCTTCTGAATCATCTAGTGAACCACATGTACCCTTCCGTATCATCTAGTTACGATGTGTACCCTTCTGAATCATTCAGTTACCGGTATGTACCCTTCTGTATGATCTAGTTTACGATATGTACCCTCCCATATTATCTAGTTAACGATATGTAACCTTCTGAATCATCTAGTTGACGATATATACTCTTCCGAATCATCTAGGTAGCGATATTTACCCTTCTAAATCATCTAGTTAACGATATATACCCTTTTGAATCATCTAGTTAACAGTATATACCCTTCTGAATCATCTAGTGGGCGAAATGTACCCCTCCGTATCATCTGGTTAACGATATGTACCCTTCTGAATCATCTAGTTAACGATATATACCCTTCTGTATCATTTAGTTTACGATATGTACCCTTCCATGTTATCTAGTTAACGATATGTATCCTTCCAAATCATCAAGTTAACGATATGTAACCTTCCTAATCATCTAGTTAACGATATATACTCTTCCGAATCATCTAGTTAACGATATATACCCTTTCGTAGCATCTAGTCAACGATATATACCCTTCTGAATCATCTAGTTAACGGTATATACCCTTCTGAATCCTCTATTTAGCGATATCTACCCTTCCGAATTATCTAGTTCACGATAGGTACCCTTCTGAATCATCTAGTTAACGATATATACCCTTCCGAGTCATCTACTTAACGATATATACCCTTCCGAGTCATCTGGTTAACGATATATACCCTTCTGAATCCTCTAGTTAGCGATATATACCCTTCCCAGTTATCTAGTTAACGATATGTACCCTTCTGAATCATCTAGTTAACGATATATACTCTTCCGAGTCATCTAGTGAGCGGAATGTATCCTTCTGAATCATCTAGTTAACGGTATGTACCCTTCTGAATCATCTAGTTAACGATATATACCCCTTTGAAACATTTAGTTAACTGTATATACCCTTCTGAATCATCTAGTGGACGAAATGTACCCCTCCGTATCATCTAGTTAACGATATGTACCCTTCTGAATCCTCTAGTTAACGATATATACACTTCCTAATCATCTAGTTAACGATATATACCCTTCCGAGTCATCTAGTTAACGATATATACCCTTCCGAGTCATCTAGTCAACGATAGATACCCTTTTGAATCATCTAGTTAACGATATATACCCTTCCGAGTCATCTAGTTAACGATATACACCCTTCCAAGTCATCTAGTTAACGGTATGTACCCTTCTGAATCATCCAGTTAACGGAATATACCGTTCTGAATCATCTAGTTAACGATATACATCCTTCTGAATCATATGGTTAAAAATATGTACCTCTTCCAAGTCATCTGGTTAACAATATGTACCCCTCCAAATCATCTAGTTAATGATATATACATTTCCGAATCATCTAGGTAACGATGTATACTCTATCGAGTCATCTAGTTAACGATGTATACCGTTCGAATCATCTAGTTAACGATAGCACCCTTCCGAATCATCTAGTTAACGATATACACCCTTCCAAGTCATCTAGTTAACGGTATGTACCCTTCTGAATCATCCAGTTAACGGTATATACCGTTCTGAATCATCTAGTTAACGATATGCATCCTTCTGAATCATATGGTTAAAAATATGTACCTCTTCCGAGTCATCTGGTTAACAATATGTACCCCTCCAAATCATCTAGTTAATGATATATACCTTTCCGAATCATCTAGGTAACGATGTATACTCTATCGAGTCATCTAGTTAACGATGTATACCGTTCGAATCATCTAGTTAACGATAACACCCTTCCGAATCATCTAATTAACGATATATACCTTTCCAAATCATATAGCCACCAATAAATTTGTTATGATAATTATCGTTTAACACCTTAACATTATTATACTATAATGTCTCAGAGAAGCACTATAACATGTCGGTATTGTTGTATACGACATATATCATTCCGAATCATATATTTAATGATATCTACGCTTCTGAATCTTCTAATTAACGGTATGTATTCTTCTGAATCATCTATTTAATGATATGTACCCTTCTGAAACATGTAGTTAACGATATATACCCTTCTGAATCATGTAGGTAGCTATATGTACCATTCTGAATCGTCTAGTTAACGATATATACCCTTTTGAATCATCTAGTTAACGATATGTACCCTTCTGAATCATCTAATAAACGGTATGTACCCTTCTGAATCATCTAGTGAACCACATGTACCCCTCCGTATCATCTAGTTACGATGTGTACTCTTCTGAATCATTCAGTTACCGGTATGTACCCTTCTGTATGATCTAGTTTACGATATGTACCCGTCCATATTATCTAGTTAACGATATGTATCCTTCCGAATCATCTAGGTAGCGATATTTACCCTTCTGAATCATCTAGTTAACGATATATACCCTTTTGAATCATCTAGTTAACAGTATATACCCTTCTGAATCATCTAGTGGGCGAAATGTACCCCTCCGTATCATCTGGTTAACGATATGTATCCTTCTGAATCATCTAGTTAACGGTATATACCCTTCTGTATCATTTAGTTTACGATATGTACCCTTCCATGTTATCTAGTTAACGATATGTATCCTTCCAAATCATCAAGTTAACGATATGTAACCTTCCTAATCATCTAGTTAACGATATATACTCTTCCGAATCATCTAGTTAACGATATATACCCTTTCGTAGCATCTAGTCAACGATATATACCCTTCTGAATCATCTAGTTAACGGTATATACCCTTCTGAATCCTCTATTTAGCGATATCTACCCTTCCGAATTATCTAGTTCACGATAGGTACCCTTCTGAATCATCTAGGTAACGATATGTACCCTTCCGAGTCATCTACTTAACGATATATACCCTTCCGAGTCATTTAGTTAACGATATATACTCTTCTGAATCCTCTAGTTAACGACATATACCCTTCCGAATTATCTAGTTAACAATATGTACCCTTCTGAATCATCTAGTTAACGATACATACTCTTCCGAGTCATCTAGTGAGCGGTATGTATCCTTCTGAATCATCTAGTTAACGATATATACCCCTTTGAATTATTTAGTTAGCTGTATATACCCTTCTGAATCATCTAGTGGAGGAAATGTACCCCTCCGTATCATCTAGTTAACGATATGTACCCTTCTGAATCCTCTAGTGAACGATATATACCCTTCCTAATCATCTAGTTAACGATATATACCCTTCCGAGTCATCTAGTTAACGATATATACCCTTCCGAGTCATCTAGTTAACGGTATGTACCCTTCTGAATCATCCAGTTAACGGTATATACCGTTCTGAATCATCTAGTTCACGACATGCATCCTTCTGAATCATATGGTTAAAAATATGTACCTCTTCCGAGTCATCTGGTTAACAATATGTACCCCTCCAAATCATCTAGTTAATGATATATACCTTTCCGAATCATCTAGGTAACGATGTATACTCTATCGAGTCATCTAGTTAACGATGTATACCGTTCGAATCATCTAGTTAACGATAACACCCTTCCGAGTCATCTAATTAACGATATATACCTTTGCAAATCATATAGCCACCAATAAATTTGCTATGATAATATCGTTTAGCACCTTAACATTATTATACTATAATGTCTCAGAAAAGCACTATAACATGTCGTTATTGTTGTACACGACATATATAATTCCGAATTATATATTTAATGATATCTACCCTTCTGAATGTTCTAATTAACGGTATGTACTCTTCTGAATCATCTATTTAATGATATGTACCCTTCTGAATCATCTAGATAACGATATATACCCTTCCGAATTATCTAGTTAGCGATATGTACCCTTCTGAATCATCTAGTTAACGATATATACCCTTCTAGATCATCTAGTTAACGATATATACCCTTCTGAATCATCTAGGTAGCGATACCTACCATTCTGAATCATCTAGTTAACGATATATACCCTTTTGAATCATCTAGTTAACGATATATACCCTTCTGAATCATCTATTGAACCACATGTACCCCTCCGTATCATCTAGTTAACTATGTGTACCCTTCTGAATTACATGGTTACCGGTATGTACCCTTCCGTATGATCTAGTTTACGATGTGTACCCTTCCATATTATCTAGTTAGCGATATGTATCCTCCTTAATCATCTTGTTAACGATGTATACCCTTCCGAGTCATCTAGGTGACGATATATACTCTTCCGAATCATCTAAGTAGCGATATGTACCCTTCTGAATCATCTAGTTAACGATATATACCCTTTTGAATCATCTAGTTAACAGTATATACCCTTCTGAATCATTTAGTGGACGACATGTACCCCTCCGTATCATCTGGTTAACGATATGTACCCTTCTGAATCATCTAGTTAACGGTATATACCCTTCTGTATCATCTAGTTTACGATATGTACCCTTCCATGTTATCTAGTTAACGATATGTATCCTTCCAAATCATCTAGTTAACGATATGTAACCTTCCTAATCATCTAGTTAACGATATATACTCTTTCGTAGCATCTAGTCAACGATATATACCCTTCTTAATCATCTAGTTAACGGTATATACCCTTCTGAATCCTCTATTTAACGATATCTACCTTTCCGAATTATCTAGTTCACAATAGGTACCCTTCTGAATCATCTAGTTAACGATATATTACCTTCCGAGTCATCTACTTAACGATATATACCCTTCCGAGTCATTTAGTTAACGATATATACCCTTCTGAATCCTCTAGTTAACGATATATACCCTTCCGAATTATCTAGTTAGCGATATGTACCCATCTGAATCATCTAGTTAACGATACATACTCTTCCGAGTCATCTAGTGAGCGGTATGTATCCTTCTGAATCATCTAGTTAGCGGTATCTACCCTTCTGAATCATCTAGTTAACGATATATACCCCTTTGAATCATTTAGTTAACAGTATATACCCTTCTGAATCATCTAGTTAACGATATGCATCCTTCTGAATCATATGGTTAATAATATGTACCTCTTCCGATTCATCTAGTTAGCAATATGTAACCCTCCAAATCATCTAGTTAATGATATATACCTTTCCGAATCATCTAGGTAGCGATATGTACCCTTCTGAATCATCTAGTTAACGATATATACCCTTCTGAATCATCTAGTTGACGGTATATACCCTTCTGAATCCTCTATTTAACGATATCTACCATTCGGAATTATCTAGTTCACGATAGGTACCCTTCTGAATCATCTAGTTAACGATATATACCCTTCCGAATCATCTAATTAACGATATATACCTTTCCAAATCATATAGCCACCAATAAATTTGCTATGATAATATCGTTTAACACCTTAACATTATTATACTATAATGTCTCAGAGAAGCACTATAACATGTCGGTATTGTTGTATACGACATATATCATTCCGAATCATATATTTAATGATATCTACGCTTCTGAATCTTCTAATTAACGGTATGTATTCTTCTGAATCATCTATTTAATGATATGTACCCTTCTGAAACATCTAGTTAACGATATATACCCTTCTGAATCATCTAGGTAGCTATATGTACCATTCTGAATCGTCTAGTTAACGATATATACCCTTTTGAATCATCTAGTTAACGATATGTACCCTTCTGAATCCTCTAGTTAACGATATATACCCTTCCTAATCATCTAGTTAACGATATATACCCTTCCGAGTCATCTAGTTAACGATATATACCCTTCCGAGTCATCTAGTTAACGATAGATACCCTTTTGAATCATCTAGTTAACGATATATACCCTTCCGAGTCATCTAGTTAACGATATACACCCTTCCAAGTCATCTAGTTAACGGTATGTACCCTTCTGAATCATCCAGTTAACGGTGTATACGTTCTGAATCATCTAGTTAACGATATGCATCCTTCTGAATCATATGGTTAAAAATATGTACCTCTTCCGAGTCATCTGGTTAACAATATGTACCCCTCCAAATCATCTAGTTAATGATATATACATTTCCGAATCATCTAGGTAGCGATGTATACTCTATCGAGTCATCTAGTTAACGATGTATACCGTTCGAATCATCTAGTTAACGATAACACCCTTCCGAATCATCTAATTAACGATATATACCTTTCCAAATCATATAGCCACCAATAAATTTGTTATGATAATATCGTTTAACACCTTAACATTATTATACTATAATGTCTCAGAGAAGCACTATAACATGTCGGTATTGTTGTATACGACATATATCATTCCGAATCATATATTTAATGATATCTACGCTTCTGAATCTTCTAATTAACGGTATGTATTCTTCTGAATCATCTATTTAATGATATGTACCCTTCTGAAACATGTAGTTAACGATATATACCCTTCTGAATCATGTAGGTAGCTATATGTACCATTCTGAATCGTCTAGTTAACGATATATACCCTTTTGAATCATCTAGTTAACGATATGTACCCTTCTGAATCATCTAATAAACGGTATATACCCTTCTGAATCATCTAGTGAACCACATGTACCCTTCCGTATCATCTAGTTACGATGTGTACCCTTCTGAATCATTCAGTTACCGGTATGTACCCTTCTGTATGATCTAGTTTACGATAGGTACCCTCCCATATTATCTAGTTAACGATATGTAGCCTTCTGAATCATCTAGTTGACGATATATACTCTTCCGAATCATCTAGGTAGCGATATTTACCCTTCTAAATCATCTAGTTAACGATATATACCCTTTTGAATCATCTAGTTAACAGTATATACCCTTCTGAATCATCTAGTGGGCGAAATGTACCCCTCCGTATCATCTGGTTAACGATATGTACCCTTCTGAATCATCTAGTTAACGGTATATACCCTTCTGTATCATTTAGTTTACGATATGTACCCTTCCATGTTATCTAGTTAACGATATGTATCATTCCAAATCATCAAGTTAACGATATGTAACCTTCCTAATCATCTAGTTAACGATATATACCCTTTCGTAGCATCTAGTCAACGATATATGCCCTTCTGAATCATCTAGTTAACGGTATATACCCTTCTGAATCCTCTATTTAGCGATATCTACCCTTCCAAATTATCTAGTTCCCGATAGGTACCCTTCTGAATCATCTAGTTAACGATATATACCCTTCCGAGTCATCTACTTAACGATATATACCCTTCCGAGTCATTTAGTTAACGATAAATACCCTTCTGAATCCTCTAGTTAACGATATATACCCTTCCGAATTATCTAGTTAACGATATGTACCCTTCTGAATCATCTAGTTAACGATACATACTCTTCCGAGTCATCTAGTGAGCGGTATGTATCCTTCTGAATCATCTAGTTAACGGTATGTACCCTTCTGAATCATCTAGTTAACGATATATACCCTTCCTAATCATCTAGTTAACGATATATACCCTTCCGAGTCATCTACTTATCGATATATACCCTTCCGAGTCATTTAGTTAACGATATATACCCTTCTGAATCCTCTAGTTAACGATATATACCCTTCCGAATTATCTAGTTAACGATATGTACCCATCTGAATCATCTAGTTAACGATACATACTCTTCCGAGTCATCTAGTGAGCGGTATGTATCCTTCTGAATCATCTAGTTAGCGGTATCTACCCTTCTGAATCATCTAGTTAACGATATATACCCCTTTGAATCATTTAGTTAACAGTATATACCCTTCTGAATCATCTAGTTAACGATATGGATCCTTATGAATCATATGGTTATTAATATTTACCTCTTCCGATTCATCTAGTTAGCAATATGTAACCTTCTAAATCATCTAGTTAATGATATATACCTTTCCGAATCATCTAGGTAGCAATATGTACCCTTCTGAATCATCTAGTTAACGATATATACCCTTCTGAATCATCTAGTTGACGGTATATACCCTTCTGAATCCTCTATTTAACGATATCTATCATTCCGAATTATCTAGTTCACGATAGGTACCCTTCTGAATCATCTAGTTAACGATATATACCCTTCCGAGTCATCTACTTAACGATATATACCCTTCCGAGTCATTTAGTTAACGATATATACCCTTCTGAATCCTCTAGTTAACGATATATACCCTTCCGAATTATCTAGTTAACGATATGTACCCTTCCGAATCATCTAGTTAACGATATATACCCTTTCTAATCATCTAGTTAACGATATATACCCTTCCGAGTCATCTAGTTAACGATATATACCCTTCCGAGTCATCTAGTTAACGATAGATACCCTTTTGAATCATCTAGTTAACGATATATACCCTTCCGAGTCATCTAGTTAACGATATACACCCTTCCAAGTCATCTAGTTAACGGTATGTACCCTTCTGAATCATCCAGTTAACGGTATATACCGTTCTGAATCATCTAGTTAACGATATGCATCCTTCTGAATCATATTGTTAAAAATATGTACCTCTTTCGAGTCATCTGGTTAACAATATGAACCCCTCCAAATCATCTAGTTAAGGATATATACATTTCCGAATCATCTAGGTAACGATGTATACTCTATCGTGTCATCTAGTTAACGATGTATACCGTTCGAATCATCTAGTTAACGATAACACCCTTCCGAATCATCTAATTAACGATATATACCTTTCCAAATCATATAGCCATCAATAAATTTGTTATGATAATATCGTTTAACACCTTTACATTATTATACTATAATGTCTCAGAGAAGCACTATAACATGTCGGTATTGTTGTATACGACATATATCATTCCGAATCATATATTTAATGATATCTACGCTTCTGAATCTTCTAATTAACGGTATGTATTCTTCTGAGTCATCTATTTAATGATATGTACCCTTCTGAAACATCTAGTTAACGATATATACCCTTCTGAATCATCTAGGTAGCTATATGGACCATTCTGAATCGTCTAGTTAACGATATATACCTTTTGAATCATCTAGTTAACGATATGTACCCTTCTGAATCATCTAATAAACGGTATATACCCTTCTGAATCATCTAGTGAACCACATGTACCCCTCCGTATCATCTAGTTACGATGTGTACCCTTCTGAATCATTCAGTTACCGGTATGTACCCTTTTGTATGATCTAGTTTACGATATGTACCCTTCCATATTATCTAGTTAACGATATGTATCCTTCTGAATCATCTAGTTGACGATATATAGACTCTTCCGAATCATCTAGGTAGCGATATTTACCCTTCTGAATCATCTAGTTAACGATATATACCCTTTTGAATCATCTAGTTAACGATATATACCCTTCTGAATCATCTAGTGGGCGAAATGTACCACTCCGTATCATCTGGTTAACGATATGTATCCTTCTGAATCATCTAGTTAACGGTATATACCCTTTTGTATCATTTAGTTTACGATATGTACCCTTCCATGTTATCTAGTTAACGATATGTATCCTTCCAAATCATCAAGTTAACGATATGTAGCCTTCCTAATCATCTAGTTAACGATATATACTCTTCCGAATCATCTAGTTAACGATATATACCCTTTCGTAGCATCTAGTCAACGATATATACCCTTCTGAATCATCTAGTTAACGGTATATACCCTTCTGAATCCTCTATTTAGCGATATCTACCCTTCCGAATTATCTAGTTCACGATAGGTACCCTTCTGAATCATCTAGGTAACGATATATACCCTTCCGAGTCACCTACTTAACGATATAAACCCTTCCGAGTCATTTAGTTAACGATATATACCCTTCTGAATCCTCTAGTTAACGATATATACCCTTCCGAATTATCTAGTTAACAATATGTACCCTCCCATATCATCTAGTTAACGATACATACTCTTCCGAGTCATCTAGTGAGCGGTATGTATCCTTCTGAATCATCTAGTTAACGGTATGTACCCTTCTGAATCATCTAGTTAACGATATATACCCCTTTGAATCATTTAGTTAGCTGTATATACCCTTCTGAATCATCTAGTGGACGAAATGTACCCCTCCGTATCATCTAGTTAACGATATGTACCCTTCTGAATCCTCTAGTTAACGATATATACCCTTCCTAATCATCTAGTTAACGATATATACGCTTCCGAGTCATCTAGTTAACGATATATACCCTTCCGAGTCATCTAGTTAACGGTATGTACCCTTCTGAATCATCCAGTTAACGGTATATACCGTTCTGAATCATCTAGTTCACGATATGCATCCTTCTGAATCATATGGTTAATAATATGTACCTCTTCCGAGTCATCTGGTTAACAATATGTACCCCTCCAAATCATCTAGTTAATGATATATACCTTTCCGAATCATCTAGGTAACGATGTATACTCTATCGAGTCATCTAGTTAACGATGTATACCGTTCGAATCATCTAGTTAACGATAACACCCTTCCGAGTCATCTAGTTAACGATATATACCTTTGCAAATCATATAGCCACCAATAAATTTGCTATGATAATATCGTTTAGCACCTTAACATTATTATACTATAATGTCTCAGAAAAGCACTATAACATGTCGGTATTGTTGAACACGACATAAATAATTCCGAATTATATATTTAATGATATCTACCCTTCTGAATCTTCTAATTAACGGTATGTACTCTTCTGAATCATCTATTTAATGATATGTACCCTTCTGAATCATCTAGATAACGATATATACCATTCCGAATTATCTAGTTAGCGATATGTACCCTTCTGAATCATCTAGTTAACGATGTATACCCTTCTAGATCATCTAGTTAACGATATATACCCTTCTGAATCATCTAAGTAGCGATATCTACCATTCTGAATCATCTAGTTAACGATATATACCCTTTTGAATCATCTAGTTAACGATATATACCCTTCTGAATCATCTATTGAACCACATGTACCCCTCCGTATCATCTAGTTAACTATGTGTACCCTTCTGAATTACATGGTTACCGGTATGTACCCTTCCGTATGATCTAGTTTACGATGTGTACCCTTCCATATTATCTAGTTAGCGATATGTATCCTCCTTAATCATCTTGTTAACGATGTATTCCCTTCCGAGTCATCTAGGTGACGATATATACTCTTCCGAATCATCTAGGTAGCGATATGTACCCTTCTGAATCATCTAGTTAACAGTATATACCCTTCTGAATCATCTAGTGGACGAAATGTACCCCTCCGTATCATCTGGTTAACGATATGTACCCTTCTGAATCATCTAGTTAACGGTATATACCCTTCTGAATCCTCTATTTAGCGATATCTACCCTTCCGAATTATCTAGTTCACGATAGGTACCCTTCTGAATCATCTAGGTAACGATATATACCCTTCCGAGTCACCTACTTAACGATATAAACCCTTCCGAGTCATTTAGTTAACGATATATACCCTTCTGAATCCTCTAGTTAACGATATATACCCTTCCGAATTATCTAGTTAACAATATGTACCCTCCCATATCATCTAGTTAACGATACATACTCTTCCGAGTCATCTAGTGAGCGGTATGTATCCTTCTGAATCATCTAGTTAACGGTATGTACCCTTCTGAATCATCTAGTTAACGATATATACCCCTTTGAATCATTTAGTTAGCTGTATATACCCTTCTGAATCATCTAGTGGACGAAATGTACCCCTCCGTATCATCTAGTTAACGATATGTACCCTTCTGAATCCTCTAGTTAACGATATATACCCTTCCTAATCATCTAGTTAACGATATATACGCTTCCGAGTCATCTAGTTAACGATATATACCCTTCCGAGTCATCTAGTTAACGGTATGTACCCTTCTGAATCATCCAGTTAACGGTATATACCGTTCTGAATCATCTAGTTCACGATATGCATCCTTCTGAATCATATGGTTAATAATATGTACCTCTTCCGAGTCATCTGGTTAACAATATGTACCCCTCCAAATCATCTAGTTAATGATATATACCTTTCCGAATCATCTAGGTAACGATGTATACTCTATCGAGTCATCTAGTTAACGATGTATACCGTTCGAATCATCTAGTTAACGATAACACCCTTCCGAGTCATCTAGTTAACGATATATACCTTTGCAAATCATATAGCCACCAATAAATTTGCTATGATAATATCGTTTAGCACCTTAACATTATTATACTATAATGTCTCAGAAAAGCACTATAACATGTCGGTATTGTTGAACACGACATAAATAATTCCGAATTATATATTTAATGATATCTACCCTTCTGAATCTTCTAATTAACGGTATGTACTCTTCTGAATCATCTATTTAATGATATGTACCCTTCTGAATCATCTAGATAACGATATATACCATTCCGAATTATCTAGTTAGCGATATGTACCCTTCTGAATCATCTAGTTAACGATGTATACCCTTCTAGATCATCTAGTTAACGATATATACCCTTCTGAATCATCTAAGTAGCGATATCTACCATTCTGAATCATCTAGTTAACGATATATACCCTTTTGAATCATCTAGTTAACGATATATACCCTTCTGAATCATCTATTGAACCACATGTACCCCTCCGTATCATCTAGTTAACTATGTGTACCCTTCTGAATTACATGGTTACCGGTATGTACCCTTCCGTATGATCTAGTTTACGATGTGTACCCTTCCATATTATCTAGTTAGCGATATGTATCCTCCTTAATCATCTTGTTAACGATGTATTCCCTTCCGAGTCATCTAGGTGACGATATATACTCTTCCGAATCATCTACGTAGCGATATGTACCCTTCTGAATCATCTAGTTAACAGTATATACCCTTCTGAATCATCTAGTGGACGAAATGTACCCCTCCGTATCATCTGGTTAACGATATGTACCCTTCTGAATCATCTAGTTAACGGTATATACCCTTCTGTATCATCTAGTTTACGATATGTACCCTTCCATGTTATCTAGTTAACGATATGTATCCTTCCAAATCATCTAGTTAACGATATGCAACCTTCCTAATCATCTAGTTAACGATATATACTCTTTCGTAGCATCTAGTCAACGATATATACCCTTCTTAATCATCTAGTTAACGGTATATACCCTTCTGAATCCTCTATTTAACGATATCTACCTTTCCGAATTATCTAGTTCACAATAGGTACCCTTCTGAATCATCTAGTTAACGATATATTACCTTCCGAGTCATCTACTTAACGATATATACCCTTCCGAGTCATTTAGTTAACGATATATACCCTTCTGAATCCTCTAGTTAACGATATATACCCTTCCGAATTATCTAGTTAACGATATGTACCCATCTGAATCATCTAGTTAACGATACATACTCTTCCGAGTCATCTAGTGAGCGGTATGTATCCTTCTGAATCATCTAGTTAGCGGTATCTACCCTTCTGAATCATCTAGTTAACGATATATACCCCTTTGAATCATTTAGTTAACAGTATATACCCTTCTGAATCATCTAGTTAACGATATGGATCCTTATGAATCATATGGTTATTAATATTTACCTCTTCCGATTCATCTAGTTAGCAATATGTAACCTTCTAAATCATCTAGTTAATGATATATACCTTTCCGAATCATCTAGGTAGCAATATGTACCCTTCTGAATCATCTAGTTAACGATATATACCCTTCTGAATCATCTAGTTGACGGTATATACCCTTCTGAATCCTCTATTTAACGATATCTATCATTCCGAATTATCTAGTTCACGATAGGTACCCTTCTGAATCATCTAGTTAACGATATATACCCTTCCGAGTCATCTACTTAACGATATATACCCTTCCGAGTCATTTAGTTAACGATATATACCCTTCTGAATCCTCTAGTTAACGATATATACCCTTCCGAATTATCTAGTTAACGATATGTACCCTTCCGAATCATCTAGTTAACGATACAATACTCTTCCGAGTCATCTAGTGAGCGGTATGTATCCTTCTGAATCATCTAGTTAACGGTATGTACCCTTCTGAATCATCTAGTTAACGATATATACCCCTTTGAATCATTTAGTTAACAGTATATACCCTTCTGAATCGTCTAGTGGACGAAATGTACCCCTCCATATCATCTAGTTAACGATATATACCCTTCTGAATCCTCTAGTTAACGATATATACCCTTCCTAATCATCTAGTTAACGATATATACCCTTCCGAGTCATCTATTTAACGATATATACCCTTCCGAGTCATCTAGTTAACGATAGATACCCTTTTGAATCATCTAGTTAACGCTATATACCCTTCCGAGTCATCTAGCTAACGATATACACCCTTCCAAGTCATCTAGTTAACGGTATGTACCCTTCTGAATCATCCAGTTAACGGTATATACCGTTCTGAATCATCTAGTTAACGATATGCATCCTTCTGAATCATATGGTTAAAAATATGTATCTCTTCCGAGTCATCTGGTTGACAATATGCACCCCTCCAAATCATCTAGTTAATGATATATACCGTTTCGAATCATCTAGTTAACGATGTATACCGTTCGAATCATCTAGTTAACGATAACACCCTTCCGAGTCATCTAGTTAACGATATATACCTTTGCAAATCATATAGCCACCAATAAATTTTTTATGATAATATCGTTTAACACCTTAACATTATTATACTATAATGTCTCAGAAAAGCCCTATAACATGTCGTTATTGTTGTATACGACATATATAATTTCGAATTATATATTTAATGATATCTACCCTTCTGAATCTTCTAATTAACGGTATGTACTCTTCTGAATCATCTATTTAATGATATGTACCCTTCTGAATCATCTAGATAACGATATATACCCTTCCTAATTATCTAGTTAGCGATATGTACCCTTCTGAATCACATAGTTACCGGTATGTACCCTTCCGTATGATCTAGTTTACGATGTGTACCCTTCCATATTATCTAGTTAGCGATATGTATCCTCCTTAATCATCTAGTTAACGATGTATGCCCTTCCGAGTCATCTAGGTGACGATATATACTCTTCCGAATCATCCAGGTAGCGATATGTACCCTTCTGAATCATCTAGTTAACGATATATACCCTTTTGAATCATCTAGTTAACAGTATATACCCTTCTCAATCATCTAGTGGACGAAATGTACCCCTCCGTATCATCTGGTTAACGATATGTATCCTTCTGAATCATCTAGTTAACGGTATATACCCTTCCGTATCATCTAGTTTACGATATGTACCCTTCCATGTTATCTAGTTAACGATATGTATCCTTCCGAATCATCTAGTTAACGATATATACTCTTCCGAATCATCTAATTAACGATATATACCCTTTCGTAGCATCTAGTCAACGATATATACCCTTCTGAATCATCTAGTTAACGGTATATACCCTTCTGAATCCTCTATTTAACTATATCTACCCTTCCGATTTATCTAGTTCACGATAGGTACCCTTCTGAATCATCTAGTTAACGACATATACTCTTCCAAATCATCTAGTTAACGATATATACCCTTCCGAGTCATCTAGTTAACGATGTGTACCCTTCTGAATCCTCTAGTTAACGATATATACCCTTCCGAATCATCTAGTTAACGATATATACCGTTCCGAGTCATCTAATGAACGGTATGTATCCTTCTGAGTCATCTAAATAACGGTACGTACCCTTCTGAATCATCTGGTTAACGATATATACACCGTTGAATCATCTAGTTAACAGTATATACCCTTCTGAATCATCTAGTGGACGAAATGTACCTCTCCGTATCATCTAGTTAACAATATGTACCCTTCTAAATCATCTAGTTAACGGTATGTACCCTTCCGTATCATCTAGTTTACAATATGTACCCTTCCATATCATCTAGTTAGCGATATGTATCCTTCCGAATCACTTAGTTAACGATATGTACCATTTCGTGGCATCTAGTGAATGATATATATCTTTCTGAATCATCTAGTTAACGGTATGTACCCTTCTGAATCCTCTATTTAACTATATCTACCCTTCCGATTTATCTAGTTCACGATAGGTACCCTTCTGAATCATCTAGTTAACGACATATACCCTTCCAAATCATCTAGTTAACGATATATACCCTTCCGAGTCATCTAGTTAACGATGTGTACCCTTCTGAATCCTCTAGTTAACGATATATACCCTTCCGAATCATCTAGTTAACGATATATACCGTTCCGAGTCATCTAATGAACGGTATGTATCCTTCTGAGTCATCTAAATAACGGTACGTACCATTCTGAATCATCTGGTTAACGATATATACACCTTTGAATCATCTAGTTAACAGTATATACCCTTCTGAATCATCTAGTGGACGAAATGTACCTCTCCGTATCATCTAGTTAACAATATGTACCCTTCTAAATCATCTAGTTAACGGTATGTACCCTTCCGTATCATCTAGTTTACAATATGTACCCTTCCATATCATCTAGTTAGCGATATGTATCCTTCCGAATCACTTAGTTAACGATATGTACCATTTCGTGGCATCTAGTGAATGATATATATCCTTCTGAATCATCTAGTTAACGGTATGTACCCTTCTGAATCCTCTATTTAATGATATCTACCCTTCCGAATTATCTAGTTAACGATAGGTACCCTTCTGAATCATCTAGTTAACGCTATATACCCTTCCGAGTCATCTAGCTAACGATATACACCCTTCCAAGTCATCTAGTTAACGGTATGTACCCTTCTGAATCATCCAGTTAACGGTATATACCGTTCTGAATCATCTAGTTAACGATATGCATCCTTCTGAATCATATGGTTAAAAATATGTATCTCTTCCGAGTCATCTGGTTGACAATATGTACCCCTCCAAATCATCTAGTTAATGATATATACCGTTTCGAATCATCTAGTTAACGATGTATACCGTTCGAATCATCTAGTTAACGATAACACCCTTCCGAGTCATCTAGTTAACGATATATACCTTTGCAAATCATATAGCCACCAATAAATTTTTTATGATAATATCGTTTAACACCTTAACATTATTATACTATAATGTCTCAGAAAAGCCCTATAACATGTCGTTATTGTTGTATACGACATATATAATTCCGAATTATATATTTAATGATATCTACCCTTCTGAATCTTCTAATTAACGGTATGTACTCTTCTGAATCATCTATTTAATGATATGTACCCTTCTGAATCATCTAGATAACGATATATACCCTTCCTAATTATCTAGTTAGCGATATGTACCCTTCTGAATCACATAGTTACCGGTATGTACCCTTCCGTATGATCTAGTTTACGATGTGTACCCTTCCATATTATCTAGTTAGCGATATGTATCCTCCTTAATCATCTAGTTAACGATGTATGCCCTTCCGAGTCATCTAGGTGACGATATATACTCTTCCGAATCATCCAGATAGCGATATGTACCCTTCTGAATCATCTAGTTAACGATATATACCCTTTTGAATCATCTAGTTAACAGTATATACCCTTCTCAATCATCTAGTGGACGAAATGTACCCCTCCGTATCATCTGGTTAACGATATGTATCCTTCTGAATCATCTAGTTAACGGTATATACCCTTCCGTATCATCTAGTTTACGATATGTACCCTTCCATGTTATCTAGTTAACGATATGTATCCTTCCGAATCATCTAGTTAACGATATGTAACCTTCTTAATCATCTAGTTAACGATATATACTCTTCCGAATCATCTAATTAACGATATATACCCTTTCGTAGCATCTAGTCAACGATATATACCCTTCTGAATCATCTAGTTAACGGTATGTACCCTTCTGAATCCTCTATTTAACTATATCTACCCTTCCGATTTATCTAGTTCACGATAGGTACCCTTCTGAATCATCTAGTTAACGACATATACCCTTCCAAATCATCTAGTTAACGATATATACCCTTCCGAGTCATCTAGTTAACGATGTGTACCCTTCTGAATCCTCTAGTTAACAATATATACCCTTCCGAATCATCTAGTTAACGATATATACCGTTCCGAGTCATCTAATGAACGGTATGTATCCTTCTGAGTCATCTAAATAACGGTACGTACCATTCTGAATCATCTGGTTAACGATATATACACCTTTGAATCATCTAGTTAACAGTATATACCCTTCTGAATCATCTAGTGGACGAAATGTACCTCTCCGTATCATCTAGTTAACAATATGTACCCTTCTAAATCATCTAGTTAACGGTATGTACCCTTCCGTATCATCTAGTTTACAATATGTACCCTTCCATATCATCTAGTTAGCGATATGTATCCTTCCGAATCACTTAGTTAACGATATGTACCATTTCGTGGCATCTAGTGAATGATATATATCCTTCTGAATCATCTAGTTAACGGTATGTACCCTTCTGAATCCTCTATTTAATGATATCTACCCTTCCGAATTATCTAGTTAACGATAGGTACCCTTCTGAATCATCTAGTTAACGCTATATACCCTTCCGAGTCATCTAGCTAACGATATACACCCTTCCAAGTCATCTAGTTAACGGTATGTACCCTTCTGAATCATCCAGTTAACGGTATATACCGTTCTGAATCATCTAGTTAACGATATGCATCCTTCTGAATCATATGGTTAAAAATATGTATCTCTTCCGGGTCATCTGGTTGACAATATGTACCCCTCCAAATCATCTAGTTAATGATATATACCGTTTCGAATCATCTAGTTAACGATGTATACCGTTCGAATCATCTAGTTAACGATAACACCCTTCCGAGTCATCTAGTTAACGATATATACCTTTGCAAATCATATAGCCACCAATAAATTTTTTATGATAATATCGTTTAACACCTTAACATTATTATACTATAATGTCTCAGAAAAGCCCTATAACATGTCGTTATTGTTGTATACGACATATATAATTCCGAATTATATATTTAATGATATCTACCCTTCTGAATCGTCTAATTAACGGTATGTACTCTTCTGAATCATCTATTTAATGATATGTACCCTTCTGAATCATCTAGATAACGATATATACCCTTCCTAATTATCTAGTTAGCGATATGTACCCTTCTGAATCACATAGTTACCGGTATGTACCCTTCCGTATGATCTAGTTTACGATGTGTACCCTTCCATATTATCTAGTTAGCGATATGTATCCTCCTTAATCATCTAGTTAACGATGTATGCCCTTCCGAGTCATCTAGGTGACGATATATACTCTTCCGAATCATCCAGGTAGCGATATGTACCCTTCTGAATCATCTAGTTAACGATATATACCCTTTTGAATCATCTAGTTAACAGTATATACCCTTCTCAATCATCTAGTGGACGAAATGTACCCCTCCGTATCATCTGGTTAACGATATGTATCCTTCTGAATCATCTAGTTAACGGTATATACCCTTCCGTATCATCTAGTTTACGATATGTACCCTTCCATGTTATCTTGTTAACGATATGTATCCTTCCGAATCATCTAGTTAACGATATGTAACCTTCTTAATCATCTAGTTAACGATATATACTCTTCCGAATCATCTAATTAACGATATATACCCTTTCGTAGCATCTAGTCAACGATATATACCCTTCTGAATCATCTAGTTAACGGTATGTACCCTTCTGAATCCTCTATTTAACTATATCTACCCTTCCGATTTATCTAGTTCACGATAGGTACCCTTCTGAATCATCTAGTTAACGACATATACCCTTCCAAATCATCTAGTTAACGATATATACCCTTCCGAATCATCTAGTTAACGATATATACCGTTCCGAGTCATCTAATGAACGGTATGTATCCTTCTGAGTCATCTAAGTAACGGTACGTACCCTTCTGAATCATCTGGTTAACGATATATACACCTTTGAATCATCTAGTTAACAGTATATACCCTTCTGAATCATCTAGTGGACGAAATGTACCTCTCCGTATCATCTAGTTAACAATATGTACCCTTCTAAATCATCTAGTTAACGGTATGTACCCTTCCGTATCATCTAGTTTACAATATGTACCCTTCCATATCATCTAGTTAGCGATATGTATCCTTCCGAATCACTTAGTTAACGATATGTACCATTTCGTGGCATCTAGTGAATGATATATATCCTTCTGAATCATCTAGTTAACGGTATGTACCCTTCTGAATCCTCTATTTAATGATATCTACCCTTCCGAATTATCTAGTTAACGATAGGTACCCTTCTGAATCATCTAGTTAACGATATGTACCCTTTCGAATCATCTAGTTAACGATATATACCCTTCCGAGTCATCTGGTGAACGGTATGTACACTTCTGAATCATCTAGTTAACGGTATGTACCCTTCTGCATCATCTAGTTAACGGTATATACCCTTCTGAATCATCTAGTTAACGATATGCATCCTTCTGAATCATATGGTTAAAAATATGTACCCCTTCCGAGTCATCTGGTTAATAATATGTACTCCTCCGAATCATCTATTTAACGATATATACCTTTCCGAAGCATCTAGGTAACGATGTATACTCTATCGAGTGATCTAGTTAACGATGTATACCGTTCGAATCATCTAGTTAACGATAACACCCTTCCGAGTCATCTAGTTAACGATATATACCTTTCCAAATCATATAGTTAACGATATATACTCTTCCGAAGCATCTAGTTAACAATAACACCCTTCCGAATCATATAGTTAACGCTATATACTCTTCCGAGTTATCTAGTTTTCGGTACTTCTTGTCGCCCTAGTGTTTTCGTTCATATATATGCTATTTCATCATGTTATCTATAATTACATGCATATGCGCTGTATTTCCTCACGCATCTTGCCAATGAATATTCGTTGGCGATATTATTTGAAACAATGAAAACCATCCGTATTATGATATTTAAATGTAATCAGTATTCATAGCATCAAATGTTAAATAACGTGGAGTGATTGGTTGCTATTTGACGCTATATCAAGGCTAGAATATGTTACCTTACGATGAGATCATGATTATTTCTGCTTTGTACTCAACCAATACGATTAGTTGGATAGTGTTAGCTTATTGAAGCAACATTTCCCGGGTAAACATGTAAACACAATATCCTGATTAAGTGTTGCGTGCTTAGCGGAGAAACACCTAATACCAATTTTAGTATCTTTGATTTGACCCGACCAGAAAGACAATTGGTTTTCTATGGGTTTCTCTTGTGTTCTCGAGCAACAAAACTACTTGGCATAATATGACTAAACATCGCTATAAGTGGTGTTTGACACATATTACGCTAACCTAACAGTATTATATTCAAATAATACATGGTACCTTAATTTCGTACATTTTCTATTGTGTTGAAATGTTAGAATATAATACATGCACAACTATTTTATTTGTTCATATATCTATGCTATACATATTATAAAGGATTATCATTGTTTTCTCTACAGGAGAATATCAACAGGAATGAGTTCAAGAGAAAGTAAGCATATTGTTCAATGAAGTTTTTAGCCGCAAGGTAGAGAAAGAGCCCAATTCAAAACATATATTTACAGAAAATGAATGAACCGGGTATACAAATAACACTAAAAACAGACAGCATAATAAAACAAAATACCAAAATCTTGAACAACACGAAACATCAAGAGTGGATTCTTAAAATAATCGAGACAAATGAGTCTTGTTTTATTTTCTTATTTTTCTATAGTTAGGTTGTTAGTGAATGATGAATATTTATACACATTGCGACATAACCACTCGAACATACATACAATACAAAAGACATACAGAAAATGTTAATTTTTTTAGGTATACAGTGTCCTCAATTTTAGAAAATGATGTGCATTATAAAGGATGTTAATTGGATTTAAAGGACTTTTTAGTTTTTCAATAATCGTAAAGTTTTAAAATTTTGCTTTACGTTATCAAAATGATGTTTATATATCTATTTGAAAATGAATAATTTAGAAGAAATGATACTCCTAATCAATATTATTAATACAGACCCTCCCCTCTCTTTTTAATTTTTCTATGATTCCCTGGTTCTATTTGAAATTTGCCTACACAAATTCTGAATTTACTAAGTATATTTTGCTTTCCAAATTGGAATGTGAAAGATAATAATTTATTTTACCAAGATCTATCTCGATACATTTTAATTATAGAAAAAAATATTCTGATGAATGAATAGGTACAATTTGGGTTGCATTTCAGCTTTCAACGTTAATCATCAAATTTAAAATAATAATCCATATGTTTTACACAGGATAAGCTATTATGAAGGACAAGTCCAAAATACCAAATGCATTTATTCATTGCAAATAAAATCTGACAAGAGAAGGTAAAGAAGACAAAATAAGATATTTATATATAAAAGGTGGCACATCTTGGTCGTCTTGTAACTATGGCATTAATGAGAAATTCAGACAACATTGATTAAAAACCAACTCTTTGTTGGTCCTCCCACAGGCGCTTGTGATATGCGCCATCTTCCGAAAAACGAGGGCATTCGTGGGCAGCTTTGTTGTCAGTAATGTGAGTATTGATAACTGGGTAATAATCAATTGTTTTTATCTTTACAGGACGGTCTCCTAACATTGAAACCACACCACCAAACCCAGGTATCTTTTGTTCCATATAGGGCTCAAATAACGGGTCATAACCCAAAGCATATCTGCTGCATTTGCATTGTCATACCTCTCCTTACTACTGGGAACTTCCCACATGTCAACTTTGAAACTGGCACGGGCTTTTTCTGTGTTCCATAACAGTCGGGGGAAACCTCTCGAGTTTCTCGCTTTAAAGATCGAATATACATGTAAGTTTTGTCAACCATCGACATAACTGGCATATCACTACCCACATCCACATCAGCTGGACAGGTAAAATCCTGAAGCATTACTCCATGAGATGTATGGACAGATGCTAATGAGGCAGGAACTGCCTACCCTTCCGCAGCATCTGAGTTCACCCCTGGTGTTTAGTGGGGCTCGTGTTACTCAATCTTTAGTTTTATATGTATGTTTTGTGGATCGTTGTTTGCCCTTTCGTACTTTTTCTTTTGGCCATTGTTTTGTCTGTTCTTCTTCGATTTACGGATTCTGATTACCCGTTTGATATCTTCAAACTCTTCTTACACAAAAAAGATCATTCAACAGTTGATCCTAATTGTCAAAGTCAGCAAGGAATATGAACTGGACATTTAGATTTCTTAAAATTTGCGGAGACAGTAAATTAGAAGTCGTTCAACAGCGAGGGATATGATAGTTTCAAGCTCTTAAGAACAATAATATGTTTCTGAATGACATAGTCTGCTAAACAGAGTAGTCAGTTTCACACTCCTAAACCAGTGTCAAAAACAAAATGTGCTTTGGCAACTTCCATCGTTCATTGGCATTGGTCTCGGCTCGACATATATCTTGGCCAATAGAACTGACAAGACGTTGATTTTTGGTATCACTAAAGTATTTTTTTCTGCCTGACATCAAAATGGACAGAAATTTATTTCAAACCGCAAGTAAAGACTTGTTTTGGTTAGCTAAAGTACACAGTATATGTGTAGTCGGAGGCCAGCTGAACACTTCATCCTCAAAGGCCTAACGTAATTATTTACAGAAAACAGTATGTGTAATTGGTGACTTTTCCCTTTATAGTATCCATCTTAATGAATTTAAGTTTTGTACCATATGTTTTTTCTAAGTTTCTCTGTAAATGTTCACTCCTGTAGCCGGGATTTGTAAACCTAGTGTTTTTTCAAGTTTCTCAATAGAGATGCCTCGAAGCTGACTTAGCATGCAATTGTTTTTAGAGTAATGACTTGTGAATATAGTACTTCTCGTACAACACCCAGAGCCTCTATGTGGACCGCTTCTTTACCGGTTTGTTCATGTTTTTTTGTCTTGGTCCTGACTTCACCCTTTCTCTGGAATTTGGAATACGGTAAAGTTGTGAAAGGGTTGAATTCAGACGACAAGATCGATCGAATGAGTTATGAATAATAAACTCCATACTCCAAATTTATATTGGCAAAATTGAAGTCGTCTCTTTTGTCATAAAATCTGGTAGAAAGTTGACCATTAGTGTCATATTTGAATGTCAAGAAATGACTAAGAGAAAGCTGTTTCTGTTGTTTCCTTTATTTCAAGTTCTTTATGGTATATTGAAGATTTCTGGATAACTGAAGAACGAAAGAATACGAACGTAACTCAACGTAAGCATACGAAACAAACAATAGGATCGTTTATTGTGTGAATATCCACAGAATATATAAAGTCCGACAAAAGTTAAGCACCACCTGACTTGTTTCAATAATATCTTTTCTAATAATGAACTTATTTCAAATCGGTTTACTGTTTTCGTTACCTGTACACACATACTTACTTACCTGTGAAACAGGTTATTGATTGATCGATTTTTATTTATATATGACAGGGTGTGTAAAGTGCCACGTGTACTTTTAAACATTTGTGTTTGCGAACGAAAGCTGATTTTTTTTTTGTAGAGTTTTAAGTTTCATTTTCTATTGGTTTGGTATGGTGCGGCGAAAATTAACCATACCAGAAAGGTGGCAAGCTGTTGGCATGGATAACGGTGGTTTTAGCCATAGAAGGGTGGCAGACCACTTCAGGGTTAACCATTCCATCACTGTACGACTGATGCAGCGTGTTCGTCAAACGGGGAATGTTACTGACCGTCCACGTGCAGGTAGACCTCGCAAAACGACGCCGAGAAAGGACCAGCTCATATCCAGCCTGGCGCGGCAACGGCCGTTCAGTACAGCTGGTGCACTTCGTAGTAATTTAGCATTTGGAGGCCACATTAGCACACGCACTGTAATCAGACGCCTCTACCATCAAGGAATGCGAGCGCGACGACCCATAAAACGTCCATAGTTGACATTACGTCATCGCCATGCTCGATTTGACTGGTCACATGATCATTTGAGGTGGACTATCGCACATGGAGACGGGTTCACTGGTCTGATGAAAGTCGTTTTTTGTTACGCCCTACAGACGGTCGTGCAAGGGTTTGGCGACCACGAAACACTTCATATCAGGACAACCACATTTTGGGCACAACTGCTTTTGGGGGTGGAGGTGTAACTGTCTGGGGTTGTTTTTCCGGTGACTGTAAGTTGGACTTGTACGTTCTTGATGGTAGTTTGACAGGCCAAAAATACCGTGACAATGTGCTCGCTCCACGCGTAGTCCCCCATTTCGACAATCATGCGTTGGCTGACAGGCCAATGTTCATGGACGACAACGCTAGGCCACATAGAGATGGAATTTTCTATGCAGTCTTCAGATTTTAAGAACTTTTAAATGCATCTATTGTGTGTATGTGTAAGGCATAAAAATCAATAACGAGTATATCCACCGCGTTTATTGTGAAGTTCTGTAACACGCCTCGTCATGCTTCGCACAAGACGCCTAAGCCGTTCTCGGGGAAACTGTTGCCACTCCTGTAAGATAGCAGTTCTTAATTCGTCAATATTTTGACATTTTGGATTGCGTTGGTTAATTTTTTGGCCAATAAAATCCCATACATGCTCCATAGGGTTCATGTCTGGCGACATCGCAGGCCATGGAATTGTCTGAACAGCCTCTTGCTGTACAAAATGTTGTACAATTCGGGCTCTATGTGGCCTAGCGTTGTCGTCCATGAACATTGGCCTGTCAGCCAACGCATGATTGTCGAAATGGGGGACTACGCGTGCAGCGAGCACATTGTCACGGTATTTTTGGCCTGTCAGATTACCATCAAGAACTAGTTCTAATAATAAAACCCTAAATGCTCGCTTACTCGCAAGGGTTATAACGGGAAGCCATTACACGTAATGGAGCAGCCGTCGAGATTTTTTGCGCTCGCTTACAGAGTTTCTGACGCCGGCATTTATCAATAATAAGACATAACCTTTCTTTTTGTCCATTATTATAACAAGTTTTTATCACCTACCAGTATTTTAGAATGTAATTCCCACAAAATAAAAATACATCGCTGAACATTTTGAATTTCGTTATTTCCGGCCTCACTATTTGGATGTCGATATACCATATTTGGGATTTGAGGCGTGAATATTTACATCAGCGTGTAGTAAGAAATACCATATTTAGAAAAGCTCCGCCTTCCGTAGTTTCCGGTTATGGAAAACGACCGATAAATTTGAACAAGGTTGTTGCTACCTTTGAAAAGCATATATTTCTCAGCCAAACCGATTTAACAAGGACTGGGATCATCAGTAATAGTTCTAATGAAATGTTTGAAACGTAAATAGTGAGTTTTTATGTTTCAACTGCAACTCTTTTTTTGCTCCATTGTGACGAATGGGACTGCGTTGTAGCTCTGCCGAGACACAAGTTTGTCACATGAGCTACATTATTGCAGCTAATCCAGAACGTACAAGTCCAACTTACAGTCAAAGGAAAAACAACCCCAGACAGTTACACCCCCATACAAAAGCAGTTGTGCCCAACAGGTGGTTGTCCTGAAATGAAGTGATTCGTTGGCGCCAAACCCTTGCACGACCGTCGGAAGGGCGCAACAAAAAACGACTTTCATCAGACCAGTGGACCCGACTCCATGTGCGAATAGTTCACCCAAAATGATCATGTGACCAGTCAAATCGGGCATGGCGATGACGTAATGTCAACTGTGGACGTTGTATGGGTCGTCGCGCTCAGATTCCTTGATGGTGGAGGCGTCTGATTACAGTGTGTGTGTGCTAATGTGGCCTCCAAACGCTAAATTACCACGAAGTGCACCAACTGTACTGAACGGCCGTTGTCGCACCCGTCTGGATATGAGCCAGTCCTACCTAGGCGTCGTTTTGCGAGGTCTACCTGCACGTGGACGGTCAGTAACATTCCCCGTTTGACGAAAACGCTGCATCAGTCGTACAATGATGGAATGGTTAATCCTGAAGTGGTCTGCCACCCTTCTATGGCTAAAGCCACCGTTATCCATGCCAACAGCTTGCCACCTTTCTGGTATGGTTAATTTTCGCCGCACCATACCAAACCAATAGAAAATAAAACTTAAAACTCTACACAAAAAAAATCAGCTTTCGTTCGCAAACACAAATGTTGAAAAGTATACGGGGCACTTTACACACCCTGCCATATACACATAAATAAAAATCGATCAATAACCTGTTTCACAGGTAAGTTAGTATGTGTGTACAGGTAACGAAAACAGCAAACCGATTTGAAATAAGTTCATTATTAGAAAAGATATTATTGAAACAAGTCAGGTGGTGCTTAACTTTTGTCGGACTTATATTTAAAAATATAAATGTATTTGGGATGAGCATTTTTTAATGGTAATGACAAAGCACATTATTTTTATTACATTATATTCTATTCTAAAGCAGGTAATAGCATTATTTGTAACTTTAGTTAGTTGCATGTTATTGACATGAACAGTCAAACGATTTGAATTACAATTTCAGAAATGTTACGGAAAAATCGGAAATTTGCATATAAGACCCCGCGTTCTATACAATGAAAACAATAAACATAAAAAATCTAAAAATACATGATTGGAAATGAACTACTGAGTTTAATACTGTAGAACTAGATACAGTCCATGGACATAAGTATTCGTCACCTTCGATTTTTTACTATATATTTCATATAAAACCACATTTTTTCAAAAAAATATTTAAAAGCCATTTCTGGGCAGATTTTTATGAAATTTATTTCAAGACACGCTGAATTCTTTGAATTTTATTTGGTTTTCTGATAGTATTTTTTGTCTCCATGGTGTTTGTTTTCTGGTGTTGATTGTTCCGATTTTATTTTTGTTAAAATATATAGCAAATTTGACCTCAGAAAACAAAAATTTTCTTTAAATCATAAGAAAATAAAGGCAATCTAACGGAAAATCATGCTAAAATAAACAAATAATCTTTAAATAGTTCTGCTTCTTCTGGTACAACAATTATTAAAATCCGCTTAGAAACGACTTCACAATAATTGTTTTGAAAAATGTGTTTTTATATGAAATATATAGCGTAAAATCGAGGGTGACGAAATGTCCATTGACTGTACATCTGGTAACTACCGTGATAAAACGTCACATATATATATAATAAACAAATATATATCGTCAAGAAGAATTTGTTAAAATTTGAAAATGAATTTATTGATATAGAAAATCACGAATTTGATGGTAAAAAGTGGGAAGAGACGGGGGATGAGAATTTAAAAATAAATTGATTTTGTGTGGCTTAAAGGTATAATGTCGTAGCTTGGTAATTTTTTGAAAATTTTTTGCGTTGAAAGTTAATATTTACAAGTTATTTTTGTATTTGTTCTTTTTCTGTGTTTCTTGAAAATTGTATATATTACTGCCTAAAAGTATAATTCTAACATAACCTCCTTCTTTCGCTTTGTTAACAAACGTGCGAGCTATCCATTCGTTATAATCTCATTAGCACATGCGCCGGTGAATGTGACCGACTTTTCAATTGGCAGCATAAATTGTAGCCCACAAAATGCCGATAGAGGGCGCAGTATTATTCGAATTACATAAATTGTGTGCGACATTTTCCCCAAACGTAAATATAAATTACCGTCTTCCAATCAAAGTATACTACCGTATTTGTACTCTTAGACATATCAGAATCGAAATAAATCATGGAAGCCAGAATGTGTTTTGAGTTTTAACATGGATTGGCGGATATTAGTAAATTTTATCCCTCTCTTCTGGCTCCCTCTCTTCTGGCTCGGGATAAAATACTGATATCCGCCAATCCATGTTGAAACTCCCAACACATTCTCGCTTCCATGATTTATTTCTTAAATAAATTTGTTGTGTTCCTGTGTCTGGATTTAAATTTTTGACCCTTTTACCTAGATTTTTTTTATTTGTCATGAAGTGACATTTTTTTCCCAAGAAATGTAGCATCAAAATATTTTTTTAAGAGTAAAATACACCCTTGTCCCTAATGATATAAATGACCATGGCAATGAAATGAAATATGATACACAAATAAAAGGTTAGGAATTTAATTAATAACCAAATTTTCCTGTCCTTTCTGTAGTCAACAGTGCAATGGTTATAATTTGAAACAGAAGAAGCGGTCCGTATTAGATTTAACAGTTTTCTTTTCCGCGTAGCACCAAGTCCTTCACCCGCGTACGAATGCGGTAAAAGAAACCCGTTATATACAATACGGGCAGCTTCCTTTGTTTAGTTTAAGTTAGTTTAAACATATTTTATTTGCATACAAGTTGCAAATGGGTTTGGACACAAGTTATAACAACATTAGTGAAGTCCTTTCCCTTTTACAAACATATAAACAAAAAATGATTGGACATAATGGCGATAATTCTACAAATAAACTTTACAACATGATATATTTAGACGATGATAATAAAGTAAATATAAAGAAAAATAAGGTGAAATAAAGTGTTCAAAACAGAGGGATAGGGAAGAAGAAGAAATGTTTCAAACAAACAAAAACAACATGGACTGGAGTGAGTAAAAGTGCTGAGTGTTTCTAATAAAAGAATAAACAGCAGAGAAGATTTCAATGTTTTGGTTAGGGGTCAAATTTTCATCACCTGCTCAGTAATATCAATTCAATTATGTTGTTACAATTAAATTGATATTAGCTGGTGATGAAAATTTGACTACTAACCAAAATATTGAAATCTTCTCGGATAAAATCTCTAAAAATTATGCCACCGTCCATTTAAATTTTTTATTGCGGGGAAATATGTGCCCATACTCTCAATTAATACAGCCAGCTACACAGCACCACAGAGACATGCTAAAAGAGCATTTATATAAGATATTGGCGTGTCCTTGTAACCGACGTAAACAATTCAAGCGTCAATGAGATTAAAACGTTCCGATAACCACTTATGGAACAACAGCGACATCTGTCGAAAGAAATTTGGTGAATGATCCCTGTTCTATTTGAGATATCCTTTAAATGAACTGCATGTCCTTTAATATAAGAAAACGAATTCTTCGGTTTTATCAAAACTAAAATAACTTTCGTAAAATTTAAAATGTTCTTTACAACATATACTGTACATTGCATCCATAATCCTCCATCCTGTATCCCTGCACGAATCATCAGTGGCGTTAAAGCAATAAAGTCCACAGCATTCGAAAGTACATTGAAGTTGTAATAAACGGAAAGTCCGCATTCACTAAGGCAGTTCGAAGAATTCTCTCGTAACACCATCTCAACACCTGTAAAAAATTACAAACAGCAGCAGATTTCTTACTAAAATAAGGGGGTAGCAGGGGAAGGTGGTGGGGTTTCGATGGCTTGTCGATCTACAGCTAGGGCAGCTTCCCGAAAATGACGTCATATATCAGATATGATAATATCGGAAACCGTAATGGTTTCAATTCCGGAAAATCAATTAAACTTTTATTAAATTTGTTTTATCCTTAATATGATAACCAATATTAATAAAAGATTCAATTTGTTCGATGCATACTTTGCATAGGCATATAAATATTGAAACATAAATTTGGCTAAAATGGCTGCAGAATTAGCGGAAAAACGAGGTCTGGCAAGATGATGCAAACCGCCGGTATTTTTGTTATTGGCTGGTAGGTGTCCCGCTGGTGACAGCAGTAACAGAAGTTCCCCGTGCATTACGAAGTAAACGACGAGCCCGACCCCCAACTAACGCTAGGCCATATTTAAAGTAATAACTTCCCCGGTTGTGCAGAGGATAAAATAAAATCCCAACTGGACCGGCCGCTCTTGTAAGCAAGAGAAAGCCAAATTTAAATATAACCTACCCGTGGTACCACGGGAAAGTATTCCGAAATATGGTCTAACGTAGAATTATATAGGGTCATGACCCCTTCTCATCTTGTCAGAACCCGTCATATGGGCATGTCTATACATGCTCATCACCAAGATAATGCATGAGTGAGATCTACGCGGCTATATTTCATTACTGAAACACATTGCATTCAGAAATAGCAAAAGCCTCTAAGGCACCTTGAATGTTATTCAAATAGATGTTATTACCAACATCCGACAAATGTACACCATCATATCTAAGCAATGATTTATTCTTTACTAATATATTAGGGTGGCGAATTATGCATCCCTTCTGAATTTCATTTAGAAAAATATTCTTAATCGCTAGATTAAGTCGTTTCCGAGAAGTTTCTATTGCGACCTGATTATTGGCATTGTGCCAGTATCGCCTTTGTAGAATCTCGCTCCAGTTTAATTCTAAATCGGGATAAAGGTTCCTTAAGCGAAGAATATCGCATCTGATTAATTCAATCAATTCGTTACCTTTTACAATCCCCAAATCGTTTGAACCAGATTGTATGATCAAAATTTCCAGCAGTGGTTGCATAAGCAGGGATTTTTCTATCATGGGAATAAGACCCTCCCATTGTAACCCCCTTGACCCTAACCAATGTAAGTTAAAACCTTTGTACTGTAATCCTAGATTGGAACCCCCATGTCGTCCAGTATACGATCGATGATTCGATCACCCATACATGTTGTGTACCTAAAACAAGGAAAGTTGTAAAGATATACTGTAAACGTAGGCGAAAGGTCTTATGCTAAAAAAACTTAATCGTATATAGCTTGAATACGCATTTGAATTCCATCGCCCCCACCTTTTAATTTCTCTTTCAGTGACACCTCTCCTGGCCAATTCTGATGCGCCCCCAATTCTAAAAGAATGAGATCTGATATGTTCTGACAGGCCACAGAATTGCAATGTTTTCAGTAAAACGCTATTGAATTGATATCTAGTAAGATTCGATCCATCGAAATGAACATATACGGGTGAGCTACATGTAGGTCCCGAATATCGCATAACCAAAAATTGTTTCCATCTTTTTAGCGGACAAATATCTGATTCTGAGCCTTTTTGCTCGGAAATAATCAAAGTGATAGTATTGCCGCGTTGATCGGCTTTTTAACTGCGAATTCTTAAATACATTTCGTTTTTATTAGAAAAACTGATATCTTCGTAACAAATTACGTGTGGACCTGTATCCGACTTGTTGTCCGACGCGATTTCTCCGATTCTCAATAATGCAAAAAATGCTAGCGTTAACGCGGAGGAACAAAGGCAAACCTCGTAGTTTGAAGAGCTTGGAGGAGTCTAAGCAAAAGATCTAATGTCACAGGGGCTCGTACATCGCTTGATTTTACTCTTTTTCTTCGCAAACCTTCAAGTATTGTTGTTATTAAGAAATTATTGGTCGAGCTTTATGGACGTAACATATTCCCGAAATTTAAGTTGTAACAGAGGCGGGGGATAAGTAAACGATAAGTAATCGACAAAATTGATCAAGTGGAACTGGCCAAGAATCGGGAAACCCGTATTCCCGTCGGAATCTTAGTAGAGAATCCGCTGCCGTTTTATAAGTTTTCCAAGTGTTTGTTGCCAAAGAATGAGCTATTAAAGAATCCGCCTCTGTTGCTAAATCTTCCAGAGATGGTCTGGTATGTGTATGAGCTTGTGGTCTGCATTCAGGGCCAGTTCTCTGAAGCGCTGCCAATTCCAATGAGACAAAGCATCAACTATACAATTAAGTTTCCCAATAATATGTTGACCCTTAATTAGAAAGTTGTACCTTAGGGATATTAAGACCAGTTTTCTTACCAGAATGGTAACAACAGACTGATTGTCGATATGAAGCAACACCTTTTTGTCTTTCAACTGGTCCCTCCATAACTGAATAGCAACGACAACTGGGAAGAGTTCTAAAAACGTAATATCCCGAAGAATATCATTTCTTGCCCAGTCTAAAGGCCAAGAACCCTGGGCCCATTTACCCTGAAAATATATACCGAAATCCTTCTGGGACCCTGTTCCGCCAGCACTGTCCGCGTAAAACTCTAAAACTTCATTTGAAGTCCAAAAATGATCGAGCATTACTGATACACCATTATAACTGTCTAAAAAATTTAACCAAACCTGTAGGTCTTTTTTCATACTAACTGATATTCGAACTTTGTGCCAAGACTTTTTAACTTTACAAGTGGCATCAATAAGTCGTCGACAAAGTGCGCGACCGGGAACTACAACTTGATATGCGAAATTTAACAAACCAATTATTGACTGAATCTCCCGCAAAGTGGTGTTCTTGCAGCCCAATAAAAGTTTTATTCGCTGCCTTAATTCAGTTGATTTCTCGCATGTAAGTCTGAGCTCCATCGCAACTGTGTCGAATTATATCTCTAAAAACGTCAGGGTTTTGACTGGGAGAACAGTTTTGTCTTCTGCTAATGGAACCCCCCATTTTTTGCAAATTTTTTGAAAAGTTGTCAAAGTATCGAAACACTGTGTGGTATTATCCTCTCCCCCCAAACAAGAAATCATCAAGATAGTGAATAACATATTTGTCCTAGGAACAAAACGCTGTATGCCAATGCAATGCGGATGAAAATTTCTCAAATAACGAACAACTCACTGCAGCCTCCATTGGTAAGCATTTATCGAAATAAGAATTGTGAGAAAAACTGAACCCTAATTGATCGAAGTATTCAGGCCTATTATCAAAAGTAATGTCCCCAGATTGATTAAACCTATCCTGCTGCATTCAGGCCAAAGGAGGGACCAGCTGCCCCTCCGCCGGGACCAACCATCTGAGTGTCATTCGTGGATCCAGCGGGTCCGTCTGGATTAACTGGCCTTGTGTCACTGTTGTTGTCTTCCGTCAGCTGGGCTGATCTATTTCGATCTTCTACCCGGTTGGGCAAGTCTACTGATTGTTGTCTGACAGCCGCAGGGGAGCCTCCGCATCACAACACTAAGTGTGGCTGCATGAGATTTCTGGGAGCAGGATGAACGCTGACATTTTCCGTCGCATCTTTCTAGCTTTCCTTTTCTGACCTCTGGAACAGTTTTCAGGACCCGAACGAGGCGATCCTGCTTCGGAAGGAATACTCTTTCTCGCCGGCTGTCTGTTTCTTCTTGGAGGCTTCAATATGATACCCGATGGTTAAGCATTTGTTTAGTTTCGATAGCTTGCCGACCTACAGCTAAGGAAGCTTCCCGAAAATGACGTCATATATCAGAGATGATAATATCGGAAACCGTAACGGTTTCAATTCCGAAAAATCAATTAAACTTTTATTAAATTTGTTTTATCCTTAATATGATAACCAATATTACCCGAATATCAAGTCTATAAGTGTTTTATTATACTGAACAACTGTGCTATTCAAAATTCTTACTTGTAGGCGCTTTTCTGATGGATTTCTAGTCTACTTTATTAGTGCTTTTTAAAACTAATACATTTTCATGTGTGTGTATTTGAAGAATTTTTTTTATAAAAAGCAACATTTTTTTATTTAGTTCGTTCTTTTTGTGTGGATATTAGAGGGTAAAAGGATCATTCCATTATATACGTCATTTAATTTAAATCAAAGAAATGAATGATTTAGAAAAGTCCGGGAATATATATGATCGCTGAAATTGTTTACTTGTCGTATGCCGTCTCGGTAATTTAGCTCGCGCAATGAAAAGGTCCGAAGACTTGCATGACGTCATTTAATTTAAACCAATGAGATGAATGATTTAGAAAAGTCCTGGAAATATGATTGCTGAAATTACCACAGAAGGGAATAGTTCTAACATTTTCCACCGGCACCACCGGGAGAATAGTTGATTTTAGGATGTCATGTTTTTATAAAGGAAAAACGAAATATAACAACATACATAAACTGAAGATATTAATTTAGTAGGACACCACAATCAAGAAACACTACGTTTGTGGCATAGTATTCTAATGTGTTGACTTGTTAGGACGACATAGCCAGAAATGATGGGTACTTTGCTCATTTGCATATCTAAGATGGCGACGCCGGGACGTCTGCAATTTTCATATGATCTATATAGACGATATCATTCATAATTGCATGTGTGTCATTTTCTGAACTTGAAAATGATACATTGAATCAAGCTGAATTAAATGAAATAAAAATTAATGAAAACAATTAAATATTCGAGGTTCCTGGACTAAATGAAAATCCGAGGCGACGAACCCTTTTTTGGCCTTAAGAGTCTATGTAAAAATGTCTGAAATACATGAAACTGGTGGCGTGTGACACAAAATTTAACAATGAATGACATTTGGCGACATATTTTCTTAAATTAATTTAGATTCCTCAATAATATATGTAATTATATTAACTAACCTTATATTTCTAGCTTCTAAACTCGGGGTTCCCACATTAAATATAATATGATCATTTTTGAATGATCGCGATATCAAAGACATGTCTAAAATCGTTACAAAGCAAAAATATTTGAATTTTGACAGAAGAAAAACTTTGCGGAAATAAACAATAACTTTTAATTTTCGAATCATTGACAGACATATTGAATTTCCGTACTCTAGGCTATTTTTTTACAAATCTAATAAACGATCCATCAAGCTTGCAACTGCAGTCACGTGATCAAAATCTACTTTAAATATGATGAATATTTATGAGGAAAGTACCCTCAATTTCTGGATATGAGTACGAGTTTCTGATTTTTAAATTAATTGTGACTTTATGTTATTTCCAGATCAATAACAGAAGAAGACGAGACACATCCTCACAATGGGGTTGTTCATCATTCCTTTTTCAGATATATGTCATATAAAGATCTACTGCATAATATGTATTTATAAAACTAGTCCATGCTTGTTCAAGTCTATGTGATTTTTATACACATGTGCTCTTTAAAAACTGCTAATCAAATTAATATGTTCCAAGTTTATACCGTACATTTTTATTGTCAAATTTTAATATTAATTTATGTGTTCTGCAAATGTATTGTATTTACTTTAATTAGTATGCTAAACATTGCCTACTGTTTACCAATGAATCAAAAAACATTATAATTCGCCAATTATGATGAAGATGCAAACGGGGCTTGTTTTAATTATTGATAGTATACATTTTAGATTTTTAATGGAAATGATAATACATGCATGCGGCATATTTAAAGTTCAGCTAAAATTAGTTCAAACAACCAAACACGATTTACACTATGGACAATATAGCCAATAATGACAAATGTATAGCCAATGTTTTTCAGTATTGCAGAATGAATAACAAAAAAAACGCATTTTAAAACATTTTCACAAGGAATTTAATTACTTAGCTTTGTAGTTTTATACAATTTATGCAATTGATAATTATCAATATTATATCAATAAAAGGAACATTTTTAACTTTCTTTACGTTGTTCATATTACTATCATTTAACAATGTTCTGATGAATATGGTTATAGTTACTCCACAACCAACATATATTCACAACCCGAAATAATGTCATCTTTATTCTAATACATGAAGTCGTTCTTATGAGGATAGTACAGACATTCCTTGAAGAACCCAAGACCGACAAATTTTATCCATAATCAATCAACATAAACAACCGCATTTACATACGCTAAATCCTAGCCAAAAAGATTTATCAGTATTGGTAGACAATTAGATAATACTCAACAGTATTGGTAGACCATTAGATAAAATTTAACAGCATTGGTAGACCATTAGATAAGACTTAAAAGTATTGGTAGACCATTAGATAAGTATTGGTAGACCATTAGATATGTATTGGTAGACCATTACATAAGCTTCAAACAACGCAAATAATAGAATACCCCATATGTTATTGATGTAGAACATCCAGAAATGACGGTTGCTGTGTCTGGCAATACGCATTTGCGAATTATAAAATATATCGAAAATTTCATCACGGGTAAGACAAACTATACAGTCGCCACCATGACTTGGTTGACCGTTATGGAATATATGTGTCACAAATGACCACGGATATGTTCCACTTGTAGTAAGCACTTTCCGGCCCTTTCCGCATTCATGGCTTATCACCGGGTTTGTAACTAGATTAACACGACAGGTGTCACTAGTGGAGTAGGAATTGCTTGCCCTTCCGGTTTTAGTGGGGTTCGTGTTACTCGATCTTTAGTTTTATATGTATGTTTTGTAGATCGTTGTTTGTCCTTTTGTACTTTTTCTTTTGGCCATTGTGTTGTCTGTTTTTCTTCGATATACGGATTCTCATTACCCCTTTGGTATCTTCAAACTCTTCATACGAGCGTTTCCCTGTAAAGCTGTTTTTCATTGTTGGAGTAAATTGTCGATTCCAGCATTACCTGCATATGTAGTATATGTCTCAGTTGACACGATATTCTAGGGCGCGATTCATCTGTTAGTGAGTTGCTGCTATCAAGGAAGCTACTGAATCAAGGGTTCCTCGTGATTAAATTGAAGTGACCATCATGACTTGGTTAACCGATACGGAACTTCTGATAACCGTTAATTTTTTTTAAACAACGACTTCTCCTGTACCATTGGGAACCATTGATTCAGCAGCTTCCTTGTTAGTAGCAAACCTCTGTCAAGGGAAATCGCATTGAAAATACAAGCTGTGTCTACTTAGTGATATATACTGTATGCTACTACTGGAATGAAACACAAAATTAGTCTACTGTATTTTAATCAAATTAATGCTACAACGTCTACTTTTTTAACATTTTTTATTCGCTATTTGTTTTGTAAACATGCAATATATAACCTACCATTACAACTAAATGTGTCCAAAAGGCTATATCCTGATTCTTCGCCGTTAGGGGAAAATGTCACGCGAAATATATATCCCGTGAACATGTAAAAATTGAAATATTGTATAAAGGAAAAATTTCAGTTATTTTTAAATCCGTATTATTTGACCATCTATAAGGTACTGACGAGGAATAATCAGGATCATATATAAGATATTGCATGGAGGGAAAGAATCTGGATTTTTAAGAGAACGTTTATGTGATTTAAGCACCAAAAGAACGTGTCAATCGTATGCTCTACAGGCATAGCTGCAACACGTTACGTTGTACACATGGTTTGGCATTGAAGACGTCAGACATTTGCATGAGGAAATCATTCATTTGGTTAAAACAGATAGAATATTGTTTTTTTTTGCTTTGGAAAACTTCTATCAGCTGAAACTATAATCCTGGATAAAACCAATATCAATGTTCATTGTGAACATTTTGTGTAGAAATATTAGAAACACAAATAAACTTTTTGGAAACATTCATGTTATTTTGATCGGTGATTTTTATCAACTCCCATCTGTTTACAATGAACTCTATACCGATGCAGGTAGCTATTGTTTTAGACTACCCTAGTTTGATACATTTTTCCCCGACATAAATCAACTTAAATATAATACACAGACAAGCTGGTCAAAACCTTATTACTTGTATCAATGAACTGTACATTGGACATCTTTCTGATGTATTGCGTTTATGAAATCTCTAGATAGTCCTCTACACAACGAGGAAACTGTTGTACACTTATTTGCCAGAAATTTAGACGTTGGTTTGTTTAATTATAATAAATTGCAGAACCTTCCAGGAGAATTAAAAATGTTTTCATCAGCCAATGAGGGATCTCACCATTATTTGAACAAATGTTTAGCACCAACAAAATAGGATTAAAACTTGGTTGGCCTGTTTTGTTAATAAACAAATTAAAATGAGAGGAAAATTAATGCACTAGGTGAAACTGTAGCAAAACTGGATACTGATGATGTAGAAGTCAAATTCATAGTTGAACAAAAAGTAGTATCGGTTACAACATCAAATTATTATTTTTCTATTATATGATCCAGTTGATAAGATTATATTAGCCAAAAGAGTTCAAGATTTGATGCTTTTAAATTTTCTAGAAAGCACACGAACAAAGAAGTTTCATTAATTGTGCTCATTTTGATCTACATTTTGATTTGTGACCCTTTTCAGAAGTTTTCACTTGATAAAGTTAATTAGCCCCTTTTTAATCTCCCGTACTTTTTATGAACTCTCGGACGTTTTTATTTGTAGTAGTGACATTCGAACGTTCCAACACAAAAGACCCGAGTTGTGGTTCTTGCGTCATAGGTGCATCATAAGGGTAGCCCTATATCCTGTCCACTGGTACCTGTGGTCTCATGCAGAAAAATTATTCACGGGAAATTAATTTCATCGATTTTCGTAATACATGGCCATTTTCAAATTTATGTCTTGCGTCTGATGGCATTTTTCACATGGTTAAGAGAAAACAGATTGCTTTCTAACAGTCACACATGTCACTGTTATATCCATGTGCTTTAAGCAAACTACAGAAGACGGGTATTCCTTTCGATGTTGCAATATTCACCAATTTGGAAAGAGAAATTATTCATTTTTTTTAAAGGATCTTATTATGATTATGCCATTCGCGACCTATCTGTTTTCAGAAAACATTATTTAGATGGTCATGCCCTACCCCAGTCCGCTAGTAGGGCAGAAATGAAATATAACCACACATCTGTAAATTTGGGTAGTCATGTTAGGGAGATATTCTGCGAATTTGTGTATTCCACGTATTGGACGGGGATGTCGAAATCGACGAAAGCTTGTTCGGTCGAAAAGTGAAATACAATAGGGGTAATCCTACCACAACCCGGATATGGATATTTGCAATGGTACAACGCAGTATTAACCAGATAGTAATGTTTCCGGTCCACAACCGGGATGTGCCAACATTAATACCATTGATTGAAAAGCATGCCGCTCCGGGAAGCAGTATATTTGCAGACAGTTGGGCTGCCTACCTACACCTCAGTGAATTAGAATATGAATATTTTTCAGTAGCACATTAATCAACTTTCAAATAATCGCATAGAAATGTTCAAGCAAAAATGTGTGTACAACAAACAAAATGGAAGGAACATGAAAAATATATAACGATCACATACGACAAATTGTTAGCTACATTTATCTCATATTATTTGGAGGAACCAAGTGCTTAATGAAAATATTTATGATAAATTCTTCCAGTCAGTGAAGTCAATATTTCATCTTTACTGTGATCCTAAATATTCATATCTGATACTGTCATCTCGAAGTTTAATACCTTCAAGTCACGTGGGAGGAGAAAGTGTCAGGTGGACCAGGGAGCTCTTTAGACCCGCCTGCTCAAAGACCTAGTCATACAATGAGTGGTAGATCACAGAAGTCATCTCAAAGCACTCTACCACCACGCAAAGACATTGTGCGTATGAAGACAGTGAAAGCAGTATTACACATTTATTATTTTCGGAGTGCTTCAAGCCATTAACACAAGCAGTACAAACAAATGCAAATCGTATAGAACAAACCGTCAGATCATCCCTATTCCAAATCTGCATTTGTGTTCGAGATCTCAAGCAGTGAAAGTGACTCCGTGTAAAGGCATGACCTGGTATGTCAAAATTGTTTACAAATGTATTTAGAAACACATGCAAACTATTTAAGAAAAACAGTAAATTTGCTTCTTTTCATTCTTTATAGTGTTGATTGGGACTTCGTTAAAGTTAAAGTTAATAACTGTTTACGTGTCGCAAGGCTAATTCATATTGTAGCAATATCTGTTACACTTCCAAAATGAATGCTCAAGTTAACACAGGCAACACATATTCGAGTACCGATAGCAGAATAAAGACAAAAAAGGTACAAACGCTTTGGAAAGACATTCACTGGAGAAGCAAAAAGTGGCCAATTTTTATTAAGTTATTCTGGACACCAAACATCAATCATTGGGAGAGATGTTTGAAGGTGGCTTTCGTTTATGTAAATGGGCTTAATCTCGTTATGTTTGAGGAATAGTATAAATTTCAGGGATTAGTTGGAAATGATGCCGTCTATAAACATTTACAAGTGCTGTTTCGTTCATTTCGAAATAGACATTACAAACTTAACGCATGGCATGTCGGAAATAATAGACACGAATACATTGATGGACAAATTTGCAGGTATGTTCATGAAATATTAATGTAGGATTTTACAAAATGATTTGTGAGTAAATAAGTTAGACTTATTCCCCTTTGAACGGGCATGCCTAACAAATAACAATAAAATACAATACAAAACTATTGGAAAAGCTCTAACATCCAATTGAAAAATCGTGGATAGAAACAAAATATATACCTTGGCACACATATACATGACCGCTCACTTTCCTGCTTCTGAACAGGCACTTAGAGAAAGGAAGAAATCATTAACGTGACCACCACACGTGCGTAGAATACTAACTCTATTTATATATAAAATGTGATGATTTGTCTTTCGATTATTTCCATGGATGTACCCAAATAAATGTATGTATGTGTGTGCGCGCGCTTGCGTGCGTGTGTGTGTGCTGGAAGTAGAAAAAGGAAACACTAACTTAAATATTTAATTGAACAGTCCATGACGGGAATAATCTGGATCATATATCGATAGCTCTGCTGATGGACTATTAGTCTTCGAAGGTATAATGCACCCAGTAGTCAGAAATCGATGGAAGCCTATTCGGCACAAAAGTGAAATACAATAGGGGTTGTCCTACCAGAAGCCGAATATGGATATGTGCAATGGTACAGCGAAGTTCTAATAAGATAGTAATGTATCCGGTCGACAAACGGGCTACACAAACCTTAATACGTGACTGAAAAGCATGTCGCTCCTGGAAGCCGTATAGTTGCAGACAGTTGGGCTGCCTACCTTCACCTCAATGAATTAGGCTATGAGTATTTTTTAGTAACACATAAATCATTTTTCAAACAATCGCATAGAAATGTTCAAACAGGCCAGACAGAATTGAAGGAGCATACACAAATATCTAAAGATTACATTAGATGAATTAATGGAACACATACGACAAATTGTTAAGACTACTTTGTATCAAATGATTTGGAGGAACCATGTGCATTATGAAAATATTTATGATAAATTCTTTGAACCAGTGAAGTCAATATTTGGTCTTAACTGTGGTCCTTAATATACATATCCGATACCGTCATCCCGGAGTTTGACACCTCCATGTCACTATATTTCAGGTGATTGACTCGGGAAGAAAAAGTGTCGGCTGTACCAAGGAGCTCTTTGGACCCGTCTGCTCCAGAACCTAGTCATATGAGTGGTAAGTCACAGAGGTCATTTCTACCACCAGGCAAAGAAATTATGCGTATGAAGACAGTGAAAACAGTATTACACATTTATTTTTTCTGGAGGGTTTCAAACCTTTAAAAACTAGCAGTGGAAAGAAATGCAAATGAAATAGATCAAGACGTCAGAAGGTCCCTGTTCCAAATCTGCAATTGCGTTCAAGTTCTCAAGCAGTGAAAGTGACTCCGTGTAAATGCATGACCTGGTATGTCAAAATTGTTTACAAATGTATTTTTTAACACATACAAACTATTTAAGAAAAACAGTAAATTTGCTTCTTTTCATTCTTTATAGTGTTGATTGGGACTTCGTTTAAGCTAAAGTTAATAATTGTTTACGTGTCACAAGGCTAATTCATATTGTAGCAATATCTGTTACACTTCCAAAATGAATGCTCAAGTTAACACAGGCAACACATATTCGAGTACCGATAGCAGAATAAAGACAAAAAAGGTACACTCGCTTTGGAAAGACATTTACTGGAGAAGCAAAAAGTGGCCACTTTTTATTAGGTTATTCTGGACACCAAACATCAATCATTGGGAGAGATGTTTGAAGGTGGCTTTTGTTTATGTAAATGGGTTAATCTCGGTAAGTTTGAGGAATAGTATAAATTTTAGGGATTAGTTGGAAATGATGCCGTCTATAAACATTTACCAGTGCTGTTTCGTTCATTTCGAAATAGACATTACAAACTTAACGCATGGCATGTCGGAAATAATAGACACGAATACATTGATGGACACATTTGCAGGTATGTTCATGAAATATTAATGTAGGATGTTACAAAATGATTTGTGAGTAAATAAGTTAGACTTATTCCCCTTTGAACGGGCATGCCTAACAAATAACAATAAAATACAATACAAAACTATTGGAAAAGTTCTAACATCCAATTGAAAAATCGTGGATAGAAACAAAATATATACCTTGGCACACATATACATGACCGCTCACTTTCCTGCTTCTGAACAGGCACTTAGAGAAAGGAAGAAGTCATTAACGTGACCACCACACGTGCGTAGAATACTAACTCTATTTATATATAAAATGTGATGATTTGTCTTTCGATTATTTCCATGGATGTACCCAAATAAATGTATGTGTGTGTGTGCGCGCGCTTGCGTGCGTGTGTGTGTGCTGGAAGTAGAAAAAGGAAACATTAACTTAAATATTTAATTGAACAGTCCATGACGGGAAATAATCTGGATCATATATCGATAGCTCTGCTGGTGGACTATTAGTCTTCGAAGGTATAATGCACCCAGTAGTCAGAAATCGATGGAAGCCTATTCGGCACAAAAGTGAAATACAATAGGGGTTGTCCTACCAGAAGCCGAATATGGATATGTGCAATGGTACAGCGAAGTTCTAATAAGATAGTAATGTATCCGGTCGACAAACGGGCTACACAAACCTTAATACGTGACTGAAAAGCATGTCGCTCCTGGAAGCCGTATAGTTGCAGACAGTTGGGCTGCCTACCTTCACCTCAATGAATTAAGCTATGAGTATTTTTTAGTAACACATAAATCATTTTTCAAACAATCGCATAGAAATGTTCAAACAGGCCAGACAGAATTGAAGGAGCATGCAAAAATATCTAAAGATTTAGATTAGATGAATTAATGGAACACATACGACAAATTGTTAAGACTACTTTGTATCAAATGATTTGGAGGAACCATGTGCATTATGAAAATATTTATGATAAATTCTTTGAACCAGTGAAGTCAATATTTGGTCTTTACTGTGGTCCTATATATACATATCCGATACCGTCATCCCGGAGTTTTACACCTCCATGTCACTATATTTCAGGAGATTGACTCGGGAAGAAAAAGTGTCGGCTGTACCAAGGAGCTCTTTGGACCCGTCTGCTCCAGAACCTAGTCATATGAGTGGTAAATCACAGAGGTCATCTCTACCAGCAGGCAAAGAAATTATGCGTATGAAGACAGTGAAAACAGTATTACACATTTATTTTTTCTGGAGGGTTTCAAACCTTTAAAAACTAGCAGTGGAAAGAAATGCAAATGAAATAGATCAAGACGTCAGAAGGTCCCTGTTCCAAATCTGCAATTGCGTTCAAGTTCTCAAGCAGTGAAAGTGACTCCGTGTAAATGCATGACCTGGTATGTCAAAATTGTTTACAAATGTATTTTTTAACACATACAAACTATTTAAGAAAAACAGTAAATTTGCTTCTTTTCATTCTTTATAGTGTTGATTGGGACTTCGTTTAAGCTAAAGTTAATAATTGTTTACGTGTCACAAGGCTAATTCATATTGTAGCAATATCTGTTACACTTCCAAAATGAATGCTCAAGTTAACACAGGCAACACATATTCGAGTACCGATAGCAGAATAAAGACAAAAAAGGTACACTCGCTTTGGAAAGACATTTACTGGAGAAGCAAAAAGTGGCCACTTTTTATTAGGTTATTCTGGACACCAAACATCAATCATTGGGAGAGATGTTTGAAGATGGCTTTTGTTTATGTAAATGGGTTAATCTCGGTAAGTTTGAGGAATAGTATAAATTTTAGGGATTAGTTGGAAATGATGCCGTCTATAAACATTTACCAGTGCTGTTTCGTTCATTTCGAAATAGACATTACAAACTTAACGCATGGCATGTCGGAAATAATAGACACGAATACATTGATGGACACATTTGCAGGTATGTTCATGAAATATTAATGTAGGATGTTACAAAATGATTTGTGAGTAAATAAGTTAGACTTATTCCCCTTTGAACGGGCATGCCTAACAAATAACAATAAAATACAATACAAAACTATTGGAAAAGTTCTAACATCCAATTGAAAAATCGTGGATAGAAACAAAATATATACCTTGGCACACATATACATGACCGCTCACTTTCCTGCTTCTGAACAGGCACTTAGAGAAAGGAAGAAGTCATTAACGTGACCACCACACGTGCGTAGAATACTAACTCTATTTATATATAAAATGTGATGATTTGTCTTTCGATTATTTCCATGGATGTACCCAAATAAATGTATGTGTGTGTGTGCGCGCCCTTGCGTGCGTGTGTGTGTGCTGGAAGTAGAAAAAGGAAACATTAACTTAAATATTTAATTGAACAGTCCATGACGGGAAATAATCTGGATCATATATCGATAGCTCTGCTGGTGGACTATTAGTCTTCGAAGGTATAATGCACCCAGTAGTCAGAAATCGATGGAAGCCTATTCGGCACAAAAGTGAAATACAATAGGGGTTGTCCTACCAGAAGCCGAATATGGATATGTGCAATGGTACAGCGAAGTTCTAATAAGATAGTAATGTATCCGGTCGACAAACGGGCTACACAAACCTTAATACGTGACTGAAAAGCATGTCGCTCCTGGAAGCCGTATAGTTGCAGACAGTTGGGCTGCCTACCTTCACCTCAATGAATTAAGCTATGAGTATTTTTTAGTAACACATAAATCATTTTTCAAACAATCGCATAGAAATGTTCAAACAGGCCAGACAGAATTGAAGGAGCATGCAAAAATATCTAAAGATTTAGATTAGATGAATTAATGGAACACATACGACAAATTGTTAAGACTACTTTGTATCAAATGATTTGGAGGAACCATGTGCATTATGAAAATATTTATGATAAATTCTTTGAACCAGTGAAGTCAATATTTGGTCTTTACTGTGGTCCTATATATACATATCCGATACCGTCATCCCGGAGTTTTACACCTCCATGTCACTATATTTCAGGAGATTGACTCGGGAAGAAAAAGTGTCGGCTGTACCAAGGAGCTCTTTGGACCCGTCTGCTCCAGAACCTAGTCATATGAGTGGTAAATCACAGAGGTCATCTCTACCAGCAGGCAAAGAAATTATGCGTATGAAGACAGTGAAAACAGTATTACACATTTATTTTTTCTGGAGGGTTTCAAACCTTTAAAAACTAGCAGTGGAAAGAAATGCAAATGAAATAGATCAAGACGTCAGAAGGTCCCTGTTCCAAATCTGCAATTGCGTTCAAGTTCTCAAGCAGTGAAAGTGACTCCGTGTAAAGGCATGATCTGGTAATTTAAAATTGTTTACAAATGTATTTATCAACACATGAAAACTATTTAAGAAAAATAATAAGTCTGCTTGTTTTCATTCTTTATAGTGTTGATTGGGACTTCGACTAAGTTAAAGTTAACAACTTTTTACGTGTCACAAGGCTAGTTCATATTGTAGCAATATTTGTTATATTTCCAAAATGAATGCTCAAGTTAACAGAGGAAACACGCATTCGAGTGCCGATACAAGAAAAAAGATACACACGCTTTGAACGACATTCAAGAGCACACTGGAGAAGCAATAATTCTCAATTGTTATTAGGAGGTTATTCTGGACAACAAACATCAATCATTGGGAGAGATGTTTTTAGTGGGGTTCTTGTTACTCGATCTTTAGTTTTATATGTATGTTTTGTCGATCGTTGTTTGTCCTTTTGTACTTTTTCTTTTGGTCATTGCGTTGTCTGCTCTTCTTCGATATACGGTTTCTGATTGCCCCTTTGGTGTCTTCAAACTCTTCTTTGATTATTTCGAAATAGAAATTACAAACTTTATCCATGGCATATGAAAAATAATAGACACGAGTACATTGATGGAACCAGTTGCAGATATGTTCATAACATATTAAGGTAGAATTTTACAAAATGATTTGTAAGTAAATGTTGTTGGTATGTTAAGTTACACTTATTCCCCTTTCATCGCGTATGCCAAACAAATAACAATTACAGATAATACAAAACTATTGGAAAAGTTCCAACATCCAATTGAAAAATCGTGAAAATAAGCAAAATATATACCTTAGCACACATATACATGACCGCTCACTTTCCTACCTCTGAACAGGCACTTGGCGAAAGAAAGCAGTCATGAAAGTGACCACCACACGTGAGTAGAATGCTAACTCTATTTATATATAAAATGTGATGATTTGTCTTTCGGGATTTTCCATGGATAGTGCTAGAAACAGAAAATGAAACACTAACTTAAATATTTAATTTAAAAGTCCACGACGAGAAATAATCGGGATCATATATGGTAGCTCTGCTGGTGGAGTATTAGTCCCTGAAGGTATCATCCACCCAGTAGTCAAGTGTTTTGACAATGACATGGTTTATCAGATATATTTATTATTGTAATTTACAGTTCTTAAATCCTGTAATTATTATTAAAACTAAGGATCTCCTCCCTCAGGCATAGATGACCTTGGTTGATTTTGTTCAATCTCAATTTACTTTATTTTAATAATATTAATGCTACAAATTAAAATAAACTTTTTTATTTTATTTTAATTTGTTTGCAAGAATATAATATATAACCTAACATTACATAAAAGGGTGCTAAAAATAGTATTGGCAAGATCGGATGGTCCAACCTCAGTTTACTGTATTTTAATAAAAATCAATGCCTCAAAATTCACTTGTTTTTATTATAATTTGCTTTTCACTATTTTTTTGTAAACGTGTAATATATAACCCAACATTGCACATATAAATATGTCAATATTATTACCGGCAAAATCCATTGAACCAGAACCATGAAAATAACAAGAGAGAAAATGAGCGACGAGTCCTTAATGTCGTTGAAAAGTAACGGCCATGGAAGATATATCTTCAAGAACTTCAAAGGTTATCCGTGGGAATCTCTGTGATATGCGTGAACAAAACTTGCGACCAACAGATAAGCAAAGGCACAGGACAAGCACTGTATCAGGAAAGAAGAAAAACATATCCAGATAATCCTAAAGCCTGAAATGATGTATGTGACGCTTTTGTAGTTGTTGACGTAAAACCAACAAAATGAATAAATTTTGAATGTTAGCGATGTGGAAAATGGTATCATTTTGATATTATCATCAACCTTGAGTGTTCAGATGTAACCGATATATTTATGGATAAAACTTTCAAAATATGTCCACAATTCTTCCAGGAACTGTATACCATACATGGATTTAAAGAACGGAAATTATGTGTTCCGTTGACATAAATTAAAAGTAAGAATTGTACGGTACTTAGACAACACATTGTTTGATTCGCTATGGATACAATACATACCTGCATATGTAGTATATTTTTGACATTCAAGTATCATGGTAATCGTCGTCTAAATATGCCAAATTACAATGTACTGTAACAAAGATGGAAAATAATAATTATTGATATAATATATTTTATATATACTTCTATTAAAAATATTTATTTTATATTCTAATTATTAAGAACAAAGTAAAAATAGGAATCGTGTGGTACTCGAACAACAAATGGTGTTTCATTCGCTATGGATACCTGGGTCTATGCAGGTAATATATTTTTGACATTCAAATAAATAGGGAAAGGACTACAATACGGGAGTTCGGAGTTAGAAAGTCTTTTGTGAAGGAGGTAAAATAGTACTATTATATTTCCCGGTGTTGGACGTTTATTCAAAATGGCGGGTTATACTCTGTATTAAGTTCCTTTGAATTGAACATTGATGCAGGAAAATATTTAAAAAATAATACCCACAGATATTTTGTGGCTAGATGAAAGGAGAGGGACACCCCTTCAAGCCGAAGAAGCTCTCGGTCCCATTTCTATACCTCGGGGTATAGAAATGGGACCGAGAGATTCCTCGGCTTGAAGGGGCGTCCGTCGGTTGTGCGGGATGCAGAAATTCACAACCAACCGGTCTTGCGGATGAGACGTAAATAAAACCGAGGTCCCGTGCTGAGAGATTGCCACCCTCTTTGAACGTTAAAGAACCCAGTGTAACAACTCATTATGAGCATTATGCTCATGATGAATGGTCCATAATCAAATGACAATTCGTGATTTTTTTGCTTTTGCAAAAGTCATTTTGACAGTCACTTACAAAAGAAACATATCATCGCGTAAAACACATCTTACTCGACTATATCGTGTCGACCAGGATTGCTAAGCAACTGAGTATATATAAATATCAGGTAAATTGCTAGTCGAACATATTTAGCTGCGAATTGGGTGTCGAATTATATTTAAGAAAAGTTTTCAAGACATCTAAGAGAAATCGGAAGATGCTATTCCAAGGACAGCAACTATCATGACCAAAACAGAAGGGACACAAAGACAATGGTCGACCAAATACAACACAAACAATTAACGATTGATTAACACGAACACGGCTGAGCGATGATGTGATGTGCTCCGTAGGGGGTAAGAAAGTATTACATGTACTTGTTTTATAAGTGGCAGTTGTCGACACGAACATCATGTGATATATAAATCTTGTTAAACACCAGTATTCGTAAATAAACACGAATAACATAGATAAAGCATGAACACTTATAACAACAAACTGGAGTAAAAAAGAGCATAATATCGTTTTTAAGCAGAAATCGTAGTGGACATCACTTGATTCAGTAGCTTCCTTGTTAGCAGCAACCTTCTGTCAAGGAAATCCTGATAGGAACCACAAGCGATGGAATATCCTATCAACTGAGAGATATATACTCCATATGCAGATGCTGCTGGAATGTTGCTACATATAAATAGCAAGTTCACAATGGGAAAATTGAAATCGTCTCTTTTGTCGTAAAGTTTCGTTCTTAACCGCCCTTCGCTGTCAATTTCGAGGTGTATGTTAAGGTATGAAGCAGACCTCTCTGTATCTGTGGTATCCTTTATTTCAAGTTCAATGGGATAGATGCGATCAACGAAATCACCAAGCCTAGAATTATTTAGTGAAAGGACATCGTCTATATAGCAGAACGTGAAATTAAAAGATCGGGCCAGCTTCTTTTCGTTTTTCTTGAGAAGCCACGCTGGAAAACATGTCCACCAAAAGATAACACATATGTTGTCAATCAAAAACTCGAGCATGTTGATGATATCAGTTTCAGAGAATTTGTGGTAGATGACGCACATGATAACTTAAAATCAACATTGTATGAGCATATTATCCACGTACAACACAAAAGGTGTTCATGATTTACTTATCTGTTATCTCAAAGACGGACGATATAGACAACGGTAAATATAAAGTTAAAAGTAGTTCAAGATATCTGTTACTGTATAGTTAGAATAATTATTTATGAAGACAAAATATATAGCTTATACTGCTGAATTGTTCTAATGATACGATTAAAGAACTGAGACGTTTTCAGATACCAAAAGGAGATAATCAGAAGGACGACCGACAATACCATGGACAAAAAAGAGACAAAGGGACAAAATATGATCTACAAAACACTACACAGAAAACTAAAGATTGAGCAACATGAACCCAACTAAAAACCGGGGGTGATCTCAGGTGCTCAAAGTGTACATTGTATGTTGACTTCTGGAGAAGATTAACAATCTAACTGTACTCTTCAAGTATGCACGCGGTGACATCAATTTACTGTTTAACTTTTAAGCATTGCATATTATTTTGGCTTCAACTTCAATGTATTATGGAGAATATGTATCTGAATACGAATATTGCTCGGCCTGTCAATTATTTTACTCGGTTTTATGTGTACGTCTTCTCTTGTAATGTACTACATTTTGTATATGCTTTTAGTACATAACATATGAAAATGCTTTATTTTGATTGCATGATTAGTGTTTACTATTTTTGAGCAGCTTATGCTTAATCTTGGCAACGGGTGACTATACCTAGGGCGGGGACTATATAATTTAAAACGGGTTTCCACGGAGACTATGCCTGTGGAATAGATTTTCCCGCGTTTTTTTTATATATTTAAAGCAATATTTACCTCCTTTTACATAGATGGCGCTGTAGTCTGTTTATCGTTTGCTGTCAACATGAGGAGCTTTAGCAATGTAAATGCCGACGAAGCAGAATCGATCGGTATGAAACATTATTATCCTCATATAATGTTGTCTGATGAGGTATAGTGCCCGAGCCGTTGCTTCAGTCACTATGCCACACCAGACAACACAATATGAAACCTGTTCCCGAGGGAGTAGACAATAAAACAATACTCTTCTAGCTCAGGAAAGTAATTTATAAAATTTCTTAGCACCACATTATAACTGAAATATTGCTAAAGTTGGCGCTAAACACCAATCAAGTAGCATCAACATACTCTAATACAATATGTTCCTGGTAGTATAATGGTAGTACGACTATTATCTAATAGTAAGTTGGGGTTCGAATCATCGCCAGGAATACAAAACAGTCCACTTGTGTACTTTCTTCTATGTAGAACCTTTGCACAATTCCAATGAAAAACGTACTATTTAATCTTGACGTTTAGAATGCTACATATTACATCGCATTCAACTTCCATCTTATACGCGTCGTGATATAGCTGAAATACTGCTTGGCGTTAAACACTATTCTATCAATCAATCCATCGTGTACTTATCATTACTACAGAAAATAAAACCAACTAACTATACTCACACATCACATTATTGACATGTCATATGATTGTACATATCTATGTACGAGACTCACGTTTTGCTGTTTGATTTTACTAGCAATCTGTGATGCCCAGTCGTGACACTTGATGACGGTTTATAAAAGGTCACATCACAAGTTTATTGTACATTGTACCTCGTGGATTACTCCTCATATGAGAAAGAAAGCATACAGAACTTTGTTGTGTACCAATATGTATAATCGTTTGATAAAAATTAAAAAAATGAACTTGTATTAACCCCGTGTGGGTCCTGGTGTACCACGAATAGGCCTTGAGCACCCTCTAGCTTGTAGAAGAAGGCAAACTAAATGAGGTAACACGTTTACCGTGTGTTGCGATCCATGATCGTGGAGGACGGGATCCTGGTGGTTGAAGCACACCGCCTGCCATTGACATTTTCGCTGCCGATCATAAAGCAGCTTCTTTTTGTAATACTGTAAATATAGTCGCCACTCGTCATGTTGTATCTTCCACTTTTTCAGACAACACAGTCGCCACGAAGAAAAGACTGCGTTGTCAACGGGTTAACGCAACCAATCCTGGCCGGTAACCGAGAACATCGTGTTTCTGACTCTTCCCTTTGTCACATGAAGACGAACGTCATCCACCGCCGATAAACTGGTTGTCCAGGAAGCCAACACGGTATATATTCAGGATTTGCAAATTCCCTTGTCTAAATCTCCAGAGATTAATTGGCGCTGTTGGATTTTTGAAATGGACTATATATTATACTAATTACAAACTATTCTTGAAAATGGTCTTTGGTATAGATTTATATATTTATGCAAGTTGGTCGTCCTTTAGATATTAAACCATGTGTATCAGTAACACCACACATAAACAATCATGATTATGTTGGTCTTTCTTTCTATATTAAACCTTGTGTATCAGTAGCACCTCACATGAACAATCGTGATTATGTTGGTTGTCCTTTAGATATTAAACCTTGTGTATCAGTAACACCTCATATAAACAATCATGATTATGTTGGTCGTTCTTTAGATATTAAACGTTGTGCATCAGTAACACCTTACATGAACAATCATGATTATGGTGGTCGTCCTTTAGATATTAAACCTTGTGTATCAGTAGCACCTCACATAAACAATCATGATTATGTTGGTCGTCCTTTAGATATTAAACATTGTGTATCAGTAGCACCTCACATAAACAGTCATGATTATGTTGGTCGTCCTTTAGATATTAAACCTTGTGTATCAGTAATAACACCTCACATAAACAAATAAACAATCATAATTATATGGAGACTGAAATAGAGAAAGGACATTATACATTTATGAAAGAGTATTTGCCTGAAATCAGAGAAAACGTAAATGAACTAGAGCGCATACAAAGGTTAAATGAAAGCAAAGCCAAACAAATATTAAGTTTAGAAAACATTAAAGATATTCCCAAAATGATAACTTTTGGACAGGTCTCCCGAACTATGAGACATTTTACGCACTATGTCATTTTTTTAAAGAAAAGAGTTACACATTTGCGGTATTGGAAAGGGGATATAGGTATGCCGCACATATTCACTGAGAAGCAAAGGGGTCCAGAACGAAAATTAGCATTAATTGAAAAATTCTTTCTCACAATGGTTCGTTTGAAAGTAGTTTTATTGGTGGAAGATTTGGCAGTTAGATTTTCGATTTCTATTGGATCGGTTTCCTCCATTTTTAATTCGTGGGTAAATCTAATGTAAGTTGATCTGAAAGAGCTGTTGTGACAGAAAATCAATCAAAAGCCAGGAGGAATTTTCATGACGTCCGGGGAATCTTAGATTGCACAGATATTTTTGTACAAAACATATCCAAATTAGATCCAAGGAAACATATATTCAAATTATAAGCATCATAATACATTCAAGTTTCTGGTTGGGGTCAGTCCACAGATGGGAATACGTGAGCAGAATGTATTGTGGTCGTGCATCTGATAAATTTATTACCTTTGATTCAGAGGATCTACTTTAAAATGTAGAGAGCAGTACAAGTTCAGTTATGGCTGACAGAGGGTTTTTAATAAGTGGAATATTAAACGACATGGGTATCAAGCTTCACATGTCATCATTTAAGGGGACACAGAGTACACAACTGACAAGTTCAAAGATTATTAGGTCTGAGAACATTTCCAAAGTAAGAATCCATGTTGAAAGAGTAATCCAGAGAATCAAAACATTCCACATATTAATTTAGACAAATTATCTATGAAGGATATTGCAGAACAAATATTTACAGTCTGTGCTTATTTGGTGAAATTTCAAAGCCCTATTGTCAAAACGTAGCAATACCATATACATGTATTAATGAACAGCTTTGTAAAGTGCATCATGTTATAAGCTACTGTCACAGAAAATGCAAATATTTACTGATGGATGTAGATATGTATCAGCTATACCAAACTGATTCAAAGTGTTTCAGGATTCTGATTAAGAAAAAATTTGCATGGGAAAATTATGTTAAGTCTTGAATTTTCCAAGACTGCAAAGGTAATGTGGCATTCCAAATGTTTTTCATTAATTAATACCATTAGGACAAAACCTCTTAATTTTTAGAACTTGTTAATACAAAATATTTATTCATAAAAATTTATAAATTTGGGGCTGCGAAATCCAAAGAATTCATGATCAATCTGATAACTTCTTACAAAAACCCATTTGTTAATCTTAACATGTCACTATTTGGGTGAACTGGCCTACATTTAAGACAAACATAAATGTTGTTTTCATAGTTGTTGTAGAACTTCCTAAATCCCTCACAAAATCAATGGTATCTGGTATATTTCTGACACAAAAGGTTTGCACCACAAACCAACATCCTTCCTTTCACTTCTGAGTAAGTTGGACTCTTGTGATCCTTACAATAAGCAGCACAGCCTAAATTCCATTTTGCTCATTGTCTGCAAATTAAAAAAAATTTAAAACAAATTGAACTAAAAACCTATATATTTATACAAATAACTGACAGCAGAGTTTCAAGCTTAAATTTTTCTGGAAATGCCTGTGCCAGGTCAGGGTCATAATGGTTTTCACAGTTATTCCAGTAGTTAACTCTTGATTTTGTCTGTTTTTGGACGATGGCTTTTTACCTTTCCTTTCGGACAATTGACTTAGTGTTCAGTATTTTTTTAATTACCATTAGTTCTTCTGCAAGACTCCTGCATTGTCTATAAAAAAGTATCAGCGAGGTTGTCTTCCATACTTGTAAATACTGAATCCATTCCGAAGTTGAAATGCAGCTTCAAGCCAAAGCAGTCTAAAAGAAGCTCAAGATGTAACTAAAGTTATTGATTTTGCTCAGGTGTCTAGATCTCACAACAATATAGGATTAGTAAGAAAAGCACATAAGAGTGGATACAAGAAACGGTGGCTCACAGGCTCTTTATATCATTTTACTTATCCGAGAATGAGTTTGAAAGGCTGTCATCAAGGTCTTCCTTCTTTTCCTCAATTGTTGCAAGAAAGTTAGTCACATTGTCAACATTTTCAGAGATGTTCGAGTCCAGCTGTTTTCTTCAGGTGTCCTGTACGTATTTCTGTGACAACAACGGTTTCAAAGAATTGTTTTAATTTTGGTAGCAGAGACTTACAGCAGTATTGGTAAATCTATAAAGCCTAATTTTGTCCAAATAATTAAAGTGGCACCTTTTTCCTCACTACATGCTAAATGTGTCATCACTTGTTCATAGTATCCATATTTATGGGCACATACTAGTTCTAATTTACCATTTATTCCCATCTTAACGTAATCAATTTTACTCTCTAAAACAGCCTGCTTTGATTCCATGCAGGTCTAACCACTTCGACTGCTCTATGTGTATCCTCAAACCTTTTCAAATAAGCTGAAAGAGCAGTAGCTTCATCCTTTAAACCCCATTGCTTAGCTGGTAGAGTTGAAATATCTTTATTTTCATACATTATGATGTCACAAAGAAGTGATCTGCTTGGTTGATTTACACTGCTATTTGTCATAACCCGGTAGGCTTTACTAGCTGTTATTGTTCCTGGAAATACATATAAAAAAATACTTTCATAATTTCATTCTCTTAATTTTGTTAATAATCAAAAAGATATGTTATTGGCAGACAAAATCCTCTCTCCAAAAAACAGGCTCTTGATGTAAGATATGTTTTGCTATTTTCTCCCAATAATTTTAAGATGAGGCAAAAATTATTGTATTTAAGTTTCTGGTGAAGGCACAGGGTAATTCCCTCCGTTTGCACCAGCTATATTATAAACTACTTGTACTAATCACAAAGCACAGCATGTGAGTATTTTGAGAAACATTGATGTATTTTTACGAGAACGAGTAATTTAATTTTCATACCCTGGGTAGGAATCGAACCCACATACCAGAAAAACTGGATTTTCAAAATTTGGGTACACTAACGTTATGACATCTGGGAGAGTGTGCCCACCTGTAAAATAAACTACTTGTGTTAAATTGTTTTTGCTTTTTGTTTTTTATAGACAAAGCTGCTTCTTCCAATAAAATATTAACCCAACTGTACATGTACAAAATCCACCATATGGCTCCCCAGTTTGTTCGTGGAGAATTACACGTAGGTGTTTATTCTTGGCCTGGATGAAATATCTTTGTTTTTGTACATCATGATGTCACATAGAAGGATATGCTTGGTTGATATCCAGTTATACTGCTATTCATCATAGCATGGTAGGCTTTACTAGCAGTTATTGTTCCTGAAAATACATATTACAAATACGTTCATAACTTCATTCTCTTAATTTTATGAATTAAAAAGAAGGAATGTTATTGCCATAGACAAAATCCTCTCTTAAGGAAACGGTTTTTTGATGTAAGATATTTTTTGCTATTTTTCCCCAATAGTTTTAAGATGAGGCAAAACTTAATTGTATTTAATTTCTGGTGGAGGCACAGGGTAATTCCCTCCGTTTGCACCAGCTATATTATAAACTACTTGTACTAATCATTAAGTACAGCATATGAGTATTTTCAGATACATTGCTCTATGTTTTCGAGTACAAGTAATTTAATTGTCATACCATGTGTGGGAATCGAACCCACATACCAGAAACAGCAAGTAATCTGGTGTAAAGTTACAGATAGTTTTCTATTTTAATCAACTGGATTTTCAAAATGTGGGTACTCTAACGTTATGACATCTGGGAGAGTGTGCCCCTGTAAAATAAACTACTTGTGTTAAATTGTTGCCAGAGACAAAATCCTCTCTTCAGGAAACGGGCTTTTGATGTAAGATATTTTTTGCTATTTTTCCCCAATAGTATTAAGATGAGGCAAAACTTAATTGTATTTAATTTCTGGTGGAGGCACAGGGTAATTCCCTCCGTTTACACCAGCTATATTATAAACTACTTGTACTTATCATAAAGTACAGCATATGAGTATTTTCAGATACATTGCCCTATGTTTTCGAGTACAAGTAATTTAATTGTCATACCATGTGTGGGAATCGAACCCACATACCAGAAACAGCAAGTAATTAGTCTACTTTTTTGAGAGAAAAAAATATATAAACAAATGAATTTACCGGTTTAAGATCTTCATATTGATCTTCACACCCCTCCACATTCAGTGAACTGATGTAAAGTTACAAATATTTTTTCTAATTTAATCAACTGGATTTTCAGAATTTGGGTACTCTTAACGTTATGACATCTGTGAGATTGTGCCCACATGTAAAATAAACTACTTGTGTTAAATAGTTTTTTGTCTTTTCTTTGTTTTTTTCTAGACAAAGCTGCTTCTTCCAATAAAATATTAACCCAACTGTACATGTACAAAATCCACCATATGGTTCCCCAGTTTGTTTGTGGAGAATTACATGTAGGTGTTTATTCTTTGCCTAGATGAAATATCTTTGTCTTTGTACATCATGATGTCACATAGAAGTGATATGCTTGGTTGATATCCAGTTATACTGCTATTCATCATAACATGGTAGGCTTTACTAGCAGTTATTGTTCCTGAAAATACATATTACAAATACGTTCATAACTTCATTCTCTTAATTTTATGAATTAAAAAGAAGGGATGTTATTGCCAGAGACACAATCCTCTCTTCAGGAAACGGGCTTTTGATGTAAGATATGTTTTGCTCTTTTTCCCCAATAGTCTTAAGATGAGGCAAAACATAATTGTATTTAATTTCTGGTTCAGGCACAGGATAATTCCCTCCGTTTGCACCAGCTATATTATAAACTACTTGTACTAATCATAAAGTACAGCATATGAGTATTTTGAGATACATTGCTCTATGTTTTCGAGTACAAGTAATTTAATTGTCATACCATGTGTGGGAATCGAACCCACATACCAGAAACAGCAAGTAATTAGTCTACTTTTTTGAGAGAAACAAATATATAAACAAATGAATTTACCGGTTTAAGATCTTCATATTGATCTTCACACCCCCTCCACATTCAGTGAACTGATGTAAAGTTAAAAATATTTTTTCTAATTTAATCAACTGGATTTTCAGAATTTGGGTACTCTTAACGTTATGACATCTGTGAGATTGTGCCCACATATAAAATAAACTACTTGTTTTAAATAGTTTTTTGTCTTTTTTTTGTTTTTTTCTAGACAAAGCTGCTTCTTCCAATAAAATATTAACCCAACTGTACATGTACAAAATCCACCATATGGTTCCCCAGTTTGTTTGTGGAGAATTACATGTAGGTGTTTATTCTTGGCCTAGATGAAATATCTTTGTCTTTGTACATCATGATGTCACATAGAAGTGATATGCTTGGTTGATATCCAGTTATACTGCTATTCATCATAACATGGTAGGCTTTACTAGCAGTTATTGTTCCTGAAAATACATATTACAAATACCTTCATAACTTCATTCTCTTAATTTTATGAATTAAAAAGAAGGAATGTTATTGCCAGAGACAAAATCCTCTCTTCAGGAAACGGTCTTTTGATGTAAGATATTTTTTGCTATTTTTCCCCAATAGTTTTAAGATGAGGCAAAGCTTAATTGTATTTAATTTCTGGTGGAGGCACAGGGTAATTCCCTCCGCTTGCACCAGCTATATTGTAAACTACTTGTACTTATCATAAAGTACAGCATATGAGTATTTTGAGATACACTGGTGTATTTTATCGAGTACAAGTAATTCAATTGTCATACCCTGGGTGGGAATCGAACCCACATACCAGAAACAGCAAGTAATTAGTTTACTTTTTTGAGAGAAAACAATATATAAACAAATGAATTTACCGGTTTAAGATCTTCATATTGATCTTCACAACCCCTCCACATTCAGTTAACTGATGTAAAGTTACAGATAGTTTTCTAATTTAATCAACTGGATTTTCAAAATGTGGGTACTCTAACGTTATGACATCTGGGAAAGTGTGCCCCCTGTTAAATAAACTACTTGTGTTAAATTGTTTTTTGTTTTTTGTTTTTTTCTAGACAAAGCTGCTTCTTCCAATAAAGTATTAACCCAACTGTACATGTACAAAATCCACCATATGGTTCCCCAGTTTGTGTGTAGAAAATTGCATGTAGGTGTTTATTCTTGGCCTAGATGAAATATCTTTGTCTTTGTACATCATGATGTCACATAGAAGTGATATGTTTGGTTGATATTCAGTTATACTGCTATTCATCATAACATGGTAGGCTTTACTAGCAGTTATTGTTCCTGAAAATACATATTACAAATACCTTCATAACTTCATTCTCTTAATTTTATGAATTAAAAAGAAGGGATGTTATTGCCAGAGACAAAATCCTCTCTTCAGGAAACGGGCTTTTGATGTAAGATATTTTTTGCTATTTTCCCCAATAGTTTTAAGATGAGGCAAAGCTTAATTGTATTTAATTTCTGGTGGAGGCACAGGGTAAATCCCTCCGCTTGCACCAGCTATATTATAAACTACTTGCACTAATCATAAAGTACAGCATATGAATATTTTGAGATACATTGCTGTATTTTTTCGAGTACATGTAATTTAATTTTCATACCCTGGGTGGGAATCGAACCCACATACCAGAAACAGCAAGTAATTAGTTTACTTTTTTGAGAAAAAAAAATATATAAACAAATGAATTTACCGGCTTAAGATCTTCATATTGATCTTCACACCCCCTACACATTCAGTGAACTGATGTAAAGCTACATATATTTTTCTAATTTAATCAACTGGATTTTCAGAATTTGGGTACTCTGAACGTTATGACATCTGTGAGAGTGTGCCCACATGTAAAATAAACTACTTGTGTTAAATTGTTTTTTGTCTTTTTTTTTGTTTTTTTCTAGACAAAGCTGCTTCTTTCAATAAAATATTAACCCAACTGTACATGTACAAAATCCACCATATGGTTCCCCAGTTTGTTTGTGGAGAATTACATGTAGGTGTTTATTCTTGGCCTAGATGAAATATCTTTGTTTTTGTACATCATGATGTCACATAGAAGTGATATGCTGGTTGATATCCAGTTATACTGCTATTCATCATAACATGGTAGGCTTTACTAGCAGTTATTGCTCCTGAAAATACATATTACAAATACCTTCATAACTGCATTCTCTTAATTTTATGAATTAAAAAGAAGGAATGTTATTGCCAGAGACAAAATCCTCTCTTCAGGAAACGGGCTTTTGATGTAAGATATTTTTTGCTATTTTCCCCAATAGTTTTAAGATGAGGCAAAGCTTAATTGTATTTAATTTCTGGTGGAGGCACAGGGTAATTGCCTCCGTTTGCACCAGCTATATTATAAACTACTTGTACTTATCATAAAGTACAGTATATGAGTATTTTGAGATACATTGCTGTATTTTTTCGAGTACAAGTGATTTAATTGTCATACCCTGGGTGGGAATCGAACCCACATACCAGAAACAGCAAGTAATTAGTTTACTTTTTTGAGAGAAAATAATATATAAACAAATGAATTTACCAGCTTAAGATCTTCATATTGATCTTCACACACCCTACACATTCAGTGAACTGATGTAAAGTTACAGATAGGTTTCTAATTTAATCAACTGGATTTTCAAAATTTGGGTACTCTAACGTTATGACATCTGGGAGAGTGTGCCACCTGTAAAATAAACTACTTGTGTTAAATTGTTTTTTGTTTTTTTTCTAGACAAAGCTGCTTCTTCCAATAAAGTATTAACCCAACTGTACATGTACAAAATCCACCATATGGTTCCCCAGTTTGTGTGTGGAAAATTACATGTAGGCGTTTATTCTTGGCCTAGATGAAATATCTTTGTCTTTGTACATCATGATGTCACATAGAAGTGATATGCTTGGTTGATATTCAGTTATACTGCTATTCATCATAACATGGTAGGCTTTACTAGCAGTTATTGTTCCTGAAAATACATATTACAAATACGTTCATAACTTCATTCTCTTAATTTTATGAATTAAAAAGAAGGAATGTTATTGCCAGAGACAAAATCCTCTCTTAAGGAAACGGTCTTTTGATGTATGATATTTTTTGCTATTTTTCCCCAATAGTTTTAAGATGAGGCAAAGCTTAATTGTATTTAATTTCTGGTGGAGGCACAGGGTAATTCCCTCCGTTTGCACCAGCTATATTATAAACTACTTGCACTAATCATAAAGTACAGCATATGAATATTTTGAGATACATTGCTGTATTTTTTCGAGTACATGTAATTTAATTTCCATACCATGGGTGGGAATCGAACCCACATACCAGAAACAGCAAGTAATTAGTTAACTTTTTGAGAAAAAAAAATATATAAACAAATGAATTTACCGGCTTAAGATCTTCATATTGATCTTCACACCCCCTACCCATTCAGTGAACTGATGTAAAGCTACATATATTTTTCTAATTTAATCAACTGGATTTTCAGAATTTGGGTACTCTGAACGTTATGACATCTGTGAGAGTGTGCCCACATGTAAAATAAACTACTTGTGTTAAATTGTTTTTTGTCTTTTTTTTGGTTTTTTTCTAGACAAAGCTGCTTCTTTCAATAAAATATTAACCCAACTGTACATGTACAAAATCCACCATATGGTTCCCCAGTTTGTTTGTGGAGAATTACATGTAGGTGTTTATTCTTGGCCTAGATGAAATATATTTGTTTTTGTACATCATGATGTCACATAGAAGTGATATGCTGGTTGATATCCAGTTATACTGCTATTCATCATAACATGGTAGGCTTTACTAGCAGTTATTGCTCCTGAAAATACATATTACAAATACCTTCATAACTGCATTCTCTTAATTTTATGAATTAAAAAGAAGGAATGTTATTGCCAGAGACAAAATCCTCTCTTCAGGAAACGGGCTTTTGATGTAAGATATTTTTTGCTATTTTCCCCAATAGTTTTAAGATGAGGCAAAGCTTAATTGTATTTAATTTCTGGTGGAGGCACAGGGTAATTCCCTCCGTTTGCACCAGCTATATTATAAACTACTTGCACTAATCATAAAGTACAGCATATGAATATTTTGAGATACATTGCTGTATTTTTTCGAGTACATGTAATTTAATTTTCATACCATGGGTGGGAATCGAACCCACATACCAGAAACAGCAAGTAATTAGTTAACTTTTTGAGAAAAAAAAATATATAAACAAATGAATTTACCGGCTTAAGATCTTCATATTGATCTTCACACCCCCTACACATTCAGTGAACTGATGTAAAGTTACAGATAGGTTTCTAATTTAATCAACTGGATTTTCAAAATTTGGGTACTCTAACGTTATGACATCTGGGAGAGTGTGCCACCTGTAAAATAAACTACTTGTGTTAAATTGTTTTTTGTCTTTTTTTTTGTTTTTTTCTAGACAAAGCTGCTTCTTTCAATAAAATATTAACCCAACTGTACATGTACAAAATCCACCATATGGTTCCCCAGTTTGTTTGTGGAGAATTACATGTAGGTGTTTATTCTTGGCCTAGATGAAATATCTTTGTTTTTGTACATCATGATGTCACATAGAAGTGATATGCTTGGTTGATATCCAGTTATACTGCTATTCATCATAACATGGTAGGCTTTACTAGCAGTTATTGCTCCTGAAAATACATATTACAAATACCTTCATAACTGCATTCTCTTAATTTTATGAATTAAAAAGAAGGAATGTTATTGCCAGAGACAAAATCCTCTCTTCAGGAAACGGGCTTTTGATGTAAGATATTTTTTGCTATTTTCCCCAATAGTTTTAAGATGAGGCAAAGCTTAATTGTATTTAATTTCTGGTGGAGGCACAGGGTAATTGCCTCCGTTTGCACCAGCTATATTATAAACTACTTGTACTTATCATAAAGTACAGTATATGAGTATTTTGAGATACATTGCTGTATTTTTTCGAGTACAAGTGATTTAATTGTCATACCCTGGGTGGGAATCGAACCCACATACCAGAAACAGCAAGTAATTAGTTTACTTTTTTGAGAGAAAATAATATATAAACAAATGAATTTACCAGCTTAAGATCTTCATATTGATCTTCACACCTCCTACACATTCAGTGAACTGATGTAAAGTTACAGATAGGTTTCTAATTTAATCAACTGGATTTTCAAAATTTGGGTACTCTAACGTTATGACATCTGGGAGAGTGTGCCACCTGTAAAATAAACTACTTGTGTTAAATTGTTTTTTGTTTTTTTTCTAGACAAAGCTGCTTCTTCCAATAAAGTATTAACCCAACTGTACATGTACAAAATCCACCATATGGTTCCCCAGTTTGTGTGTGGAAAATTACATGTAGGTGTTTATTCTTGGCCTAGATGAAATATCTTTGTCTTTGTACATCATGATGTCACATAGAAGTGATATGCTTGGTTGATATCCAGTTATACTGCTATTCATCATACCATGGTAGGCTTTACTAGCAGTTATTGTTCCTGAAAATACATATTACAAATACGTTCATAACTTCATTCTCTTAATTTTATGAATAAAAAAGAAGGAATGTTATTGCCAGAGACAAAATCCTCTCTTAAGGAAACGGTCTTTTGATGTATGATATTTTTTGCTATTTTTCCCCAATAGTTTTAAGATGAGGCAAAGCTTAATTGTATTTAATTTCTGGTGGAGGCACAGGGTAATTCCCTCCGTTTGCACCAGCTATATTATAAACTACTTGCACTAATCATAAAGTACAGCATATGAATATTTTGAGATACATTGCTGTATTTTTTCGAGTACATGTAATTTAATTTTCATACCATGGGTGGGAATCGAACCCACATACCAGAAACAGCAAGTAATTAGTTAACTTTTTGAGAAAAAAAAATATATAAACAAATGAATTTACCGGCTTAAGATCTTCATATTGATCTTCACACCCCCTACACATTCAGTGAACTGATGTAAAGTTACAGATAGGTTTCTAATTTAATCAACTGGATTTTCAAAATTTGGGTACTCTAACGTTATGACATCTGGGAGAGTGTGCCACCTGTAAAATAAACTACTTGTGTTAAATTGTTTTTTGTTTTTTTTCTAGACAAAGCTGCTTCTTCCAATAAAGTATTAACCCAACTGTACATGTACAAAATCCACCATATGGTTCCCCAGTTTGTGTGTGAAAAATTACATGTAGGTGTTTATTCTTGGCCTAGATGAAATATCTTTGTCTTTGTACATCATGATGTCACATAGAAGTGATATGCTTGGTTGATATCCAGTTATACTGCTATTCATCATACCATGGTAGGCTTTACTAGCAGTTATTGTTCCTGAAAATACATATTACAAATACGTTCATAACTTCATTCTCTTAATTTTATGAATTAAAAAGAAGGAATGTTATTGCCAGAGACAAAATCCTCTCTTAAGGAAACGGTCTTTTGATGTATGATATTTTTTGCTATTTTTCCCCAATAGTTTTAAGATGAGGCAAAGCTTAATTGTATTTAATTTCTGGAGGAGGCACAGGGTAATTGCCTCCGTTTGCACCAGCTATATTATAAACTACTTGTACTTATCATAAAGTACAGTATATGAGTATTTTGAGATACATTGCTGTATTTTTTCGAGTACAAGTGATTTAATTGTCATACCCTGGGTGGGAATCGAACCCACATACCAGAAACAGCAAGTAATTAGTTTACTTTTTTGAGAGAAAATAATATATAAACAAATGAATTTACCAGCTTAAGATCTTCATATTGATCTTCACACACCCTACACATTCAGTGAACTGATGTAAAGTTACAGATAGGTTTCTAATTTAATCAACTGGATTTTCAAAATTTGGGTACTCTAACGTTATGACATCTGGGAGAGTGTGCCACCTGTAAAATAAACTACTTGTGTTAAATTGTTTTTTGTTTTTTTTCTAGACAAAGCTGCTTCTTCCAATAAAGTATTAACCCAACTGTACATGTACAAAATCCACCATATGGTTCCCCAGTTTGTGTGTGGAAAATTACATGTAGGCGTTTATTCTTGGCCTAGATGAAATATCTTTGTCTTTGTACATCATGATGTCACATAGAAGTGATATGCTTGGTTGATATCCAGTTATACTGCTATTCATCATACCATGGTAGGCTTTACTAGCAGTTATTGTTCCTGAAAATACATATTACAAATACGTTCATAACTTCATTCTCTTAATTTTATGAATAAAAAAGAAGGAATGTTATTGCCAGAGACAAAATCCTCTCTTAAGGAAACGGTCTTTTGATGTATGATATTTTTTGCTATTTTTCCCCAATAGTTTTAAGATGAGGCAAAGCTTAATTGTATTTAATTTCTGGTGGAGGCACAGGGTAATTCCCTCCGTTTGCACCAGCTATATTATAAACTACTTGCACTAATCATAAAGTACAGCATATGAATATTTTGAGATACATTGCTGTATTTTTTCGAGTACATGTAATTTAATTTTCATACCATGGGTGGGAATCGAACCCACATACCAGAAACAGCAAGTAATTAGTTAACTTTTTGAGAAAAAAAAATATATAAACAAATGAATTTACCGGCTTAAGATCTTCATATTGATCTTCACACCCCCTACCCATTCAGTGAACTGATGTAAAGCTACATATATTTTTCTAATTTAATCAACTGGATTTTCAGAATTTGGGTACTCTAACGTTATGACATCTGGGAGAGTGTGCCACCTGTAAAATAAACTACTTGTGTTAAATTGTTTTTTGTTTTTTTTCCAGACAAAGCTGCTTCTTCCAATAAAGTATTAACCCAACTGTACATGTACAAAATCCACCATATGGTTCCCCAGTTTGTGTGTGGAAAATTACATGTAGGTGTTTATTCTTGGCCTAGATGTAATATCTTTGTCTTTGTACATCATGATGTCACATAGAAGTGATATGCTTGGTTGATATCCAGTTATACTGCTATTCATCATAACATGGTAGGCTTTACTAGCAGTTATTGTTCCTGAAAATACATATTACAAATACGTTCATAACTTCATTCTCTTAATTTTATGAATAAAAAAGAAGGAATGTTATTGCCAGAGACAAAATCCTCTCTTAAGGAAACGGTCTGTTGATGTATGATATTTTTTGCTATTTTTCCCCAATAGTTTTAAGATGAGGCAAAGCTTAATTGTATTTAATTTCTGGAGGAGGCACAGGGTAATTCCCTCCGTTTGCACCAGCTATATTATAAACTACTTGCACTAATCATAAAGTACAGCATATGAATATTTTGAGATACATTGCTGTATTTTTTCGAGTACATGTAATTTAATTTTCATACCATGGGTGGGAATCGAACCCACATACCAGAAACAGCAAGTAATTAGTTAACTTTTTGAGAAAAAAAAATATATAAACAAATGAATTTACCGGCTTAAGATCTTCATATTGATCTTCACACCCCCTACACATTCAGTGAACTGATGTAAAGTTACAGATATTTTTCTAATTTAATCAACTGGATTTTCAGAATTTGGGTACTCTGAACGTTATGACATCTGTGAGAGTGTGCCCACATGTAAAATAAACTACTTGTGTTAAATTGTTTTTTGTCTTTTTTTTGGTTTTTTTCTAGACAAAGCTGCTTCTTTCAATAAAATATTAACCCAACTGTACATGTACAAAATCCACCATATGGTTCCCCAGTTTGTTTGTGGAGAATTACATGTAGGTGTTTATTCTTGGCCTAGATGAAATATATTTGTTTTTGTACATCATGATGTCACATAGAAGTGATATGCTTGTTGATATCCAGTTATACTGCTATTCATCATAACATGGTAGGCTTTACTTGCAGTTATTGCTCCTGAAAATACATATTACAAATACCTTCATAACTGCATTCTCTTAATTTTATGAATTAAAAAGAAGGAATGTTATTGCCAGAGACAAAATCCTCTCTTCAGGAAACGGTCTTTTGATGTATGATATTTTTTGCTATTTTTCCCCAATAGTTTTAAGATGAGGCAAAGCTTAATTGTATTTAATTTCTGGTGGAGGCACAGGGTAATTGCCTCCGTTTGCACCAGCTATATTATAAACTACTTGTACTTATCATAAAGTACAGTATATGAGTATTTTGAGATACATTGCTGTATTTTTTCGAGTACAAGTGATTTAATTGTCATACCCTGGGTGGGAATCGAACCCACATACCAGAAACAGCAAGTAATTAGTTTACTTTTTTGAGAGAAAATAATATATAAACAAATGAATTTACCAGCTTAAGATCTTCATATTGATCTTCACACCCCCTACACATTCAGTGAACTGATGTAAAGTTACAGATAGGTTTCTAATTTAATCAACTGGATTTTCAAAATTTGGGTACTCTAACGTTATGACATCTGGGAGAGTGTGCCACCTGTAAAATAAACTACTTGTGTTAAATTGTTTTTTGTTTTTTTTCTAGACAAAGCTGCTTCTTCCAATAAAGTATTAACCCAACTGTACATGTACAAAATCCACCATATGGTTCCCCAGTTTGTGTGTGGAAAATTACATGTAGGTGTTTATTCTTGGCCTAGATGAAATATCTTTGTCTTTGTACATCATGATGTCACATAGAAGTGATATGCTTGGTTGATATCCAGTTATACTGCTATTCATCATAACATGGTAGGCTTTACTAGCAGTTATTGTTCCTGAAAATACATATTACAAATACGTTCATAACTTCATTCTCTTAATTTTATGAATAAAAAAGAAGGAATGTTATTGCCAGAGACAAAATCCTCTCTTCAGGAAACGGTCTTTTGATGTATGATATTTTTTGCTATTTTTCCCCAATAGTTTTAAGATGAGGCAAAGCTTAATTGTATTTAATTTCTGGTGGAGGCACAGGGTAATTCCCTCCGTTTGCACCAGCTATATTATAAACTACTTGCACTAATCATCAAGTACAGCATATGAATATTTTGAGATACATTGCTGTATTTTTTCGAGTACATGTAATTTAATTTTCATACCATGGGTGGGAATCGAACCCACATACCAGAAACAGCAAGTAATTAGTTAACTTTTTGAGAAAAAAAAATATATAAACAAATGAATTTACCGGCTGAAGATCTTCATATTGATCTTCACACCCCCTACACATTCAGTGAACTGATGTAAAGTTACAGATAGGTTTCTAATTTAATCAACTGGATTTTCAAAATTTGGGTACTCTAACGTTATGACATCTGGGAGAGTGTGCCACCTGTAAAATAAACTACTTGTGTTAAATTGTTTTTTGTTTTTTTTCCAGACAAAGCTGCTTCTTCCAATAAAGTATTAACCCAACTGTACATGTACAAAATCCACCATATGGTTCCCCAGTTTGTGTGTGAAAAATTACATGTAGGTGTTTATTCTTGGCCTAGATGTAATATCTTTGTCTTTGTACATCATGATGTCACATAGAAGTGATATGCTTGGTTGATATCCAGTTATACTGCTATTCATCATAACATGGTAGGCTTTACTAGCAGTTATTGTTCCTGAAAATACATATTACAAATACGTTCATAACTTCATTCTCTTAATTTTATGAATAAAAAAGAAGGAATGTTATTGCCAGAGACAAAATCCTCTCTTAAGGAAACGGTCTTTTGATGTATGATATTTTTTGCTATTTTTCCCCAATAGTTTTAAGATGAGGCAAAGCTTAATTGTATTTAATTTCTGGAGGAGGCACAGGGTAATTCCCTCCGTTTGCACCAGCTATATTATAAACTACTTGCACTAATCATAAAGTACAGCATATGAATATTTTGAGATACATTGCTGTATTTTTTCGAGTACATGTAATTTAATTTTCATACCATGGGTGGGAATCGAACCCACATACCAGAAACAGCAAGTAATTAGTTAACTTTTTGAGAAAAAAAAATATATAAACAAATGAATTTACCGGCTTAAGATCTTCATATTGATCTTCACACCCCCTACACATTCAGTGAACTGATGTAAAGTTACAGATATTTTTCTAATTTAATCAACTGGATTTTCAGAATTTGGGTACTCTGAACGTTATGACATCTGTGAGAGTGTGCCCACATGTAAAATAAACTACTTGTGTTAAATTGTTTTTTGTCTTTTTTTTTGTTTTTTTCTAGACAAAGCTGCTTCTTTCAATAAAATATTAACCCAACTGTACATGTACAAAATCCACCATATGGTTCCCCAGTTTGTTTGTGGAGAATTACATGTAGGTGTTTATTCTTGGCCTAGATGAAATATATTTGTTTTTGTACATCATGATGTCACATAGAAGTGATATGCTTGTTGATATCCAGTTATACTGCTATTCATCATAACATGGTAGGCTTTACTTGCAGTTATTGCTCCTGAAAATACATATTACAAATACCTTCATAACTGCATTCTCTTAATTTTATGAATTAAAAAGAAGGAATGTTATTGCCAGAGACAAAATCCTCTCTTCAGGAAACGGGCTTTTGATGTAAGATATTTTTTGCTATTTTCCCCAATAGTTTTAAGATGAGGCAAAGCTTAATTGTATTTAATTTCTGGTGGAGGCACAGGGTAATTGCCTCCGTTTGCACCAGCTATATTATAAACTACTTGTACTTATCATAAAGTACAGTATATGAGTATTTTGAGATACATTGCTGTATTTTTTCGAGTACAAGTGATTTAATTGTCATACCCTGGGTGGGAATCGAACCCACATACCAGAAACAGCAAGTAATTAGTTTACTTTTTTGAGAGAAAATAATATATAAACAAATGAATTTACCAGCTTAAGATCTTCATATTGATCTACACACCCCCTACACATTCAGTGAACTGATGTAAAGTTACAGATAGGTTTCTAATTTAATCAACTGGATTTTCAAAATTTGGGTACTCTAACGTTATGACATCTGGGAGAGTGTGCCACCTGTAAAATAAACTACTTGTGTTAAATTGTTTTTTGTTTTTTTTCAAGACAAAGCTGCTTCTTCCAATAAAGTATTAACCCAACTGTACATGTACAAAATCCACCATATGGTTCCCCAGTTTGTGTGTGGGAAATTACATGTAGGTGTTTATTCTTGGCCTAGATGAAATATCTTTGTTCTTGTACATCATGATGTCACATAGAAGTGATATGCTTGGTTGATATCCAGTTATACTGCTATTCATCATAACATGGTAGGCTTTTCTAGCAGTTATTGTTCCTGAAAATACATATTACAAATACGTTCATAACTTCATTCTCTTAATTTTATGAATTAAAAAAAAGAATGTTATTGCCAGAGACAAAATCCTCTCTTAAGGAAACGGTCTTTTGATGTATGATATTTTTTGCTATTTTTCCCCAATAGTTTTAAGATGAGGCAAAGCTTAATTGTAATTAATTTCTGGTGGAGGCACAGGGTAATTCCCTCCGTTTGCACCAGCTATATTATAAACTACTTGCACTAATCATAAAGTACAGCATATGAGTATTTTGAGATACATTGGTGTATATTTTCGAGTACAAGTAATTCAATTGTCATACCCTGGGTGGGAATGGAACCCACATACCAGAAACAGCAAGTAATTAGTTTACTTTTTTGAGAAAAAAAAATATATAAACAAATGAATTTACCGGCTTAAGATCTTCATATTGATATTCACACCCCCTCCACATTCAGTGAACTGATGTAAAGCTACAGATATTTTTCTAATTTAATCAACTGGATTTTCAGAAATTGGGTACTCTTAACGTTATGACATCTGTGAGAGTGTGACCACATGTAAAATAAACTACTTGTGTTAAATTATTTTTTGTCTTTTTTTTTTTTTTTCTAGACAAAGCTGCTTCTTCCAATAAAATATTAACCCAACTGTACATGTACAAAATCCACCATATGGTTCCCCAGTTTGTTTGTGGAGAATTACATGTAGGTGTTTATTCTTGGCTTAGATGAAATATCTTTGTCTTTGTACATCATGATGTCACATAGAAGTGATATGCTTGGTTGATATCCAGTTATACTGCTATTCATCATAACATGGTAGGCTTTACTAGCAGTTATTGTTCCTGAAAATACATATTACAAATACGTTCATAACTTCATTCTCTTAATTTTATGAATTAAAAAGAAGGAATGTTATTGCCAGAGACAAAATCCTCTCTTAAGGAAACGGTCTGTTGATGTAAGATATTTTTTGCTATTTTTCCCCAATAGTTTTAAGATGAGGCAAAGCTTAATTGTATTTAATTTCTGGTGGAAGCACAGGGTAATTCCCTCCGTTTGCACCAGCTATATTATAAACTACTTGTACTTATCATAAAGTACAGCATATGAGTATTTTGAGATACATTGCTGTATTTTTTCGAGTACATGTAATTCAATTTTCATACCCTGGGTGGGAATCGAACCCACATACCAGAAACAGCAAGTAATTAGTTTACTTTTTTGAGAGAAAAAAAAATATATAAACAAATGAATTTACCGGCTTAAGATCTTCATATTGATATTCACACCCCCTACCCATTCAGTGAACTGATGTAAAGTTACAGATATTTTTCTAATTTAATCAACTGGATTTTCAGAATTTGGTACTCTTAACGTTATGACATCTCTGAGAGTGTGACCACATGTAAAATAAACTACTTGTGTTAAATTATTTTTTGTCTTTTTTTTTTTTTTTTCTAGACAAAGCTGCTTCTTCCAATAAAATATTAACCCAACTGTACATGTACAAAATCCACCATATGGTTCCCCAGTTTGTTTGTGGAGAATTACATGTAGGTGTTTATTCTAAGCTTAGATGACATATCTTAGTCTTTGTACATCATGATGTCACATAGAAGTGATATGCTTGGTTGATATCCAGTTATACTGCTATTCATCATAACATGGTAGGCTTTACTAGCAGTTATTGTTCCTGAAAATACATATTACAAATACCTTCATAACTTCATTCTCTTAATTTTATGAATTAAAAAGAAGGAATGTTATTGCCAGAGACAAAATCCTCTCTTCAGGAAACGGTCTGTTGATGTAAGATATTTTTTGCTATTTTTCCCCAATAGTTTTAAGATGAGGCAAAGCTTATTTGTATTTAATTTCTGGTGGAGGCACAGGGTAATTGCCTCCGTTTGCACCAGCTATATTATAAACTACTTGTACTTATCATAAAGTACAGCATATGAGTATTTTGAGATACATTGCTGTATTTTTTCGAGTACATGTAATTCAATTTTCATACCCTGGGTGGGAATCGAACCCACATACCAGAAACAGCAAGTAATTAGTTTACTTTTTTGAGAAAAAAAAATATATCAACAAATGAATTTACCGGCTTAAGATCTTCATATTGATATTCACACCCCCTCCACATTCAGTGAACTGATGTAAAGTTACATATATTTTTCTAATTTAATCAACTGGATTTTCAGAATTTGGTACTCTTAACGTTATGACATCTGTGAGAGTGTGACCGCATGTAAAATAAACTACTTGTGTTAAATTATTTTTTGTCTTTTTTTCTTTTTTTCTAGACAAAGCTGCTTCTTCCAATAAAATATTAACCCAACTGTACATGTACAAAATCCACCATATGGTTCCCCAGTTTGTTTGTGGAGAATTACATGTAGGTGTTTATTCTTGGCTTAGATGACATATCTTAGTCTTTGTACATCATGATGTCACATAGAAGTGATATGCTTGGTTGATATCCAGTTATACTGCTATTCATCATAACATGGTAGGCTTTACTAGCAGTTATTGTTCCTGAAAATACATATTACAAATACGTTCATAACTTCATTCTCTTAATTTTATGAATTAAAAAGAAGGAATGTTATTGCCAGAGACAAAATCCTCTCTTCAGGAAACGGTCTGTTGATGTAAGATATTTTTTGCTATTTTTCCCCAATAGTTTTAAGATGAGGCAAAGCTTAATTGTATTTAATTTCTGGTGGAGGCACAGGGTAATTGCCTCCGTTTGCACCAGCTATATTATAAACTACTTGTACTTATCATAAAGTACAGCATATGAGTATTTTGAGATACATTGCTGTATTTTTTCGAGTACAAGTAATTCAATTGTCATACCCTGGGTGGGAATCGAACCCACATACCAGAAACAGCAAGTAATTAGTTTACTTTTTTGAGAGAAAAAATATATAAACAAATGAATTTACCGTTTAAGATCTTCATATTGGTCTTCACAACCCCTGCACATTCAGTGAACTGATGTAAAGTTACAGATAGTTTTCTAATTTAATCAACTGCATTTTCAAAATTTGGGTATTCTAACGTTATGACATCTGTGAGAGTGTGACCCCTGTAAAATAAACTACTTGTGTTCAATTGTTTTTGTTTTTTGTTTTTTTCTAGACAAAGCTGCTTCTTCCAATAAAGTATTAACCCAACTGTACATGTACAAAATCCACCATATGGTTCCCCAGTTTGTTTGTGGAGAATTACATGTAGGTGTTTATTCTTGGCTTAGATGAAATATCTTTGTCTTTGTACATCATGATGTCACATAGAAGTGATATGCCTGGTTGATATCCAGTTATACTGCTATTCATCATAACATGGTAGGCTTTACTTGCAGTTATTGTTCCTGAAAATACATATTACAAATACCTTCATAACTTCATTCTCTTAATTTTATGAATTAAAAAGAAGGGATGTTATTGCCAGAGACAAAATCCTCTCTTCAGGAAACGGTCTTTTGATGTATGATATTTTTTGCTATTTTTCCCCAATAGTCTTAAGATGAGGTAAAGCTTAATTGTATTTAATTTCTGGTGGAGGCACAGGGTAATTCCCTCCGTTTGCACCACCTATATTATAAACTACTTGTACTTATCATAAAGTACAGCATATGAGTATTTTGAGATACATTGCTGTATTTTTTCGAATACAAGTAATTCAATTGTCATACCCTGGGTGGGAATCGAACCCACATACCAGAAACAGCAAGTATTTAGTTTACTTTTTTTAGAGAAAAAAATATATAAACAAATGAATTTACCGGTTTAAGATCTTCATATTAATCTTCACAACCCCTCCACATTCAGTGAACTGATGTAAAGTTACAGATAGTTTTCTAATTTAATCAACTGCATTTTCAAAATTTTGGTATTCTAACGTTATGACATCTGTGAGAGTGTGACCCCTGTAAAATAAACTACTTGTGTTAAATTGTTTTTTGTTTTTTGTTTTTTTCTAGACAAAGCTGCTTCTTCCAATAAAGTATTAACCCAACTGTACATGTGTAAAATCCACCATATGGTTCCCCAGTTTGTTTGTGGAGAATTACATGTAGGTGTTTATTCTTGGCCTAGATGAAATATATTTGTTTTTGTACATCATGATGTCACATAGAAGTGATATGCTTGGTTGATATCCAGTTATACTGCTATTCATCATAACATGGCAGGCTTTACTTGCAGTTATTGTTCCTGAAAATACATATTACAAATACGTTCATAACTTCATTCTCTTAATTTTATGAATTAAAAAGAAGGAGTGTTATTGCCAGAGACAAAATCCTCTCTTCAGGAAACGGTCTTTTGATGTATGATATTTTTTGCTATTTTTCCCCAATAGTTTTAAGATGAGGCAAACCTTAATTGTATTTAATTTCTGGTGGAGGCACAGGATAATCCCCTCCGTTTGCACCAGCTATATTATAAACTACTTGTACTAATCATAAAGTACAACATATTAGTATTTTGAGATACATTGCTGTATTTTTTCGAGTACAAGTAATTCAATTGTCATACCCTGGGTGGGAATCGAACCCACATTCAAGAAAAGCAAGTAATTAGTTTACATTTTGGATAGAAAAAAATATATAAGCAAATGAATTTACCGGTTTAAGATCTTCATATTGATCTTCACAACCCCTCCACATTCAGTGAACTGATGTAAAGTTACAGATAGTTTTCTAATTTAATCAACTGGATTTTCAAAATTTGGGTATTCTAACGTTATGACATCTGGGAGAGTGTGACCCCTGTAAAATAAACTACTTGTGTTAAATTGTTTTTTGTTTTTTGTTTTTTTCTAGACAAAGCTGCTTCTTCCAATAAAGTATTAACCCAACTGTACATGTGCAAAATCCACCATATGGTTCCCCAGTTTGTTTGTGGAGAATTACATGTAGGTGTTTATTCTTGGCCTAGATGAAATATATTTGTTTTTGTACATCATGATGTCACATAGAAGTGATATGCTTGGTTGATATCCAGTTATACTGCTATTCATCATAACATGGCAGGCTTTACTGCAGTTATTGTTCCTGAAAATACATATTACAAATACGTTCATAACTTCATTCTCTTAATTTTATGAATTAAAAAGAAGGAGTGTTATTGCCAGAGACAAAATCCTCTCTTCAGGAAACGGGCTTCTGATGTAATATATGTTTTGCTATTTTTCCCCAAAAGTTTTAAGATGAGGCAAAGCTTAATTGTATTTAATTTCTGGTGGAGGCACAGGGTAATTGCCTCCGTTTGCACCAGCTATATTATAAACTACTTGTACTAATCATAAAGTACAGTATATGAATATGTTGAGATACATTGCTGTATTTTTTCGAGTACAAGTAATTTAATTGTCATACCATGGGTAGGAATCGAACCCACATACCAACAACAGCAAGTAATTAGTTTACTTTTTTGAGAGAAAACAACATATAAACAAATGAATTTACCGGTTTAAGATCTTCATATTGATCTTCACACCCCCTCCACATTCAGTGAACTGATGTAAAGTTACAGATATTTTTTTCTAATTTAATCAACTGGATTTTCAGAATTTGGGTACTCTTAACGTTATGACATCTGTGAGAGTGTGACCACATGTAAAATAAACTACTTGTGTTAAATTGTTTTTTGTCTTTTTTTGTCTTTTTTTCTAGACAAAGCTGCTTCTTCCAATAAAATATTAACCCAACTGTACATGTACAAAATCCACCATATGGTTCCCCAGTTTGTTTGTGGAGAATTACATGTAGGTGTTAATTCTTGGCTTAGATGACATATCTTAGTCTTTGTACATCATGATGTCACATAGAAGTGATATGCTTGGTTGATATCCAGTTATACTGCTATTCATCATAACATGGTAGGCTTTACTAGCAGTTATTGTTCCTGAAAATACATATTACAAATACGTTCATAACTTCATTCTCTTAATTTTATGAATTAAAAAGAAGGAATGTTATTGCCAGAGACAAAATCCTCTCTTCAGGAAACGGTCTGTTGATGTAAGATATTTTTTGCTATTTTTCCCCAATAGTTTTAAGATGAGGCAAAGCTTAATTGTATTTAATTTCTGGTGGAGGCACAGGGTAATTGCCTCCGTTTGCACCAGCTATATTATAAACTACTTGTACTTATCATAAAGTACAGCATATGAGTATTTTGAGATACATTGCTGTATTTTTTCGAGTACAAGTAATTCAATTGTCATACCCTGGGTGGGAATCGAACCCACATACCAGAAACAGCAAGTAATTAGTTTACTTTTTTGAGAGAAAAAATATATAAACAAATGAATTTACCGTTTAAGATCTTCATATTGGTCTTCACAACCCCTGCACATTCAGTGAACTGATGTAAAGTTACAGATAGTTTTCTAATTTAATCAACTGCATTTTCAAAATTTGGGTATTCTAACGTTATGACATCTGTGAGAGTGTGACCCCTGTAAAATAAACTACTTGTGTTCAATTGTTTTTGTTTTTTGTTTTTTTCTAGACAAAGCTGCTTCTTCCAATAAAGTATTAACCCAACTGTACATGTGCAAAATCCACCATATGGTTCCCCAGTTTGTTTGTGGAGAATTACATGTAGGTGTTTATTCTTGGCTTAGATGAAATATCTTTGTCTTTGTACATCATGATGTCACATAGAAGTTATATGCCTGGTTGATATCCAGTTATACTGCTATTCATCATAACATGGTAGGCTTTACTTGCAGTTATTGTTCCTGAAAATACATATTACAAATACCTTCATAACTTCATTCTCTTAATTTTATGAATTAAAAAGAAGGGATGTTATTGCCAGAGACAAAATCCTCTCTTCAGGAAACGGTCTTTTGATGTATGATATTTTTTGCTATTTTCCCCAATAGTTTTAAGATGAGGCAAAGCTTAATTGTATTTAATTTCTGGTGGAGGCACAGGGTAATTCCCTCCGTTTGCACCACCTATATTATAAACTACTTGTACTAATCATAAAGTACAGCATATGAGTATTTTGAGATACATTGCTGTATTTTTGCGAGTACAAGTAATTTAATTGTCATACCGTGGGTGGGAATCGTACCCACATACCAGAAACAGCAAGTAATTAGTTTACTTTTTTGAGAGGAAAAAATATATAAACAAATGAATTTACCGGTTTAAGATCTTCATATTGATCTTCACACCCCCTCCACATTCAGTGAACTGATGTAAAGTTACAGATATTTTACTAATTTAATCAACTGGATTATCACAATTTGGGTACTCTTAACGTTATGACATCTGGGAGAGTGTGACCACCTGTAAAATAAACTACTTGTGTTAAATTATTTTTTGTTTTTTTCTAGACAAAGCTGTTTCTTCCAATAAAGTATTAACCCAACTGTACATGTACAAAATCCACCATATGGTTACCCAGTTTGTGTGTGGAGAATTACATGTAGGTGTTTATTCTTGGCCTAGAAGAAATACCTTTGTCTTTGTACATCATGATGTCACATAGAAGTGATATGCTTGGTTGATATCCAGTTATACTGCTATTCATCATAACATGGTAGACTTTACTAGCAGTTATTGTTCCTGAAAATACATATTACAAATACGTTCATAACTTCATTCTCTTAATTTTATGAATTAAAAAGAAGGGATGTTATTGCCAGAGACAAAATCCTCTCTTCAGGAAACGGTCTGTTGATGTATGATATTTTTTGCTATTTTTCCCCAATAGTCTTAAGATGAGGTAAAGCTTAATTGTATTTAATTTCTGGTGGAGGCACAGGGTAATTCCCTCCGTTTGCACCACCTATATTATAAACTACTTGTACTTATCATAAAGTACAGCATATGAGTATTTTGAGATACATTGCTGTATTTTTTCGAATACAAGTAATTCAATTGTCATACCCTGGGTGGGAATCGAACCCACATACCAGAAACAGCAAGTATTTAGTTTACTTTTTTTAGAGAAAAAAATATATAAACAAATGAATTTACCGGTTTAAGATCTTCATATTAATCTTCACAACCCCTCCACATTCAGTGAACTGATGTAAAGTTACAGATAGTTTTCTAATTTAATCAACTGCATTTTCAAAATTTTGGTATTCTAACGTTATGACATCTGTGAGAGTGTGACCCCTGTAAAATAAACTACTTGTGTTAAATTGTTTTTTGTTTTTTGTTTTTTTCTAGACAAAGCTGCTTCTTCCAATAAAGTATTAACCCAACTGTACATGTGCAAAATCCACCATATGGTTCCCCAGTTTGTTTGTGGAGAATTACATGTAGGTGTTTATTCTTGGCCTAGATGAAATATCTTTGTTTTTGTACATCATGATGTCACATAGAAGTGATATGCTTGGTTGATATCCAGTTATACTGCTATTCATCATAACATGGCAGGCTTTACTTGCAGTTATTGTTCCTGAAAATACATATTACAAATACCTTCATAACTTCATTCTCTTAATTTTATGAATTAAAAAGAAGGAGTGTTATTGCCAGAGACAAAATCCTCTCTTCAGGAAACGTCTTTTGATGTATGATATTTTTTGCTATTTTTCCCCAATAGTTTTAAGATGAGGCAAACCTTAATTGTATTTAATTTCTGGTGGAGGCACAGGATAATCCCCTCCGTTTGCACCAGCTATATTATAAACTACTTGTACTAATCATAAAGTACAACATATGAGTATTTTGAGATACATTGCTGTATTTTTTCGAGTACAAGTAATTCAATTGTCATACCCTGGGTGGGAATCGAACCCACATTCAAGAAAAGCAAGTAATTAGTTTACATTTTGGATAGAAAAAAATATATAAGCAAATGAATTTACCGGTTTAAGATCTTCATATTGATCTTCACAACCCCTCCACATTCAGTGAACTGATGTAAAGTTACAGATAGTTTTCTAATTTAATCAACTGGATTTTCAAAATTTGGGTATTCTAACGTTATGACATCTGGGAGAGTGTGACCCCTGTAAAATAAACTACTTGTGTTAAATTGTTTTTTGTTTTTTGTTTTTTTCTAGACAAAGCTGTTTCTTCCAATAAAGTATTAACCCAACTGTACATGTGCAAAATCCACCATATGGTTCCCCAGTTTGTTTGTGGAGAATTACATGTAGGTGTTTATTCTTGGCCTAGATGAAATATATTTGTTTTTGTACATCATGATGTCACATAGAAGTGATATGCTTGGTTGATATCCAGTTATACTGCTATTCATCATAACATGGCAGGCTTTACTGCAGTTATTGTTCCTGAAAATACATATTACAAATACGTTCATAACTTCATTCTCTTAATTTTATGAATTAAAAAGAAGGAGTGTTATTGCCAGAGACAAAATCCTCTCTTCAGGAAACGGGCTTCTGATGTAATATATGTTTTGCTATTTTTCCCCAAAAGTTTTAAGATGAGGCAAAGCTTAATTGTATTTAATTTCTGGTGGAGGCACAGGGTAATTGCCTCCGTTTGCACCAGCTATATTATAAACTACTTGTACTAATCATAAAGTACAGTATATGAATATGTTGAGATACATTGCTGTATTTTTTCGAGTACAAGTAATTTAATTGTCATACCATGGGTAGGAATCGAACCCACATACCAACAACAGCAAGTAATTAGTTTACTTTTTTGAGAGAAAACAACATATAAACAAATGAATTTACCGGTTTAAGATCTTCATATTGATCTTCACACCCCCTCCACATTCAGTGAACTGATGTAAAGTTACAGATATTTTTTTCTAATTTAATCAACTGGATTTTCAGAATTTGGGTACTCTTAACGTTATGACATCTGTGAGAGTGTGACCACATGTAAAATAAACTACTTGTGTTAAATTGTTTTTTGTCTTTTTTTGTCTTTTTTTCTAGACAAAGCTGCTTCTTCCAATAAAATATTAACCCAACTGTACATGTACAAAATCCACCATATGGTTCCCCAGTTTGTTTGTGGAGAATTACATGTAGGTGTTTATTTTTGGCTTAGATGAAATATCTTTGTCTTTGTACATCATGATGTCACATAGAAGTGATATGCTTGGTTGATATCCAGTTATACTGCTATTCATCATAACATGGTAGGCTTCACTAGCAGTTATTGTTCCTGAAAATACATATTACAAATACGTTCATAACTTCATTCTCTTAATTTTATGAATTAAAAAGAAGGAATGTTATTGCCAGAGACAAAATCCTCTCTTCAGGAAACGGTCTGTTGATGTAAGAAATTTTTTGCTATTTTTCCCCAATAGTTTTAAGATGAGGCAAAGCTTAATTGTATTTAATTTCTGGTGGAGGCACAGGGTAATTGCCTCCGTTTGCACCAGCTATATTATAAACTACTTGTACTTATCATAAAGTACAGCATATGAGTATTTTGAGATACATTGCTGTATTTTTTCGAGTACAAGTAATTCAATTGTCATACCCTGGGTGGGAATCGAACCCACATACCAGAAACAGCAAGTAATTAGTTTACTTTTTTGAGAGAAAAAATATATAAACAAATGAATTTACCGTTTAAGATCTTCATATTGGTCTTCACAACCCCTGCACATTCAGTGAACTGATGTAAAGTTACAGATAGTTTTCTAATTTAATCAACTGGATTTTCAAAATTTGGGTATTCTAACGTTATGACATCTGTGAGAGTGTGACCCCTGTAAAATAAACTACTTGTGTTCAATTGTTTTTTGTTTTTTGTTTTTTTCTAGACAAAGCTGCTTCTTCCAATAAAGTATTAACCCAACTGTACATGTGCAAAATCCACCATATGGTTCCCCAGTTTGTTTGTGGAGAATTACATGTAGGTGTTTATTCTTGGCTTAGATGAAATATCTTTGTCTTTGTACATCATGATGTCACATAGAAGTGATATGCCTGGTTGATATCCAGTTATACTGCTATTCATCATAACATGGTAGGCTTTACTTGCAGTTATTGTTCCTGAAAATACATATTACAAATACCTTCATAACTTCATTCTCTTAATTTTATGAATTAAAAAGAAGGGATGTTATTGCCAGAGACAAATTCCTCTCTTCAGGAAACGGTCTTTTGATGTATGATATTTTTTGCTATTTTTCCCCAATAGTCTTAAGATGAGGCAAAGCTTAATTGTATTTAATTTCTGGTGGAGGCACAGGGTAATTCCCTCCGTTTGCACCACCTATATTATAAACTACTTGTACTTATCATAAAGTACAGCATATGAGTATTTTGAGATACATTGCTGTATTTTTTCGAATACAAGTAATTCAATTGTCATACCCTGGGTGGGAATCGAACCCACATACCAGAAACAGCAAGTATTTAGTTTACTTTTTTGAGAGAAAAAAATATATAAACAAATGAATTTACCGGTTTAAGATCTTCATATTGATCTTCACAACCCCTCCACATTCAGTGAACTGATGTAAAGTTACAGATAGTTTTCTAATTTAATCAACTGCATTTTCAAAATTTGGGTATTCTAACGTTATGACATCTGGGAGAGTGTGACCCCTGTAAAATAAACTACTTGTGTTAAATTGTTTTTTGTTTTTTGTTTTTTTCTAGACAAAGCTGCTTCTTCCAATAAAGTATTAACCCAACTGTACATGTGCAAAATCCACCATATGGTTCCCCAGTTTGTTTGTGGAGAATTACATGTAGGTGTTTATTCTTGGCCTAGATGAAATATATTTGTTTTTGTACATCATGATGTCACATAGAAGTGATATGCTTGGTTGATATCCAGTTATACTGCTATTCATCATAACATGGCAGGCTTTACTTGCAGTTATTGTTCCTGGAAATACATATTACAAATACGTTCATAACTTCATTCTCTTAATTTTATGAATTAAAAAGAAGGAATGTTATTGCCAGAGACAAAATCCTCTCTTCAGGAAACGGTCTTTTGATGTATGATATTTTTTGCTATTTTTCCCCAATAGTTTTAAGATGAGGCAAACCTTAATTGTATTTAATTTCTGGTGGAGGCACAGGATAATTCCCTCCGTTTGCACCAGCTATATTATAAACTACTTGTACTAATCATAAAGTACAACATATGAGTATTTTGAGATACATTGCTGTATTTTTTCGAGTACAAGTAATTCAATTGTCATACCCTGGGTGGGAATCGAACCCACATTCAAGAAAAGCAAGTAATTAGTTTACATTTTGGATAGAAAAAAATATATAAGCAAATGAATTTACCGTCTTAAGATCTTCATATTGATCTTCACAACCCCTCCACATTCAGTGAACTGATGTAAAGTTACAGATAGTTTTCTAATTTAATCAACTGCATTTTCAAAATTTGGGTATTCTAACGTTATGACATCTGGGAGAGTGTGACCTCTGTAAAATAAACTACTTGTGTTAAATTGCTTTTTGTTTTTTGTTTTTTTCTAGACAAAGCTGCTTCTTCCAATAAAGTATTAACCCAACTGTACATGTGCAAAATCCACCATATGGTTCCCCAGTTTGTTTGTGGAGAATTACATGTAGGTGTTTATTCTTGGCCTAGATGAAATATCTTTGCTTTTGTACATGATGATGTCACATAGAAGTGATATGCTTGGTTGATATCCAGTTATACTGCTATTCATCATAACATGGCAGGCTTTACTTGCAGTTATTGTTCCTGAAAATACATATTACAAATACGTTCATAACTTCATTCTCTTAATTTTATGAATTAAAAAGAAGGAGTGTTATTGCCAGAGACAAAATCCTCTCTTCAGGAAACGGTCTTTTGATGTATGATATTTTTTGCTATTTTTCCCCAATAGTTTTAAGATGAGGCAAACCTTAATTGTATTTAATTTCTGGTGGAGGCACAGGATAATTCTCTCCGTTTGCACCAGCTATATTATAAACTACTTGTACTAATCATAAAGTACAACATATGAGTATTTTGAGATACATTGCTGTATTTTTTCGAGTACAAGTAATTCAATTGTCATACCCTGGGTGAGAATCGAACCCACATTCAAGAAAAGCAAGTAATTAGTTTACTTTTTTGAGAGAAAAAAATATATAAACAAATGAATTTACCGGTTTAAGATCTTCATATTGATCTTCACAACCCCTCCACATTCAGTGAACTGATGTAAAGTTACAGATAGTTTTCTAATTTAATCAACTGGATTTTCAAAATTTGGGTATTCTAACGTTATGACATCTGGGAGAGTGTGACCTCTGTAAAATAAACTACTTGTGTTAAATTGCTTTTTGTTTTTTGTTTTTTTCTAGACAAAGCTGCTTCTTCCAATAAAGTATTAACCCAACTGTACATGTGCAAAATCCACCATATGGTTCCCCAGTTTGTTTGTGGAGAATTACATGTAGGTGTTTATTCTTGGCCTAGATGAAATATCTTTGCTTTTGTACATGATGATGTCACATAGAAGTGATATGCTTGGTTGATATCCAGTTATACTGCTATTCATCATAACATGGTAGGCTTTACTTTCAGTTATTGTTCCTGAAAATACATATTACAAATACGTTCATAACTTCATTCTCTTAATTTTATGAATTAAAAAGAAGGGATGTTATTGCCAGAGACAAAATCCTCTCTTCAGGAAACGGGCTTCTGATGTAAGATATGTTTTGCTATTTTTCCCCAATAGTTTTAAGATGAGGCAAAGCTTAATTGTATTTAATTTCTGGTGGAGGCACAGGGTAATTGCCTCCGTTTGCACCAGCTATATTATAAACTACTTGTACTAATCATAAAATACAGTATATGAATATGTTGAGATACATTGCTGTATTTTTTCGAGTACAAGTAATTTAATTGTCATACCATGGGTAGGAATCGAACCCACATACCAACAACAGCAAGTAATTAGTTTACTTTTTTGAGAGAAAACAACATATAAACAAATGAATTTACCGGTTTAAGATCTTCATATTGATCTTCACACCCCCTCCACATTCAGTGAACTGATGTAAAGTTACAGATATTTTTTCTAATTTAATCAACTGGATTTTCAGAATTTGGGTACTCTTAACGTTATGACATCTGTGAGAGTGTGACCACATGTAAAATAAACTACTTGTGTTAAATTGTTTTTTGTCTTTTTTTCTAGACAAAGCTGCTTCTTCCAATAAAATATTAACCCAACTGTACATGTACAAAATCCACCATATGGTTTCCCAGTTTGTTTGTGGAGAATTACATGTAGGTGTTTATTCTTGGCTTAGATGAAATATCTTTGTCTTTGTACATCATGATGTCACATAGAAGTGATATGCTTGGTTGATATCCAGTTATACTGCTATTCATCATAACATGGTAGGCTTTACTTGCAGTTATTGTTCCTGAAAATACATATTACAAATACGTTCATAACTTCATTCTCTTAATTTTATGAATTAAAAAGAAGGGATGTTATTGCCAGAGACAAAATCCTCTCTTCAGGAAACGGTCTTTTGATGTAAGATAGTTTTTGTTATTTTTCCCCAATAGTTTTAAGATGAGGCAAAGCTTAATTGTATTTAATTTCTGGTGGAGGCACAGGGTAATTCCCTCCGTTTGCACCAGCTATATTATAAACTACTTGTACTTATCATAAAGTACAGCATATGAGTATTTTGAGATACATTGCTGTATTTTTTCGAGTACAAGTAATTCAATTGTCATACCCTGGGTGGGAATCGAACCCACATACCAGAAACAGCAAGTAATTAGTTTACTTTTTTGAGAGAAAAAATATATAAACAAATGAATTTACCGTTTAAGATCTTCATATTGGTCTTCACAACCCCTGCACATTCAGTGAACTGATGTAAAGTTACAGATAGTTTTCTAATTTAATCAACTGGATTTTCAAAATTTGGGTATTCTAACGTTATGACATCTGGGAGAGTGTGACCCCTGTAAAATAAACTACTTGTGTTAAATTGTTTTTTTTTTTTGTTTTTTTCTAGAAAAAGCTGCTTCTTCCAATAAAGTATTAACCCAACTGTACATGTGCAAAATCCACCATATGGTTCCCCAGTTTGTTTGTGGAGAATTACATGTAGGTGTTTATTCTTGGCCTAGATGAAATATATTTGTTTTTGTACATCATGATGTCACATAGAAGTGATATGCTTGGTTGATATCCAGTTATACTGCTATTCATCATAACATGGCAGGCTTTACTTGCAGTTATTGTTCCTGAAAATACATATTACAAATACGTTCATAACTTCATTCTCTTAATTTTATGAATTAAAAAGAAGGAATGTTATTGCCAGAGACAAAATCCTCTCTTCAGGAAACGGTATTTTGATGTATGATATTTTTTGCTATTTTTCCCCAATAGTTTTAAGATGAGGCAAAGCTTAATTGTATTTAATTTCTGGAGGAGGCACATGATAATTCCCTCCGTTTGCACCAGCTATATTATAAGCTACTTGTACTAATCATAAAGTACAGCATATGAGTATTTTGAGATACATTGCTGTATTTTTTCGAGTACAAGTAATTCAATTGTCATACCCTGGGTGGGAATCGAACCCACATACCAGAAACAGCAAGTATTTAGTTTACTTTTTTGAGAGAAAAAAATATATAAACAAATGAATTTACCGGCTTAAGATCTTCATATTGATCTTCACAACTCCTCCACATTCAGTGAACTGATGTAAAGTTACAGATAGTTTTCTAATTTAATCAACTGCATTTTCAAAATTTGGGTATTCTAACGTTATGACATCTGGGAGAGTGTGACCACATGTAAAATAAACTACTTGTGTTAAATTGTTTTTTGTTTTTTGTTTTTTTCTAGACAAAGCTGCTTCTTCCAATAAAGTATTAACCCAACTGTACATGTGCAAAATCCACCATATGGTTCCCCAGTTTGTTTGTGGAGAATTACATGTAGGTGTTTATTCTTGGCCTAGATGAAATATCTTTGCTTTTGTACATGATGATTTCACATAGAAGTGATATGCTTGGTTGATATCCAGTTATACTGCTATTCATCATAACATGGTAGGCTTTACTTTCAGTTATTGTTCCTGAAAATACATATTACAAATACGTTCATAACTTCATTCTCTTAATTTTATGAATTAAAAAGAAGGGATGTTAGTGCCAGAGACAAAATCCTCTCTTCAGGAAACGGGCTTCTGATGTAATATATGTTTTGCTATTTTTCCCCAATAGTTTTAAGATGAGGCAAAGCTTAATTGTATTTAATTTCTGGTGGAGGCACAGGGTAATTGCCTCCGTTTGCACCAGCTATATTATAAACTACTTGTACTAATCATAAAGTACAGTATATGAATATGTTGAGATACATTGCTGTATTTTTTCGAGTACAAGTAATTTAATTGTCATACCATGGGTAGGAATCGAACCCACATACCAACAACAGCAAGTAATTAGTTTACTTTTTTGAGAGAAAACAACATATAAACAAATGAATTTACCGGTTTAAGATCTTCATATTGATCTTCACACCCCCTCCACATTCAGTGAACTGATGTAAAGTTACAGATATTTTTTTCTAATTTAATCAACTGGATTTTCAGAATTTGGGTACTCTTAACGTTATGACATCTGTGAGAGTGTGACCACATGTAAAATAAACTACTTGTGTTAAATTGTTTTTTGTCTTTTTTTGTCTTTTTTTTTAGACAAAGCTGCTTCTTCCAATAAAATATTAACCCAACTGTACATGTACAAAATCCACCATATGGTTCCCCAGTTTGTTTGTGGAGAATTACATGTAGGTGTTTATTCTTGGCTTAGATGAAATATCTTTGTCTTTGTACATCATGATGTCACATAGAAGTGATATGCCTGGTTGATATCCAGTTAAACTGCTATTCATCATAACATGGCAGGCTTTACTTGCAGTTATTGTTCCTGAAAATACATATTACAAATACGTTCATAACTTCATTCTCTTAATTTTATGAATTAAAAAGAAGGGATGTTATTGCCAGAGACAAAATCCTCTCTTCAGGAAACGGTCTTTTGATGTAAGATAGTTTTTGTTATTTTTCCCCAATAGTTTTAAGATGAGGCAAAGCTTAATTGTATTTAATTTCTGGTGGAGGCACAGGGTAATTCCCTCCGTTTGCACCAGCTATATTATAAACTACTGTACTTATCATAAAGTACAGCATATGAGTATTTTGAGATACATTGCTGTATTTTTTCGAGTACAAGTAATTCAATTGTCATACCCTGGGTGGGAATCGAACCCACATACCAGAAACAGCAAGTAATTAGTTTACTTTTTTGAGAGAAAAAATATATAAACAAATGAATTTACCGGTTTAAGATCTTCATATTGGTCTTCACAACCCCTGCACATTCAGTGAACTGATGTAAAGTTACAGATAGTTTTCTAATTTAATCAACTGCATTTTCAAAATTTGGGTATTCTAACGTTATGACATCTGGGAGAGTGTGACCACATGTAAAATAAACTACTTGTGTTAAATTGTTTTTTGTTTTTTGTTTTTTTCTAGACAAAGCTGCTTCTTCCAATAAAGTATTAACCCAACTGTACATGTACAAAATCCACCATATGGTTCCCCAGTTTGTTTGTGGAGAATTACATGTAGGTGTTTATTCTTGGCCTAGATGAAATATCTTTGCTTTTGTACATGATGATGTCACATAGAAGTGATATGCTTGGTTGATATCCAGTTATACTGCTATTCATCATAACATGGCAGGTTTTACTTGCAGTTATTGTTCCTGAAAATACATATTACAAATACGTTCATAACTTCATTCTCTTAATTTTATGAATTAAAAAGAAGGAATGTTATTGCCAGAGACAAAATCCTCTCTTCAGGAAACGGTCTTTTGATGTATGATATTTTTTGCTATTTTTCCCCAATAGTTTTAAGATGAGGCAAAGCTTAATTGTATTTAATTTCTGGTGGAGGCACATGATAATTCCCTCCGTTTGCACCAGCTATATTATAAGCTACTTGTACTAATCATAAAGTACAGCATATGAGTATTTTGAGATACATTGCTGTATTTTTTCGAGTACAAGTAATTCAATTGTCATACCCTGGGTGGGAATCGAACCCACATACCAGAAACAGCAAGTATTTAGTTTACTTTTTTGAGAGAAAAAAATATATAAACAAATGAATTTACCGGTTTAAGATCTTCATATTGATCTTCACAACTCCTCCACATTCAGTGAACTGATGTAAAGTTACAGATAGTTTTCTAATTTAATCAACTGCATTTTCAAAATTTGGGTATTCTAACGTTATGACATCTGGGAGAGTGTGACCCCTGTAAAATAAACTACTTGTGTTAAATTGTTTTTTGTTTTTTGTTTTTTTCTAGACAAAGCTGCTTCTTCCAATAAAGTATTAACCCAACTGTACATGTGCAAAATCCACCATATGGTTCCCCAGTTTGTTTGTGGAGAATTACATGTAGGTGTTTATTCTTGGCCTAGATGAAATATCTTTGCTTTTGTACATGATGATGTCACATAGAAGTGATATGCTTGGTTGATATCCAGTTATACTGCTATTCATCATAACATGGTAGGCTTTACTTTCAGTTATTGTTCCTGAAAATACATATTACAAATACGTTCATAACTTCATTCTCTTAATTTTATGAATTAAAAAGAAGGGATGTTAGTGCCAGAGACAAAATCCTCTCTTCAGGAAACGGGTTTCTGATGTAATATATGTTTTGCTATTTTTCCCCAATAGTTTTAAGATGAGGCAAAGCTTAATTGTATTTAATTTCTGGTGGAGGCACAGGGTAATTGCCTCCGTTTGCACCAGCTATATTATAAACTACTTGTACTAATCATAAAGTACAGTATATGAATATGTTGAGATACATTGCTGTATTTTTTCGAGTACAAGTAATTTAATTGTCATACCATGGGTAGGAATCGAACCCACATACCAACAACAGCAAGTAATTAGTTTACTTTTTTGAGAGAAAACAACATATAAACAAATGAATTTACCGGTTTAAGATCTTCATATTGATCTTCACACCCCCTCCACATTCAGTGAACTGATGTAAAGTTACAGATATTTTTTTTCTAATTTAATCAACTGGATTTTCAGAATTTGGGTACTCTTAACGTTATGACATCTGTGAGAGTGTGACCACATGTAAAATAAACTACTTGTGTTAAATTGTTTTTTGTCTTTTTTTGTCTTTTTTTCTAGACAAAGCTGCTTCTTCCAATAAAATATTAACCCAACTGTACATGTACAAAATCCACCATATGGTTCCCCAGTTTGTTTGTGGAGAATTACATGTAGGTGTTTATTCTTGGCCTAGATGAAATATCTTTGTCTTTGTACATCATGATGTCACATAGAAGTGATATGCCTGGTTGATATCCAGTTAAACTGCTATTCATCATAACATGGTAGGCTTTACTTGCAGTTATTGTTCCTGAAAATACATATTACAAATACGTTCATAACTTCATTCTCTTAATTTTATGAATTAAAAAAAAGGGATGTTATTGCCAGAGACAAAATCCTCTCTTCAGGAAACGGTCTTTTGATGTAAGATAGTTTTTGTTATTTTTCCCCAATAGTTTTAAGATGAGGCAAAGCTTAATTGTATTTAATTTCTGGTGGAGGCACAGGGTAATTCCCTCCGTTTGCACCAGCTATATTATAAACTACTGTACTTATCATAAAGTACAGCATATGAGTATTTTGAGATACATTGCTGTATTTTTTCGAGTACAAGTAATTCAATTGTCATACCCTGGGTGGGAATCGAACCCACATACCAGAAACAGCAAGTAATTAGTTTACTTTTTTGAGAGAAAAAATATATAAACAAATGAATTTACCGTTTAAGATCTTCATATTGGTCTTCACAACCCCTGCACATTCAGTGAACTGATGTAAAGTTACAGATAGTTTTCTAATTTAATCAACTGGATTTTCAAAATTTGGGTATTCTAACGTTATGACATCTGGGAGAGTGTGACCCCTGTAAAATAAACTACTTGTGTTAAATTGTTTTTTGTTTTTTGTTTTTTTCTAGAAAAAGCTGCTTCTTCCAATAAAGTATTAACCCAACTGTACATGTGCAAAATCCACCATATGGTTCCCCAGTTTGTTTGTGGAAAATTACATGTAGGTGTTTATTCTTGGCCTAGATGAAATATATTTGTTTTTGTACATCATGATGTCACATAGAAGTGATATGCTTGGTTGATATCCAGTTATACTGCTATTCATCATAACATGGCAGGTTTTACTTTCAGTTATTGTTCCTGAAAATACATATTACAAATACGTTCATGACTTCATTCTCTTAATTTTATGAATTAAAAAGAAGGGATGTTAGTGCCAGAGAAAAAATCCTCTCTTCAGGAAACGGGTTTCTGATGTAATATATGTTTTGCTATTTTTCCCCAATAGTTTTAAGATGAGGCAAAGCTTAATTGTATTTAATTTCTGGTGGAGGCACAGGGTAATTGCCTCCGTTTGCACCAGCTATATTATAAACTACTTGTACTAATCATAAAGTACAGTATATGAATATGTTGAGATACATTGCTGTATTTTTTCGAGTACAAGTAATTTAATTGTCATACCATGGGTAGGAATCGAACCCACATACCAACAACAGCAAGTAATTAGTTTACTTTTTTGAGAGAAAACAACATATAAACAAATGAATTTACCGGTTTAAGATCTTCATATTGATCTTCACACCCCCTCCACATTCAGTGAACTGATGTAAAGTTACAGATATTTTTTTCTAATTTAATCAACTGGATTTTCAGAATTTGGGTACTCTTAACGTTATGACATCTGTGAGAGTGTGACCACATGTAAAATAAACTACTTGTGTTAAATTGTTTTTTGTCTTTTTTTGTCTTTTTTTCTAGACAAAGCTGCTTCTTCCAATAAAATATTAACCCAACTGTACATGTACAAAATCCACCATATGGTTCCCCAGTTTGTTTGTGGAGAATTACATGTAGGTGTTTATTCTTGGCCTAGATGAAATATCTTTGTCTTTGTACATCATGATGTCACATAGAAGTGATATGCCTGGTTGATATCCAGTTAAACTGCTATTCATCATAACATGGTAGCCTTTACTTGCAGTTATTGTTCCTGAAAATACATATTACAAATACGTTCATAACTTCATTCTCTTAATTTTATGAATTAAAAAGAAGGGATGTTATTGCCAGAGACAAAATCCTCTCTTCAGGAAACGGTCTTTTGATGTAAGATAGTTTTTGTTATTTTTCCCCAATAGTTTTAAGATGAGGCAAAGCTTAATTGTATTTAATTTCTGGTGGAGGCACAGGGTAATTCCCTCCGTTTGCACCAGCTATATTATAAACTACTGTACTTATCATAAAGTACAGCATATGAGTATTTTGAGATACATTGCTGTATTTTTTCGAGTACAAGTAATTCAATTGTCATACCCTGGGTGGGAATCGAACCCACATACCAGAAACAGCAAGTAATTAGTTTACTTTTTTGAGAGAAAAAATATATAAACAAATGAATTTACCGTTTAAGATCTTCATATTGGTCTTCACAACCCCTGCACATTCAGTGAACTGATGTAAAGTTACAGATAGTTTTCTAATTTAATCAACTGGATTTTCAAAATTTGGGTATTCTAACGTTATGACATCTGGGAGAGTGTGACCCCTGTAAAATAAACTACTTGTGTTAAATTGTTTTTTGTTTTTTGTTTTTTTCTAGAAAAAGCTGCTTCTTCCAATAAAGTATTAACCCAACTGTACATGTGCAAAATCCACCATATGGTTCCCCAGTTTGTTTGTGGAAAATTACATGTAGGTGTTTATTCTTGGCCTAGATGAAATATATTTGTTTTTGTACATCATGATGTCACATAGAAGTGATATGCTTGGTTGATATCCAGTTATACTGCTATTCATCATAACATGGCAGGTTTTACTTTCAGTTATTGTTCCTGAAAATACATATTACAAATACGTTCATAACTTCATTCTCTTAATTTTATGAATTAAAAAGAAGGAATGTTATTGCCAGAGACAAAATCCTCTCTTCAGGAAACGGTCTTTTGATGTATGATATTTTTTGCTATTTTTCCCCAATAGTTTTAAGATGAGGCAAAGCTTAATTGTATTTAATTTCTGGTGGAGGCACATGATAATTCCCTCCGTTTGCACCAGCTATATTATAAGCTACTTGTACTAATCATAAAGTACAGCATATGAGTATTTTGAGATACATTGCTGTATTTTTTCGAGTACAAGTAATTCAATTGTCATACCCTGGGTGGGAATCGAACCCACATACCAGAAACAGCAAGTATTTAGTTTACTTTTTTGAGAGAAAAAAATATATAAACAAATGAATTTACCGGTTTAAGATCTTCATATTGATCTTCACAACTCCTCCACATTCAGTGAACTGATGTAAAGTTACAGATAGTTTTCTAATTTAATCAACTGCATTTTCAAAATTTGGGTATTCTAACGTTATGACATCTGGGAGAGTGTGACCACATGTAAAATAAACTACTTGTGTTAAATTGTTTTTTGTTTTTTGTTTTTTTCTAGACAAAGCTGCTTCTTCCAATAAAGTATTAACCCAACTGTACATGTGCAAAATCCACCATATGGTTCCCCAGTTTGTTTGTGGAAAATTACATGTAGGTGTTTATTCTTGGCCTAGATGAAATATATTTGTTTTTGTACATCATGATGTCACATAGAAGTGATATGCTTGGTTGATATCCAGTTATACTGCTATTCATCATAACATGGCAGGTTTTACTTTCAGTTATTGTTCCTGAAAATACATATTACAAATACGTTCATGACTTCATTCTCTTAATTTTATGAATTAAAAAGAAGGGATGTTAGTGCCAGAGAAAAAATCCTCTCTTCAGGAAACGGGTTTCTGATGTAATATATGTTTTGCTATTTTTCCCCAATAGTTTTAAGATGAGGCAAAGCTTAATTGTATTTAATTTCTGGTGGAGGCACAGGGTAATTGCCTCCGTTTGCACCAGCTATATTATAAACTACTTGTACTAATCATAAAGTACAGTATATGAATATGTTGAGATACATTGCTGTATTTTTTCGAGTACAAGTAATTTAATTGTCATACCATGGGTAGGAATCGAACCCACATACCAACAACAGCAAGTAATTAGTTTACTTTTTTGAGAGAAAACAACATATAAACAAATGAATTTACCGGTTTAAGATCTTCATATTGATCTTCACACCCCCTCCACATTCAGTGAACTGATGTAAAGTTACAGATATTTTTTTCTAATTTAATCAACTGGATTTTCAGAATTTGGGTACTCTTAACGTTATGACATCTGTGAGAGTGTGACCACATGTAAAATAAACTACTTGTGTTAAATTGTTTTTTGTCTTTTTTTGTCTTTTTTTCTAGACAAAGCTGCTTCTTCCAATAAAATATTAACCCAACTGTACATGTACAAAATCCACCATATGGTTCCCCAGTTTGTTTGTGGAGAATTACATGTAGGTGTTTATTCTTGGCCTAGATGAAATATCTTTGTCTTTGTACATCATGATGTCACATAGAAGTGATATGCCTGGTTGATATCCAGTTAAACTGCTATTCATCATAACATGGTAGCCTTTACTTGCAGTTATTGTTCCTGAAAATACATATTACAAATACGTTCATAACTTCATTCTCTTAATTTTATGAATTAAAAAGAAGGGATGTTATTGCCAGAGACAAAATCCTCTCTTCAGGAAACGGTCTTTTGATGTAAGATAGTTTTTGTTATTTTTCCCCAATAGTTTTAAGATGAGGCAAAGCTTAATTGTATTTAATTTCTGGTGGAGGCACAGGGTAATTCCCTCCGTTTGCACCAGCTATATTATAAACTACTGTACTTATCATAAAGTACAGCATATGAGTATTTTGAGATACATTGCTGTATTTTTTCGAGTACAAGTAATTCAATTGTCATACCCTGGGTGGGAATCGAACCCACATACCAGAAACAGCAAGTAATTAGTTTACTTTTTTGAGAGAAAAAATATATAAACAAATGAATTTACCGTTTAAGATCTTCATATTGGTCTTCACAACCCCTGCACATTCAGTGAACTGATGTAAAGTTACAGATAGTTTTCTAATTTAATCAACTGGATTTTCAAAATTTGGGTATTCTAACGTTATGACATCTGGGAGAGTGTGACCCCTGTAAAATAAACTACTTGTGTTAAATTGTTTTTTGTTTTTTGTTTTTTTCTAGAAAAAGCTGCTTCTTCCAATAAAGTATTAACCCAACTGTACATGTGCAAAATCCACCATATGGTTCCCCAGTTTGTTTGTGGAAAATTACATGTAGGTGTTTATTCTTGGCCTAGATGAAATATATTTGTTTTTGTACATCATGATGTCACATAGAAGTGATATGCTTGGTTGATATCCAGTTATACTGCTATTCATCATAACATGGCAGGTTTTACTTTCAGTTATTGTTCCTGAAAATACATATTACAAATACGTTCATAACTTCATTCTCTTAATTTTATGAATTAAAAAGAAGGAATGTTATTGCCAGAGACAAAATCCTCTCTTCAGGAAACGGTCTTTTGATGTATGATATTTTTTGCTATTTTTCCCCAATAGTTTTAAGATGAGGCAAAGCTTAATTGTATTTAATTTCTGGTGGAGGCACATGATAATTCCCTCCGTTTGCACCAGCTATATTATAAGCTACTTGTACTAATCATAAAGTACAGCATATGAGTATTTTGAGATACATTGCTGTATTTTTTCGAGTACAAGTAATTCAATTGTCATACCCTGGGTGGGAATCGAACCCACATACCAGAAACAGCAAGTATTTAGTTTACTTTTTTGAGAGAAAAAAATATATAAACAAATGAATTTACCGGTTTAAGATCTTCATATTGATCTTCACAACTCCTCCACATTCAGTGAACTGATGTAAAGTTACAGATAGTTTTCTAATTTAATCAACTGCATTTTCAAAATTTGGGTATTCTAACGTTATGACATCTGGGAGAGTGTGACCACATGTAAAATAAACTACTTGTGTTAAATTGTTTTTTGTTTTTTGTTTTTTTCTAGACAAAGCTGCTTCTTCCAATAAAGTATTAACCCAACTGTACATGTGCAAAATCCACCATATGGTTCCCCAGTTTGTTTGTGGAGAATTACATGTAGGTGTTTATTCTTGGCCTAGATGAAATATCTTTGCTTTTGTACATGATGATGTCACATAGAAGTGATATGCTTGGTTGATATCCAGTTATACTGCTATTCATCATAACATGGTAGGCTTTACTTTCAGTTATTGTTCCTGAAAATACATATTACAAATACGTTCATAACTTCATTCTCTTAATTTTATGAATTAAAAAGAAGGGATGTTAGTGCCAGAGACAAAATCCTCTCTTCAGGAAACGGGCTTCTGATGTAATATATGTTTTGCTATTTTTCCCCAATAGTTTTAAGATGAGGCAAAGCTTAATTGTATTTAATTTCTGGTGGAGGCACAGGGTAATTGCCTCCGTTTGCACCAGCTATATTATAAACTACTTGTACTAATCATAAAGTACAGTATATGAATATGTTGAGATACATTGCTGTATTTTTTCGAGTACAAGTAATTTAATTGTCATACCATGGGTAGGAATCGAACCCACATACCAACAACAGCAAGTAATTAGTTTACTTTTTTGAGAGAAAACAACATATAAACAAATGAATTTACCGGTTTAAGATCTTCATATTGATCTTCACACCCCCTCCACATTCAGTGAACTGATGTAAAGTTACAGATATTTTTTTCTAATTTAATCAACTGGATTTTCAGAATTTGGGTACTCTTAACGTTATGACATCTGTGAGAGTGTGACCACATGTAAAATAAACTACTTGTGTTAAATTGTTTTTTGTCTTTTTTTTGTCTTTTTTTCTAGACAAAGCTGCTTCTTCCAATAAAATATTAACCCAACTGTACATGTACAAAATCCACCATATGGTTCCCCAGTTTGTTTGTGGAGAATTACATGTAGGTGTTTATTCTTGGCTTAGATGAAATATCTTTGTCTTTGTACATCATGATGTCACATAGAAGTGATATGCCTGGTTGATATCCAGTTAAACTGCTATTCATCATAACATGGTAGGCTTTACTTGCAGTTATTGTTCCTGAAAATACATATTACAAATACGTTCATAACTTCATTCTCTTAATTTTATGAATTAAAAAGAAGGGATGTTATTGCCAGAGACAAAATCCTCTCTTCAGGAAACGGTCTTTTGATGTAAGATAGTTTTTGTTATTTTTCCCCAATAGTTTTAAGATGAGGCAAAGCTTAATTGTATTTAATTTCTGGTGGAGGCACAGGGTAATTCCCTCCGTTTGCACCAGCTATATTATAAACTACTGTACTTATCATAAAGTACAGCATATGAGTATTTTGAGATACATTGCTGTATTTTTTCGAGTACAAGTAATTCAATTGTCATACCCTGGGTGGGAATCGAACCCACATACCAGAAACAGCAAGTAATTAGTTAACTTTTTTGAGAGAAAAAATATATAAACAAATGAATTTACCGTTTAAGATCTTCATATTGGTCTTCACAACCCCTGCACATTCAGTGAACTGATGTAAAGTTACAGATAGTTTTCTAATTTAATCAACTGGATTTTCAAAATTTGGGTATTCTAACGTTATGACATCTGGGAGAGTGTGACCTCTGTAAAATAAACTACTTGTGTTAAATTGTTTTTTGTTTTTTGTTTTTTTCTAGAAAAAGCTGCTTCTTCCAATAAAGTATTAACCCAACTGTACATGTGCAAAATCCACCATATGGTTCCCCAGTTTGTTTGTGGAAAATTACATGTAGGTGTTTATTCTTGGCCTAGATGAAATATATTTGTTTTTGTACATCATGATGTCACATAGAAGTGATATGCTTGGTTGATATCCAGTTATACTGCTATTCATCATAACATGGCAGGCTTTACTTGCAGTTATTGTTCCTGAAAATACATATTACAAATACCTTCATAACTTCATTCTCTTAATTTTATGAATTAAAAAGAAGGGATGTTATTGCCAGAGACAAAATCCTCTCTTCAGGAAACGGTCTTTTGATGTATGATATTTTTTGCTATTTTTCCCCAATAGTTTTAAGATGAGGCAAAGCTTAATTGTATTTAATTTCTGGTGGAGGCACAGGATAATTCCCTCCGTTTGCACCAGCTATATTATAAACTACTTGTACTAATCATAAAGTACAGCATATGAGTATTTTGAGATACATTGCTGTATTTTTTCGAGTACAAGTAATTCAATTGTCATACCCTGGGTGGGAATCGAACCCACATACCAGAAACAGCAAGTAATTAGTTTACTTTTTTGAGAGAAAACAATATATAAACAAATGAATTTACCGGTTTAAGATCTTCATATTGATCTTCACAACCCCTCCACATTCAGTGAACTGATGTAAAGTTACAGATAGTTTTCTAATTTAATCAACTGAATTTTCAAAATTTGGGTATTCTAACGTTATGACATCTGGGAGAGTGTGACCCCTGTAAAATAAACTACTTGTGTTAAATTGTTTTTTGTTTTTTGTTTTTTTCTAGACAAAGCTGCTTCTTCCAATACAGTATTAACTCAACTATACATGTGCAAAATCCACCATATGGTTCCCCGGTTTGTTTGTGGAGAATTACATGTAGGTGTTTATTCTTGGCCTAGATGAAATATATTTGTTTTGTACATCATGATGTCACAAAAAAGTGATATGCTTGGTTGATATCCAGTTATACTGCTATTCATCATAACATGGTAGGCTTTACTTGCAGTTATTGTTCCTGAAAATACATATTACAAATACGTTCATCACTTCATTCTCTTAATTTTATGAATTAAAAAGAAGGAATGTTATTGCCAGAGACAAAATCCTCTCTTCAGGAAACGGGCTTTTGATGTATGATATTTTTTGCTATTTTCCCCAATAATTTTAAGATGAGGCAAAGCTTAACTGTATTTAATTTCTGGTGGAGGCACAGGGTAATTCCCTCCGTTTGCACCAGCTATATTATAAACTACTTGTACTAATCATAAAGTACAGTATATGAGTATTTTGATATACATTGCTGTATTTTTTCGAGTACAAGTAATTTAATTGTCATACCATGGGTGGGAATCGAACCCACATACCAGAAACAGCAAGTAATTAGTTTACTTTTTTGAGAGAAAACAATATATAAACAAATGAATTTACCGGTTTTAGATCTTCATATTGATCTGCACACCCCCTCCACATTCAGTGAACTGATGTAAAGTTACAGATAGTTTTCTAATTTAATCAACTAGATTTTCAGAATTTGGGTACTCGTAACGTTATGACATCTGTGAGAGTGTGACCACATGTAAAATAAACTACTTGTGTTAAATTGTTTTTTGTCTTTTTTTGTCTTTTTTTCTAGACAAAGCTGCTTCTTCCACTAAAATATTAACCCAACTGTACATGTACAAAATCCACCATATAGTTCCCCAGTTTGTTTGTGGAGAATTACATGTAGGTGTTTATTCTTGGCCTAGATGAAATATCTTTGTTTTTGTACATCATGATGTCACATAGAAGTGATATGCTTGGTTGATATCCAGTTATATCGCTATTCATCATAACATGGTAGGCTTTACTAGCAGTTATTGTTCCTGAACATACATATTACAAATACCTTCATAACTTCATTCTCTTAATTTTATGAATTAAAAAGAAGGGATGTTATTGCCAGAGACAAAATCCTCTCTTCAGGAAACGGGCTTTTGATGTAAGATATGCTTTGCTATTTTTCCCCAATAGTTTTAAGATGAGGCAAAGCTTAATTGTATTTAATTTCTGGTGGAGGCACAGGGTAATTCCCTCCGTTTGCACCAGCTATATTATAAACTACTTGTACTAATCATAAAGTACAGTATATGAGTATTTTGAGATACATTGCTGTATTTTTGCGAGTACAAGTAATTTAATTGTCACACAATGGGTGGGAATCGAACCCACATACCAGAAACAGCAAGTAATTAGTTTGCTTTTTTGAGAAAAAACAATATATAAACAAATGAATTTACCGGTTTAAGATCTTCATATTGATCTGCACATCCCCTCCACATTCAGTGAACTGATGTAAAGTTATAGATATTTTTCTAATTTAATCAACTGGATTTTCAGAATTTGGGTACTCTTAACGTTATGACATCTGTGAGAGTGTGTCCACATGTAAAATAAACTACTTGTGTTAAATTGTTTTTTGTCTTTTTTGGGGGTTTTTTCTAGACAAAGCTGCTTCTTCCAATAAAATATTAACCCAACTGTACATGTACAAAATCCACCATATGGTTCCTCAGTTTGCTTGTGGAAAATTCCATGTGGGTGTTTATTCTTGGCCTAGATGAAATATCTTTGTTTTTGTACATCATGATGTCACATAGAAGTGATATGCTTGGTTGATATCCAGTTATACTGCTATGCATCATAACATGGTAGGCTTTACTAGCAGTTATTGTTCCTGAAAGTACATATTACAAATACGTTCATAACTTCATTCTCTTAATTTTATGAATTAAAAAGAAGGAATGTTATTGCCAGAGACAAAATCCTCTCTTCAGGAAACGGGCTTTTGATGTAAGATATGTTTTTGCTCTTTTTCCCCAATAGTCTTAAGATGAGGCAAAACTTAATTGTATTTAAGTTTCTGGTGGAGGCACAGGGTAATTCCATCCGTTTGCACCAGCTATATTATAAACTACTTGTACTAATCATATAGTACAGCATATGAGTATTTTGAGATACATTGCTGTATTTTTTCGAGTACAAGTAATTTAATTGTTATACCCTGGGTGGGAATCGAACCCACTTACCAGAAACAGTAAGTAATTAGTTTACTTTATGAGAAAAAAACATATATATAAGGTGAATTTACCGATCTTGATATTAATATTCACACCCCCCTCAACAATTGTACAAAAATGAATGAGACATAATAAGCACTAACTAAAATACTTTCAGTCAGATAAACCGATACATATTATGAGTGATCAAACCTGCTGTGCACTTTTAACTAGGGATGTTGAAACTATCATGTGTTATGATTGATTGTTGATTACCAAGATATTTATGTCTTAAAATTCTTACTTACTTAGTTAGTCCTTGCTATGTCTGATGGCACATAGGGCAAGGACAAGTTTCCTCCACTCTTCTCTGTTGTTGGCTTTTCTTTCTATTGTGCCCCATGCGTATCCTCTTTCCTTTATTTCATTCTCGATGGTGCGCCTCCATGTTGTTTTTGGTCTTCCTCTTTTTCTTTTCCCTTCTGGAGTCCATCTTAGGGCTACCTTTGTCATAGCTTTAAATAAGAGAAACAAAAATCTAAATTATTAAAACAAGCACTGACTGCCTCAAAGCATACATGTTTGGAGCATACAATTTAATCAATAGTGATGTGTAGATCCTTAAACTATATGTCATCGTGCATGGTCATATCTTCAATCCATTGTTATATATATATTCTATTTTTGCTTTGAAAAAGGAATGAATCTTACGGGAGTGTCAACAGTCAGGGGCGTTGGGCATGCACCAACACTAACAATCCTTACAAAGTCGGTGACGGGTCTATATTTATTCCGGATTTCCCCCGCTTCCGTTATGAATGATGATGTGCATGTTTTAATAAAATAAAATGCAGGTGCGAATCCAAAAGTTCTTAAAGGGGGAATTTCCAGGAGGTTAAATTGTTTATATTTGTAAAAATTTAGTTGGATTAAATTGAAAACATTTATGATCAAACAATATTATAAATCAATCGAAGTAAAAAAAAACGTAAACAAGACGTCATTACATTTGTAAACACGGTGACGCAGTTTATTCATCGTGGCAGTTATGCACATATCGTCACGGTCGTAAGGAAATTTTCTTGAATTTGTTGGTTAGGAAAATAATTTATGACTACATGTATCCCGTAGAACTTGAAAATAATGTGAGATCGTGTGAATATTCATCTATAGTAGTTCCAACTTCCAAGGATATTGTGACACAACCTCGCAAATAAAATAGTACTGTTTACAAAACATCATAGACCTGCAAGAATAAATAAAATATATCATCCTAGCGGATACTTATCGATTAACTTGAAGAAAGTTATTCTAAATCTCGTATATTTTGTTGTCTGACTATCCCATAAAAAAGCGAGATCCTTATAAGAAGGGGAAATCAAAATAAGTATTTTCACCCTAAGCGACTGGCGGGTATTCGTACAAAAACCAGCTTTGTAATGTTAATGCTTTAAAGTTGGCATTATGTTAGATTTCTGCATGGTTTTATAGTTTATCATATTTATATCACATTAAACATGCAATTTGTAAATTATCATATTATGGAGCATCAAATAAAACTTTTTAAAAGTCCCAACTTAAAACTGGTATGCCCCTTTTGTTAAAGAATGTATAAAGTCTGTGTGTGTAAGACACTTTTGATGTACTAACTTAAAAATGACTTAGTTCAACTATATATCATTTTGTGATTTTCTAGAAGTCAAAATCCTGTAGGAATGCACACCTTTAGTATTTGTACATTAAACACACTACAAAATATTACAAAAAGGGAGGAACAGACAGGTGTTAAATAGTATGCCCTGATACAGGGCTATACATTAACAGTCATGTTCCATTCTTACATGTATGTCAAGCACATTATTATGGTGTGGTTTCTGTTCATGAGGCACTCCATCCTTTCTTGTTTATGCCAATGTCAGGAGACCAATAATAACATATAAGGATTAGTATGGGAAAAGTGCTAAATTCAGGAACAAGTCAGTCTTGGTTGGGCAAGATATGTACATGCACATGTACTTTGTAAATGATTCAACTGATAACTTTTGTAAATTATAGAGCGCACAAATTAAACAAATATTCTTTAACAAGAAAATATTTATTGCAAAAACAAAACATTATTAAAAGGTCAGCTACATGTATAACAAGATATGATTATAATCTAACGATTATGAAGTCTCCCAAACCGGCCACTGACATTTTGAAAATGGCAGACATCTTGAAAATGTTGAAAACGGAGAATTGCTCCTCGAATGGTGACCTATCACTATGTCAAATTTTATGTCTCTATCATTATCCAGTTAGAAGTTATCAACATTAATGTACGAAATTTCAAGTTTCCCATAGGATTCAATAGTAACCCCCACCCCCTTCGAACCCCCAAAAATATAACTTTGACCCCCTTTACCACAAATCTGAAAACTTTAGGATCCACTAGAAACATATATCTATAACTCCACCAAGTTTCATGAAATTCTGTCCTGTAGTTCCTGAGATCTGCCGTGGAAAAGTTCATGGTGCACGGAAAGAAAGAAGAATAAGAATAATAATAATAAGAAACGGAGCAAAAACAATAAGTCTCTCAAACTTTGTTTGGGAGACTTAATAACAATGTTGTAAAATAACAAAACTATGAACTGGAACATTGAAGAATGGATAATAAAGCACATTCCCATCATCCTGGTGAAGTCTTAAGTTAATGATTGAATGAAAATTATATTGCTTTTAACTTCAAAAAGTTAATATTAGAGGACACTATGCAATTTTCTCTATTCTTTAGTTATTGAATTGAGAAGTTAAAAATCTAACAAAAGTGCCTGTGCTATTCAGGGATGGGAATTCATAGGAGCCCAGTCAGTAACCCCTAAAACTTAAGCGGGGTTACTATTTTTTCAACATTCTTGCTTGATCATACCTGTATAACACTGGGACACCAAAATATTAAATTTCCATCCCTGAGCAACACAAATGTGTGTATGGTATTCACAACAATCATGACCACATAGACGAGAGGCAAAGGGTGAAGGGAGACAGGGGGTGGGAGAAAGGAGAGGGTGGAAGACTGCAGAGAGGTGGGAAAAATGAAGGAGACAGGAGATAAAGGGGGAGAAGGGAGAAAGGAGTCGAGGGAGAGAGAAAGGAGAAGAGGAGAGGGAGAAGACTACCCCCTGTCCTCCCCCTCATAGATTCAGGGACAGTTTTTGTCTTTTTGGAATCGCGAATGCACATCACACCCCTGTCATTTGAAAATTAACAAAGTATAGCCCCCCCCCCTCCTTTTCGATGTTGCCAATAAAGCAAAAGACCAAGACTCCTTTTGCAAAAAATGACCCACCACAAGACCTTTTTAAGAGTAAATATGTATTGGTAAAGAAAAACGATTACATGATATTTTGCGGATAAATTCCAAAACAGACAAAGTGTTGTACCCTAGGCCCCTGTACCCGTTGAATGGCGTATTTTTTGTCTTTTTCAACATATTATTTCGATTTCAGTTTTGTGATTGTGAAGGAAATACATTGCAACTATATTGTGTACCAAACTCAGAGAAGTCACACTCGTATATGTCTATAGAACGAGTCTTACGAGGATAATTTGAAGCACTGGAACATTCATTCTGGCCATTGCTGGTAGAGTGTATGAGTGACCCGACACGTCATCAAAGGTCATTTTATAGCACTTGTAAACGAGTATAAGTGAAATTTTGAGTAATTACATTATTTATCATGTTCTAACCTTTGTATATGAGTATATAAGAAATTATCCATCATAAACAGCACACTTGGTAGCCATGTATGCCAATGTGACCTGAACTACCATCAAAATGGAAGTGGCCCGTTGGACAATGAGACAATTACAACCCTTTCAGTTTTCTATTTAAATTTATAACTTAATTCTATTATAGCTTGGATGTCCAGCTGGTTTTTTTTAAGTTGCTGAATTAGAGATTCATCAAATAAGAGAACATATATATCTTCTTTTCTTATCTTTCTTGTGATTGATTCCATCAAATATGGACGGTTTCAAGACTGCCAAAGAGCATGCTTCGGTTCTCCAAGGGCCATTTTTTTGCTATCATATCGTCTTGAGAACATACTCTGAAAAACCTGTACATTGTCTGTATAATTTATGAAAGAAAAGTGTCTTTTTACCGTGTTTAATGTCAAAATTATATCTCCACTTTTATGAAATCTGTTGCTGCCACAGACTCCTTCAATAATTGTTTTGTAGGCTGGACACTGGCTGGTTCCACTTGATTATTAACCCACACTGACAGTCTCAAACTGCTTTTCTGTTTATATGCTCAGAGTGTTTTGATGACTAAATGTGACTTTTAAGTCCACTCTTCCTCCTATATTACTGATGTTAATATCCTTTATACACGCATTACATGATGCAGCTTTAAATTTGTTCTGTATTTGAGAGACACTTATATTCTAGCTTTTCAAGCCATTTAATTTTAAAAGAAGAGTTTCCAGCCATTTTGTGGCAAAAACTACAATATGCTGTATTTGTATGTGGAAGCTGTCATTTTTAAAATATGGAAATACACATCTTATAAGCGAGCTATATTAAACAATTGGTAGATAATTTATTTTTCGAAAAATCATGATGTTTAGTGTTCCTCTGGGCTCTTCTTCAAGGGCAGTTTCACCCATATTCGAAATTTTTATAATGCAGGAAACTGTAGTACATTAGGAAACCAGTCTATGCATACAGTTTTCCGCCATTACGATGTTGTTTCCACGTGGTGTTTCCTCGTTTTGTTTTCATATGCGCATGTGCTAATCAACAATTTTTGTCATACCATTTGTGCTGTTCAAATTGATCTAGTGAATGATGGCTATCCCTTGGAGATCGGTAAGTGAAAACCTTATTTGGTAATTCTCCGCAAAGGTCAAACAGGCGGAAATTGTGTCACTACGAACAAAATGCTGATGAGTATGGACTGCTGCAAACCTTTTTAAGCATGCAGCGAGCGTGAGAACCGGAACCATCCAAATTTGGCGGGAAAAAATATGTCAGTTCTGTCATATTTTCGGCCTTTAAGACTGTAAGACTTGTAAATTCAGATAGTTATGATCTCAATTCACGCTTTGGTGTCCCCGAATTTTGGACATTGAAATTTACATTCCATTGCAAAAAAAAACAAAAAACTAAATTTGTTATCAATGCCGCCACCAACATTAGAATATATCTTCCGTTCTTCTTTACTAGACTGTATGTACTAACAAGACTATTTGATCCACCTGAGCCCTTTGGTAGCCAAGGGGACGAAGATATATTACCTCCATATCGATCCTAACATTATTACTGAAGCACGATAGGTTGCACACTTCCAACTCGAGCACTTTAGAAATTAGAGCAAGTATAACAAATGTCAAAATGAGACTACACTATAATATATTGACTACATCTACCATCTTACTAACATATAGTCAGTTTAAGGCTAAACTATATCATGTCCAGCCTCATGAACATAACATGTTAGGCCATTGTGAAAAAACAGATGGGAAAATATACAATCACTCCATCATGACTGGAATTATTGCATCACAGCTGAAGGTAAACAAAAGCAGACCTGTCAGTAAGCACATCTTTATAATTTTACTTGCCTTTGATACAAACAAACACAGGACCAAGAAGTCCAAAATGGTCATGCAGCACTTGCAATAAAGCAGTAACATGGAAACAAAAAGCTCTCTGCTGTGATTCCTGTGAAACATTGTTTCATATTACATGCCAACACATACAATCAAATATATTCCGATTCATGGATGCAAGCAATATATCATGGGAAAGCTTGCAATGTGGAATGCCAAATTGTTCTACCTCATTGTTTAATTCCTCCTATACCTTTGAAACTGAAAATCAGTTTTCAAGTCTCAGTAAGTGTTCCGATCTAAGTAGTCCTGGTATACATAATGCCACATCCTCTCCAAAATATGATCTAAACAAATGTAAGAATAAAACAACAAAAAAACAAAACACAAAAGAGTAAAGTAAAAAGACCTATTAGTAATTATTATAATTCTAAATATAAATTTCCAGTCTATTTATATTAAAAAACAAGAATTGCAAGAAATTATATATTCAGCAAAACCAGACATAATAATAGGAACAGAAACATGGGTAGATAATACAATGACAGCCACAGAGCTCTTTCCAACAAATATGTTCAATGTCTTTAGAAAATACAGACCACCAAATAACAAAAATAAAAGCCATGGAGGTGTACTATTGGCAATAACTAAAGATTGTATTAGTTCAGAAGTAAAAGAATTACAAACAAATTGTGAAATTTTCTGGGCTGAAATAAACATTACTGGAACAAAGCAGATTTTGATTGGTAGTTATTATAGACCACCTTCTGATGAAGGAACATCATTAGAACAACCAGAGATATCACTACGTAGAGTAAATAATATAACATCATCTCATCTATGGTTAGGGGGAGACCTTAATTTAGGCCATATTGATTGTTCAGTGATTGTTCAGTACCTTCACTTATTACAGGCAAGCCAAATGCTAAACACCATCAACATCTATTAGACATCACATCTGATCATAACTTACATCAAATGACAGATATCCCAACCAGAAATGACAGAGTGTTACATCTTTTCTTTGTATAAAATCCAACAAGTTTAAACAAACTTACTACTTTACCTCCTATCGGTCTTGTTGACGATGACATTGTTTACATAGAACTAGATACGTGGCTAAAGAGGGTAAGAGAAAGTCCAAGAAAAATCATGAGATATGATAATGCAAACTGAGAAAATATCAGAACTGATTTAAATGACACAATGCGAACAATAAAGGATCAATACACTTCATGTAAAGCTAATGAACTATGTAATATATTTAAAGTAGACCTAATAAAATCCATAGAAACAAACATACCACACAAGATAACATACAAAAACAGACTACCGTGGGTTGCAAACAATGTACGAAAACATATAAATAAATAGAATAAAGCATACAATAAAAGGAAAACAAATCCAACGAAATATAAAACACTCAAACACCAGGTTCAAAAAGAATTACGAAAAGCATATCATGATTATATTGAAAAAATTATATGTGTCCTTCCAATCGGGGAACCAGACCAACACATACCATCAAACGTTAAACCTACCACAAACTATTTAGTTATATCAAAAGCATTTGAACAGGCAACGCTGGTGTAACCCCTCTAAAACGAGACGGTATCCTAGTCACATACACAGTAGAAAAAGCTGATATTTTAAACAACCAATTCCAGTCTGTATTTACAAATGAAACAGACACAGATATCCCAGACAAAGATCACAGTCCTCACTCTAAAATGCCACAACTAAACATATCATCAGCTGGAGTATCAAAACTTCTATGTAATCTAAATCCACACAAAGCATGCGCACCAGACAATATACATGGGAGAGTATTAAAAGAATTAAACGAACAAGTTGCACCAATTTGAACATCTATTTTTTCAAAATCATCAAAATCAGGAGAAATACCCAAAGACTGGAAACATGCAAACGTAGCGCCAGCATTCAACAACGGTGAAAAATATAAAGCAGTAAATTACCGCCCTATATCCCTTACATGCATCTGTTGTAAAGTTATGGAGCATATCATAACCAGCAACAACATGACATATCTAGAAAACAACAACATTCTTTATGATCTTCAACATGGCTTCAGAAAATCTAGATCATGCGAATCGCAACTATTACAACTTATTCAGGAATTTGCCAAAATACCAATAAGAACATACAGACTGATTTGATCATTATGGACTTTGCTAAAGCATTTGATAAGGTACCACACCGTCGCCTTCTTTATAAACTCAAATATTATGGCATACAAGAAAACACCCTACTCTGGATCCAAGCCTTTCTGTCAGACCGTACACAAACAGTTGTTGTAAATAGAATATCTTCCAATACAGTACCAGTTACATCAGGTGTTCCCCATATTGGGACCTATATTATTTTTCATCTACATAAACGACTTTCCAGAATACCTATCACATAGTAAATTAAGACTTTTTGCAGACGACAGCATCATTTACAGGGATATCAAAACACAAGATGACTGCATTAAACTCCAACAGGACCTAGATTCAGCAGCACGATGGGAGGCAGATTGGCTTATGGCCTTCCATCCAGATAAATGCACTAAGCTCACAGTTGCCCACAAAAAACCAATCCAGCATAATTATATTCTCCACAACCACATCCTAGAATCAGTAACATCTGCAAAATACCTTGGCATCACTTTACAATCAAACTTAAAAAGGAACCTACATTATGACAAATCCCTTGGATTCTTGAAACGAAATTTAACAGTTTTAAACACAGACATTAAATCTAGAGCTTACCAAGCATTAGTAAAACCAAAGCTTGAGTACGGCTGCAGTGTATGGGATCCACATACCAACGAATATAAAAAGAAAAGAAAAATGGTGCAAAGGCGAGCAGCTCGCCACACTATGAACAATTACCACAACACTAGTAGTGTCAATACAATAATCGACACTCTAGGTTGACCAAGACTAGCTGAGCGCCGCCTCAAAACACGACTCATTATGTTTTACAAAATTACACACTGCCTCATTGCTATTCCAACAGACATATTTGTGCCATTAGACAACAGGTTAAGAAAACATCATTCACAATCCTACCAACACATACAAACATCTAAAGATACATATAAATGGTTATTTTTTCCTCATACAATTATACAATCGAACATGCTACCGCAACATACAGTTCAATCAACCATAATAGACAAATTTAGAGAACAGTTAACACCAACTGTTCTCTATCCACTTCTGTAAACCAATGATTCCAATGTACATAGTTTTACCACAAAATGTGTAAGAAAAAAAAATAAAAATAAACAATTTGTAAAGAATAATCTTCAACTCAAGTGTAATATACAAAAATGTATATATATATTTATATATATATTTTTGTTTCTTTTTAAATCAATTATCACGCATGCACACCAGCAAGTAATCTTCAACTATGAAGTTTTGCTGTTAACTAAAGAAGAAGAAGAAAATAGTGTAGCATTTATTTTCCATTGATGACAAACTACCTGACGGCTTGTCCTTACGGGAAATTCCTATTTGATTCGCTCACACAATTATTTGACATTAGAAAGGATTGTTCCTCTTAGAGTTTCCAAGCAACACACTTTTTTCAGCTTTCTAAGAAAAAATATGCATAGTTGTATGTTCTATTTTTGGGGTAAAACAGGTGTCCCAGTACATGGGGTACTAACTTCCAATGCATTTTCCTTAAATTTGATAATCTGCATAAAACTTGTTTATGTCCCATTATTTTACAAATATTGTCAAGATTGTAATTTTGATCTATCAACATTTTGTATATAATACAAATCCATTAAATATATAAGTAAGTGTGTGTCCTTTGTTTTGTGTCACTGATGTTCCCAAGTTACATTATGTGAATGCATAAGAATTATTTATTTTTGTTTGAACATAAATTGATAGTTAATCTAATTGAGAGGACCTTCCATAGATGCTTCTTACCAAGTTTCAGGTAATTTGGCTGAGGGGTTTAAGAGGATAAGATTAAAATGTGAAAAGTTAACAGACGACAAACGACGGACGCCAAGTGATGGCAAAAGCTCACGTTGCCTTTTGGCAAGGTGAGCTAAAAAAAAATAAAAGGTGTTTGGATTTTTACAATATTTTGTAAAAGGGTATTCGATGTTACCTAGATTATACAGAAAATCAAAAATATAGAATTAATATATTTCCCTTATTATGAACCAATTATGATCCACAACAGAAAACATATTATTTCAAATGGCAGGCAGCAATCATTTAGAAAAAAAACCCATAAACTTTCCCAAATACATCACTGCTGTTACCATGTAAAAAGTAACATCAGTGACAGTTTTTGACAACACTGTTCAAACATTATGTTTGTCAAAAAGACATAAAAAAACACTTGGTGTTCAGTCGACAGTGTACATAAGCTCATTTTAGTACTTTAGTATTGATACACAAATAAAATTGTTTATGGTATGCAAAAACAATTTAGTCACACAATATCATGATGTTACCATGTAATTTTCACCATTATTTTAAGATCAGAGTACATTAATAAAACTTGTCGTAATTGCATTGTATTTGGATATTAACAAATTATAGAGATGTCACAGTTACCTATCATATAAATTACCACGAAAAATGAACTTTTAAGTTGAAATGTCTCTGATGTTACTAATTTATGTCCATGATGTTGCCTCCAAAAAAAAAGAATTTTACGGTGTATATTTGTAGCATGATTGTCTTTGAAAGTAGCCTACTATATACAATTTAAGGTTTTTTGTATTCTCCGAAAGAACAATCTAGCAATGGTAAACTATATTCCCAAAATAAATCAACAACACTATTGACATTCGTTACGTTACATGACAAGTGAGGTAAGATGGTAATTTCGTCTATCAGAGAAAAGAATAAAATCAAATTATTATTCTTATATGCATATTTTTTTAATAAATTTACAGATATATGGAGCTAAGTTTTTTGGGTTTGTTTTAACAACAATACTATTTCATTCAAACGCTTGTTACAACCAGCTTCATAAGCCCAAGCTTCTTATGAAGCAATATATATATATAATATAAATATAGAGAAATTTGGGACACAATTATATTAAAATAATTCATATTCAAATAGTTTACAAATAATTCTGTAGTCTTTTCAGAAATGAACTTTTCTGAATTATTTCATTTCCTCTATATATTTGAAGATATTCCCTAACAAACAATGAGTAAACATCAAGCCTTTTAGTTGTTTTGCTCTGAAATGTAATATGCCTTATATGTTGAAAATCCAATGATTGTAAGAAAATAATTGAAGTCATAATATTAGTTATATAGGCTTTAGACAGGTAATACGGGCTCATATAACCTGTCTGTGTTTTATATTTCCTGAGCCGAAGGCGAGGGAAAAATACGACTCAGACAGGTTATATGAGCCCGTATAACCTGTATAAAGCCTATATAACGAATTTGTCATACAGCAATACCATGGGTCCATATTACCTGTGTAAAGCCTAAATAAAGAACATGACTACTATACATGTATTGTCTTATGAACATTTAACCCCAACTATGACTTTGCTTTAAAGATGAAATTAATTCTTCAACATATTTAATAAACAACTTAACAATTTTAACAGAAAAATAACAAATGATTTAGAATTGCCTCAATATCGGCGTCAGAGTGACAGGCGAACCAGGGGGTCGCCATCTTGATTACGTATGATTTCAAAATGAGTTATCTTTCTTGGCACGTGCTTTCATATTACCGGCTAGAGCCGTATAATATGGATTAGTAAAATCGAGTAAATAACCATTCGGATCACTTAGATTTTCTATTGCAGTATGACAATAGCTTTTATCGAATATCTTATAACCGAATACAAGATGATATAAAGTTATATCATTTTCTATTCCACTTTTTTTTTAACGATTCTTTTATTTTGCCCCAAAACTCTTTGAAAAAAATACCAGTCCTAATGTAGTGACTATAGTCTTCCACTATATTACATAAATTGCATAAACTATTTTTCATGATTTTCCATTTTAAAAGTAGCTTTTTAGTAGGAATAATGAAATGTAATAATTTCCATCTGAAAACCGTCAACTTATTTTCACTTAAATAATTAAATATAAAATAACACTGTTTCACATTTTGGTATTTTTTTTTTGTAAATAGGTATTCCATGTATTAAAACCATTGGTTTTGTAAATTTCTCATTGAGAAGCAATTCATAAAGATTTGTATTCTTTAGGATTGAAAATCTATAGGGATTTCTCTTAATTAATACATATTTTTTACAAATATTGACAACACTTTTTGGGGAATTTTCTGTTTTAATTATATCTACCCATTCTTTTGGAATTGCTTTTTTTCATGATGGTGAATTCTGTGATCCAATTGGTTTTATTATTCAAACGGTTTAAAATAAAATTGTGTGATATCTCGCCATTTTCATCTAAAATATCATTTACATAAATCAAATCACCATTTATCCAATTATTAAACAACAGAGTTTTGTGAACAAACTTGATCAATTTGTTTACCCATATAATTTGTTTGCTGACGTCTGCAAAATTTAAGGGTGTTCTAGTTTGACCACCTTCTATTTTGTTCCAACTTCGAAGTACTTCTCCATAAAATTCAGGAATCTGTTTAGCATATTTGTTAGCTATAATATTATCTAAATTCTGTGAGAATACTAACCATTTTTTTCCTAATTTTGCAAAATACTTACATGGTATAACTTTCCAATTAACTAATTGATTACTAACAAGTCTACTTACCCAAGATGCTTTAAGAGTCATAAAGTAACTTTGAATATCGATCATTGTAAGACCCTATTTCCAAGTTTCCCTAAGTCTACAGTGTTTCGTTTTACTTTATCAGGTTTATTATTCCAAATAAATTTGAAGCATTTGCTATCTATTTCTTTCCTATATTTTTCTGGAACAACACAAGTACTAGCCACATATGTAAATATTGGAACAATTAAAGATTTGATTATCAAAATTTTCCCTAAGATTGTTAAGTTTATTTTTGTCCATAAAAGTAATAAATTATTCATTTTTTCTATTTTATTTTCCCAATTTAATTTTTCACATTCTTCTTTATCATGTCCAAAATATATCCCTAGAGTTTTAACTGGTTTGTCTGTCCATTTAATTCCCCCCACTTTTTCTTTGCAATGCTTAAGTTTCCCTATCCATAAGCCTTCTGTTTTATCTTTATTCATAATATGTCCCGAAAAAGAACCATAAATTTCAATTTCATTTAATGCTAATGATATCTCAGTTTTAGAGTTGAAAAATAATGTTGTGTCGTCCACCAATTGAGAAATTGTAATGCTATGGTTTATCTCGTCTATCTTAACTTGAAACCCTTTTATATTTTTATTATTTCGAATTCTCAGTGCCATGATTTCTACTGATAGCACACACAGGAGGTTCGACAAGGGACACTTTGACGGATCCCTCTGGTGTTTCTAAGCATTTCAGATATCCACCCATTATTAATGACACAGGTCTGAATATCAGTATACATTGTTTTAACCCAATTTACAAACGAATCATTAAAACCAAAACGTTTCAAAGTTAACAACATAAAATCCCATTCTAATGAATCGAAAGCTTTTTTAAAATATATAAAGACCAGAGAACCCTCTATTTTGTAGATGTCTGCATAACCTATTATATCCTGTTTATCAATTAAGTGGTTAATTAAAGTTTGATATTCTTGTTCCTGTAAAATAGAATTGTTTATTTTCCAAAAGCCACGACCCTTTTCTTGTACCCCAGATCGCAATTTTAGAAACACACTCAGATGGTCTGTTGATTGTATAAATGCAGGTTTAATTTTACATGATTCAACAAGCATATGACAGTCCATCCCTATGAATATCATATCTATTCTACTGGCTTGAGATTTATCTTTTCTTCGCCATGTAAACTGCTGTACATTTGCATTTAAATCTCTCCAAAAATCTGTTAATTTGTTACATTTTATTAGTTTTAAAACTACTTACCTGTTGCGGTTTTGTATTTTTGCGACTTGCACTTTTTCTATCAGTTTGGTTCATTGCTTCATTGAAGTCCCCCCCTAATTTTGGTATCCCAGCCCCGTATTCTTTCACAATTGAGCTTACCTTTTTGAAAAATGCATTTCTTGCAGTTTTACAATTAGGTACATAAATACAGACTAATGTAAAAATTGTATCATCGATTTGAATATTTATTAACAACAATCTTCCATCTTTATCCTCCCATTTATCTAGTATAGCAAAATTCAATGATTAATTTTAAAAGTATAGAAACCCCCCTACTAGCAGATGTACCGTGACTACTTACTATTTCAAATTTAGAATTGTTTCGAATTTCTTTTTCTATATTCTCGTCTATATGTGTTTCTTGTAAAAATGCTATTGAACATACATGTGTTTTCACCCATTCAATAACTCTATTTCTTTTTTCCTTCGAGTGCATGCCATTTACACTTAGGCTACACAAATTTATCAAGTTATTCGAGCCCATATATATTCAATATATACAAATTTTGATTAATAAATTCACCTTATATTATACTAACAATTACACAATAAATATACAATATATCATATTCATATAAGAAAAAATATACACAAATATAAACTTTATTTAAAAAATCAATGATACCCGTAAATTCTAACTGATCGTTCCCAACTTCTGTTTTAAATTTTTGTTGACCTATTGTGACCTTGCCCCATATTAAGTTGACAAGACATCCTGACACGTGTAGTCTATCATTTGTCAATATTAATTGGATTTCACTCTTTATGGACATTGTCATTATAACAGAATTAACTTTGAAATAAGTGTGTATTATTCCGTAGTTGTGCGTTAATTCACAAATCTGTTTTATGGATATAACTGATAAATTGAATACAAAATGCGGATAAATACATTCAAGTAAGTGCATTTTATTGATACTCCTTAGGAAGCACGTCTTAATTAGCCAAATTTATACAATAATACTGTGTTGTCCATGTTATATGCCGAAATATGTCCCAAGGTTAGAAGGCATAATCCACGACCCGGAAGGGGAGTGCATTATGCCTTCTAACCTTGTGACATATTTTTCCGGGTCGTGGATTATGCCTTCTAACCTTGGGACATATTTCGGCATATAACATGAACAACACAATATTATTGTTATTATTACTCTGAATGTCTTTCGTGATTGTATACTCTGAATGTCTTTGGTGATTTAAAAAATTAAATTTGTCTAAAATGTATTGATAGTATAAAAATTGGAAAATCATATTCATTTAAATTCAAGAAATATTTAATTTCAACAATAACAATGAACTGTACATTGTAAATTGTACACTGTTAAAAGCGTTCAGGTGATCCGGTTTAGACCCCGCCTATTTAAATGACGTAACATTGTTCTAAGCTCCGCCCATCAGCATAGTAATGACTCCAACAATAATACTATGCGAGTGCATAGTACAACGACGCTATTTATTCTTTGTAAAATTAAGTTTCGATAATATCATGTCAATTATAATGAAAGTTTCTTACATGAAGAGTAATAATAACTTCTGTTATGTTTCTAAATGATTTCCATATTAATTGTTTGAAAAAATCACAAAACAACACGTGTGTTTGTGATACATTAGGGCCTATTGTATACATTTGTTCTCCGTGTGTAGCTATAAATAGTACGGAGAAAAACCAACCGAGTACATATTCACTAAATAAGGGTAATAACAAAATTACCGAACTCCGAACAATCTTACAAAGGGAAAGTCAAAACTCATAATTATATAAACAGACAAAATCAGTTAACAACCGGAAAACTGTGAAAACGTAATGACCCTGACTTGGTACAGGCATTTCTAAAGAAATGGTGCGTTGAATCAGATTTTAAGGCACCAAACCCCCCGCTCTCATTACGGTTCAAATGAAGTGTAAACACAGAACACGCTTTGTATTGTTAACATGCTTATATAGGGCTTGCATAAAGCTGTTGCACCATGTCAATGTGCAATATTTTGTAGCTAATAATATATTAACATTTTTGCAGCATAACAACATTGATATTTCATTTTTTTTTCAGCTTCGGAAATAGATATTTATTAACATTTTCTACTTTGATTAATTCCGTTAAAAACATTATTTCTCTCTGTATAAATAGCACACGGGTGTGCTTTGTGATTTTATTTGTTATACCTAGATATCAAATTTAGTGCGCACAACGCGTTTTTGGAATAACCTTCATCAGGTACGCTCAACATCGAAAGGTTGGAAAACCAAATAACTTAAAATGTTTTGAAAGTAAGTAAACCAAAGGGTCTAAATAGGATCACCAAAATCGGCTAAGGTCACCAATGCCTAAGGAAGGAGAACCTTAGTTTTAATAATATATGTTATGTCATGGTGTTTAGTGAAATATAAATCTAATTATAATATACTATTATCTGACCTATTATTATTTCGTTTAATGATTGTCTGTGGGGATATTGAATCGAATCTAGATCTACAGGGCACACCAGTCTCTCACGAAAACACATTATCTATTTTTCATGCGAATATACGAAGTCTGCGAAATAAATTAAGCTATAGTATAGATATAGTTGAAGACTTTGATATTATATTTTCTACGGAAACACATTTAGATAACAGTATAAGTGGGTGCGGGTGGCTCAATGAGTTAGGTCGCTGGATCTAACAGATCATACAAGCCTATCACCAATACGGCGTAGGTTCGCCTCCTGCTCTGTAAATTACAAAACGGGTGCACTCGACTCGCTGCCGCAAGTGATAAAGTTTACCAGTTGCTTGCCCATGGTCGGTGGTTCTCTCCGCGTACTCTGGCTTCCTCCACTACTAAAACTGGTCGCCATGATATAGCTGAAATATTGTTGAAAGTGGCGTTAAAACACCAAAAATCCAAATCAAATCAGTATAAGTGATGCTGACTTATTAAGGTTGCCGGGTTTTGAGGTTCCCATTAGGAGGGACAGGAACTGTAGTGGAGGTGGTATTATTTTGTTTACTATAAAAGTTTGTTAATGGTGTACGTAGACAGGATTTACAACACGGTAATTTACTAGAGTGTATGTGGTTTGAACTTAAAACTAAATTTCAGTCTATACTGATCAACATAAATTACCGGTCAGTGAGACAAGTACCTGCATATTATTGGCAGTATTTTGATTTTTATGCTAAAAAGAGCTCTCGACGAGAATTGTAATATTATATGTTTGGGTGATTTGAACATAAATTGTATGGCTAATATTCCTACAAATATTAGGGATATTATTTTCATTAATGGTTTTGTTAACGTTATCAATAAACCGACACATTTTGATAATCGTACAGGTAATACTTCTTTACTTGATCCAATTTTAATCACCGACTCGATAAGTATTATTGATAGTGACACACTACACATTGACAGAGAGCTTAGCGATCATGATGGAACATTGTGGTTTCAGTAATAATAAAAATTATAAACGTAAAATTTGGAATTATAAACGAGCAGATTATCTTTTTATGAAACAAAAATTATCTGAAAAAGACCGGGTGAATTTAGTAACTGGTGCAAGTGATATTCATGGAGCGGTCACTGCTTTTACGTCAATATTTTTGAAAATAGCTAGTACATGCATTCCGACAAGGGAGGTAATTATAAGAAATGACGACAAAGTTTGGTTTTATCCACTTTGAGAAAAGAGATACGAATTCGTGATCGTTTTCGTAAAACGTTTCTAAAAGTGAAATCAATACTAACAGAGACGAAATATAAACAACAGCGAAATAAGGTAAATACATGTAACTTAAAAAAAAAAACAAGCGAAAAAGAAATTGTATACAAATATAAATGAAAATTTAGATGAATTAAAATCAGCCAATGGCAAATTATATTGGAAAACCATGAATATGTTAATAAAAAATGAAAGTTCATCTAATGACACTCCTCCTCTTTCAGATCCACAGAACGACTTTAAATTATCATACGAATCCATAGAAAAAGCAGAAATTTTAAATAAATATTTTTGTTCAATATCAAATTTAAAGAATGAAAATAAGGTTTTACCGGATTTTGATTGTAGATGCTTGAATGTTCTTTCTGATATTGATGTTTGTGAACACGATGTTGTAGATATAATTTTCACGTTGAATGTAGATTAGGCTGTTGGACATGCTATTATAAGTAACCGAATGTTATTAGCTGTAAAAAATGAAATAGCAAAACCACTGTCCATGTTATTCAATCGATCGTTAAAAGAAATGTTTTTTCCAGATCAGTGGAAAGTTGCACATGTCATTGCTTTGTTTAAAAAGGGGGATACATCTCTAACCTCAAATTATCGTCTAGTCTCCTTATTGTCATGTGTTAGCAAGATATTAGAAAAAATTGTTGATAAACATATTTACAATCATCTGCATATTAACAAACTTTTATATAAATTCCAGTCGGGTTTTCTGCCAGGATATTCAACTGCCCATCAGTTAATTGAACTTTATGATAATATTTTACTTGCATTGGATAAAAAACAAATAACTAGTATAACCTTTGCTGATATTAGTAAAAGCCTTTGATACAGTTTGGATTAAAGCGCTTATATTAAAACTCGAGAAATATGGCATCAAAGGGAATCTTCTTTTCTGGTTAAAAAGTTATCTTTCAAGACGAAAACAACGAGTAGCTATTAAAGATGCAATATCAAGTACTGGGGAATTAAAGGCTGGTGTGCATGTTTGAGGACGAAAATCGCGATCATCTGTGATGAAGAACAAAAAATCATTCCATCTCGTACGTGTTTTTTTCAAGACAATGGCGGTTAATTAACTTTCGGATGCATCGTTCCGATGATTGCCGATCATGAAATTTCATCACCAATGTAAACAATGATGGATGCTGAGATGAGCACATGTATCATTCTGGTTTTGAAAGAAGTTAAATGTCTTGCCTTGCAAAGAAATTCTTTCATGTATGTTTTACCTTAAAGATTATCAACTGCAATGAATTTCATTCTGACTTATTCAGTTTATTCGAAAAACTGGACAAAAACATTGAAATCGGTAATAATGAATGACACGGGGCCCCATTTGGGGAAATCGAAACAGAACCAAGAAATCTCAGAATTTAAAATCCTCGTCGAAACTAACGTATCACATGTACAAACTGTGTAAATTATTATTAGTATGTACATTTCAAAACCATTACGATGAAAACATTTGGAGTTGTCAGAGAAAATAAAAAATCAACAAGTAAAAATATGCCAAAAATACGATTATTTTGTCCATAATATGTCATTGTTATTTTGACACCAACCACTTCATAACTTGGTTCGTTTATATCCTGGTTTATTTTGGGGACAACCATTTGATTCCGCGGGGGAGTCTTTTTGTAAATAAAATAAATAATCTGGCCACCCAAAGTTGGAAAAAAATTATGGCCTTTGCTCCATAGTGAAGAAAAAAAATAATCTGGCCTGAACTGAGTAGTATTCATTTTTTATAATAAAAAAAAACAACAATTTTTTAACATAATTACAAGTTGCGTATGCAGTGTCCCCTTACTGGGCCCGCGAACTTTGCTGAATTATACACATAATGCCGTTAAAAGACATTTACGGCGGTTTAGATCATAGATGGTGATATATATTTATTTTCCATGTTAAGAGATCCTTGTTTAACGTTTCGCCAAGGGAAAATTATTTTTAATCGTGGATTGAAAGGAAAATAATGGAATGTAAATCGAAACGAAAATGATGTTACCTGTCAAGACTATAACGGAGCATGCGCACAATCTCTACCGAATGAGCTCAAATCTGAGGTCAATAGCATATGATTTGCATTATTGTCCGGGTAGCAAAAATTATCGAAGACAGAATAAAATGACGTTTTCTCCTGAATTATACATCATAGCTCTCAAAAAGTGAATGGTTTACGTTCTTTATATATTTGATATTTACATATATCAGAAATTTTTAGAAAACTGAAAATAATGATTTTGGCATTTCATATTACTTTAATGTGAAATATGTATACAATATTATATAAGTTCATTTTGTATTTATTCGTGTATGTATTGGAGAAGATGTTTCTAAGTTATGAAACTTGTGTCCTATCCAATTGTTTAGTATAGAGCAATACAATATGTTTAAAGTAACTGAAATATTGTTGAAAGTGACGTTAAACACCACAAAACCAACCAATACTATCATTAGTAGTCACGTTTATCAAAAAGCAAATTAAAAAAAGGGCTGAATTAATAAAAAGACAAGAAATTAACTTCTTACCAATTTGTAAAGTAGGATCCACATATATATGCCAACTTTTGTACATTGAAATATACACCGCAACACTGACTGTAATACAGATTAGATAGATCAAGTGTGCACACTCATAAAAAGAACATACACAGCTTTTGACATCATATTACGTTTATCATATAAACTATACTTAAACAAAAGAAAATATTATTTAGTATTATGAATTGTGACGTCGACATAGGGATATGATATATATCGATATCAGTCACGGCAGAACAAATAAAGTCGTAATGTCAAGGATAATTTTTTTTTGTCAATGTGTGACATAAAAATATTTTTGACATTTACGTCACCAAATATGGCACTGCTTTGACAACTATTTTACCTATTTTGTTCCTGTATTTAAATACTGTTATAGTGACAGCCGGAACCTTTGAACCGTAATGAGAGCGGGAGGTTTGGCGCCTTAAAATCTGATTCAACCCACCATTTCTTTAGAAATGCCTGTACCAAGTCAGGGTCATTACGGTTTTCACAGTTTTCCGGTTGTTGACTGATTTTGTCTGTTTATATAATTATGAGTTTTGACTTTCCCTTTGTAAAATTGTTCGGAGTTCGGTAATTTTGTTATTACCCTTATTCAGTATTATATATGGAAATTTCCTTTATTTAGTACTAAGTATATGACAAATACAAATAATTAAAGCTACACCCCTTGATGAATTTATTATACATTTCTCTGGCGTTACACTATTGTTCGAACAGTGGATTATTTTTAAAAACCTACAGTTTATTCTTTTTATCGTTTTATTTTTGTTAGTTGTTGTCGTATTTAGCTTTCTAAACATTAAAAGTGTAAAAATATAAAATAAAGACACTTTTGCAGATGGAAATGTATTATGTAAGAGAATACACTCCAACTTGTAGATTCTTAAAAATAATCAACGGGTCTCGTTGATTATTTTTAAGAATCTACAGTTGAAGTGTATTCTCCATTACTTAAAACTACTATAGTTAATCTCGAGTTTCAGATAAAGAAATTTTAAAGAAAATGTATTTTGTAGTCATTTTCATTATATTTTTATTTAATTCAAGAAAGTTGAAGAAAATCTAACAAATGTATTTTCAATCCCGACACAAACAGTAACATTTTAACTAGGAAAGTCACCGTTTATGAGTGTAAAGGTGAATGAATCAGTGATGAGATAAAAGCTCAATTTTAATATAGATAAAATCTAAGAACAATACAACATACAAATCCGATTGAGGTTTTTAGTTATTGCGTTCGCAGACATTTATATTATTTGGTTTTCCAATATTTTTATTTTAGATGTACCTGATATTAACATAAACACAAAAATATCACACTGTCGGAACAGTGGCAAAATCGCACAAGATTGTTAAACGAAACTCGTATGGCGCAATAAATTATACATCTACTCTGTATTACTATCAATGTGGCAATACCTCTGATGGTGTAATATTAGTTACCTACGGAATTGTCCGCTCAGAAATCAAGGGTTTCATGACGGACATTGAATATTTGATTATATTTATTAATGAAGTTTATCGTTCCTAAATAAGGTAATTCTTTCTAAATTAAATGTTCATCTCATCTCGTTGATACATTGGTAACCATACTCGATTTCGGCGATTTTGTTTAGACCCTTTGGTTTTCTTGCTGCCAAAATCTTTTAGTTATTTGACTTTCCAATTTTATGGTTTTGAACTTACTTATGACAATTATTCGAGAAAGGCGTCGTGGGCACACTATTAGATATCTACGTTTTAATAACAGTCGTGACTTTAAAGTTTCATAAAAGTAAATTACATGCATATTATCATATACTTACTCAAGATATGTTTAATTTTGCATATGTTCGAAATGCAACACGTCATATCTTCCAGGGGTGTATTAACCCTGATCCGTATTACATTGGGGTATAATATTGTGTGCCGTTCACAATTATTATTTTTTTAGAAAACGAAATTTGAAATTTTGTGAAAATTTTTAACTTTGAAAAAAAACCCATTTTAATTTGATAATTTAGAAATTTTATGAAATTTTTGAAATTTTGAAAACTGAAATTTTTAGGAATTTTATGATATTTTTGAAATTATATGAATATTTGGGGGAAAAAAGTTTTCTTCCGAAATTCACGTGTTTCGGTCCGGTCAGTTTTCGTTATTAATGTATCGTTATTTACTTCTGTCGTCTGTTACTTGATTATCAAAATAGATTACGAAGAAAACATGGAAAATACTCGTTATGCAACAAATGACGACACTCCTTTATGAACCAAAGATTGAATCATATGTTGTTGTATGAAAAGTGTAACTGGATTATGTCTCTAAATACATATAATAAAAACAGATATAATATGACATTATTGCATCATATCCCAAATCACGTCACATGGTTTCTGAAAACGATCAGCTCTCACAAATATGAAGAAAGACGCATTGAAGTATATGATAAATAGGTTATGAATATGGTTGATATGACATGTGATATTAAACATGCCATATAATAATCTATAATTATGTTCCTGAAATAGAAGACATCCATAGATATGATATATAAATAGATTTTATGAAAATAAATAAAAAATGTTCAAGCAGGTATGGTCTTATCAAATACCTAAGATATGAACGAATACACTAAATATAACCTACATTCATTTTAACTGTTCATTTATTCATTGCTGTGATATGTAGTCCCCTATATATAGATATAATCGCTTTAAATACCATTCGTCTTATTAAATTATTGCGAAACTGATTTGATCAGTTGATTTGCTTATATATAGAATTACAAAGCAATGTATAAAATTGTTCTCAATATGTTTTAAAGTGATATTTGTAAATAAATCAGATAGTGTTGACATTGTAGAATGTCAGCCGAATATCAGAAGCATCTACGAAGTCGACAAAAATGTATCAGTGAATAATTGGAACCACACGAAATACACTCCGGTCGTTCCCCATTATCCAATAGATAGACACAATATTTTGATATTAGTGTTATATATGTTATAAATTGTTCATGGCACTGCGGGGGGAGGGGGAGAAATGACAGTTTATGGCCCAGTCGGTCACCCTAGAATTACTGTATGAACGGAGGCGGAAGGACGGTATGATATTTGCCACATGCTGATCAGGATATACTTCCCCTTTCACAGCACACGATGTCATACTCAGTTTTCATGATGTTGTGTGTTTTTGCTTTCTTTGTATTCATATTTACTTCATCTGATTGTGTTGCATTTTATCCTTTTATCTAATCTTATACATATATGAATTCTGAATTGCCGACATGTTTTTTTATTATATAATTCTGGCAAAAAAAGTTAAAAAGAAAAGATCTAGAAATTGTCCATTTCTTGGACTGAGTGGCCTATAATAGTTTCTAACTTTCACGAAAGACCTTCATATTATTATCAAAACAATGTATCAGGCCAGTAATTTGTTCAGCCACATAATAACTCTATTAAAAAATACCCAAAGTTAACAAAGACATTCAATTTCTATTACAGAATGGTTTTGAGTTACATCCAAGGTTTAGCAGAACTGTGGAGATTTGGGAAATAGTTCCTCAAAGGATCAGGCTAAGCAGAACTGTTGAAATTGTCGAAATGACACATGAAAGGTAACGGTAGTAAACTTAGAGCCAGTAAATCTTTGACATTAACGGTATTGTCAGTACTTGTAGAAGGTAACAACCGGTCGATCATTAGTATGTCCATTTGTGTGACACAGGGATAGCCACCAGTAATGTTGTTATGGTAATATCGTTTAACACCTTAAGATTATTATACTATAATGTCTCAGAGAAACTCTATGACTTTTTTTATCATTCCGAATCATCTAGTTAATGATATGTACTCTTCTGAATCATCTAGTGAACGATATATACCCTTCCTAATCATCTAGTTAATGGTATGCATCCTTCTGAATCATCTAGTTAACGGTATGTAACCTTCCGAATCATCTAGTTAAAGATATATACCTCTTTGAGTCATCTACAATGTAGTTAACGGTATACACCCTTCTGAACCATCTAGTGGACGCTATGTACCCATCCGTATCATCTAGTTAACGATATGTACCTTTCCAAATCCTCTAGTTAGCGATATGTACCATTCCCAATCATCTAGTTAACGATATATACTCTTCCAAATCATCTAGATAACGATATGTACAATTCCGAATCATCTAGGTAGCGATATGTACCATTCCGAATCATCTAGGTGCCGATATCACCCTTCCGAATCATCTAGTTTACGGTACTTACTGTCGCCCTAGGGTTTTCGTTCATATATACAATGTATATCTTATTTCATCATGTTATATATAATTGTATGCATAGGCGCTGTATTTCCTCACGCATCTTGCCAAGGAATATTCGTTGACGATATTATTTGAAACAATGAAAACCATCCGTATGATGATATGTAAATGTAATCAGTAGTCATAGCATCAAATGTTAAATAACGTGGAGTGAGTGGTTGCTATTTGACGCTATATCAAAGAGGCTAGAATATGTTACCTTACGATGAGATAATGATTATTTCTGCTTTGTACTCGACCCGTGTTAGCTTACTGAAACAACATTTCCCGGGTAGACATGTAAACACATTATCATGATTTCCCCTTAGTGGTGCGTGCTTAGCGTAGAGGCACATAATACCAATTTTATAATCTTTGATTTGATCCGACCAGAAAGACAATTGATTTTCTATGGGTTTCACTTGTGTTGTCGAACAACAAAACTAATTGGCGTAATATGACTAAACATCGCTATAAGCGGTGTTTAGCACATATCACCCTAACCTAACAGTATCATATTCAGATAATACATCGTACCTTAATTTCGTACCATTGTGTTGAAGTGTTAGAATATAATACATGCACAACTATTTTATTTGTTCATATATCTATGCTATGCATATTATAATATAATACATGCAGAACTATTATATTTGTTCATATAGCTATGCTATACATATTATAAAGGACTAACATTGTTTTCTCTACAGGAGAATATCAAGAAGAATAAGAACAAGAGAAAGAACAAGAGAAAGTAAGTATAATTTTATTGTTCAATGAAGTTGTTAACCGCAAGGTAGAGAGAGAGCCCAATTCAAAAAAATATTTTTACAGAAAATGAATGAACCGGATATAAATATAACAGTACAAACAGAGAGCATAATAAAACAAAATACCAAAATAACGAACACGAAACATCAAGAGTAAAATAATCGAGACAAATGAGTCTTGTTTTATTGTCTTATTTTTCTATAGTTAGGTTGTTAGTGAATGATGAATATTTATACACATTGCTACATAACCACTCGAACATACATACAATACAAAAGACATACAAAAAATGTATTTTTTTATAGGTATACAGCGTTCTCAATTCTAGAAAATGAGGTGCATTATAAAGGATGTTAATTGGATTTAAAGAAATTTTTAGTTTATCAATAATGGTAAAGATTTAAAATTTTTCTTTACTTTATCAAAATGGTGTTTATATATCTATTTGAAAATGAATAATTTAGAAGAAATGATACTCCTAATCAATATTATTAATACAGACTCTCTTTTTTTTCTTTCTATGATTCCCTGCTTCTATTTGAAATTTACCTACAAAAATTCTGAATTTACTAAGTATATTTTGCTTTCCAAATTTGAATGTAAAAGATAGTAATTTATTTTACCAAGATCTATCTCGATATATTTTAATAATAGACAAATATTCTGATGAATGAATAGGTACAGTTTGGGTTGCATGTCAGTTTTCAATTTTTATCATAAAATTTAAATACAAATCCATATGTTTTACACAAGATATGCTATTTATGAATGACAAGTCCAAAATACCAAATGCATTTATTCATTGCAAATAAAATCTGACAAAACAAGGTAATGAAGACAAAACAAGATATTTCTATATGCATGTAAAAGGTGGCACATCTTGGTCATCTTGTAACTATGTTATTCGTGGGAAATTCAGACAACATTGATTGAAAACCAACTCTTTCTTGGTCCTTCCACAGGCGCTTGTGATATGAAATCAACCCCCCACCCCCTTTAACTTTCTGTTTACATATTTATTTTCAATAACATTTCTTTATTGTTTACTGTTCTTTTACTTTATTAAACATGTGTATATCCATACAATCGAATGGTAAAACCATCTTAAATGTGTTTTCTATTCAGTGCCGTCTTAGCGCAAGGGCACAATGGGAAGTTGCCCGGGGGCCCATGCTAATCTATGTATGTTGTGTATGGCATGTTTTTTAATGCTTAAACACTGATTTTGTTGGAAGTACCAATACAATAAATATATATTTAATATGATCGACAATTAGTTTTATTCCTGTGGTTGTGTAGGTAGGGGCCCCAGTGCACTGCTTTTTCCGGGGCCTACTAGTATGTTGTTAAGACGACCCTATATCTGTCCTACATCTTTTGCGCCATCTGTCGAATAACAGGGCATTTGTGGGCAGCTTTTTTGTCAGTAATGTGAGTATTGATAACTGGGTAATAATCAATTGTTCTTAGCTTTGCAGGACGGTCTCCTACAAATTGAAACCACACCACCAAACCCAGGTAACTTTTGTTCCAAATAGAGCTCAAATAACGGGTCATAACCCAAAGCATATCTGCTGGACTTGCATTGTCATACCTCTCCTTACTACTGGGAACTTCCCACATGTCAACTTTAAAACTGGCATGGGCTTTTCTTGTGTTCCAGTCTGGGAGAACCTGTGGAGTTTCTCGCTCTAAAAATCGAATACACATGTAAGTTTTGTCAACCATCGACATAACTGGAATATCACCACCCACATCCACATCAGCTGGACAGGAAAAATCCTGAAGCATTACTCCATGAGATGTATGGACAGATGCTAGTGGGGCAGGAACGGTTTTAGTGGGGTTCGTGTTACTCGATCTTTAATTTTATATGTATGTTTTGTGGAACATTGTTTTTCCTTTTGTACTTTTTCTTTTGGCCAATGTTTTGTCTGTTCTTCGATTTACGGATTCTGATTACCCCTTTGGTATCTTCAAACTCTTCTTACACAAAAAAAGATCATTCAACAGTTGATCCTAATTGTCAAAGTCAGAAGGGAATATGAATTGGACATTTAGATGTCTTAAAATTTGTGGATACAGTAAATTAGAAGTCGTTTCAACAGCGATGGATATGAGTTTCAACCTCTTAAGAACAAGAATATGTTTCTGAGCCAGTGTCAAAAACAAAATGTGCTTTGGCAACTTCCATCGTCCATTGGCATTGGTCTCGGCTCGACATATATCTTGGCCAATAGAACTGACAAGACGTTCATCTTTTGTATTACTAAAGTTATTTGTTCTGCCTGACATTAAAATGGACAGAAATGTATTTCAAACCGCAAGTAAAGACTTGTTTTGGTTAGTTAAAGTACACAATGTATGTGTAGTCGGAGGCCAGCTGAACACTTCATCCTCAAAGGCATAAAGTAATACTTTACAGAAAACAGTATCTGTAATTGGTGACTTTTCCCTTAGTGGCCATCTTAATGAATTTAAGTTTTGTACCTTTTTCTAAGTTTCTCTGTACATTTTCACTCCTGTAGCCCGGATTTGTAAAACTAGTTTTTTTTTCTAGTTTCTCAATAGAGATGTCTCGAAGCTGACTTAGTTTTACAATTGTTTTTAGAATAATGACTTGTGAATATAGTACTTATCGTACAACATCCAGAGCCTCTATATGGACTGCTTCTTTATCGGTTTGTTCATGTTTTTGGTCTTGGTCTGACTTCACCCTTTCTCTGGAATTTAGAATACGGTAACGTTGTGAAAGGGCTGAATTCAAAGGACAAGATCGATCGAATGAGTTGTGAAAAATAAACTCCATACTCCAAATTTATATTGGCAAAATTGAAGTCGTCTCTTTTGTCATAACGTCTGGTAGAAAGTTGACCATTAGTGTCATATTTAAATGTCAAGAAATGACGAAGAGAAAGCTGTTTCTGTTGTTTCCTTTATTTCATGTTCTGTATGGTATATTGAAAATTTCTCGATAACTGACGAACGAAAGATTACGAACGTAACTCAACGTAAGCATACGAAACAAACAATAGGATCGTTTATTGTGTGAATATCAACAGAATATAGTTATATTTCGTTACTTTACCGTTTCTTGTGTGAATATCCACAAAATATAGTTATATTTCGTTACTTTACCGTTTATAGCGTGAATATCCACAGAATAGATATATTTCGCTACTTTTTGAACAAATTTCTATTTTTTTGTACCTTGTCTTGTCTAACTTCAATCGTTGTATATAACGACCAATTCAAATACAAATGTGATTTTATTCTGGACTAGAACAAAACATAAATACACTCTGTAAACGAATAAAAATAAATGAAATTCAACACATTTAGTTGATACATGTATGTTGTTTCTGCGGCATGCACAGTTACGGCGACTCGACCATTAAGATAACAATTAGTGAGGCATACGATGCAGCTAGGTCAGTGTCTGTGTTATGTATGGGTATAAACCAAAAACAATTGATGAAACTATTAAAAGGTAACACTTGTTTTGGTAAACTTGGGTTTGTAACTAGATTGACACGACGGGAACTGCTTACCCTACCGGAGCACCTGAGTTCACTCCAGGTTTTAGTGGGGTTCGTGCTACTCGATCTTGTTTTATATGTATGTTTTGGAGTTCGTCGTTTGTACTTTTGGCTATTGTGTTCTGATTACTCCTTTGGTATCTTCAAACTCTTCTTGGTTCGGCCAACTTGAATGCAATGACTATATAAAGTAAGATTAACGAGGAATGATATGAACTACTTTCTCTTCCGAATTGTTTTTCAACGGTTCTTCCGACTGAATCGACTCTTGCTTTTGTGTTTGGGATTTGTTGTGTTTGTTTGTGTTTTTGTCCAGTTTTTTTTCAGTCTTGTTTTATCTGTTTTTGTTTGGTGGGTGTTGCACTGCTTGACCGGTTTGTGCTGTCTTTCTCTTAACTTTTTGGTTTTCACACTCTTTTTTTTTTCTCTCTAAACAGTTAGTTATTAATTCTTATATGCCATTTTACAACAACATTATAAGATTTTAAACTGCAATTCACTTGAATAAATTCTAAAATTCCTACGAATCTGGGATCAGATTAGTCTTGAACTTCTAGATAGGTACATTGTTGACTCGAGGGTTCATTTCCTATGTTCATTGAGGTAAACGAATAAAGATTGTAAAACATGCTGGACATGGGGTGACATTTCCTTTTTTCTAGAAAGCGAACAAATGAAGCGATCTCATCTTCATTTACATAGATTACAGGTGTATATAGTAGTCAGCGCGTGGCTTTGCCAGACTACTACTTAATTCCACCTCGGATGTCTATATAAAGATCCAATAATCTTAAATGTTTTAATTTCCAACAAATACTCTTTGTCTCCGATGTAACCTATTCAACTTCCGCCTTGCACGTTTTACAGCTCGCGGTTGGCGAATTATATCAGCTACTTTATACGCGGTTCTAACAGGGTCGCCGTTTAAATAAATAGAGTCTCCAAAAAGCAGGAAATTTCAGATATGCGTCTGGTCAAATGGACCCTATTTGACGATAACAGTTTGCGTCGTTTTCGTGACCAAGAAATCCAGATTGAACATGAACTATGTTTTCCTCGTTGTCGATGATAACCTGTAAGATATATATGAATCAAGTTCTTTTAGACAACAATCAAAACCCACTGACAACATGCCATACTCATAAATATCTATACATAGGCCAATAATCGGAAAACAATACTCAAATTGAATAGCCACACGACAGTGCCATGTGCTGTGTTTAATTCAGCAACATAATATTATACAATGCAAAAAAAAAATATGCATGCACTTCAATTATCTGTAGTGCAACAACAAATTTTTATGAAATGTTAATATGGAATAAAGAAGAAAAGTTTTCCTCGAAACAAGATAAAATTTATCTAACGAAGTAAAACACGTACAATCGAGTCGGCCCTGTCGTGCTGAATGGTATTTTCACGGACGGCGGGAAAATACATAACGGTCTATGGGCAGATAACTAGAAGTTATCATCCTTCCCTCCCGCTATATCTACCTGCTGACTCCATAAACAAAACTAGTATCAAAGTTCGCGTGAGCTGAGCTGAACTTATCAATAGTGAGCAGGAGTTATCACCAAATTATCCCAACATTTAAAGGATAATTCCTGTGAAGATGACAAAAGTAAATAAAATTCAGCAACAGCATTAGCTAGTTAACATTTTATTTTCTAAACATATATCAAATTAGGAACTGTCGTGTCAGCAATATCAGCAAATATCGTCCTACAAAAATGTACTTGTCACAATTCTTGATAACCTCTGCTGAGACGTCATAATTTTTACGTCATAAGCAAGGTCGTAACCTTTGTGTTTTCTTAAAACGGAACGGCATTGGTAAACAAAACGGTGAATCCTATTGGCGACTTTGATGTTTGTAATAAAAAAAAAACAATGAATATCACCATTAAAGGAAAAATTCAACAATCTTAACATTTATATAAACCTGTAAAAATGAATGATATATTTGCAAACTACTTATGAATTATGTTTTGGGGAAGCGTATTTTGAATATTTTGAATCGTGTGATTTTTCCCGCGAAAATACAAATATAGATGTATCCGTGTTTATGTTTGATTTAAGGATGATAAATATGTCATCTGAATGTGAATATGATTGATACTGAAAAATATCAGCCTGTTCGACAGAATGTGAAGCTTGTGATTCGTTCGCTTCGCTCACTCGCCACCAAACTTCATATTCTGGCTCGGCAGGCTGATATTTTCAGTATCAATCAATTTACATCCAGATAACATATACATATTAATTTCAATCTAATTCAGTTCCTTCAAACGATTGAAATTACATTTTTATGTTGCAAAGATATAATAAATATATAAATAATATATGATTTTGGTAAATTTCAAGATTATTCATACAAGCTTTAGCACCAGTTTAAATAATCTATATTTTATTTGTTGCATCAAATAAATTATCATTGGATTTGGATAACGAAATTATGATAACTTGAACTGCGAGCGAAAATATATGATATGATTCCATTCTTATCGCTACAAATGTGATTTCAAATACTTTAGAATATGTCTTAGGGACCGACCGTTTAACTTGAAAAGAGGATGGGAGAGGGTAGGGGGTTATGTTATGTTTTTTTCCTAAAAAATATGTTGATGCTGAATTTTCAAGAAAAAAAACATTTTTGCAAGAAAAAGGCAAGGAAAAAATATTCTGATGCAAGATTTTCACCCATAAAAATAAAAAAAATTTGACTGCAGGTAGAAACCATAGCCCCCTTTCAAATTAAAAGATCGGTCCCTTACTCGCTTTCACTATTATATTCACTATTATATTTATTTTACCTGGGTATGGATACAATGGTATTTTCTGTGGCCATGAACTGTCAAATTGCTGTTGGGGTTCATTGGCTGGAATTTGTATCTCATGTGAAGTTCCGTCAATTGCAGACACAACGTTAGGCATATCAGAACAATACCCTTTCTTTTGCCACCAGACTGGGATGGTTGGCCACTGAATTTTACGATTACACATTTTCTATAAGTCTACCCATGTTGAATTTAAAACTATGTCAACAGTTGAAACACTGACACCAAAGCATAAATAAATAAATAAATAAATAAATAAATAAATAAATAAATAAATAAATAAATAAATAAATAAATAAATAAATATATAAATAAATAAATATATAAATTAATAAATAAATAAATAGAAAAATATTGCACAGTCCGTGTAATTTATCTGAGTGAATTTCATGATCATCGATGAGCTAAAACAATTGACGAAGGTGGTCCGTTGCTGAGCATGAGCAGTATAAAACTGAAACTCTTAAAGGAAAACGACGAGTAAAACAAAGTGGAAATATTTTAAAATAACATTACAATCATTTGAAATATACGTATGTATAATATGCATAAAAGTGTAGAAAAGTAGATGAATGGATTTGAATCTGAGGATCCCTAAAATTCACATCACATTTTCATATATTATGTAAAGTTTCCCCTTTTGCGCCCAAATTAAACTTTTAACTTCTATCAGTTCCATTCTCTTAAATCAAAGGGAACTGTCCATCTGGTGCCTTGAAAATGCGCTATGGCATGTGCATAAGTTATTGTTTGCATGATTGACACCCAATATTCATCATATTGTTTTCTAGCTTCTGAACTGTGGATCGAGAAAAAAATAAAATATTATAGACAGGTAGCATATAACCAGTCAATGGGGTTTGCAATTAATATTTCGCATGCACAATAGCGACCCCACACCACAACGTGTGGAAGATAGAAATATCCTTATGTGGTTTAAATGCGTACTAACTGCATTACATGTAAACTGTATGATTCTCGTTGATAAAGGCCTTTAACTAGAACAGGAAAAAATGTACACTTGAGTGAAATAGTGTTGTAATAAAAGATCGTGAACGTGATGTACAGGTAGTAAAGAATTTCAAGATATATTTTATAAAGTCACCATTTGATATCAATTCGGTTGTATTTCATTTTGACGATTTTAATTACGGAAGACGGATCACAACCATATTTTTTTTTTAATAATAGCAACTCAGCTGGATTTTTTTCATAGCCTAAAAGGTATAAATAAGCCTAAAAGGGGCTATTGTTTTACCATGGGACAGACAAGTTTTGGGAGAATTGAATCATTTATTTTTCTTTACATATGAAATCAGAAATGTTCCATTCAATATCCAGTTTTACATAAGTATTATACTGCTTGATATTCCTTAGTCAGATTTGTTTTCTCCCAAGTCTGGCAAAATTATGTATTTGTGCGAAAATTTAAATCAGAAATATTAAAAATAAATTTGAAAAGCACCCCTCCTTGAAGTATATCTATAAATAGCGTTTGAGGAAAATATGTATTTTGTATGCAGACTGTAATGTCACTGTGAAACCATTATTTGGCTAGTGATATTAATTTTTAACTGTGTTAAGCACCGAAATGAAAAAAAATATATATCTAATCACTTACACTCAATGAACAATTGAAGACAAATGTTGCAATAAGGTCTCCCTCAAAAGATTTTTACGTAAATTAACATTGTTTCGTTATGTTACGGGAAGTTACGTTCGTTCGTCAGTTATCGAAAAATCTCTATTAATGGAATCCAGTTAGCAAAGTTCGTATTATTAATTGGCAGAACATCATCAATATACCTGGGAGTGATAAGTTTTTGTATAAACTCAGACTCATAGGAGAATAGAAACAAGTTGGAGAGGAGAGGGGCATAGTTTGTTTCCATAGGATGCCTAGCTATGATTTGTTGAAAAATGTGCCATTCGAACTCGACAAATATATGTTATCGATAAGGAACTCCAACATTTTGATGACTTCATTTGATGTGTAGCACTTTTTACCTTTCGTTTCGTGCTTGACAAAATAAGTTAATTCGTGACCCAATACTATAAACTTGGAACATTGCCACCATTTTATAAAGTAAAATGCGTTGTGAATGATTTACTTTAAAGAGGAAATGAAAGTGTAAAAGGTAAAAAAGTCAAATATTTGGCTAGATGAAATTTTCGAGAATTAAAATTATCTTCTTCTTTCAGTATCCACTTTTGATTGATTGAGTGAGTGTGTGATTGTTGTTTAATGCCAATTCATAAATTTTTCAGCTATATTATGGCGAGAACAAGTTAATTATCAATGAGATGATGATGAGGTCCGCTTTGTTCTAGACCAACACGCTGAGTTGGATTTTTATAGTGCTCGCTCACTGAAACAACAGTCCGCTGGTAGAAATGTCACTCCATTCGGACACATTATTCTGATTCCGAGCCAACCAATCTTTGCTCTTTCTCCGTAGTGATGCGTGCTTAGCGGAGAAGCAACAAATACCAATTTTATAGTCTTTGGTTTGACCCGATCGGGGCTAGAACCCATGATCTACCACACTCGAAGCGAGCACGCTAACCATTACGCCACCGATACGGTTCTTTTGATTGATGTTACCACGTGAATATACTTTGTCACAGTATGATAGTAGTCCTCCTTTGTCTGCATGCAAAATTTTAGTCATAGTTATAGATAGTTCTTTTGTTGAACAAGTAGAAGAACCGGGAATATACCTGTCTAAATATTGATTCTTCTGAAATTTTGGTATCCAATATAAAGTAGATCATTCACAATTTTCTTCATTTATCGGAATATTCAGTGATGACATCAATGACTTGTGATTTGCCAAAATGTCTTTTTTGTCAAAATTAGTATTTTTGTAAGGTTTACCAGAGTTCTTGGAAATACCAAGTTCTTCATATTGCTCGTTTGGCGTTAAACAACAATCACTCACTTCATTACCTTTTCTTATTTACCAAACCTTATTTCGTGTGTTTTTTGAATATTTTTATGATGTTTACCTATTTGAAATTAAGCACGTTTGTAAGCTCAATTGACCACAATGGCTAAGTGAAGCATTATCATTTAGTGTCCGTCGTCTGTTACCCATAACTTTTCATATTAATATTTAACCTTTTTCTTAGAAACTGCAAAACCAAATACTTTAGCTATTTTACGTTATCAAGTTTTGGGACTAATTTGTAGCACGTGCATATATAGTACATGTTTATACAAAACGCACATGGATCAACGCTTACCTCACCATGACCAAACCCAAAGGGTCATGTAAGGTATTATCATCACATTGCGTCAAGCGTGGTTTGCAAATCTTTAACAATAGCATTGGAGGGATGTGGGGGAGGTGTGTATTCAGTGCCGTATTAAAGCATGGGCACGCTGGGCAGTTGCCCGGGGACCCATGAGCATATATAGGGGCCCCGTGCTTATCTATGTATGTTGTGTACTGTATGTTTTTCTAATGTTTAAACACTGACTTTGTTGGAAATACTAATACAATATATATGTTTAATTTTATATACATTTACCGTTTTATTGCTATGAGTGGTTGTGTAGGTATGGGCCCCAGTGTACTGCTTTGCCCGGGGGCCCGTGATTCTGTTAAGACGGCCCTGCTTCTATTGTTATTATCCAAAAAGCAGTAGAGAGGGCTTACACATGTAAAATGCTAGCTACGGTAACGTTGTTGTTCAGATAGTTCAGCAGATAAACAATACAAATTAATTTGTGAAGAAGGAAGCTTTTAAAGCTCATATATAAAACATGTATTTAAGGAAAATTGTTACTACGCTGATTATTAAAAGAAAATGAAAACGACGATTGTGTTACATGACGTTTACTGTGACGTAACTTATCCGGAATATTTACACGTCTGCAATCGATATTACAAAAACCCTACGTCCTTTAAGTGTTTTAAAATAATAGTTTTTTAGCATTTGTTTATTAAATTTAAAAAAATGCAATAGTAAAACGGCATCCCGAAGACTGATCATGGAAACATTTTAAACAGTCAACAGATTGTATCATTAAATACGATATGACAAACAATACAGGGATTGAACGTAGCAAGAAAAACCCCATAGAACTCGGTAAAAGGGGGGGTTTCTTGCATATTTGGCCTTTCAATCTATTCGCACATTTAATTAAATGAAATTCAACACTTTACCACGCATTTTACTTGAAGAATATGATATTCCTAATCCGCCGGTTCCTTCATTACTTGTATTGAGCATCGTTATGCCGTTGTTCTGTTCGGTTTTAGTGGTCACGATGCTACTTTCTCTTTAATGTAATGACGTAACCTCTGTGATTGATTCCTAATATTATTTGTTTTCATTTTGAGTAGATCACATATACTTTTATTGGTTTATGGCTTAAATGAGTAAAATTAATGCATTTACGCCTGTATTGAACCAAAAAGTAAAAACACGTTATTTTTTTTATGGATTTTCAATTGATGTACAACCTTAACATGACTGCGTGGATGTAATTAACATGAGTAACTACATTTTATCTACTTTCACACAAATTAAAGTAAAGGAACAACGTTATTTTTTTATTGCTGTTCTGTAGTATCGAGAAAACAATTAAACATGCATATACTGTATTAATTTTCAGTCATACAAGTATGAGGGTTTGTGTATGTGTGCAGATGTTATATAGTAAAACAAGCTTATTTATATCAGACTAAATCCAGTATATTTCCCACCAATAGACATAATTAAATTTCGCTTATCAAGCAAATATTTATGCAACTATAAGCCATTATACACTTATTGACTGGATATGAGGGTTATAGCACTTTTATTGTCCCCAAGATACCAACTATTTCCCGAGACAACGCCGAGGAAAATAGTTGGTACAGAGGGGACAATACAAGTGCTATTAATAAACGATTCAACTTGTTCGATGCATACTTTGCATGGGCATATAAATATAGAAACATAAATTTGGCTAAAATGCTGCAGAATTAGCGGAAAAACGAGGTCTGGCAAGATGATGCAAAGCGCCGGTATTTTTGTAATTGGCTGGTAGGTGTCCCGCTGGTGACAGCAGTAACAGAAGTTCCCCCGTGCATCACGAAGTAAACGAGGAGCCCGAGCCCCACTAACGCTAGGCCATATTTAAAGTAATAGCTTCCCCGATTTTGCAGAGGATAAAATAAAATCCCAACTGGTAACATTTGTGGAACGGCCGCTCTGGTGAGCAAGAGAAAGCCAAATTTAAATATAACCTTCCCGTGGTACCACAGGAAAGTATTCCGAAATATGGTATAACGTAAAATTACATAGGGTCATGACCCCCTAACATCTTGCCAGAACCCACCCCGCCCTAGCTGCAATATACATTTATTAAAATGGTATCCGAAAAAACTAAACATATATGCAATATACAATATATAAAACAAATCTTCAAATTTAAATGTATGGCAATAATCTTAGAACATTTTAAGAACAATTACTATATTAAAAGTCAATAGGAATCATTCACCGCTTCTCCCGTTTGGTGACGTTGTTGTTCCATAAGTGGCTTCATGTGCAGTTGGAATCACCAAGACGCTTGTATCTCACGTAAACTTAATGACGGCACCGAATTAAAAAGCTTGGACATTGCAAACGTTGAAGGCTTAACTAGTACAGCGCAGGGTGGTATTACCTGTTAGAAATGTAGATTTAGTGGACGATTATATGTAAAATACAAGCATAGTCTTTAAGTCGTAAGAAAAGAGTTTTATTATGAACATACATATATTAAGAAATACAACGGACGTTTACAAGCCACATCGGTTTGTACCTTGCCCTTGGTGTAGCCTAGAGATACATGTTCATAAAAGTGTACATGATGTACGGTTACTCACACTGCAATACTGATGAACTTCAATATTTTAAAGTACCTGTATTTCGGGAAATATACTATATAGCTCCAAGTGAACAAAATAGAATGATAAAGACACCGCCTCTACATACAAATTTTTGAATTAATATATCTAGGTCTACCTATGCTTAGGCAATCTTCAAACCTTAATCACACTCTTTAAAATTATTTGGTAGTGTTATTAACTGTTAAAGATTTGAGAACAATCGGATTGATTATAGCATTTATTTTAGAAAGACTTTGAGCAGATGTATTATGAATGGCATAATAGATAGTTAAATAAAGAGAAGTGGTTTCTTACTATTTTAAATTATTTTCGACATATTTTGGTAGCATTCAAATATTTTGTACAATCAGACTGACGGGTCATCGAATAGAACCTAGAACTGCCATACAATGTAAAACTAAAGACTCAAGTTGACACCGACAGAGTTCTGTTCAGGTTTGAAGTGGGATTCGTGCTGCTGAATCTTCAGTTTTCTGTGTAATGTTTTTTAGAACTTGTTTATCATTTTTTTTCTTTTGGCCATTGCATTGCCTGTCTGTCTTCGAATTATGACTTCCGATAACCCTTTTGGCATCTACAAACTTTTCTTATCTGTTAACCTAGATACACGGACCACTATATAATCCCAATTATCAAATTTATTTGATTGTAATATGTGAAAATATCTTGAAGATTCCAATTATTTGGCAAAATGAATTTTTAATGGTAAAGAACTAAAGGCAAAACACATTATTTGTGTGCATTTATTCCATTCAAATGCAGGTAAAAACGTTATTTATAAATATATTTATTTAAGATACTTAAGAACACGTGTTCGTGTTTACCTTTAAGGTCAAACATGTGCTTTATTTAAAAATATAAGCGATATGATTAACTTACATTGGCATTTAACTCCAAGGTTAAAGTTTCTTTACGTGCTTCACGAGCTCCTTTTGCTTTGCGAAAAATACTACATTCTTAATAACATTCGACGCTCGGCCTTCGGTGCAGCTAACCCCACCCACCCAACCCGGGTGTAGTTTTGTAATATGTTTAAGAAAATAATTTGCAGCCATCATAAATAAACATATTTATACTTATTTTCATATTGTAATTTATATTTTTTGTCGTTGTAGATCAAGAGTAATTTTCTACTGTTGCAGCGGCCAGTGCAGATTCATGTGTGATGTTTATAGGGACTATATTTGTATTTAATTAATAAATTGTTGGCTGCACGTCTGGCGAGCTGATCCCAAAATATTTGGTGTTTGTGTCTTTTTATGATAATTGATGATGTTAAATACATAAATAATTTATGCTCGGTTGAGGAACGAATAAGAACATAACCTTAGTTAGCCGCATTTTATTGAAATGAACAGTCAAACGATTTGAATTACAATTTCAGAAATGCTACGAAAAAAAATCGGGAATTTGCATAAAGACCAGCGTTCTATACAAAAAAGATAAACATAAAAACTAAAAATCTAAAAAGAATTTTATTCTGTATGGGTTAGACTAAAAATTGGAACAAAAATGAGAAAAGGAGAATATGTTTCAAAAATAAAAACTGTGATCATCTATGTAGGGAAGGTCAATTAAGTTTTTCCTTTCCTTAGGCTGGACATATCATACAGATGAAGAATATTTTTTGCTGAACATTTTGGAAAATAATCATTGCTGTGTTCCCTTTAGATTTTTTATTACAAACATAAATTTGTTATTGCTATTAATTTTTTTCATCATTAGTCGTATTTGGATTTATTTTGAATAAGCTCCCATTTAAATGATATAAAGTACCAACTATGTTACTTGAAAAAGTGTCTGTACACACAGAAATTCTATTTGTTTATTGTTACATGCTTTTTTATTATTTGCTCCTTTTCTGTGATTGTTGAAAATTGTATATTACTGCCTAAAGGTATAAATGAATTTGTTGTGTTCCTGCGTATTGTACGTGTATGGTTTTGATTTTTCTTCTTTTTACCCAGATTTTTATTAGGAACAATTTTTCCAGAACAAACATTCTGCTTCAGAGTGCATTTCTTTTTCACCTACAAAAATGTAGCATTAAAATCTTTTTATAAGAGTAAAATACACCCTTTCCTCCTAATGTTAATGCAAAGAAATGAAATGTGATACACAAATACACTGTTAGGAATTTAATCAATAAACCTAATATACCTGTCGTTGTTTAGTCAACTGTTCAAGTGAAATGGTTGTCAGAATAATATACAGTACTATTAAAACAAAATTGATTATCTCGCAATTCGGGCAACTTATTTTGTTTCAATAGTAATTTATCTAACCTGTACAATAATGTTGTAATTCATAAAATAAAAGAAAAGTCGTGAGAAGGAGTTTACAGAATTTTCCTATTCATGGTATAAGGAAGTAGATATTGACGTGTCCTTATAATCAACATTATCTGTATTTGCTTCACAATAAATATGTTCAAAGTAAGCATCATCGAGACTTATGGAACATCAGCGACTTTTGTCGTAAGAAATTTGTTGAATGATCCCCATTGTTTTTATCTGTTTATCTATACATGCACTACTAAGATATGAACAAATTATCATTGTTTATTTATAAATCCAGTGATATTGTGTTTGATTGCCTGTTAGTAATATTCATCATTGTATTTTTGTATTATATGTTATTGTTTGTATTCCTCTTGTTACACATGTATTGTGTCAGAGAGTATAATAAAAAGTTCCCAATTATCATATATCTTTATTCTCAAAAAGCTGACGCATAACATCGGTACAGAGATAACTATTTACAAATATTTACATAAAATAACCTAAACAGACAACACATCAAATGAGAGCGGGAGGTTTGTCGCTTAAAATCTGATTCAACCCACCATTTCTTTAGAAATGCCTGTACCAAGTCAGGGTCATTACGGTTTTCACAGTTTTCCGCTTGTTGACTGATTTTGTCTGTTTATATAATTATGAGTTTTGACTTTCCCTTTGTAAGATTGTTCGGAGTTCGGTAATTTTGTTATTACCCTTATGCATGCATACAACCAATCACATGTATGCGATTGTAATATATATTTAAAAATATAAATGTATTTGGAATGAACATTTTTTTAATGGTAATGACAAAACACATTATTTTTATTACATTATATTCTATTCTAAAGCAGGTAATAACATTATTTGTAACTTTAGTTAGCTGCATGTTATTGACATGAACAGTCAAACGATTTGAATTACAATTTCAGAAATGTTACGGAAAAATCGGAAATTTGCATATAAAACCCCGCGTTCTATTCAATGAAAAAAATAAACATAAAATTTTGTAGAACTAGATACAGTCCATCGACATAAGTATTCGTCACCTTCGATTTTTTACTATATATTTCATATAAAACCACATTTAAAAAAAAAAAAATTAAATCCATTTCTGGGCAGATTTTTATGAAATTTATTTCAAGACACGCAAAATTCTTTTTATCCTGCACTCAGTACATTTGCTGTACAAATATACCATACGAATAAATTTTTGCTTTATTCGTAGCCTACGAATAAACTTTTGAAGCCTACGAATAAACTTTTAAACCTACGAATAAACTTTTGAGCCCTGCCCATAGATTCCGGAACTACTTTTTTGTATGTTTCTGCTCTCCTGTGAAGGAGGTACAATATTAACCGTAACCAATGTCAATAATCGTTCATAGGTTTTTATGCAATTATTTCTTTCATATATATAGTCTTTGCACTTATTTCAAACATCACATGTACATTGTACACTGTTAGACCATTAATCCAGCCATTCATCTGAAAGACATTAATATAGCATTGATTATAAATAAAATACACGTTATTATATATTTACTAATAAAATAACAAGAAAAAAGGAACAAAATGCAGACTAAATTAGCAATGTTTGAATATTTGAAACTTCAAGCTTTCATAATGCATTTTTGCATGATCCGACTCAGAAAATATATTTGCACATTAGTCATTACTCGCAACAGCCAACATTATCATGTAAATATTGTTCATTCCAGAAAAATATATCCTTCACTCTAATATTTTTCTGGTCACAACACTCATGCAATAAACCTATGTTCATAATATTCTTGGTTCCTTAGTGACATCGCATTATGTAATTTACCAATCAATGGATTATGGTTTAATAATAGCAAATTTGATATGAAGAAAATAGTTGGTGGGGATTCTATATACATGTAGACTTCAATGCATATTAATTCATTTGATTATGATATACAAACAGAAGTTAAATATAGTAATTAAAATCATATCTGGTGCTTGTTGACACTAAATCAGATCTCTATTTTGATTTTCTTCAATTTACCGTGTATATATGAAAGTTTTATTTTATTCTATAAAAATTAATTCCAATTTACCATTGAAACCTATGTAAAGTCCAGAAGATTGGTATTAGCTTCTTCTCCTTTATATACTTGCATTGTCGCAAAATACATAATTTATTTGTACGAGCTTTTGAAACAGGTAGAAAAGTGCCTGAAAGAAAACTTTCCAGTCTCATGAAAAAAATGAAGGAAAGTTGCAAATTAGACATTAATCAATCAGTGCCAGCAAATATCTTATCCCGTCCAGAAGTTAAGAGAAAACAATGTGGAGGGGATCTATAGATATTATGCAAATATCAGGGCATAAAAATGTGGCATTTATTAATAATTACTCAACATTGAGTGAGGAAAGACACAAGAAAATATCAAACATCCTCAGCAACACTGAAAGTGAAACTAACAGAAATGCTTTTCAGCAAACTTACCTCGTAAAGCCTCCACAAATTCTACAGCCAGTAGCACTTCTGATGTTTCGTGTCGAAGCAATCCCGATGTTCCTTCTTACAGTTCCAATACAAATATGTCAAGTCAAATTAGTTCTATGTTTTACGGCGTGGTCATCCATAACAAATGGTGAATGTGTACACAATTTTCACAAATGACTTATATCCCAATAACTGAGCATTTGAGTGCTTGACATCGTTGTTAAATACATTTCCGTGAATCAGTTCAGTTTGTTGAGATAAATGATTAATCTTTCTGTTTTCTCTACTCTACCTAGTTTACTTAAAACATGCTCGAATCGTCGATACATGTATGTGTGTGTTGCTTTCACATGTTTACAAACTGTGTGGGTCATACTTAAATACGCCTGCAGTAGTAGTAACCATGTAAATATATACGCCTGTGTGTCATACAAAGGTGGACGACTGCAACTATATGATTCTTTTTTATTTAATTTTTTTTAATATAAACTAGTAAAAGGAATATATCGGATGTTTATTATTTGATATAAAAAAATAAAAATAAAAGTGAACCATATAGTTGCAGGCGTATACCTTTTCACACAGGCGTATATATTTACCAGGTTACTACTGCAGGCGTATTTAAATATGACCGCATGTGACGTATGATCGATAAATTAATTTGTTTTCATATCTATGAAAAACATATTAAATATATATATTTCAGGTTCTAAACTATCAATTTTCTATATATATTTTCATCTGAATCAATAAATATTCATTTAAACAAAGTTATTTCACTTCCTTTTGAGAACTATTTGTTCGTGAATTTTTGTCGGCAAACAAAATCTGGTATTTTATTACGCCAAATAGTGAGGATTCCGTTGCATTAAAAAATGCATTTTTACGAGTTAAGATTATTTTTTAGGACATCGTGAATTGCAGGATAAATACAATATTGGTCTGTTGACGGTAAATATAGAATTTATTTGACTCGGCGCGAAACGGGGAGAAAGACTCGCTAAAAGCTCGTCTTTCACCCCGTTTCTCAGCCTTGTCAAATAAATTCTATATTTACCGTCAACAGACCAATATTGTATATTTATCCTGCAATCAGTACATTTGATGTACAAATATGCTATACGAATAAATTTTTGCTTTATTCGTACTAGACGAATAAACTTTTCAGCCTACGAATAAACTTTCCTGGTACCCTGTAGCTATGTACAGCGGAGGGCCTAGACAAGTATGAAACTGGTACTAATGTAACGCGGACCACGAAGAAGACATCCGTGACAACATTTATGAAAGGCGAGGAGTGACGCTTGTTTCTGTCCTTTTTGTTTAAATCTGACAAGTTTTCCGACTTTTTTGACATTGCAGGATAAACACAATATACGTACATTGTCGTTAAATATAAAATTCATTTGTACTCGCTGCGGAACAGGCATGAAAAGCTCGCCGAAGGCTCGCTATTCTGCCTGTTTCTAAAGCTCGTACAAATAAATTTTATATTACCGACAATGTACGTATATTGTATATGAATTTTATTTGTTTATCTGATAGTATTTTTTGTCTCCATGGTGTTTGTTTTCTGGTGTTGATTGTTCTGATTTTATTTTTGTTAAAATATATAGCAAATTTGACGTCAGAAAACAAAAATGGTCTTTAAATCATAAGAAAATAAAGGCAATCTAACGGAAAATCATGCTAAATTAAACAGATAATCTTTAAAAATTTCTGCTTCTTCTGGTAATTTTTTTTTATTAAAAATCCGTTTAGAAACGACTTCACAATAATTGTTTTGAAAAATGTTGTTCTATATGAAATATATAGCGTAAAATCGATGGTGACGAAATGTCCATTGACTGTACATCTGGTAACTACCGTGATAACACGTCACATAATAAACAAATATATACCCTAAGGAAGAATTTGTTAAAATTTGAAAATGAATTTATTGATATAGAAAATCACGAATTTGATGGTAAAAAGTGGGAAGAGACGGGGATGAGAAATTACAAATAATTTGATTGTGTGTGACTTATAAGTATAATGTCGTAGCTTGGTAATTTTTTGAAAGTTTTTTGCGTTGAAAGTTAATATTTACAACTTATTTTTTTATTTGTTCTTTTTCTGTGTTTCTTGAAAATTGTATATATTACTGCCTAAAAGTATAATTCTAACATAACCTCCTTCTTTCGCTTTGCTAACAAACGTGCGAGTTATCCATTCGGTATAATCTCATTAACACATGCGCCGGTGAATGTGACCGACTTTTCCATTGGCAGCATAAATTGTAGCCCAAAAAATGAAGATAGAGGGCGCAGTATTATTCGAATTACATAAATTGTGTGCGACATTTTCCCCAAGCGTAAATATAAATTACCGTCTTCCAATCAACGTATACTACCGTATTTGTACTCTTAGACATATCAAAATCGAAATAAATCATGGCAGCCAGAATGTGTTTTGAGTTTTAACATGGATTGGCGGATATTAGTAAATTTCATCCCTCACTTCTGGCTCGGGATAAAATACTGATATCCGCCAATCCATGTTAAAACTCCCAACACATTCTGGCTACCATGATTTATTTCTTAAATAAATTTGCTGTGTTCCTGTGTATTGTACATGTCTGGATTTTGATTTTTGACCCTTTTACTTAGATTTTTTTTATTTGTCATGAAGTGACATTTTTTTCCCAAGAATAAAAATCCTGCTTCAGAGTCCATTTCTATTTCAGTTACAAAAATGATGCATCAAAATCTTTTTTAAGAGTAAAATACACCCTTGTCCCTAATGATATAAATGACCATAGCAATGAAATGAAATGTGATACACAAATGAAAGGTTAGGAATTTAATCAATAACCTAATATTCCTGTCCTTTCTGTAGTCAACAGTGCAATGCTTATATATTGAAACAGAAGAAGCGGTCAGTATTAGATTTAACAGTTTCCTTTTCCGCGTAGCACCAAGTCCTTCACCCGCGTACGAATGCGGTAAAAGAAACCCGTCATATCCAATACGGGCAGCTTCCTTTGTTTAGTTTAGGTTAGTTTAAACATATTTTATTTGCATAAAAGTTGCAAATGGGTTTGGATACAAGTAATAGCAACATTAATGAAGTCCTTTCCCTTTTGCCAAAATATAAACAAAAAATTATTGGACATAATGGCGATAATTATACAAATAAACTTTACAACATGATATATTTAGACGATAATAATAAAGTAAATATAAAGAAAAATAAGGTGAAATAAAGTGTTCAAAACAGAGGGATAGGAAAGAAGAAGAAAAGTTTCAAACAAACAAAAACAACAAAAAACAACATGGACTGGAGTCAGTAAGCTAGTATATTAGTTAAAGCGCTGAGTGCTTCTAATAAAAGAACAAACAGCAGAGACGATTTCAATGTTTTGGTTAGCAGTCAAATTTTCAACACCAGCTCAGTAATATCAATTCAATTATGTAGTTACAATTAAATTGATATTAGCTGGTGATGAAAATTTGACTCCTAACCACAATATTGAAATCTTCTCGGATCAAATCTCTAAAAATTATACCACCGTCCATTTCAATTTTGTAATGCGGGGTCTTTGAGAAATATGTGCCCATACTCTCAATTAATACAGCCAGCTACACAACACCACAGAAGCATGCTACAAGAGCATTTATATAAGATATTGGTGTATCCTTGTAACCGATGTAAACAATTCAAGCGTCAACGAGATTAAAACGTTCCGATAACCACTTATGGAAGAACAGCGACATCTGTCGAAAGAAATTTGGCGAATGATCCCTATTATATTTGAGATATCCTTTAAATGAACTGCATGTCCTTTAATATAAGAAAAGGAATTCTTCGGCTTTATCAAAACTAAAATAACTTTCGTAAAATTTAAAATGTTCTTTACAACATATACTGTACACTGTATCCATAATCCTCCATCCTGTATCCCTGCACGAATCATCAGTGGCGTTAAAGCAATAAAGTCTACAACATTCGAAAGTACATTGAAGTTGTAGTAAACGGAAAGTCCGCATTCACTAAGACAGTTCGAAGAATTCTGCTCGTAACACAAACTCAACACCTGTAAAAAATTACAAACAGCAGCAGATTTCTTACTAGAAAAGAGGGGGTAGCAGTGGAAGGTGGTGGGGTTTCGATAGCTTGTCGAAGCTTCCCGAAAATGACGTCATATATCAGAGATGATAATATAGGAAACCGTAACGGTTTCAATTCCGGAAAATCAATTAAACTTTTATTAAATTTGTTTTATCCTTAATATGATAACCAATATTAATAAAAGATTCAACTTGTTCGATGCATACATTGCATAGGCATATGAATATAGAAACATAAATTTGGCTAAAATGGCTGCAGAATTAGCGGGAAAACGAGGTCTGGCAAGATGATACAATTCGCCTGTATTTTTGTAATTGGCTGGTAGTTGTCCCGCTGGTGACAGCAGTAACAGAAGTTCCCATGTGCATTACGAAGTAAACGACGAGCCCGACCCCCCACTAACGCTAGGCCATATTTAAAGTAATAACTTCCCCGGTTGTGCAGAGGATAAAATAAAATCCCAACTTGTAACAGTTGTGGACCGGCCGTTCTGGTGAGCAAGAGAAAGCCAAATTTAAATATAACCTTCCCGTGGTACCACAGGAAAGTATTCCGAAATATGGTCTAACGTAGAATTACATAGGGTCATGACCCCCCTCTCATCTTGCCAGAACTAGCCATATGGGCATGTCTATGCATCCCTTCTGAATTTCATTTAGATAAATATTCTTAATCGCTAGATTAACTCGTTTCCGAGAAGCGACCTGATTATTGGCATTGTGCCAGTATCGCCTTTGTAGAATCCAGTATAATTTTAAATCGGGATAAAGGGTCATTAAGCGAAGAACATCGCACCTGATTAATTTAATCAGTTCTTTACCCTTTACAATCCCCAAATCGTTTGAGCCTAATTGTATGATCAAAATTTGCGGAAGTGGTTGCGTGAGCAGGGATATCTCTATCATGGGAATAAGACCCTCCCATTTTAACCCCCTTGACCCTAACCAATGCAAGTTAAAACCTTTGTACTGTAATCCTAGGTTGGGACCCCCATGTCGTCCTCTAGCGGTACGGTAAGCCCAGTATACGATCGATGATCCGATCGCCCATACATGTTGCGTACCTAAAACAAGGAAAGTTGTTAAGATATACTGTAAACGCACGCGAAAGGTCTTATGCTAAAAAAGTTAATCGTATATAGCTAGAATACGCATTTGAATTCCATTGCCCCCACCTTTTAATTTCTCTTTCTGTGACACCTCTCCTGGCCAATTCTGATGCGCCCCCAATACTAATAGAATGAGATCTGATATGTTCTGACAGGCCACAGAATTGCAATGTTTTCAGTAAAACGCTATTGAATTGATATCTAGTAAGATTCGATCCATCGAAATGAACATATACGGGTGAGCTACATGTAGGTCCCGAATATCGCATAACCAAAAATTGTTTCCACCTTTTTCCCGGACAAATATCTGATTCTGAGCCTTTTTGTTCAGTAATAATCAAAGTGATAGTATTGCCGCGTTGATCGGCTTTTGAACTGCGAATTCATAAATACATTTCGTTTTTATTAGAAAAGCTGATATCCTCGTAACAAATTACGTGTGGACCTGTATCCGACTTGTTGTCCGACGCGATTTCTCCGATTCTCAATAATGCAAAAAATGCTAGCATGAACACGGAGGAAAAAAGGAAAACCTCGTAGTTTGAAGTACAAACTTTTTGAAGAGCTTGGAGGAGTCTAAGCAAAAGATATAATGTCACAGGGGCTCGTACATCGCTTGATTTTACTCTTTTTCTTCACAAACCTTCAAGTATTTTTGTTAATAAGAAATTATTGGTCGAGCTTTATGGGCGTAGCATATTCCCGAAATTTAAGCTACAGTGGCGGGGGATAACCCCATAAACGATAAGTAAGCGACGAAATTGATCAATTGATCAAGTGGAACTAGCCGAGAATCGGGAAACCCGTATTCCCGTCGGAATCTTAGTAGAGAATCCGCTGCCGTTTTATATGTTTTCCAAGTGTTTGCTGCCAAAGAATGAGCTATTAAAGAATCCGCCTCAGTTGCTAAATCTTCCAGAGATGGTCTGGTATGTGTGTGCGCTTGTGGTCTGCATTGGAGGCCAGTTGTCTGAAGCGCTGCCAATTACAACGAGACAAAGCATCAACTATACAATTAAGATTCCCAATAATATGTTGACCCTTAATTAGAATGTTGTACCTTAGGGATACTAAGACCAGTTTTCTTACCAGACTCATAACCCTGCATGATATTGACGATTTTTTGTTTAGAATGGTAACAACAGACTGATTGTCGATATGAATCAGCACATTTTTGTTTTTCAACTAGTCCCCCCATAACCGAATAGCAACGACAACTGGGAAGAGTTCTAAAAACGTAATATCCCGAAGAATATCATTTTTTGCCCAGTCTTAAGGCCAAGAACCCTGGGCCCATTTGCCTTGAAAATATATACCGAAACCCTTCTGGGACCCTGTTCCGCCAGCACTGTCCGCGTAAAATGATAAAACTTCATTTGAAGTCCAAAAATGATCCAGTATTACTGATACACCATTATAACTGTCTAAGAAATTTAACCAAACTGATATTCGAACTTTGTGCCAAGACTTTTTAGCTTTACAAGTGGCATCAATAAGTCGTCGACAAAATGGGCCACCGGGAACTACAACTTGACATGCGAAATTTAACAAACCAATTATTGACTGAATCTCCTGCAAAGTGGTGTTCTTGCAGCCCAATAACAGTTTTATTCGCTGCCTTAATTCAATTAATTTCTCGCATGTAAGTCTCAACTCCATCGCAACTGTGTCGAATTATATTCCTAAAAACGTCAGGGTTTTGACTGGGAGAACAGTTTTTTCCTCTGCTAATGGGACCCCCCATTTTTTGCAGACTTTTTGAAAAGTTCTCAAAGTATCGAAACACTGTGTGGTATTATCCTCTCCCCCCAAACAAGAAATCATCAAGATAGTGAATAATATGTTTGTCCTGGGAAAAAAATTCTGTATACCAATGCAATGCTAATGAAAATTTCTCAAATAACGAACAACTCACTGCGGCCCCCATTGGTAAGCATTTATCGAAATAAAAATTGACAGAAAAACTGAACCCTAATTGATCGAAGTCTCCAGGCCTATCATCAAAAATAATGTCCCCAGATTGATTAAACCTACCCTGCTGCATTCAGGCCAACGGAGGGACCAGGTGCCCCTCCGCCGAGACCAACCATTTGAGTGTCATTCGTGGATCCAGCGGGTCCGTCGGGATTAACTGGCCTTTTGTCACTGTTGTTGCCTTCCGTTAGTTGGGCTGATCTATTTCGATCTTCTACCCGGTTAGGCAAGTCTATTGATGGTTGTCTGACAGTGTTGTGATGCGGAGGCCTCCCTTCGGTTAATTATGGCTGCATGAGATTTCTGGGAGCAGGATGAACGCTGACATTTTCCGTCGCATCTTTCCAATTTTTTCTTTTCTGACCTCTGGAACAGTTTTCAGGGCCCGAACGAGACGATCCTGCTTCTGAAGGAATGTTCTTTCTCGACGGTTGTCTGTTTCTTCTTGGAGGCCTCATTATGATACCCGATGGTTATGGATTTGTTTAGTTTCGATAGCTTGCCGATCTACAGCTAAGGAAGTTTCCCGAAAATGACGTCATATATCAGAGATGATAATATCGGAAACCGTAACGGTTCAATTCCGGAAAATCAATTAAACTTTTATTAAATTTGTTTTATCCTTAATATGATAACCAATATTACCTGAATATCAAGTCTATTAGTGTTTTATTATACTGAACAACTGTGCAATTCAAAATTCTTAATTGTAGGAGCTTTTCTTATGGATTTCTAGTCTACTTTATAAGTGCTTTTTAAAACTAATACATTTTCATGTGTGTGTATTTGAAGAAAACAATTAATAAAAAAAACATTTTTGTATTTAGTTCGTTCTTTTCTGTATGGATATTAGATGGTAATAGGATCATTCCATTATATACGTAATTTAATTTAAATCAATGAGATGACTGATTTAGAAAAGTCCGGGAATATATATGATTGCTGAAATTGTTTACTTGTCGTTTGCCGTCTCGGTAATTTAGCTCGCGCAATGAAAAGGTTCGAAGACTTGCATGACGTCATTTAATTTAATGCAATGAGATGAATTATTTAGAAAAGTCCGAGAAATATGATTGCTGAAATTACCACAGAAGGGAATAGTTCTAAAATTTTCCACCGGCACTACCGGTGGAATAGTCATGCAGTTGATTTTAAGATGTAATAGCAAAACTACTGTGGTGTTTTTATAAAGGAAAAACGAATTATAACAACATACATAAACTGAAGATATTAATTTAGTGCGACACCACAATCAAGAAACACTACGTTTGTGACATATTAGACGTCGCGCAAGGTGTTGCGTTTTTAACGAATTTCAGAATAATTTGTAATCATAATAAAAATATACAGTACCCCTGTTTATAAATATCTACAATTTATATATCATGATATTCGTTGAATATAGCAGATTAAGTTTAATAACATTTTCTTCCTATTAAATAAAGCATTATTAAGATTTATGAATATTAAACAGTCATACACGTATTTTAAGTGCCTGTCACGCGTAACATTTCACAACCTTTACTCCTATATCTGTGTAACAAAAGTATAGAACCCGTCGTCGGATTTTCGTGAAATTTTGTACAACACTTTCATATGACGGCATAATAGAAGGGTCTACGTCATTTTAGATTTGGAAGCCAACTACGCCATGTCCGATAAAAAATCTACAATGTAAAATTCTGTCACAATTGATGTACTATGAGTGACAAAGTGGAAACAGATGACAAATAAGTGATCAAAAAGTTTTCAGTAAGTAACCAAAATATTATGTAATAATCCTTTTGTGATGACAAATTATTCAGCACAACTATTTGAAAAATGGTCAAGTATTTATTTTATTAGAGCATTTTAAAGACGCCAGTTAAAATTGTCCAATGTGTGAATTTAATCCGTCTTGACGTTAAGTATCGAAATTCACGCGTATGAAAAATACCATATCTGATAATGAAAAATAAATAAAATGACTGAAATACGTCTTTTTTGTCATATATCATAATATTACAATGACTTTTGATTTTCACAAGAAATAGGAAAACTGCATAAAAAAATGTCCGCTATACAGAAATGTCCAATGTTACATTTTTCAACCAGAAACGGCATTCAATGTCTTCGCATGGTAGAATGAAATCCAGCATAGCATGTTGAATTGTCCACGAACAAACGAAAGAAAATCATTCTCAAAATGCGTTTTTGACCTACATTGTCTAGTTGAAATTTCTTTGGAATTGACTGTAAAAAGAAAAAATTACAACGTAAAATGCTTGTCCCATACAAATGTCCAATAGTCTTATTTTTGACGTCAAACGTCATTAAAATTTAAAATCTAAAACCATATGGTAAAAATTATACGATCATAAAAAAATAATTCACACAACAGAAAAAAATATGAAAACATTTTAGAAATACGTTTTTTACATTAATTTCAAATTTGTAATTCTTTTTCGATGCACTTCAAAAAACAAAAAAATATACCCGAAAATGCTTGTCCCAAAAAATGTCCAATATTGCACGCTGAACTGTGAACGTCGTCAAATATCAAAATGTCTTGTCGTAATGGAAAAAAAATACCTCACCGATCTTCAAACAATTTGCAAATAACCCCCTCCCCCCTTTACTAACTTAAATATGTGATAAATAAAATAAAATAAAATAAATAAATAAATAAAATGCTTACGTACGTGTACTTTATCTTCAGAAATGAAATTATCAACAAATCTGGATTTAATATGGAACGTAATTTGTTTCTTCTTTCTTCTTTTTGTATGCATGATGTGCTATTTACAACTGCATAATACACGTTTGTCATCTATCTTTATGTGTTTTTCTTTCTTTTTTGGTAGGCAAATTTGGAAAACAAATCTTCTGAAGTTTGAATTCTTTATTCAGAAACAAGCAATGTATAAGTAAAAATTGTCTTTGATATATTTACTTCACATATTTTCAAAGGGCTGTTTATTTTTAATTTCACATTTAAAATAAAACAATGTATTTTTATATTCTCTTGAAACGAAGAAAGGTAAATTTGACAGACGTTTATAATGCAAGTGTAAATTATGACATCCCAAACACACATACAAATAACCTTCATATCGTCCTATATAATAGATTGATTTCATTAACGTTACGTTTGGTAACGCAACACCTTGCGCGACGTCACAGTACTCTAATGTGTTGACTTGTTAGGACGAGTACGAGTTTTCTGATTTTTAAATTAATTGTGACTTTATGTTATTTCCAGATCTATAACAGAAGAAGACGAGACACATCCTCACAATGTGGTTGTTCATCATTCCTTTTTCAGATATATGTCATATAAAGATCTACTGCATAATATGTATTTATAAAACTATTCCATGCTTGTTCAAGTCTATGTGATTTTTATACACATGTGTTCTTTAAGAACTGCTCATCAAATTAATATGTTCCAAGATTATACCGTACATTGTTATTATCAAATTTTATTATTAATTTATGTGTTCTGCAAATGTATTTTATTTACTTTAATTTGTATGCTAAACATTGCCTATTGTTTACCAATGAATCAAAAAACATTATAATTCGCCAATTATGATGAAGATGCAAACGGGGCTTGTTTTAATTATTGATAGTATACATTTTAGATTTTTAATGGAAATGATAACACATGCATGCGCATATTTAAAGTTCAGCTAAAATTAGTTCAAACAAGCAAACACGATTTACACTATGGGCAATATTGCAGAATGAATAAAAAAACGCATTTTAAAACATTTTCTCAAGGAATTTAATTACTTAGCTTTGTAGCTTTATACAATTTATGCAATTGATAATTATCAATATTATATCAATAAAAGGACAATTTTTAGCTTTCTTTACGTTGTTCATATTTCTATCGTTTAACAATTTTCTGATGAATATGGTTATAGCTACTCCACAACCAACATATATTCACAACCCGAAATAATGTCATCTTTATTCTAATGTTACATGAAGTCGTTCTTATAAGGATAGTACAGACATTCCTTGAAGAACCCAAGACAAACATATTTTATCCATAATCAATCAACATAAACAACCACATTTGCATACGCTTAATCCTACCCTAAAAGATTTATCAGTATTAGTAGACAATTATATAATATTCAACAGTATTGGTAGCCATTAGATAAGATTTAACAGTATTGGTAGACCATTAGATAAGATTTAACAGTATTGGTAGACCATTAGATAAATATTGGTAGACCATTAGATAAGTATTGGTAGACCATTAGATAAGTATTGGTAGACCATTACATAAGCTTCAAACAACGCAAATAATAGAATACCCATATGTTTTTTATGTAGAACATCCAGAAATGACGGTTGCTGTGTCTGGCAATACGCATTTGCGAATCATAAAATATATCGAAAATTTCATCACGGGTAATACAAGCTATACAGTCGCCACCATAACTTGGTTGACCATTATGGAATATATCTGTCACGAATGACCACGGATATGTTCCACTTGTCGTAAGCACTTTCCGGTCCTTTCCGCATTCAAGGCTTATCATCGGTTTTGTAACTAGATTAACACGACAGGTGTCACTAGTGGAGTAGGAACTGCTTACCCTTCCGGTTTTAGTGGGGTTCGTGTTACTCGATCTTTAGTTTTATATGTATGTTTTGTAGATCGTTGTTTGTCCTTTTGTACTTTTTCTTTTGGCCATTGTGTTGTCTGTTCTTCTTCGATATACGGATTCTCATTACTCCTTTGGTGTCTTCAAACTCTTCATACGAGCGTTTTCCTGCAAAACTGTTTTTCATTGTTGAAGTAAATTGTCGATTCCAGCAGTACCTGCATATGTATTATATGTCTCAGTTGACACGATATTCCGGGGCGCGATTCCTCTGTTAGCGAGTTGCTGCTAACAAGGAAGCTATTGAATCAAGGGTTCGTCGTGATTAAATTGAAGTGACCATCATGACTTGATTAACCGATACGGAATTTCTGATAACTGTTAACTTTTCTAAACAACAACTTCTACTGTATCATTGAGAACCATTGATTCAGCAGCTTCCTTGTTAGTAGCAAACCTTTATCAAGGGAAATCGCATTGAAAATATAAGCTATGTGTCTACTTGGTGATATATACTGTATGCTACTACTGGAATGAAACACAAAATTAATTTACTGTATTTTAATCAAATTAATACTACAAAGTCTACTTTTAACATTTTTTTTTCGCTATTTGTTTTTGTAAAAATGTAATATATAACCTACCATTATCCATAAATGTGTCAAAACGGCTATATCCTGATTCTTCCCCGTAATGGGAAAATGTCAGGCGAAATAAATATCCCGTGAACATGTAAAAAATTAAATATTGTATAAAGGAAATATTTCAGTTATTTTTAAATCCGTATTATTTTATCATCTATAAGGTACTGACGAGGAATAATCAGGATCATATATAAGATATTGCATGAAGGGAAACAATCGGGATTTTTAAGAGAAAGTTTATGTGATTTAAGCAGCAAAAGTACGTGTCAATCGTATGCTCTACAGGCATAGCTGCAACACGTTACGGTGAGTTGTGAGTACAAACGTTGCACAAATGGTTTGGCATTGAAGACGACAAACATTTGAATGAGGTAATCATTCAATTGGTTAAACCAGATGAGAAGCTTTCCAAAACCAAAAACAATATTCTATCAGTTGAAACTATAATCCTGGATAAAATATCAATGTTCATTATGAATATTTTGTGTAGAAATATTAGAAACACAAATAAACTTTTTGGAAACATTCATGTTATTTTGGTCGGGGATTTTTACCAACTCCCACCTGTTTACAATGAACTCTATACCGATGCAGCCAAATATTGTTTTAGACTACCCTAGTTTGATACTTTTTCCTCGATATAAATCACCTTAAATATAATACACAGACAAGCTGGTCAAAACCTTATTACTTGTATCAATGCACTAGAAATTGGAAATCTTTCTGATGTATTGCATTTATGAAATCTCTAGATAGTCCTCTACACAGCGAGGAAATTTGTGTACACGTATTTGCCAGAAATGTAGACGTTGGTTTGTTTAATTATAATAAATTGCAGAATCTTCCAGGAGAATTAAAGGTGTGTTCATCAGCAGACGAGGGATCTCACCATTATTTCAACAAATGCTTAGCACAAAAAAATAGGATTAAAACTTGGTTGCCCTGTTATGTTAATAAACAAATTGAAATGAGACATTAATAAATGCACCTTTTGTGGAACTCTAGCAAATCTCATAATGTTGATGCAAATTCACAGTTGAACAAAAAAGTAGTATCGGTTACAACATCAAACGTTATTTTTACTGTTCATGATCAAGATTATATTAGCCAAAAGAGTTCAACCTTTGATACTTCTACATTTTCTTAAAACCACTTGAACAAAGAAGTTTCATCTTTGCTCATTGTGATCTATCTTTTGATCTGTGACCCTTTTCATAAGTTTTCACTTTTATAAATTAGCGCCTTTTTGATTTCCCGTACCTTTTATGAACACTCGAACGTTCTTATTTGTGGTGGTGACATTCGGAATTTCCACCACAAAAGACCCCATATTGCCGTTCCTGCGCCATAGGTGCACCATAAGGGTAGCCCATATCATGTCTACTGTACTATTAATCACTTGCAGACAAATGATGCACGAGAAATTACTTTCATCGTTTTCGTAATCCATGGACATTTTGAAATTTATATCATTCGTCCGATGGCATTTTGCACATGGTTAAGAGAAAACAGATTGCTTTTTGACAGCTTAAAATGTCACTGCTGTAAATCATGTGCTTTAAAACAAGTGATTTAATACTACAGACGAGTATTCCTTTCGATGTCGCAGCGGTAACTTATTTGTTATTATTATTATTATTATTATTATTATTATTATTATTATTATTATTATTATATATTATCATTATAAATATCAATTTATTTCTTCTTCAAGGATATTTTTATGATGATTACATTCGTGATCTACCTGTTTTCATAAACATTAGATCCACGCCCTATACGAGTCCGCTAGTAACACAGGAATAGAATAGAGTATAACCACACAATTGGGTTAGCTATGCTAAGGAGATATTCTGTGAATTTGTGTATTCCACGTACAAATATCTAGTATTTGACGGAGATGTCGAAATCGATGAAAGCTGGTTCGGTCGAAAAGTGAAATAAAATAGGGGTAATACCCGAATATGGATATTTGCAATGGTACAACGCAGGTCTAATAAGATAGTAATGTATCCGGTCAAAATACAAGCTGCGCAAACCTTAATACCTTTAATTGAAAGGGATGCATCTCCTGGAAGCCGTATATTTGCAGACAGTTGGACTGCCTACCTACACCTTAATGAATTAGGCTATGAGCATTCTTCAGCAATTGGTAAATCAACTTTCCAACAATCGCATAGAAATGTTAAAACAGGCGAAACTGTTGTATGTACAAGAAACAAAATTGAAGGAACATGACAAATATCTAAAGATCACTTTAGAAGAAGTAAAGGGACACATACGACAAATTGTTATCTATATTTGTATCAAATGATCTGCAGGAACCATATGCAAAATAAATATTTATAATAAATTCTTCCAATCAGTGAAGTCAATATTTCGTCTTTACTGTGATCCTAAATATTCATATCCGATACCGTGATCTCGGAGTTTGACTCCTCTAAGTCATCATATTTCAGGAGAGTGACTCGGGAGGAAAAAGTGTCGTGTGCACCAATGAGCTCATTGGACCGGTCTGCTCCAGGACCTAGTCATATAATAAGTGGTAAATCACAGAGGTCATCTCTACCATCACACAAAGAAATTATGCGCATGAAGACAGTGAAAACGGCAATACACATTTTTTTTATTTTTCTGGAGGGTTTCAAACCTTTAAAAACTAGCAATACAAACAAATACAAATCTTATAGAACAAAACGTCTGATAATCCCTATTCCAAATCTGCATTTCCGCTCGAGTTCCCAAGCAGTGACAGTGAATTCGGGTAGAGGCATGACCTGGTAAGTAGAAAATGTTTACAAATGTATTGATAAACACATGCAACTTCATTTAAGAAAAAACAGTAAATCTGCTTCTTTTCATTATGTATAGTGATGATTGGGACTTCGCTTAAGTTAAAGTTAACAACTTTATACGTTTCACAAGGCTAATTTATATTGTAGCAATATATGTTATATTTCCAAAATGAATGCTCAAGTTAACACACGCAACACACATTCGAGTACCGATAGCAGAATAAAGACAAAAAAGGTACAAACGAATACATTGATGGAACCATTTGCAGGTATGTTCATAACATATTATGGTAGGATTTTAAAAATGATTTGTAAGCAAATAAGCTAGACTTATTCCCCTTTGATCGGGCATGCCTAACAAATAATAATAAAATACAATACAAAACTATTGGAAAGGTTCCGATATCCAATTGAAAAATCGTAGATAGAAACAAAATCTATACCCTGACCCCTGGCACACATATACATGACCGCTCACTTTCCTGCCTCTGAACAGGAACTTAGCGAAAGAAAGCAGTCATGAAAGTGATCACCACACGTGAGTAGAATGCTAACTCTATTCATATATAAAATATGATGAATTGTCTTTCGGGATTTTCCATGGATGTACCCAAATAGATGTGTGTGTGTGTGTGTATATGCTGGAAGTAGAAAAAGGAAACATTAACTTAAATATGTAATTGAACAGGCCATGACGGGAAATAATCGGAATCGGATATGTCGATACCTCTGCTGGTGGACTATTAGTCTCCGAAGGTAGAATCCACCCAATATTCAGAAATCAATGGAAATACAGTAGGGATAATCCTACCAGAAGCTGAATATGGATATTTGCAATGGTACAGCGAAGTTCTAAAAATGATAGTAATGTATACGGTCGACAAACGTCTACGCAAACCTTAATACCTTAGATTGAAAAGCATGTCGCTCCTGGAAGCCGTATATTTGCAGACAGTTTGGCTGCCTATCTATATCTTAATGCATTAGGTTATGAGCATTTTTAGTAACACATAAATCATCTTTCAAACAATCGTACACAAATGTTCAAACGGACCAAACAGAATTGAAGGAGGATAAAAAAAAATATCTAAAGATCACTTTAGAAGAATTAATGGGACACATAATACAAATTGCTACCTACATTTGTATCAAATTATTTGGAGGAACCATGTGCATTATGAAAATATTTATGATAAATTCTTTGAATCAGTGAAGTCAATATTTCGTCTTTACTGTGATCCTAAATATTAATATCCGATACCGTAATCCGGAAGTTTGACACCTCCAAGTTACGCTAATGCAGGAGAGTGGCGGGTGTGTTAGGAGCTCTTTGAATCCGTCTGCTCAAGGACCTAGTCATATAATGAGTGGTAAATCACAGAGGTTATCTCAAGGCACTCTACCACCACGCAAAGAAATTGTACGTATGAAGACAGTGAAAACAGTATTACACATTTCTTTTTTCTGGAGGGTTTCAAACCTTTAAAAACTAGCAGTGGAAAGAAATGCAAATGAAATAGATCAAGACGTCAGAAGGTTCCTGTTCCAAATCTGCAATTGCGATCAAGTTCTCAAGCAGTGAAACTGACTCCGTGTAAAGGCATGACCTGGTATGACAAAATTGTTTACAAATGTATTTATAAACACATGCAAACTATTTAAGAAAAACAGTAAATTTGCTTCTTTTCATTCTTTATAGTGTTGATTGGGACTTCGTTTAAGTTAAAGTTAATAATTGTTTACGTGTCACAAGGCTAATTCATATTGTAGCAATATCTGTTACACTTCCAAAATGAATGCTCAAGTTAACGCAGGCAACACATATTCGAGTACCGATAGCAGAATAAAGACACAAAAGGTACACTCGCTTTGGAAAGACATTTACTGGAGAAGCAAAAACTGGCCAATTTTTATTAGGTTATTCTGGACACCAAACATCAATCATTGGGAGAGATGTTTGAAGGTGGCTTTTGTTTATGTAAATGGGTTAATCTCGGTAAGTTTGAGGAATAGTATAAATTTCAGGGATTAGTTGGAAATGATGCCGTCTATAAACATTTACAAGTGCTGTTTCGTTCATTTCGAAATAGACATTACAAACTTAACGCATGGCATGTCGGAAATAATAGACACGAATACATTGATGGACAAATTTGCAGGTATGTTCATGAAATATTAATGTAGGATTTTACAAAATTAATTGTGAGTAAATAAGTTAGACTTATTCCCCTTTGAACGGGCATGCCTAACAAATAACAATAAAATACAATACAAAACTATTGGAAAAGTTCTAACATCCAATTGAAAAATCGTGGATAGAAACAAAATATATACCTTGGCACACATATACATGACCGCTCACTTTCTGCTTCTGAACAGGCACTTAGAGAAAGGAAGAAGTCATTAACGTGACCACCACACGTGCGTAGAATACTAACTCTATTTATATATAAAATGTGATGATTTGTCTTTCGATTATTTCCATGGATGTACCCAAATAAATGTATGTGTGTGTGTGCGCGTGATTGCATGCGTGTGTGTGTGCTGGAAGTAGAAAAAGGAAACACTAACTTAAATATTTAATTGAACAGTCCATGACGGGAAATAATCTGGATCATATATCGATAGCTCTGCTGGTGGACTATTAGTCTTCGAAGGTATAAAGCACCCAGTAGTCAGAAATCGATGAAAGCCTATTCGGCACAAAAGTGAAATACAATAGGGGTTGTCCTACCAGAAGCCGAATATGGATATGTGCAATGGTACAGCGAAGTTCTAATAAGATAGTAATGTATCCGGTTGACAAAAGGCTACACAAACCTTAATACGTGACTGAAAAGCATGTCGCTCCTGGAAGCCGTATAGTTGCAGACAGTTGGGCTGCCTACCTTCACCTCAATGAATTAGGCTAAGTATTTTTTAGCAACACATAAATCATTTTTCAAACAATCGCATAGAAATGTTCAAACAGGCCAGACAGAATTGAAGGAGCATACAAAAATATCTAAAGATTACATTAGATGAATTAATGGGACACATACGACAAATTGTTAAGACTACTTTGTATCAAATGATTTGGAGGAACCATGTGCATTATGAAAATATTTATGATAAATTCTTTGAACCAGTGAAGTCAATATTTGGTTTTTACTGTGGTCCTAAATATACATATCCGATACCATCATCCCGGAGTTTGACACCTCCATGTCACTATATTTCAGGTGATTGACTCGGGAAGAAAAAGTGTCGGCTGTACCAAGGAGCTCTTTGGACCCGTCTGCTCCAGGACCTAGTCATATGAGTGGTAAATCACAGAGGTCATCTCTACCACCAGGCAAAGAAATTATGCGTATGAAGACAGTGAAAACAGTATTACACATTTATTTTTTTCTGGAGGGTTTCAAACCTTTAAAAACTAGCAGTGGAAAGAAATGCAAATGAAATAGATCAAGACGTCAGAAGGTCCCTGTTCCAAATCTGCAATTGCGTTCAAGTTCTCAAGCAGTGAAAGTGACTTCGTGTAAAGGCATGATCTGGTAATTTAAAATTGTTTACAAATGTATTTATCAACACATGAAAACTATTTAAGAAAAATAATAAGTCTGCTTGTTTTCATTCTTTATAGTGTTCATTGGGACTTCGACTAAGTTAAAGTTAACAACTTTTTACGTGTCACAAGGCTAGTTCATATTGTAGCAATATTTGTTATATTTCCAAAATGAATGCTCAAGTTAACAGAGGAAACACGCATTCGAGTGCCGATACAAGAAAAAAGATACACACGCTTTGAACGACATTCAAGAGCACACTGGAGAAGCAATAATTCTCAATTGTTATTAGGAGGTTATTCTGGACAACAAACATCAATCATTGGGAGAGATGTTTTTAGTGGGGTTCTTGTTACTCGATCTTTATTTTTATATGTATGTTTTGTCGATCGTTGTTTGTCCTTTTGTACTTTTTCTTTTGGTCATTGCGTTGTCTGCTCTTCTTCGATATACGGTTTCTGATTGCCTCTTTGGTATCTTCAAAATCTTCTTTCATTATTTCGAAATAGAAATTAGAAACTTTATCCATGGCATATGAAAAATAATAGACACGAGTACATTGATGGAACCAGTTGCAGATATGTTCATAAAATATTAAGGTAGGATTTTACAAAATGATTTGTAAGTAAATGTTGTTGGTATGTTAAGTTACACTTATTCCCCTTTCATCGCGTATGCCAAACAAATAACAATTACAGATAATACAAAACTATTGGAAAAGTTCCAACATCCAATTGAAAAATCGTGTAAATAAGCAAAATATATACCTTAGCACACATATACATGACCGCTCACTTTCCTGCCTCTGAACAGGCACTTGGCGAAAGAAAGCAGTCATGAAAGTAACCACCACATGTGAGTAGAATGCTAACTCTATTTATATATAAAATGTGATGATTTGTCTTTCGGGATTTTCCATGGAGAGTGCTAGAAACAGAAAATGAAACACTAACTTAAATATTTAATTGAACGGTCCACGACGAGAAATAATCGGGATCATATATCGATAGCTCTGCTGGTGGAGTATTAGTCCCTGAAGGTATCATCCACCCAGTAGTCAAGTGTTTTGACAATGACATGGATTATCAGATATATTTATTATTGTAATTTACAGTTCTTAAATCCTGTAATTATTATTAAAACTAAGGATCTCCTCCCTCAGGCATAGATGACCTTGGCTGATTTTGTTCAATCTCAATTTACTTTATTTTAATAATATTAATGCTACAAATTAAAATAAACTTTTTTATTTTATTTTAATTTGCTTGCAAGAATATAATAGATTACCTAACATTACATAAAACGGTGCTAAAAATAGTATTGGCAAGATCGGATGGTCCAACCTCAGTTTACTGTATTTTAATAAAAATCAATGCTTCAAAATCCACTTGTTTTTAATATAATTTGCTTTTCACTATTTTTTTGTAAACATGTAATATATAACCCAACATTGCACATAAAAATATGTCAATATTATTATCGGCAAGATCCATTGAACCAGAACCATGATAATAACAAGAGAGAAAATGAGCGACGAGTCCTTAATGTCGTTGAAAAGTAACGGCCATGGAAGATATATCTTCAAGAACTTCAAAGGTTATCCGTGGGAATCTTTGTGATATGCGTGAACAAAACTTGCGACCAACAGATAAACAAAGGCACAGGACAAGCACTATATCGGGAAAGAAGAAAAACATATCCAGATAATCCTAAAGCCTGAAATGAGTATGTGACGCTCTTGTAGTTGTTGACGTAAAACCAACAAAATGAATAAATTTTTAATGTTAGCGATGTGGAAAATGGTATCATTTTGATATTATCATCAACCTTGAGTGTTCAGATGTAACCGATATATTTATGGATAAAACTTTCAAAATATGTCCAAAATTCTTCCAGGAACTGTATACCATACATGGATTTAAAGAACGGAAATTATGTGTTTCGTTGACATAAATTAAAAGTAAGAATTGTACGGTACTTAGACAACACATTGTTTGATTCGCTATGGATACAATACATACCTGCATATGTAGTATATTTTTGACATTCAAGTAGCATGGTAATCGTCGCCTAAATAAGCCAAATTACAATGTACTATATAGCATAGATACATATCAATTAAGATGGAAAATAATAATTATTGATATAATATATTTTATATATACTTCTATTAAAAATATTTATTTTATATTCTAATTATTAAGAATAAAGTAAAAATAGGAATCGTGTGGTACTCGAACAACAAATGGTGTTTCATTCGCTATGGATACCTGGGCCTATACAGGTAATATATTTTTGACATTCAAGTAAATAGGAAAAGGACTACAATACGGGAGTTCGGAGTTAGAAAGTCTTTTGTGAAGGAGGTAAAATAGTACTGTTATATTTCCCGGTGTTGAACGTTTATTCAAAATGGCGAGTTTTACTCTGTATTAAGTTCTTTTGAATTGAACATTGATGCAGGAAAATATATAAAAAATAATACCCACAGATATTTTGTGGCTAGATGAAAGGAGACGGACGCCCCTTCAAGCCGAAGAAGCTCTCGGTCCCATTTTTATACCTCGGGTTATAGAAATGGGACCGAGAGCTTCTTCGGCTTGAAGGGGCGTCCGTCGGTTGTGCGGGATGTAGAAATTCACAACCAACCCGTCCTGCGGATGAGACGTAAATAAAACCGAGGTCCCGTGCTGAGAGATTGCCACCCTCTCCGAACGTTAAAGAACCCAGTGTAACAGCTCATTATGAGCATTATGCTCATGATGAATGGTCCATAATCAAATGACAGTTCGTGATTTTTTTGCTATTGCAAAAGTCATTTTGACAGTCACTTACAAAAGAAACATATCATTGCGTAAAACACATCTTCCTCGACTATATCGTGTCGACCAGGATTGCTAGGCAACTGAGTATATATAAATATCAGGTGAATTGCTAGTCGAACATATTTAGCTGCGAATTGGGTGTCGAATTATATTTAAAAAAAGGTTTTCAAGACATCTAAAAGAAATCGGAAGATGCTATTCCAAGGACAGCAATTATCATGACCAAAACAGAAGGGACACAAAGACAATGGTCGACCAAATACAACACAAACAATTAACAATTGATTAACACGAACACGGCTGAGCGATGATGTGAACTCGTGTGCTCCGTAGGGGGTAAGAAAGTATTACATGTACTTGTTTTATGAGTGGCAGTTGTCGACACGAACATCATGTGATATATAAATCTTGTTAAACACCTGTATTCGTAAATAAACACGGATAACATAGATAAAGCATGAACACTTATAACAACAAACTGGAGTAAAAAAGAACATAATATCGTTTTTAAGCAGAAATCGTAGTGGACATCACTTGTGTATTAATGTATAGCAAGGTTGTTTTTTTTTATATAAACGTACTTGTATTTTTTTCTGCTCTAGTAGATAACAATTTGCATAGATAATTTAAATTGTGATGCGATTTGTCTTGAGAAGTGTTTGAAGATACCAAAGGGGTAATCAGAATCTGAATATTGAAGAACAGACAACACAATGGCCAAAATAAAAAGTACAAAGGGACAAACAAAAACCGGGGGTGAACTCAGGTGCTCCGGAAGGGTAGGAAGTTTCTGTTCCACTAGTGGCACCCGTCGTGTTAATCTAGTTACAAACCCGACGATGTAATGATTGAGGAAAGGACCGGTTTTCGAGTATTTCAAGTTCAATGGGATAGATGCGATCAACGAAATCACCAAACCTAGAATTATTTAGTGAAAGGACATCGTCTATATAGCAGAACGTGAAATTAAAGGATCGGGCCAGCTTCTTTTCGTTTTTCTTGAGAAGCCACGTTGGAAAACATGTCCACCAAAAGATAACACATATGTTGTCAATCAAAAACTCGAGCATGCTGATGATATCAGTTTCAGAGAATTTGTGGTAGATGACGCACATGATAACTTAAAGTCAACATTGTATGAGCATATTATCCACGTACAACACAAAAGGTGTTTATGATTTACTTATCTGTTATCTCAAAGACGGACGATATAGACAACGGTAAATATAAAGTTAAAAGTAGTTCAAGATATCTGTTACTGTATAGTTAGAATAATTATTTATGAAGACAAAATATGTAGCTTATACTGCTGAATTGTTCTAATGATACGATTAAAGAGCTGAGACGTTTTCAGATACCAAAAGGAGATAATCAGAAGGACGACCGACAATACCATGGACAAAAAAGAGACAAAGGGACAAAATATGATCTACAAAACACTACACAGAAAACTAAAGATTGAGCAACATGAACCCAACTAAAAACCGGGGGTGGTCTCAGGTGCTCAAAGTGTACATTGTATGTTGGCTTCTGGAGAAGATTAACAATATAACTGTACTCTTCAAGTATGCACGCTGTGACATTAATTTACTGTTTAACTTTTAAGCATTGCATATTATTTTGACTTCAACTTCAATGTATTATGGAGAAGATGTATCTGAATACGAATATTGCTCAACCTGTCAATTATTTTACTCGGTTTTATGTGTACGTCTTCTCTTGTAATGTACTACATTTTGTATATGCTTTTAGTACATAACATATGAAAATGCTTTATTTTGATTGCATGATTAGTGTTTACTATTTTTGAGCAGCCTATGCTTAATCTTGGCAACGGGTGACTGTACCTAGGGCGGGGACTATATAATTTAAAACGGGTTTCCACGGAGACTATGCCTGTGGAATAGATTTTCCCGCGTTATTTTATATATTTTAAGCAATATTTACCTCCGTTTACATAGAAGGCGCTGTAGTCTGTTTATCGTTTGCTGTCAACATGAGGAGCTTTAGCAATGTAAATGCCGACGAAGCAGAATCGATCGGTATGAAACATTATTATCCTCATATAATGTTGTCTGATGAGGTATAGTGCCCGAGCCGTTGCTTCAGTCACTATGCCACACCAGACAACACAATATGAAACCTGTTCCCCAGGGAGTAGACAATAAAACAATACTCTTCTAGCTCAGGAAAGTAATTTATAGAATTTCTTAGCACCACATTATAACTGAAATATTGCTAAAGTTGGCGCTAAACACCAATCAAGTAGCATCAACATACTCTAATACAATATGTTCCTGGTAGTATAATGGTAGTACGACTATTATCTAATAGTAAGTTGGGGTTCGATTCCTCGCCAGGAATACAAAACAGTCCGCTTGTGTACTTTTTTCTATGTACAACCTTTGCACAATTCCAATGAAAAACGTACTATTTAATCTTGACGTTTAGAATGCTACATATTACCTCGCATTCAACTTCCATCGTATACGCGTCGCGATATAGCTGAAATACTGCTTGGCGTTAAACACTATTCTATCAATCAATCCATCGTGTACTTATCATTACTACAGAAAATAACACCAGCTAACTATACTCACACATCACATTATTGACATGTCATATGATTGTACATATCTATGTACGAGACTCATGTTTTGCTGTTTGATTTTACTAGCAATCTGTGATGTCCAGTCGTGACACTTGATGACGGTTTATAAAAGGTCACATCACAAGTTTATTGTACATTGTACCTCGTGGATTACTCCTCATATGAGAAAGAAAGCATACAGAACTTTGTTGTGTACCAATATGTATAATCGTTTGATAAAAATAAAAAAAAATAACTTGTATTAAGCCCCGTGTGGGTCCTGGTGTACCACGAATAGACCTAGAGCACCCTCTTGCTTGTAGAAGATGGCAAACTAAATGAGGTAACACGTTTACCGTGTGTTGCGATCTATGATTGTGGAGGACGGGATCCTGGTGGTTGAAGCACACCGCCTGCCATCGACATTTTCGCTGCCGATCATAAAGCAGCTTCTTTTTGTAATACTGTAAATACAGTCGCCACTCTTCATGTTGTATCTTCCACTTTTTTCGACAACACAGTCGCCACGAAGAAAAGACTGCGTTGTCAACGGGTTAACGCAACCAATCCTGGCCGGCAACCGAGAACACCGTGTTTCTGACTCTTCCCTTTGTCACATGAAGACGAACGTCATCCACCGCCGATAAACTGGTTGTCCAGGAAGCCAACACGGTATATATTCAGGATTTGCAAATTCCCTTGTCTAAATCTCCAGAGATTAATTGGCGCTGTTGGATTTTTGAAATGGACTATATATTATACTAATTACAAACTATTCTTGAAAATGGTCTTTGGTATAGATTTATATATTTATGCAAGTTGGTCGTCCTTTAGATATTAAGCCATGTGTATCAGTAACACCACACATAAACAATCATGATTATGTTGGTCTTTCTTTCTATATTAAACCTTGTGTATCAGTAGCACCTCACATGAACAATCGTGATTATGTTGGATGTCCTTTAGATATTAAACCTTGTGTATCAGTAACACCTCATATAAACAATCATGATTATGTTGGTCGTTCTTTAGATATTAAACGTTGTGCATCAGTAACACCTTACATGAACAATCATGATTATGGTGGTCGTCCTTTATATATTAAACCTTGTGTATCAGTAGCACCTCACATAAACAATCATGATTATGTTGGTCGTCCTTTAGATATTAAACCTGGTGTATCAGTAACACCTCACATAAACAATCATGATTATGTTGGTCATGCTTTAGATATTAAACCTTGTGTATCAGTAACATCTCACATATGCAATCATGATTATGTTGGTCGTCCTTTAGATATTAAACCTGGTGTATCAGTAACACCTCACATAAACAATCATGATTATGTTGGTCGTTCTTTAGATATTAAACCTTGTGTATCAGTAACACCTCACATAAACAATCAAGATTATGTTGGTCGTCCTTTAGATATTAAACCTTGTGTATCAGTAACACCTCACATAAACAATCATGATTATGTTGGTCGTCCTTTAGATATTAAACATTGCGTATCAGTAGTACCTCACATTAACAGTCATGATTATGTTGGTCGTCCTTTAGATATTAAACCTTGTGTATCAGTAATAACACCTCACATAAACAAATAAACAATCATAATTATATGGAGACTGAAATAGAAGAAGGAAATTATACATTTATGAAAGAGTATTTGTCTGAAATCAGAGAAAACGTAAATGAACTAGAGCGCATACAAAGGTTAAATGAAAGCAAAGCCAAACAAATATTAAGTTTAGAAAACATTAAAGATATTCCCAAAATGATAACTTTTGGACAGGTCTCCCGAACTATGAGACATTTTACGCACTATATCATTTTTTTAAAGAAAAGAGTTACACATTTGCGGTATTGGAAAGGGGATATAGGTATGCCACACATATTCACTGAGAAGCAAAGGGGTCCAGAACGAAAATTAGCATTAATTGAAAAATTCTTTCTCACAATGGTTCGTTTGAAAGTAGTTTTATTGGTGGAAGATTTGGCAGTTAGATTTTCGATTTCTATTGGATCGGTTTCCTCCATTTTTAATTCGTGGGTAAATCTAATGTAAGTTGATCTGAAAGAACTGTTGTGACAGAAAATCAATCAAAAGCCAGGAGGAATTTTGATGACGTCCGGGTAATCTTAGATTGCACAGAGATTTTTGTACAAAACATATCCAAATTAGATCCAAGGAAACATATATTCAAATTATAAACATCATAATATATTCAAGTTTCTGGTTGGGGTCAGTCCACAGATGGAAATACGTGAGCAGAATGTATTGTGGTCGTGCATCTGATAAATTTATCACCTTTGATTCAGAGGATCTACTTTAAAATTTAGAGAGCAGTACAAGTTCAGTTATGGCTAACAGAGGGTTTATAATAAGTGGAATATTAAACGACATGGATATCAAGCTTCACATGTCATCATTTAAGGGGACACAGAGAACACAACTGACAAGTTCAAAGATTATTAGGTCTGAGAACATTTCCAAAGTAAGAATCCATGTTGAAAGAGCAATCCAGAGAATCAAAACATTCCACATATTAGATTAGACAAATTATCTATGAAGGATATTGCAGAACAAATATTTACAGTCTATGCTTATTTGGTGAAATTTCAAAGCCCTATTATCAAAACGTAGCAATACAATATACATGTATTAATGAACAGCTTTGTAAAGTGCATCATGATATAAGCTACTGTCACAGAAAATGCAAATATTTACTGATGGATGTAGATATGTATCAGCTATACCAAATTGATTCAAAGTGTTTCAGGTTTCTGTGCATGGGAAAATTATGTTAAGTCTTGAATTTTTCAAGACTGCAAAGGTAATGTGGCATTCCAAATGTTTTTCATTAATTAATACCATTAGGACAAAGCCTCTTAATTTTTAGAACTTGTTAATACAAAATATTCATTCATAAAAAAATTTAAATTTGGGGCTGCGAAATCCAAAGAATTCATGATGAATCTTGTAACTTCTTACAAAAACCCATTTGTTAATCTTAACATGTCACTATTTGGGTGAACTGGCCTACATTTAAGACAAACATGAATGTTGTTTTCATAGTTGTTGTAGAACTTCCTAAATCCCTCACAAAATCAATGGTATCTGGTATATTTCTGACACAAAAGGTTTGCACCACAAACCAACATCCTTCCTTTCACTTCTGAGTAAGTTGGACTCTTGTGATCCTTACAATAAGCAGCACAGCCTAAATTCCATTTTGCTCATTGTCTGCAAATTAAAAAAAAAATAAAACAAATTGAACTAAAAACCTATATATTTATACAAATAACTGACAGCATAGTTTCAAGCTTAAATTTTTCTGGAAATGCCTGTGCCAGGTCAGGGTCATAATGGTTTTCAGTTATTCGAGTAGTTAACTCTTGATTTTGTCAGTTTTTGGACGATGGCTTTTTACCTTTCCTTTCGGACAATTGACTTAGTGTTCAGTATTTTTTTATTTACCATTAGTTCTTGTGCAAGACTCCTGCATTGTCTATAAAAAAGTATCAGCGAGGTTGTATTCCATACTTGTAAATACTGAATCCATTCCGAAGTTGAAGTGCAGTTGCAAGCCAAAGCAGTCTAAAAGAAGCTCAAGATGTAACTAAAGTTATTGATTTTGCTCAGGTGTCTAGATCTCACAACAAGAGTGGATACAAGAAACGGTGGCTCACAGGCTCTTTATATCATTTTACTTGTCCGAGAATGAGTTTGAAAGGCTGTCATCAAGGTCTTCCTTCTTTTCCTCAATTGTTGCATGAAAGTTAGTCACATTGTCAACATTTTCAGAGATTTTCGAGTCCAGCTGTTTTCTTCAGGTGTCCTGTAAGTATTTCTGTGACAACAACGGTTTCAAAGAATTGTTTTAATTTTGGTAGCAGAGACTTACAGCAGTATTGGTAAATCTATAAAGCCTAATTTGGTCCAAATAATTAAAGTGGCACCTTTTTCCTCACTACATGCTAAATGTGTCATCACTTGTTCATAGTATCCATATTTATGGGCACATACTAGTTCTAATTTACTATTTATTCCCAGCTTAACGTAATCAATTTTACTCTCTAAAACAGCCTGCTTTGGTTCCATGCAGGTCTAACCACTTCGACTGCTCTATGTGTATCCTCAAACCTTTTCAAATAAGCTGAAAGAGCAGTCGCTTCATCCTTTAAACCCCATTGCTTAGCTGGTAGAGTTGAAATATCTTTATTTTCATACATTATGATGTCACAAAGAAGTAATCTGCTTGGTTGATTTACACTGCTATTTGTCATAACACGGTAGGCTTTACTAGCTGTTATTGTTCCTGGAAATACATATAAAAAAATACTTTCATAATTTAATTCTCTTAATTTTGTTAATAATCAAAAAGATATGTTATTGGCAGACAAAATTCTCTCTCCAAAAAACAGGCTTTTGATGTAAGATATTCCTTGCTATTTTCTCCCAATAATTTTAAGATGAGGCAAAAATTATTGTATTTAAGTTTCTGGTGAAGGCACAGGGTAATTCCCTCCGTTTGCACCAGCTATATTATAAACTACTTGTACTAATCACAAAGCACAGAATGTGAGTATTTTGAGAAACATTGATGTATTTTTACGAGAACGAGTAATTTAATTGTCATACCCTGGGTGGGAATTGAACCCACATACCAGAAACAACAAGTAATTAGTTTACTTTTTTGAGAGAAAACAATATATAAACAAATGTATTTACCTGTTTAAGATCTTCATATTGATCTTCACAACCCCTGCACATTCAGTGAACTGATGTAAAGTTACAGATATTTTTCTAATTTAATCAACTGGATTTTCAAAATTTGGGTACTCTAACGTTATGACATCTGGGAGAGTGTGCCCCCTGTAAAATAAACTACTTGTGTTAAATTGTTTTTTGTTTTTTGTTTTTTTCTAGACAAAAGCTCCTTCTTCCAATAAAGTATTAACCCAACTGTACATGCACAAAATCCACCATATGGTTCCCCAGTTTGTTTGTGGAGAATTACATGTAGGTGTTTATTCTTGGCCTATATGAAATATCTTTGTCTTTGTACATCATGATGTCACATAGAAGTGATATGCTTGGTTGATGTCCAGTTATACTGCTATTCCTCATAACATGGTAGGCTTTACTAGCAGTTATTGTTCCTGAAAATAAATATTTCAAATACGTTCATAACTTCATTCTCTTAATTTTATGAATTAAAAAGAAGGGATGTTATTGCCAGAGACAAAATCCTCTCTTCAGGAAACGGGCTTTTGATGTAAGATATTTTTTGCTATTTTTCCCCAATAGTTTTAAGATGAGGCAAAGCTTAATTGTATTTAATTTCTGGTGGAGGCACAGGGTAATTTCCTTCGTTTGCACCAGCTATATTATAAACTACTTGTACTAATCATAAAGTACAGCATATGAGTATTTTGAGATACATTGCTGTATTTTTTTGAGTACAAGTAATTTAATTTTCATACCCTGTGTGGGAATCGAACCCACATACCAGAAACAGCAAGTAATTAGTTTACTTTTTGAGAGAAAAAAATATATAAACAAATTAATTTACCGGTTTAAGATCTTCATATTGATCTTTATAACCCCTCCACATTCAGTGAACTGATGTAAAGTTACAGATAGTTTTCTAATTTACTCAACTGAATTTTCAAAATTTGGGTACTCTATCGCTATGATATCTGGGAGAGTGTGTCACCTGTAAAATAAACTACTTGTGTTAAATTGTTTTTTGTTTTTTGTTTATTTTTTTCTAGACAAAGCTGCTTCTTCCAATAATATATTAACCCAACTGTACATGTACAAAATCCACCATATGGTTTCCCAGTTTGTTTGTGGAGAATTACATGTAGGTGTTTATTCTTGGCCTAGATGAAATATCTTTGTTTTTGTACATCATGATGTCACATAGAAGTGATATGCTTGGTTGATATCCAGTTATACTGCTATTCATCATAGCATGGTATGCTTTACTAGCAGTTATTGTTCCTGAAATTACATATTACAAATACCTTCATAACTTCATTCTCTTAATTTTATGAATTAAAAAGAAGCGATGTTATTGCCAGAGACAAAATCCTCTCTTCAGGAAACGGGCCTTTGATGTAAGATATTTTTTGCTATTTTTCCCCAATAGTTTTAAAATGAGGCAAAGCTTAATTGTATTTAATTTCTGGTGGAGGCACAGGGTAATTGCCTCCGTTTGCACCAGCTATATTATAAACTACTTGTACTAACCATAAAGTACAGCATATGAGTATTTTGAGATACATTGCTGTATTTTTTCGAGTACAAGTAATTCAATTGGCATACCATGGGTGGGAATCGAACCCACATACCAGAAACAGCAAGTAATTAGTTTACTTTTTTGAGAGAAAACAACATATAAACAAATGAATTTACCGGTTTAAGATCTTCATATTGATCTTCACACCCCCTCCACATTCAGTGAACTGATGTAAAGTTACAGATATTTTTTTCTAATTTAATCAACTGGATTTTCAGAATTTGGGTACTCTTAGCGTTATGACATCTGAGAGAGTGTGCCCACATGTAAAATAAACTATTTGTGTTAAATTGTTTTTTGTCTTTTGTTTTGTTTTTTTCTAGACAAAGCTGCTTCTTCCAATAAAATATTAACCCAATTGTACATGTACAAAATCCACCATATGGTTACCCAGTTTGTTTGTGGAGAATTACATGTAGGTGTTTATTCTTGGCCTATATGAAATATCTTTGTTTTTGTACATCATGATGTCACATAGAAGTGATATGCTTGGTTGATATCCAGTTATACTGCTATTCATCATAACATGGTAGGCTTTACTTGCAGTTATTGTTCCTGAAAATACATATTACAAATATGTTCATAACTTCATTCTCTTTATTTTATGAATTAAAAAGAAGGAATGTTATTGCCAGAGACAAAATCCTCTCTTCAGGAAACGGGCCTTTGATGTAAGATATGTTTTGCTATTTTTCCCCAATGGTTTGAAGATGAGGCAAAGCTTAATTGTATTTAATTTCTGGTGGAGGCACAGGGTAATTCCCTCCGTTTGCACCAGCTATATTATAACCTACTTGTACTAACCATAAAGTACACCATATGAGTATTTTGAGATACATTGCTGTATTTTTTCGAGTACAAGTAATTCAATTGGCATACCATGGGGGGGAATCGAACCCACATACAAGAAACAGCAAGTAATTAGTTTACTTTTTTGAGAGAAAAAAATATATAAACAAATGAATTTACCGATTTAAGATCTTCATATTGATCTTCACACCCCCTCCACATTCAGTGAACTGATGTAAAGTTACATATAGATTTCTAATTTAATCAACTGGATTTTCAAAATTTGGGTACTCTAACGTTATGACATCTGGGAGAGTGTGCCACCTGTAAAATAAACTATTTGTGTTAAATTGTTTTTTGTGTTTTGTTTATTTTTTTCTAGACAAAGCTGCTTCTTCCAATAATATATTAACCCAACTGTACATGTACAAAATCCACAATATGGTTTCCCAGTTTGTTTGTGGAGAATTACATGTAGGTGTTTATTCTTGGCCTAGATGAAATATCTTTGTTTTTGTACATCATGATGTCACATAGAAGTGATATGCTTGGCTGATATCCAGTTATACTGCTATTCATCATAACATGGTAGGCTTTACTAGCAGTTATTGTTCCTGAAAATACATATTACAAATACGTTCATAACTTCATTCTCTTAATTTTATGAATTAAAAAGAAGGGATGCTATTGCCAGAGACACAATCCTCTCTTCAGGAAACGGGCTTTTGATGTAAGATATTTTTTGCTATTTTCCCCCAATAGTTTTAAGATGAGGCAAAGCTTAATTGTATTTAGTTTCTGGTGGAGGCACAGGGTAATTCCCTCCGTTTGCACCAGCTATATTATAAACTACTTGTACTAATCATAAAGTACAGCATATGAGTATTTTGAGATACATTGCTCTATTTTTTCGAGTACAAGTAATCTAATTGTCATACCATGGGTGGGAATCGAACCCACATACCAGAAATAGCAAGTAATTAGTTTACTTTTTTGAGAGAAAACAATATATAAACAAATGAATTTACCGGTTTAAAATCTTCATATTGATCTTCACACCCCCTCCACATTCAGTGAACTGATGTAAAGTTACAGATATTTTTTTCTAATTTATTCAACTGGATTCTCAAAATTTGGGTACTCTAACGTTATGACATCTGGGAGAGTGTGCCCACATGTACAATAAACTACTTGTGTTAAATTATTTTTTGTTTTTTGTTTTTTTCTAGACAAAGTTGCTTCTTCCAATAAAATATTAACCCAACTGTAGATGACCAAAATCCACAATATGGTTCCCCAGTTTGTTTGTGGAGAATTACATGTAGGTGTTTATTCTTGGCCTAGATGAAATATCTTTGTTCTTGTACATCATGATGTCACATAGAAGTGATATGCTTGGTTGATATCCAGTTATACTGCTATTCATCATAACATGGTAGGCTTTACTAGCAGTTATTGTTCCTGAAAATACATATTACAAATACGTTCAAAACTTCATTCTCTTAATTTTATGAATTAAAAAGAAGGGATGTTATTGCCAGAGACAAAATCCTCTCTTCAGGAAACGGGCTTTTGATGTAAGATAGTTTTTGCTATTTTTCCCCAATAGTTTTAAGATGAGGCAAAGCTTAATTGTATTTAATTTCTGGTGGAGGCACAGGGTAATTCTCTCCGTTTGCACCAGCTATATTATAAACTACTTGTACTAATCATAAAGTACAGCATATGAGTATTTTGAGATACATTGCTGTATTTTTTCGAGTACAAGTAATTCAATTGTCATACCCTGGGTGAGAATCGAACCCACATACCAGAAACAGCAAGTAATTAGTTTACTTTTTTGAGAGAAAACAATATATAAACAAATGAATTTACCGGTTTAAGATCTTCATATTGATCTTCACACCCCCTCCACATTCAGTGAACTGATGTAAAGTTACAGGTAGGTTTCTAATTTATTCAACTGGATTTTCAAAATTTGGGTACTCTAACGTTATGACATCTGGGAGAGTGTGCCACCTGTAAAATAAACTACTTGTGTTAAATTGTTTTTTGTTTTTTGTTTATTTTTTTCTAGACAAAGCTGCTTCTTCCAATAATATATTAACCCAACTGTACATGTACAAAATCCACCATATGGTTTCCCAGTTTGTTTGTGGAGAATTACATGTAGGTGTTTATTCTTGGCCCAGATGAAATATCTTTGTTTTTGTACATCATGATGTCACATAGAAGTGATATGCTTGGTTGATATCCAGTTATACTGCTATTCATCATAACATGGTAGGCTTTACTAGCAGTTATTGTTCCTGAAAATACATATTACAAATACCTTCATAACTTCATTCTCTTAATTTTATGAATTAAAAAGAAGGGATGTTATTGCCAGAGACAAAATCCTCTCTTCAGGAAACGGTCTTTTGATGTAAGATATTTTTTGCTCTTTTTCCCCAATAGTCTTAAGATGAGGCAAATCTTGATTGTATTTAATTTCTGGTGGATGCACAGGGTTATTCCCTCTGTTTGCACCAGCTATATTATAAACTACTTGTACTAATCATAAAGTACAGCATATGAGTATTTTGAGATACATTGCTGTATTTTTTCGAGTACAAGTAATTTAATTGTCATACCATGGGTGGGAATCGAACCCACATACCAGAAACAGCAAGTAATTAGTTTACTTTTTTGAGAGAAAACAATATATAAACAAATGAATTTACCGGTTTAAAATCTTCATATTGATCTTCACACCCCCTCCACATTCAGTGAACTGATGTAAAGTTACAGATATTTATTTCTAATTTAATCAACTGGATTTTCAAACTTTGGGTACTCTAACGTTATGACATCTGTGAGAGTGTGCCCACATGTACAATAAACTACTTGTGTTAAATTATTTTTTGTTTTTTGTTTTTTTCTAGACAAAGTTGCTTCTTCCAATAAAATATTAACCCAACTGTAGATGACCAAAATCCACAATATGGTTCCCCAGTTTGTTTGGGGGGAATTACATGTAGGTGTTTATTCTTGGCCTAGATGAAATATCTTTGTTCTTGTACATCATGATATCACATAGAAGTGATATGCTTGGTTGATATCCAGTTATACTGCTATTCATCATAACATGGTAGGCTTTACTAGCAGTTATTGTTCCTGAAAATACATATTACAAATACGTTCATAACTTCATTCTCTTAATTTTATGAATTAAAAAGAAGGGATGTTATTGCCAGGGATAAAATCCTCTCTTCGGGAAACGGGCTTTTGATGTAAGATATTTTTTGCTATTTTTCCCCAATAGTTTTAAGATGAGGCAAAGCTTAATTGTATTTAATTTCTGGTGGAGGCACAGGGTAATTCCCTCCGTTTGCACCAGCTATATTATAAACTACTTGTACTAATCATAAAGTACAGCATATGAGTATTTTGAGATACATTGCTCTATTTTTTCGAGTACAAGTAATTTAATTGTCATACAATGGGTGGGAATCGAACCCACATACCAGAAATAGCAAGTAATTAGTTTACTTTTTTGAGAGAAAACAATATATAAACAAATGAATTTACCGGTTTAAAATCTTCATATTGATCTTCACACCCCCTCCACATTCAGTGAACTGATGTAAAGTTACAGATATTTTTTTCTAATTTAATCAACTGGATTTTCAAAATTTGGGTACTCTAACGTTATGACATCTGGGAGAGTGTGCCCACCTTTAAAATAAACTACTTGTGTTAAATTATTTTTTGCTTTTTGTTTTTTTCTAGACAAAGTTGCTTCTTCCAATAAAATATTAACCCAACTGTAGATGACCAAAATCCACAATATGGTTCCCCAGTTTGTTTGTGGAGAATTACATGTAGGTGTTTATTCTTGGCCTAGATGAAATATCTTTGTTCTTGTACATCATGATGTCACATAGAAGTGATATGCTTGGTTGATATCCAGTTATACTGCTATTCATCATAACATGGTAGGCTTTACTTGCAGTTATTGTTCCTGAAAATACATATTACAAATACGTTCATAACTTCATTCTCTTAATTTTATGAATTAAAAAGAAGGGATGTTATTGCCAGAGATAAAATCCTCTCTTCGGGAAACGGGCTTTTGATGTAAGATATTTTTTGCTATTTTTCCCCAATAGTTTTCAGATGAGGCAAAGCTTAATTGTATTTAATTTCTGGTGGAGGCACAGGGTAATTCCCTCCGTTTGCACCAGCTATATTATAAACTACTTGTACTAATCATAAAGTACAGCATATGAGTATTTTGATATACATTGCTGTATTTTTTCGAGTACAAGTAATTCAATTGTCATACCCTGGGTGAGAATCGAACCCACATACCAGAAACAGCAAGTAATTAGTTTACTTTTTTGAGAGAAAAAAATATATAAACAAATGAATTTACCGGTTTAAGATCTTCATATTGATCTTCACACCCCCTCCACATTCAGTGAACTGATGTAAAGTTACAGATAGGTTTCTAATTTAATCAACTGGATTTTCAAAATTTGGAGACTCTAACGTTATGACATCTGGGAGAGTGTGCCACCTGTAAAATAAACTACTTGTGTTAAAGTGTTTTTTGTTTTTTGTTTATTTTTTTCTAGACAAAGCTGCTTCTTCCTATAATATATTAACTCAACTGTACATGTACAAAATCCACCATATGGTTCCTCAGTTTGTTTGTGGAGAATTATATGTAGGTGTTTATTCTTGGCCTAGATGAAATATCTTTGTTTTGGTACATCATGATGTCACACAGAAGTGATATGCTTGGTTGATATCCAGTTATACTGCTATTCATCATAACATGGTAGGCTTTACTAGCAGTTATTGTTCCTGAAAATACATATTACAAATACCTTCATAACTTCATTCTCTTAATTTTATGAATTAAAAAGAAGGGATGCTATTGCCAGAGACACAATCCTCTCTTCAGGAAACGGGCTTTTGATGTAAGGTATTTTTTGCTATTTTTCACCAATAGTTTTAAGATGAGGCAAAGCTTAATTGTATTTAGTTTCTGGTGGAGGCACAGGGTAATTCCCTCCGTTTGCACCAGCTATATTATAAACTACTTGTACTAATCATAAAGTACAGCATATGAGTATTTTGAGATACATTGCTCTATTTTTTCGAGTACAAGTAATTTAATTGTCATACAATGGGTGGGAATCGAACCCACATACCAGAAACAGCAAGTAATTAGTTTACTTTTTTGAGAGAAAACAATATATAAACAAATGAATTTACCTGTTTAAAATCTTCATATTGATCTTCACACCCCCTCCACATTCAGTGAACTGATGTAAAGTTACAGATATTTTTTCTAATTTAATCAACTGGATTTTCAAAATTTGGGTACTCTAACGTTATGACATCTGGGAGAGTGTGCCCACCTGTAAAATAAACTACTTGTGTTAAATTATTTTTTGCTTTTTGTTTTTTTCTAGACAAAGTTGCTTCTTCCAATAAAATATTAACCCAACTGTAGATGACCAAAATCCACAATATGGTTCCCCAGTTTGTTTGTGGAGAATTACATGTAGGTGTTTATTCTTGGCCTAGATGAAATATCTTTGTTCTTGTACATCATGATGTCACATAGAAGTGATATGCTTGGTTGATATCCAGTTATACTGCTATTCATCATAACATGGTAGGCTTTACTTGCAGTTATTGTTCCTGAAAATACATATTACAAATACGTTCATAACTTCATTCTCTTAATTTTATGAATTAAAAAGAAGGGATGTTATTGCCAGAGATAAAATCCTCTCTTCGGGAAACGGGCTTTTGATGTAAGATATTTTTTGCTATTTTTCCCCAATAGTTTTAAGATGAGGCAAAGCTTAATTGTATTTAATTTCTGGTGGAGGCACAGGGTAATTCCCTCCGTTTGCACCAGCTATATTATAAACAACTTGTACTAATCATAAAGTACAGCATATGAGTATTTTGATATACATTGCTGTATTTTTTCGAGTACAAGTAATTCAATTGTCATACCCTGGGTGAGAATCGAACCCACATACAAGAAACAGCAAGTAATTAGTTTACTTTTTTGAGAGAAAAAAATATATAAACAAATGAATTTACCGGTTTACGATCTTCATATTGATCTTCACACCCCCTCCACATTCAGTGAACTGATGTAAAGTTACAGATAGGTTTCTAATTTAATCAACTGGATTTTCAAAATTTGGGTACTCTAACGTTATGACATCTGGGAGAGTGTGCCACCTGTAAAATAAACTACTTGTGTTAAAGTGTTTTTTGTTTTTTGTTTATTTTTTTCTAGACAAAGCTGCTTCTTCCTATAATATATTAACTCAACTGTACATGTACAAAATCCACCATATGGTTCCCCAGTTTGTTTGTGGAGAATTACATGTAGGTGTTTATTCTTGGCCTAGATGAAATATCTTTGTTTTTGTACATCATGATGTCACACAGAAGTGATATGCTTGGTTGATATCCAGTTATACTGCTATTCATCATAACATGGTAGGCTTTACTAGCAGCTATTGTTCCTGAAAATGCATATTACAAATACCTTCATAACTTCATTCTCTTAATTTTATGAATTAAAAAGAAGGGATGCTATTGCCAGAGACACAATCCTCTCTTCAGGAAACGGGCTTTTGATGTAAGGTATTTTTTACTATTTTTCCCCAATAGTTTTAAGATGAGGCAAAGCTTAATTGTATTTAATTTCTGGTGGAGGCACAGGGTAATTCCCTCCGTTTGCACCAGCTATATTATAAACTACTTGTACTAATCATAAAGTACAGCATATGAGTATTTTGATATACATTGCTGTATTTTTTCGAGTACAAGTAATTTAATTGTCATACCATGGGTGGGAATCGAACCCACATACCAGAAATAGCAAGTAATTAGTTTACTTTTTTGAGAGAAAACAATATATAAACAAATGAATTTACCGGTTTAAAATCTTCATATTGATCTTCACACCCCCTCCACATTCAGTGAACTGATGTAAAGTTACAGATATTTTTTTCTAATTTATTCAACTGGATTCTCAAAATTTGGGTACTCTAACGTTATGACATCTGGGAGAGTGTGCCCACATGTACAATAAACTACTTGTGTTAAATTATTTTTTGTTTTTTGTTTTTTTCTAGACAAAGTTGCTTCTTCCAATAAAATATTAACCCAACTGTAGATGACCAAAATCCACAATATGGTTCCCCAGTTTGTTTGTGGAGAATTACATGTAGGTGTTTATTCTTGGCCTAGATGAAATATCTTTGTTTTTGTACATCATGATGTCACATAGAAGTGATATGCTTGGTTGATATCCAGTTATACTGCTATTCATCATAACATGGTAGGCTTTACTAGCAGTTATTGTTCCTGAAAATACATATTACAAATACGTTCAAAACTTCATTCTCTTAATTTTATGAATTAAAAAGAAGGGATGTTATTGCCAGAGAAAAAATCCTCTCTTCAGGAAACGGGCTTTTGATGTAAGATATTGTTTGCTATTTTTCCCCAATAGTTTTAAGATGAGGCAAAGCTTAATTGTATTTAATTTCTGGTGGAGGCACAGGGTAATTCCCTCCGTTTGCACCAGCTATATTATAAACTACTTGTACTAATCATAAAGTACAGCATATGAGTATTTTGATATACATTGCTGTATTTTTTCGAGTACAAGTAATTCAATTGTCATACCCTGGGTGAGAATCGAACCCACATACCAGAAACAGCAAGTAATTAGTTTACTTTTTTGAGAACAAAATATATAAACAAATGAATTTACCGGTTTAAGATCTTCATATTGATCTTCACACCCCCTCCACATTCAGTGAACTGATGTAAAGTTACAGATAGGTTTCTAATTTAATCAACTGGATTTTCAAAATTTGGATACTCTAACGTTATGACATCTGGGAGAGTGTGCCACCTGTAAAATAAACTACTTGTGTTAAAGTGTTTTTTGTTTTTTGTTTATTTTTTCTAGACAAAGCTGCTTCTTCCTATAATATATTAACTCAACTGTACATGTACAAAATCCACCATATGGTTCCTCAGTTTGTTTGTGGAGAATTATATGTAGGTGTTTATTCTTGGCCTAGATGAAATATCTTTGTTTTTGTACATCATGATGTCACACAGAAGTGATATGCTTGGTTGATATCCAGTTATACTGCTATTCATCATAACATGGTAGGCTTTACTAGCAGTTATTGTTCCTGAAAATACATATTACAAATACCTTCATAACTTCATTCTCTTAATTTTATGAATTAAAAAGAAGGGATGCTATTGCCAGAGACACAATCCTCTCTTCAGGAAACGGGCTTTTGATGTAAGATCTTCATATTGATCTTCACACCCCCTCCACATTCAGTGAACTGATGTAAAGTTACAGATAGGTTTCTAATTTAATCAACTGGATTTTCAAAATTTGGGTACTCTAACGTTATGAAATCTGGGAGAGTGTGCCACCTGTAAAATAAACTACTTGTGTTAAAGTGTTTTTTGTTTTTTGTTTATTTGGTTCCCCAGTTTGTTTGGGGGGAATTACATGTAGGTGTTTATTCTTGTGTTAAAGTGTTTTTTGTTTTTTGTTTATTTGGTTCCCCAGTTTGTTTGGGGGGAATTACATGTAGGTGTTTATTCTTGGCCTAGATGAAATATCTTTGTTCTTGTACATCGTGATGTCACATAGAAGTGATATGCGAACCCACATACCAGAAATAGCAAGTAATTAGTTTACTTTTTTGAGAGAAAACAATATATAAACAAATGAATTTACCGGTTTAAAATCTTCATATTGATCTTCACACCCCCTCCACATTCAGTGAACTGATGTAAAGTTACAGATATTTTTTTCTAATTTAATCAACTGGATTCTCAAAATTTGGGTACTCTAACGTTATGACATCTGGGAGAGTGTGCCCACATGTACAATAAACTACTTGTGTTAAATTATTTTTTGTTTTTGTTTTTTTCTAGACAAAGTTGCTTCTTCCAATAAAATATTAACCCAACTGTAGATGACCAAAATCCACAATATGGTTCCCCAGTTTGTTTGTGGAGAATTACATGTAGGTGTTTATTCTTGGCCTAGATGAAATATCTTTGTTCTTGTACATCATGATGTCACATAGAAGTGATATGCTTGGTTGATATCCAGTTATACTGCTATTCATCATAACATGGTAGGCTTTACTTGCAGTTATTGTTCCTGAAAATACATATTACAAATACGTTCAAAACTTCATTCTCCTAATTTTATGAATTAAAAAGAAGGGATGTTATTGCCAGAGAAAAAATCCTCTCTTCAGGAAACGGGCTTTTGATGTAAGATAGTTTTTGCTATTTTTCCCCAATAGTTTGAAGATGAGGCAAAGCTTAATTGTATTTAATTTCTGGCGGAGGCACAGGGTAATTCTCTCCGTTTGCACCAGCTATATTATAAACTACTTGTACTAATCATAAAGTACAGCATATGAGTATTTTGAGATACATTGCTGTATTTTTTCGAGTACAAGTAATTCAATTGTCATACACTGGGTGGGAATCGAACCCACATACCAGAAACAGCAAGTAATTAGTTTACTTTTTTGAGAGAAAACAATATATAAACAAATGAATTTACCGGTTTAAGATCTTCATATTGATCTTCACACCCCCTCCACATTCAGTGAACTGATGTAAAGTTACAGATAGGTTTCTAATTTAATCAACTGGATTTTCAAAATTTGGGTACTCTAACGTTATGACATCTGGGAGAGTGTGCCACCTGTAAAATAAACTATTTGTGTTAAATTGTTTTTGTTTTTTGTTTGTTTTTTTCTAGACAAAGCTGCTTCTTCCAATAATATATTAACCCAACTGTACATGTACAAAATCCACCATATGGTTTCCCAGTTTGTTTGTGGAGAATTACATGTAGGTGTTTATTCTTGGCCTAGATGAAATATCTTTGTTTTTGTACATCATAATGTCACATAGAAGTGATATGCTTGGTTGATATCCAGTTATACTGCTATTCATCATAACATGGTAGGCTTTACTAGCAGTTATTGTTCCTGAAAATACATATTACAAATACCTTCATAACTTCATTCTCTTAATTTTATGAATTAAAAAGAAGGGATGCTATTGCCAGAGACACAATCCTCTCTCCAGGAAACGGGCTTTTGATGTTAGGTATTTTTTGCTATTTTCCCCCAATAGTTTTAAGATGAGGCAAAGCTTAATTGTATTTAGTTTCTGGTGGAGGCACAGGGTAATTCCCTCCGTTTGCACCAGCTATAATATAAACTACTTGTACTAATCATAAAGTACAGCATATGAGTATTTTGAGATACATTGATCTATTTTTTCGAGTACAAGTAATCTAATTGTCATACCATGGGTGGGAATCGAACCCACATACCAGAAACAGCAAGTAATTAGTTTACTTTTTTGAGAGAAAACAATATATAAACAAATGAATTTACCGGTTTAAAATCTTCATATTGATCTTCACACCCCCTCCACATTCAGTGAACTGATGTAAAGTTACAGATATTTTTTTCTAATTTATTCAACTGGATTCTCAAAATTTTGGTACTCTAACGTTATGACATCTGGGAGAGTGTGCCCACATGTACAATAAACTACTTGTGTTAAATTATTTTTTGTTTTTTGTTTTTTTCTAGACAAAGTTGCTTCTTCCAATAAAATATTAACCCAACTGTAGATGACCAAAATCCACAATATGGTTCCCCAGTTTGTTTGTGGAGAATTACATGTAGGTGTTTATTCTTGGCCTAGATGAAATATCTTTGTTCTTGTACATCATGATGTCACATAGAAGTGATATGCTTGGTTGATATCCAGTTATACTGCTATTCATCATAACATGGTAGGTTTTACTAGCAGTTATTGTTCCTGAAAATGCATATTACAAATACGTTCAAAACTTCATTCTCTTAATTTTATGAATTAAAAAGAAGGGATGTTATTGCCAGAGACAAAATCCTCTCTTCAGGAAACGGGCTTTTGATGTAAGATATTTTTTGCTATTTTTCCCCAATAGTTTTAAGATGAGGCAAAGCTTAATTGTATTTAATTTCTGGTGGAGGCACAGGGTAATTATCTCCGTTTGCACCAGCTATATTATAAACTACTTGTACTAATCATAAAGTACAGCATATGAGTATTTTGAGATACATTGCTGTATTTTTTCGAGTACAAGTAATTCAATTGTCATACCCTGGGTGAGAATCGAACCCACATACCAGAAACAGCAAGTAATTAGTTTACTTTTTTGAGAGAAAACAATATATAAACAAATGAATTTACCGGTTTAAGATCTTCATATTGATCTTCACACCCCCTCCACATTCAGTGAACTGATGTAAAGTTACAGGTAGGTTTCTAATTTAATCAACTGGATTTTCAAAATTTGGGTACTCTAACGTTATGACATCTGGGAGAGTGTGCCACCTGTAAAATAAACTACTTGTGTTAAATTGTTTTTTGTTTTTTGTTTATTTTTTTCTAGACAAAGCTGCTTCTTCCAATAATATATTAACCCAACTGTAGATGACCAAAATCCACAATATGGTTCCCCAGTTTGTTTGTGGAGAATTACATGTAGGTGTTTATTCTTGGCCTATATGAAATATCTTTGTTCTTTTACATCATGATGTCACATAGAAGTGATATGCTTGGTTGATATCCAGTTATACTGCTATTCATCATAACATGGTAGGCTTTACTAGCAGTTATTGTTCCTGAAAATACATATTACAAATACGTTCATAACTTCATTCTCCTAATTTTATGAATTAAAAAGAAGGGATGTTATTGCCAGAGACAAAATCCTCTCTTCAGGAAACGGGCTTTTGATGTAAGATAGTTTTTGCTATTTTTCCCCAATAGTTTTAAGATGAGGCAAAGCTTAATTGTATTTAATTTCTGGCGGAGGCACAGGGTAATTCTCTCCGTTTGCACCAGCTATATTATAAACTACTTGTACTAATCATAAAGTACAGCATATGAGTATTTTGAGATACATTGCTGTATTTTTTCGAGTACAAGTAATTCAATTGTCATACACTGGGTGGGAATCGAACCCACATACCAGAAACAGCAAGTAATTAGTTTACTTTTTTGAGAGAAAACAATATATAAACAAATGAATTTACCGGTTTAAGATCTTCATATTGATCTTCACACCCCCTCCACATTCAGTGAACTGATGTAAAGTTACAGATAGGTTTCTAATTTAATCAACTGGATTTTCAAAATTTGGGTACTCTAACGTTATGACATCTGGGAGAGTGTGCCACCTGTAAAATAAACTATTTGTGTTAAATTGTTTTTGTTTTTTGTTTAATTTGTTCTAGACAAAGCTGCTTCTTCCAATAATATATTAACCCAACTGTACATGTACAAAATCCACCATATGGTTTCCCAGTTTGTTTGTGGAGAATTACATGTAGGTGTTTATTCTTGGCCTAGATGAAATATCTTTGTTTTTGTACATCATGATGTCACATAGAAGTGATATGCTTGGTTGATATCCAGTTATACTGCTATTCATCATAACATGGTAGGCTTTACTAGCAGTTATTGTTCCTGAAAATACATATTACAAATACCTTCATAACTTCATTCTCTTAATTTTATGAATTAAAAAGAAGGGATGCTATTGCCAGAGACACAATCCTCTCTCCAGGAAACGGGCTTTTGATGTAAGGTATTTTTTGCTATTTTCCCCCAATAGTTTTAAGATGAGGCAAAGCTTAATTGTATTTAGTTTCTGGTGGAGGCACAGGGTAATTCCCTCCGTTTGCACCAGCTATATTATAAACTACTTGTACTAATCATAAAGTACAGCATATGAGTATTTTGAGATACATTGCTCTATTTTTTCGAGTACAAGTAATCTAATTGTCATACCATGGGTGGGAATCGAACCCACATACCAGAAACAGCAAGTAATTAGTTTACTTTTTTGAGAGAAAACAATATATAAACAAATGAATTTACCGGTTTAAAATCTTCATATTGATCTTCACACCCCCTCCACATTCAGTGAACTGATGTAAAGTTACAGATATTTTTTTCTAATTTATTCAACTGGATTCTCAAAATTTGGGTACTCTAACGTTATGACATCTGGGAGAGTGTGCCCACATGTACAATAAACTACTTGTGTTAAATTATTTTTTGTTTTTTGTTTTTTTCTAGACAAAGTTGCTTCTTCCAATAAAATATTAACCCAACTGTAGATGACCAAAATCCACAATATGGTTCCCCAGTTTGTTTGTGGAGAATTACATGTAGGTGTTTATTCTTGGCCTAGATGAAATATCTTTGTTCTTGTACATCATGATGTCACATAGAAGTGATATGCTTGGTTGATATCCAGTTATACTGCTATTCATCATAACATGGTAGGCTTTACTAGCAGTTATTGTTCCTGAAAATACATATTACAAATACGTTCAAAACTTCATTCTCTTAATTTTATGAATTAAAAAGAAGGGATGTTATTGCCAGAGACAAAATCCTCTCTTCAGGAAACGGGCTTTTGATGTAAGATATTTTTTGCTATTTTTCCCCAATAGTTTTAAGATGAGGCAAAGCTTAATTGTCTTTAGTTTCTGGTGGAGGCACAGGGTAATTCCCTCCGTTTGCACCAGCTATATTATAAACTACTTGTACTAATCATAAAGTACAGCATATGAGTATTTTGAGATACATTGCTGTATTTTTTCGAGTACAAGTAATTCAATTGTCATACCCTGGGTGAGAATCGAACCCACATACCAGAAACAGCAAGTAATTAGTTTACTTTTTTGAGAGAAAACAATATATAAACAAATGAATTTACCGGTTTAAGATCTTCATATTGATCTTCACACCCCCTCCACATTCAGTGAACTGATGTAAAGTTACAGATAGGTTTCTAATTTAATCAACTGGATTTTCAAAATTTGGGTACTCTAACGTTATGACATCTGGGAGAGTGTGCCCACCTGTACAATAAACTACTTGTGTTAAATTATTTTTTGTTTTTTGTTTTTTTCTAGACAAAGTTGCTTCTTCCAATAAAATATTAACCCAACTGTAGATGACCAAAATCCACAATATGGTTCCCCAGTTTGTTTGGGGGGAATTACATGTAGGTGTTTTTTCTTGGCCTAGATGAAATATCTTTGTTCTTGTACATCATGATATCACATAGAAGTGATATGCTTGGTTGATATCCAGTTATACTGCTATTCATCATAACATGGTAGGCTTTACTAGCAGTTATTGTTCCTGAAAATACATATTACAAATACGTTCATAACTTCATTCTCTTAATTTTATGAATTAAAAAGAAGGGATGTTAATGCCAGAGATAAAATCCTCTCTTCGGGAAACGGGCTTTTGATGTAAGATATTTTTTGCTATTTTTCCCCAATAGTTTTAAGATGAGGCAAAGCTTAATTGTATTTAATTTCTGGTGGAGGCACAGGGTAATTCCCTCCGTTTGCACCAGCTATATTATAAACTACTTGTACTAATCATAAAGTACAGCATATGAGTATTTTGATATACATTGCTGTATTTTTTCGAGTACAAGTAATTCAATTGTCATACCCTGGGTGAGAATCGAACCCACATACCAGAAACAGCAAGTAATTAGTTTACTTTTTTGAGAACAAAATATATAAACAAATGAATTTACCGGTTTAAGATCTTCATATTGATCTTCACACCCCCTCCACATTCAGTGAACTGATGTAAAGTTACAGATAGGTTTCTAATTTAATCAACTGGATTTTCAAAATTTGGATACTCTAACGTTATGACATCTGGGAGAGTGTGCCACCTGTAAAATAAACTACTTGCGTTAAAGTGTTTTTTGTTTTTTGTTTATTTTTTTCTAGACAAAGCTGCTTCTTCCTATAATATATTAACTCAACTGTAGATGTACAAAATCCACCATATGGTTCCTCAGTTTGTTTGTGGAGAATTATATGTAGGTGTTTATTCTTGGCCTAGATGAAATATCTTTGTTTTTGTACATCATGATGTCACACAGAAGTGATATGCTTGGTTGATATCCAGTTATACTGCTATTCATCATAACATGGTAGGCTTTACTAGCAGTTATTGTTCCTGAAAATACATATTACAAATACCTTCATAACTTCATTCTCTTAATTTTATGAATTAAAAAGAAGGGATGCTATTGCCAGAGACACAATCCTCTCTTCAGGAAACGGGCTTTTGATGTAAGATCTTCATATTGATCTGCACACCCCCTCCACATTCAGTGAACTGATGTAAAGTTACAGATAGGTTTCTAATTTAATCAACTGGATTTTCAAAATTTGGGTACTCTAACGTTATGACATCTGGGAGAGTGTGCCACCTGTAAAATAAACTACTTGTGTTCAAGTGTTTTTTGTTTTTTGTTTATTTGGTTCCCCAGTTTGCTTGGGGGGAATTACATGTAGGTGTTTATTCTTGTGTTAAAGTGTTTTTTGTTTTTTGTTTATTTGGTTCCCCAGTTTGTTTGGGGGGAATTACATGTAGGTGTTTATTCTTGGCCTAGATGAAATATCTTTGTTCTTGTACATCATGATGTCACATAGAAGTGATATGCGAACCCACATACCAGAAATAGCAAGTAATTAGTTTACTTTTTTGAGAGAAAACAATATATAAACAAATGAATTTACCGGTTTAAAATCTTCATATTGATCTTCACACCCCCTCCACATTCAGTGAACTGATGTAAAGTTACAGATATTTTTTCTAATTTAATCAACTGGATTTTCAAAATTTGGGTACTCTAACGTTATGACATCTGTGAGAGTGTGCCCACCTGTAAAATAAACTACTTGTGTTAAATTATTTTTTGTTTTTTGTTTTTTTCTAGACAAAGTTGCTTCTTCCAATAAAATATTAGCCCAACTGTAGATGACCAAAATCCACAATATGGTTCCCCAGTTTGTTTGTGGAGAATTACATGTAGGTGTTTATTCTTGGCCTAGATGAAATATCTTTGTTCTTGTACATCATGATGTCACATAGAAGTGATATGCTTGGTTGATATCCAGTTATACTGCTATTCATCATAACATGGTAGGCTTTACTTGCAGTTATTGTTCCTGAAAATACATATTACAAATACGTTCATAACTTCATTCTCTTAATTTTATGAATTAAAAAGAAGGGATGTTATTGCCAGAGATAAAATCCTCTCTTCGGGAAACGGGCTTTTGATGTAAGATATTTTTTGCTATTTTTCCCCAATAGTTTTAAGATGAGGCAAAGCTTAATTGTATTTAATTTCTGGTGGAGGCACAGGGTAATTCCCTCCGTTTGCACCAGCTATATTATAAACTACTTGTACTAATCATAAAGTACAGCATATGAGTATTTTGATATACATTGCTGTATTTTTTCGAGTACAAGTAATTCAATTGTCATACCCTGGGTGGGAATCGAACCCACATACCAGAAACAGCAAGTAATTAGTTTACTTTTTTGAGAGAAAAAAATATATAAACAAATGAATTTACCGGTTTAAGATCTTCATATTGATCTTCACACCCCCTCCACATTCAGTGAACTGATGTAAAGTTACAGATAGGTTTCTAATTTAATCAACTGGATTTTCAAAATTTTGATACTCTAACGTTATGACATCTGAGAGAGTGTGCCACCTGTAAAATAAACTACTTGTGTTAAAGTGTTTTTTGTTTTTTGCTTATTTTTTTCTAGACAAAGCTGCTTCTTCCTATAATATATTAACTCAACTGTACATGTACAAAATCCACCATATGGTTCCTCAGTTTGTTTGTGGAGAATTATATGTAGGTGTTTATTCTTGGCCTAGATGAAATATCTTTGTTTTTGTACATCATGATGTCACACAGAAGTGATATGCTTGGTTGATATCCAGTTATACTGCTATTCATCATAACATGGTAGGCTTTACTAGCAGTTATTGTTCCTGAAAATACATATTACAAATACGTTCATAACTTCATTCTCTTAATTTTATGAATTAAAAAGAAGGGATGTTATTGCCAGAGACAAAATCCTCTCTTCAGGAGACGGGCTTTTGATGTAAGATATTTTATGCTATTTTTCCCAATGGTTTTAAGTTGAGGCAAAGCTTAATTGTATTTAAATTCTGGTGGAGGCACAGGGTAATTCCCTCCGTTTGCACCAGCTATATTTTAAACTACTTGTACTAATCATAAAGTACAGCATATGAGTATTTTGAGATACATTGCTCTATTTTTTCGAGTACAAGTAATTTAATTGTCATACAATGGGTGAGAATCGAACCCACATACCAGAAATAGCATGTAATTAGTTTACTTTTTTCAGAGAAAACAATATATAAACAAATGAATTTACCGGTTTAAAATCTTCATATTGATCTTCACACCCCCTCCACATTCAGTGAACTGATGTAAAGTTACAGATAGGTTTCTAATTTAATCAACTGGATTTTCAAAATTTGGGTACTCTATCGTTATGACATCTGGGAGAGTGTGCCACCTGTAAAATAAACTACTTGTGTTAAAGTGTTTTTTGTTTTTTGTTTATTTTTTTCTAGACAAAGCTGCTTCTTCCTATAATATATTAACTCAACTGTACATCTACAAAATCCACCATATGGTTCCCCAGTTTGTTTGTGGAGAATTACATGTAGGTGTTTATTCTTGGCCTAGATGAAATATCTTTGTTTTTGTACATCATGATGTCACACAGAAGTGATATGCTTGGTTGATATCCAGTTATACTGCTATTCATCATAACATGGTAGGCTTTACTAGCAGTTATTGTTCCTGAAAATACATATTACAAATACCTTCATAACTTCATTCTCTTAATTTTATGAATTAAAAAGAAGGGATGCTATTGCCAGTGACACAATCCTCTCTTCAGGAAACGGGCTTTTGATGTAAGGTATTTTTTGCTATTTTTCCCCAATAGTTTTAAGATGAGGCAAAGCTTAATTGTATTTAATTTCTGGTGGAGGCACAGGGTAATTCCCTCCGTTTGCACCAGCTATATTATAAACTACTTGTACTAATCATAAAGTACAGCATATGAGTATTTTGAGATACATTGCTGTATTTTTTCGAGTACAAGTAATTTAATTGTCATACAATGGGTGGGAATCGAACCCACATACCAGAAACAGCAAGTAATTAGTTTACTTTTTTGAGAGAAAACAATATATAAACAAATGAATTTACCGGTTTAAAATCTTCATATTGATCTTCACACCCCCTCCACATTCAGTGAACTGATGTAAAGTTACAGATATTTTTTCTAATTTAATCAACTGGATTTTCAAAATTTGGGTACTCTAACGTTATGACATCTGGGAGAGTGTGCCCACCTGTAAAATAAACTACTTGTGTTAAATTATTTTTTGTTTTTTGTTTTTTTCTAGACAAAGTTGCTTCTTCCAATAAAATATTAACCCAACTGTAGATGACCAAAATCCACAATATGGTTCCCCAGTTTGTTTGTGGAGAATTACATGTAGGTGTTTATTCTTGGCCTAGATGAAATATCTTTGTTCTTGTACATCATGATGTCACATAGAAGTGATATGCTTGGTTGATATCCAGTTATACTGCTATTCATCATAACATGGTAGGCTTTACTAGCAGTTATTGTTCCTGAAAATACATATTACAAATACGTTCAAAACTTCATTCTCTTAATTTTATGAATTAAAAAGAAGGGATGTTATTGCCAGAGACAAAATCCTCTCTTCAGGAAACGGGCTTTTGATGTAAGATATTTTTTGCTATTTTTCCCCAATAGTTTTAAGATGAGGCAAAGCTTAATTGTCTTTAGTTTCTGGTGGAGGCACAGGGTAATTCCCTCCGTTTGCACCAGCTATATTATAAACTACTTGTACTAATCATAAAGTACAGCATATGAGTATTTTGAGATACATTGCTGTATTTTTTCGAGTACAAGTAATTCAATTGTCATACCCTGGGTGAGAATCGAACCCACATACCAGAAACAGCAAGTAATTAGTTTACTTTTTTGAGAGAAAACAATATATAAACAAATGAATTTACCGGTTTAAGATCTTCATATTGATCTTCACACCCCCTCCACATTCAGTGAACTGATGTAAAGTTACAGATAGGTTTCTAATTTAATCAACTGGATTTTCAAAATTTGGGTACTCTAACGTTATGACATCTGGGAGAGTGTGCCACCTTTAAAATAAACTACTTGTGTTAAATTGTTTTTTGTTTTTGTTCTAGACAAAGCTGCTTCTTCCAATAAAGTATTAACCCAACTGTACATGTACAAAATCCACAATATGGTTCCCCAATTTATGTGTGGAAAATTACATGTAGGTGTTTATTCTTGGCCTAGATGAAATATCTTTGTTTTTGTACATCATGATGTCACATAGAAGTGATATGCTTGGTTGATATCCAGTTATACTGCTATTCATCATAACATGGTAGGCTTTACTTGCAGTTATTGTTCCTGAAAATACATATTACAAATATGTTCATAACTTCATTCTCTTAATTTTATGAATTAAAAAGAAGGAATGTTATTGCCAGAGACAAAATCCTCTCTTCAGGAAACGGGCTTTTGATGTAAGATATTTTTTGCTATTTTTCCCCAATAGTCTTAAGATGAGGCAAAGCTTAATTGTATTTAATTTCTGGTGGAGGCACAGGGTTATTCCCTCCGTTTGCACCAGCTATATTATAAACTACTTGTACTAATCATAAAGTACAGCATATGAGTATTTTGAGATACATTGCTGTATTTTTTCGAGTACATGTAATTTAATTTTCATACCCTGGGTGGGAATCGAACCCACATACCAGAAACAGCAAGTAATTAGCTTACTTTTTTGAGAAAAAAAATATATAAACAAATGAATTTACCGGCTTAAGATCTTCATATTGATCTTCACACCCCCTCCACATTCAGTGAACTGATGTAAAGTTACAGATAGGTTTCTAATTTAATCAACTGGATTTTCAAAATTTGGGTACTCTAACGTTATGACATCTGGGAGAGTGTGCCACCTGTAAAATAAACTACTTGTGTTAAATTGTTGTTTGCTTTTTTTCTAGACAAAGCTGCTTCTTCCAATAAAGTATTAACCCATCTGTACATGTACAAAATCCACAATATGGTTCCCCAGTTTGTGTGTGGAAAATTACATGTAGGTGTTTATTCTTGGCCTAGATGAAATATCTTTGTCTTTGTACATCATGATGTCACATTGAAGTGATATGCTTGGTTGATATCCAGTTATACTGCTATTCATCATAACATTGTAGGCTTTACTAGCAGTTATTGTTCCTGAAAATACATATTACAAATACGTTCAAAACTTCATTCTCATAATTTTATGAATTAAAAAGAAGGGATGTTATTGCCAGAGACAAAATCCTCTCTTCAGGAAACGGGCTTTTGATGTAAGATATTTTTTGCTATTTTTTCCCAATAGTTTTAAGATGAGGCAAAGCTTAATTGTATTTAATTTCTGGTGGAGGCACAGGGTAATTCCCTCCGTTTGCACCAGCTATATTATAAACTACTTGTACTAATCATAAAGTACAGCATATGAGTATTTTGAGATACATTGCTGTATTTTTTCGAGTACAAGTAATTCAATTTTCATACCCTGGGTGAGAATCGAACCCACATACCAGAAACAGCAAGTAATTAGTTTACTTTTTTTGAGAGAAAACAATATATAAACAAATGAATTTACCGGTTTAAGATCTTCATATTGATCTTCACACCACCTCCACATTCAGTGAACTGATGTAATGTTACAGATAGGTTTCTAATTTAATCAACTGGATTTTCAAAATTTGGGTACTCTAACGTTATGACATCTGGGAGAGTGTGCCACCTGTAAAATAAAATACTTGTGTTAAATTGTTTTTTGTTTTTGTTCTAGACAAAGCTGCTTCTTCCAATAAAATATTAACACAATTGTACATGTACACAATCCACCATATGGTTCCCCAGTTTGTTTGTGGAGAATTACATGTAGGTGTTTATTCTTGGCCTAGATGAAATATCTTTGTTTTTGTACATCATGATGTCACATAGAAGTGATATGCTTGGTTGATATCCAGTTATACTGCTATTCATCATAACATGGTAGGCTTTACTTGCAGTTATTGTTCCTGAAAATACATATTACAAATATGTTCATAACTTCATTCTCTTAATTTTATGAATTAAAAAGAAGGAATGTTATTGCCAGAGACAAAATCCTCTCTTCAGGAAACGGGCTTTTGATGTAAGATATTTTTTGCTATTTTTCCCCAATAGTCTTAAGATGAGGCAAAGCTTAATTGTATTTAATTTCTGGTGGAGGCACAGGGTTATTCCCTCCGTTTGCACCAGCTATATTATAAACTACTTGTACTAATCATAAAGTACAGCATATGAGTATTTTGAGATACATTGCTGCATTTTTTCGAGTACATGTAATTTAATTTTCATACCCTGGGTGGGAATCGAACCCACATACCAGAAACAGCAAGTAATTAGTTTACTTTTTTGAGAAAAAAAATATATAAACAAATGAATTTACCGGCTTAAGATCTTCATATTGATCTTCACACCCCCTCCACATTCAGTGAACTGATGTAAAGTTACAGATAGGTTTCTAATTTAATCAACTGGATTTTCAAAATTTGGGTACTCTAACGTTATGACATCTGGGAGAGTGTGCCACCTGTAAAATAAACTACTTGTGTTAAATTGTTGTTTGCTTTTTTTCTAGACAAAGCTGCTTCTTCCAATAAAGTATTAACCCATCTGTACATGTACAAAATCCACCATATGGTTCCCCAGTTTGTGTGTGGAAAATTACATGTAGGTGTTTATTCTTGGCCTAGATGAAATATCTTTGTCTTTGTACATCATGATGTCACATAGAAGTGATATGCTTGGTTGATATCCAGTTATACTGCTATTCATCATAACATGGTAGGCTTTACTAGCAGTTATTGTTCCTGAAAATACATATTACAAATACGTTCAAAACTTCATTCTCATAATTTTATGAATTAAAAAGAAGGGATGTTATTGCCAGAGACAAAATCCTCTCTTCAGGAAACGGGCTTTTGATGTAAGATATTTTTTGCTATTTTTTCCCAATAGTTTTAAGATGAGGCAAAGCTTAATTGTATTTAATTTCTGGTGGAGGCACAGGGTAATTCCCTCCGTTTGCACCAGCTATATTATAAACTACTTGTACTAATCATAAAGTACAGCATATGAGTATTTTGAGATACATTGCTGTATTTTTTCGAGTACAAGTAATTCAATTTTCATACCCTGGGTGAGAATCGAACCCACATACCAGAAACAGCAAGTAATTAGTTTACTTTTTTTGAGAGAAAACAATATATAAACAAATGAATTTACCGGTTTAAGATCTTCATATTGATCTTCACACCACCTCCACATTCAGTGAACTGATGTAAAGTTACAGATAGGTTTCTAATTTAATCAACTGGATTTTCAAAATTTGGGTACTCTAACGTTATGACATCTGGGAGAGTGTGCCACCTGTAAAATAAAATACTTGTGTTAAATTGTTTTTTGTTTTTGTTCTAGACAAAGCTGCTTCTTCCAATAAAATATTAACCCAATTGTACATGTACACAATCCACCATATGGTTCCCCAGTTTGTTTGTGGAGAATTACATGTAGGTGTTTATTCTTGGCCTAGATGAAATATCTTTGTTTTTGTACATCATGATGTCACATAGAAGTGATATGCTTGGTTGATATCCAGTTATACTGCTATTCATCATAGCATGGTAGGCTTTACTTGCAGTTATTGTTCCTGAAAATACATATTACAAATATGTTCATAACCTCATTCTCTTAATTTTATGAATTAAAAAGAAGGAATGTTATTGCCAGAGACAAAATCCTCTCTTCAGGAAACGGGCTTTTGATGTAAGATATTTTTTGCTATTTTTCCCCAATAGTCTTAAGATGAGGCAAAGCTTAATTGTATTTAAATTCTGGTGGAGGCACAGGGTAATTCCCTCCGTTTGCACCAGCTATATTTTAAACTACTTGTACTAATCATAAAGTACAGCATATGAGTATTTTGAGATACATTGCTGTATTTTTTCGAGTACAAGTAATTCAATTGTCATACCCTGGGTGAGAATCGAACCCACATACCAGAAACAGCAAGTAATTAATTTACTTTTTTTGAGAGAAAACAATATATAAACAAATGAATTTACCGGTTTAAGATCTTCATATTGATCTTCACACCACCTCCACATTCAGTGAACTGATGTAAAGTTACAGATAGGTTTCTAATTTAATCAACTGGATTTTCAAAATTTGGGTACTCTAACGTTATGACATCTGGGAGAGTGTGCCACCTGTAAAATAAACTACTTGTGTTAAATTGTTTTTTGTTTTTTTTTCTAGACAAAGCTGCTTCTTCCAATAAAATATTAACCCAATTGTACATGTACACAATCCACCATATGGTTCCCCAGTTTGTTTGTGGAGAATTACATGTAGGTGTTTATTCTTGGCCTAGATGAAATATCTTTGTTTTTGTACATCATGATGTCACATAGAAGTGATATGCTTGGTTGATATCCAGTTATACTGCTATTCATCATAACATGGTAGGCTTTACTTGCAGTTATTGTTCCTGAAAATACATATTACAAATATGTTCATAACTTCATTCTCTTAATTTTATGAATTAAAAAGAAGGAATGTTATTGCCAGAGACAAAATCCTCTCTTCAGGAAACGGGCTTTTGATGTAAGATATTTTTTGCTATTTTTCCCCAATAGTCTTAAGATGAGGCAAAGCTTAATTGTATTTAATTTCTGGTGGAGGCACAGGGTTATTCCCTCCGTTTGCACCAGCTATATTATAAACTACTTGTACTAATCATAAAGTACAGCATATGAGTATTTTGAGATACATTGCTGTATTTTTTCGAGTACATGTAATTTAATTTTCATACCCTGGGTGGGAATCGAACCCACATACCAGAAACAGCAAGTAATTAGCTTACTTTTTTGAGAAAAAAAATATATAAACAAATGAATTTACCGGCTTAAGATCTTCATATTGATCTTCACACCCCCTCCACATTCAGTGAACTGATGTAAAGTTACAGATAGGTTTCTAATTTAATCAACTGGATTTTCAAAATTTGGGTACTCTAACGTTATGACATCTGGGAGAGTGTGCCACCTGTAAAATAAACTACTTGTGTTAAATTGTTGTTTGCTTTTTTTCTAGACAAAGCTGCTTCTTCCAATAAAGTATTAACCCATCTGTACATGTACAAAATCCACCATATGGTTCCCCAGTTTGTGTGTGGAAAATTACATGTAGGTGTTTATTCTTGGCCTAGATGAAATATCTTTGTCTTTGTACATCATGATGTCACATTGAAGTGATATGCTTGGTTGATATCCAGTTATACTGCTATTCATCATAACATTGTAGGCTTTACTAGCAGTTATTGTTCCTGAAAATACATATTACAAATACGTTCAAAACTTCATTCTCATAATTTTATGAATTAAAAAGAAGGGATGTTATTGCCAGAGACAAAATCCTCTCTTCAGGAAACGGGCTTTTGATGTAAGATATTTTTTGCTATTTTTTCCCAATAGTTTTAAGATGAGGCAAAGCTTAATTGTATTTAATTTCTGGTGGAGGCACAGGGTAATTCCCTCCGTTTGCACCAGCTATATTATAAACTACTTGTACTAATCATAAAGTACAGCATATGAGTATTTTGAGATACATTGCTGTATTTTTTCGAGTACAAGTAATTCAATTTTCATACCCTGGGTGAGAATCGAACCCACATACCAGAAACAGCAAGTAATTAGTTTACTTTTTTTGAGAGAAAACAATATATAAACAAATGAATTTACCGGTTTAAGATCTTCATATTGATCTTCACACCACCTCCACATTCAGTGAACTGATGTAAAGTTACAGATAGGTTTCTAATTTAATCAACTGGATTTTCAAAATTTGGGTACTCTAACGTTATGACATCTGGGAGAGTGTGCCACCTGTAAAATAAAATACTTGTGTTAAATTGTTTTTTGTTTTTGTTCTAGACAAAGCTGCTTCTTCCAATAAAATATTAACACAATTGTACATGTACACAATCCACCATATGGTTCCCCAGTTTGTTTGTGGAGAATTACATGTAGGTGTTTATTCTTGGCCTAGATGAAATATCTTTGTTTTTGTACATCATGATGTCACATAGAAGTGATATGCTTGGTTGATATCCAGTTATACTGCTATTCATCATAGCATGGTAGGCTTTACTTGCAGTTATTGTTCCTGAAAATACATATTACAAATATGTTCATAACCTCATTCTCTTAATTTTATGAATTAAAAAGAAGGAATGTTATTGCCAGAGACAAAATCCTCTCTTCAGGAAACGGGCTTTTGATGTAAGATATTTTTTGCTATTTTTCCCCAATAGTCTTAAGATGAGGCAAAGCTTAATTGTATTTAAATTCTGGTGGAGGCACAGGGTAATTCCTTCCGTTTGCACCAGCTATATTTTAAACTACTTGTACTAATCATAAAGTACAGCATATGAGTATTTTGAGATACATTGCTGTATTTTTTCGAGTACAAGTAATTTAATTGTCATACCCTGGGTGGGAATCGAACCCACATACCAGAAACAGCAAGTAATTAGTTTACTTTTTTGAGAGAAAACAATATATAAACAAATGCATTTACCGTTTAAGATCTTCATATTGATCTTCACACCCCTACACATTCAGTGAACTGATGTAAAGTTACAGATATTTTTCTAATTTAATCAACTGGATTTTCCGAATTTGGGTACTCTTAGCGTTATGACATATGTGAGAGTGTGCCCACATGTAAAATAAACTATTTGTGTTAAATTGTTTTTTTGTCTTTTGTTTTGTTTTTTTCTAGACAAAGCTGCTTCTTCTAATAAAATATTAACCCAATTGTACATGTTCAAAATCCACCATATGGTTCCCCAGTTTGTTTGTGGAGAATTACATGTAGGTGTTTATTCTTGGCCTAGATGAAATATCTTTGTTTTTTGTACATCATGATGTCACATAGAAGTGATATGCTTGGTTGATATCCAGTTATACTGCTATTCATCATAACATGGTAGGCTTTACTAGCAGTTATTGTTCCTGAAAATACATATTACAAATACCTTCATAACTTCATTCTCTTAATTTTATGAATTAAAAAGAAGGGATGCTATTGCCAGAGACACGATCCTCTCTTCGGGAAACGGGCTTGTGATGTAAGGTATTTTTTGCTATTTTTCCCCAATAGTTTTAAGATGAGGCAAAGCTTAATTGTATTTAGTTTCTGGTGGAGGCACAGAGTAATTCCCTCCATTTGCACCAGCTATATTGTAAGCTACTTGTACTAATCATAAAGTACAGCATATGAGTATTTTGAGATACATTGCTCTATTTTTTCGAGTACATGTAATTTAATTGTCATACCCTGGGTAGGAATTGAACCCACATACCAGAAACAGCAAGTATTTAGTTTACTTTTTTGAGAGAAAAAAATATATAAACAAATGAATTTACCGGTTTAAGATCTTCATATTGGTCTTCACAACCCCTCCACATTCAGTGAACTGATGTAAAGTTACAGATAGTTTTCTAATTTAATCAACTGCATTTTCAAAATTTGGGTATTCTAACGTTATGACATCTGGGAGAGTGTGACCCCTGTAAAATAAACTACTTGTGTTAAATTGTTTTTTGTTTTTTGTTTTTTTCTAGACAAAGCTGCTTCTTCCAATAAAGTATTAACCCAACTGTACATGTGCAAAATCCACCATATGGTTCCCCAGTTTGTTTGTGGTGAATTACATGTAGGTGTTTATTCTTTGCCTAGATAAAATATCTTTGTTTTTGTACATCATGATGTCACATAGAAGTGATATGCTTGGTTGATATCCAGTTATACTGCTATTCATCATAACATGGTAGGCTTTACTAGCAGTTATTGTTCCTGAAAATACATATTACAAATACGTTCATAACTTCATTCTCTTAATTTTATGAATTAAAAAGAAGGGATGTTATTGCCAGAGACAAAATCCTCTCTTCAGGAAACGGGCTTTTGATGTAATAATTTTTTTGCTCCTTTTCCCCAATAGTCTTAAGATGAGGCAAAACTTAATTGTATTACATTTCTGGTGGAGGCACAGGGTTATTCCCTCTGTTTGCACCAGCTATATTATAAACTACTTGTACTAATCATAAAGTACAGCATATGAGTATTTTGAGATACATTGCTGTAATTTTTCGAGTACAAGTAATTCAATTGTCATACCCTGGGTGAGAATCGAACCCACATACCAGAAACAGCAAGTAATTAGTTTACTTTTTTGAGAAAAAAAAATATATAAACAAATGAATTTACCGGCTTAAGTTCTTCATATTGATCTTCACACCCCTTCCACATTCAGTGAACTGATGTAAAGTTACAGATAGGTTTCTAATTTAATCAACTGGATTTTCAAAATTTGGGTACACTAACGTTATGACATCTGGGAGAGTGTGCCACCTGTAAAATAAACTACTTGTGTTAAATTGTTTTTTGTTTTTTTTCTAGACAAAGCTGCTTCTTCCAATAAAATATTAACCCAACTGTACATGTACAAAATCCACCATATGGTTCCCCAGTTTGTGTGTGGAGAATTAAATGTAGGTGTTTATTCTTGGCCTAGATGAACTATCTTTGTCTTTGTACATCATGATGTCACATAGAAGTGATATGCTTGGTTGATATCCAGTTATACTGCTATTCATCATAACATGGTAGGCTTTACTAGCAGTTATTGTTCCTGAAAATACATATTACAAATACGTTCATAACTTCATTCTCTTAATTTTATGAATTAAAAAGAAGGGATGTTATTGCCAGAGACAAGATCCTCTCTTCAGGAAACGGGCTTTTGATGTAAGAAATTTTTTGCTCTTTTTCCCCAATAGTCTTAAGATGAGGCAAAGCTTAATTGTATTTAATTTCTGGTGGAGGCACAGGGTAATTCACTCCGTTTGCACCAGCTATATTATAAGCTACTTGTACTAATCATAAAGTACAGCATATGAGTATTTTGAGATACATTGCTGTATTTTTTCGAGTACAAGTAATTCAATTGTCATACCCTGGGTGGTAATCGAACCCACATACCAGAAACAGCAAGTAATTAGTTTACTTTTTTGAGAAAAAAATATATATAAACAAATGAATTTACCGGCTTAAGATTTTCATATTGATCTTCACACCCCCTCCACATTCAGTGAACTGATGTAAAGTTACAGATAGGTTTCTAATTTAATCAACTGGATTTTCAAAATTTGGGTACTCTAACGTTATGACATCTGGGAGAGTGTGCCACCTGTAAAATAAACTACTTGTGTTAAATTGTTTTTTGTTTTTTTTCTAGACAAAGCTGCTTCTTCCAATAATATATTAACCCAACTGTACATGTGCAAAATCCACCATATGGTTCCCCAGTTTGCTTGCGGAGAATTACATGTAGGTGTTTATTCTTGGCCTAGATGAAATATCTTTGTCTTTGTACATCATGATGTCACATAGAAGTGATATGCTTGGTTGATATCCAGTTATACTGCTATTCATCATAACATGGTAGGCTTTACTAGCAGTTATTGTTCCTGAAAATACATATTACAAATACCTTCATAACTTCATTCTCTTAATTTTATGAATTAAAAAGAAGGGATGCTATTGCCAGAGACACAATCCTCTCTTCAGGAAACGGGCTTTTGATGTAAGGTATTTTTGCTATTTTTCGCCAATGGTTTTAAGATGAGGCAAAGCTTAATTGTGTTTAGTTTCTGGTGGAGGCACAGGGTAATTCTCTCCGTTTGCACCAGCTATATTATAAACTACTTGTACTAATCATAAAGTACAGCATATGAGTATTTTGAGGTACATTGCTGTATTTTTTCGAGTACAAGTAATTTAATTGTCATACCCTGGGTGGGAATCGAACCCATTTACCAGAAACAGTAAGTAATTAGTTTACTTTATGAGAAAAAGCATATATATTAGGTGAATTTACCGATCTTCATATTGATATTCACACCCCCTCAACAATTGTTCAAAAATGAATGAGACATAATAAGCACTAACTAAAATACTTTCAGTCAGATAAACCGATACATATTATGAGTGATCAAACCTGCTGTGCACTTTTAACTAGGGGTGTTGAAACTATCATGTGTTATGATTGATTGTTGATTACCAAGATAGTTATGTCTTAAAATTCTTACTTAGTTAGTCCTTGCTATGTCTGATGGCACATAGGACAAGGACAAGTTTTCTCCACTCTTCTCTGTTGTTGGCTTTTCTTTCTATTGTGCCCCATGCGTATCCTCTTTCCTTTATTTCATTCTCGATGGTGCGCCTCCATGTTGTTTTTGGTCTTCCTCTTTTTCTTTTACCTTCTGGTGTCCATCTTAGGGCTACCTTTGTCATATCTTTAAATAAGAGAAACAAAAATCTAAATTATTAAAACAAGGACTGACTGCCTCAAAGCATACATGTTTGGAGCATACAATTTAATCAATAGTGATGTGTAGATCCTTAAACTATATGTCATTGTGCATGGTCATATCTTCAATCCATTGTTATATATATATTCTATTTTTGCTTTGAAAAAGGAATGAATCTTACGGGAGTGTCAACAGTCAGGGGCGTTGGGCATGCACCAACACTAGCAATCCTTACAAAGTCGGTGACGGGTCTATGTTTATTCCGGATTCCCCCCGCTTCCGTTATGAATGATGATGTGCATGTTTTAATAAAATAAAATGCAGGTGCGGATCCAAAAGTTCTTAAAGGGGGAATTTCCAGGAGGTTAAATTGTTTATATTTGTAAAAATTTAGTTGGATTAAATTGAAAACATTTATGATCAAACAATATTATAAATCAATCGGAGTAAAAAAACGTAAACAAGACGTCATTACATTTGTAAACACGGTGACGCAGTTTATTCATCGTGGCAGTTATGCACATATCGTCACGGTCGTAAGGAAATTTTCTTGAATTTGTTGGTTAGGAAAATAATTTATGACTACATGTAGATCTTGAAAATAATGTGAGATCGTGTGAATATTCATCTATAGTAGTTCCAACTTCCAAGGATATTGTGACACAACCTCGCAAATAAAATAGTACTGTTTACAAAACATCATAGATCTGCAAGAATAAATAAAATATATCATCCTAGCGGGTACTTATCGATTAACTTGAAGAAAGTTAATCTAAATCTCGTATATTTTGTTGTCTGACTATCCCATAAAAAAGGGGGGTCCTTATAAGATGGGGAAATCAAAATAAGTATTTTCCTCCTAAGCGACTGGCGGGTATTCGTACAAAAACCAGCTTTGTAATGTTAATGCTTTAAAGTTGGCATTATGTTAGATTTCTGCATGGTTTTATAGTTTATCATATTTATATCACATTAAACATGCAATTTGTAAATTATCATATTATGGAGCATCAAATAAAACTTTTTAAAAGTCCCAACTTAAAACTGGTATGCCCCTTTTGTTAGAGAATGTATAAAGTCTGTGTGTGTAAGACACTTTTGATGTACTAACTTAAAAATGACTTAGTTCAACTATATATCATTTTGTGATTTTCTAGAAGTCAAAATCCTGTAGGAATGCACACATTTAGTATTTGTACATTAAACACACTACAAAATATTACAAAAAGGGAGGAACAGACAGGGGTTAAATAGTATGCCCTGATACAGGGCTATGCATTAACAGTCATGTTCCATTCTTACATGTATGTCAAGCACATTATTATGGTGTGGTTTCTGTTCATGAGGCACTCCATCCTTTCTTGTTTATGCCAATGTCAGGAGACCAATAATAACATATAAGGATTAGTATGGGAAAAGTGCTAAATTCAGGAACAAGTCAGTCTTGGTTGGGCAAGATATGTACATGCACATGTACTTTGTAAATGATTCAACTGATAACTTTTGTAAATAATAGAGCACACAAATTAAACAAATATTCTTTAACAAGAAAATATTTATTGCAAAAACAAAACATTATTAAAAGGTCAGCTACATGTATAACAAGATATGATTATAATCTAACGATTATGAAGTCTCCCAAACCGGCCACTGACATTTTGAAAATGGAAGACATCTTGAAAATGTTGAAAACGGAGAAATGCTCCTCGAATGGTGACCTATCACTATGTCAAATGTTATGTCTCTATCATTATCCAGTTAGAAGATATCAACATTAATGTACGAAATTTCAAGTTTCCCATAGGATTCTATAGTAACACCCATCCCCTTCGAACCCCCAAAAATACGGCTTTGACCCCCTTTACCACAAATCTGAAAACTTTAGGATCAACTAGAAACATATATCTATAACTCCACCAAGTTTCATGAAATTCTGTCATGTAGTTCCTGAGATCTGCCATGGACAAGTTCATGGTGCACGGAAAGAAAGAAGAATAAGAATAATAATAATAAGAAACGGAGCAAAAACAATAAGTCTCCCAAACTTTGTTTGGGAGACTTAATAACAATGTTGTAAAATAACAAAACTATGAACTGGAACATTGAAGAATGGATAATAAAGCACATTCCCATCATCCTGGTGAAGTCTTAAGTTAATGATTGAATGAAAATGATATTGCTTTTAACTTCAAAAAGTTAATATTAGAGGACACTATGCAATTTTCTCTATTTTTTAGTTATTGAATTGAGAAGTTAAAAATCTGACAAAAGTGCCTGTGCTATTCAGGGATGGAAATTCACAGGAGCCCAGTCAGTAACCCCTAAAACTTAAGCGGGGTTACTATTTTTTCAACATTCTTGCTTGATCATACCTGTATAACACTGGGACACCAAAATATTAGATTTCCATCCCTGAGCAACACAAATGTGTGTATGGTATTCACAACAATCATGACCACATAGACGAGAGGGAAAGGGTGAAGGGATACAGGGGGTGGGAGAAAGGAGAGGGTGGAAGACTGGAGAGAGGTGGGAAAAATGAAGGAGACAGGAGATAAAGGGGGAGAAGGGAGAAAGGAGTCGAGGGAGAGAGAAAGGAGAAGAGGAGTGGGAGAAGACTACCCCTGTCCTCCCCCTCATAGATTCAGGGACAGTTTTTGTCTTTTTGGAATCGCAAATGTACATCACATCCCTGTCATTTGAAAATTAACAAAGTATAGCCCCCCCCCCTCCTTTTCGATGTTGCCAATAAAGCAAAAGACCAAGACTCCTTTTGCAAAAAATGACCCACCACAAGACCTTTATAAGAGTAAATATGTATTGGTAAAGACAAACGATTACATGATTTTTTGCGGATAAATTCCAAAACAGACAAAGTGTTGTACCCTAGGCCCCTGTACCCGTTGAATGGCGTATTTTTTGTCTTTTTCAACATATTATTTCGATTTCAGTTTTGTGATTGTGAAGGAAATACATTGCAACTATATTGTGTACCAAACTCAGAGAAGTCACACTCGTATATGTCTATAGAACGAGTCTTACGAGGATAATTTGAAGCACTGGAACATTCATTCTGGCCATTGCTGGTAGAGTGTATGAGTGACCCGACACGTCATCAAAGGTCATTTTATAGCACTTGTAAATAAATAAGACAGTAATATGATTGTTTATTTTTACTGGAATGGGCTCCAGAGTTCATACACCTTTTTTGTGAGAAAATTCCATGACTTTTCAAGGACTTTTCCAGGATTTTTCTTAGTTTTTCCAGGACTAACATTAAGCAAACTGTCAACGAGTATATAAGTGAAATCTTGAGTAATTACATTATTTATCATGTTCTAACCTTTGTATATGAGTATATAAGCAATTATCCATCATAAACAGCACACTTGGTACCCATGTATGCCAATGTGACCTGAACTACCATCAAAATGGAAGTGGCCCGTTGGACAATGAGACAATTACAACCCTTTCAGTTTTCTATTTAAATTTATAACTTAATTCTATTATAGCTTGGATGTCCAGCTGGTTTTTTTTAAGTTGCTGAATTAGAGATTCATCAATTAAGAGAACATATATATCTTCTTTTCTTATCTTTCTTGTGATTGATTCCATCAAATATGGACGGATTCAAGACTGCCAAAGAGCATGCTTCGGTTCTCCAAGGGCCATTTGTTTGCTATCATATCGTCTTGAGAACATACTCTGAAAAACCTGTACATTGTCTGTATAATTTATGAAAGAAAAGTGGCTTTTTACCGTGTTTAATGTCAAAATTATATCTCCACTTTTATGAAATCTGTTGCTGCCACGGACTCCTTCAATAATTGTTTTGTAGGCTGGACACTGGCTGGTTCCACTTGATTATTAACCCACACTGACAGTCTCAAACTGCTTTTCTGTTTATATGTTCAGAGTGTTTTGATGACTAAATGTGACTTTTAAGTCCACTCTTCCTCCTATATTACTGATGTTAATATCCTTTATACACGCATTACATGATGCAGCTTTAAATTTGTTCTGTATTTGAGAGACACTTATATTCTAGCTTTTCAAGCCATTTAATTTTAAAAGAAGAGTTTCCAGCCATTTTGTGGCAAAAACTACAATATGCTGTATTTGTATGTGGAAGCTGTCATTTTTAAAATATGGAAATACACACCTCATAAGCGAGCTATATTAAACAATTGGTAGATGATTTATTTTTCGAAAAATCATGATGTTTAGTGTTCCTCTGGGCAGTTTCACCCATATTCGAAATATAAAATGCCTTTTGACCAAATGAGCCTTTTGCTTTGCTCTCACTACTCCCCACATCCAACCATCCTTTTTATATTCAGGGTTATCTAACCACTTGATCTGAAAATGGCAGTTGCCTGACATTTTAAAAGCCAAGAGTACGTTTTCCAATATCTGGTTTCCTACTGCAACACCGTTTAATGCAGGAAACTGTAGTACATTAGGAAACCAGTCTATGCATCCGGTTGAATATTTTAACTAGCGATACTCACTGAACTTAATACAGTTTTCCACGTGGTGTTTCCCGGTTTTGTTTTCATATGTGCATGTGCTAATCAACAATTTTGTCATACCATTTGTACTGTTCAAATTGATCTAGTGAATGATGGCTATCCCTTGGAGATCGGTAAGTGAAAACCTTATTTGGTAACCCTCCGCGAATGGTCAAACAGGCGGAAATTGTGTCACTACGAACAAAATGCTGATGAGTATGGACTGCTGCAAACCTTTTTAAACATGCAGCGAGCGTGAGAAGCGGAACCATCCACATTTTGACGGGGAAAAATATGTCAGTTCTGTCATATTTTCGGCCTTTAAGACTGTAAGACTTGTAAATTCAGATAGTTGTGATCTCAATTCACGCTTTGGTGTCCCCAAATTTTGGACATTGAAATTTACATTCCATAGCAAAAAAAACAAAAAACTAAATGTGTTATCAATGCCGCCAACAACATTAGAATATATCTTCCGTTCTTCTTTACTAGACTGTATGTACTAACAAGGCTATTTGATCCACCTGAGCCCTTTGGTAGCCAAGGGGACGAAGATATATTACCTCCATATCGATCCTAACATTATTACTGAAGCACGATAGGTTGCACACTTCCAACTCGAGCACTTTAGAAATTAGAGCAAGTACAACAAATGTCAAAATGAGACTACACTATAATATATTGATTACATCTACCATCTTACTAGCATATAGTCAGTTTAAGGCTAAACTATATCATGTCCAGCCTCATGGACATAGCATGTTAGGCCATTGTGAAAAAACAGATGGGAAAATATACAATCACTCCATCATGACTGGAATTATTGCATCACAGCTGAAGGTAAACAAAAGCAGACCTGTCAGTAAGTACATCTTTATAATTTTACTTGCCTTTGATACAAACAAACACAGGACCAAGAAGGCCAAAATGGCCATGCAGCACTTGCAATAAAGCAGTAACATGGAAACAAAAAGCTCTCTGCTGTGATTCCTGTGAAACATGGTTTCATATTAAATGCCAACACATACAATCAAATATATTCCGATTCATGGATGCAAGCAATATATCATGGGAAAGCTTGCAATGTGGAATGCCAAATTGTTCTACCTCATTGTTTAATTCCTCCTATACCTTTGAAACTGGAAATCAGTTTTCAAGTCTCAGTAAGTGTTCCGATCTAAGTAGTCCTGGCATACCAAATGCCACTTCCTCTCCAAAATATGATCTAAGCAAATGTAAGAATAAAACAACAACAAAAAACAAAACACAAAAGAGTAAAGTAAAAAGACCTATTAGTAAATATTATAATTCTAAATATAAATTTCCAGTCTATTTATAATAAAAAACAAGAATTGCAAGAAATTATATATTCAGCAAAACCAGACATAATAATAGGAACAGAAACATGGGTAGATAATACAATGACAGCCACAGAGCTCTTTCCAACAAATATGTTCAATGTCTTTAGAAAATACAGACCACCAAATAACAAAAATAAAAGCCATGGAGGTGTACTATTGGCAATAACTAAAGATTGTATTAGTTCAGAAGTAAAAGAATTACAAACAAATTGTGAAATTTTCTTGGCTGAAATAAACATTACTGGAACAAAGCAGATTTTGATTGGTAGTTATTTTAGACCACCTTCTGATGAAGGAACATCATTAGAACAACCAGAGATATCACTACGTAGAGTAAATAATATAACATCATCTCATCTATGGTTAGGGGGAGACTTTAATTTAGGCCATATTGATTGTTCAGTGATTGTTCAGTACCTTCACTTATTACAGGCAAGCCAAATGCTAAACACCATCAACATCTATTAGACATCACATCTGATCATAACTTACACCAAATGACAGATATCCCAACCAGAAATGACAGAGTGTTACATCTTTTCTTTGTATAAAATCCAACAAGCTTAAACAAACTTACTACTTTACCTCCTATCGGTCTTGTTGACAATGACTTTGTCTACATAGAACTAGATACGTGGCTAAAGAGGGTAAGAGAAAGTCCAAGAAAAATCATGAGATATGATAATGCAAACTGGGAAAATATCAGAACTGATTTAAATGACACAATGAGAACAATAAAGGATCAATACACTTCATGTAAAGCTAATGAACTATGTAATATATTTAAAGTAGACCTAACAAAATCCATAGAAACAAACATACCACACAAGATAACATACAAAAACAGACTACCATGGGTTGCAAACAATGTACGAAAACATATAAATAAATAGAATAAAGCATACAATAAAAGGAAAACAAATCCAACGAAATATAAAACACTCAAACACCAGGTTCAAAAAGAATTACGAAAAGCATATCATGATTATATTGAAAAAATTATATGTGTCCTTCCAATCGGGGAACCAGACCAACACATACCATCAAACGTTAAACCTAACACAAACTATTTAGTTATATCAAAAGCATTTGAACAGGCAACGCTGGTGTAGCCCCTCTAAAACGAGACGGTATCCTAGTCACATACACAGTAGAAAAAGCTGATATTTTAAGCAACCAATTCCAGTCTGTATTTACAAATGAAACAGACACAGATATCCCAGACAAAAATCACAGTCCTCACTCTAAAATGCCACAACTTAACATATCATCAGCTGGAGTATCAAAACTTCTATGTAATCTAAATCCACACAAAGCATGCGCACCAGACAATATACATGGGAGAGTATTAAAAGAATTAAACGAACAAGCTGCACCAATTTGAACATCTATTTTTTCAAAATCATCAAAATCAGGAGAAATACCCAAAGACTGGAAACATGCAAACGTAGCGCCAGCATTCAACAACGGTGAAAAATATAAAGCAGTAAATTACCGCCCTATATCCCTTACATGCATCTGTTGTAAAGTTATGGAGCATATCATAACCAGCAACAACATGACATATCTAGAAAACAACAACATTCTTTATGATCTTCAACATGGCTTCAGAAAATCTAGATCATGCGAATCGCAACTATTACAACTTATTCAGGAATTTGCCAAAATACCAATAAGAACATACAGACTAATTTGATCATTATGGACTTTGCTAAAGCATTTGATAAGGTACCACACCGTCGCCTTCTTCATAAACTCAAATATTATGGCATACAAGAAAACACCCTACTCTGGATCCAAGCCTTTCTGTCAGACCGTACACAAACAGTTGTTGTAAATAGAATATCTTCCAATACAGTACCAGTTACATCAGGTGTTCCCCATATTGGGACCTATATTATTTCTCATCTACATAAACGACTTTCCAGAATACCTATCACATAGTAAATTAAGACTTTTTGCAGACGACAGCATCATTTACAGGGATATCAAAACACAAGATGACTGCATTAAACTCCAACAGGACCTAGATTCAGCAGCACGATGGGAGGCATATTGGCTTATGGCCTTCCATCCAGATAAATGCACTAAGCTCACAGTTGCCCACAAAAAACCAATCCAGCATAATTATATTCTCCACAACCACATCCTAGAATCAGTAACATCTGCAAAATACCTTGGCATCACTTTACAATCAAACTTAAAAAGGAACCTACATTATGACAAATCCCTTGGATTATTGAAACGAAATTTAACAGTTTTAAACACAGACATTAAATCTAGAGCTTACCAAGCATTAGTAAAACCAAAGCTTGAGTACGGCTGCAGTGTATGGGATCCACATACCAGCGAATATAAAAAGAAAAGAAAAATGGTGCAAAGGCGAGCAGCTCGCCACACTATGAACAATTACCACAACACTAGTAGTGTCAATACAATAATCGACACTCTAGGTTGACCAAGACTAGCTGAGCGCCGCCTCAAAACACGACTCATTATGTTTTACAAAATTACACACTGCCTCATTGCTATTCCAACAGACATATTTGTGCCATTAGACAACAGGTTAAGAAAACATCATTCACAATCCTACCAACACATACAAACATCTAAAGATACATATAAATGGTTATTTTTTCCTCATACAATTATACAATCGAACATGCTACCGCAACATACAGTTCAATCAACCATAATAGACAAATTTAGAGAACAGTTAACACCAACTGTTCTCTATCCACTTCTGTAAACCAATGATTCCAATGTACATAGTTTTACCACAAAATGTGTAAGAAAAAAAAATAAAAATAAACAATTTGTAAAGAATAATCTTCAACTCAAGTGTAATATACAAAAATGTATATATATATTTATATATATATTTTTGTTTCTTTTTAAATCAATTATCACGCATGCACACCAGCAAGTAATCTTCAACTATGAAGTTTTGCTGTTAACTAAAGAAGAAGAAGAAAATAGTGTAGCATTTATTTTCCATTGATGACAAACTACCTGACGGCTTGTCCTTACGGGAAATTCCTATTTGATTCGCTCACACAATTATTTGACATTAGAAAGAATTGTTCCTCTTAGAGTTTCCAAGCAACACACTTTTTTCAGCTTTCTAAGAAAAAATATGCATAGTTGTATGTTCTACTTTTGGGGTAAAACAGGTGTCCCAGTACATGGGGTACTAACTTCCAATGCATTTTCCTTAAATTTGATAATCTGCATAAAACTTGTTTATGTCCCATTATTTTACAAATATTGTCAAGATTGTAATTTTGATCTATCAACATTTTGTATATAATACAAATCCATTAAATATATAATTAAGTGTGTGTCCTTTGTTTTGTGTCACTGATGTTCCCAAGTTACATTATGTGAATGCATAAGAATTATTTATTTTTGTTTGAACATACATTGATAGTTAATCTAATTGAGAGGACTTTCCATAGATGTTTCCTATCAAGTTTCAGGTAATTTGGCTGAGCGGTTTAAGAGGATGAGACTAAAATGTGAAAAGTTAACAGACGACAAACGACGGACGCCAAGTGATGGCAAAAGCTCACGTTGCCTTTTGGCAAGGTGAGCTAAAAAAAATAAAAGGTGTTTGGATTTTTACAATATTTTGTAAAAGGGTATTCGATGTTACCTAGATTATACAGAAAATGAAAAATATGGAATTAATATATTTCCCTTATTATGAACTAATTATGATCCACAACAGAAAACATATTATTTCAAATGGCAGGCAGCAATCATTTAGAAAACAAAACCATAAACTTTCCCAAATCCATCACTGCTGTTACCATGTAAAAAGTAACATTAGTGACAGTTTTTGACAACACTGTTCAAACATTATGTTTGTCAAAAAGACATAAAAAAACACTTGGTGTTCAGTCGACAGTGTACATATGCTCATTTTAGTACTTTAGCATTTATACACAAATAAAATTGTTTATGGTATGCAAAAGAAATTTAGTCACACAATATCATGATGTTACCATGTAATTGTCACCATTATTTTAAGATCAGAGTACATTAATAAAATTTGTCGTAATTGCATTGTATTTGGATATTAACAAATTATACAGATGTCACAGTTACCCATCATGTAAATTACCACGAAAATGACCTTTTAAGTTGAAATGTCTCTGATGTTACTAATTTATGTCCATGATGTTGCCTCCAAAAAAAAGAATTTTACGGTGTATATTTGTAGCATGATTGTCTTTGAAAGTAGCCTACTATATACAATTTAAGGTTTTTTGTATTCTCCAAAAGAACAATCTAGCTATGGTAAACTATATTCCCAAAATAAATCAACAACACTATTGACATTCGTTACGTTACATGACAAGTGAGGTAAGATGGTAATTTCGTCTATCAGAGAAAAGAATAAAATCAAATTATTATTCTTATATGCATATTTTTTTAATAAATTTACAAATATATGGAGCTAAGTTTTTTGGGTTTATTTTAACAACAATACTATTTCATTCAAACGCTTGTTACAACCAGCTTCATAAGCCCAATCTTCTAATGAAGCAATATATATATATAATATAAATATAGAGAAATTTGCGACACAATAATATTAAAATAATTCATATTCAAATAGTTTACAAATAATTCTGTAGTCTTTTCAGAAATGAACTTTTCTGAATTATTTCATTTCCTCTATATATTTGAAGGTATTCCCTAACAAACAACGAGTAAACATCAAGCCTTTTAGTTGTTTTGCTCTGAAATGTAATATGCCTTATATATTGAAAATCCAATGATTGTAAGAAAATAATTGAAGTCATAATATTAGGTATATAGGCTTTAGACAGGTAATACGGGCTCATATAAGCTGTCTGTGTTTTACATTTCCTGAGCCGAAGGCGAGGGAAATATACAACTCAGACAGGTTATATGAGCCCGTATTACCTGTCTAAAGCCTATATAACGAATGTGTCATACTGCAATACCATGGGTCCATATTACCTGTGTAAAGCCTAAACAAAGAACATGACTACTATACATGTATTGTCTCATGAACATTTAACCCCAGCTATGACTTTGCTTTAAAGAAGAAATTAATTCTTCAACATATTTAATAAACAACTTAACAATTTTAACAGAAAAATAACAAATGATTTAGAATTGCCTCAATATCGGCGTCAGAGTGACAGGCGAACCAGGGGCTCGCCATCTTGATTACGTATGATTTCAAAATGAGTTATCTTTCTTGGCACGTGCTTTCATATTACCGGCTAGAGCCGTATAATATGGATTAGTAAAATCGAGTAAATAACCAATCGGATCACTTAGATTTTCTATTGCAGTATGACAATAGCTTTTATCGAATATTTTATAACCGAAAACAAGATGATATAAAGTTATATCATTTTCTATGCCACTTTTTTTTTAAAGATTCTTTTATTTTGCCCCAAAACTCTTTGAAAAAAATACAAAACCTAATGTAGTGACTATAGTCTTCCACTATATTACATAAATTGCATAAACTATGTTTCATGATTTTCCATTTTAAAAGTAGCTTTTTAGTAGGAATAAAGAAATGTAATAATTTCCATCTGAAAACCGTCAACTTATTTTCACTTAAATAATTAAATATAAAATAACAGTTTCACATTTTGGTAGTTTTTTTTTGTAAATAGGTATTCCATGTATTAAAACCATTGGTTTTGTAAATTTCTCATTGAGAAGCAATTTATAAAGATTTGTATTCTTTAGGATTGAAAATCTATAGGGATTTCTCTTAATTAATACATAATTTTTACAAATATTGACTACACTTTTTGGGGAATTTTCTGTTTTAATGATATCTACCCATTCTTTTGGAATTGCTTTTTTCATGATGGTGAATTCTGTGATCCAATTGGTTTTATTATTCAAACGGTTTAAAATAAAATTGTGTGATATCTCGCCATTTTCATCTAAAATATCATTTACATAAATCAAATCACTATTTATCCAATTATTAAACAACAGAGTTTTGTGATCAAACTTGATCAATTTGTTTCCCCATATAATTTGTTTGCTGACGTCGGCAAAATTTAAGGGTGTTCTAGTTTGACCACCTCCTATTTTGTTCCAACTTCGAAGTACTTCTCCATAAAATTCAGGAATCTGTTTAGCATATTTGTTAACTATAATATTATCTAAATTCTGTGAGAATACTAACCATTTTTTTCCTAATTTTGCAAAATACTTACATGGTATAACTTTCCAATTAACTAATTGATTACTAACAAGTCTACTTACCCAAGATGCTTTAAGAGACATAAAGTAACTTTGAATATCGATCATTTTAAGACCCTATTTCCAAGTTTCCCTACTACAGTGTTTCGTTTTACTTTATCAGGTTTATTATTCCAAATAAATTTGAAGCATTTGCTATCTATTTCTTTCCTATATTTTGCTGGAACAACACAAGTACTAGCCACATATGTAAATATTGGAACAATTAAAGATTTGATTATCAAAATTTTCCCTAAGATTGTTAAGTTTCTTTTTGTCCATAAAAGTAATAAATTATTCATTTTTTCTATTTTATTTTCCCAATTTAATTTTTCACATTATTCTTTATCATGTCCAAAATATATCCCTAGAGTTTTAACTGGTTTATCTGTCCATTTAATTCCCCCCACTTTTTCTTTGCAATGCTTAAGTTTCTCTATCCATAAACCTTCTGTTTTATCTTTATTCATAATAAGTCCCGAAAAAGAGCCATACATTTCAATTTCATTTAATGCTAATGATATCTCAGTTTTAGAGTTGAAAAATAATGTTGTGTCGTCCACCAATTGAGAAATTGTAATGCTATGGTAACCCTTTTATATTTTTATTATTTCGAATTCTCAGTGCCATGATTTCTACTGATAGCACACACAGGAGGGTCGACAAGGGACACTTTGACGGATCCCTCTGGTGTTTCTAAGCATTTCAGATATCCACCCATTATTAATGACACAGGTCTGAATATCAGTATACATTGTTTTAACCCAATTTACAAACGAATCATTAAAACCAAAACGTTTCAAAGTTAACAACATAAAATCCCATTCTAATGAATGGAAAGCTTTTTTAAAATCTATAAAGACCAGAGAACCCTCTATTTTGTAGATGTCTTCATAATCTATTTTATCTTGTTTATCAATTAAGTCGTTAATTAAAGTTTGATATTCTAGTTCCTGTAAAATAGAATTGTTTATTTTCCAAAAGCCACGACCCTTTTCTTGTACCCCAGATCGCAATTTTAGAAACACACGCAGATGGTATGTTGATTGTATAAATGCAGGTTTAATTTTACATGATTCAACAAGCATATGACAGTCCATCTCTATGAATATCATATCTATTCTACTGGCTTGAGATTTATCTTTTCTTCGCCATGTAAACTGCTGTACATTTTCATTTAAATCTCTCCAAATATCTGTTAATTTGTTACTTTTTATTAGTTTTAAGACTACTTACCTGTTGCGGTTTTGTATTTTTGCGACTTGCACTTTTTCTATCAGTTTGGTTCATTGCTTCGTTGAAGTCCCCCCCCCCCCCCCCCCCCCCCCCCCTAATATTGGTATCCCAGTCACGTATTCTTTCACAATTGAGCTTCCGTTTTTGAAAAATGCATTTTTTCTTGCAGTTTTACAATTAGGTGCATAAATACAGACTAATGTAAAAATTGTATCATCGATTTAAATATTTATTAACAACAATCTTCCATCTTTATCCTCCCATTTATCTAGTATTGCAAAATTCAATGATTAATTTAAAAGTATAGAAACCCCCCTACTAGCAGATGTGCCGTGACTACTTACTATTTCAAATTTAGAATTGTTTCGAATTTCTTTTTCTATATTCTCGTCTATATGTGTTTCTTGTAAAAATGCTATTGAACAGACATGTGTTTTCACCCATTCAATAACTCTATTTCTGTTTTCCTTCGAGTGCATGCCATTTACACTTAGGCTACACAAATTTATCAAGTTATTCGAGCCCATATATATTCAATATATACAAATTTTGATTAATAAATTCACCTTATATTATACTAACAATTACACAATAAATATACAATATATCATATTCATATAAGAAAAAATATACACAAATATAAACTTTATTTAAAAAATCAATCATACCCGTAAATTCTAACTGATCGTTCCCAACTTCCGTTTTAAATTTTTTTTGACCTATTGTGACCGTGCCCCATATTAAGTTGACAAGACATCCTGACACGTGTAGTCTATCATTTGTCAATATTAATTGCATTTCACTGTTTATGGACATTGTCATTATAACAGAATTAACTTTGAAATAAGTGTGTATTATTCCGTAGTTGTGTGTTAATTCACAAATCTGTTTTATAGATATAACTGATCAATTGAATACAAAATGCGGCTACATACATTCAAGTAAGTGCATTCTATTGATACTCCTTAGGAAGCACGTCTTAATTAGCCACATTTATACAATAATATTGTGTTGTCCATGTTATATGCCGAAATATGTCCCAAGGTTAGAAGGCATAATTCACGACCCGGATTATTACTCTGAATGTCTTTGGTGATTGTATACTATGAATGTCTTTGGTGATTTAAAAAAATTAAATTTGTCTAAAATATATTGATAGTATACAAATTGGAAAATCATATTCATTTAAATTCAAGAAATATTTAATTTCAACAATAACAATGAACTGTACATTGTAAATTGTACACTGTTAAAAGCGTTCAGGTGATCCGGTTTAGACCCCGCCTATTTAAATGACGTAACATTGTTCTAAGCTCCGCCCATCAGCATAGTAATGACTCCAACAATAGTACTATGCGAGTGCATAGTACAACGACGCTATTTATTCTTTGTAAAATTAAGTTTCGATAATATCATGTCAATTATAATGAAAGTGTCTTACATGAAGAGTAATAATTGTTGATATACCGACACAGGTATGCTAATTCTATCGTGATATAGTGTGAATGAAATATAATAAGGCTCGTGTATGTGCCTGTATTTTATTATTTCGCATACTTCTGTTATGTTTCTAAATGATTTACATATTAATTGTTTGAAAAAATCACAAAACAACACTTGTGTTTGTGATGCATTAGGGCCTATTGTATACATTTGTTCTCCGTGTGTAGCTATAAATAGTACGGAGAAAAACCAACCGAGTACATATTCACTAAATAAGGGTAATAACAAATTACCGAACTCCGAACAATCTTACAAAGGGAAAGTCAAAACTCATAATTATATAAACAGACAAAATCAGTCAACAAGCGGAAAACTGTGAAAACCGTAATGACCCTGACTTGGTACAGGCATTTCGAAAGAAATGGTGGGTTGAATCAGATTTTAAGGCGCCAAACCTCCCGCTCTCATTACTGTTCAAATGAAGTGTAAACACAGAACACGCTTTGTATTGTTAACATGCTTATATAGGCTTGCATAAAGCTGTTGCCCCATGTCAATGTGCAATATTGTGTAGCTAATAATATATTAACATTTTTGCAGCATAACAACATTGATATTTCATTTTTTTTTCAGCTTCGGAAATAGATATTTATTAACATTTTCTACTTTGATTAATTCCGTTAAAAACATTATTTCTCTCTGTATAAATAGCACACGGGAAAACCAGTGGAGTGCATATTCACTAAATAAAATGTAAACATGATACACGATGTCTATTAATGATAATATGCTGATGCATGTTTGTAATTTAGAAATACAGATTTTCATCCATTTCAATATCTAATATTTTACAGATAAAAAAAATTAAACTTTTTTGCACTTTAAATACACTGATATTTCATTTTCTTTTACATTAAGAAATAGATATTTGTAATGTAAGCACCATGTTCTACTACATTTAAGACATATTCAACTACATGTAATAAATATCTTTGAAAAGGATTTTTTTTACAATGATAAATCACGCTCATACTCAAAATAAGAGCATATAAATAAATTGTTTGCACAGTTATATTTATATGTCTACATATTATATATTTCAATCTACCATCTGGTAATTTAACTCTATGTTGGAGTTTGTACATTGTTTTTGTTTTTATTATTTTTTTTATTGATTTACCTGTAAGACAAAAAATTGATATGTGCATCAATAATGATACAGTTATTACACCTTGGCTTTTTTTTAGCTATTGTTTTTGTTAGTCTGGTCATCTTGTCTGTCAGGTGGAGTTGGAGGTGTATGACTTTTAACTGTCTGTTTAGGTCCATGTGATACTGATGTTTTCATAAATGTTTCCATTGTTTTTTGTTCATGTTTCATTGTATTTTTTTCCCCACTTGCTTTTGAATTTTTGGTTGAATCGATCTTAGAAAATGTTATTTATGTACACTTTGTAATTGTTCAATATTATCAGTTGTACTTTCGCCTTCTTGTGTTATATTGTGTATTTCTACAGTAGTTGTATTCTGTAAAGCTAAGTTTTTTTTAATGATTTGTCTATATCTATTTTTCTATTTTCAAAGCTTGGTAACATCAGTGACATCAACTAGTTCATGAGCTGATTCCACTTTTATCTATAAGATTATACAAGTATTTTATATTCACTGAATAAAACATTTGCAACATCAACAAAATGTATTTGTAATTTGAAATACCTCCATTTTTTGTATAATGACCCATATCATATATTAAGGCGAAACTCGGAGAAAACCACCGACCAGCAACAAGACAAACTTTATCACATAATGTTGCATTGAGTACACCTGGTCATTTCGTATTCCAAATAATACATACTCTATCTAAATAAATAGAATATTCGATGTTTTTCTATGAAAGCTTCAACAATCTGTAAATTAAATTTTCTAAGCTTATCCCCCAAATGCTTATAATGTAGAAAACGAATATTTGAAATCTTAAATTGATTATTTTCCGTGAAAATAAATCAGTGTTACTATGCACGTCTTGTTCCAAATAGGATACTGAATATCTATAAATAAAATTTTCTAAGCTACCACTATTGCGAATTTTGACGAATATGAATATTTGAAATTTTACAATAATGAATTGCTTTTTTTTACGCACAAAATCAGTGCTATTGTGCACAATATCTAAAATGGGTAAATATCCAATGTTTTCTCTAATTTTCACCAATCTTCTATGTCTTTTTGTAATTCAGAAAGAAAAATAAATAAATATAACAACCAAAATAATAATTAAAGGATCACTTATCACATATGATATCCAATACTATCAGTGGACCGTCGTGATCGTATGGTAGTTTCTATCACCACTAAAGTTGTGGGTTCGACCCTCGTTTATGGCGAGGTGTACTCCATACACCATTATGTTATAAGGTTTGTCAGTGACTTGCGACAGGTCGGTGGTTTTCTCCGGTTTCCTTCATCAATAAAACTGATCGCCACGATATAACTGAAATATTGTTGAAGGTGACGCTAAACACCACACAATCAACCAATACTATCGTTAGTAGTCATGTTTATCAAAAAGTAAATTTTAAAAATGCTGAATTAATAAAAAGACAAGAAATTAAATTCTTACCAGTGTGTAAAGTATGATACAAATATATGGCAAAATTTCAACATTGGAATATAGATAAAGACTGATTGGCTACAAGAAAATACATGTTAATATTTCGATAAGTTCTAATACAAGAATATACATGTTAATATTTAAATAAGTAACGGATAACTATATACATTAATAAATTATTAAAATTACTATCGTTGATCTCGAGTTTAAGATAAAAGTTCAATTTTAATATCGATAAAATCTAAGAACATTACAACACACAAATGTATCACTGAGACATAAATAACCAAATCTGATTTTTGGCTATCATGTTTAGGTTTTTAGTTATCGTGTTCGCTAAAACATTTAAATTATTGGGTTTTCCAATCTTTTGGTTGTGAACTTCCTAACACTGTTAGATACCTACGTTTTTTCACAGTTTTCCGATTGTTGACTGATTTTATCTGTTTATATACTTATGAGTTTTGACTTTCCCTTTGGAGGATAATTTTGTTATTACCCTTATTTAGTAAGTCATGACTAAAGTTTCATAAAAGTAAATTGTATTGTGTTCCTGAAATAGAAGACGTGCATAGATATGATATATAAATCGACTAAACAAATTGTTATTTAATTTTACGTTCCGAATGCAAATCAAAAAATATGTTCAAGCGATATGTTCTTAACAAATACTTAAGATATGAACACAGTACATATAACCACATTCATGTTAACTGTTTATTTATTCATTGTTGTGATAGGTAGTCCTCTATAGATATAATAGGCTTAAATACCATTTGTCGTAAGGTTACATATTTAGAAAATTATTTTAATCTAAAACTTAATTTCAAAACTTTACCCAATATATAATGTCTATTAGTACCATACAATATTGAACAGTCAATCTTTTTTTTTTAGAAATAATTTCTTCTATTTTGATTATGAAATAGTTTTCAAGGTTGAACATTTTTAGAGCTTCCTGACACATATCACTGCTATCAATATACATTCACAAAAATGTAAATGAAATCTAATAACGAAATCTAGACAAGGTTGAACCCATAATACTTACTGCTCTAACGACGAATACCCATTTCCCACCATTGTAATATCGACTTTTAGTATATTTTTTAATATTGAATATATATATGTACATATAAACAAATAGTATTTAGTAACCTGGGACGATTAGAAAATAGGTATATCACTTGTCTCCCGGTGGATATTTTTTGATAGAGTGTTGCTGCTAACAAGGAAAATACTGAACCAAGGGTTCCTAGTGGTCAAGTGGAAGTCATCACTTTCTCGTAATCATAATTGGATACTTTCTTCATTCAAGACTTATCACTAGATATGTACTACGACGGGTGCCATAGGAACTGCGTTCACTCCCGATTTTTAGTAGGGTTCGTGTTGCTCGATTTTTAGTTTTCTGTGTAATGTTTTATAGATCGTTGTTTGTCCTTTTCCCCTTGGCCATTGTATTGACTGTGTATTTTTCGATTTACGGCTTCTGATTACCATTTTGGTATTTTCAAGCTTTTATTACCAGCTGATTTGTTTATATATAAAATAGTTTTCATCGATATGTTTTAAACACTCGTAACAAGTGATAGGTAATAAAAATTGGAGATATGTTTTGTACACTCGACTCGTTTCTGAAGTAACTTTTATCAGGTATGCTCAAAGTCAGTTGATTGAAAAGCCAAACAATTTAAAAGTCTTTGAGAGCATGCAAACAAAAAGGCCTTCACATGATAGTCAAAATCGGCTAAGAGTATACATAGATTAGGCAAAAGTAATAATGGAATCGATGTTATGCAAGCGTGTAATTAATGTAAACATAATATTATACCAGTATTATGTTATTTAATCGCAATCATTTGATTGATTGATTGATTGATTGATTGATTGATATGTGGTAAACGCCAACTTTTGCAGTATTTGAGCTATATCATGGCGTCAATTACAAGACCCTCAGAAGTAAAACATACTTGTGCATAAAACAATCGGATGATATGTACAAATAAAAGAAACATTAAAAGTATAAAACCATACATTTACCACGTATGTTATCTAATTATATTTTAGTATATAGATTAATTTATTTAAAAAATTTCAAATATATCAGATAAGAGTTTTGACATTGTAGATTGTATGTTGAATATCAGAAACATCTACGAAGTCGACATAAATATGTCTCAGTGAATAATTGGAACCACACGAATACCCATTAACCATTAAATAGACAGTCTTTTGATATTAGTGTTATATATGTTACAAATAGTTCATGGCACTGCGGGGGGAGGGGGCGAAATGACAGTTTACTGACCAATCTGTCACCCTATAATTACTATATGAACGGAGGCGGAAGGAAGGTATGATATTTGCCACATGCTTATCAGGATATACTTGCCCTTCCACAGCACACGATGTCATACTCAGTTTTCATGATGTTGTGTGTTGTTGCTTTCTTTGTATTAATATTTACTTCATCTGATTGTGTTGCATTTTATCCTTTTATCTAATCTTGTGCATATATGAATTCTGTATTGCCGACATGTTTTTTAATATAAAATTTTGGCCAAAAAAAAAAAGAAGATATCCGGAAATTTACATTTTCTTGGACCGAGTGGCCTATAATGGTTTCTAACTTTCACGAAAGACATTCATGTTATTATCAAAACAATGTATCAAGCCAGTAATTTGTTCAGCCACGAGATAACTATTAAAAAATACCCAAAGTTAACAAAGACATTCTATTTCTATTACAGAATTCTTTTGAGTTACATCCAAGGTTCAGCACAACTGTCGAGGTTTTTGAAATGCCACATGCAAGGATAAGGCTAAGCACAACTGTTCAAATTGTCGAAATGGCACATGGAAGGTAACTGTAGTAAACTTAGAGCCAGTAAATCTTTCACATTAACGGTCTTGTCAGTACCCGTAGAAGTTAACAATCGGTCGATCATTGGTATGTCCATTTGGTTGTCACTGGGTTAACCACCAATAATGTTGCTATGATAATATCGTTTAACACCTTAAGATTATTATACTATAATGTCTCAGAGAAACTCTATGACATGTCGTTATTGTGGTATACGACATATATCATTCCGAATCATCTAGTTAATGATATCTACCCTTCTGAATCATCTAGTGAACGATATGTACCCTTCTGAATCATCTAGTTAACGATACCCGGTATGTACCTCTCCGTATCATCTAGTTAACGATATGTAACATTCTGAATCATCTAGTTAACGATATATACCCTTCTGAATCATCTAGTTAACTGTATATACCCTTCTGAACCATCTAGTTAATGATATGTACCCTTCCGTATCATCTAGTTTACGATATATACCCTTCTGAATCATCTAGATAGCGATATGTACCCTTCTGAATCATCTAGTTAACGGTATGTACCCTTCTGGACCATCTATTTAACGATATGTACCCTTCCGTATCATCTAGTTTATGATATGTACCCTTCCATATCATCTAGTTGACGATATGTATCCTTCCGAATGATCTAGTTAACGATATGTAACCTTCCGAATCATCTAGTTAACGATGTGTACCCCTCCGTATCATCTAGTTAACGATATGTACCCTTCTGAATCATTTAGTTAACGGTATGTACCCTTCTGAACCATCTACTTAACGATATGTACCCTTCCGTATCATCTAGTTTACGATGTGTACCCTTCCATATCATCTAGTTAACGATATGTATCCTTCCGAATGATCTAGTTAACGATATGTAACCTTCCGAATCATCTAGGTAACGATACATACTCTTAAGTTCATCTAGTTAACGATATCTACCCTTCCGTATCATCTAGTTAACGATTTGTACCCTTCTGAATCATCTAGTTAACGATATATACCCTTCTGAATCATCTAGTTAACGGTATATACCCTTCTGAACAATCTAGTTAACGATATGTACCCTTCCATATCATCTAGTTTACGATATGTACCCTTCCATATCATCTAGTTAACGATATGTATCCTTCCGAATGATCTAGTTTACGATATGTACCCCTCCGTATCATCTAGTTAACGATATGTACCCTTCTGAATCATCTAGGTAACGGTATGTACCCTTCTGAACCATCTAGTTAACGGTATGTACCCTTCCGTATCATCTAGTATACGATGTGTACCCTTCCATATCATCTGGTTAACGATATGTACCCTTCCGTATCATCTAGTTTACGATGTGTACCCTTCCATATCATCTAGTTAACGATATGTATCCTTCCGAATGATCTAGTTAACGATATGTAACCTTCCGAATCATCTAGGTAACGATATATACTCTTCCGAATCATCTAGTTAACGATTTGTACCCTTCTGAATCATCTAGTTAAAGATATATACCCTTCTGAATCATCTAGTTAACGGTATATACCCTTCTGAACAATCTAGTTAACGATATGCATCCTTCCGAATCATGTAGTTAACGATATGTAACCTTCCGAGTCATCTAGTTAACGATATATACTCTTCCGAATCATCTAGCTAACGATATGTACCCTTCAGAATTATCTAGTTAACAGTATGTACCCTTCTGAATCATCTAGTTAGCGATATATACTCTTCCGAATTATCTAGTTAACGATATGCATCCTTCTGAATCATCGGACAAAGAATATGTACCCCTTCCGAGACATCTGATGAACAATATGTACCCCTCGGAATCATCTAGTTAACGATATATATACTTTTCCGAATCATCTAGGTAACGATATATACCCTAACGAGTCATCTAGTTAACGATATATACCATTCGAATCATCTAGTTAACGATAACACCCTTCCGAGTTATCTAGTTAACGATATATACCTTTCCGAATCATCTAGTTAACGATATATACTCTTCCGAAGCATCTAGTTAACAATAAAACCCTTCCGAATTATCTAGTTAACGATAACACCGTTCCAAGTCATCTACTTAACCATATATACCTTTCCGAATCATCTTGTTAACGATATACACTCTTCCGAAGCATCTAGTTAGCAATAACACCCTTCCGCATCATCTAGTTCAATAACACCCTTCCGCATGATCTAGTTAACGATGTGTACCCTTCCGAATCATTTAGTTAACGATATCAAACTTCCTTTCATCATGTTATATATAAGTGCATGCATATGCGCTGTATTTCCTCACGCATCTTGCAAATGAATATTCGTTGGTGATATTATTTGAAACAATGAAAACCATCCGTATTATGATATGTAAATGTAATCAGTGGTCACAGCATCAAATGTTAAATAACGTGGAGTGAGTGGCTGCTATTTGACGCTATATCAAGGCTAGAATATGTTACCTTATGATGAGATCATGATTATTTCTGCTTTGTACTCGACCAATACGATTATTTGCGTAGTGTTAGCTTACTGAAACAGCATTTCCCGGGTAGACATGTAAGCACATTATCCTGATTTCCCCTTAGTGTTGCGTGCTTAGCGGAGAAGCACCAAATACCATTTTATTATCTTTGAGTTGACCCGACCAGAAAGACAATTGGTTTTCTATGGGTTTCTCTTATGTTCTCGAGCAACAAAACTACTTGGCATAATATGACTAAACATCGTTATATGTGGTGTTTAGCACATATTACGCTAACATAACAGTATTATATTCAGATAATACATGGTACCTTAATTTTGTACCTTTTCTAATGTGGTGAAGTATTATAATAGAATACATGCACAACTATTTTATTTGTTCATATATCTATGCATATTATAAAGGACTAACATTGTTTTCTTTACAGGAGAATACCAAGAAGAATAAGAACAAGAGAAAGTAAGCATAATAAAACAAAATACTAAAATAGAGAAACTTAATATATTCACACCTTGCCATGTGGTTCTGCACATGATCCATCAACCTGAAGCTAAGATGTAAGTACAAGAGAAAGTAAGCATAATAAAACAAAATACTAAAATAATGAACAACACGAAAGATCAAGAGTGGATCTAAACGTCCATATAAGAGTGGATCCAGCCGTTCATATAAGAGTGGATCCAGCCGTTCATATAAGAGTGGATCCAGCAGTCCTAATTATAAGGTCAGTTAGAGAAACTTAATATATTCACACCTTTGGCATATGGTTCTGCACATGATCCATCAACCTGAAGCTAATATGTGTGTATGTTAAGGATTATTATATGCTTAGGAAGTTTATGTCGAGTTTAATTTGTCGTTTATTTAAGCGTATTGTGATGTCCTCTAAGAAGTCTTGTATGATTATTGTGAAACATAGGGGACATGGATTCGCCAGATGTTAATTTATTTTTAAAACTCTTGTACCTCTGGTGATTTGTAGTAGTTCGTGCTACCCAATTTTAACTTTCACTGTCATATTGTTTGGTATTATTTTTACTCTTCTTTCTTCTCGATAATTTTGTTATGATTTAATGTTTAAACGGATTGCGACTAGTCTGGCAAAGGCTAGCTTACAATGACACACAATTTGAATATCAATGTTATTTTCAATAATAGCCGTAGTACTATTAACTACACACATCTTATTACTTATCTTAGTAGATGATTCACGCAGAACAGTTGATTGAACACGTTGTTAAGCATTTAGCGTTTAGTTGTCGGTAGAAAGGTCAACAGTCGACATGGCTTTATTTATCCATCTCCAGAGAAACCATATGACATTCATAGTAATATGATCTTGTGCTTCCCCATGGGCCGTTCGCTAGGTGTACAGGACGAATTAAATGCAGAACTTGCCCTTCCCTTATGACTGGACGTACATCATTATGTCGTGCATTGAAAATGTCACGAAACTTACACGTAAATTACTACCCACTTACAGCAGCTGTTAATGAGCTCGAGATTTCTAGAAATAGTCGTTGATGTTCCATTGGAATGCAATTTTGTCCGACCCCATCCATTCTATGCTTGTTGTCATGTCCAAGTCTAAATTTCCACCTATATGCTCTCCCTCGCGTCATCCATTTTAACAAAGTGATTGTCCTGGTCATTGAATATAACTGTATTACATGTACCGCTAAATTGACGTTAAACTACACTCAACCAATGGTCGTTTCATAGCTTAAGATATCAATCGCATTTCATGTGTATCGTTATTTGGAACTAGTTATCACGAGTTCCCAACCAATTGCAAAAAACACATTTTACAAGTTAGCAAAATACATGCATCGTGTTAATACAATCGTAGATATCAAATTTAGTGCACACGGCGCATGTCTGGAATAACATTCATCAGGTACGCTCAAGGTAATTAATTTTGGACCTATAGAACAAGATTAACCCCACACCTTTTTATTAAAGCGTCAGAAGAGAGGGCAGTCATATCTATGTGTGTTAAGGGTATGGATGTTGCCCATGTTTCTATGATTTGATGCTTTGTTGATGGTTTGATATTTTTGTTTTTCATTTGATTGTAATTAGTAATAAAGGATATGGATGTAATTAACATGAGAAACTATCTACTTTTAAACAAATTAAAGTAAAGGAACAACGTTATTTTTTTGGTTGTTCTGTATATCGAGAACACAATTAAACATGCATATACTGTATTAATTTGCAGTCATACATGTATGCGGGTTTGTGTGTGTGTGCAGAGGTTATATAATAGTTTTTTCATGTTTTAGATATTGTAAGACTAGGAGGCATAAGACGTTTGATCAACCAATAAAAAAGGTATTGCATTCAAATCATAATATCCCCTAAATTGTACGTATGTTTACCCCCCCCCCCCCAAAAAAAAAAAAAAAAAAAACTTCAGACACAATACACGTAGGAAATCTACTTTTATTACAATCATGCCGTAGTGATAGACTGAATTCGCTTCGTGGTTCTTAAAACTAGTTTAACCCCGTCACGTTTTATTGAAGTGCCTGTACCAAGCCATGAAGGTGATTGGTCATGTAGTTGTGTATTAGGAGTATCGATATTACCTCTTTCTATATATTTTTATATTGTATTTTGGAATTGTTCCAACAGTGTGGTATGTTTTGTATTTTTTTACTAGTGCATACAATTATAATTTAATAGCTTTCTCATCCAAAAATGAAAGTCTTTCTTTGATCATCGACGGCGTCGTCTTATGCAGTTATATTCGCATACCGAATATATGTTGCCTTTATGAATGATTAATTGACTGGGTGGTCATTGGAAATATTAATTGGGTGATATAGTATCTTTATTTCATGTTAGCATTGCTAATTTTACCGTGTAAGGTTTTATCAGTATTGTCAATTAATCGTGGGAATTTGTAAAACAGTGACTCAGATGATAAAACCCACATTACTCTTCTGACAATTGTGAAATTAACTAGCACTTGAATATTTCCACCCGGGACTGTACTACTATGCAACTAAAAATATACTTTGAAAGTTTCGATTATATAAAACTGACTTTTGAATATGCCTGTGAAATATGGGATAATTGTGGAGTGTGTTATTCAACCAAGCTTGAAAAATTGCCACCAGATGCTGCAAGGATTGTAACTGGATTACCAATTTTCACAAAAACAGATAAATTATACTCAGAAACAGGCTGGACTACTCTCTCTAGTAGAAGGCATAATAGGAAACTCCAGTTATTTTATAATATAAAGAATGGACATGCACCAAATTATCTTAGAGAACTTATTCCTCCTACTGTACAAAGCACAACTATTTACTCCTTAAGAAACGGTTCGGATTTAATAATACCTTTTTGTAGACTCTCGATTACAACTGAATCTTTTATTCCATCCACTGTTAAACTCTGGAACCGGCTAGATCAATTTGATCGTAATCTTGACACATTAACTAAATTCAAAAAAGCCATTCGAAAGGAACAGTCAGATAACACAAAACGTATCCCGAAACATTTTTATTATGGTCCCAGAAAACTTAATATTATTCTTACTCAACTTCGTAACTCGTATTCCTTTCTCAATTACGATCTATCAAAGGTTAATATAGTAAATGATGCTGCGTGTTCCTGTGGAGCTCCACGGGAAGATACATTCCATTATTTTGTTACCTGTCCTAATTATACTGAAATAAGACGTATTATGATGAACAACTTAAATTGGGTACAGACAAGCGATTTGAATTTGAATCTACTAACCCGTGGGTCGGATGATTTAACATACGAAGAAAATATTAATATCATCAAACACGTGTTCAATTTTATTAAATCTTCAAAAAGATTACTCGATAATTATCTACTCTCCAACCTCGTATCCATCCAACACAACCTTTTTATTAATTCGTTAATTATTTACAATATATCTCTATATGTATTATATGTATGCTCAGAATGATCATTATACTATGTGAATTTATTGTATAAATGGGAGAAGACTTCATAAGTTGGTAAAACTTGTGTCCTATCCCTTTTGTTAATTTAACAAATAAAATCATCATAAACTAAACTGATACAAGTCTATCTATATTAGACTAAATCCGTGAAAACAAACCTATTTATATCAGACTAAATCCCAAAAACAAGCCAATTTATATCAAACTTAATTCCCCAAAACAAGCCTATATATATTTATCAGACTAAATCCTTAAACAAACCTATTTATATCAGACTAAATCCCCAAAACAAGCCAATTTATATCAAACTTAATTCCTCAAAACAAGCCTATGTATATTTATCAGACTAAATCCTTAAACAAACCTATTTATATCAGACTAAATCCCAAAAACAAGCCTATTTATATCGGAATAAATCCCAGTGTATTTCCTACCGAAAAAAACCCATACAATTCGCTTATCAAACAAATATGTATGCCACTGTTAGTCATAACCTAGTATTATAACAACATACTGTATATTTTATTTAGTAGGACACCACAATCAAGAAACACTACGTTTGTGACATAGTACTCTAATGTGTTGACTTGTTAGAACGAGTACGAGTTTCTGATTTTAAAATTAATTGTGACTTTTATGTTATTTTGCAGATAAAAAAAAGAAGAAGACTTATAAAACTATTCCATACTGTCCATTTTTATCAAATTTTGATATTAATTTATGTGTTCTGCAAATGTATTTGATGAATTTAATTAGTGTGTTAAACATTGCCTATTATTTACTATACAATCTTTATTCTCATAAACCATCGTAATACATTGGTATAGAGATACAATATATACAGAAAATAAATAAAAACAATAAATACAATAATAATAGTAATTACCCAGGAGGTAGTAAACTAGAATTAATGTTTCTGATCAACTGACAGAGTTTCCTTAATTTTTATTGTGTTTTACTACTTATTATTTCTTTAAAATTCAAAACATTAATTCTAGTTAAGTACCGCTTTTCAATGCATGATTCTCTTTTGTCATGGAAATAACTGCATCGCATTATATAATGAAATTCGTCCCCAATTTGATTTTCTTGACAGAGTTGACATTTTCTATTTTCCCTTGCGATATTATTCCATCTTCCAGTTTCTATGGGTAATTTTGTATTGGTGGTTCTAAATTTGCAAAAAGTGAAAATGTCTTTATTTTCTAAAATATTAAAATAGTTTTCAAATTCGAATATTTGTTTATAAAGTCTGTAGTTCAATGCCTTTGGGGAATTTTCTAAATTGCTATTCCATTCTTGTAAAAAATGATCTCGGAGACGTAATTTCACATAAGCGATCACCCACTCAGTATTAAAGTTTATATTCTGAAATGTCCATACATTTGATAAGCCACAATTATCCAATATATCTTTTGCAAATTTTACCCAAGGAGCAGATATATTTCCATTACAAAAAAAACTATGCAAAAGTTTATAAGATATGGCCGACAGCTTGGAAGCTTTTCCAGTAAGTAATTTGCACCAATAAGATATTACTCTAGTTTTTATATCTATGTAAAGTGGAAAGCGACCAAGCTCGCCGTATATCATAAAATTTGGCGTGCTTTGCTTAAAGCGAAGTATTAATTTGCAGAATTTCAAATGAATTTTTTCAATTACATAATTATCACTAAATCCCCAAACTTCACAGCCATATAGTAATATAGGTTTTACAATTTTGTCAAATAAATCTAACAAGCATTCGATTGATAGATTATGTCTTTTTCCCCTTCTGATAACTTCATACATGGCTTTTGTAGCTTTTTCAATATTTTTTTGTTTTGCTAATTTAAACTTTCCGTTTTTTGTAAAAGTAACACCTAAATAATTAAATTCGGTTACAGTTTCAATTTCTTTTTCATTATACAGGAAGTGTACATTTTCTGCAGTTCGGCTCGTGGAAAAAACCATAATTTTTGTTTTGTCAATGTTTACTTTAAGTTTCCACAATTTACTGTAGTCATAAAAATTATTTAGTAAAGTTTGTAACCCATCAGAAGTCTCTGACATTAGAACAGTGTCATCTGCGTATAAAAGGGCGAACATTTTTAAATATATTTCCAATTGTGCTTCTAGTTCGCTAGAAATACTTTCTAAACCTGTAATATTCTTGTCTTCCATAAACTGTTCAAGGTCATTTAAAAATACTGCAAATAAGAAAGGGGACAAGTTTTCACCTTGTCTAACGCCCACTTCACTTGAAAAGAACTCTGACTTGTTATCATTATAAACAATACATGATTTAATACTATTATACATATTTACTATAAAATTATACATTTTTCCATTTATTTTATTTAATAACAACTTATACCACAATGCTACCCTCCAAATATTGTCGAATGCTTTTTCGAAGTCTACGAATGCGCAGTACATTTTCTTTTTTTTCTTTTTTATTATCTGAAAAAAGGCATGAATACTATATATACAATCTAAAGTAGAATAGCCTTTACGGAAACCACATTGATTTTCATTCAGCAATAAGAAACTTTCTGAATAAGTATTTAATCTATTATTTAAGATTGTAGTGAACAGTTTACCCAAACAGCTGAGAATTGTAATCGGTCGATAATTTTTGGGATCATTTTTGTTACCTTTATTTTTATAAAAAGGTTTTATAGTTCCTAATAACCAGCTTTCCGGAATAATCCCGGTGTCAAAAATTAAATTAAAAAGCTTTTCGTAAATATCAACAAACTGGTTACTAGTAGTTTTCATATATTCATTGATAACTTGGTCATCGCCAAAGGCTTTATTGTTTTTAAGGTTTTTTATCCCTTTAAAGATTTCATCTTTCGTAATGGGAGAATTTATATTTTCATTTAATTCGGCTGTGATTGTTGGATCAAAGTTCAATGTGTTTTCCGGTTCATTGGTTTCCTTTAAAGTATTCAAGTCTTTGAAGAAATTAAAAAGTTCTTTAAATTCAATATCGGGTTGTTTAGTAGACTTTCCAGTATTTAAAATTTTCCAATATTCTTTCGGATCAATTTTTCGTAAAGTTTTCATACGCCTAGACATTTCTTTCCGGTGTTTTTTCAGATTGCTCTCTAATGTTTTTTTATAGTGTTTTTCAGCGTTATTTACTTCTTCAGATGTAATTTGCCAAGGGTATAATTTTTTCTTTCGTTTTAATTTTCGGTAATTTTGTCGCGCAAATTTGCAATCTAAATTGAACAACGGTTTATCCCCATTTACCATATTTGGTTTTCCCTTATAGACGGAGCGAGTTCCAAATGTATTCTTTGCTGCCGAAATAAATAAGTGGCATAAATCTGAAGTGTAAGTGTTAATGAAATCCTGGTTTATTTCTTCCGGATTAATATTATTGAGCTTTTCAGAAAGATCATTGAAATTGTTGACATTTATGCTTTCTATGAACTCTTGGGCCTTTAACGGATTCCATTTTTTAATATTTTGTAAGTTTTTAAAACTTTGGTTATTTGTTGAATCTGTTTTTTCTTCCCTAATCGGTTGAGACGGATTAATGCTAACACGAAACGGTGAATGAACATCGGAAAATAGCCTTGAAAAATCTAAATTACTCATATTTACAATGTTTTTTAAAAATTCTGAGCTACAGATAGTATAATCTACTACGCTTGCATTTCGACATGTCAAATTACCTTCTTTATTGTCACCTATTCTTCCATTTACAATAAATAAATCATTCCCCCTACATAAATTAAGTAAAAGATTGCCATAGGGGTTTTTACCTTTGTCCACATTGTTTCGTTTTAGAGGTAAATTTAACTGCTGTAGCACATTTGGGGCATTTTCAATGAAACCATCAAAGGTTTCAAAGAGAGTATTTTCATCTAATGTAATAAATTCGTCATCCTCTGCTGTTCTTGCATTAAAGTCCCCGATTAGACAAATATTTTTAAATTTTTCAGTAAATTCTAAGTATTCGTTTTCAATTTGACTAAATGCGTCAGGGGATTAATAACGAGAGTATTCTGGTGGAATATACACTATACCTAATAACAGATCAGAGTTTAGTTTCATCAATTTTGATGATATTTTGCACCACAATACAAACTTATTTTCAGTTTCAATTACTTCTATATCACCCTCAAACTTTTCTCTGTAACCTAATACTATTCCACCAGACTTTCGACAGGCAAATGTTTTTCTATTTTTCATTTTAAAAATATAACCTGGCAGCAAAATTTCGTCAGTATCATCGGTCTTTGATTCGACTAAACATATAATATCATTAGCATTCAAAAGTTCCTGAAATTCCGGATATTGCAATTTATTTTTGAGTCCACAACAATTCAGAGCCAAGATGTTAAACATATCAGCTTTAGAATCGTTCTTTAAACATTTATTTAAATCGGGATCAGTGTTGTCACTATTTACACTTTCATTCGAACATTCACCAAAATCAGTGTTATCACTACATATACTTTCATTAAAACAGTTATTATTTAGAACACTGAAGTCAGTGTTGTCACTATTTACACTTTTACTCAAACATTTATTATTTAAATTACTAAACTCAAAATTAGTCTTATCACAATTGAGAATACTTTCATTTAAACATTTATTATTTAACTCGACTAAATCATTATTGTCACTATATATGCTTTCATTCAAGCATTTATAATTTAAATAGTCAAAATCAGTCTTATCATTATTGAAAATACTTTCATTTAAACATTTATTATTTAAATCGCCGATGTCAATGTGGTCACTATTAAAACCTCTATTCAAACATTTATTATTTAAATCAACTAAGTCAGTATTGTCGCTATTTATACTTTCATTCACACAGTAACTGTTTAAATCATTTGACAATTGCATTAATTTGGTATCATTGTTGTCGATTTCACAATCAGTCATTACAATTGACTCGCATTTATCTGTTACAATACAAGAACATTTTATATATTTATCAATTTCAATACATGTACATAAGTTTGATGCTGATTTATCATTAATGTCACGATAGAAATTACAATGATCAGAGTTGTGTACTGTTAAATCATTATTTATGAGTACATCTCCTGGGCACCCCTATGAATAACCAACAGAGTTTGTATGTACTTGTTTAGGTGACGAACCCTTTCGCTGACGTTTACTAGGTGGCTTTTCACTGTTAGGAGACGCTTTCGGTAAAGTCTGATGGTGTGCCGCTTCCGTACGCGTAGATCTTATAGGTGTTGTATTTTCGTAGTCTTCGTCTGTTGGTATTACACCTGTACGGGGGACGACATATAGCTCATTATTTATATAGAGTCTATCTCGAACTAATGTTACTTGTTGGTTTGTTCGTTTTGCGTCTTTCATGATCGGATATAAGATTCTTCGTCTTTGTTCAATTTCAAACGGAAATTGTTCTCTAATTCCAAATGGTTTGCCTCTCAGTTTGTTTGCGTTTTTCAATACAAATCTGAGGTCACTATGGTATAAAAATCTAGCTACGATAGGGGGCCTTCTGTTGTCTCCACTCCTTGTTTTAAATCGATGAACATTCCCAAATTCTATTCGATAATTGATTTCGAGTTCATGGTGTAAGAATCCGCGCAATAGATCCTCTGTATCTTCATTTTGGGCTCTATTCAACCCGGTAAAAATTAAATTGTTTTTCATTGAGCGGCATTTGAGATCAAGTACGCTTTCTTTTAATGATTTGATCTCTTCTGATTCGACGACTGGTTGAATAACTGGTTGGACAACGGGTTTTTCTACTAGCTTTTTTATTCTGCTATCAAAGTGTATGATATTACTAGTGTTTGTTTTACATTGTTTCTCAACTTGATCAAACAGATTACTTACACCCTGGCAGCTAGATTCGCATTCGGTTATCTTAGCTTTCAACTCGTTTGAGCGGTTCTCTAAAGTTCTAACCCTTGATGATACAGAAAGCATAGACTGATTTAAGTCATCAATACGTTTTTCTATGTTAGTTTCCATTCTCTGCACTCTAGTATCAATGCTAGTTACAATTTGTAGTATGATGTTTAACAGAGTATTTGAGTTAGTAGTATCATATTGACCAGATTCAATGATTTTACGACTCTGTGCAATCAGGTTGGACGTTTCATTCAGTGACATGTTTCTCGTTCTGGTTATCGACTGGTGAACAATAAAGTCAATAGGTCACATTTACTATAATCCGCCGATTTTACTAGGGGTCCAAAGTCCAATTTCATTCAGGATGTTATGAACTGTTCACAATGTGTTAATTGGCCCCAGGAAAAGTCAAGGCGGGTCACAATGAAAACAAAATGTCTTTCTTTGTCAAGAATTCAAAAGTTTAAAATAAAATTAGGGCGCTGGGAACTCCCAAACGTTAAAGTTCACACAAATTCTGATATTATAAAGCAAATATTCACGTTTTGCGAAAAAAGTATTTCCGAGACATAAGTATAACTATCCAAATTCCATGAAACTCTGCAGAGGGAAAAAACACTTCATGTTGTCTCAATCATGTACATGAATACCAATGAATCAAAAAACATTATAATTCGCAATTTCTGATGAAGATGCAAACAAACAGGGCTTGTTTTAATTATTGATAGTATACATTTTAGATTTTTAATGGAAATGATAATACATGTATTAAAAAAATCGAATCAATTGATATTTCTATGAACTTGACAGTTGAGCGTTTACTTTTTGGATCACCTGACCTCACAGACGATCAAAATAAGTTTATTTTTAAATGTACAAAAGTTTATAATAAACAGTAAACGTTTCATCTAACATCAGCAGTACCTAGTTCCCTTATTTCTTTCTTCTTTTTTAATTACTTTGAATCAAACATTTTTTACATCAGATCACTTTCTTTGTTTTATCTTCTTATACCTTCTGTAATTTATATAAAATTTATTAGTTAGTTCTATTTGCCTCTCCTCTTAGAGATTCACAGTATATTATATATGAAATTTATTCCTACGGATAGGGATTAATATAAGTTCTTGTATTGATTACTTCTTATTATATAATGCATATAGCTGAATATTGTAATGCTATATTGAATTAATTAATAAAATATGTTTAAGCTAAAAAAATACATGTATGTGGCATATTTAAAGTTCAGCTAAAATTAGTTCCAACAAGCAAACATGATTTACACTATGAGCAATATAGCCAATTATAACAAATGTATAGCCAATGTTTTTCAGTATTGCAGAATGAATCAAATAAAATGCATTTTAAAACATTATCTCAAGGCCTTTAATTACTTAGCTTTATAGTTTTATACAATTTTTGTAATTGTTACATCAATAGAAGAACTATTTTTGAACTTTCTTTGAGTTGTTCATATTACTATCATTTAGCAATTTTCTGATGAATATGGTTATAGTTACTCTACAACTAACATACATTCATAACCCGATATAATGCCATCTTTATAGGAACGCGTTCTTATCAGCATAGGTCAGACATTGCTGCTAACAAGGAAGCTACTGCATCAAGGGTTCTTCGTGATTAAATTCAAGTAACCACCATGACTTGGTTAATCGTTACGGAATTTCTGGTAACCGTAAAATGTTCGAAGCAATGACTTCTACTATGCCATTAGGAGCCATTGATTCAGAAGCTTCCATGTTAGTAGCAAACCTCTATCACGGGAAATATCATTGGAAATACAAATTATGGATCTACTTAGAGATATATACTGTATGCTACTGCTGGAATGAAACACACAATTAGTTTACTTTATTTTAATCATATTAATGCTAGAAAGTCTACTTTTGTTTTTTTAAATTGCCATTTTTTTGTAAACATGACATGTAATATATAACCTAACATTACAAATTATTAAATAAAGGAAAGATTTCAATTATTTTTAAATCCGTATTATTTGACCATATATAAGGTACTGACGAGGAATAATCAGGATCATATATAAGATATTGCATGAAGAGAAAGAATGAGAATTTTGAAGAGAAAGTTTATATGATTGAAGCTCTAAGCGAACGTGTCAATCGTATGCTCTACAGGTATAACTGCAACACATTACGGTGACTTGTGAGCACAAATGGTTTGGCATTGAACACGGCACACATTTGAATGAGGAAATCATTCATTTGGTTAAAACAGATAGAAGTTTTCCAGAACAAAAAACAAAACAATATTCTATCAGCTGAAACTATAATCCTGGATAAAACAAATATCAATGTTCATTGTGAATATTTTGTGTAGAAATATTAGAAACACAAATAAACTTTTTGGAAACATTCATGTTATTTTGGTCGGTGATTTTTACCAACTCCCATCTGTTTACAATGAACTCTATACCGATGCAGGTAACTATTGGTTTAGACTACCCTAGTCTGATACATTTTTCCCGACATAAATAAACTTAAATATAATACACAGACAAGCAGGTCAAAACCTTATTACTTGTATCAATGAACTGTAAATTTGACATCTTTCTGATGTATTGCGTTTATGAAATCTCTATAGTCCTCTACACAACGAGGACATTTTTGTACACTTATTTGCCAGAAATTTGTTTTTCACTATTTTGTTTTTGAAAACATGTGATATATAACTTAGCATTACACAAAAAGATGTCAAATTTAACATTGACAAGACCCATTGAACCATAACCATGAAAGTGACGAGCGAAAAAATGAGCGACGAGTCCTTAGTGTCAATGAAAAGGAAGACCATGGAAGATATCTCTTCAAGAACTTCAAAGGTTATCCGTGGGATTCTCTGTGATATGCATGAACAAAGGAACAGGATAAACAAAGGCACAGGACAAGCACTGTATCGGGAAAGAAAACGATATCTAGCTAATCCTAAAGCCAAAAATTATGTATGCAACGCATTGACAGTTGTTGACGCCAAACCAACAAAATGAAAACAAATTGAAAGTTAGCGAAGTGGGAAATGGTATTTTGATACTATCTTCAACCTTAAGCCTCGCGTGTTTGTGTTCAGATGTAACCGATATATTTATTGACAAAACCTTCAAATGATGTCCAATTTTTTTCAGTAACTGTATACCATACATGGATTGAAAAACGAATATTATATCTTTCGTTGATATAAAATAAAAAATTATTAAGAATAAAGTAAAAATAAGAATCGTATGGCAGTCGAACAACAAAAGATGTTGCATTCATTATGCATACCTAGGCCTATACAGGTAATATATTTTTGACATTCAAGTACATATTTTGCGTACGTTTACCATGTACTTGAATGTCAAAAATATATTACCTGTATAGGCCTAGGTATGCATAACGAATGCAACATCTTTTGTTGTTCGACTGCCATACGATTCTTATTTTTACTTTATTCTTAATAATTAGAATTTAAAATAAATATTTTTAATAGAAGTATATGTAAAATATATTATATTAATAATTATTATTTTCCATCTTAATTGACATGCATATGTTCAATCTTTGTTACAGTACAATTTTCATTGTTATTTGTCTTATTTTGATGGCGATTACAGTGTACTTCAATGTCAAATATATAATACATGTGCAGGTATGCTTCAAATGTATCCATGGCGAATGAAAAGAATGTGTTTTCTGTTAGCGATGTGGAAAATGGTATTTTGATACTATCTTCAATCTTAAACCTCGCGTGTTTGTGTTAAGATTTAACCGATATATTTATGGACAACACCTTTTTGTACAAATCTTATTTTATTTTATATCAACGAAAGATATAATATTCGTTTTTCAATCCATGTATGGTATACAGTTACTGACAAAAATTGGACATCATTTGAAGGTTTTGTCCATAAATATATCGGTTACATCTGAACACAAACACGCGAGGTTTAAGGTTGCAGATAGTATCAATATACCATTTCCCACATCGCTAACTTTCAATTTGTTTTCATTTTGTTGGTTTTGCGTCCATAACTGCCAAAGCGTCGCATACATGATTTTTGGCTTTAGGTTTAGCTAGATATCGTTTCCTTCTTTCCCGATACAGTGCTTGTCCTGTGCCTTTGTTTATCTGTTGGTTGCAGGTTTTGTTCATGCATATCACAGAGAATCCCACGGATAACCTTTGAAGTTATTGAAGAGATATCTTCCATGGCCTTCCTTTTCATCGACACTAAAGACTCGTCGCTCATCTTTTCGCTCGTCACTTTCATGGTTATGGTTCAATGGGTCTTGTCAATGTTAATTTTGACATCTTTTTATGTAATGCTAAGTTATATATTACATGTTTTCAAAAACAAAATAGTGAAAAACAAATTATAATAAATAAAAAGTAGATTTAGTAGCATTAACCGTATCGGACTGTCGGACAATCGGACTGTCGGATTATAAGTCGGACCCCAAAATATGAATCTCAACAGTCATGATATAACAATAATTCTAACTTGACCTCCTTCTTTCGCTTTGTTAACAACCGAGCGAGTTATCCATTCGATATAATCTCATTAGAACATGCGCCGGTGAATGTCACTGACTTTTCCATTGGCAGCATAAATTGTGTGCGACATTTTTCGCAAACGTAAATATACATTGCCGTCTTCCAATCAAAGAATACTACTGTATTTGTATTCTTAGACATATTAGAATCGACATAAATCATGGAAGCCAGAATGTGTTTTGAGCTTTAACATGGATTTGCGGATATTAGTAAAATACTAATATCCGCCAATCCATGTTAAAATTCCCAACACATTCTGGCTTCCATGATTTATTTTTTAAATAAGAAAAGGAATACAATACAGTTGGAATCAAAAAGTATTTTTGATGTTGCATGTTAGTTTCAGAGCTAGTGGGGTTTTTTTAATCCAAAGACTTTCTCTATCCTGTCTGGTCCACTGATGGCTGTTTTAAATTATTTTGATTTTGTGTTTTTGCAAAGCTCTTTCATTTTTGTGGCTAGATGAAAGGAGATGTCGACTGAGAGGTAAATCGGGTGTACATTTGATGTCACTCCTATGACTATTCCTACGTATATTAAACGTATGTACTATGTCACTGACGTCTTGTGTGAATTTTGAATACACGTGTAAAATAGTGCATGTGTAAGATAAATCATGAAGGCATTTTGACGGTTTGAACGGTCAAAAAACAGATTGTGTTGCTGTTGCAAAAGTCATTTTGATAGTCGCTTACAAAAGAAACATATCATTGCGTAAAACACATCATACTCGACTATATCATGTCAACCAGGATTACTAAGCAACTGAGTGTATATAAATACCAAGTAAATTGCAAGTCGAACATACCTAGCTGCGAATTGGGTGTCGAATTATATCTAAAAACAATTCCAGACATATAAGGGAAATCAGAAGATGCTATTCCAAGGACAGCAACTATCATGACCAAAACAGAAGTGACAAAAAGACAAAGGTCGACCAAATACAACACAAACAATTAACGATTGACTTACACGAACACGGCTGAGCGATGATGTGAACTCGTGTGACATGGCTGAGCGGTGATGTGAACTCGTGTGACACGGCTGAGAGATGATGTGAACTCTTGTGCTCTGTAGGGGGTAAGAAAGTATTACTTGTTTTATAAGTGGCAGTTGTTGACACGAACATCATGTGATATAGAAATCTTGTTAAACACCAGTATACGTAAATAAAGACGGATAACATAGATAAAGCATGAACACTTATAACAACAAACTGGAGTAAAAAAGAACATAATATCGTTTTTAAGCAAACATCGTAAAGGACATCACTTGTGTATTAATGGATAGCAAGGTTGGCTTTGTATATAAACGTACTAATATGTTTTCTGCTCTAGTAGATAACAATTTGTATAGATAATTTAAATTATGATGCGATTTGTCTTAAGAAGAGCTTGAAGATACCAAAATGGTAATCAGAATCAGAATATCACAGAACAGACAACACAATGGCCAAAAGAAAAAGTACAAAAGGACAAACAACGATCTATAAAACATACATATAAAACTAAAGATCGAGTAACACGAACCCCACTAAAAACCGGGGGTGAACGCAGGTGCTCCGGAAGGGTAGGAAGTTCCTGTTTCACTAGTGGCACCCGTCATGTTAATCTAGTTACAAACCCGATGATAAGTCATTAATGAGGAAAGGACCGGTTTACGACAAGTGGAACATATCCGGTGTCATTTGTGACACAGATGCTCCATAACGGTCAACCAAGTCATGACTTTCGAAGTGATGACTTCATCTTAACAAAGAGGAACCCTTGGTTCAGTAGCTTCCTTGTTAGCAGCAACCCTCTATCAAGGAAATCCCGATAGGAACCACAAGCGCTGGAATATTCTATCAACTGAGAGATATATACTGCATATGCAGGTGCTGCTGGAATGTTGCTACATATAAATAGCAAGTTCACAATGGGAAAATTGAAATCATCTCTTTTGTCGTAAAGTTTCGTTGTTCACCGCCCCTCACTGTCAATTTCGAGGTGTACGTCAAGCACACCTATCTGTATCTGTGGTATCCTTTATGTTAAGCTCAATGGGATAGATGCGATCAACGAAATCACCAAACCTAGAATTATTTAGTGAAAGGACATCGTATATATAGCAGAACGTGAAATCAAAGGATCGGCCCAGCTTCCTTTTCGTTTTTCTTGAGAAGCCACGTTGGAAAACACGTCCACCAAAAGATAACAAATATGTTGTCAATCAAAAACTCGAGCATGTTGATGATATCAGTTTCAGAGAATTTTTGGTAGATGACGCACATGATAATTTAAAGTCAACATTGTATGAGCAGATTATCCACGTACAAAGGAAAAGGTATGTATGGTTTACTTATCTGTTATCTCAAAAGACGGACGATATAGACAACGGTAAATATAAAGTTAAAAGTAGTTCAAGATATAATATACTGTATAGTTAGAATAATTATTTATGAAGACAAAATATTTAGCCTATACTGCTGAATTGTTCTAATGATACGATTAAAGAGCTGTGACGTGTTCAGACACCAAAAGGGGATAATCAGAAGGACGACCGACAATACCATGGACCAAAAAAGAGACAAAGGGACAAAATATGATCTACAAAACACTACACAGAAAACGAAAGATTGAGCAACACGAATCCAACTAAAAACCGTGGTGGTCTCAGGTGCTCAGGGTGTACATTGTATGTTGACTTCTGGAGAAGATTAACAATCTAACTGTACTCTTCAAGTATGCACGCGGTGCCATTAATTTACTGTTTAATTTTTAAGCATTGCAAATTATTTTGGCTTTAACTTCAATACATTATGGTGAATATGTATCTGAATACCCAATTATTCCTCAACCTGTCAATTATTTTACTCAGTTTTATGTTTACGTCTTCTCTTGTAATGTACTACATTTGTATATGCTTTTAGTACATACTATATGAAAATGTTTTATTTTGATTGGATAATTAGTGTTTACTATTTTTGAACAGTTTATGCTTAATCTTGGCAACGGGTGACTGTACCTAGAGAGGGAACTATATCATTTAAAAAGGGTTTCCACGGAGATTATGCCTGTGGAATAGATTTTCCCGCGTTATTTTATATATTTTAAGCAATATATACCTCCTTTTAAATAGATGGCGCTGTAATCTGTTTATCGTTTGCTGTCAGCATGGGGAGCTTTAGCAATGTAAATGCCGACGACGTAGAATGGATTGGTATGCAACATATTATAACTCCAATAGTGTTATCTGGTGAGGTATAGTGCCCGAGCCGTCGCTTCAGTCACTATGCCACACCAGACGACACAATATGAAACCTGTTCACGAGGGAGCAGACAATAAAAAAATACTTGTTGCAAATATGTCTTAATTCTAATGGTCTTCTAGTTCAGGAAAGTAATTTATAAAATTTCTTAGCGCCACATTATAACTGAAATATTGCTCACGTTGGCGTTAAACACCAATCAAGCAGCATTAGCATACTCTAATACAATATGTTCCTGGTAGTATAATGGTAGTGCGACTATTATCTAAGTCGGGGTTCGATTCCTCGCAAAGGAATTACAATACAGTTCGCTTGTGTACTTTTTTCTATGTACAACCTTTGCACAATTCCAATGAAAAACGCACTATTTAATCTTGACGTTTAGAATGCTACATATTACCTCGCATTCAACTTCCATCGTATACGCGTCGTGATATAGCTGAAATACTGCTTAGCGTTCAACACCATTCTATCAATCAATCCATCATGTACTTATCATTTCTACAGAAAAAAACAGCTAACTATACTCACACATCACATTATTGACATGTCATATGCTTGTACATATTTATGTACGAGACTCACTTTTTACTAGCAATCTGTGATGTCCAGTTGTGACACTTGATGACGGTTTATAAAAAGTCACATCACAAGTTTATTGTACATTTTACCTCGTGGATTACTTCTCATATGAGACAGAAAGCATACAGAACTTTGTTGTGTACCAATATGTATAATTATTTGATAAACATTTAAAAATGAACTTTTGCTAAGCCCCGTGTGGGTCCTGGTGTACCACAAATAGGCATATAGCACCCTCTTGCTTGTCGTAGAAGGCAGATAAATGAGGTATCACATTTTCCGTGTGTTGCGACCCATGATTGTGGAGGACAGGATCATGGTGGTTGAAACACACCGCCTGCCATTGACATTTTCGATGCCGACCATAAGTCAGCTTCTTTTTGTATTACCTTAAATATAGCCGCCACTCTTCATGTTGTATCTTCCACTTTTTCCGACAACACCGTCGCAACAAAGAAAGGACTGCGTTTTCAACGAATTAATGCAACCAATCCTGGCCGTAACAGAGAACACCGTGTTACTGACTGTTCCCTTTGTCACATGGAGACGAACGTCATCCACCGCCGATAGACTGGTTGTCCAGGAAGACAACACGGTATGTATTCAGGATTTGATAATTCCTTTGTCCAAATCTTCAGAAATTAATTGGACTATATATTATAATAATTGCAAACTATTCTTGAAAATGGGCTTTGATATACACATGTAGATTTATATATCTATTCAAGTTGGTCGTCCTCTAGATATTAAACCTTGTGTATCAGTAACACCTCACATTAACAATCATGATTATGTTGTCGTCCTTTAGATATTAAACCTTGTGTATCAGTAACACCTCACATAAACAATCATGATTATGTTGGTCGTTCTTTAGATATTACACATTGTGTATCAGTAACACCTGACATAAAAAATCATGATTATATTGGTCGTCCTTTAGATATTAAACCTTGTGTATCAGTAACACCTCACATAAACAATCATGATTATGTTGGTCGTCCTTTAGATATTAAACCTTGTGTATCAGTAACACCTCACATAGACAATCATGATTATGTTGGTCGTCCTTTAGATATTAAACCTTGTGTATCAGTAACACCTCTCATAAACAAGCATGATTATATGGAGACTGAAATAGAAAAAGGAAATTATACATTCATATTTGCCTGAAATCAGAGAAAAAGTAAATGAACTAGAGCGCTTACAAAAGTTAAATAAAGCCAGGCCAAACAAATACTAAGTTTAGAAAATATTAAAGATATCCCCAAAATAATGAACTTTTGGACAGGTCTCCCGAACTATGAGACATTTTACGCACTATATCATTTTTTTTAGACAAGAGCAAAACATTTGCGATATTAGAAAGGGTAATGTCCGGGTAATTTTAGATTGCATAGAGATTTTTGTACAAAACCCATCCAAATTAGATGCAAGGAAACAGGTATATTTAAATAATAAACATGATACATTCAAGTTTATGGTTGGGGTTAGTCCACAGATGGGAATATGTGAGCAGAATGTATGGTGGTCGTGCATCTGATGAATTTATCACCTCTAATTCGGACGATCTACTTAAATATGTAGAGAGCAGTAAAGGTTCAGTTATGGCTTTTTAATAAGTGGAATATTAAACGACATGGGTGAACAAATTGAACTGAAAACCTATATATTAATACAAATAACTGACAAAAAGTGTCAAACTTAAATTACACTAGAAATGTCTGTACCAGGTCAGGGCTAGACTGGTTTTCACAGTTATTCCACTCTTGATTCTGTCTGTTTTTGGACGATGGGACATCCAAAGTTAAAGTGCAGTTGCAAGCCAAAACAGTCTAAAAGTAGCCAAAGATGTAACTAAGGTTATTGATTTTGCTCATGTGTCTAGATTTCACACTCCCAACAATACAGGATTAGCAAGAAAAGCAAATATGAATGGATAAAAGAAATGGTGGCTCACAGGCGCTTTATACCATTTTACTTACCCAACGATGAGTGAAAGGCTGTCATCAAGATCTTCCTTCTTTTCCTCAATTGTTTCATCAAAGTTAGTCAGTGTCAACATTCTCAGAAATCGTCGAGTCCAGCTCTTTTTTTCAGATCTCTTGTAAGTATTTCTGTGACAACAATGGCTTCAAAAAATTGTTTTAATTTTGGTAGCATGGACTTACACCAGTATTGCTCATTATATTGTCTTGGTAAATCAATAAAGTCTAAGTTGGTCCAAATAATTACAGTATCACCTTTTTTCTCACTACATGCTAACTGTGTCATTACTTGTTCATAATATCCATATTTATGGGCACATACTAGTTCTAATTTACCATTTATTTCAATCTTAACGTAATCAATTTTACTCTTTAAAACAGCCTGCTTTGGTTTCATGTAGGTCTAAACACTTTGACTGCTCTATGTGTTTCCTCAATCTTATTGAAATAACCTGAAAGAGCAGTAGCTTCATGCATTAAACCCCAATGTATAGCTGGTAGAGTTGAAATATCTTTATTTTCATACATCATGATGCCATCATTTAAGGGGAAAGAGAGAACATAACTGACAAGTTCAGACTATTAGGTCTGAGAACATTTCCAAAGTAAGAATCCATGTTGAAAGAGCAATCCTGAGAATCAAAACATTCCACATATTAGATGGTGAGGACAAATTATCTATGAAGGATATTGCAGAACAAATATTTACAATCTGTGCTTATTTGGTGAATTTGCAAAGCTCTATTGTCAAAAAGTAGCAATACAATATACAGGTATTAATGAACAGCTTTGTAAAGTGCATCATGATATGAACTACTGTCACAGATAGTGCAAATATTTACTGATGGATGTAGATATGTATCAGCTATACCAAATTGATTCATAGTTTTTCAAGTTTTTGATTAAGAAAAAAATTGTATGGGCAAATTATGTTAAAGTCTTGAATTTTTTTTCAAGAATGCAAAGGTAATGTGGCATTCCAAATGTTTTTCATTAATTAATACCATTAGGACAAAACATCATCATTTCTAAAACTTTTGATGTAAAATATTTATTCATAAAAACTTATAAATTTGGGGCTCCGAAATCCAAAGAACTCATGATCAATCTGGTAGCTTCTTACAAAAACCCATTTGTTAATTTTAACATGTCACTATTTGGGTGAACTGGCCTACATTTAAAGCCTACATCAATCTTCTTTTCATAGTTGCTGTTAAGCTTCCTAAATCCCTCGCAAAACCAATGATATCTGGTGTATTTCTGACACAAAAGGTTTGCACCACCAACATCCTTCCTTTCACTTTTGAGTAAGTTGGAGTTATGTGATCCTTACAATAAGCAGCACGACCTAAAAATTCCAGCTTTTGGTAACCTCATCATTCTTTATTCTACTTTCATTTTGCTCATTGTCTGCAAATTAAAAAGACATCAAACAAATTGAACTAAAAGCCTACATATTTATAGAAATAACTGACAACAAAGTATCAAGCTTAAATTTCTCTAGAAATGCCTGTTCCAGGTCAGGGCTATAAAGGTTTTCACAATTATTCCAGTTTTTCACTCTTGATGTTGTCTGTTTTTGGACGATGACCTTTTACCTGTCCCTTCCGACAATTAACTTAGTGTTCAGAACTTTTTTAATTACCATCAGTTCTTGCGCAAGATTCTTGCATTGACAATAGAACAGTATCAGCGAGGCTGTTTCCCAAATTTGTAAATATTGAATCCATTCCGAAGTTGAAGTGCAGTTGCACACCAAAACAGTCTAAAAGGAGCCAAAGATGTAACTAAGGTTATTGATTTTGCTCAGGTGTCTAGATTTCACATTCCCAACAATACAGGATTAGTAAGAAAAGCAAATAAGAGTGGATAAAAGAAACGGTGGCTCACAGGCTCTTTATATCATCTTACTTACCCGACCATGAGTTTGAAAGGCTGTTATCAAGGTCTTCCTTCTATTCCTCAATTCTTTCATCAAAGTTAGTCAGTGTCAACATTCTCAGAGATGTGTGAGTCCAGTTGTTTTTTCAGGTGTCCTGTAAGTATTTCTGTGACAACAATGGCTTCAAAAAATTGTTTTAATTTTGGTAGCATGGACTTACACCAGTATTGTCTTGGTAAATCTATAAAGCCTAAGTTGGTCCAAATAATTAAAGTTTCACCTTTTACCTCATTACATGCTAACTGTGTCATTATTTGTTCATAGTATCCAAATTTATGGGCACATACTAGTTCTAATTTACCATTTATTCCAATCTTAACGTAATCAATTTTACTCTCTAAAACAGGCTGCTTTGGCTCCATGCAGCTCTAACCACTTCGACTGCTCTATGTGTTTCCTCAAACTTTATCAAATAACCTGAAAGAGCAGTAGATTCATGCATTAAACCCCATTGTATAGCTGGTAGAGTTGAAATATCTTTATTTTCATACATCATGATGCCATCATTTAAGGGGACAGAGAGAACATAACTGACAAGTTCAAAGACTATTAGGTCTGAGAACATTTCCAAAGTAAGAATCCATGTTGAAAGAGCAATCCTGAGAATCAAAACATTCCACATATTAGATGGTGAGGACAAATTATCTATGAAGGATATTGCAGAACAAATATTTACAATCTGTGCTTATTTGGCTAATTCGCACAGCCCTATTGTCAAAAGGTAACAATACAATATACAGGTATTAATGAACAACTTTGCAAAGTGCATCATGATATAAGCTGCAGTCACAGAAAATGTAAATATTTACTGATGGATGTAGATATGTATCAGCTATACCAAATTGATTCATAGTTTTTCAAGTTTTTATTAAGAAAAAAATTGAAAGGGCAAATTATGTTAAAGTCTTGAATTTTAAAAGACTGCAAAGGCAATGTGGCATTCCAAATGTTTTTCATTAATTAATACCATTAGGACAAAACATGTTAATTTCTAAAACTTGTTAATGCAAAATATTTATTCATAAAAACTGATAAATTTGGGGCTGCGAAATCCAAAGAACTCATGATCAATCTGGTAACTTGTTACAAAAACACATTTGTTAATTTTATCATGTCACTATATGGGTGAACTGGCCTACATTTAGGGCAAACATCAATCTTCTTTTCATAGTTGTTGTAAAGCCTCCTAAATCCCTCACAAAACCAATGGTATCTGGTGTATTTCTGACACAAAAGGTTTGCACCGCAAACCAGCATCCTTCCTTTCACTATGGAGTAAATTGGACTCTTGTGATACTTACAATAAGCAGCACAGCCTAAATTCCAGCTTTTGGTAACCTCATCATGTTTTATTGTACTTTCATTTTGCTCAGTGTCTGCAAATTAAAAAGACTTATAACAAATTGAACTAAAAGCCTACATATTTATACAAATAACTAACAACAAAGTCTCAAGATTAAATTTCTCTAGAAATGCCTGTACCAGGTCAGGGCCATAATGGTTTTCACAGTTATTCCAGTTATTCACTCTTGATTTTGTCTGTTTTTGGACGATGGCTTTTTACCTTTCCCTTCAAACAATCGACTAGTGTTCAGAAATTTTGTAATTACTATTAATTCTTGCGCAAGTCTCTTGCATTGTCTATAAAAAGGTATCGGCGAGGCTGTTTTCCAAATTTGTAAATATTGAATCCATTCCGAAGTTGATTGATTGATTTTTGATAGATTTTTCGTGTTTTAACGCCACTTTCAACAATATTTCAGCTATATCATGGCGACCAGTTTTAAAGGTGGAGGAAGCTGGAGTACCCGGAGAGAACCACCGGTCATGGGCAAGGAGCCGGTAAACTTTATCACTTGCGGCTGCGAGTCGAGTGCATCCTTTCTTGTAATTTACTAATCCGGGTGCGAACCCACGCCGTATTGGTGATAGGCTTGCATGAGTTGTTAGATCCAACGACCTAAGTCATAGAACCACTTGGGCCCTCCGAATTTCAAGTCCAGTTGCAAACCAAAAGTCTAAAAGGAGCCAAAGATGTAACTACAATTATTGATGTTCCTCATGTGTCTAGATTTCACACTCCCAACAATACAGGATTTGTAAGAAAAGCAAATAAGAGTGGATAAAAGAAATGGTGACTCACAGGCGCTTTATATCATTTTACTTACCCAACGATGAGTTTGAAACGCTGTCATCAAGGTCTTCCTTTCAATTGTTTCATCAAAGTCCGTGTCAACATTCTCAGAGATGTTCGAGTCAAGGTGTGTTTTCAGGTGTCCTGTAAGTATTTCTATGACAGCAATGGCTTCAAAAAATTGTTTTAATTTTGGTAGCATGGACTTACACCAATATTGGTTAATCTATAAAGCCTCACTACATGCTAAATGTGTCATCACTTGTTCATAGTATCCATATTTATGGGCACATACTAGTTCTAATTTACCATTTATTCCAATCTTAACGTAATCAATTTTACTCTCTAAAACAGGCTGCTTTGGCTCCATGCAGCTCTAACCACTTCGACTGCTCTATGTGTTTCCTCAAGCTTTATCAAATAACCTGAAAGAGCAGTAGATTCATGCATTAAACCCCATTGTATAGCTGGTAGAGTTGAAATATCTTTATTTTCATACATCATGATGCCATCATTTAAGGGGACAGAGAGAACATAACTGACAAGTTCAAAGACTATTATGTATTGTCTTGGTAAATCTATAAAGCCTAAGTTGGTCCAAATAATTAAAGTTTCACCTTTTACCTCATTACATGCTAACTGTGTCATTATTTGTTCATAGTATCCAAATTTATGGGCACATACTAGTTCTAATTTAACATTTATTCCCATCTTAACGTAATCAATTTTACTCTCTAAAACAGCCTGCTTTGGTTCCATGCAGGTCTAACCACTTCGACTGCTCTATGTGTTTCCTCAAACCTTTTCAAATAAGCTTCATGCTTTAAGCCCCATTGTTTATCTGGTAGAGTTGAACTATCTTTATTTTCATACATCATGATGTCATAAAGAAGTGATCTGCTTGGTTGATTGCCACTGGTATTTGCCATACCACGATAGGCTTTACTAGCAGTTGTTCCTGGAAATTCATATAAACAAATACTTTCATGATTTCATTCTCTTCCTTTCGTTAATTAACAAGAAGAGATGTTATTGTCAGAAAAAATCCTCTCTCCGAAAAACAGGCTTTTGATGTAAGATATGTTTTGCTATGTTTCCCCAATAATTTTAAGATGAGGCAAAGCTTATTTGTGTTTAAGTTTCTGGTGGAGGCACAGGGTAATTACCTCCGTTTGTACCAGCTATATTATAAACTACTTGTACTAATAATAAAGCACAGCATGTGAGTATTTTGAGAAACATTGCTGTATTTTTTCGAGAACGAGTAATTTAATTTTCATACCCTGGGTGGGAATTGAACCCACATACCAGAAAGATTGAACTGATGTAAAGTTACAGATATTTTTCTAATTTAATCAACTAGATTTTCAAAATTTGGGTACTCTAACGTTATGCCATCTTTGGAGAATTACATGTAGCTGTTTAATCTTGGTCTCATCACCACTTTGGAAAGGTATGCAAGAAGCCTTAACACTAACCAAGCAAAATCACATTTTTACCTGTCAGTAACTCCTGAACAAAAAATGCCGAAATTCTTCTAACTTTTTAATTTCTGAAAAATATTTTTTTTCAATTAAATCAGAAGTACACAAATAAAATTGGACATAAACATATGATTGCACAGTGGTAAGACCAACAATGTGGGTTTAATGTAATCTGCTTGAAACAATTATGGTTGTTAGAAAGCAATTTGGTTTTGTTTTGCCTTCAGTCTATGGGTAATACATGTGTATATTGAGACTTTAATATTGTTTGATGAAAATATGTTAAAAATGACTATGAAAAGGTAAGAGTAGGATCTTAGAATATGAATGTTTGGGTGACAGTTAAAACACACATTATTTGTTTTGCCTTAAAGCTATTAAGTAACACCTTACTCATATCAGCAGATAATAATATCATAAATGTGAATGTACAAATGTACATTGTAGCAAACCACCTAAGGAATCAGGAGTTTTTACTGGGTTTTAAAAAAAATTGTTTTTTATACAACAAAAAGAAGTGCACCCACTTTCATTAATTTCATATTATTTATCTTTTAGTTAAATGATTTTTTTTTTGTAAATTAACGCAATATTTCTGGAATCAATATCATCATATATTGGAATATGTTCTGAATTTTTCATATCGACTTCCTTAATTATGACCATGTCAAGGACAGGTGATTTATCTTGTATTTTTCTGGGAAACAATAGAAAACACTTTGTTTATCAGTTTCTTGATCATATTTGTTTGTAGTCACCTATTTGATATTGACTCATCATTTGAAGATCTTATTTTCTGGTATTGGTGTTAAAAACCCAACTTTTGCCACACAAATGAAAATTTCTCTGGTAAGGCCAAAACAAAAAGTTTGTCTGTGTTATGTCTCAATGCTAATAAAAAGGGTACATGTTAATAAAAACATTATAGATAATATTCTATTTTGAATAAATGGTTTATAAATTTGAACTTTAAACGTGCGTAAACCAAACTGGTTATTAAATAGGTGACGGTAGGACATTTTTGGGGTAAAAATGTGGGTATGGTACGGAGCCTGCAAAAGGTCCGATAACATTTGGCATAGGGAAGGATGAATAGTTATGAAATTATTCATGGTGGTTATATGTATATATTGTGTTTACCGCAAATGTACCATTTATGTCAGAAGGTTTTACCAAGACTGTATGCTAACATAAAGGTAAAACTTTTATAAACATATGAATATCATGAAATATTTTGATTCTTATATTTAAAGATAAGTAAAGCATTATTGAAAATGGTCTTTGACATCATCAATGACAATTGGTATAAATTTATATTATTTTTACCCCAGGTTTGGTCTCGAACGTGGTTTTTAATGGAAGTCATATTAGAATATAAGTTAATACATGAAACATTGCTAACATTATCAGCAAAAGCATACATTTTAAATATTATGAAAACCGTCTAAATATTAGTCTGAGAATATCAAAAACATCTGCACAAACCAAACATTTTTTTTTATTCTCAAAAGTGCACCATTCACACAGATCAGCAGTAAAACTTGTCTACATGGTGTAGAATATTATTAAATGAAAATTAAATTATCTCTCAAGTTACAAAAAATATCAACACTATATCAACAACATAATATTGTCAAGTTGAGTGTAAACAAGTTTCACATCTAACAGAAACTTAACTTCAATTATATTAAAACCGTGACAATTACAGCTAATAGTTGCATCAGGTAATTCCCTTTATAAGAATACGTTCTATGTGTCAGTAAGCCAGGTTTAACCACTTCAACTGCTCTGTGTGTTTCCTCAAACTTTTTCAAATAAGCTGAAATAGCAGTAGCTTCATGCTTTAAACTTCAATTAATAGCTGGCATAGATGAACTATCTTTGTTTTTGTACATCAAGATGTCACATAGAAGTGAAAGGCTTTGTTTATATCCAGTTCCATTGCTTTACTAGCAGTTATTGTTCCTGATACTACATATAACAAATACTTTCATAACTTCATTCTCCTAGTTTTGTGAATTAAAAAGAAGAGATGTTAGTGCCAGAGACAAAATCCTCTCTTCAGAAAACGGGCTTTTCATGTACGATATTTTTTGCTATTTTTCCCCAATAATTTTAAGATGAGGCAAAGCTTAATTGTTTTTTAAGTTTCTGGTGGAGGCACAGGGTAATTTCCTCCGTTTGCACCAGCTATATCATAAACTACTTGTACTAATCATAAAGCACAGCATATGAGCATTTTGAGATGCATTGCTGTATTTTTTCCAGTACAAGTAATTTAATTTTCATACCCTGGGTGGGAATCGAACCCACATACCAGAAACAGCAAGTAATTAGATTACTTTATGAGAGAAAACATATATAAACAAATGAATTTACCGGTTTAAGATCTTCACTCCTTCACATTCAATGAACTGATGTAAAGTTACAGATATTTTTCTAATTTAATCAACTGGATTTTCAAAATTTGGGTTCTCTAGCGTTATGCCATCTGGGAGAGTGTGCCCACCTGTAAAGTAAACTACTTTTGTTAAATTATTTTTCTGAATTTTTTTTCTAGACAACGTTGCTTCTTCCAATAATATATTAACCCAACTGCAGATGTACAAATCCACCATATGATTCCCCAGTTTGTTTGTGGAGAATTAGATGTAGGTGTTTAATCTTGGCCTCATCACCACTGGCGAGGTATGCAAGAAGCCTTATTTGCACAAAAGTTTATATTACATATGTAATTTGCATCCATATGTTGATATGCTCTGGACAATTTGAAATGTCTCAATGAAGTGGAAGTATATGCCTGTGCCTTTCTATTAAGCAGATACTTCTTTACTGTAGACACATCAATATCTGGCAGCTGACTGGTGTCCTGCTTTGATTAATATGTGGGGGTAAGAGATTTATACTCACCAAGCTGCTGATAATCGAACAAGTGGTCTGCACATTTAAGGATTGTGTGCTCAAAGTCATCTCTTGCATCTATCCCTGAGGTCCTTATAAGTTATACCCAACTCAATGCAAACAACTTCCAATCCCCCTTTCCAACACCGTCCATGCATCCTTACATAGAGCCCTAAGATCTCTCAAACCAATTGATTTAACTTCTTTAAACGACTTTGGTGTAATTGGGATGGGGTTAGCAGTGTATCGTGGCTCAGTTTTACGATTGTGCACCCTTTGACATAGTTTCTTCATTTACCTTCTTGTTTACCTTTGTACCGGAACTCCGAGAGCACGCAAGGTATAATGGGTACAAGAAAGTGTAGAGAAAGAAACTGGAAAAACTGTATTTAATTTAGGAAGTTGTTGGTTACATATACTACATGATGATTTCAGAGATGAATGTAATGCTGCTAAATAGAACATTGAAGATAGTTTGTCCTGTCTGCGATGGCTTCTTAAGGATGCCCATGCCAGGCGAGAAGACTACAAAAGTTACAGGGGATGCACAACTTTGCCCTTGGGTTTTTGGGAAATGCTTTTGTTGCTGAGAGAGCACCCTCAATATCGTCAAATCTCAAGATATATGTTGATGCTATCAAAGCTAAAACAAAACTATCAGAGCCAACAAAAGAAATCATTTAAAGAGCTTGAATGCATACTTCAGTGAAAGCTCATTACAGCAAGATTAAACTTGTTCCTTATCATTTCAAGAGAAGTTGGGCCATAGTTAAAGATATGCCAATCTGACAAACCAATGACTGCATTTATGTGTTATGATTTGTGTTCTCTGAACAGGAGTCTCATGTAAAAAAAATAATATTAAAGCAGATTTATTGAAAGCTGAAATTACTGAAAATAGATGTGAACAAGTGATGTAACTATGTAGAAGTATCTAAAATTAAGGTTGGATTTATAACAGAAAACAAGGACAAGGTACATTGCAATTGACAAATGAAGTTATGACTGAGACGAAAAGACTTGATGAATCTGTTTGTAACAGTATATTGCATGAATTCAGTAGTTTGTTTAATCAGATGTTAAAGAACAAGTAAGATTACTTCAGAGACTATTCTCAAGAAGAAGACAGACTAGACTCTTTATAGTGAAAGAATAGGTAATAGATCTGAATTTCCAAATCTTTGTAGAACTTTTTTGGCAAACGTTTTAGCAAAACACCATTGACTTTGGACCCTATCCTTGTTTTAGAGGACAGGACAAGAGTACATTGAAATTGACAAATGAAGTTATGACTGAGACGAGAAGACTTCAGTAATTTGTTTGATCAAATGCTAAAGGAAAAGTAAGATACTTCAGAGACTATTCTCAAGAAGAGAACAGAATTAAGCTGCTGCTATTGCTTTTGCATGGACAGGCCTCAGTAGAGAGAGAGTTTTCTGTTAATAAAGAGGTCTGTCTCAGTTGAACATTTAGCAGAAACATCACTTATTGCACGGAGAACTATTGTTGACCATATAAGCAGTGTTGGTGGATTCTTGAAAGTGGACTATTGTAAAGAACTACTGCTTTCAGCATCTAGTGCTAGATCCAAATACTACCAGTACTTAGATGACAAGAAAAAAGAAGCAGAAAACAAAACAAGAAATAACAGAAAGCGAAAAGTCATTGATGAAATTGTACATATCGAGAAGAAAAAGAAAAGAATGGAGAATCGTACCATCGTATTAAACAAATCAGCCGAAGAATATGCAGATAGAACTGAAAATAAAAGGAAATTTACGCTTATTGCCAAGTCAAACAGTATGAGAAGGAGTGCAAAGGACAAACCAAAAACTCTAGAAACTCTTGAGGAAGAATTGTAGGACAAAATGAAAGAACTGACACAATTTAAATAAAACTAATTTTGTTTGTTGCATGTATATCTGTCAATAATAAACTAATATGAATTTGAAATTTGTATAATGTTAAAAAGACATAAATGTAAAATGCCTTAGTTGTTTTGAAACGTTTTCCTGTTTACAGTCCTTGAAAACTCATATTTTGAATTGGAAAGTCCTTGAATCCTGATTATATGTCACACGGTGATAATGATTATCTAGTCAATATGCTATAACCTATATGCTAGTCCGAAGTCTCGAACAATAGCTGAAAGTTATATTTTGCTTGAACTATTTTGAAGTTGTTGTTTTCCCTATTTCATCCAAAGCTTCTATGAAAACTAATCATGTTAAAATATAGCAAAACAATATGTCCTTTTCCAAAGAGGTGTAATAATACTTTGCAATTTAGTGAACCATTTATTGGCAAACCGCAACAAATTTAATATGACGAAAATGTGAAACCGTGAAAACAATTGTGCAAAGTGGTGAATGAGACATAAGAAGCATTAACTAACCTACTTTCAGTCACAAAGCCATACATATAATGAGTCGCCAAGCCTGCTGCGCACTTTTAATTAGGGATGTTGGAACTATCATGCGCTATGATTAATTGTTGGTAACCAAGATATTTATGTCCTAAAACAAGAGGAAGGAAAAAATCTAAATGATTAAAACAAGCACTGTCTGCCGCAAAGCATATATCTTTGGAGCATACAATTAACTCAATAGTGATGTGTAGATCCTTAAACTATGCCAGTATGTCATTGTGCTTTATTCATATCTTCAATGCATTGGAATTATTTTTGGTGTAAAAATAACCTTTTTTCTTTGTGCTTAAATCATGCAATCAACTTATTCAATACTGGTGCCCATTCTTTTAAATAATAATAATAAATATCATAAAAACAACTCCATGGTCTATCTGTAATTGATTTAGAAAGTCAATATTTCTTCGCGGAAAAATCCTCAAATTGTACCTCATTGTTTAGATCAACATATGTGTAGTCACTCTCAGCTTGTACCTTGTAGCGATATTTTGAACTATAGTACAGTTTTAATGGCTTCAAAAATCATACAATTCAGGTCTTTGCATGAATTTCGGATACATTAGTATGCAAACACATTCCTCTGGAACATTGATGTCACATTGCCAGTGTATATGCATAGTTATCATGGTATGCACTTGGGGTGTCATATTATTTTGATGCAGCTTTAAATTCATGTATCATAATCATAATCATAATCAACAAAACGAGTAGAATTTAATATAATATAAACTCTTATTGTCTACTGAATATATTATTATTGAAATCTATAGTTCCTACATAATGTAAGTTTCATCATATCTCTCATGTATATGCAACATTATGCGACATTGGCTAATTACGTTAGGACTTTTGGTTTTCTAGTTCTCAAACTGTTAGCTTATTGGGCTTTCAAATCATTCGACGTAAAGCATTCCTGGAAAATGTCATCAGTATCAGTCATAAAATTAGATATATCCGTATTTATCATTCGTTTTCAAGACGCTTGTTCTTATTAGAATCAAATCCACAAAAATAAAAAGACCAATCAGACAAAATTATTGAATTGAAAGACAAGTAAGTATTTCGAAACCCAAACACTCTTGTTAATATAATAATAATAATAATAATAAACATTGCAAAAAGAATGTCATTTTCTAACTACCGGTACTCATTGACCTTCACACAGTTTTGTTCCGCCTTCATACTGTTTCCCCACACTCCTCCTCCCGTTATGTTGTCGTTTAACATGGTGTTGAGTTTTGTTTTCCTTTATTTGTAGGCAGATGATTGTCTTATTTCAATGAATATCGTTTGCAAATGTATATTACATGTACGCATGCGCTGATCGATCACTCCACTAGTATACCATACTTCCTGTTCATATTGACCTGATTTATAATGCCTATTACCGAGTCCTGGAGTCATGTAAGTAATCTTCATTTTGTAGCTCTGTCCGCGACCGGCTGTATATCTGAAAAGTCGCTAAGTTGAGTCTGTTTGGGACTCATTTGTTTTATTTCTATTTTCCCTTTATAAACCTTTGCAAGTAACTGACAGTAGTCAACGATATTGCATGTATGTTTTTGTTATATATTCAGATTTGTTCAAACAAAGTTAATCTTCTTTATTTGAGCAAGCAGACCTGATACCGGAAACGTTTGAAGATAACAAAGGGGTAATAAGAAGCGGTGATTCAAAGATGGGCGTGTAATAAAATGGCCACAATATTAGGACAAGCAAACAAACAATGACCCACACAGCATTACACAGACAACTAAAGACAGAGAATAAATATTTTTAGGGCACAAACATGTAGAATTTAGTAAGCAGTGTCATGGGAGCAAAGATCCGAAGACAGATCACCAATACTAATATTAATACTGGGACTTCATGCAACAGTGACAAAGCTTCACAGTTTATGACACCAGCAAAGAATAGTGCTGCGTCTACTAGTAGGACAACGTCACGTGTGGGCTTATCTTCATTTGTTGCTAAAGAAAACGACACACTTACATCAGACATTTGTTGGACAATTAACGCAATAACTAGTCACTATTCTTACAAATCTTGTGAAAATGTTGGAAATATTTTTCAGTTTATGTTTCCTGATTCACTGATCGCACAAACATTTGCATGTGCTGAAAGGAAATCTTCCTATTTGGCTACATTTAATATTGCAACACATTTTGTGACTTTATTAAAAGAAAATGATAAGAAACAAAATGGTTACGTTTAGCTCTAATGAAAGCATGAACAGTGAACTAGAATCAAGTCAAATGGATGTTCATTTAATGTTCTGGGATGCCTTTACTGTTTAAACGAGATATTTATCTTCCCTTTTCATGGGTCAGTCACCTAAAGCCATACATATAATCAGTGGCCAAACCTGTGCACTTTTAATTAGGGATGTTGAAACTATCATGTGTTATGATTAATTGTTGGTTGCCAAGATATGCATGTCCCAAAACAAGAGAAACAAACATCTAAATGATTAAAACAAGCACTGACTGCCTCAAAGCATACATTTTAGGAGCATACAATTTAATCAATAGTGATGTGTAGATCCTTAAACTATGCCAGTATGTCATTGTGCTTTATTCATATCTGCAATGCATTGGAACACATTTTGTGACTTTATTAAAAGAAAATGCAAAGAAACAAAATGGTTACGTTTAGCTCTGATGAAAACATGAACAGTGAACTAGAATCAAGTCAAATGGATGTTCAATTAATGTTTTGGGATGCATTTACTGCTCATTCTAGATATTTCTCTTCCCTTTTCCTGTGTCATCATACATCAGAACAGATCTATGAGAGGCTTGAAACTGTATTTCAAAGCTATTACAGTTGTCTATGGATGGCCCAAACTGACAACCCAATGATTGCATGTATGCGTTATGATTTGTCTGCTCTGATCATGAGTCTCATGTAAAAAGAAAATTGTAGAGCAGATTTATTGCGAGATGCAACACAGACTCTGAAATTACTGAACATAGATGTAAACAAGGGAAGTAACTATGTAGAAGCATCTAATATTAACGTTGGATTTATAACAGAAAACATATTCAAACAAAACATTGTAGAAATGTTCTTGTAAGACTTATCAGTGTCAAATTGTAAGGCACATAAGCGCTTTGGATCCAATGTTTGCTTTAGAGGACAAAGACAAGATGAATCTGTCTGTGACAGTATTTTGCAAGAATTCAGTAATTTGTTTGATCAGATGTTAAAGGACAAGTAAGATCTGATTCAACCCACCATTTCATTAGAAATGCCTGTACCAAGTCAGGGTCATAACGGTTTTCACAGTTTTCCGGTTGTTGACTGATTTTGTCTGTTTATATAATTATGAGTTTTGACTTTCCCTTTGTAAGATTGTTCGGAGTTCGGTAATTTTGTTATTACCCTTATTTATTATACTCCAGAGACTATTCTCAAGAGGAGGACAGACTAGACTCTTGTTATAGTGAAATAATAGGCTAATAGATCTGAATCTCAAAATATGTGGAGTGTAATTAAGCTGCTGCTCTTGCGTTCGCACGGCCAGGCCTCAGTAGAGAGGGATTTCTGTTAATAAAGAGGTCAGTTGAACATTTATCAGAAACATCACTTATTGCACAGAGAATTATTGTTCACCATATAAGCAGTGTTTTTGGATTCTTGAAAGTGGACTATTGTAAGGAACTACTGCTTTCAAAATCTAGTGCTATATCCACATACTACCAGTACTTAGATGACAAGAAAAAAGAAACAGAAAACAAAACAAGAAATAACAGAAAGCGAAAAGTGATTGAGAAAATTTTAGATATCGAGAAGAAAAAGAAATTACAGAGGATGACACCAAAGTATTAAACAAATCAGCCGAAGAATATGCAGATAAAACCTAAAATACAAGGACATTTACGCTTATTGCCAAGTCAAACAGTATGAGGAGTTCAAAAGACAAACAAAAAACTCTAGAAACTATTGAGAAAGAATTACTGGACAAAGTGAAAGAGAACTGCAAGATGCAATTTAAATAAAACTCATTTTGTTTGTTACATGCATACATGTCAATAATAAATTAATATGCGTTTGATTGTTCTTAAATGTTGAAAAGTCCTTAGTGTAAAATGTTTTTCCTGTTTGCAGTCCTTGAAAAACTTATATTTTGGCCTGAAAAGTCCTTGAATTTTGATACCCAAAAAAGAGCATGAACCCTAATTATATGTCACACGGTGATGATGATTTTCCGGCTAATTATTTAAAAAAGTCCTATTATTAATATAATTTATTTGTGAGGTATTTCGAAGTAAAACTACCAATTATGGTTGATCATAACCCATATGCTAGCAATTTTCACGTTGTTTTTTTTTCCTATTCCATTCCATAGCTTCTATGAAAACTAATGATGTAAAATGTAAAAAAAATAAATCCTATTCCAAAGAGGTATACTAATAGTTTGCAATTTGGTGAACCATTTATTGCTGAACCGCATCAAATTTAATGACAAAAATGCGAAACAGTGGAAACAATTGTGCAAAGAGGTGAATGAGACATAAGAAGTGTTAACTAACCCTACTTTCAGTCACATAAAGCCATACATATTATGAGTGGCCAAACCTGCTGTACACTTTTAACTAGGGATGTTGAAACTAAGCATGTGTTATGATTAATTGTTGGTTACTATGATATGTATGTCCTAAAATAAGAGAAACACAAATCTAATTGATTAAAACAAAAACTGACTGCCTCAAAGGATACATCTTTGGAGCATACAATTTAATATAATGATGTGTAGATCATTAAACTATATGTCATTGTGTTTTGTTCATATCTTCAATCCATTGTTATTTTTTTATTTTATTTTTTTTAAACATTATTTTTGTCTTTCTTTTTAAATCAAGCAATCTGCTCATTAAATACTATGTCAATTTTTTAAGTAAATGTCATAAAAAAACTCCTCGACCATCTTCACGAACAATTTTAACTAGGGGTACTCATTGAACTTAATATAGTTTTCCGCCAGTACTATGTCGTTTCCATATGGTCTTTCAGGTTTCGTTTTACATGTGTATATATTAACGTATACGCATGCGCTAATCGATGACTCCGTCATACCATTTATGCTTTCAAATTGATCTGATTTATGATGGCTATACCCGTGTCCTGGAGTTATGTAAGTTAATCCTCATTTTGTAGCCGTCCGCGACCGGCTGTAGATTTTAAAGTCGCTAACTTGAGCCTGTTTGCAACACTTTTGTTGTATTTCTACTTTCACTTTTTAAATTTACAGTAGTCAACACACTTTTAGAAGTGAAGCTTACGTATATATTTATTGATGTATTGCAAATATATTGCTATATATTCAGAATTGTTCGAACAAAGTTTTCTCTTCTCTATTTGAAGATGTCAAAGGTGTATTCAGACGCCGTAATTCAAAGATGGACGTGTAATACAATGGACAAACGAAAAAGGACAAGCAGACAAACAATGATCCACAAAGCACTACACAGTCAACTAGTGATTGACCTGGATGTGAAGCATTGACGAGAACACGATACATGATTGGAAACAATAAATATTGTAGTTGCTGGAATGGTCAAACCGGCGGACAAGGAGTCACAGAAATGACCAAATCGTTTTATTAGGCTGGATAATTGTGTCTTGCAGCTGGTAGCAAGCAATCACTACGAACAAGATGCTGATGAGTATGAGCTGCTGCAAACCTTTTTAGACATGCGGATAGTGTAGCATTTATTATCCATGCACGAGAAACTATTTGAAGGCTTGTCCTAAAGGGAAGTTGCCTATATGATTCGCTCACACAACTATTTGACATTAGAAAGGGAATGTTCCTCTTAGGGTTTTCCAGCAACACAATTCCATATATTAAGGTTACTATGTGTAAGCCCTAATATCGTGAAATTAAACGCAGGCGTTGATTGAACCATTGTTTTCAACTTTCTTCTATTACTCTGTGTACTTTGGTTGGACATGACCATTAACGGTGACCAGACTCGGTGAATAAAATATAGGGCGGTAGCATAGAATTGTCATCACTTTCCAGGAAGAACCCATAATACACATGATATGTTGCTAAAGTATTTGCAATAACGTTTCAAAATTGTACTGTCTGACATACTGATGATCATTTTTGTACTTAGCTGTGCTTCACCAAAACGTTTACTTCCTTTGCAAGTGTGCGGTTTATGAAGCTAGAGGCTCAGCCCTGTGTCGCTCATCTTTCATTTTGCTTTGCGGAAAATTAATACAGAACCTTCCATAGCTACTTCCTAAAATATTTCGGTTCATTTGGCTACTCAGTTTCAGAGGGGGAGATTATCAAGAAATCGACCAACCAGAAACAAGAATTGACTGTGGCGGACATGTTTGTTAATGGATCGGGACGAAATGAGCAATATTAATAACGAACCTTCCATAGATGCTTCCTACCAAGTTACGGTTCATTTGCCCAAGCGGTTCCAGAGGAGACGATTTCTTAGAAATCAACCAATCAGGAATAAGAATTGCCTGTTGCGGCCATGTTTGTCATCGGATCGGATGAAAAATAGCAATAGTTATAGTGAACCTTCCATAGATGCATTCTACCAAGGTTCGGTATATTTGGCAAAACGCTTTCAGAGGAGAAGATTTTTAGAAATTGACCAATCAGAAACAAGAATTGCCTGTGGTAATTATGTTTGTAAGCGAATCAGGACGAAATTAGCAATCGCTATAGAGGACCTTCCATCTCTGCTTCCTACCAAGTTTCGGTTCATTTTTAGAAATCGACCAATCAGAAACAAGAATTGCCTGTGACGGCCATGGTTGTTAATGGATCGGTACGAAATGAGCATCATTATAGAGGACCTTCCATAGATGCATCCTGTTAAGTTTCGGTTCATTGGACAAAGCGCTTTCAGCGGAGAAAATTTTTAGAAATTGACCAATCAGAAACAAGAATGGCCTGTGACGGCCATGTTTATTAATTGATCGGGACAAAATGAGCAGTCGTTATAGAGGACATTCAATAGATGCATCCTACCAAGTTTCAGTTCATTGGGCAACGCGCTTTCAGAGGAAACAATTTTTAGAAATTGACCAATCAGAGACAAGAATTGCCTGTGGCGCCCATGTTTGAAAACGAATCAGGACGAAAATAGCAATCTTTATAGAGGACCTTCGAAGAATGTTTTCTGCTACATTTTGGTTCATTTTGGGAAAGTGGTTTCAGAGGAGAAGATTGTTTAGAAATCGACCAATCAGAAACAACAATTGCCTGTGACGACCATGTTTGTTAACGGATCGGGAAGATATGAGCAATCATCAAAGAGGACCTTCCAAGGCTGCTTCCTACCAAGTGTCGGTTCATTTTGGCCAAGCGGTTTCAGAGGAGAAGACTTTTTAGAAATCGACCAATCAGAAAAAAGAATTAACTGTGACGGCCATGTTTCTTAATGGATCGGGAAAAAATGCGAAAACTTTATAGAGGACCTTCCATAGATGCATCCTACCAAGTTTCAGTTAATTGGGAAAAAAGCGCGTTCAGAGGACAACAGTTTTATAAATCGACCAATCAGAAACAAGAATTGCCTGTGGCAGTCATGTATGTTAGCGAATCGGAACGATATTAACAATCTGTATAGAGGACTTTCCAAGGATGCTACCTACAAAATGTTTGTTCATTTGTGAAAGCGGTTTCAGAGGAGAAGATTTTTTAAGAATCGACCAAGCAGAAACAATAATTGCCTGTGACGGCCATGTTTGTTACCGGATCGGGAAAAGATGAGCCATCGTTATACAGAACCTTTCATAGATGCTTCCTACCAAGTTTCTGTTCATTGGGCAAACCGCGTTCAGAGGAAAAAAATTGTAGAAATCGACCAATCAGAAACAAGAATTGCCTGTGGCAGTCATGTCTGTTAACGAATCGGGGAAAAATTAGCATTCTTTATAGAGGAAATTTCAAGGATGCTTCCTACCAAATGTTGATTCATTTTGGGAAAACAGTTTCAGAGGACAATATTTTTTAGAAATCGAACAATTAGAAACAAGAATTGCCTGTGACGGCCATGTTTGTTAACGGATCTGGATAAAATGAGCTATCGCTATAGAGGACATTCCATAGAAGCATCCTACCAAGATTCGGTTCATTAGACAAAACGCTTTCAGAGGAGAAATGTTTTAGAAATCCACCAATCAGAAACAAGAATTGCCGGTGGCAGTCATGTTTTGGTAACGAATCGGGACGAAATTAGCAATCTTTATAGAGGACCTTCCAATGATGTTACCTATACAATTTTGGTTCATTTGGGTAAGACGTTTCAGAGGAAAAGATTTTTTTAGAAATAGACCAATCAGAAACAAGAATTGCATGTGACGGCCATGTTTGTTAATGGATCGGGACGAAATTTTTAGATATCGACCAATCAGAAACAAGAATTGTCTGTGGCCGCCATGTTTGTTAACGAATCGTTAAAAATTTAACAGTCTTTATTGAGGACTTTTCAAGGATGCTTCCTACCAAATGTTGGTTCATTTTGAGAAAACAGTTTCAGAGGAGAAGATTTTTTAGAAATCAACCATTCAGAAACAAGAATTGCCTGTGACGGCCATGTTTGTTAACGGATCGGAACGAAATGAGCAATCATTATAACAGATCTTTCATAGATGCATCCTACCAATTTTCGGTTCATTGGGCACAGCGCTTTCAGAGAACATTTTTAGAAATCGGCCAATCAGAATCAATAATTGCCTGTGGTAGTTAAGTTTGTTAACGAATCGGGACGAATTCTGAATCTTTTTAGAGGATCTTCAAAGGATACTACCCACACAATTTTGGTTCATTTGGGAAAGTGGTTTCAGAGGAGAAGATTTTTTAGAAATCGACCAATCAGAAACAAGAATTGCCTATGACGGCCATGTTTTGCTATCGGGTCGGGACGAAATGAGCAATCGCTATAGAGGACTTTCCAAGAATGCTCCCTACTAAGTTTCGGTTCATTTGGCCAAGCGCTTTAAGAAGATAATTATTTTTAGAAATCGATCAATCAGAAACAAGAATTGCCTGTGACGGCCATGTTTGTTGGCGGATCGGGAAGATATAAGCAATCATTACAGTGGACCTCCAGGGCTGCTTCCTACCTAGTGTCGGTTCATTTTGGCTAAGCGGTTTCAGAGGAGAATATTTTTTTAGAAATCGACCAATCAGAAACAAGAATTACCTGTGACGGCCATGTTTCTTAATGGATCGGGACAAAATGAGAAATATTTATAGAGGACCTTCCATAGATGCATCCTACCAAGTTTCAGTTAATTGGGACAAGCGCTTTCAGAGGAGAACATTTTTAGAAATCGACCAATCAGAAACAAGAATTGCCTGTGGCAGTCATGTTTGTTAGCGAATCGGAACGATATTAACAATCTGTATAGAGGACCTTCCAAGGATGCTACCTACAAAATGTTTGTTCATTTGGGAAAGCAGTTTCAGAGGAGAAGATTATTTAAGAATGTTTGTTACCTGATCGGGAAAAGATGAGCCATCGTTATACAGAACCTTCCATAGATGCTTCCTACCAAGTTTCGGTGCATTGGACAAAGCGCGTTCAGAGGCAAAAAATTGTAGAAATAGACCAATCAGAAACAAGAATTACCTGTGGCAGTCATGTCTGTTAACGAATCGGGAAAAAATGAGCATTCTTTATAGAGGAAATATCAAGGATGCTTCCTACCAAATGTTGATTCATTTTGGGAAATCAGTTTCAGTGGGGAATATTTTTTAGAAATCGACCAATCAGAAACAAGAATTGCCTGTAGCAGTCATGTTTTGGTAACGAATCGGGACGAAATTGGCAATCTTTATAGAGGACCTTCCAAGGATGCTTCCTATACAATTTTGATTCATTTGGGTAAGCAGTGTCAGAGGAGAAGATTTTTTAGAAATCGACCAATCAGAAACAAGAACTGCATGTGGCAGTCATGTCTGTTAACGAATCGGGAAAAAAAGGGCATTCTTTATAGAGGAAATATCAAGGATGCTTCCTATCAAATGTTGATTCATTTTTGGAAAACAGTTTCAGTGGAGAATATTTTTTAGAAATCGAACAATCAGAAACAAGAATTGCCTGTGGCAGTCATGTTTGTTTACAAATCGGGACGAAATTAGCAATCTTTATAGAGGAACTTCCAAGAATGCTACCTACCAAATTTTGGTTCACTTGAGTAAGCGGTTTCAGAGAAGATTTTTTAGAAATCGTCCAATCAGAAACAAGAATTGCCTATGACGGCCATGTTTTGCTATCGGGTCGGGACGAAATGAGCAATCGTTATAGAGGACCTTCCAAGAATGCTCCCTACTAAGTTTCGGTTCATTTGGCCAAGCGCTTTAAGAAGAGAATTCTTTTTAGAAATCGATCAATCAGAAACACGAATTGCCTGTGGCAGTTGTTTGTTAGCGAATCGGGACGAAATTAGCAATTTTTATGAGGACCTTCAAAGGATGCTACCCATAAATTTTGGTTATGGTTTCAGAGGAGAAATTTTTTAGAAATCGACCAATCAGAAACAAGAATTGCCTGTGACGTTAATGTTTGTTAACGGTTCGGGACGAAACGAGCTATCGTTATAGAGGACCTTCCAAGGATGCTTTCTATTAAGTTTCGTTTCATTTGGCTAAGCGGATTAAGAGGAGAAGATTTTTTAGAAATCGACCAATCAGAAAAAAATAATTGACTGTGACGGCCATGTTTGTCAATGGATCGGGACGAAATGAGCAATCGTAATAGAGGACCTTCCATAGATGCATCCTACCAAGTTTCAGTTCATTGGACAAAGCGCTTTCAGAGGAGAACATTTTTAGAAATCGACCAATCAGAAACAAGAATTGCCTGTGGCAGTCATGGTTGTTAGCGAATCGGGACGAAATTATCAATCTGTTTAGGTGACTTACCAAGAGTGCTTCCTACCAAATGTTGGTTCATTTGGGAAAGCGGTTTCAGAGGAGAAGATTTTTTAGAAATCGACCAAGCAGAAACAAGAATTGCCTGTGACGGCCATGTTTGTTACCGGATCGGAACGAAATGAGCAATCGTTATAAAGGAAGTTCCATAGATGCATCCTACCAAGTTTCGGTTCATTGGACAATGCGCTTTCAGAGGCAAAAAATTGTACAAATCGACCAATCAGAAACAAGAATTGCCTGTGGCAGTCATGTCTGTTAACGAATCGGGAAAAAATGAACATTCTTTATAGAGGAAATATCAAGGATGCTTCCTACCAAATGTTGATTCATTTTGGGAAAAAAAATTCCAGTGGGGAATATTTTTTAGTAATCGAACAAGCAGAAACAAGAATTGCCTGTGACGGCCATATTTGTTAACGGATCGGGATGAAATGAGCTATCACTATAGAGGACCTTCCACAGAAGCATCCTACCAAGTTTCGGTTCATTACACAAAGCGCTTTCAGAGGAAAAATGTTTTAGAAATCCACCAATCAGAAACAAGAATTGCCTGTGGCAGTCATGTTTTGGTAACGAATCGGGACGAAATTAGCAATCTTTATAGGGGACCTTCCAATGATGCTACCTATACAATGTTGGTTCATTTGGGTAAGAAGTTTCAGAGGAAATTTTTTTTTTAGAAATCGACCAATCAGAAACAAGAATTGCATGTGACGGCCATGTTTGTTAATGGATCGGGACGAAATGAGCACTTATTATAGAGGACCTTCCATAGATGCATCCTACCAAGTTTTGGTTCATTGAGCACAGCGCTTTCAGAGGAGAATATTTTTAGATATCGACCAATCAGAAACAAGAATTGTATGTGGCCGCCATGTTTGTTAGCGAATCGTTAAAAATTTAACAGTCTTTATTGAGGACTTTTCAAGGATGCTTCCTACCAAATGTTGGTTCATTTTGAGAAAACAGTTTCAGAGGAGAAGATTTTTTAGAAATCAACCATTCAGAAAACAAGAATTGCCTGTGACGGCCATGTTTGTTAACGGATCGGGACGAAATGAGCAATCATTATAAAGGATCTTTCATAGATGCATCCTACCAATTTTCGGTTCATTGGGCACAGCGCTTTCAGAGAACATTTTTAGAAATCGGCCAATCAGAATCAATAATTGCCTGTGGTAGTTACGTTTGTTAACGAAACGGGACGAAATTAGTAATCTTTTTAGAGGATCTTCAAAGGATACTACCCACACAATTTTGGTTCATTTGGGAAAGTGGTTTCAGAGGAGAAGATTTTTTTGAAATCGACCAATCAGAAACAAGAATTGCCTATGACGGCCATGTTTTGCTATCGGGTCGGGACGAAATGAGCAATCGCTATAGAGGACCTTCCAAGAATGCTCCCTACTAAGTTTCGGTTCATTTGGCCAAGCGCTTTAAGAACATAATTTTTTTTAGAAATCGATCAATCAGAAACAAGAATTGCCTGTGACGGCCATGTTTGTTAATGGATCGGGACGAAATGAGCAATCATTATAGAGGACTTTCTAAGGATGCTTCCTACCAAATGTTGGTTCATTTTGAGAAAACAGTTTCAGAGGAGAAGATTTTTTTAAAATCGACCAATCAGAAACAAGAATTGCCTGTGACGGCCATGTTTGTTAGCGGATCGGGAAGATATAAGCAATCATTATAGTGGACCTCCAGGGCTGCTTCCTACCTAGTGTCGGTTCATTTTGGCTTAGCGGTTTCAGAGGAGAATATATTTTTAGAAATCGACCAATCAGAAACAAGAATTACCTGTGACGGCCATGTTTCTTAACGGATCGGGACAAAATGAGAAATATTTATAGAGGACCTTCCATAGATGGATCCTACCAAGTTTCAGTTAATTGGGAAAAGCGCTTTCAGAGGAGAACATTTTTAGAAATCGACCAATCAGAAACAAGAATTGCCTGTGGCAGTCATGTTTGTTAGCGAATCGGAACGATATTAACAATCTGTATAGAGAACCTTCGAAGGATGCTACCTACAAAATGTTTGTTCATTTGGGAAAGCAGTTTCAGAGGAGAAGATTTTTTAAGAATGTTTGTTACCTGATCGGGAAAAGATGAGCCATCGTTATACAGAACCTTCCATAGATGCTTCCTACCAAGTTTCGGTTCATTGGACAAAGCGCGTTCAGAGGCAAAAAATTGTAGAAATCGACCAATCAGAAACAAGAATTACCTGTGGCAGTCATGTCTGTTAACGAATCGGGAAAAAATGAGCATTCTTTATAGATGAAATATCAAGGATGCTTCCTACCAAATGTTGATTCATTTTGGGAAAACAGTTTCAGTGGGGAATATTTTTTAGAAATTGAACAATCAGAAACAAGAATTGCCTGTGACGGCCATATTTGTTAACGGATCGGGATGAAATGAGCTATCGCTATAGAGGACCTTCCACAGAAGCTTCCTACCAAGTTTCGGTTCATTAGACAAAGCGCTTTCAGAGGAAAAATGTTTTAGAAATCGACCAATCAGAAACAAGAATTGCATGTGGCAGTCATGTCTGTTAACGAATCGGGAAAAAAGGGCATTCTTTATAGGGGAAATATCAAGGATGCTTCCTACCAAATGTTGATTCATTTTGGGAAAACAGTTTTAGTGGAGAATATTTTTTAGAAATCGAACAATCAGAAACAAGAATTGCCTGTGGCAGTCATGTTTGTTTACAAATCGGGACGAAATTAGCAATCTTTATAGAGGAACTTCCAAGAATGCTACCTACCAAATTTTGGTTCACTTGAGTAAGCGGTTTCAGAGAAGATTTTTTAGAAATCGTCCAATCAGAAACAAGAATTGCTTATGACGGCCATGTTTTGCTATCGGGTCGGGACGAAATGAGCAATCGTTATAGAGGACCTTCCAAGAATGCTCCCTACTAAGTTTCGGTTCATTGTGAATCTGTTTGTGACAGTATATTGCATGAATTCAGTAATTTGCTTGATCAGATGTTAAAGGACAAGTCAGATTAGTTCAGAGACTATTCTCAAGAAGAGGACAGACTAGACTCATTCTATATTGAATGAATAGGTAATATATATGAATCTCCAAATCTTTGGAGTGTAATTAAGATGCTGCTCCTGCTTTCGCATGGACAGGCCTCAGTAGAGAGAGATTGTTTTCTGTTAATACAGAGGTCACAGTTGAACATTTAGCAGAAGCATCACTTAGTGCACAGAGATATATTGTTGACCATATAAGCAGTGTTGGTGGATTCTTGAAAGTGAACTAGTGTAAGGAACTACTGCTTTTAACATCTAATGTTAGATCTAAATACTTCTAGTACTTGGATGAAAAAGACAAAAAGCAGAAAACAAAACAAGAAATAACAGAAAGCGAAAAGTGATTGATAAAATTTAGATATCGAGAAGAAAAATAAAATAATAGAGAATGACATAAAGGTATTAAGCAAATCAGCAAACACATATGCAGATAAATCTGACAATACAGGGAGGTTTCGATTGTTGCCATGTCAAACAGTATGATAAGGAGTGCAAATGACAAACCAAAAACTTTAGAAACTCTTGAGAAAGAGTTGTAGGTTGAAATGAAAGAACTGACACAATTTAAGTAAAACTCATTTTGTTTGTTGCATGGATATCTGTCAATAATAAACTAATATCAATTTGAAATTTGTATAATGTTGAAAAGAAATAAGTGTACAATATCTTAGATGTTTTGAAAAGTTTTCCTGTTTGCAGTCCCTTGAAAAACTCAAATTTTGAATTGGAAAGTCCTTGCATGTTGATAGCAAAAAACAAGAGCATGTCCCTGATTATATGTCACATGGTGATAATGATTATCTAGTCAATATGTTAATAAAAACCTACTACGAATACTTCTATTAATATAATCTATTTATTGGATATAACCCATATGCTAGTGCGAAGTCTGGAACATTAGCTGAAAGTTATATTTTGCTTCAACATTTTGAAGTTGTTGTTTTCCCGATTTCTTTCCAAAGCTTCTATGACAACTAATGATGCTAAAATGTAACAAAGAAATATGTCCTATTCAAAAGAGGTGTAATAATACTTTGCAATTTAGTGACCAATTTATTGCTGAACCACAACAAAGGATGGGTTGCGATAAAGCCGTTTTTCGGCCCAACATGGAATTAAATAAAATATGCCCAAATATTAAGGCATATACCTCTACTTTATTATAATGTATTAAAAAGTTCAAACGACGCATGCGCATGCCGTGTGGCTTTGTTTCATTTTGCTTGTTTGTACAATACTGTTTACAATGGGTGCAGCAATACAATGTTTTGGCAATCTGCCAAACAATATAGAAATGTTGGTATACTGTTACATATCGATAATAGGGTAAATATTATATAAAATATTGATTAGCGCGATAATTTGGACAACTAGAAGCCGATATCGCTATCATCTGAATTCCAATCAACATCAGCTGCATTCAGGAAGTGTCGTGAATGATCCGTCGGTAAGGATATTTTTGTCGTAACGTTGAATACTGCATGCTTTCATGTTGTTGCTATTCTCGGGGAATATTAGGTTGCTATGTATGGAAAACAGTGGAGTTGAAGAAAAAACATTAAATCTGCTATAAGAGTAAGTCATCACTTTTTCGCCATTTTGGCACATTTCCAAGAGTAGATGACTCTGTGTATAGCCATTTTAAGTTTATCACAAGAGTAAGGTGGTGCAGTCATAATTTTATTCCGTAGAATATGTACATGCATACATAGGCATGCATAATGTACAAATTCTATATTAAAGCAATTACGCATTTTACCCACAAAATATACCATTTTTTCTAATTTTAAATATGCCTTGTACGTGGGATCAAATATAATTTTTGCATGAATACTACCTATGATATAATTGATTGATGATATAATTATTAAGCGTGTTCCGAAAGTAAGGCATATTGAAAATTCAGTCAGAACAATGCCTTTGCTGGACATTTTCCCATAGGCGCAATAATAATCACATAGAGTAGGGGGGTCAACAACCAAGTTTTTTCTCAATCACAAGCCAGAGTACCAAATTATTATTATATATTCTGAAGACTAAAATGAATAGGGTTTAGAAATATAATGATGCTGCAGTTTACTGGAGAAAAAAAATCAATCTCCTTTTGGGCCAACTTAGCATCTTATCGCAACCCATTAAAACTTGCGGTTTTTCTCATTTTTGAATATGTGTTGCACGCGGAACCAGATAGATGTTTTGCATGTACCCTTCTCATTAAGTACATGACGTATTGTATTAATGTCAAGCTGGTTCCTTGTGCAAGGCATAGTAAAAAATTAATCTAAAAGGGGACAGTTGATTACATTTTACCATAGGCCTAATGGTAATGCTGACCAATAGTGGTGTAAAAAGCCAACATATTTCTGAGTAGTACATCAATATTATATAATAACTTTTCGTGTTTCAAAAACTTATAACATCGGCCTTTCGAAAAATAGTAATAAATATATGGTTCTGTAAATTATAATTTTACACCCTCTCTTTGGGCGGATTTAGGACCTTATCGCAACCAATCCTTTAATATGACAAAAATGTGAAACAGTGAAAACAATTGTGCAAAGAGGTGAATGAGACCTAAGAAGCATTAACTAATCTACTTTCAGTCACAAAAAGTCATACATATAATGAGTGGCCAAACCTGCTGTGCACCTTTAATTAGGGATGTTGCAACTAATCATGTGTTATGATTAATTGTTGGTTACCAAGATATTTATGTCCTAAGACAAGAGAAAGAAAAAATATCTAAATGATTAAAACAAGCACTGACTGCCTCAAAGCATACATCTTTGGACCATACAATTTAATCAATAGTGATGTGTAGATCCTTAAACTATGTCAGTATGTCATTGTGCTTTATTAATATATTCAATGCATTGGAATTTTTTTTTTTTTTGTAAAAATAACCTTTTTTCTTTGTGTTTAAATCGTGCAATCAACTTATTCAATACTGGTGCCCATTTTTTTAAATAATAATAATAAATGTTATGAAAAAAACTCCGTCGTCTATATGTAATTGATTTAGAAAATCAATATTTCTTCGAGGGAAAATCCTCAAATTGTACCTCATTGTTTAGATCAACACATGTGTAGTCAGTTTCAGGTTGAATTTTTGATAAATAAGTATGCAAAAACATACCTCTGAAACATTGATGACACTTTCCAGTGTATATGCATAGCTGCCATGGTATGCAGTTGGGGTGTCATATGATTTTTATTCAACTTTTAATTCATCTATTATAATTTACAAACAACCAAAACGAGTAGAATTATATATAATATAATATATATTTTTATAAGACAAAATTATTGAATCGAACGACCAATTAAGCACTTAGAAAACTAAGCACTCTCGTTTTGATAATAATAAACATTACAAAAAGATTGCCATTTTCACGAACAATTTAACTACCGGTACGCATTGCCTTCACAGTTTTTTCCGCCTTCATACTGTTTTTCCCCGTTATGATGACATTTTAGCATGATGCTGAGTTTTTTTTTATTCTTTTATTTTTATTTTTGGGCATACGATTGTCTTATATTAATTAATATCGATTTGTTAATACGCATGCGCTGATCGATCACTACATTACTAGCATACTATTTTTACTGTTCAGATTAATCTGTTTTATAATGGATATCCCCATGGATTCGAATAATCATGTAAGTTAGTTGGCATTTTGTAGCTCTGTCTGCGACCGACTGTAGATCTGTAAAGTCGCCAAGTTGAGCCTATTTTCTTTTCTATTTTCACTTTATAAACCGTTGCAAGTAACTGACAATGGTCAACGCATATGTTCCAACACCTGTAGACGTTTAGTTTACATATATATTTATTGGTGTATTGCATGTATATTGTTATATGTTCAGAATTGTTCAAACAAAGTTCAACTTCTTTGCTTAAGCAAGTGTTGGTACAAACCTGATACCGGAAAAAAGGTTTGAATATAACAAAGGAGTAATGAGATTCAAAGATGGACGTGTAATACAATTGCCACAAGAAAAAGGACAGACAGTCAAACAATGACACGCAAAGCATTACACAGACATTTAAAGATAGAGAATAAATAATGTTTAGAACAAAAACATGTAAAATTTAGTAGACAATGTCAAAGATCTGCAGACAGGTTTAATCACCAATATTAATACAACTGGGACTTCATGCAATAGTGACAAAGAGCTACAGTCAATAACACTACCAAAGAATGGTGATTCGTCTACTAGTAGTACAACATCATGTGTGGGCTTATCTTCATTTGTTGCTAAAAAAGAAACACTTACAGCAGACATGTGTTGGACAATTAAAGCAATAACTAGTCACTAGTCTAACAAGTCTTGTAACAATATTGGAAATATTTTTCAATTCACGTTTCTTGATTCACTCATCGCAAAAACAATTGCATGTGCTGAAAAGAAATTTGCCCATTTGGTATTGCGCCACATGTTTTAGAATTTATTAAAGGATAAGAAACAAAATAGTTACGTTTTGGTCTTTGATGAAAGCATTAACAGTGAACTAGAATCAAGTCAAATGGATGTTCATTTAATGTTTTGTGATGCCTTTTCTGTTTAAACGAGATATTTGTCTTCTTTTCCATGGGTCATCATACATCCGAACAGATTTATGAGAAGTTTGAAACTGTATTTCAAAGCTATTACAGTTATCTATGGATGGACAGAACTTTAACTGGATTGTATGATGTTATACAAGAAAGTGTAGATAAAGAAACTGGAAAAAAATTATTTAATTTAGGAAGTTGTGGGTTAGATATACCTCATGATGATTTCAGAAATAGATGTAATGCTGCTAAATGGAACATTGAATATAGTTTGTCCTGTCTGGGGTGGCTTTTTAAGCATTCCCCTACCAGGCGAGAAGACTTTACAAAAGTTATAGGGGGTACACAACTTTGTCCTTGGATTTTTGGAAAATGTTCCTGTTGCTGAGAGAGCACCCTCAATATTGCCTAATCTCAAGATGTATGTTGATGCTATCAGAGCTAAAAAACACTAAACAATCAGAGCTAGCAAAAAAACATTTAAAGAGTTTGAATGCATACTTCAGGGTAAGCTCATTACAGCAAGACTAAACCTTTGTCCTTCTCATTTCAATGGCAGTTGGGCCATTTTTAAAGATATTATCAAACTGACAAACCAATGACCGCATCTATGAGTTATGATTTCTCCTCTCTGATCAGGAGTCTCATGCAAGCAAAACATTAATAAAGCAGATTTATTGAAAGATGCAACAAAACTCTGAAATTAATGAAAATAGATGTGAACAAGTGAAGTAACTATGTAGAAGTATCTAACATTAAGGTTGGATTTAAAACAGAAAACATTCTCAAAGGTCATCTAAGGTGAGTGACAGAGACATGTATGACTTCCGACGTAGACATTTTTTGACAGACGTTTTAACAAGTCACCATCGAAGTGTCAAATTGTAAGGCACCTAAGCGCTTTCAGCCCAATGCTTGTTTTAGAGGACAAAGACAAGAGTACATGGAAATTGACAAATGAAGTTATGACTGGGAAGAGAGAAGTAAAGACTTGTGAATCTGTTTGTGACAGTATATTGCATGAATTCAGTAATTTGTTTGTTCAGATGTTAAAGGACAAGTCAGATTATTTCAGAGACTATTCTCAAGAAGAGGACAGATTAGATTCATTCTATACTGAATGAATAGGTAATATATATGAATCTCCAAATCTTTGGAGTGTAATTAAGATGCTGCTCCTGCTTTCGCATGGACAGGCCTCAATAGAGAGAGATTGTTTTCTGCTAATACAGAGGTCACAGTTGAACATTTAGCAGAAGCATCACTTAGTGCACAGAGATATATTGTTGACCATATAAGCAGTGTTGGTGGATTCTTGAAAGTGAACTAGTGTAAGGAACTACTGCTTTTAACATCTAATGTTAGATCTAAATACTTCTAGTACTTGGATGAAAAGACAAAAAGCAGAAAACAAAACAAGAAATAACAGAAAGCGAAAAGTGATTGATAAAATTTAGATATCGAGAAGAAAAAAAAAAATAGAGAATGACATAAAGGTATTAAGCAAATCAGCAGACACATATGCAGATAAATCTGACAATACAGGGAGGTTTCGAGTGTTGCCAAGTCAAACAGTATGATAAGGAGTGCAAATGACAAACCAAAAACTTTAGAAACTCTTGAGAAAGAGTTGTAGGTTGAAATGAAAGAACTGACACAATTTAAGTAAAACTCATTTTGTTTGTTCCATGGATATCTGTCAATAATAAACTAATATCAATTTGAAATTTGTATAATGTTGAAAAGAAATAAGTGTACAATATCTTAGATGTTTTGAAAAGTTTTCCTGTTTGCAGTCCCTTGAAAAACACAAATTTTGAATTGGAAAGTCCTTGCATGTTGATAGCAAAAAACAAGAGCATGTCCCTGATTATATGTCACATGGTGATAATGATTATCTAGTCAATATGTTAATAAAAACCTACTACGAATGCTTCTATTAATATAATCTATTTATTGGGTATAACCCTTATGTTAGTGCGAAGTCTGGAACATTAGCTGAAAGTTATATTTTGCTTCAACATTTTGAAGTTGTTGTTTTCCCGATTTCTTTCCAAAGCTTCTATGACAACTAATGATGTTAAAATGTAACAAAGAAATATGTCCTATTCAAAAGAGGTGTAATAATACTTTGCAATTTAGTGACAAATATAATGCTGAACCACAACAAAGGATGGGTTGCGATAAAGCCGTTTTTCGGCCCAACATGGAATTAAATAAAATATGCCCAAATATTAAGGCATATACCTCTACTTTATTAAAATGTATTAAAAAATTCAAACGACGCATGCGCATGCCGTGTGGCTTTGTTTCAAATTGCTTGTGTGTACAATACTGTTTACAATGGGTGCAGCAATACAATGTTTTGGCAGTCTGCCAAACAATATAGAAATGTTGTTATACTGTTACATATCGATAATAGGGTGAATATTATATAGAATATTGATTAGCGCGATAATTTGGACAACTAGAAGCCGATATCGCTATCATCTGAATTCCAATCAACATCAGCTGCATTCAGGAAGTGTCGTGAATGATCCGTCGGTAAGGATATTTTTGTCGTAACGTCGAATACTGCATGCTTTCATGTTGTTGCTATTCTCGGGGAATATTAGGTTGCTATGTATGGAAAACAGTGGAGTTGAAGAAAAAACATTAAATCTGCCACAAGGGTAATTCATCACCTTTTCCGCCATTTTGGCACATTTCCAAGAGTAGATGACTCTGTGTATAGCTATTTTAAGTTGATCACAAGAGTAAGGTGGTGCAGTCATAATTGTATTCCGTAGAATATGTACATGCATACATAGGCATGCATAATGTACAAATTCTATATTAAAGCAATTACGCATTTTACCCACAAAATATACCATTTTTTGTAATTTTAAATATGCCTTGTACGTGGAACCATATAGATTTTTTGCATGAATACTACCTATGATATTATTGATTGATGATATAATTATTAAGCGTGTTCCGAAAGTAAGGCATATTGAAAATTCAGTCAGAACAATGCCTTTGCTGTACATTTTCCCATAGGCACAATGATAATCACATAAAGTAAGGGGGTCAACAATCAAGTTTTTTCTCAATCACAAGCCAGAGTACCAAATTATTATTATATATTCTGAAGACTAAAATGAATAGGGTTTAGAAATATAATGATGCTGCAGTTTACTGGAGAACAAAAATCAGTCTCCTTTTGGGCCAACTTAGCATCTTATCGCAACCCATTACAACTTGCGGTTTTTCTCATTTTTGAATATGTGTTGCACGCGGAACCAGATAGATGTTTTGCATGTACCCTTCCCATTAAGTACATGACGTATTGTATTAATGTCAAGCTGGTTCCGCGTGCAAGGCATAGTAAACAATTAAGCTAAAAGGGGTCAGTTGATTACATTTTACCATAGGCCTAATGGTAATGCTGACCAATAGTGGTGTAAAAAGCCAACATATTTCTGAGTAGTACATCAATATTATATAATAACTTTTCGTGTTTCAAAAACTTATAACATCGGCCTTTCGAAAAATAGTAATCAATATATGATTATGTAAATTATAATTTTACACCCTCTCTTTCGACCGATTTAGGACCTTATCGCAACCAATCCTTTAATATGACAAAAGTGTGAAACAGTGAAAACAATTGTGCAAAGAGGTGAATGAGACCTAAGAAGAATTAACTAACCTACCTTCAGTCACAAAAAGTCATACATATAATGAGTGGCCAAACCTGCTATGCACCTTTAATTAGGGATGTTGGAAATAATCATGTGTTATGATTAATTGTTGGTTACCAAGATATTCATGTCCTAAGACAAGAGAAAGAAAAATATCTAAATGATTAAAACAAGCACTGACTGCCTCAAAGCATACATCTTTGGACCATACAATTTAATCAATAGTGATGTGTAGATCCTTAAACTATGTCAGTATGTCATTGTGCTTTATTAATATATTCAATGCATTGGAATTTTTTTTTGTTGCAGAAATAACCTTTTTTCTTTGTGTTTAAATCGAGCAATCAACTTATTCAATACTGGTGCCCATTTTTAAAAATAATAATAATAAATGTTATAAAAAAAACTCCGTCGTCTATATGTAATTGATTTAGAAAATCAATATTTCTTCGAGGGAAAATCCTCAAAGTGTACCTCATTGTTTAGATCAACACATGTGTAGTCACTTTCAGCTTGAATTTTGGATAGATAAGTATGCAAAAACATACCTCTGAAACATTGATGACACATTTCCAGTGCATATGCACAGCTGCCATGGTATGCAGTTGGGGTGTCATATGAATTGTATTCAACTTTTAATCCATCTATTATAATTTACAAACAACCAAAACGAGAAGAATTATATATAATAAAATATATATTTTTATAAGACAAAATTATTGAATCGAACGACCAATTAACCACTTAGAAAACTAAGCACTCTCGTTTAGATAATAAAAAACATCACAAAAAGAATGCCATTTTCACGAACAATTTAACTACCTTTACGCATTGACTTCACAGTTTTTTCCGCCTTCATACTGTTTTTCCCCGTTATGATGACATTTTAGCATGATGCTGAGTTTTTTTTATTCTTTCATTTTTATTTTTGGGCATACGATTGTCTTATATTAATTAATATCGATTTGTTAATACGCATGCGCTGATCGATCACTACATTACTAGCATACTATTTTTACTGTTCAGATTAATCTGCTTTATAATGGATATCCCCATGGATTCGAATAATCATGTAAGTTAGTTGGCATTTTGTAGATCTGTCTGCGACCGACTGTAGATCTGTAAAGTCGCCAAGTTGAGCCTATTTTTTTATTTCTATTTTCACTTTATAAACCGTTGCAAGTAACTGACAATGGTCAACGCATATGTTCCAACACCTGTAGACGTTTAGTTTACATATATATTTATTGGTGTATTGCATGTATATTGTTATATATTCAGAATTGTTCAAACAAAGTTCAACTTCTTTGCTTAAGCAAGTGTTGGTACAAACCTGACACCGGAGAAAAGGTTTGAAGATAACAAAGGAGTAATGAGATTCAAAGATAGACGTGTAATACAATTGCCACAAGAAAAAGGACAGACAGTCAAACAATGACACGCAAAGCATTACACAGACATTTAAAGATAGAGAATAAATAATGTTTAGAACAAAAACATGTAAAATTTAGTAGACAATGTCAAAGATCTGCAGACAGGTTTAATCACCAATATTAATACAGCTGGGACTTCATGCAATAGTGACAAAGAGCTACAATCAATACCACTACCAAAGAATGGTGATTCGTCTACTAGTAGTACAACATCATGTGTGGGCTTATCTTCATTTGTTGCTAAAAACGAAACACTTACAGCAGACATGTGTTGGACAATTAAAGCAATAACTAGTCGCTATTATAACAAGTCTTGTAACAATATTGGAAATATTTTTCAATTCATGTTTCTTGATTCACTCATCGCAAAAACAATTGCCTGTGCTGAAAAGAAATTTGCCCATTTGGTATTGCGCCACATGTTTTAGAATTTATTAAAGGAAAAGGATAAGAAACAAAATAGTTACGTTTTGGTCTTTGATGAAAGCATTAACAGTGAACTAGAATCAAGTCAAATGGATGTTCATTTAATGTTTTGTGATGCCTTTTCTGTTTAAACGAGATATTTGTCTTCTTTTCCATGGGTCATCATACATCCGAACAGATTTATGAGAAGTTTGAAACTGTATTTCAAAGCTATTACAGTTATCTATGGATGGACAGAACTTTAACTGAATTGTATGATGTTATACAACAAAGTGTAGAGAAAGAAACTGGAAAAAATTTATTTAATTTAGGAAGTTGTGGGTTAGATATACCTCATGATGATTTCAGAAATAGATGTAATGCTGCTAAATGGAACATTGAATATAGTTTGTCCTGTCTGGGGTGGCTTTTTAAGCATTCCCCTACCAGGCGAGAAGACTTTACAAAAGTTATAGGGGGTACACAACTTTGTCCTTGGATTTTTGGAAAATGTTCCTGTTGCTGAGAGAGCACCCTCAATATTGCCTAATCTCAAGATGTATGTTGATGCTATCAAAACTAAAAAAACACTAAACAATCAGAGCTAGCAAAAAAACATTTAAAGAGTTTGAATGCATACTTCAGGGTAAGCTCATTACAGCAAGACTAAACCTTTGTCCTTCTCATTTCAATGGCAGTTGGGCCATTTTTAAAGATATTATCAAACTGACAAACCAATGACCGCATCTATGAGTTATGATTTCTCCTCTCTGATCAGGAGTCTCATGCAAGCAAAACATTATTAAAGCAGATTTATTGAAAGATGCAACAAAACTCTGAAATTATTGAAAATAGATGTAAACAAGTGAAGTAACTATGTAGAAGTATCTAACATTAAGGTTGGATTTATAACAGAAAACATTCTCAAAGGTCATCTAAGGTGAGTGACAGAGACATTTATGACTTCCGACGTAGACATTTTCTGACAGACGTTTTAACAAGTCACCATCGAAGTGTCAAATTGTAAGGGAACTAAGCGATTTGAGCCCAATGCTTGTTTTAGAGGACAAGGACAAGAGTACATTGAAATTGACAAATGAAGTTATGACTGTGAAGAGAGAAGAAAAGACTTGTGAATCTGTTTGTGGCAGTATATTGCATGAATTCAGTAATTTGTTTCATCATATGTTAAAGGACAAGTCAGATTATTTCAGAGACTATTCTCAAGAAGAGAACAGACTAGACTCATTCTATACTGAATGAATAGGTAATAGATCTGAATCTCCAAATCTTTGGAGTGTAATTAAGATGCTGCTCTTGCTTTCGCATGGATAGGCCTCAGTAGAGAGAGATTGTTTTCTGTTAATACAGAGGTCACAGTTGAACATTTAGCAGAAGCATCACTTAGTTCACAGAGATATATTGATGACCATATAAGCAGTGTTGGTAGATTATTTAAAGTGAACTAGTGTAAGGAACTACTGCTTTTAACATCTAATGTTAGATCTAAATACGTCTAGTACTTGGATGACAAGACAAAAAGCAGAAAACAAAAAACGAAATAACAGAAAGCGAAAAGTGATTGATAAAATTTAGATATCGCGAAGAAAAATAAAATAATAGAGAATGACATAAAGGTATTAAGCAAATCAGCAGACACATATGCAGATAAATCTGACAATACAGGGAGGTTTCGATTGTTGCCAAGTCAAACAGTATGATAAGGAGTGCAAAGGACAAGTCAAAAACTTTAGAAACTCTTGAGAAAAGTTGTAGGTTGAAATGAAAGAACTGACACAATTTAAGTAAAACTCATTTTGTTTGTTGCATGGATATCTGTCAATAATAAACTAATATCAATTTGAAATTTGTATTATGTTGAAAAGAAATAAGTGTACAAAATCTTAGATGTTTTGAAAAGTTTTCCTGTTTGCAGTCCCTTGAAAAACTCATATTTTGAATTGGAAAGTCCTTGCATGTTGATAGCAAAACAAAAAAGCATGACCCTGATTATATGTCACATGGTGATAATGATTATCTAGTCAATATGTTAGAAAAACCTACTACGAATACTTCTATTAATATAATCTATTTATTGGGTATAACCCATATGCTAGTTCGAAGTCTGGAACATTAGCTGAAAGTTATATTTTGCTTCAGCATTTTGAAGTTGTTGTTTTCCCGATTTCTTTCCAAAGCTTCTATGACAACTAATGATGTTAAAATGTAACAAAGAAATATGTCCTATTCAAAAGAGGTGTAATAATACTTTGCAATTTAGTGAACAATTTATTGCTGAACCACAACAAAGGATGGGTTGCGATAAAGCCGTTTTTCGTCCCAACGTGGAATTAAATAAAATATGCCCAAATATTAAGGCATATACCTCTACTTTATTATAAGGTATTAAAAAATTGTCCTTGTATGTACAATACTGTTTACAATGGGTGCAGCAATACAGTGTTTTGGCAATGTGCCAAACAATATAGAAATGTTGTTATACTGTTACATATCGATAATAGGGTGAATATTATATAAAATATTGATTAGCGCGATAATTTGGACAACTAGAAGCCGATATCGCTATTATCTGAATTCCAATCAACATCAGCTGCATTCAGGAAATGTCGTGAATGATCCGTCGGTAATGATATTTTTGTCGTAACGTTGAATACTGCATGCTTTCATGTTGTTGCTATTCTCGGGGAATATTAGGTTGCTATGTATGGAAAACAGTGGAGTTGAAGAAAAAACATTAAATCTGCTACAAGGGTAATTCATCACTTTTCCGCCATTTTGGCACATTTCCAAGAGTAGATGACTCTGTGTATAGCCATTTTAAGTTTATCACAAGAGAAAAAAGTGGTGCAGTCATAATTTTATTCCGTAAAGTATGTACATGCATACATAGGCATGCATAATGTACAAATTCTATATTAAAGTAATTACGGATTTTACCCACAAAATATACCATTTTTCTAATTTTAAATATGCCTTGTACGTGGAACCATATATATTTTTTGCATGAATACTACCTATGATATAATTATTAAGCGTGTTCCGAAAGTAAGGCATAGTGAAAATTCAGTCAGAACAATGCCTTTGCTGTACATTTTCTCATAGGCGCAATGCTAATCACATAGAGTAGGGGGGTCAAAAGCCAAGTTTTTTCTCAATCACAAGCCAGAGTACCAAATTATTATTATATATTGTGAAGACTAAAATGAATAGGCTCTAGAAATATAATGATGCCGCAGTTTACTGGAGAAAAAAATCAGTCTCCTTTTGGGCCAACTTAGCATCTTATCGCAACCCATTAAAACTTGCGTTTTTTCTCATTTTTGAATATGTGTTGCACGCGGAATCAGATAGATGTTTTGCATGTATCCTTCTCATTAAGTACATGACGTATTGTATTAATGTCAAGCTGGTTCCGCGTGCAAGGCATAGTACAAAATTAAGCTAAAAGGGGACAGTTGATTACATTTCACCATAGGCCTAATGATAATGCTGACCAATAGTGGTGTAAAAAGCCAACATATTTCTGAGTAGTACATCAATATTATATAAAAAAATTTCGTGTTTCAAAAACTTATAACATCGGCCTTTCGAAAAATAGTAATAAATACATGGTTCTGTAAAATATAATTGTACACCCTCTCCTTGGGCCGATTTAGGACCTTATCGCAACCAATCCTTTAATATGACAAAAATGTGAAACAGTGAAAACAATTGTGCAAAGAGGTGAATGAGACCTAAGAAGCATTAACTAACCTACTTTCAGTCACATAAAGTCATACATATAATGAGTGGCCAAACCTGCTGTGCACTTTTAATTAGGGATGTTGGAACCAATCATGTGTTATGATTAATTGTTGGTTACCAAGATATTTATGTCCTAAGACAAGAGAAAGAAAAAAATCTGAATGATTAAAACAAGCACTGACTGCCTCAAAGCATACATCTTTGAACCATACAATTTAATCAATAGTGATGTGTAGATCCTTAAACTATGTCAGTATGTCATTGTGCTTTATTAATATATTCAATGCATTGGAATATTTTTTTGTTGTAAGAATAACCTTTTTTCTTTGTGTTTAAATCGTGCAATCAACTTATTCAATACTGGTGCCCATTTTTTTTAAATAATCATGATAAATGTTATAAAAAAAAACTCCGTCGTCTATATGTAATTGATTTAGAAAATCAATATTTCTTCGAGGAAAAATCCTCAAATTGTACCTCATTGTTTAGATCAACACATGTGTAGTCACTCTCAGCTTGTACATTGAAGGGATACTTTGAACTGTAGTACAGTTTAATGGCTTAAAAAATCATACAATTCAGGTCTTTACATGAATTTTGGATAGATAAGTATGCAAAACCATACCTCTGAAACATTGATGACACATTTCCAGTGTATATGCATAGCTGCCATGGTATGCAGTTGGGGTGTCATATGATTTTTATTCAACTTTTAATCCATCTATTATAATTTACAAACAACCAAAACGAGTAGAATTATATATAATATAATATATATTTTTATAAGACAAAATTATTGAATCGAACGACCAATTAAGCACTTAGAAAACTAAGCACTCTCGTTTTGATAATAAAAAACATTACAAAAAGAATGCCATTTTCACGAACAATTTAACTACCGGTACGCATTGCCTTCACAGTTTTTTCCGCCTTCATACTGTTTTTCCCCGTTATGATGACGTTATAGCATGATGCTGAGTTTTTTTTTATTCTTTTATTTTTATTTTTGGGCATACGATTGTCTTATATTAATTAATATCGATTTGTTAATACGCATGCGCTGATCGATCACTACATTACTAGCATACTATTTTTACTGTTCAGATTAATCTGTTTTATAATGGATATCCCCATGGATTCGAATAATCATGTAAGTTAGTTGGCATTTTGTAGCTCTGTCTACGACCGACTGTAGATCTGTAAAGTCGCCAAGTTGAGCCTAATTTTGTTTTCTATTTTCACTTTATAAACCGTTGCAAGTAACTGACAATGGTCAACGCATATGTTCCAACACCTGTAGACGTTTAGTTTACATATATATTTATTGGTGTATTGCATGTATATTGTTATATATTCAGAATTGTTCAAACAAAGTTCAACTTCTTTGCTTAAGCAAGTGTTGGTACAAACCTGACACCGGAAAACAGGTTTGAAGATAACAAAGGAGTAATGAGATTCAAAGATGGACGTGTAATACAATTGCCACAAGAAAAAGCACAGACAGTCAAACAATGACACGCAAAGCATTACACAGACAACTAAAGATAGAGAAGAAATAATTTTTAGGAGTAAAACATGTAAAATTTAGTAGACAATGTCAAAGATCTGCAGACAGATTTCATCACCAATATTAATACAACTGGGACTTCATGCAATAGTGACAAAGAGCTACAGTATATGACACAACCAAAGAATGGTGCTTCGTCTACTAGTACAACATCATGTGTGGGCTTATCTTCATTTGTTGCTAAAAAAGAAACACAGCAGATATTTGTTGGACAATTAAAGCAATAACTAGTCACTATTCTAACAAATCTTGTAACAATATTTGAAATATTTTTCAATTTATGTTTCCTGATTCGCTCATCGCAAAAACATTTGCATGTGCTGTAAAGAAAATTGCCCATTTTGGTATTGCGCCACATGTTTTAGAATTTATTAAAGGAATAGGATAAGAAACAAAATAGTTACGTTTTGCTCTTTGAGGCAGGCATGAACAGTGAACTAGATTCAAGTCAAATGGATGTTCATTTAATGTTTTGCGATGCCTTTTCTGTTTAAACGAGATATTTGTCTTCCTTTCCATGGATCATACATCAGAACAGATTTATGAAAAGTTTGAAACTGTATTTCAAAGCTATTACAGTTATCTATGGATGGACAGAACTTTAACTGGATTGTAGGATGTTATACAAGAAAGTGTGGAGAAAGAAACTGGAAAAAACTGTAGTTAATTTAGGAAGTTGTGGGTTAGATATACCGCATGATGATTTCAGAAATAGATGTAATGCTGCTAAATGGAACATTGAAGATAGTTTGTCCTGTCAGGTGGATTTTTAAGCATTCCCCTGCCAGGCGAAAAGACTTTACAAAAGTTATTGGGGTTACACAACTTTGTCCTTGGATTTTTGGAAAATGTTTCAGTTGCTGAGAGAGCACCCTCAATATTGCCTAATCTCAAGATGTATGTTGATGCTATCAAAGCTAAAAAAAGAACTAAACAATCATTTAAAGTTCTTGAATGCATACTTCAGGGTAAGCTCATTTCAAGGGAAGTTGGGCCATTTTTAAAGATATACCAAACTGGCAAACCAATGACCGCATCTATGAGTTATGATTTCTCCTCTCTGATCAGGAGTCTCATGTAAAAAAACATTATTAAAGCAGATGTATTGAAAGATGCAACAAACACTCTGCAATTAATGAAAATAGATGTGAACAAGTGAAGTAATTATGTAGAAGTATCTACAATTAAGGTTGAATTTATAACAGAAAACATTCTCAAATGTCATCTAAGGTTAGTGACAGAGACATTTATGACTTTCGACAAGGGTGTAGACATTTTCTGGCAGAAGTTTTAGCAAGTCATCATCGAAGTGTCAAATTGTAAGGCAACTAAACGCTTTGATCCCAATGCTTGCTTTAGAGGACAAGGACAAGAGTATATTGGAATTGACAAATGAAGTTATGACTGAGACGAAAAGACTTGATGAATCTGTTTGTGACAGTATATTGCATGAATTCAGTAATTTGTTTGTTCAGATGTTAAAGGACAAGTCAGATTATTTCAGAGACTATTCCCAAGAAGAGGACAGACTAGACTCATTTTATAGTGAAAGAATAGGTAATAGATCTGAATCTCCAAAGCTTTGGAGTGTAATTAAGATGCTGCTCTTGCTTTCGCATGATAGGCCTCAGTAGAGAGAGATTGTTTTCTGTTAATACAGAGGTCACAGTTGAACATTTAGCAGAAGCATCACTTAGTTCACAGAGATATATTGATGACCATATAAGCAGTGTTGGTAGATTATTTAAAGTGAACTAGTGTAGGGAACTACTGCTTTTAACATCTAGTGTTATATCTAAATACTTCTAGTACTTGGATGACAAGACAAAAAGCAGAAAACAAAACAAGAAATAACAGAAAGCGAAAAGTGATTGATGCAATTTTAGAAACCGAGAAGAAAAAGAAAGGAATGGAGAATGACACCAATGTATTAAACAAATCAGCCGAAGAATATGCAGATAAAACTGAAAATACAAGGAAATTGACGCTTATTGCCAAGTAAAATAGTATGATAAGGAGTGCAAAGGACAAACCAAAAACCCTTGAAACTCTTGAGGAAGAGTTGCAGGATAAAATGAAAGAACTCACACAATTTAAATAAACCTCATTTTTGTTTGTTGCGTGTATATATGTAAGTAATAAATTCATATGAATTTGAAATTTGTATAATATTGAAAAGAATTAAGTGTAAACTGTTTTAGTTTTTTGAAAAGTTTTCCTGTTTGCAGTCCTTGAAAAACTCATATTTTGAATTGGAAAGTCCTTGCATGTTGATAACTAAAAAAAGAGCATGGCCCTGATTATATGTCAAATGGTGGTACTGATTCTCCAGTCAATATGTTAAAAATACGTACTACGAATACTTTTATTAATATAATCTATGTATTGGGCATAACCCATATGCTGGTGGGAAGTCTGGAACATTAGCTGAAAGTTATATTTTGCTTCAACAATTTTGAAGTTGTTGTTTTCCCTATTTCATTCCAAACCTTCTATGAAAACTAATGATGTTAAAATGTAACAAAAAATATGTCCTATTCGAAAGAGGTGTAATAATACTTTGCAATTTGGTGAACCTTTTATTGCTGAACCGCAACAAATTTAATATGACAAAAATGTGAAACAATGAAAACAATTGTGCAAAGAGGTGAATGAGACCTAAGAAGCATTAACTAACCTACTTTCAGTCACATAAAACCATACATATAATGAGTGGTAAAGCCTGCTGTGCACTTTTAATTAGGGATGTTGGAACTAATCATGTGTTATGATTAATTGTTGGTAACCAAGATAGTTATGTCCTAAGGCAAGAGAAAGAAAAAAAATCTAAATGATTAAAACAAGCACTGACTGCCTTAAAGCATACACCTTTGGAGCATACAATTTAATCAATAGTGATGTGTCGATCCTTAAACTATGCCAGTATAGCATTTAGCTTTATTAATACTGTACCTTCAATGCATTGGAAAAAATAATTGGTGTAAAAATAACCTTTTTTCTTTGTGTTTAAATCATGCAATCAACTTATTCAATACTGGTGCCCATTTTTTTAAATAATAATGATAAATGTTATAAAAAAAGCTCCATCGTCTATCTGTAATTGATTTAGAAAGTCAATATTTCTTCGAGGGAAAATCCTCAAATTGTACCTCATTGCTTAGATCAACACATGTGTAGTCACTCTCAGCTTGAACATTGAAGGAATATTTTGAACTGTAGTACAGTTTAATGGCTTCAAAAATCAAACAAATCAGGTCTTTACATGAATTTTGGATAAATAAGTATGCAAAAGCATACCTCTGAAACATTGATGATACATTGCCAGTGTATATGCATAGCTGTCATGGTATGCACTTGGGGTGTCATATGACTTTTATTCAACCTTGAATCCATCTATTATAATTTACAAACAACCAAAACGAGTAGAATTATATATAATATAATATATATTCTTACAAGACAAAATTATTGAATCGAACGACCAATTAAGCACTTAGAAAACTAAACACTCTCATTTTAATAATAATGAATATTACAAAAAGAATGCCATTCTCACGAACAATTTAACTACCGGTATGCATTGCCTTCACAGTCTTTTCCGCTTCATACTGTTTTCCCCCGTTATGATGACGTGTTAGCATGGTGCTGATTTTTTTTGTTTTCGTTTGTTTATTTTTGGGCAGATGATTGGCTTATTTCAATTAATATCAATTTGTTAATGTATTCTACGCATGTGCTATTCCCTTACTCCATTACTAGTATACTATTTTTACTATTCAGATTAATCTGTTTTATAATGGCCATCCCCGTGTCCTGGAATCATGTAAGTAGTCATTTTGTACCTCAGTTTGCGACCGGCTGTAGATATGTAAAGTCGCTAAGTTGAGCCTCATTTGTTTTATTTCTATTTTCACTTTATAAACCGTTTGAAGTAAATGACAGTGGTCAACGCATATGTTCCAACACTTGTAGAAGTTTAGCTTACACATATATGTATTGGTGTATTGCATGTATATTGTTATATATTCAGAATTGTTCAAACAAAGTTCATCTTCTTTTTTTTTGCAACTAGTACAGACCTAATACCGGGTAAAAAGGTTTGATGATAACAAAGGGGTAATCAAAAGTTGTGATTCAAACATGGACGTGTAATGCAATTGACACAAGAAAACGAACAGACAGTCAAACAATGACACAAACAGCATTACACGGACAACTAAAGATAGAGATTAAAAGATTTGTAAGACAAAAACATGTAAAATTTAGTATCGATCCAAAGACAGATTTCATGGTCAATACTAGTACAAGATAATATGTGGGCTTATCGTCATTTGCTGCTAACAAAAGACACCTACAGCAGCAATTTGTTGGACAATTAAAATAACTAGTCACTATTCTAACAAGTCTTGTACAAATATTGGACATTTTTTTTCAATTTATGTTTCCTGATTCACTCATCGCAAAAACATTTTCATGTGCTGAAAAAAAACCTGCCCATTTGGTGTTGCACCCCATGTTTTAGAATTTATTAAAGGAAAAAGATAAGAAACAAAATAGTTACGTTCTGCTGTTTCATGAAAGCATGAACAGTGAATAGGGGAAATAACAAAATTACCGAACTCCGAACAATCTAACAAAGGGAAAGTCAAAACTCATAAGTATATAAATAGACAAAATCAGTCAACAACCGGAAAACTGTGAAAACCGTAATGACCCTGACTTGGTACAGGCATTTCTAAAGAAATGGTGGGTTGAATCAGATCTTAAAGCGCCAAACCTCCCCCTTTCATTACGGCGCAAAGTTTCTGGCTGTCACTATAACAGTATTTACAACAATACTTGAACAAAACAGGTAAAACAGAATGAAGTCAAATGCATGTTCATTTAATGTTTTGCGATGCCTTTTCTGTTTAAACGAGATATTTGTCTTCCTTTCCATGGGTTTATGAGAAGCTTGAAACTGTATTTCAAAGCTATTACAGTTATTTATGGATGGACATAATTTTAACTGGATTGTATGATGTTATACAAGAAAGTGTGGAGAAAGAAACAGGAAAAACTGTATTTAATTTAGGAAGTTGTTGGTTACATGTACTACATGATGATTTCAGAGATGAATGTAATGCTGCTAAATGGAACATTGAAGATAGTTTGTCCTGTCTGAGATGTCTTTTAAGGATGCCCCTGCCAGGCGAGAAGACTTTATAAAAGTTAAAGGGGTGCACAACTTTGCCCTTGGATTTTTGGGAAACGTGTGAGAGCACCCTCAATATTGCCTAATCTCAAGATGTATGTTGATGCTATCAAAGTTGACAAAATACTACCAGAGCCAACAAAATAACTATTTAAAGAGTTTCAATGCATACTTCAGGGTAAGCTCATTACAGCAAGATTAAACTTGTTCCTTCTGATTTCAAGGGAAGTTGGGCCATTGTTAAAGATATACCAAACTGACAAACCAATGACTGCATTTATGTGTTATGATTTATCCTCTCTGATCAGGAGTCTCATGTAAAAAAAATTATTAATGCAGATGTATTGAAAGCTGAAATTACTGAAAATAGATGTGAACAAGTGGAGTAACTATGTAGAAGTATCTAAAATAAAGGTTGGATTTATAACAGAAAACATGCTCAAAGATCAGAGTGACAGGGACATTTATTTCTTCCGACAGGCGTGTAGACATTTTCTAGCAACCGTTTTAACAAGTCACCATTAACTTTGGACCCAATCCTTGTTTTAGAGGACAAGGACAAGAGTACATTGAAATTGACAAATGAAGCTATGTCTGAGACGAAAAGACTTGATGAATCTGTTTATGAATAAGTAAGAGACTATTCGCAAGAAGCTTTTCTTTATAACATTTATTATTATTATTTTTAAAAATGGGCACCAGTATTGAATAAGTTGATTGCATGATTTAAACACAAAGAAAAAAGGTTATTTTTACACCAAATTTGTTTTCAATGCATTGCAGTACAGTATTAATAAAGCTCAATGACATACTGGCATAGTTTAAGGATCTACACATCACTATTGATTAAATTGTATACTCCAAACATGTTATATTGTGCTTCAACAATTTTGAAGTTTTTTTAACCTATTTCATTCTAAAGTTTCTATGAAAACTAATGATAATAAACTATAAAACAATATAGAGGTATGATAATATTTGGTAATTTGGGAACCATTTATTACTGAACCGCAACAAATTTAATATGACAAAAATGTGAAACAGTGAAAACTATTGTGCAAAGAGGTGAATGAGACATAAGAAGCATTAACCGGTACTTTGTGTCACCAAAAGCCATACATATTATGAGTGGCCAAACTTGCTGTGCATTTTTAATTAGGGATGTTGAAACTAATCATGTGTTATGATTAATTGTTAGTAGCCAAGATATTTTGTTTTTAAAATAAGAGAAACAAATATCTAAATGATTAACACGAGTACTGACTGCCTCAAAGCATACATCTTTGGAGCATACAATTTAATATAATGATGTGTAGATCATTAAACTATATGTCGTTGTGCTTTGTTCATGTCTTCAATCCATTGTTATATTTTTTTCTTAAATCAAGCAATCTGCTTATTAAATGCTATGTCAATTTTCAAAGTAAATCTCATAAAAATACATCCTCGACCATCTTCACGAAAAATTTTAACTAGCGGTACTCATAGAACTTAATGCAGTTTTCCGCCAGTATGATGCCGTTTCCACATGGTCTTTCCGGTTTCGTTTTGCATGTGTATATATTAACATATACGCATGCGCTAATCGATAACTACGCCATACCATTTGTACTGTTCAAATTGATCTGATTTATGATGGTTATACCCGTGTACTGGAGTTAACCCTCATGTTGTAGCCGTCCGCGACCGGCTGTAGATTTTAAAGTCACTAACTTGAGCCTGTTTGCAACACTTTCGGGACGAAATGAGCAATCCTTATAGAGGACTTTCGAAGGATGCTTCCTACTAAGTTTCGGTTCATTTCGGCATGCGGTTTCAGAGGAGAAGATTTTTTAGAAATCGACCAACCAGAAAGAATTTCATCAGACGGCCATGTTTGTAAATGGATCGGGACGAAATGAGCAATCATTATAGAGGACCTTCCATAGATGCATCGTACCAAGTTTCGGTTCATTGGGCAAAACGCTTTCAGAGGAGACATTTTGTGGAAATCGACCAATCAGAAACAAGAATTGCTTGTGACGGCAATGGTTCTTAACGGATCGGGACGAAATGAGCTATCATTATAGAGGACCTTCCATAGATGAATCCTACGAAGCTTCGGTTCATGTGGCCAAGCGCTTTTAGAGAAGATTTTTTTTTAATCGACCAAACAGAAAGAAGAATTGCCTGTGACGGCCATGTTTGTTAATGCATCGGGACGAAATGAGCAATCATTATAGAAGACCTTCCATAGATGTATCGTACCAAGTTTCGGTTCAGTGGGCAAAGCGCTTTCAGAGGAGACATTTATTAGAAATTGACCAATCAGAAAAAAGAATTGCCTGTGGCGGCAATGTTTTTTAACGAATCGGGATGAAATGAACATCCTTTATAGAGGACATTTCATAGATGCTTCCTACCAAATGTTGGTTCACTTTGGGAAAGCGATTTCAGAGGAGAAGATTTTTTTAGAAATCGACCAATCCGAAACAAGAATTGCCTGTGGCAGTCATGTTTGTTGGCGAATCGGGACGAAATGAACAATTTTCATAGAGGAACTTCCAAGGGTGCTTCCTACCAAATGTTTGTGCATTTGGGAAAGCGGTTTGAGAGGAGAAGCTTATCAAGAAATCGACCAACTAGAAACAAGAATTGCCTGTGACGGCCATGTTTGTTAACGGATCAGGACGAAATGAGCAATCTTTATAGAGGACCTACCATAGATGCTTCCTACCAAGTTTTGGTTCATTTGGGAAAGCGGCTTCAGAGGAGAAGATTTTTTAGAAATCAACCAATCAGAAATAAGAATTGCCTGTGGCGGCCATGTTTGTTAGCGGATCACGACGAAATGAGCTATATTTATATGGGACCTTCCGAGGTTACCTCTTACCACGCTTCGGTTCATTTGGCCAAACGGTTTAAGAGGAGAAGATTTTTTTTTAAATCGGCCAATCAGAAACAAGAATTGCCAGTGGCAGCCATGTCTGCCGATGGATCGGGACAAAATGAGCAATCTTTATAGAGGACCTTCCATAGATGCTTACTACCAAGTTGCAGTTTATTTGGCTAAGGGGTTTTCAGAGGAGAAGATTAAAATGTGAAAAGTTAACGGACGACAGACCACGGACGCCAAGTCATGGCAAAAGTTCACTTTGCCTTAGGCAATGTGAGCTTAAATACAAAGTTTTAAGCAAATCACTATGTCTCATTTGACAGTATATCAAACAATATTTCTTATTTTATATACTTGAAGTATTTCTCACTTTGTGAAATAAATATTTCATGTTCATTGCCTGTATTATCCAATCAGAAGTAGTCCTTTAGTATTCACTCTTAATCTTTAATCTGAATGAAGGATTTTTTAATGGATTGTCATTGTTGGCTTAACGTGTAGATATTAATTAATCTTCAGATCCCTTCTACTATTAAACTTCGCCATAAAAGGAATCAATGCCTAATGGAATACTAGGTATTGGTCAGGATTATAAGGGTTCAACTCACAGTTGTTTAGAACGTCACCTTATAGGCAGGTACATAGGGTACTCTCTCCAAGAGGGGTGCCAGAAACAGAGACAGCATTGTTCATATTTCAGTTGATTTCAATAAAATGTACTAAGACGTATTTGTACATGTATGACAAATTTTGAAATCGAATTATTTTTGTTTTTAAAAAAAATACTTCAAACTAACTCAAATAAAGAAGTTGTACTACTTGAAATTATTTTCACTTTCTACCCCTGGACAATCTTCGAAAGGGAAAGTCAAAACTCATAAGTATATAAACAGACAAAATCAGTGAACAACCGGAAAACTGTGAAAACCGTAATGACCCTGACTTGGTACAGGTATTTCTAAAGAAATGGTGGGTTGAATCAGATCTTAAAGCGCCAAACCTCCCGCTTTCATTACGACTCAAAGGTTCCGGCTGTCACTATAGCAGTATTTATAACAATACTGGAACAAAATAGGTAAAATAGTTGTCAAAGCAGTACCAAATTCAGTGAGGAGGGTGGAACATCTATCGTGAACAATCTCCATCAACATCCCCAAGTCACCTGAAGTATTTTAACTACGAAAGTAAATGTCAACGACACTTTTACGTCACACATTGATAAAAAATATTTTTGACAATTGTGTTGACCTCCTTAACTTTATACATTTTCACTATATGAAAATGCATCGTTTATTATCGTCTCTACAGAGACGGAATATATTTCGACAAGATTTTGGTATCGGAATATAAACTTTTTAAGAGATCGAATAAGGCGAATCTTTTTATAGCCCTGGTCCAGTAGCCAGTTTTTCAGATAAAGATGACGTTTCAGGAAATCAGAATAATTGCTACTAGCCCATGCATAGCGAATCAATTGCGAGATGTAAACACCATATGCAGGAGAAGCTGGTATATTGCTGCACATATTTGGAACATTTGTGATTTTAAAATTGAAGTCCCGTTTATAATAAATTTTAGTACTGAGTTGACCACTGTCGTCAAATTCGAGGTATAACTGAGGAATAAAAAAATGATTTAACATCTACTTTCGTAAGGAACATTTCATCTTTTATTGGTGACTTTTCTGGATTTTTAAATGAAGATGACACAACTATCTCCAGTCAAGTGAGTTATATAACATTGATGATTGTACGCAAAGAACTGTGTCAGATATAATTAATTTTAGAGATGATCAAATTTATAAAGCATTTGGAAATATTTTATCCTCAAATTTTGACAAAAGTTTATTTGAAGACAGAAGCAAAAATTGAATTGTCTATAGTTACACATTTCAAAGTTGTGCTTCATCTACACAGTATAACAAACACATTTCATTTTCAGGGAAAGGGAGCTATTTCCTGGTTTCAACAAAGATTTAAAACTTTTGCTAAACAACTACATGATGAATGTAAGCTATGTGTATTTAGCAATCAGGAATCTTCAAAAACAGAAAATTCCGTAAATACAAATATATTAGGTGGCCAAAAATCAAATACTTATGTCTTCTTCTGATACCCATGTGTTTGTTGATAATGTACAGGAATGTAGTTATGATGAATTCTCAAGTGACCATGTGGTCATTTTTATTGATCATTTTCTAACCATGTTTTTTGCACTTTATATTATAAATATCTCTTGCTTAAATGCAATTTTTCTTATGTCTTTTATTACACCTAATAACAAACAGAATGAAACTTTTAATATATATGGTTTTAAAACCACTAAAGGTATTAAAATTTGTTCACATAATGTAACTAGAATGGAAAGTAAGTTTAATGAAACAAAAAACAATTTATTGCAATCTAAATACCCATCTGATATCATTGGCTTTTGTGAAACTATTTTTCATGGAAATATTTCAATTGACTCTCTGAATATTAATGGGCTTGCACAAAAGAGAAAGGATAGAACAGAAAATTGTGGTGGTGGTTGGTTAGCAGACATATCAGAAAATTTAGAATATAAAAGAAAACTAGATTTGCAAAGGAGTAGTATAGAAACAATGTGGTTTGAAATGAAACCATGTCATAAAAGATCATTTTTACTATGTTTTGTCTATAGGAAAGTTGAATGGATTGACACATTTGAGTCTGAACTAGGTAATGCCATTTCGTTCAATTCTGATATTGTTTTAACAGGTGATTTTTCACATGAATTTTTTGTCCCCCTATAAACCATCACAAAAATGGTTGTCTATTCTCGAAACCTACAAGCTTAAACAAATAGTAAACTAATCAACTAGAGTGACAAAGGATTCAAAAACATTAATAGATCATATTTATATCACAAATTTAGGAAAACTGCAAGAATCACATGTGGTCCAATACTCTGTTAGTGATCATTATCCAGTATGTATGACTAGAAGTGAGCAAATTAGTGTGAAGAAAGACACACATATTTCTAGTCTATAGAAATTATAAAACATTTGTTGAAAATGAGTTTTTAAAAGATTTATCATATGCTCCTTTTAACAAAGTTGAATATGTAGTCGACCCTAATGATGCTTTAAAAATCTGGTACAATTTATTTATTGCAACACTAAATGAACATGCACCAATTGTAGCAAAAAGAGTTAAGAGAGATAAACAACCTGAATGGTATAATACAGAAGTTCAGTATGCCAGACAAATGAGAGATGAATTAAAAAAAACTTGATATGTGGGCTGAATATAAATTCTGGAGAAATATAACAAAGCAAATATTAGATGAAACCAAACAAAATTTCTACAATAACATGTTAAAAGAATCCAAAGACCCCAAAATAATATGGAAATGTATACACAGCCTTAACCCATCAAACCATATCAGACCCCACAGGTTTGTTACAGAAAATGATCTAAAAGTTGATAAATCTATAGATATAGCAAATACCTTTAAAAAGTTTTCTACTTCTTGTATTGAAAATCTTAGAAGTGAAAATATGTCAACTTCCACAAATTTTAGTAAACTATATAACTTTGTAAATGAGAAAATATCTCAAAATACACAATTTGCTATGCCCCCAGTGAAGATGATTGAATTATTACAAGATCTTTTAAATCTCCACAAACAAATCAATTGGAACTGACAACATTGGACATACGATTCTGAAAGTCAGTGCCCCATTTATTGTGTCTCCCTTAACTTATATATTCAACAGAATAATAGACAGCGGTATTAATCCAAACATTAAAAAATGCAAAAGTGTCTCCAATTTTTAAGCTTGGGGGAAAATATCTCCTGTAGTATATCTCATATATATCAGTTATTCAAAGAAAGATAACTCATCCTGTGTTAGAAGCTTGTAAGATAATCGGAGTTACCTCCCTTTGTATTTTGTACTTCCGTTTTGATTAATAAATATGTCAGTACCTTGAATGGTGTGTTATTGTCAATACAGGTTAAATCTGTGACCATAATAGAGAAATACACGACATTAAAGTGGCGACGAGTGACGGGTATTGTTCAATAGACATTCATTTACAACATGGATAGTGTTTTATTGCCGGATGTAACGGGAATACCCAATTTTAACGTTTCTGAAGCAACAGGCATTGCCGAGAGATGGAAACGATGGTTGCGTACACTTGAACTATATTCCACGGGGTGTGATTGATAACAATCAGAAATATGCATTGTTGTTGCATACAGCGGGCATGGACGTTCAGGACATATTCTTTACTTTGCCTGACGGAGCTGGCGATGATAAATACGAAAAAGCGGTGAGTGCTCTTGACACCTATTTCAAACCACAGACAAATTCCACATTTGAACGATCTTTATTTCGAAGGACAGTGCAGTTACCTAATGAAACGATTCAACAGTATATAATCAGATTACGATAGAGAGCAGAAACGTGTGAGTTTGGCAATCGGAACGCCATCGACGAACGGATACGACATCAGGTTGTTGATAAATGCCTGAATCAAAGCTTGAGGTGGAAACTTCTTGAGAAAGGTATGACTCTTAACCTTACTGTGCTACGTGAAACAGCGAAAGCGTTCGAGGACTCTGCAAGACAGGCTAAGGCCATTGAGAATCATATGCAAGCCATGAAAAGCGATGTGAACCGGGAGCAGTTTGTGAAAAAGAAATCCCCGGAAGTGAATTATTCTCAGTGCTAAACCAGCATCGATTTGTTATAGTTGTGGCTTTGAAGGTAATTTGGGAACTGATCCAAAATGTCCGTCGCGTGGAAAGAAGTGCAGGAAATGTTCCCAAGTTGGTCATTTTGAGAAGCAATGCAAAACAAAAGATCATAATAAACACTTTAAACGAAAGCAGGGGAAAGTGCAACAAGTGTCGGAACAACCGCCAAATGTGTCCAGTGATGATGAATATGCTTTCAGTGTAAACCAGATAAATTCAGTAACCGAAAATATAGTGAAAAATGTTGATTTGAAGATATTATCGATTCTGGTGCGTCCTGTAATATTATAGGAAAACAGCTATGGAATTTTCTGAAGGAAAACCATGTCGCGTGTGTTTCGTCAAAGTCTACGAATGAGCTTTATGCGTATGGAACCTAGGAACCGTTGAAAATAGCTGGAACATTTACGGCAACCGTGAAATGAAACTCCAAGACTATTCATGATGTTGAATTTGTTGTGATTGATGGCAAGGGAAAAGCGTTACTTGTCCGTGATACTGCATTGAAATATGGAGTCATTAATCTTATACATAACGTCACAGAACCTACAAGAGCACGGAAGGACATGTTTTATAAATACCCTGAATGTTTTATGGGTGTTGAAAAGTTGAAATCGTTTCAACTCGAGATTCCGATTGATCCAGAGGTAGAACCAGTGATACAACCGTTGCGACGAATACCATTCAATTTGCGAGATAAAGTGGAGAAAAAGTTGAACGAACTTTTAGATCTTGATTTTATTGAACGTGTTGAGGAGCCTAGCTCCTGGGTGTCTCCAGTAGTATGCGTGCCCAAACGTTCAGGTGTAGACATAAGACTCTGCATAGATATGACAGTTGCGAACACCAGTGTGAAGCGGGTTAGACATCCAATTCCAACTATTGATGAGCTACTTCAAGACATGAACTCTAGTAAAATATTGAGTAAACTTGATGTAACATGTACTATCAAATAGTGTTAAAACCTGAATCTAGGGAAATCACTACTTTTGTTACTCATAAGGGTTTATTTAGGTAGAAACGTCTGATGTTCAGGGTGAGTTGTGCCCCTGAGATGTATCAACAGGTGCTACAGGGTTCTGAAGGGTCCATAATGCTATGGACGATATTATTGTTCATGCTAGTAATCAGAAAGAACATAACAAATGTCTTGAAAATGCTGTAAGAGTCCTGAGGGACAAAAGTATGTCAGTTGAATATGTCTCAAGTAGTGTTTATGGGTCATGTATTATCGGACCGTGGTGTAGGTCCTGCTGAGGTAAAGGTTAAAGCAGTAGTTGAGGCGCGAGAACCAAAGACTGCTGCAGAAGTACGTAGTTTCTTGGGTCTTGTAAATTATTGCGCCATATTCATTCCTGACTTGGCTACAGTCTCAGTCCCACTCTGGAACATACCTGTAAGAATTCTTTCTGTAGATGGGGTAAATCGGAACAGAAATCGTTTGATGAGCTTAAGAAACGTCTGACGATCGCAGAAGCATTAGGTTATTATGACAAAAACGCCCTAACGAAGGTAATTGCTGACGCGAGCGCGGTTGGCCTCGGGGCATTGCTCGTGCAGGAGCAAGGAGATGAGCTACGCGTTATCTCATAGGCGAGACGGAGCTTGAGCGACACGAGCGTCGATATTCACAGACGGAAAAAGAAGCCCTTGCGCTTGTCTGGGCATGCGAGCGATTCCATTTATATATTTATGGGAGCGAGGTCGAGTTATTAACGGATCATATACCTCTTGAATGCATATATTCTCCAAAGTCGAAAGTATGTGCTAGAATTGAGCGTTGGGTTTTACCTATGCAGCCCTACAAATTTAAGGTACGGTATATTCCGGGACCAAAGAATATAGCAGATGCATTCTCGCGTTTGATAAAGGAAGATGTAACTGAACCTACAGCTAAAAGTAGCGCAACCGAATACTATGTTAGGTTTGTAGCTACCGAGTCAACCGCAGTTGCTATGACAACACGCGAGATGGAGCGAGCCTCCAAAGGTGACCAGGAACTTCGGCCGGTCCGAAAATGTCTAGTTAACGGACAATAGCATCGTATTGCATATAAAGAATATTTGCCTATTCGGAATGAATTATGCGCGATCGGCAAGTTAGTATTACGCGGAACGCGAATTGTCGTGCCTACAATTTTACGCGAACATGTACTTGAATTGGCTCACGAGGGACATCCTGGCATTGTGTCGATTAAAATCCATTTGAGGAGTAAAGTTTGGTGGGCAGGCATTGATAAGAGCATCGAGCGGTATTGTAAAAGCTGCTACGGGTGTCAATTAGTTAGTCAACCTAGCAAAGCAGAACCGAGGACGTTTGGACCTATGCCTAGCGAACATTACATATTTGTTCTTGTTGATTATTACAGTCGTTATTTTGAGGTGGCTATTGCAAAAACAATTACGTCCGAGAAAATTACTTCACTTATTTCGAAGTTTTGTCTGACTCACGGTTTGCCGTTGTCTATTCATACCGATAACAGTCGTTAATTTACGAGTCAACATTTTAAAGATTTTATGCTAGAAAACGGGACTCGCCATCGAACAACGCCTCTATGACCGCAGGCAAATGGTGAAGTAGAGCGGCAAAACCGTTCCATAATGAAGCGAGTACGAATAGCTTAAGCTGAGTGTCGTGATTGGAAATCAGAACTTGACAAATTTCTTATCATGTATAGGAGTACTGCTCATACGATAATGGGTGTAAGTCTGTCAGAGTTACTCTTTGGGCGCAAGATTCGAACCAATTGCCGGAGTTTATAGACTACAATGTCGATGACATAGATGTACGCGATCGAGACGCTGCAATGAAGGAGAAGGGTAGACTATATGCTGATACGCGTCGTGGTGCTAAAGATTCTGATATTCATAGTGGGGACAAAGTTCTTGTAAAGCAAGATCGGGAGAACAAAATGTCTACACGATTTAACCCCTCACCATTTAAAGTAGTTGAGCGAAACGGTAACAGTATAGTTGTTGAGTCTGACCAAGGCGTTCAGTATCAACGAAATGTAACTCATCTGAAAAATTTAATGAAAGAGAAAATACAGGTTTCCAAGATTCTGTGTCTCTAGAAAATCCTGACTTGGTACTGCCTGAAAATGAATCTTCTCCTGAAAGTCCTTTTAATATGTCAAAAGGTGGTTCTATTCATGATCAAGAATATGAGTCTAATCTTAGCAGTCCATGTGAGTTTGTTTTATGATCAGTCTGTTAGCCCCAGTTTAAGTACTGAGCCGAGACCAGTCAGAACAAGAAAAGTACCATCAAAATTTGATGATTTTGTTTTGAATTAATTGGGTGCATATAAAATATTGTCAATCTGAACATTGTGTCAAAATTCAATTGCTAGTCTTTATATACAATGGACATTATTATTTTCATTGAAATGTATTTTGTGTGCTAGTCTTGATATTACTGTTTTGTTTGTATGCATATATTATTTTCAGTATATGATTTTTCTTTAGCTAAAACAATTAAATTGTATTTTTTTCATTGTTGTCTGTGAAAGAAAAAAATAATAATCAAAGTTTAAAAAAAAAAAATATGCTCAAAACTGTTTTTGGCATTATTGTTTTTTTTTTCAAACAAAATTTTGGGATAAATATTTTTGGTTAGACAAAAAATATTTAAAAGAAAGGAAGAGATATAGTATATGTCATATATATCAGTTATTCAAAGAAAGATAACTCATCCTGTGTTGGAAGTTTGTAGGATAATCAGAGTTATCTCCCTTTGTATTTTGTACTTCCGTTTTGATTAATAAATATGTCAGTACCTTGAATGGTGTGTTATTGTCAATACAGGTTAAATCCGTGACCATAATCGTGAAATACACGACATGTCCCTACAAATTACAGACCTATATCCGTACTACCAAAGTAATTGAAAAACATATCTCAAGACATATGTATTAGTACTTGGCAAAATACATCTTCTACATGATGCCCAATCTGGTATTAGATCAAATCATTCCTGTCAAACTGCTTTAGTCAACATAATATATAAATGGATAGAGGAAATGAATAATGGAAATGTCAATGTAGTTATACTCTTAGATCTAAAAAAGGCCTTTGATGTTGTTGACCATGATATCATGGGAAACAACCTTTAAATGCATGGATTTAATGAAAAAGCTCTAGCTCTTTTTCATTCTGATATGACAAATCGGAAATGCTCTTTCTAATAAATGTCCAGTAACATATGGAGTATCTCAAGCCTCAATACTTGGGCCGTTGTTATTTATTTTATATATAAATGATCTGCCTTTAAGTATTTCAAATTGCAATACTGATATGTCTGCTGATGATTCTACAATACACATTTTTGGGGAAAATATCTTGAATTATGGTGCAAGGATAATAGTATGTTTATAAATTGTAATAAAAGTAAATGTATGACAGCTGGAACAATGCAAAAACTTGCAAATGAAGAACTATCTTTAACTATTAATTTTGAACAATTACAACATTCACTTGTGAAAAATTACTTGGTATCAAAATTGACTCAAATCTAAATTGAAAAAGCCAAATTGATCAAATCTGTTCTAAAATATCATAAAAAATCTACCTTCTTTCAAAAATTAAGAACTATTTAAATATTGAATCAAGGCAACTATTTTATTCATGTTATATTTTGTCTTTCATTGCTTATTGCTTTGTTGTTTGGGGAAATTGTTCAAATGAGAGACCAAATCGCTTTCTTAAATTGAAAAAAAAAATACAGCAAGATTGATATTAGATCAAGATCCCATGGCACCATTTGAACCTCTATTTAAACAACTGGGATGGATGAGTATTGAACAAAGAATAAAATATTATAAATGTCTTCTTGTTTCAAAATGTCTAAAGAATTAAACACCTGTATATTCAAAAAATAAAATCCAATACATGTCTGATAGAAATCATTACTCTCTCCAAGATGTTGTAAGTGAAAAATTACAAATCCCAAGGCAAAAACTTAACTTTTTAAGAAAACTTTTACATACTCTGGACCAAAGCTATGAAATGAACTTTGCGATACGGCAAGCTTCTTCTCATAATGCATTTAAAACAAAAGTTAGAAGTCTCAATTTAAATGATGATGTACCTAAAATTACCATTAAATGTTTACTAAATCTTTTTGTGTATACTTATTACAATGTATTGATTCTTATGTGTAACTTTTATATAGTGTTCTTTACAATGTATGCTTAAATATGTCAATGAAGGCCACAGGGAAGATTAGTTATTAACTAACTGTGTAACCTTCTATAAATAAAGAACTTATTATTATTATTATTATTATTATTATTATATCAAGTAACTTGCTTGATACAGTTCATCATCAAGGATTACGACTCTCACTTGGAGCATTCAGAACGTCTCCAGTTGAGAGTGTGTGTTGAAGCAAACGAGCCTTCCTTTGAAAACAGACGTATCCAACTTGGTATGCAATATGGAACCAAATGAAGGCTTATCCTTCAAATCTAACATACGACTGTGTTTTTAATCATTTATATGAAAATGTTTTCCATAACAACCCAATACAATAATAAGTTAGACTTATTCCCCTTTGATCGGGCATGCCTAACAAATAACAATAAAATACAATACAAAACTATTGGAAAGGTTCCGATATCCAATTGAAAAATCGTAGATAGAAACAAAATCTATACCCTGGACCCTGGCACACATATACACGACCGCTCACTTTCCTGTCTCTGAACAGGCACTTAGCAAAAGAAAGCAGTCATGAAAGTGATCACCACACGTGAGTAGAATGCTAACTCTATTCATATATAAAATATGATGAATTGTCTTTCAGGACTTTCCATGGATGTACCCAAATAGGTGTGTGTGTGTGTGTGTGTGTGTGTGTGTGTGTGTGTGTGTGTGTGTGTGTGTATGCTGGAAGTAGAAATAGGAAACATTAACATAAATATGTAATTGAACAGGCCATGACGGGAAATAATCGGGATCGGATAGGTCGATACCTCTGCTGGTGGACTATTAGTCTCCGAAGGTAGAATTCCCCCAATATTCAGAAATCGATGGAAATACAGTACGGATAATCCTACTAGAAGCTGAATATGGATATTTGCAATGGTACAGCGAAGTTCTAAAAATGATAGTAATGTATACGGTCGACAAACGGGCTACGCAAACCTTAATACCTTAGATTGAAAAGCATGTCGCTCCTGGAAGCCGTATATTTGCAGACAGTTTGGCTGCCTATCTATATCTTAATGCATTAGGTTATGAGCATTTTTAGCAACACATAAATCATCTTTCAAACAATCGTACACAAAGGTTCAAACGGACCAAAGAGAATTGAAGGAGGATAAAAAAAAATATCTAAAGATCACTTTAGAAGAGTTAATGGGACACATAATACAAATTGCTACCTACATTTTTATCAAATTATTTGGAGGAACCATGTGCATTATGAAAATATTTATGAAAATTCTTTGAATCAGTGAAGTCAATATTTGGTCTTTACTGTGATCCTAAATATTAATATCCGATACCGTAATCCGGAAGTTTGACACCTCCAAGTTACCCTAATGCAGGAGAGTGGCGGGTGTGTTAGGAGCTCTTTGAATCCGTCTGCTCAAGGACCTAGTCATATAATGAGTGGTAAATCACAGAGGTTATCTCAAGGCACTCTACCACCACGCAAAGAAATTGTACGTATGAAGACAGTGAAAACAGTATTACACATTTCTTTTTTCTGGAGGGTTTCAAACCTTTAAAAACTAGCAGTGGAAAGAAATGCAAATGTAATAGATCAAAACGTCAGAGAATCCCTGTTCCAAATCTGCAATTGCGTTCAAGTTCTCAAGCAGTGAAAGTGACTCCGTGTAAAGGCATGATCTGGTAAGTCAACATTGTTTACAAATGTATTTATAAACACATGAAAACTATTTAAGAAAAATAGTAAATCTGCTTGTTTTCATTCTTTCTAGTATTCATTGGGACTTCGTCTAAGCTAAAGTTAACAACATTTCACGTGTCACAAGGCTAGTTCATATTGTAGCAATATTTGTTATTTTCCAAAATGAATGCTCAAGTTGACAGAGGCAACACGCATTCGAGTGCCGGTAGCAGAAAAAGAAACATACGCTTTGAACGATATTCAAGAGCACACTGGAGAAGGACAAATTCCAAATTTGTATTAGGAGGTTATTCTGGACACCAAACATCAATCATTGTGAGAGATGTTTTTAGTGGGGTTCGTGTTACTCGATCTCTAGTTTATATGTATGTGTTGTCGATCGTTGTTTGTCCTTTTGTACTTTTTCTTTTGGTCATTGTGTTGTCTGCTCTTCTTCGATATACGGTTTCTGATTGCCCCTTTAGTATCTTCAAACTCTTCTTTGATTATTTCGAAATAGAAATTACAAACTTTACCCATGGCATACGAAACATAATAGACACGAGTACATTGATGGAACCAGTTGCAGATTTGTTCATAAAATATTAATGTAGGATTTTACAAAATGATTCGTAAGTAAATGTTTTTGGTTTGTGAAGTTACACTTATTCCCCTTTCATGGCGTATGCCAAACAAATAACAATTACAGATAATACAAAACTGTTGGAAAAGTTCCAACATCCAATTGAAAAATCGTGGATAGAAGCAACATATATACCTGGCACACACATACATGACAGCGCACTTTCATGTCTCGGAACAGGCACTTAGAGAAAGAAAGCAGTCATGAAAGTGACCACCAAACATGGGTAGAATGCTAACTCTATTTATATATAAAATGTGATGATTTCTCTTTCGAGTCTTTCCAAAGATGTACACAAATAGATGTGTGTGTGTGTGTGTGTGTGTGTGTGTGTGTGTGTGTGTGTGTGTGGGTGTGTGTGTGTGGGTGTGGGTGTGGGTGTGTGTGTGTGTGTGTGTGTGTTGGAAGCAGAAAAGGAAACACTAACATTAATATTTAATTGAATAGTCCATGACAAGAAATAATCGGGATCACATATCGATAGTTCTGCTGGTGGAGTATTAGTCCCTGAAGGTATCATCCACCCAGTAGTCAAGTGTTTTAACAATAACATGGTTTATCAGATATATTTATTATTGTAATTTACAGTTCCTAAATCCTGTAATTATTATTAAAACTAAGGATCTCCTCCCTCAGGCATAGATGACCTTGACTGAGTTTGTCCAATCTCAATTTACTCTATTTTAATAAAATTAATGCTGCAAGTTAAAATATATTTTTTTATTTTTTTATTTTTTTTTGCAAAAATATAATATATAACCTAACATTACATAAAATGGTGCTAACAATAGTATTGACAAGGTCGGATGGTCCAAACTCAGTTTACTGTAAGTTAATAAATATCAATGCTACAAAATCCACTTTTTTTTTATTATAATTTGCTTTTCACTATTTTTTTGTAAGCATGTAATTATATAACCTGACATTGCACATTCGATGTGTATACATAACATCTGTTGTAGGATGGTAGTTATGAATGAAGTTTATTTATAGCTACTGACCTCAATTGAGATCTTTTCATTGGCTATAGTCGGCATTTTAACCTGTTGTACGATGGGAAAATCGTAGTTATGAATGAAGTTTATTTATAGCTACACAAAAAATCAATAAACACATAGATCAACTTATATCGGTAAACGCATAAGGATTATCACACAAAACAATGCAACTTTATGCAATCAAGTTCGTACAAAAATATTATCAGCATTAAAATGGGAGACATTGACATTTAAAAGGTAGCAATCAATTGTACGGTTTCGCTGTCACCGTACAATTGATTCGTTACCACAAAACAAGTCTATTTATATCAGACTAAATCCACAAAACAAACCTATTTATATCAGACTAAATCCCCACAAAAATCTATTTATATCAGACTAAATCTCCAAAAACAAGCCTATTTATATCAGACTAAATCCCAAAACAAGTCTATTTATATCAAACTAAATCCCCAAAACAAACCTATTTATATCAGATTAAATCCTAAAACAAGTCTGTTTATATCAAACTAAATTCGAAAAACAAGTCTGTTTATATCAAACTAAATTCGAAAAACAAGCCTATTTATATCATACTTAATTCCCAAGACAAGTCTATTTATATCAAACTAAATCCGAAAAACAAGCCTATTTATATCATACTTAATTCCCAAAACAATTATATATATATATATAAAGTCTAATGGAATCTATCAACCAGAGAACTTAATGAGTAACGGATCGTCGAGACATGGCGATGCAGCACAAACAAATTAATTATAGAAGTCTAGAAGATTGTGCAACGATACCGATAAAGATGTTACAAAAAATATATTGACAAAATTTTCGATCAACAAATGACCTTCCTCGGTGTCTATCAAGGTTAGACTGAGTTTGTAAAGATTAGATGGTATTACAACTCACTAAATAGTCAGGTGACAAGGTGTGACGTATTCAAAATCTTTAACTCCCTCATTTCACTGTAAAGATAGGATGGTATAATTACCACTCACTAAATAGTCAGGTCACAAAGTGTGACGTATTAAAAATCTTGAAGTCCCTCATTTCACTGTAAAGATAGGATGGTATTATTGTCACCTGGTAAAGTGTGTCGCAATTGAGAATACTAAGGATAATCGTTAATAAAAGGTGGTGAGCACAAATCCTTAACTTTGTGACAGTAGTAAAATATTCGTTGACTACAAACACTGTGAAAGAAAATATACATAAAAACCTATTGTTTTCTGTTAATACCGTCCGGATATAAAACACGGAGTTAATCAGACTTAATTTACAAAACAAGTCTATTTATCTATTTATATCAGACAAAATCCCAGTGTATTTCCTATGGAAAAAACAGACATAAAATTCCCTTATCAAACAAATAGTTATGCCACTGTTATTCATAGCCTAGTATTATAACAACATACACATACTGTAGATATTAATTTAGTAGGACACCACAATCTAAAAACACTACGTTTGTGACATAGTATTCTAATGTGTTGACTTGTTAGGACGAGTACGAGTTTCTGATTTTTTAATTAATTGTGACTTTATGTTATTTCCAGATCAATAACAGAAGAAGACGACAATATCCTCACAATATGGATCTTCATAATTTCTTTTTTAGTAATATTTCAAATATAGATGTACTGCGTAATGTGTATTTATAAAACTATTCGATGCGAGATCAAGTGTGTATGATTTTTATACACATGTGTTCATTAAGAACTCCTCATCAAAATAATGTATCCATTTTTATTATCAAATGTTGATATTAATTTATGTACTTTTCAAATGTATTTTATGAATTTAGTTAGTATGCTAAACATTGCCTATTGTTAACCAATGAATCAAAAAACATTATAGTTCGCCAATTATGATGAAGGGGCTTGTTTTAATTATTGATAGTATACATTTTAGATTTTTAATGGAAATCATAATAAATGCATGTGGCATATTTAAAGTTCAGCTAAGATTAGTTCAAACAAGCAAACACGATTTACACTATGGGCAATATAGCCAATAATGACAAATGTATAGCCAATGTTTTTCAGTATTGCAGAATGAATCAAATAAAATGCATTTTAAAACATTTTCTTAGGGAATTTAATTACTTAGCTTTGTAGTTTTATACAATTTATGCAATTGATACTTATCAATATCATATCAATAAAAGGACAATTTTTAGCTTTCTTTACGTTGTTCATATTACTATCATTTAACAATGTTCTGATGAATATAGTTATAGCTACTCCACAACCAACATATATTCACAACCCAATATAATGTCATCTTTATTCAAATGGTACATGAAGCCGTTCTTATGAGGATAGTACAGACATTTCTTGAAGAACCCAAGACAGACAAATGTTATCCATAATCCATCAACATAAACAACCGCATTTACATACGCTAAATCCTACCCAAAAAGATTTAACAATATTAGCAGACCATTACATAAGCATCACACAACGCAGATACTAGAATACCCCATATAGTATTGGTGGAGATCATCCAGAAATGGCAGTTACTGTTTCTAGCAATACGCATTTGCGAATCATAAAATATATCGAAAATTTCATCACGAGTAAGACAAGCTATGAGGTCACCACCATGACTTGGTTGACCGCTATGGAATATCTGTGTCACAAATGACAACGGATATGTTCCACTTGTCGCAAAAACTTGCCGGTCCTTTCCTCATACATGGCTTATCACCGGGTTTGTAACTAGATTAACACGACAGGTGTCATTAATGGAGCAGGAACTGCTTACCCTTCCGGTTTTAGTGGGGTTCGTGTTACTCGATCTTTAGTTTTATATGTATGTTTTGTAGATCATTGTTTGTCCTTTTGTACTTTTTCTTTTGGCCATTGTGTTGTCTGTTTTTCTTCGATATACGGATTCTCATTACCCCTTTTGGTATCTTCAAACTCTTCATACAAGCGTTTTCCTGCAAAACTGTTTTTCATTGTTGAAGTAAATTGTCGATTCCAGCATTACCTGCATATGTATTATATGTCTCAGTTGACACGATATTCCGGGGCGCGATTCCTCTGCTAGTGAGTTGCTGTTAACAAGGAAGCTACTGAATCAAGGGTTCCTCGTGATTAAATTGAAGTGACCATCATGACTGATAACCGTTAAATTTTTTAAGCATCGACTTCTCCTGTTCCATTGGGAACCATTGATTCAGCAGCTTCCTTGTTAGTAACAAACCTCTACCAAGGGAAATCGCATTGAAAATACAAGCTGTATCTACTTAGTGATATATACTGTATGCTACTACTGGAATGAAAAACAAAATTAGTTTACTGTATTTTAATCAAATTAATGCTACAACGTCTACTTTTTTAACATTTTGTTTTCGCTATTTGTTTTGTAAACATGTAATATATAACCTACCATTACAACTAAATGTGTCAAAAAGGTTATATGCTGATTCCTCCCCGCATGGGGAAAATGTCACGCGAAATATATATCCCGTGAACGTGTAAAAAAATGAAATATTGTATATAGGAAAAAATTCAATTATTTTTAAATCCGTATTATTTTACCATCTATAAGGTACTGACGAGGAATAATCAGGATCATATATAAGATATTGCATGAAGGGAAAGAATCTGGATTTTTATGAGAAAGTTTATGTGATTTAAGCACCAAAAGAACGTGTCAATCGTATGCTCTACAGGCATAGCTGCAACATGTTACAGTGAGTTGTGAGTACAAACGTTGCACAAATGGTTTGGTATTGAAGACGGCAAACATTTGAATGAGGTAATCATTCAATTGGTTAAAACAGATAGAAGTTTTCTAAAACAAAACACAATATTCTATCAGTTGAAACTATAATCCTGGATAAAACAAACATCAATGTACATTGTGAACATTTTGTGTAGAAATATTAGAAACACAAATAAACTTTTTGGAAACATTCATGTTATTTTGGTCGGGGATTTTTACCAACTCCCACCTGCTTACAATGAACTCTATGCCGATGCAGGTAGCTATTGTATTAGACTACCCTAGATTGATACATTTTTCCCCGACATAAATAAACTTAAATATAATGCACAGACATGCTGGTCCAAACCTTATTACTTGTATCAATGAACAGTAAATTGGACATCTTTCTGATGTATTGCGTTTATGGAATCTTTAGATAGTCCTCTACACAACGAGGAAATTTGTGTACACTTATTTGCCAGAAATTTAGACGTTGGTTTGTTTAATTATAATAAATTGCAGAATCTTCCAGGAGAATTAAAAATGTTTTCATCAGCCAATGAGTGATCTCACCATGATTTGAACAAATGCTTAGCACCAACAAAATAGGATTAAAACTTGGTTGGTCTGTTATGTTAATAAATAAATTAAAATGAGAGAAAAATTTATGCACTAGGTGAAGCTGTAGCAAACCTGGATACTGATGATGTAGAAGTCAAATTCATAGTTGAACAAAAAGTAGTATCGATTACAACATCAAAAGTTAGTTTTACTCTTTATGATCCAGTTGATAAGATTATATTAGCCAAAAGAGTTCGACATTTGATGCTTTTAAATTTTCTAGAAACCACACGAACAAAGAAGTTTCATTAATTGTGCTCATTTTGATCTAAATTTTGATTTGTGACCCTTTTCAGAAGTTTTCACTTGATAAATTTAATTAGCCCCTTTTTAATTTCCCGTACTTTTTATGAACTCTCGGACGTTTTTATTTGTGGTAGTGACATTCGAACGTTCCAACACAAAAGACCCGACTTGTGGTTCTTGCGTCATAGGTGCATCATAAGGGTAGCCCCATATCCTGTTCACTGGTACCTGTGGTCTCATACAGAAAAATTATTCACGGGAAATTAATTTCATCGATTTTCGTAATCCATGGCCATTTTCAAATTTATGTCTTGCGTCTGATGGCATTTTTCACATGGTTAAGAGAAAACAGATTGCTTTCCAACAGTTAAACATGTCACTGTTATAATCATGTGCTTTAAACAAACTGCAGAAGACGGGTTTTCCTTTCGAAGTTGCAGCATTCACCAATTTGGAAAGAGAAATTATTAATTGTTTTTTAAATGATCTTATTATGATTATGCCATTCGCGACCTATCTGTTTTCAGAAAACATTATTTAGATGGTCATCCCCTACACCAGTCCGCTAGTAGGGCAGAAATGGAATATAACCACACATCTGTAAACTTGGGTAGTCATGTTAGGGAGATATTCTGCGAATTTGTATATTCCACGTATTGGACGGGGATGTGGAAATCGATGAAAGTTTGTTCGGTCGAAAAGTGAAATACAATACAACACGTATATGGATATTTGCAATGGTACAACGCAGTATTAACCAGATAGTAATGTTTCCGGTCCACAACCGGGATGTGCCAACATTAATACCATTGATTGAAAAGCATGCCGCTCCGGGAAGCAGTATATTTGCAGACAGTTGGGCTGCCTACCTACCCCTCAGTGAATTAGAATATGAATATTTTTCAGTAGCACATTAATCAACTTTCAAATAATCGCATAGAATTGTTCAAGCAAAAATGTGTGTACAACAAACAAAATTGAAGGAACATGAAAAATATATAACGATCACATACGACAAATTGTTTGCTACATTTATCTCAAATTATTTGGAGGAACCAAGTGCATAATGAAAATATTTATGATAAATTCTTCCAATCAGTGAAGTCAATATTTCATCTTTACTGTGATCCTAAATATTCATATCTGATACCGTCATCCCGGTGTTTAATACCTTCAAGTCACACGGGAGGAGAAAGTGTCAGGTGGACCAGGGAGCTCTTTAGACCCGCCTGCTCAATGACCTAGTCATACAATGAGTGGTAAATCACAGAAGTCATCTCAAAGCACTCTACCACCACGCAAAGACATTGTGCGTATGAAGACAGTGAAAGCAGTATTACACATTTATTTTTTTCGGAGTGCTTCAAGCCATTAACACAAGCAGTACAAACAAATGCAAATCTTATAGAACAAATCGTCAGATCATCCCTATTCCAAATCTGCATTTGTGTTCGAGATCTCAAGCAGTGAAAGTGACTCCGTGTAAAGGCATGACCTGGTATGTCAAAATTGTTTACAAATGTATTTATAAACACATGCAAACTATTTAAGAAAAACAGTAAATTTGCTTCTTTTCATTCTTTATAGTGTTGATTGGGACTTCGACTAAGTTAAAGTTAATAATTGTTTACGTGTCACAAGGCTAATTCATATTGTAGCAATATCTGTTACACTTCCAAAATGAATGCTCAAGTTAACACAGGCAACACATATTCGAGTACCGATAGCAGAATAAAGACAAAAAAGGTACACTCGCTTTGGAAAGACATTTACTGGAGAAGCAAAAAGTGGCCAATTTTTATTAGGTTATTCTGGACACCAAACATCAATCATTGGGAGAGATGTTTGAAGGTGGCTTTTGTTTATGTAAATGGGTTAATCTCGGTAAGTTTGAGGAATAGTATAAATTTCAGGGATTAGTTGGAAATGATGCCGTCTATAAACATTTACAAGTGCTGTTTCGTTCATTTCGAAATAGACATTACAAACTTAATGCATGGCATGTCGGAAATAATAGACACGAATACATTGATGGACAAATTTGCAGGTATGTTCATGAAATATTAATGTAGGATTTTACAAAATGATTTGTGAGTAAATAAGTTAGACTTATTCCCCTTTGAACGGGCATGCCTAACAAATAACAATAAAATACAATACAAAACTATTGGAAAAGTTCTAACATCTAGTTGAAAAATCGTGGATAGAAACAAAATATATACCTTGGCACACATATACATGACCGCTCACTTTCCTGCTTCTGAACAGGCACTTAGAGAAAGGAAGAAGTCATGAACGTGACCACCACACGTGCGTAGAATACTAACTCTATTTATATATAAAATGTGATGATTTGTCTTTCGATTATTTCCATGGATGTACCCAAATAAATGTATGTGTGTGTTCGCACTTGCGTGCGTGTGTGTGTGCTGGAAGTAGAAAAAGGAAACACTAACTTAAATATTTAATTGAACAGTCCATGACGGGAAATAATCTGGATCATATATCGATAGCTCTGCTGGTGGACTATTAGTCTTCGAAGGTATAATGCACCCAGTAGTCAGAAATCGATGGAAGCCTATTCGGCACAAACGTGAAATACAATAGGGGTTGTCCTACCAGAAGCCGAATATGGATATGTGCAATGGTACAGCGAAGTTCTAATAAGATAGTAATGTATCTGGTCGATAAACGGGCTACACAAACCTTAATACGTGACTGAAAAGCATGTCGCTCCTGGAAGCCGTATAGTTGCAGACAGTTGGGCTGCCTACCTTCACCTCAATGAATTAGGCTATGAGTATTTTTTAGTAACACATAAATAATTTTTCAAACAATCGCATAGAAATGTTCAAACAGGCCAGACAGAATTGAAGGAGCATACAAAAATATCTAAAGATTACATTAGATGAATTAATGGGACACATACGACAAATTGTTAACACTACTTTGTATCAAATGATTTGGAGGAACCATGTGCATTATGAAAATATTTATGATAAATTCTTTGAACCAGTGAAGTCAATATTTGGTCTTTACTGTGGTCCTAAATATACATATCCGATACCGTCATCCCGGAGTTTGACACCTCCATGTCACTATATTTCAGGAGATTGACTCGGGAAGAAAAAGTGTCGGCTGTACCAAGGAGCTCTTTGGACCCGTCTGCTCCAGGACCTAGTCATATGAGTGGTAAATCACAGAGGTCATCTCTACCACCAGGCAAAGAAATTATGCGTATGAAGACAGTGAAAACAGTATTACACATTTATTTTTTCTGGAGGGTTTCAAACCTTTAAAATCTAGCAGTGGAAAGAAATGCAAATGAAATAGATCAAGACGTCTGAAGGTCCCTGTTCCAAATCTGCATTTGCGTTCAAGTTCTCAAGCAGTGAAAGTGACTCCGTGTAAAGGCATGACCTGGTATGTCAAAATTGTTTACAAATGTATTTATAAACACATGCAAACTATTTAAGAAAAACAGTAAATTTGCTTCTTTTCATTCTTTATAGTGTTGATTGGGACTTCGTTTAAGTTAAAGTTAATAATTGTTTACGTGTCACAAGGCTAATTCATATTGTAGCAATATCTGTTACACTTCCAAAATGAATGCTCAAGTTAACACAGGCAACACATATTCGAGTACCGATAGCAGAATAAAGACAAAAAAGGTACACTCGCTTTGGAAAGACATTTACTGGAGAAGCAAAAAGTGGCCAATTTTTATTAGGTTATTCTGGACACCAAACATCAATCATTGGGAGAGATGTTTGAAGGTGGCTTTTGTTTATGTAAATGGGTTAATCTCGGTAAGTTTGAGGAATAGTATAAATTTCAGGGATTAGTTGGAAATGATGCCGTCTATGAACATTTACAAGTGCTGTTTCGTTCATTTCGAAATAGACATTACAAACTTAACGCATGGCATGTCGGAAATAATAGACACGAATACATTGATGGACAAATTTGCAGGTATGTTAATGAAATATTAATGTAGGATTTTACAAAATGAATTGTGAGTAAATAAGTTAGACTTATTCCCCTTTGAACGAGCATGCCTAACAAATAACAATAAAATACAATACAAAACTATTGGAAAAGTTCTAACATCCAATTGAAAAATCGTGGATAGAAACAAAATATATACCTTGGCACACATATACATGACCGTTCACTTTCCTGCTTCTGAACAGGCACTTAGAGAAAGGAAGAAGTCATTAACGTGACCACCACACGTGTGTAGAATACTAACTCTATTTATATATAAAATGTGATGATTTGTCTTTCGATTATTTCCATGGATGTACCCAAATAAATGTATGTGTGTGTGTGCGCGTGATTCCGTGCGTGTGTGTGTGCTGGAAGTAGAAAAAGGAAACACTAACTTAAATATTTAATTGAACAGTCCATGACGGGAAATAATCTGGATCATATATCGATAGCTCTGCTGGTGGACTATTAGTCTTCGAAGGTATAATGCACCCAGTAGTCAGAAATCGATGGAAGCCTATTCGGCACAAAAGTGAAATACAATAGGGGTTGTCCAACCAGAAGCCGAATATGGATATGTGCAATGGTACAGCGAAGTTCTAATAAGATAGTAATGTATCTGGTCGACAAACGGGCTACACAAACCTTAATACGTGACTGAAAAGCATGTCGCTCCTGGAAGCCGTATAGTTGCAGACAGTTGGGCTGCCTACCTTCACCTCAATGAATTAGGCTATGAGTATTTTTTAGTAACACATAAATCATTTTTCATACAATCGCATAGAAATGTTCAAACAGGCCAGACAGAATTGAAGGAGCATACAAAAATATCTAAAGATTACATTAGATGAATTAATGGGACACATACGACAAATTGTTAAGACTACTTTGTATCAAATGATTTGGGGGAACCATGTGCATTATGAAAATATTTATGATAAATTCTTTGAACCAGTGAAGTCAATATTTGGTTTTTACTGTGGTCCTAAATATACATATCCGATACCATCATCCCGGAGTTTGACACCTCCAATGTCACTATATTTCAGGAGATTGACTCGGGAAGAAAAAGTGTCGGCTGTACCAAGGAGCTCTTTGGACCCGTCTGCTCCAGGACCTAGTCATATGAGTGGTAAATCACAGAGGTCATCTCTACCACCAGGCAAAGAAATTATGCGTATGAAGACAGTGAAAACAGTATTACACATTTATTTTTTCTGGAGGGTTTCAAACCTTTAAAAACTAGCAGTGGAAAGAAATGCAAATGAAATAGATCAAGACGTCAGAAGGTCCCTGTTCCAAATCTGCATTTGCGTTCAAGTTCTCAAGCAGTGAAAGTGACTCCGTGTAAAGGCATGACCTGGTATGTCAAAATTGTTTACAAATGTATTTATAAACACATGCAAACTATTTAAGAAAAACAGTAAATTTGCTTCTTTTCATTCTTTATAGTGTTGATTGGGACTTCGACTAAGTTAAGGTTAATAATTGTTTACGTGTCACAAGGCTAATTCATATTGTAGCAATATCTGTTACACTTCCAAAATGAATGCTCAAGTTAACACAGGCAACACATATTCGAGTACCGATAGCAGAATAAAGACAAAAAAGGTACACTCGCTTTGTAAAGACATTTACTGGAGAAGCAAAAAGTGGCCAATTTTTATTAGGTTATTCTGGACACCAAACATCAATCATTGGGAGAGATGTTTGAAGGTGGCTTTTGTTTATGTAAATGGGTTAATCTCGGTAAGTTTGAGGAATAGTATAAATTTCAGGGATTAGTTGGAAATGATGCCGTCTATAAACATTTACAAGTGCTGTTTCGTTCATTTCGAAATAGACATTACAAACTTAACGCATGGCATGTCGGAAATAATAGACACGAATACATTGATGGACAAATTTGCAGGTATGTTCATGAAATATTAATGTAGGATTTTACAAAATGATTTGTGAGTAAATAAGTTAGACTTATTCCCCTTTGAACGGGCATGCCTAACAAATAACAATAAAATACAATACAAAACTATTGGAAAAGTTCTAACATCCAATTGAAAAATCGTGGATAGAAACAAAATATATACCTTGTCACACATATACATGACCGCTCACTTTCCTGCTTCTGAACAGGCACTTAGAGAAAGGAAGAAGTCATTAACGTGACCACCACACGTGTGTATAATACTAACTCTATTTATATATAAAATGTGATGATTTGTCTTTCGATTATTTCCATGGATGTACCCAAATAAATGTATGTGTGTGTGTGCGCGTTTGCGAGCGTGTGTGTGTGCTGAAAGTAGAAAAAGGAAACACTAACTTAAATATTTAATTGAACAGTCCATGACGGGAAATAATCTGGATCATATATCGATAGCTCTGCTGGTGGACTATTAGTCTTCGAAGGTATAATGCACCCAGTAGTCAGAAATCGATGGAAGCCTATTCGGCACAAAAGTAAAATACAATAGGGGTTGTCCTACCAGAAGCCGAATATGGATATGTGCAATGGTACAGCGAAGTTCTAATAAGATAGTAATGTATCTGGTCGACAAACGGGCTACACAAACCTTAATACGTGACTGAAAAGCATGTCGCTCCTGGAAGCCGTATAGTTGCAGACAGTTGGGCTGCCTACCTTCACCTCAATGAATTAGGCTATGAGTATTTTTTAGTAACACATAAATCAGTTTTCAAACAATCGCATAGAAATGTTCAAACAGGCCAGACAGAATTGAAGGAGCATACAAAAATATCTAAAGATTACATTAGATGAATTAATGGGACACATACGACAAATTGTTAAGACTACTTTGTGTCAAATGATTTGGAGGAAACATGTGCATTATGAAAATATTTATGATAAATTCTTTGAACCAGTGAAGTCAATATTTGGTTTTTACTGTGGTCCTAAATATACATATCCGATACCGTCATCCCGGAGTTTGACACCTCCATGTCACTATATTTCAGGAGATTGACTCGGGAAGAACAAGTGTCGGCTGTACCAAGGAGCTCTTTGGACCCGTCTGCTCCAGGACCTAGTCATATGAGTGGTAAATCACAGAGGTCATCTCTACCACCAGGCAAAGAAATTATGCGTATGAAGACAGTGAAAACAGTATTACACATTTATTTTTTCTGGAGGGTTTCAAACCTTTAAAATCTAGCAGTGGAAAGAAATGCAAATGAAATAGATCAAGACGTCTGAAGGTCCCTGTTCCAAATCTGCAATTGCGTTCAAGTTCTCAAGCAGTGAAAGTGACTCCGTGTAAAGGCATGACCTGGTATGTCAAAATTGTTTACAAATGTATTTATAAACACATGCAAACTATTTAAGAAAAACAGTAAATTTGCTTCTTTTCATTCTTTATAGTGTTGATTGGGACTTCGACTAAGTTAAGGTTAATAATTGTTTACGTGTCACAAGGCTAATTCATATTGTAGCAATATCTGTTACACTTCCAAAATGAATGCTCAAGTTAACACAGGCAACACATATTCGAGTACCGATAGCAGAATAAAGACAAAAAAGGTACACTCGCTTTGTAAAGACATTTACTGGAGAAGCAAAAAGTGGCCAATTTTTATTAGGTTATTCTGGACACCAAACATCAATCATTGGGAGAGATGTTTGAAGGTGGCTTTTGTTTATGTAAATGGGTTAATCTCGGTAAGTTTGAGGAATAGTATAAATTTCAGGGATTAGTTGGAAATGATGCCGTCTATAAACATTTACAAGTGCTGTTTCGTTCATTTCGAAATAGACATTACAAACTTAACGCATGGCATGTCGGAAATAATAGACACGAATACATTGATGGACAAATTTGCAGGTATGTTCATGAAATATTAATGTAGGATTTTACAAAATGATTTGTGAGTAAATAAGTTAGACTTATTCCCCTTTGAACGGGCATGCCTAACAAATAACAATAAAATACAATACAAAACTATTGGAAAAGTTCTAACATCCAATTGAAAAATCGTGGATAGAAACAAAATATATACCTTGTCACACATATACATGACCGCTCACTTTCCTGCTTCTGAACAGGCACTTAGAGAAAGGAAGAAGTCATTAACGTGACCACCACACGTGTGTATAATACTAACTCTATTTATATATAAAATGTGATGATTTGTCTTTCGATTATTTCCATGGATGTACCCAAATAAATGTATGTGTGTGTGTGCGCGTTTGCGAGCGTGTGTGTGTGCTGAAAGTAGAAAAAGGAAACACTAACTTAAATATTTAATTGAACAGTCCATGACGGGAAATAATCTGGATCATATATCGATAGCTCTGCTGGTGGACTATTAGTCTTCGAAGGTATAATGCACCCAGTAGTCAGAAATCGATGGAAGCCTATTCGGCACAAAAGTAAAATACAATAGGGGTTGTCCTACCAGAAGCCGAATATGGATATGTGCAATGGTACAGCGAAGTTCTAATAAGATAGTAATGTATCTGGTCGACAAACGGGCTACACAAACCTTAATACGTGACTGAAAAGCATGTCGCTCCTGGAAGCCGTATAGTTGCAGACAGTTGGGCTGCCTACCTTCACCTCAATGAATTAGGCTATGAGTATTTTTTAGTAACACATAAATCAGTTTTCAAACAATCGCATAGAAATGTTCAAACAGGCCAGACAGAATTGAAGGAGCATACAAAAATATCTAAAGATTACATTAGATGAATTAATGGGACACATACGACAAATTGTTAAGACTACTTTGTGTCAAATGATTTGGAGGAAACATGTGCATTATGAAAATATTTATGATAAATTCTTTGAACCAGTGAAGTCAATATTTGGTTTTTACTGTGGTCCTAAATATACATATCCGATACCGTCATCCCGGAGTTTGACACCTCCATGTCACTATATTTCAGGAGATTGACTCGGGAAGAACAAGTGTCGGCTGTACCAAGGAGCTCTTTGGACCCGTCTGCTCCAGGACCTAGTCATATGAGTGGTAAATCACAGAGGTCATCTCTACCACCAGGCAAAGAAATTATGCGTATGAAGACAGTGAAAACAGTATTACACATTTATTTTTTCTGGAGGGTTTCAAACCTTTAAAATCTAGCAGTGGAAAGAAATGCAAATGAAATAGATCAAGACGTCTGAAGGTCCCTGTTCCAAATCTGCAATTGCGTTCAAGTTCTCAAGCAGTGAAAGTGACTCCGTGTAAAGGCATGACCTGGTATGTCAAAATTGTTTACAAATGTATTTATAAACACATGCAAACTATTTAAGAAAAACAGTAAATTTGCTTCTTTTCATTCTTTATAGTGTTGATTGGGACTTCGTTTAAGTTAAAGTTAATAATTGTTTACGTGTCACAAGGCTAATTCATATTGTAGCAATATCTGTTACACTTCCAAAATGAATGCTCAAGTTAACACAGGCAACACATATTCGAGCACCGATAGCAGAATAAAGACAAAAAAGGTGCACTCGCTTTGGAAAGACATTTACTGGAGAAGCAAAAAGTGGCCAATTTTTATTAGGTTATTCTGGACACCAAACATCAATCATTGGGAGAGATGTTTGAAGGTGGCTTTTGTTTATGTAAATGGGTTAATCTCGGTAAGTTTGAGGAATAGTATAAATTTCAGGGATTAGTTGGAAATGATGCCATCTATAAACATTTACAAGTGCTGTTTCGTTCATTTCGAAATAGACATTACAAACTTAACGCATGGCATGTCGGAAATAATAGACACGAATACATTGATGGACAAATTTGCAGGTATGCTCATGAAATATTAATGTAGGATTTTACAAAATGATTTGTGAGTAAATAAGTTAGACTTATTCCCCTTTGAACGGGCATGCCTAACAAATAACAATAAAATACAATACAAAACTATTGGAAAAGTTCTAACATCCAATTGAAAAATCGTGGATAGAAACAAAATATATACCTTGGCACACATATACATGACCGTTCACTTTCCTGCTTCTGAACAGGCACTTAGAGAAAGGAAGAAGTCATGAACGTGACCACCACACGTGTGTAGAATACTAACTCTATTTATATATAAAATGTGATGATTTGTCTTTCGATTATTTCCATGGGTGTACCCAAATAATTGTATGTGTGTGTGTGCGCGTGATTCCGTGCGTGTGTGTGTGCTGGAAGTAGAAAAAGGAAACACTAACTTAAATATTTAATTGAACAGTCCATGACGGGAAATAATCTGGATCATATATCGATAGCTCTGCTGGTGGACTATTAGTCTTCGAAGGTATAATGCACCCAGTAGTCAGAAATCGATGGAAGCCTATTCGGCACAAAAGTGAAATACAATAGGGGTTGTCCTACCAGAAGCCGAATATGGATATGTGCAATGGTACAGCGAAGTTCTAATAAGATAGTAATGTATCCGGTCGACAAACGGGCTACACAAACCTTAATACGTGACTGAAAAGCATGTCGCTCCTGGAAGCCGTATAGTTGCAGACAGTTGGGCTGCCTACCTTCACCTCAATGAATTAGGCTATGAGTATTTTTTAGTAACACATAAATCAGTTTTCAAACAATCGCATAGAAATGTTCAAACAGGCCAGACAGAATTGAAGGAGCATGCAAAAATATCTAAAGATTACATTAGATGAATTAATGGGACACATACGACAAATTGTTAAGACTACTTTGTATCAAATGATTTGGAGGAACCATGTGCATTATGAAAATATTTATGATAAATTCTTTGAACCAGTGAAGTCAATATTTGGTCTTTACTGTGGTCCTATATATACATATCCGATACCGTCATCCCGGAGTTTGACACCTCCATGTCACTATATTTCAGGAGATTGACTCGGGAAGAAAAAGTGTCGGCTGTACCAAGGAGCTCTTTGGACCCGTCTGCTCCAGGACCTAGTCATATGAGTGGTAAATCACAGAGGTCATCTCTACCACCAGGCAAAGAAATTATGCGTATGAAGACAGTGAAAACAGTATTACACATTTATTTTTTCTGGAGGGTTTCAAACCTTTAAAAACTAGCAGTGGAAAGAAATGTAAATGAAATAGATCAAGACGTCAGAAGGTCCCTGTTCCAAATCTGCAATTGCGTTCAAGTTCTCAAGCAGTGAAAGTGACTCCGTGTAAAGGCATGATCTGGTAATTTAAAATTGTTTACAAATGTATTTATCAACACATGAAAACTATTTAAGAAAAATAATAAGTCTGCTTGTTTTCAATCTTTATAGTGTTCATTGGGACTTCGACTAAGTTAAAGTTAACAACTTTTTACGTGTCACAAGGCTAATTCATATTGCAGCAATATTTGTTATATTTCCAAAATGAATGCTCAAGTTAACAGAGGAAACACGCATTCGAGTGCCGATACAAAAAAAAAGATACACACGCTTTGAACGACATTCAAGAGCACACTGGAGAAGCAATAATTCTCAATTGTTTTTAGGAGGTTATTCTGGACAACAAACATCAATCATTGGGAGAGATGTTTTTAGTGGGGTTCTTGTTACTCGATCTTTAGTTTTATATGTATGTTTTGTCGATCGTTGTTTGTCCTTTTGTACTTTTTCTTTTGGTCATTGCGTTGTCTGCTCTTCTTCGATATACGGTTTCTGATTGCCCCTTTGGTGTCTTCAAACTCTTCTTTGATTATTTCGAAATAGAAATTACAAACTTTATCCATGGCATATGAAAAATAATAGACACGAGTACATTGATGGAACCAGTTGCAGATATGTTCATAAAATATTAAGGTAGGATTTTACAAAATGATTTGTAAGTAAATGTTGTTGGTATGTTAAGTTACACTTATTCCCCTTTCATCGCGTATGCCAAACAAATAACAATTACAGATAATACAAAACTATTGGAAAAGTTCCAACATCCAATTGAAAAATCGTGTAAATAAGCAAAATATATACTTTAGTACACATATACATGACCGCTCACTTTCCTGCCTCTGAACAGGCACTTGGCGAAAGAAAGCAGTCATGAAAGTGACCACCACACGTGAGTAGAATGCTAACTCTATTTATATATAAAATATGATGATTTGTCTTTCGGGATTTTCCATGGAGAGTGATAGAAACAGAAAATGAAACACTAACTTAAATATTTAATTGAAAAGTCCACGACGAGAAATAATCGGGATCATATATCGATAGCTCTGCTGGTGGAGTATTAGTCCCTGAAGGTATCATCCACCCAGTAGTCAAGTGTTTTGACAATGACATGGTTTATCAGATATATGTATTATTGTAATTTACAGTTCTTAAATCCTGTAATTATTATTAAAACTAAGGATCTCCTCCCTCAGGCATAGATGACCTTGGTTGATTTTGTTCAATCTCAATTTACTTTATTTTAATAATATTAATGCTACAAATTAAAATAAACTTTTTTATTTTATTTTAATTTGTTTGCAAGAATATAATATATAACCTAACATTACATAAAAGGGTGCTAAAAATAGTATTGGCAAGATCGGATGGTCCAACCTCAGTTTACTGTATTTTAATAAAAATCAATGCTTCAAAATTCACTTGTTTTTATTATAATTTGCTTTTCACTATTTTTTTGTAAACATGTAATATATAACCCAACATTGCACATATAAATATGTCAATATTATTACCGGCAAGATCCATTGAACCAGAACCATGAAAATAACAAGAGAGAAAATGAGCGACGAGTCCTTAATGTCGTTGAAAAGTAACGGCCATGGAAGATATATCTTCAAGAACTTCAAAGGTTATCCGTGGGAATCTCTGTGATATGCGTGAACAAAACTTGCGACCAACAGATAAACAAAGGCACAGGACAAGCACTGTATCGGGAAAGAAGAAAAACATATCCAGATAATCCTAAAGCCTGAAATGATGTATGTGACGCGTTTGTAGTTGTTGACGTAAAACCAACAAAATGAATAAATTTTTAATGTTAGCGATGTGGAAAATGGTATCATTTTGATATTATCATCAACCTTGAGTGTTCAGATGTAACCGATATATTTATGGATAAAACTTTCAAAATATGTCCAAAATTCTTCCAGGAACTGTATACCATACATGGATTTAAAGAACGGAAATTTTGTGTTCCGTTGACATAAATTAAAAGTAAGAATTGTACGGTACTTAGACAACACATTGTTTGATTCGCTATGGATACAATACATACCTGCATATGTAGTATATTTTTGACATTCAAGTATCATGGTAATCGTCGTCTAAATAAGCCAAATTACAATGTACTGTAACAAAGATGGAAAATAATAATTATTGATATAATATATTTTATATATACTTCTATTAAAAATATTTATTTTAAATTCTAATTATTAAGAATAAAGTAAAAATAAGAATCGTGTGGTACTCGAACAACAAATGGTGTTTCATTCGCTATGGATACCTGGGCCTATACAGGTAATATATTTTTGACATTCAAGTAAATAGGAAAAGGACTACAATACGGGAGTTCGGAGTTAGAAAGTCTTTTGTGAAGGAGGTAAAATAGTACTATTATATTTCCCGGTGTTGGACGTTTATTCAAAATGGGGGGTTTTACTCTGTATTAAGTTCCTTTGAATTGAAAAATAATACCCACAGATATTCTGTGGCTAGATGAAAGGAGACGGACGGACGGGTTGGTTGTGAATTTCTACATCCCGCACAACCGACGGACGCCCCTTCAAGCCGAAGAAACTCTCGGTCCCATTTCTATACCCGTCCCATTTCTATACCCGAGGTATAGAAATGGGACCGAGAGCTTCTTCGGCTTGAAGGGGCGTCCGTCGGTTGTGCGGGATGTAGAAATTCACAACCAACCCGTCCTGCGGATGAGACGTAAATAAAACCGAGGTCCCGTGCTGAGAGATTGCCACCCTCTCCGAACGTTAAAGAACCCAGTGTAACAACTCATTATGAGCATTATGCTCATGATGAATGGTCCATAATCAAATGACAGTTCGTGATTTTTTTGCTATTGCAAAAGTCATTTTGACAGTCACTTACAAAAGAAACATATCATTGCGTAAAACACATCTTCCTCGACTATATCGTGTCGACCAGGATTGCTAGGCAACTGAGTATATATAAATATCAGGTGTATTGCTAGTCGAACATATTTAGCTGCGAATTGGGTGTCGAGTTATATTTAAAAAAAAGGTTTTCAAGACATCTAAGAAAAATCGGACGATGCTATTCCAAGGACAGCAACTATCATGACCAAAACAGAAGGGACACAAAGACAATGGTCGACCAAATACAACACAAACAATTAACGATTGATTAACACGAACACCGCTGAGCGATGATGTGAACTCGTGTGCTCCGTGGGGGGTAAGAAAGTATTACATGTACTTGTTTTATAAGTGGCAGTTGTCGACACGAACATCATGTGATATATAAATCTTGTTAAACACCAGTATTCGTAAATAAACACGGATAACATAGATAAAGCATGAACACTTATAACAACAAACTGGAGTAAAAAAGAACATAATATCGTTTTTAAGCAGAAATCGTAGTGGACATCACTTGTGTATTAATGGATAGCAAGGTTGTTTTTTTATATAAACGTACTAATATTTTTTTCTGCTCTAGTAGATAACAATTTCTATAGATAATTTAAATTGTGATGCGATTTGTCTTGAGAAGTGTTTGAAGATACCAAAGGGGTAATCAGAATCTGAATATCGAAGAACAGACAACACAATGGCCAAAATAAAAAGTACAAAGGGACAAACAACGATCTATAAAACTAAAGATCGAGTAACACGAACCCCACTTAAAACCGGGGGTGAACTCAGGTGCTCCGGAAGGGTGGGAAGTTTTTGTTCCACTAGTGGCACCCGTCGTGTTAATCTAGTTACAAACCCGATGATGTCATGAATGAGGAAAGGACCGGTTTACGACAAGTGGAACATATATATATACCCGGTGTCATTTGTGACACAGATGCTCTATAACGGTCAACCAAGTCATGACTTTCGAAGTGATGACTTCAACTTAACCAAGAGGAACCCTTGGTTCAGTAGCTTCCTTGTTAGCAGCAACCTTCTATCAAGGAAATCCTGATAGGAACCACAAGCGCTGGAATATCCTATCAACTGAGAGATATATACCCCATATGCAGGTGCTGCTGGAATGTTGCTACATATAAATAGCAAGTTCACAATGGGAAAATTGAAATCATCTCTTTTGTCGTAAAGTTTCGTTCTTAACCGCCCTTCGCTGTCAATTTCGAGGTGTATGTTAAGGTATGAAGCATACCTCTCTGTATCTGTGGTATCCTTTATTTCAAGTTCAATGGGATAGATGCGATCAGCGAAATCACCAAACCTAGAATTATTTAGTGAAAGGACATCATCTATATAGCAGAACGTGAAATTAAAGGATCGGGCCAGCTTCTTTTCGTTTTTCTTGAGAAGCCACGTTGGAAAACATGTCCACCAAAAGATAACACATATGTTGTCAATCAAAAACTCGAGCATGTTGATGATATCAGTTTCAGAGAATGTGTGGTAGATGACGCACATGATAACTTAAAGTCAACATTGTATGAGCATATTATCCACGTACAACACAAAAGGTGTTTATGATTTACTTATCTGTTATCTGAAAGACGGACGATATAGACAACGGTAAATATAAAGTTAAAAGTAGTTCAAGATATCTGTTACTGTATTGTTAGAATAATTATTTATGAAGACAAAATATGTAGCTTATACTGCTGAATTGTTCTAATGATACGATTAAAGAGCTGAGACGTTTTCAGATACCAAAAGGAGATAATCAGAAGGACGACTGACAATACCATGGACAAAAAAGAGACAAAGGGACAAAATATGATCTACAAAACACTACACAGAAAACTAAAGATTGAGCAACATGAACCCAACTAAAAACCGGTGCTGGTCTCATGTGCTCAAAAGTGTACATTGTATGTTGACTTCTGGAGAAGATTAAAAATCTAACTGTACTCTTCAAGTATGCACGCGGTGACATCAATTTACTGTTTAACTTTTAAGCATTGCAAATTATTTTGTATTCAATTTCAATGTATTATGGAGAATATGTATCTGAATACGAATAATGCTCAACCTGTCAATTATTTTAATCGGTTTTATGTGTACGTCTTCTCTTGTAATTACTACATTTTGTATATGCTTTTAGTACATAACATATGAAAATGCTTTATTTTGATTGCATGATTAGTGTTTACTATTTTTGAACAGCTTATGCTTAATCTTGGCAACGGGTGACTATACCTAGGGCGGGGACTATATCATTTAAAACGGTTTTCCACGGAGACTATGCCTGTGGAATAGATTTTCCCGCGTTATTTTATATATTTTAAGCAATATTTACCTCCTTTTAAATAGATGGCGCTGTAGTCTGTTTATCGTTTGCTGTCAACATGAGGAGCTTTAGCAATGTAAATGCCGACGAAGCAGAATCGATCGGTATGAAACATGATTATCCTCATATAGCGTTGTCTGATGAGGTATAGTGCCCGAGCCGTTGCTTCAGTCACTATGCCACACCAGACAACACAATATGAAACCTGTTCCCGAGGGAGTAGACAATAAAAAAAAATACTCTTCTAGTTCAGGAAAGTAATTTATAAAATTTCTTAGCACCACATTATAACTGAAATATTGCTAAAGTTGGCGCTAAACACCAATCAAGTAGCATCAACATACTCTAATACAATATGTTCCTGGTAGTATAATGGTAGTACAACTATCATCTAATAGTAAGTTGGGGTTCGATTCCTCGCCAGGAATACAAAACAGTCCGCTTGTGTACTTTTTTCTATGTAGAACCTTTGCACAATTCCAATGAAAAACGTACTATTTAATCTTGATGTTTAGAATGCTACATATTACCTCGCATTCAACTTCCATCGTATACGCGTCGTGATATAGCTGAAATACTGCTTGGCGTTAAACACTATTCTATCAATCAATCCATCGTGTACTTATTATTTATACAGAAAATAACACCAGCTAACTATACTCACACATCAACTTATTGACATGTCATATGATTGTACATATTTATGTACGAGACTCACGTTTTGCTGTTTGATTTTACTAGCAATCTGTGATGTCCAGTCGTGACACTTGATGACGGTTTATAAAAGGTCACATCACAAGTGTATTGTACATTTGTACCTCGTGGATTACTCCTCATATGAGAAAGAAAGCATACAGAACTGTGTTGTGTACCAATATGTATAATTGTTTGATACAAATTTAAAAATGAACTTTTATTAAGCCCTGTGTGGGTCCTGGTGTACCACGAATAGGCCTAGAGCACCCTCTTGCTTGTCGAAGAAGGCAAGCTAAATGAGGTAACACGTTTGCCGTGTGTTGCGACCCATGATTGTGGAGGACGGGATCCTGGTGGTTGGAGCACACCGCCTGCCACCGACATTTTCGCTGACGATCATAAGGCAGCTTCTTTTTGTAATACTTTAAATATAGTCGTCACTGTTCATGTTGTATCTTCCACTTTTTCCGACAACACAGTCGCCACGAACAACAGACTGCGTTGTCAACGAGTTAACGCAACCAATCCTGGCCGGTAACCGCGAATACCGTGTTTCTGACTGTTCCCTTTGTCACATGAAGACGAACGTCATCCTCCGCCGATAAACTGGTTGCCCAGGAAGCCAACACGGTATGCATTCAGGATTTGCAAATTCCTTTGTCCAAATCTCCAGAAATTAATTGGCGCTGTTGAATTTTTGAAATGGACTATATATTATACTAATTACAAATAAGGGTAATAACAAAATTACCGAACTCCGAACAATCTTACAAAGGGAAAGTCAAAACTCATAAGTATATAAACAGACAAGATCAGTCAACAACCGGAAAACTGTGAAAACCGTAATGACCCTGACTTGGTACAGGCATTTCTAAAGATTCTTGAAAAAACTATTCATGAAAATGGTCTTTGGTATAGATTTATATATTTATTCAAGTTGGTGGTCCTTTAGATATTAAACATTGTGTATCAGTAACACCTCACATAAACAATCATGATTATGTTGGTCGTTCTTTAGATATTAACCATTGTGTATCAATAACACCTCACATAAACAATCATGATTATGTTGGTCATGCTTTAGATATTAAACCTTGTGTATCAGTAACATCTCACATATGCAATCATGATTATGTTGGTCGTCCTTTAGATATTAAGCCTGGTGTATCAGTAACACCTCACATAAACAATCATGATTATGTTGGTCGTTCTTTAGATATTAAACCTTGTGTATCAGTAACACCTCACATAAACAATCAAGATTATGTTGGTCGTCCTTTAGATATTAAACCTTGTGTATCAGTAACACCTCACGTAAACAATCATGATTATGTTGGTCGTCCTTTAGATATTAAACCTTGTGTATCAGTAACACCTCACATGAACAATCATGATTATGTTGGTCGTCCTTTTGATATTAAACCCTGTGTATCAGTAACACTTCACATAAACAATCATGATTATGTTGGTCGTTCTTTAGATATTCAACCTTGTGTATCAGTAACACCTCACATAAGCAATCATGATTATATGGAGACTAAAATAGAAAAAGGAAATTATGCATTCATGAAAGAGTATTTGCCTGAAATCAGAGAAAACGTAAATGAACTAGAGCTCATACAAAAGTTAAATGAAAGCCAGGCCAATCAAATACTAAGTTCAGAAAACATTAAAGATATCCCCAAAATGATGAACTTTTGGACAGGTCTCCCGAACTATGGGACATTTTACCCACTATATCAGTTTTCTATAAGACAAGAGCTAAACATTTACGGTATTGGAAAGGGGATATAGGTATGCCACACATATTCAGTGAGAAGAAAAGGGGCCCAGAACGAAAATTATCATTAATTGAAAAATTCTTTCTCACAATGGTTCGTTTGAAAGTAGGTTTATTGGTGGAAGATTTGGCAGTTAGATTTTCGATTTCTGTTGGATCGGTTTCCTCCATTTTTAATTCGTGGGTAAATCTAATGTAAATTGATCTGAAAGAGCTTTGTGAGCTACCGTCTAGATCTGTTGTGACAGAAAATCAATCAAAAGCCAGGAGGGATGTTGATGATGTCCGGGTAATTTTACATTGCACAGAGATTTGTGTACAAAACCCATGCAAATTAGATGCACGGAAACAGGTATATTCAAATTATAAACATCATAATACATCCAAGTTTCTGGTTGAGGTCAGTCCACAGATGGGAATACGTGAGCAGAATGCATGGTGGTCGTGCATCTGATAAATTTATCACCTCTGATTCAGAGGATCTACTTCAAAATTTAGAGAGCAGTAAAAGTTCAGTTATGGTTGACAGAGGGTTTTTAATAAGTGGAATATTAAATGACATGGGTGTCAAGCTTCACATGTCATCATTTAAGGGGACAGAGAGAACACAACTGACAAGTTCACAGACTATTAGGTCTGAGAACATTTTCAAAGTAAGAATCCATGTTGAAAGAGCAATCCAGAGAATCAAAACATTCCACATATTAGATGGTGAGGACAAATTATCTATGAAGGATATTGCAGTACAAATATTTACAATCTGCTCTTAATTGGTGAAATTTCAAAGCTCTATTGTCAAAACGTAGCAATACAATACACATGTATTAATGAACAGCTTTGTAAAGTGCATCATGATATAAGCTACTGTCACAGAAAATGCAAATATTTACTGATGGATGTAGATATTTATCAGCTATACCAAACTGATTCAAAGTTTTTTCAGGTTTCTGATTAAGAAAAAATTTGCATGGGCAAATTAAATTAAAGTCTTGAATTTTTGAAGACTGCAAAGGCAATGTGACATTCCAAATGTTGTTCATTAATTAATACCATTAGGACAAAACATCTTAATTTTTTGAACTTGTTAATACAAAATATTTATTCATAAAAACAATTTAATTTGGGGCTGCGAAATCCAAAGAATTCATGATCAATCTGGTAACTTCTTACAAAAACACATTTGTTAATTTTAACATGTCACTATTTGGGTGAACTGGTCTACATTTAAGACAAGCATAACTCTTGTTTTCATAGTTGTTGTAGAGCCTCCTAAATCCCTCACAAAACCAATGGTATCTGGTATTTCTAACACAAAAGGTTTTCACTTTTGAGTAAGTTGGACTCTTGTGATCCTTACAATAAGCAGCACAGCCTAATTTCCAGCTTTTGGGAACCTCGTCATCCTTTATTGTACTTTCATTTTGCTCACTGTCTGCAAATAAAAGAAACTTAAAACAAATTGAACTAAAAATCTATATAGTTATACAAATAACTGACAACATAGTTTCAAGCTTAAATTTCTCTGTACCAGGTCAGGGCCATAATGGTTTTCACAGTTATTCCAGTAGTTAACTCTTGATTTTGTTTGTTTCTGGACGAAAGCTTTTTACCTTTCCCTTCGGACAATTGACTTAGTGTTCAGTAATTTTTTAATTACCATTAGTTCTTGCGCAAGACTCCTGCATTGTCTATAAAAAAGTATCAGCGAGGCTGTTTTCCAAACTTGTAAATATTGAATCCATTCCGCAGTTGAAGTGCATTTGCAAACCAAAACAGTCTAAAAGGAGCTAAAGATGTAACTAAGGTTATTGATTTTGCTCAGGTGTCTAGATCTCACATTCCCAACAATACAGGATTAGTAAGAAAAGCACATAAGAGTGGATAAAAGAAAATGTGGCTCACAGGCTCTTTATATTATTTTACTTACCCGAGGATGAGTTTGAAAGGATGACATCAAGATCTTGTTTCTTTTCCTCAATTTTTTTATCAACGTTAGTCACATTGTCAACATTTTCAGAGATGTTCGAGTCCAGCTGTTTTTTCAGGTAGCATGTATTGGTAAATCTATAAAGCCTAATTTGGTCCAAATAATTAAAGTGGCACCTTTTTCCTCACTACATGCTAACTGTGTCATCACTTCACAGTATCCATATTTATGGGCACATACTAGTTCTAATTTACCATTTATTCCCATCATAACGTAATCAATTTTACTCTCTAAAACATCCTAATTTGGTTCCATGCAGGTCTAACAACTTCGACAGCTCAATGTGTTTTCTCAAACCTTTTCAAATAAGCTGAAAGAGCAGTAGCTTCATGCTTTAAACCCCATTGTTTAGCTGGTAGAGTTGAAATATCTTTATTTTCATACATCATGATGTCACAAAGAAGTGATCTGCTTGGTTGATTTCCACTGCTATTTGTCATAACATGGTAGGCTTTACTAGCTGTTATTGTTCCTCGAAATTCATATAAACAAATACTTTCATAATTTCATTCTCTTAATTTTGTTAATCAAAAAGAGGAGATGTTATTGCCAGACAAAATCCTCTCTCCAAAAAACAGGCTTTTGATGTAAGATATTTTTTGCTATTTTCCTCCAATAATTTTAAGATGAGGCAAAGCTAAATTGTATTAACGTTTCTGGTGGATGCACAGGGTAATTCCCTCCGTTTGCACCAGCTATATTATAAACTACTTGTACTAATCATAAAACACAGCATGTGAGTCTTTTGAGAAACATTGCTGTATTTTTTCGAGAACGAGTAATTTAATTTTCATACCCTGGTTGGGAATCGAACCCACATACCAGAAACGGCAAATTTACCTATTTAGAGAAAACAAATACATGTATGTAAACAAATGAATTTACCGGTTTAAGATCCTCATATTTATCTTCGCACCCTCTCCACATTCTGTGAACTGATGTAAAGTTAGAGATATTTTTCTAATTTAATCAACTAGATTTTCAAAATGTGGGTACTCTGACGTTATGCCATCTGGGAGAGTGTGTCCACCTGTAAAATAAACTACTTAATTGTATTTTTGATTTTTTTCTAGACAAAGCTGCTTCTTCCAATAATATATTAACCCAACTGTACATGGACAAAATCCATCACATGGTTTCCCAGTTTGTTTGTGGAGAATTACATGTATGTGTTTAATCTTGGCCTCATCACCACTTTGGAAAGGTATGCAATAAGTCTTAACACTAACCAAGCACATGTTTACCTCTGTCGGTAAAAAAAAGTCTAGTATTTTACTACGCCAAATAGAAGTTACCTTGTTTATCATTTTCTTGATCAAATTTTTTTGTAGTCACCTGTTTGATATTGACTCATCACTTGAAGACCTTATTTTCTGGCATTGGTGTTGAAATCCCAACTTTTGCCACAAATTTGAAAATTTATCTGGTAAGGCCAAATCAAGACGTTTGTCTGTGCTATGTCTCAAAGCTAATAAAAATGGGTACATATTGATAAGAACATTGTAGATAATATTTTATATTGAATAAATGGTATATAAATTTGAACCTTAAACATTCTTAAACCAAACTGGTCATTAAATATGAGAGAGTAAGCCATTATTAGGGGGAAATGTGAGTATGGTACGGATCCTGGAAACAGTCAGATAACATTTGGCTTAGGGAAGGATGAATATTTATATTGTTATTACCGCAAATGTACCAATTATGTCACAAGGTTTTACCAAGATTGTTAGCGAGGGGTAATATGCTAACATAAAAGTAAACGTTTTATAAACATATGAATACCATCAATTATTTTGATTATTATATTTAAAAATAAGCAAATTATTTTTGAAAATGGTCTTTCACATCATCAATGACAATTGCTATAGATTTATGTTATATTTACCCCAGGTTTGGTCTCAAAGTGTTTCATGGAAGTCATATTAGAATTTAAGTTGAAAACCGTCTAATGTTAGTCTGAGAATATATAAAACATGTCTCTTAGCAAACATCTACACAAACCAAGCAATTTTTATTCTCAAAAGTGCATCATTCACACAGATCAGCAGTAAAACTTGTCTACATTGTGTAAAATATTATTAAATAAAAATTAAATTATCTCTCAAGTTACAAAAAATATCAACACTATCAACAACATAATATCGTCAAGTTGAATTGAAACAAGTTTCACATCTAACAGAAACTTAACTTCAATTATATTAAAACCGTGACAATTATAGCTAATAATTGCATCAGGTGATTCCCTTGTATAAGTGCTTTCTATGTGTCAGTAAGCCAGGTCTAACCACTTGAACTGCTCTGTGTTACCTCAAACTTTTTCAAATAAGTTGAAAGAGCAGTAGCTTCATGCATTAAACTCCATTTAATAACTGGCATAGATTAAATATCTTTGTTTTTGTACATCATGATGTCACCTATAAGTGATATGCTTGGTTGATTTCCAGTTCCACTGTTATTCATCATAACATGGTAGGCTTTACTAGCAGTTATTGTTCCTGAAAATACACATAACAAATACTTTCATAACTTCATTCTCTTAATTGTGTGAATTAAAAAGAAGGGATGTTATTGCCAGAGACAAAATCCTCTCTTCCGGAAACGGGCTTTTGATGTAAGATTTTATTTGCTATTTTTTCCCCCACTAATTTTAAGATGAGGCAAAGCTTAATTGTTTTTAAGTTTCTGGTGGAGGCACAGGGTAATTCCCTCCGTTTGCACCAGCTATATTATAAACTATTTGTACTAATTATAAAGCACAGCATATGAGTATTTTGAGATACATTGCTGTATTTTTTCGAGTACAAGTAATTTAATTTTCATACCCTGGGTGGGAATCGAACCCACATACCAGAAACAGCAAGTAATTAGTTTACTTTTTGAGAGAACAAAATATATAAACAAATGAATGTACCGGTTTAAGATCTTCACACCCCTTCCACATTCAGTGAACTGATGTAAAGTTACAGATATTTTTCTAATTTAATCAACTAGATTTTCAAAATTTGGGTACTCTGACGCTATGACATCTGTGAGAGTTGCCCACCTGTAAAATAAACTACTTTTTTTTTTTTAATTGTTGTTTTTTTCTGGAAAAATCTGCTTCTTCCAATAATATATTAACCCAACTGTACATGTACAAAATCCACCATATGGTTCCCCAGTTTGTTTGTGGATAATTACATGGAGATGTTTAATCCTGGCCTCATCAACACCTTGGAAAGGTATGCAAGAAGCCTTAACACTAACCAAAAAAATCACATTTTTACCTCTGTCGGTAACTCCTGAACATAAAATGCTGAAATTCTTCTAACTTTTGAATTTCTGAAAAATATTTCTAAAAATTAAATCAGAAGTACACAAATAAAATTGAACATAAACTTATGGTTGCACAGTGTTAAGACCAACAATATGGGTTTACTGTAACCTGTTTGAAACAAATATGGTTGTTAGAAAGCACTTTGTTTTTTGCCTTCAGTCTATGGGTAATACATGTGTATATTGAGACTTTAATATTGTTTGATGAAAATCTGTTAAAAATCACTAAGAAAAGTTAAGATATGAATGTTTGGGTGACAGTTAACACACACATTATTTGCTTTGTCTAAAAGCTATTAAGTAACACCTTACTCATATCAGCAGAGAATAATTTATCATAAATATGAATGTACAAATGTACATTGTAGCAAACCACCTAAGGAATCAGGAGTTTTGACTGGGTTATAAAAGATATGGATTTTATACAACAAAAATAAGAGCACCAAATTAACGCAAGATTTCTGGAGTCAATATCATCATATATTGGAATATTTTCTGAATTTTTCATATCGATTTCCAAAATGACCAAAATGAAATATTACCCATGTCAAGGAAAGATAATTCCTTTTGTACTTTTCTGGGAAACAATAGAAATTACTTTGTTTATCAGTTTCTTGATCACATTTTTTTGTAGTCACCTATTTGATATTGACTCATCATTTGAAAACCTTATTTGCTGGTATTGGTGTTAAAAACCCAACTTTTGCCACAAAAATGAAAATTTCTCTGGAAAAGACAAAACAAAAAGTTTGTCTGTTATGTCTCAAAGCTAAAAAAAATGGGTGCATATTTATAAATAAATTGTAGATCATATTTTATTTTGAATAAATGGTATATAAATTTGAACTTTAATCGTGGTTAAACCAAACTGGTCATTAGATATGAGAGGGTCAGACATTTTTAGGGGGAATTGTGGGTGGCCTGGAAACAGTCAGATAATATTTGGCGTAGGGAAGGATTGATAATTATGAAATTATTCATGGTGGTCATATGTTTATATTGTGTTTACCGCAAATGTCGCATTTATGTCACAAGGTTTTACCAAGACTGTTAGCGAGGGGTACTATGCTAACATAAAGGTAAATATTTTATAAACATGTGAATATCACGAATTATTTTGATTCTTATATTTAAAGATAAGCAAATTATTCTTGAAAATGGTCTTTGACATCATCAATGGCAATTGGTATATATTTATATTATGTTTATCCCAGGTTTGGTCTCGAAAGTTGTTTTTGATGGAAGTCATATTAGAATATAAGTTAATACTTGAAACATTGCTAAAAGTATCAGCAAAACATACATTTTTAATATTATGAAAACCGTTTAAATGTTAGTCTGAGAATATATAAAACATGTCTCTTAGCAAACATCTACACAAACCAAGCAATTTTTATTCTCAAAAATGCACCATTCACACAGATCAGTAGTAAAACTTGTCTACATGGTGTAAAATATTAATATATAAAACTTATATTATCTCTCAAGTTACAAAACATATCAGCACTATATCAACAACATAATATTGTCAAGTTGAATGTAAACAAGTTTCACATCTAACAGACACTTAATTTCAATTATATCAAAACGTGACAATTGCAGCTAATAATTGCATCAGGTGATGCCCTTGTATAAGAGTACTTTCTATGTGTCAGTAAGCCAGGTCTAACCACTTCAACTGCTCTGTGTGTTTCCTCAAACGTTTTCAAATAAGCTGAAAGAGCAGTAGCTTCATCCTTTAAACTCCATTTAATAGCTGGCACAGCTGAAATATCTTTGTTTCTGTACATCATGATGTCACATAAAAGTGGTATGCTTGGTTGATTTCCAGTTTCACTGCTATTTGTCATAACATGGTAGGCTTTACTAGCATTTATTGTTCCTGAAAATACACATAACATATACTTTTATAACTTCATTCTCTTAATTTTGTGAATTGAAAAGAAGGGGTGTTATTGCAAGAGACAAAATCCACTCTTCAGGAAACGGGCTTTTGATGTAAATCATTTTGTGCTATGTTTCCCCAATAATTTTAAGATGAGACAAAGCTTAATTGTATTTAAGTTTCAGGTGGAGGCACAGGGTAATTTCCTCCGTTTGCACCAGCTATATTATAAACTACTTGTACTAATTATAAAGCACAGCATATGAGTATTTTGAGAAACATTGCAGTATTTTTTTCGATTACAAGTAATTTAATTTTCATACCCTGGGTGGGAATCGAACCCACATACCAGAAACAGTAAGTAATTAGTTTACTTTTTGAGAGAAAAAAATATATAAACAAATGCATTTACCAGTCTAAGATCTTCCTATTGATATTCACACCCCTCAACAATTGTACAAAAATGAATGAGACATAAGAAGCACTAACTAAAATACTTCCAGTCAGATAAATCCATGCATATTATGAGTGACCAAACCTGCTGTGCACTTCTAATTAGGGATGTTGAAACTATCATGTGTTATGATGAATTGTTGGTTACCACGATAATTATGTCTTAAAATACTTAGTTAGTCCTTGCTATGCCTGATGGCACATAGGGCAAAGACAAGTTTCCTCCACTCTTCTTTGTTCTCCTTTCTTTCTATTGTGCCCCATGTGTATCCTCTTTCCTTTATTTCATTCTCCATGTTGTTTTTAGTCTTAATCTTTTTCTTTTCCCTTCTGATATCCATCTTCTTAGGGCTACCTTTATCATGTCTTGAAATAAGAAAAACAAAATTCTAAATGATTAAAACAAGCACTGACTGCCTCAAAGCATACATCTTTGGAGCATACAATGTAATCAATAGAGATGTGTAGATCCTTAAACTATATGTCATTGTGCTTTGTTCATATCTTCAATCCATTATATATATTTTTGTTGTTGAAACAAAAGCCCATTTCAACAGTGCTTTTGTCTTTCTTTTTAAATCAAGCAATCTGATTATTAAATACTAAGTCAATTTTTTAAGTAAATGTCATTAAAAAACAAATCCTCGACTATCTTCACAAACAATTTTAACTAGCAATACTCACTGAATAAGGGTAATAACAAAATTACCGAACTCCGAACAATAAGGGTAATAACAAAATTACCGAACTCTGAACAATCTTACAAAGGGAAAGTCAAAACTCATAAGTATATAAACAGACAAAATCAGTCAACAACCGGAAAACTGTGAAAACCGTAATGACACTGACTTGGTAAAGGCATTGCTAAAGAAATGGTGGGTTGAATCAGATTTTAAAGCGCCAAACCGTTTTCCGCCATTACGATATCGTTTCCACGTAGTCATTCTGGTTTCGTTTTCATATACGCATGCGCTAATCAATAACTTCCTGATACCATCAAATTGATCTGGTGTGTGATGGCTATTCCCTGCAGCTATGTAAGTTAATTTCAACATCGTAGAATTATGCTGGATAATTGTATCATGCTGCTGAAAGCAAGCAATCGCTACGAACAACATGCTGATGAGTATGGGCTGCAGCAAACCTTCTTAAAACATGTAGATAGCGTAGCATTTATTATCCATTTATTATAGTCCTAACGGGAAATTGCCTATTTGATTCAATCACACAAAGTATTTGACATTAGAAAGGAATTGTTCCTCTTAAGAGTTTCCAAGCAACACAATTCCATATATGGGTCATCATAAAAACAATGGAGAAATTCATGTCCTCCCCCTTTTTTCTAAAATTCACCTGTGTTGACCTGCTATTTAAACTCCGAAAAATTAAATATGATGGTGTGCTTTGATTTAAGCACAGTTATTATATATTTTCAGCTTTCTAAGAAAAAATATACATAGTTGTATGCTCTATTTTTGGGATAAAACAGGTGTCCCAGTACAGGGGGTACTAACTTCCAATGCATTTTCCAACATTTGATAATCTATATATAACTTGTTTCTGTCCCATTATTTTATAAATATTGTCAAGATTGTAATTTTGATATATCAGCATTCTGTATATAATACAAATCCATGCAATTTATAATTAAGTGTGTGTCCTTTGTTTTGTGTCACTGATGTTACAAAGTTACATTATATGAATGTATAAGAATTATTTATTTTTGTTTGAACATAAATGGATAGTTAATCCCTTTTCTACCACTTACTGTAAAAGTTGGTAGACTACAAAGAAACTTCAAGAACAAAACATATATTTGATATAAAACTAGAGGCTCAGTGGGTTGAGCCTGTGTTGCTCACCTTTCATTCTGTTTTGTGGAAAATTAATACAGAACCTTCCATACATGTAGATGCTTCTACCATTTTTCGGTTCATTTGGCTAAGTAGTTTCAGAGGAGAAGATTTTTACAAATCGTCCAATCAGAAACAAGAATTGCCTGTGGTGGCCATGTTTGGTAATGGATCATAACAAAATGTGCACTCTTTATAGAGGACATTCCATACATGTTTCCTACTCAGTTTCGGTTCATTTTGCAAAGCAATTTCAGAGAAGATTTTTACAAATCGTCCAATCAAAAACAAGAATTGCCTGTGGTGGCCATGTTTGTTAATGGATCATAACAAAATGTGCACTCTTTAGAGAGGACCTTCCATAGAGGCTTCCTACCAAGTGTCAGTTCATTTGGCTGAGGGATTCAAGAGGAGAAGATTAAAATATGAAAAGTTAATAGACGACAAACGATGGACGCCAAGTGATGGCAAAAGCTCTAGCTAAAATGAATATTAAAATGTGAATACCTACATGTAATGTATAGTATAAACATGTTACACTATATCAGCATTAGTTAATTTCTAAAGGAGATAATGGCAAGAGTTATCTTTCTCTTAACAGTTTACTACAAAATTGTTTATGGTATGCAAAAGCAATATAGTTACACAATGTCATGCAAATGTCACTGATGTTACCATGTAATTTCCACCATTATATTAAAATCAGAGTACATTAATAAAACTTGACATAATTGCATTGTATTTGGATATCAGCAAATTATACAGATGTCAGTTACCTATCATATAAAATAACACGAAAAATGACCTTTTAAGTTGAAATGTCTCTGATGTTACCGATTTATGTCCATGATGTTACCTCCAACAGAACAATCTTGCTATGGTAAACTATATTCCCAAAATAAATTAAATACACTATTGACATTCGCTACGTTAACTGACAAGTGAGGCAAGATGGCAATTTCGCCTATCAGAGAAAAGAGTAAAATCAAATTATTATTCTTATATGCATATTTTTTAATCACTTTACAGATATATGGAGCTAAGATTTTTTTAATTATTTGTCTATGTTTATTTTTCTATTTGCAAAGCTTGGTAACATCAGTGACATAAACTAGTTCATGAGCTGATTCCACTTTTATCAATAAGCTTATACAAGTATTTTATATTTACTGAATAAAACATTTGCAACATCAAAAAAGTCATTTGTAATTTGAAATAGTCAAACTTGTCTTAGCGACCTCCTCTCTTGTTAGCCGACCTTATTTATTCCTCTCCTTAGTTTTCCCGTCCATTCGATCTTTATATAACAACCCACTGTCTAACGCGACCAACGATCGCTTTCTTTGGGTAAAAATCCTTCATATAACGACTATTAGAGGATTATTTTCAAACCGGAAGTTAGATAATAAATAAACACACACAGTCCCGACTTTGGAAAAATGTCGGTTTTACCCAGCTGATGCAGCGATTGTTGCCAATATCCCTCTAGCTGATATTTGCATGATCTCATTGCCAAAGTCCATACCTGTTACTAGTTCATAATAATAGATTTTTCATATTAAATGAAGTCACGATTAGCGTTATTGTGTAAGACCGCCATTTTTTTTAATAGGTAAGTTGTTCACGTGATGATTTATTATTGTTGTTTTGGTTTATTTGGGTTTATTTCTTATTTATAACTAAATATTTAAAATTGCTTATTATAGAAAATACCGTTTTAATCTTTCAGTTTTATAAATAAATAATTGTGATCTTGAAAATTGTTGTATGAAGTACTGGTTCCCAGCATATATTTCTGTCAACATTCGTTTAACGTGCGGAAACAGATCAAGGTAAACACATGCTGATTGTGTGATTAAGCTATTTATAGCTTTCGGCGAGTGATCGAAGTTTGAAAACGTTTTGTCAGGAAATCCCTTTCTTCTAATCATAATGATTAATTCAATTATGATAACAATTAAGATAACAATAGCTGTTGAAAGAAAGTAAAAAACTCGATCGTTTAATATTCTTTTTTTTTTAATTTCACCCACAAAGGACGGAAATATTTAACGATAAATGAACATATTTTTTTATTTCATATACCTTTTTCTTGCCAGAATTTAAGCTATATTCATGCATTTGTCCTCCACACGAACGGGTTACAAGTTGATGCAGATTATATACCCGAACTAGGTTTTTCCTCTCGAGATTTTGGGAGCAAATATCATAACCTCTATTCAACGACTCCCTGTCTTATGCGACCTTTATTCAGAACTCCCTTCAATGGTCGCTATAGACAAGTTTGTACATCCATTTTTTGATAATGACCAATATCATATATTAAGGCGAAACTCGGAGAAAACCACCGATCAGCAACAAGACAAATTTTATCACATAATGTTGCATGGAGTACACACACCTGGTCATTTCGTGCTCCAAATAATCACTGACATAGTATATCTAAATGAATAGAATATTCAATGTTTTTCTATGAAAGCTTCAAATTAAATTTTTTAAACTTTTCCCCAAATGCTTATAATGTAGAAAACGAATATTTGAAATCTTAAATTGATTATTTTCCGTGAAAATAAATCAGTGTTACTATGCACGTCTTGTTCCAAATAGGATACTGAATATCTATAAATAACATTTTCTAAGCTACCACTATTGCGAATATTGACGAATATGAATATTTGAAATTTTACAATAATGAATTGCTTTTTTTTACGCACAAAATCAGTGCTATTGTGCACAATATCTAAGATGGGTAAATATCCAATGTTTTCTCTAATTGTCACCAATCTGCTATGTCTTTTTGTAATTAATTAAACAACCTTATTAAGAAAAAACTGCTAATCTGGGTCACGGGTCACTGTAATCGGGCGGCTGTATCGAGAAACAGATACGGTGTTGAAAAAACTGTTGATACTCATAAAATATTGATAAATGCTATAAAATTTTATGTTTGTCTTCATGACATATGATAGACAAAACCATGTGTGAAGTTGTATGACGAAATATCTCCGATTTCTATGTAAATTTACGAGTTGAAGTTGCGGCTGTATCAAGAAACAGATACGGTGTTGAAAAAACTGTTGATACTCATACAATATTGATAAATGCAATACAATTTTATGTTTGTCTTCAAGAAATATGATGGACAAAACCATGTGTGAAGTTTTATGACGAAATATCTCCGATTTCTATGTAAATTTACGAGTTGAAGTGGGGAAACACCCACAGGTAATTTTAGCGATGTATTTTTATCTTGAACAAGAATAATGAGCGTCCTGATTGAATGACCAATTTAAAACGCACTGACACCGCATGGTAAAAAGATGCATGTAAAAGAAATCTATGTTATATTTATTCATTTGTTTGATTCTGCAATATTGTTGATCATTGATTTAAACAAGAAAAAAAAAGGGGGGTGAATTTTATTAGTGAATTTGACGGTTAAATAAATGTTATGTTTCGACACTTTAAAGAGATAAATAAAAAATTCTGGCGACTAAAGTTTATTAATTTTTTATTAATGATACAATTTTATATCCCTTGGGAGGGGGAGGGGGGCTATGATGAAAATTTGAAATAAAAACACAGGACCGGACTTTAAGCAAAGATAATAATCCAGGATTAGATTTTTATTAAAAAAAATCCAGGACGCCTGTGTCCATGAATTTTTTTTTTTTTTTTAAGTTAATAATATGAAATATTGACATCCACACTTGCCTTTAGGACAGCACATTTCTGTGTCCACACTTGTTCAGAAAGAAAAATAAATAAATAACAACCAAAATAATAATTAAAGGATCACTTATCACATATGATATCCAATACTATCAGTGGGCCGTTGTGATCGTATGGTAGTTTCTATCACCACTAAAGTTTTGGGTTCGACCCTCGTTCATTGCGAGGTGTACTCCATACACCACTATGTTATAAAGTTTGTCAGTGACTTTCGACAGGTCGGTGGTTTTCTCCGGTTTCCTTCATCAATAAAACTGATCGCCACGATATAACTGAAATATTGTTGAAAGTGACGTTAAACACCACAAAACCAACCAATACTATCGTTAGTAGTCATGTTTATCAAGAAGTAAATTAAAAAAAATGCTGAATTAATAAAAAGAGAAGAAATTAACTTCTTACCAGTTTGTAAAGTAGGATCCAAATATATATGTCAAAATTTAAACATTGGAATATAGATAAAGACTGACTGGCTACAAGAATATACATGCTAATATTTAAATAAGTTCTAATACAAGAATATACATGTTAATATTTAAATAAGTAACAGGTAAGCTATATACATTAATAAATTATTAAAATTACTATTGTTGATCTCGAGTTTAAGATAAAGTAATTTTAAAGAAAAAGTACGTTGTAGTCATTTTCAATATATCTTTATTTAATTAAAACAAAGTTGCAAGAAAATCTAACAAATGTATTTTCAATCCCGACACAAACAGTAACATTTTAACTAGGAAAGTCACCGTTTATGAGATCCTAGGTCAATGAATCAGTAATGAGATAAAAGTTCAATTTTAATATCGATAAAATCTAAGAACAATACAACACACAAATGTATCACTGAGACATAAATAACCAAATCTGATGTTTGGCTATCATGTTTAGGTTTTTAGTTATCGTGCTCGCTAAGACATTTAAATTATTGGGTTTTCCAATCTTTTGGTTGTGAACTTCCTAACACTGTTAGATACCTACGTTTTTTCACAGTTTTCCGGTTGTTGACTGATTTTATCTGTTTATATACTTGAGTTTTGACTTTCCCTTTGGAGGATAATTTTGTTATTACCCTTATTTAGTAACAGTCATGACTAAAGTTTCATAAAAGTAAATTATGTTGTGTTCCTGAAATAGAAGCGTGCATAGATATGATATATAAATAGACTAAACAAATTGTTATTCAATTTTACGTTCCGAATGAAAATCAAAAAAACATGTTCAAGCGATATGGTCTTATCAAATACTTAAGATATGAACACAGTACATATAATCTACATTCATGTTAACTGTTTATTTATTCATTGTTGTGATAGGTAGTCCTCTATAGATATAATAGGTTTAAATACCATTTGTCGTAAAGTTACATATTTAGAAACTAATTTTAATCTAAAACTTAATTTTAAAACTTTACCCAATATATAATGTCTTTCAGTGGCATACAATATCGAACAATCAATTAATTTTTTTCTTTAGAAATAATCTTTTCTATTTTGATTATGAAGGTTGAAAATATTTTTTAGAGCTTCCTCACACACATACATCACTGCTATCAATATACATTCACAAAATGTAAATGAATCTAATAACGAAAACCAGACAAGGTTGAACCCATAATACTTACTGCTCTAACGACGAATACCCATTTCCCACCATTGTAATATCGACTTTTAGTATATTTCTTAATATTGAATATATATGTACATATAAACAAATAGTATTTAGTAACCTGGGACGATTAGAAAATAAGGTATATCACTTGTCTCCCGGTGGATTTTCCAGAATTTGTCTTTTTTTTTAGAGGGTTGCTGCTAACAAGGATGATACTAAACCAAGGGTTCCTACTGGTTAAGTTGAAGTCATCACTTCGAACGCTTTACGGTCGCCAACATGAGCTGGCTGACCGTCACGGAATATATGTGTTAGTAATGACCACAGATATGTTCCGTTTGTCGTAATCATAATCAGATACTTTCTTCATTCAAGGTTTATCCCTAGATATGTACTACGACGGGTGCCACAGGAACTGCTATCCTTTCCAGAGAAATTGAGTTCATTCCCGGTTTTTAGTGGGGTTCGTGTTGCTCAATTTTAAGTTTTCTGTGTAATGTTTTGTAGATCGTTGTTTGTCCTTTTCCTCTTGGCCATTGTATTGACTGTGTATTTTTCGATTTACGGCTTCTGATTACCATTTTGGTATCTTCAAGCTTTTATTACCAGCTGATTTGTTTATATATAAAATAGTTCTCATCGATATGTTTTAAACACTCGTAACAGGTGATAGGTAATAAAAAATGGAGATATGTTTTGTACACTCGACTCGTTTCTGGAGTAACTTTTTATCAGGTATGCTCAAAGTCAGTTGATTGAAAAGCCAAACAATTTAAAAGTCTTTGAGAGCATGCAAGCAAAAAGGCCTTCACATGATAGTCAAAATAGGCTAAGAGTATACATAGATTAGACGAAAGTAATAATGGAATCGATGTTATGCAAGCGTGTAATTAATGTAAAGATAATATTATACCAGTATTATGTTATTTAATCGCAATCATTTGATTGATTGATTGATTGATTGATTGATTGATTGATTGATTGATTGATATGTGGTGAACGCCAACTTTTGCAGTATTTGAGCTATATCATGTCGTCAATTACAAGACCCTTAGAAGTAAAGCATACTTGTGCATACAACAATCGGATGATATGTACAAATAAAAGAAACATTAAAAGTTTAAAACCATACATTTACCACGTATGTTATCTAATTATATTTTAGTATATAGATTAATTTATTTTAAAAATTTCAAATAAATCAGATAGAGTTTTGACATTGTAGATTATATGTTGAATAAATATGTCTCAGTGAATAATTGGAACCACACGGAATACACTCCGATCGTTCCCCATTAACAATTAGATAGACAGTCTTTTGATATTAGTGTTATATATGTTACAAATAGTTCATGGCACTGCGGGGGGGAGGAGGCGAAATGACAGTTTACTGACCAATCTGTCACCCTAGAAATACTATATGAACGGAAGCGGAAGGACGGTATGATATTTGTCACATTTTGATCAGGATATACTTGACCTTCCACAGCACACGATGTCATACTCAGTTTTCATGATGTTGTGTGTTGTTGCTGTCTTTGTATTAATATTTACTTCATCTGATTGAGTTGCATTTTATCCTTTTATCTAATCTTGTGCATATATGAATTCTGAATTGCCGACATGCTTTTTTATTATATAATTCTGGCAACAACAAAAAATGAAGATATACGGAAATTTACATATTCTTGGACCCAGTGGCCTATAATGGTTTCTAACTTTCACGAAAGACATTCATGTTATTATCAAAACAATGTATCAGGCCAGTAATTTGTTCAGCCACGAAATAACTCTTAAAAAATACCCAAAGTTAACAAAGACATTCAATATCTATTACAGAATGGTTTTGAGTTACATCCAAGGTTTAGCAGAACTGTGGAGATTTGGGAAATAGCTCATCAAAGAATAAGGCTAAGCAGAACTCTGGAGATTGTCGAGATGGCACAGGAAAGGTAACTGTAATAAACTTAGAGCCAGTAAATCTTTGACATTAATGGTCTTGTCAGTACCTGTAGAAGGTAACAACCGGTCCATCATTAGTATGTGTCCATTTGGTTAACACTGGGTTAGCCACCAATAAGATTATTATACTATAATGTCTAAGAGAAACTCTATGACATGTCGTTATTGTTGTATACGACATATATCATTCCGAATCATATATTTAATGTTATTATACCTCAGTATATACTTTCTTAAAGCTTTTTAAAGAAATAAAAATGCTATTGTTTCACATTTTTAACACTGAGACTATTGACTGGTCCATAGTTTCTTACTATTTGACCGATAACGTCACACTGTTTCGCGGAATTTTAATGCCGTGTCCGGATTGGATAAATGTTTTATATTTATTCAGAACACTCGGGGTTCATCGTCTATTAGCGGAAACTCTTGAAATTAAAAAAAAAATTCAAAATGTTCACAAGATTTCAAAATTTTCATAAGATTTCAAAATTTTCAAAAAAAATTCAAAAATTTCAGTTTTCATTAAATTTCATAAAAATTCAAAATTTTCATAAGACTTGTAGTCACCATGTACATTTATGTTGAAGTCTACTTTCTCAAAAAAAATCATCATGAAGGACTGGGGAAATAGCATAAAAATGTCCATGAGACAATATTCAGATTTATAATGCAAAATACTGACTAAAGATGCGTGATTTTATTGGTCTTTATCATTTTGAGGTGATCATTCAACTATGAGTCTAATGTTTTTCGGTATAATAACATACTTATAGACTGTCCCCTCGACTCTGACTATTCACCTCGGCTTCGCCTCGGTCAATAGTCTGTGTCTCGGGGACAATAAACTTGCTATTCCCTCATACCCAGTCAATAAGTATATAATATCTACCCTTCTGAATTTTCTAATTAACGATATGTACTCTTCTGAATCATCTAGTTAACGATGTGTACCCTTCTGAATCATCTAGTTAACGATATATACCATTCCGAATTATCTAGTTAACAATATGTACCCTTCTGAATCATCTAGTTAACGATGTATACCCTTCTGAATCATCTAGTTAACGATATATACCCTTCTGAATCATCTAGTTAACGATGTAAACCCTTCCGGGTCATCTAGTTAACGATATATACCCTTCTGAATCATCTACTGAACGGTATATATGCTTCTGAATCATCTAGTGAGCGAAATGTACCCCTCCGTATCATCTAGTTAGCGATATGTACCCTTCTGAATCATCTTGTTAATGGTATGTACCCTTCCGTATCATCTAGTTTACGATATGTACCCTTCCATATAATCTAGTTAACGATATATATCCTGCTGAATCATCTAGTTAACGATGTATACCCTTCCGAGTCATCTAGTTAACGATATATACTCTTTCGAATCATCTAGATAGCTATATGCACCCTTCTGAATCATCTAGTTAAACGATATATACCCTTTTCAATCATCTAGTTAACGATATGTACCCATCTGAATCATCTAGTTAACAGTATATACCCTTCTGAATCATCTAGTGAACGAAATGTACCCCTTCGTATCATCTAGTTTACGATATGTACCTTCCATATTATCTAGTTAACGATATGTATTCTTCTGAATCATCCAGTTAACGATGTATACCCTTCCGAATCATCTAGTTAACGATATATACTCTTCCGAATCATCTAGATAGCGATATGTACCATTCTGAATCATCTAGTTAACGATATATACCCTTTTGAATTATCTAGTTAACGATATGTACCGTTCTGAATCATCTAGTTAACAGTATACACCCTACTGAATCATCTAGTGAACGATATTTACCCCTCCGTATCATCTAGTTAACGATATGCACCCTTCTGAATCATCTCCTTAACGATATGTAACCTTCTTAATCATCTAGTTCACGATATATACTCTTCCGAATCATCTAGTTACCGATATGTACCCTTCTGAATCATTTAGTTAACTGTATATACCCTTCTAAATCTTCTAGTTAACGATATCTACCCTTCGAATTATCTAGTTAACGATATGTACCCTTCTGAATCATCTAGTTAACGATATATACCCTTCCGACTCATCTAGTTAACGACATTGACCATTCCGAGTCATCTAGTTAACGATATATACCCTTCCGAGTCATCTAGTTAACGATATATACCATTCCGAGTCATCTAGTTAACGATATATACCATTCCGAGTCATCTAGTTAACGATATATACCATTCCGAGTCATCTAGTTAACGATATATACCATTCCGAGTCATCTAGTTAACGATATATACCATTCCGAGTCATCTAGTTAACGATATATACCATTCCGAGTCATCTAGTTAACGATATATACCATTCCGAGTCATCTAGTTAACGATATATACCCTTCCGAGTCATCTAGTTAACGATATATACCATTCCGAGTCATATAGTTAACGATATATACCATTCCGAGTCATCTAGTTAACGATATATACCATTCCGAGTCATCTAGTTAACGATATATACCCTTCCGAGTCATCTAGTTAACGATATATACCCTTACGAGTCGTCTAGTGAACGGTATGTACCCGTCTGAATCATTTAGTTTACGGTATATACCCTTCTGAATCATCTAGTTAACGATATGCATCCTTCTGAATCATCTGGTTAAAAATATGTACCCCTTCCGAATCATCTGGTTAACAATATGTACACCTCCGAATCATCTAGCTATCGATATATACCTTTCCGAATCATCTAGGTAAGATGTATACTCTATCGAATCATCTAGTTCACCATAACACCCTTCCGAATCATCTAGTTAACGATATATACTCTTCCGAAGCATCTAGTTAACGTTATATTCTCTTCCGAGTCATCTAGTTTACGGTACTTCTTGTCGGCCTAGTGTTTTCGTTCATATATATGCTATTTCATCATCTTATATATAATTACATGCATATGCGCTGTATTTCCTCACGCATCTTGCCAATGAATATTCGTTGGCGATATTATTTGAAACAATGAAAACCATCCGTATTATGATATGGAAATGTAATCAGTAGTCATAGCATCAAATGTTTAATAATGTGGAGTGAGTGGTTGCTATTTGACGCTATATCAAGGAGGCTAGAATATGTTACCTTACGATGAGATCATGATTATTTCTGCTTTGTACTCGACCAATACGTTTAGTTGGATAGTGTTAGCTTACTGAAGCAACATTTCCCGGATAGACATGTAAACACATTATCCCGATTACCCCTTAGTGTTGCGTGCTTAGCGGAGAAGCACCTAATACCAATTTTATTTTCTTTGATTTGACCCGACCAGAAAGACAATTGGTTTTCTATGGGTTTCTCTTATGTTCTCGAGCAACAAAACTACTTGGCATAATATGACTAAACATCGTTATAAGTGGTGTTTAGCACATATTACGCTAACCTAACAGTATTATATTCAAATAATACATGGTACCTTAATTTCGTACATTTTCTATTGTGTTGAAATGTTAGAATATAATACATGCACAACTATTTTATTTGTTCATATATCTATGCTATGCATATTATAAAGGACTAACATTGTTTTCTCTACAGGAGAATACCAAGAAGAATAAGAACAAGAGAAAGTAAGCATAATAAAACAAAATACTAAAATAATGAACAACACGAAATATCAAGAGTGGATCCAGCCGTTCATATAAGAGTGGATCCAGTAGTCCTAATTATAAGGTCAGTTAGAGAAACTTAATATATTCACACCTTTGCCATATGGTTCTGCACCTGATCCATCAACCTGAAGCTAATATATGTGTATGCTAAGGATTATTATTTGTTTAGGAAGTTTATGTCGAGTTTGATTTGTCGTTTATTTAAGCGTATTGTGATGTCCTCTAAGAAGTCGTGTATGATTATTGTGAAACTTAGGGGGCATGCATTCGCCAGATGTTAATTTATTTTTAAAACTCTTGTACCTCTGGTGATTTGTAGTAGTTCGTGTTACCCAATTTAAATTTCACTGTCATATTATTTGGTATTATTTTTACTCTTCTTTCTTCTCGATAATTTTGTTATGATTTAATGTTTAAGCGGATTGCGACTAGTCTGGCAAAGGCTAGCTTACAATGACACACACTTTGAATATCAATGTTATTTTCAATAATAGGCGTAGTACTATTAACTACACACATCTTATTACTTATCTTAGTAGATGATTCACGCAGAACAGTTGATTGAACACGTTTTTAAGCATATAGCGTTTAGTTGTCGGTAGAAAGGTCAACAGTCGACATGGCTTTAATTATCCATCTCCAGGGAAACCATATGACATTCATTGTAATATGACCTTGTGTTTCCCCATGGGCCGTTTGCTAGGTGTACAGGACGAATTAAATGCAGAACTTGCCCTTCCCTTATGACTGGACGTACATCATTATGTCGTGCATTGAAAATGTCACGAAACTTACACGGAAATTACTACCCACTTACAGCAGCTGTTAATGAGCTCGAGATTTCTAGAAATAGTCGTTGATGTCCCATTGGAATGCAATTTTGTCCGACCCCATCCATTCTATACCTGTTGTTATGTCCAAGTCTAAATTTCCACCTATATGCTCACCCCCGCGTCATCCATTTTAGCAAAATTGATTGTCCTGGTCATTGAATATAGCTGTATTACATGTACCGCTAAATTGACGTTAAACAACACTCAACCAATGGTCGTTTCATAGCTTAAGGTATCAATCACATTTCATTTGTATCGTTATTTGGAACTTGTTATCACGAGTTCCCAAGCAATTGCAAAAAGCACATTTTACAAGTTAGCAAAATACAGGCATCGTGTTAATAAAATCGTAGATATCAAATTTAGTGCGCAGGGCGCGTGTCTGGAATAACCTTCATCAGGTACGCTCAACGTAATTAATTTTAGATCTATAAAACAAGATTAACCCCACATCTTTTTATTAAAGCGTCAGAAGAGATGGCAGTCATATCTATGTGTGTTAAGGGTATGGATGTTGCCCATGTTTCTATGATTTGGTGCTTTGTTGATGGTTTGGTATTTTTGTTTTTCATTTAATTGTAATTAGCAATAAAGGACATGAATGCAATTAACATGAGAAACTATCTACTTTTACATAAATTAAAGGAAAGGAGCAACGTTTTGTTATTGCTGTTCTGTAGTATCGAGATCACAATTAAGCATGAATATACTGTATTAATTTGCAGTCATACATGTATGCGGGTATGTGTGTGTGCAGAGGTTATATAAAAGTTTTTTTATGTTTTAGATATTGTAAGACTAGGAAGCATAAGACATTGGATCAACCAATGAAAAAGGTAATGCATTCAAAACAGAAAATCCCCTAAATTGAACAAAGTTGCCCCCCCCCCCCCAAAAAAAAACAACTTCAAACACAATACACGAAGGAAATCTACTTTATTATAATCATGCCGTAGTGATAGACTGAATTCGCTTCGTGCTTCTTAAAACTAGTTTAACCCCGCCACGTTTTATTGAAGTGCCTGTACCAAGCCATGAAGGTGATTGGTCGTGTATTTGTGTATTAGGAGTATCGATATTACCTCTTTCTATATATTTTTATATTGTATTTTGGAATTGTTCCAACAGTGTGGTATGTTTTGTATTTTTTATTTTATTACTAGTGCATACAATTATAATTTAATAGCTTTCTCATCCAAAATGAAAGTCTTTCTTTTATCATCGACGGCGTCGTCTTATGCAGAGTTATATTCGCATACCGAATATATGTTGCTTTTATGAATGATTAATTGACTGGGTGGTCATTGGAAATATTAATTGGGTGATATAGTATCTTTATTTCATGTTTGCATTGCTAATTTTACCGTGTAAAGTTTTGTCAGTAGTGTCAATTAATTGTGGGACTTTGTAAAACAGTGACTCAGATGACAAAACCCGCATTACTCTTCTGACAATTGTGGAATTAATTAACACTTGAATATTTCCACCCGGGACTGTACTACTATGCAACTAAAAATATACTTTGAAAGTTTCGATTATATAAAACTGATACAAGTCTATCTATATCAGACTAAATCCGTAAACAAACCTATTTATATCAGATTAAATCCCAAAAACAAGCCAATTTATATCAAACTTAATTCCCCAAAACAAGCCTATATATATTTATCAGACTAAATCCTTAAACAAACCTATTTATATCAGACTAATTCCCCAAAACAAACCTATTTATATCAGACTAAATCCCCAAAACAGGCCTATTTATATCAGAATAAATCCCAGTGTATTTCCTGCGAAAAAAAAACCATACAATTCGCTTACCAAACATATATGTATGCCACGGTTAGGTATAACCTAGTATTATAACAACATACTGTAGATATTAATTTAGTAGAACACCACAATCACAAAGCACTACGTTTGTAACATAGTATTATGTTGACTTGTTAGGACGAGTACGAGTTTCTGATTTTAAATTAATTGTGACTTTATGTTATTTTGCAGATCAATAACAGAAGAAGACTAAAACAACTATTCCATCTGTTTTAAAGTGTATATGATTTTTATACCCATGTGTTCATTAAGAGCTGCTCATCACAATAATATGTTATTTCCAGATCAATAACAGAAGAAGACAATATCCTCACTATGTGGTTGTTGGTCATTTCTTTTTCAGAAATATTTCATATAAAGATGTACAGTGTAATATGTATTTATAAAACCATGCCATGCGTGTTCAAGTATGTATGATGTTTATACACACAGTGTGTTCATTAAGAACTACTCATCAAAATATTGTGTTCAAGTTTATGCCGTCCATTCTTATCAAATTTTGATATTAATTTATGTGTTCTGCCAATGTATTTGATGAATTTAATTAGTATGTTAAACATTGCCTATTATTTACCAATGAACCAAAAAACATTATAATTCGCAATTTCTGATGAAGATGCAAACAAACAGGGCTTGTTTTAATTATTGATAGTATACATTTTAGATTTTTAATGGAAATGATAATACATGTATTAAAAAAAATCGAATCAATTGATATTCCTATGAACTTGACAGTTGACCGTTTACTTTATAGATCACCTGACCTCACAGACGATCAAAATAACAGTTTATTTTTAAATGTACAAAAGTTTATAATAAACAGTAAACGTTTCTTCTAACGTCAGCAGCACCTAGTTCCCTTATTTCTTTCTTCCTTTTTCTTCTTTTTTATTTTTTTATTTTTTTTATTATATCTATATTACACCTGTGAACAATTTACCTCTGGGTGCCAGGAAACCTCAAAGGTTTACAAATATTTACAATGAACAATATAATTAAACAAATAAATACTGGTACAGTTGTAGTAAGAATACAATACCATAAGCAAATAAATCATATTTTATCTCTCATATTCAATTTATAAACATATATTTTTACACAGTAAACAATGAAAGGAATTATTAATACAATTAAATTCATAATGTATCCAATAATAGCTGTAATTTCCTAATATTATATAAGTTTCGTACTTCTGGGTTCTTAATCATCATTTGGATATTACTTCTGAGTTCATTTTTGAGATTTGTGATAACTATTGCTTCCCTGTAAGTACTTTTATTATATTTTATATAATTTCTTGTTTTCCAAATTACCCATTTTAATATACAAATTACTAAATTCATTAAAAGTAGATTTTCAGTTATTTCTCCCTCATACACCCCAATGATTAAGTTTTCCTCAACAAGTACTATATTTTTTTCAAAAATGCTATTAAAAATGTGTTTTAATTCAACTAAAACATGTTTAATTTTATGACACCTGTAAAACAAATGCATAAGGTACTCTATTTCATTTTTACAAAGATGACATTGACCATTTGATTTTCCCATTTTTTGTAATCTATATTCTGAATAGACAATGTTATGCAAACATTTCCATTGGAACTGGATAATGCTTTGTTTACATTTAATCTTGTTCAATATATACCAAATTGATATCCAGTTAAATTTCTTTTCATAAATTGTATCCCATTTGAATTGACATTTTGGCGTAATTGGTTTACGTATTTCTTTCTGGATATTCTTCAGTTTCAGCTCTTTTGGAACAATGATTTTATTATTATGATTTATAATATTCAAATTACTATCTATTTTTAAACCTAACGATTTTTTTATCTTTTTGTTATCATCGGATTTTAATTTCTTAACAAAATTTTCTGGTATTGATTTTTTTATTTTTGCCCATTCTGATATCCAGTTCCTTTTATCATCCAATCTATTAAATATAGTCTGATTATCAACAAAGGTATTATTGTTTTTGTCCCATATATCGCTTATTTTAAATATATTATTTCTCAAAAACGTTTGAAAAAAAGTGGATTTCTATTAAATTTGATCTCAGAGTTACCAAATATGTTTTTATCTAAAATGTCATTTTTAGACTCCGTAGAACATGACCCCAAAAAATTGTTCCATGCTTGTATAGCGTCTTGATATAATTTTGGAATGGATGCAATATCTAAACTTTTAATATCGGAGCATTTATAAAGAAAAAAATCAACTCCAAATTTTTTATCGTATTTCTGTAACCAGTGTTTACCTATCGCATTCCATGAGTCCATCTGACAGTTGATTATTTTGTATATAAATTTTATCTGTTTACTTTTGACAAAATTGTCTATGTTAATCATTCCCATCCCTCCTTCATTAATATTTAAGCAACATACGTTTCTTTCTATTTGGTTTGGTTTATTGTCCCAAAGAAATTTCCAAATCAAATCATTCACCTCTGTTTTATATTTCTCTGGTATCCCCCTCATTTCAGTTTCAAATCCCATTTGAGCTAACAGAAAATTTTTAACGATGTACAGCATAATATGTATTTATAAAACCATGCCATGCGTGTTCAAGCGTGTATGATTTTTTTACTCACAGTGTGTTCATTAAGAACTACTCATCAAAATATTGTGTTCAAGTTTATGCCGTCCATTTTTATCAAATTTTGATATTAATTTATGTGTTCTGCAAATGTATTTGATGAATTTAATTAGTATGTTAAACATTGCCTATTATTTACCAATGAATCAAAAAACATTATAATTCGCAATTTCTGATGAAGATGCAAACAAACAGGGCTTGTTTTAATTATTGATAGTATACATTTTAGATTTTTAATGGAAATGATAATACATGTATTAAAAAAAATCGAATCAATTGATATTCCTATGAATTTGACAGTTGACCGTTTACTTTTTGGATCACCTGACCTCAGAGACGATCAAAATAACAGTTTATTTTTAAATGTACAAAAGTTTATAATAAACAGTAAACGTTTCATCTAACATCAGCAGTACCTAGTTCCCTTATTTCATTCTTCTTTTTTCTTCTTTTTTAATTACTTTGAATCAAACATTTTTTACATCAAACACCAGATCACTTTCTTTGTTTTATCTTCTTATACCTTCTGTAATTTATATAAAATTTATTAGTTAGTTCTATTTGCCTCTCCCCTTAGAGATTCACAGTATATTATATATGAAATTTATTTCTACGGATAGGGATTAATATAAATTCTTGTAACTTGTTTCCCAATCCTAATAATTACTTCTTATTATGTAATGTATATATCTGAATATTGTAATGTTATATTGAATTAATTAATAAAATATGTTTAAATTAAAACAAATACATGTATGTGGCATATTTAAAGTTCAGCTAAAATTAGTTCCAACAAGCAAACATGATTTACACTATGGGCAATATAGCCAATTATGACAAATGTATAGCCAATGTTTTTCAGTATTGCAGAATGAATTAAATAAAATGCATTTTAAAACATTATCTCAAGGCCTTTAATTACTTAGCTTTATAGTTTTATGTAATTGTTACATCAATAAAAGAACTATTTTTGAACTTTCTTTGAGTTGCTCATAATACTATCATTTAGCAATTTTCTGATGAATATGATTATAGTTACTCCACAACTAACATATATTCATAACCCGATATAATGCCATCTTTATACGAACGCGTTCTTATCAGCATAGGTCAGACATTCCTTGAAGAGTCCAAGAAAAAAAAGTATCCAGCAATACAAACAACTGCATTTACATGTGCTAAATCATATCCAGAAAGATTTAACAGTATTGGTCGACAATTAGATAAGACTTAACAGTATTGGTAGACCATTATATAAGACTTAACAGTATTGGTAGACCATTAGATAAGATTTAACAGTATTGGTAGACCATCATATAAGACTTAACAGTATTGGTAGACCATTAGATAAGATTTAACAGTATTGGTAGACCATTAGATAAGATTTAGCAATAGGTAGACAATTAGATTAGCATCAAACAACGCAAATATTAGAATACCCCATATGGTATTGATGTAGATCATAAAATACCCCATATGTTATTGATGTAGATCATAAAATACCCCATATGTTATTGATGTAGATCATAGAATACCCCATATGGCATATGCTATTGATGTAGATCATAGACTACCCCATATGTTATTGATGAAGATCATAGAATACTCCATATGTTATTGATGAAGATCATAGAATACTCCATATGTTATTGATGTATATCATAGAATACCCCATATGTTATTGATGTAGATCATAGAATACCCCATATGGCATATGTTATTGATGTAGATCATAGAATACCCCATATGTTATTGATGTAGATCATCCAGAAATGACGGTTGGTGTGTCCTGCAATATGCATGTGCGAATCACAAAATATATCGGAAATTTAATCACGGGTAGGACAAGATATAGGAGGTTTTCTGCATTTTTTTATTCATTGTTGAAGTTGGTAGCGAGTTGCTGCTAGCAAGGAAGCTACTGAATCAAGGGTTCCTCGTGATTAAATTCAAGTGACCACCATGACTTGGTTAATCGTTACGGAATTTCTGGTAACCGTAAAATGTTCGAAGCAATGACTTCTACTATACCATTAGGAGCCATTGATTCAGAAGCTTCCATGCTAGTAGCAAACCTCTATAACGGGAAATATCATTGGAAATACAAGCTATGTGTCTACTTAGAGATATATACTGTATGCTACTGCTGGAATGAAACACAAAATTAGTTTACTTTATTTTAATCATATTAATGCTACAAAGTCTACTTTTGTTTTTAAATTGCCATTTTTTTTTGTAAACATGACACGTAATATATAACCTAACATTACAAATTATTAAATAAAGGAAAGATTTCAATTATTTTTAAATCCGTATTATTTGACCATATATAAGGTACTGACGAGGAATAATCAGGATCATATATAAGATATTGCATGAAGAGAACGAATGAGAATTTTGAAGAGAAAGTTTATTTGATTGAAGCTCTAAGCGAACGTGTCAATCGTATGCTCTACAGGTATAGATGCAGCACATTACGATGACTTGTGAGCACAAATGGTTTGACATTGAAGACGGCAGACATTTGAATGAGGAAATCATTCATTTTGTTAAAACAGATAGAAGTTTTCCAGAACGAAAAACAAAACAATATTCTATCAGCTGATACTATAATCCTGGATAAAACAAATATCAATGTTCATTGTGAATATTTTGTGTCGAAATATTAGAAACACAAATAAACTTTTTGGAAACATTCATGTTATTTTGGTCGGGGATTTTTACCAACTCCCATCTGTTTACAATGAACTCTATGCCGATGCAGGTAGCTATTGTTTTAGACTACCCTAGTTTAATTTTTCCCGACATAAATAAACTTAAATATAATACACAGACAAGCTGGTCAAAACCTTATTACTTGTATCAATGAACTGTAAATTGGACATCTTTCTGATGTATTGCGTTTATGAAATCTCTATAGTCCTCTACACAACGAGGACATTTTTGTACACTTATTTGCCAGAAATTTAAACGTTGGTTTGTTTAATTTTTGTACATTTATTTGACAGAAATTTAGACGTTGGTTTGTTTAATTATAATCAATTGCAGAATCTTCCAGGAGAATTAAGTGTTTTCATCAGCCAATCAGGGATCTCCCCATTATTTGAACAAATGTTTAGCACCAACACAATAGGATTAAAACGTGGTTGGCCTGTTATGTTAATAAACAAATTAAAATGAGAGAAAAATGAATGCACTAGGTGAAACTGTAGCAAAACTGGATACTGATGATGTATAAGTCAAATTCATAGTTGAACAAAAAGTAGTATCGATTACAACATCAAAAGTTATTTTTACTATTTATGATCCAGTTGATAAGATTATATTAGCCAAAGGAGTTCAACATTTGATGCTTCTAAATTTTCTAGTAACAACACAAACAAAGAAGTTTCATTAATTTTGATTGGTGACCCTTTTCAGAAGTTTTCACTTAATAAATCAGCACCTTTTTAATTTTCCCCACTTTATATGAACTCTCGGACTTTTTTATTTGTGGTAGTGACATTCAAAAGTTTCAACACAAAAGACCCGAACTGTGGTCCTTGCGTCATAGGTGCACCATACGGGTAGCCCATATCCTGTCCACTTGTACCCGCCATCATTTACAGACAAATGATTCACGAGAAATCCATGGACATTTTCAAATTTATGTCTTTCGTCCGATGGCATTTCGCACCTCGTTGAAAGAAAACGGATTGCTTTTTGACAGCTTAAAATGTCACTGCTTGAAACAAGAGATCGAAAAGTAGACGAGAATTCCTTTCGATGTTGAAGCGGTAACGAAATTGGAAAGAGAAAATATTTAAACAAAATTAATGATCATATTATGATTATGACATTTTCATGAAAACATTCAGATAGCCACACTATATACGAGTCCCTTAGTAGTACAGGAATATAATAGAATATAACCACACATTTGTCAATTGGGGTAGTCATCTGAAGGCACTCTACCACCACGCGAAGAAAATGTGCGTATGAAGACAGTGAAAACAGAATTATACAGTTCAACACTTTACGCACTAGCAGTACAAACAAATGCAAATCTTATAGAACAAAACGTCAGATCATCCCTATTCCAAATCTCCATTTGCGTTCCAGTTCCCAAAAAGTGACAGTGACTTCGTGTAAAGGCATGACCTGGTAAGTCACAATTGTTTACAAATGTATTTATAAAACACATGAAACGTCATTTAAGAAAAACAGTAAATCTGCTTGTTTTCATTCTTTATTCGTTTAAGTTAAAGTTAATAACTTGTTATGTGTCACAAGGCTATATTGTAGCAATGTTGGTTATTTTTTCAAAATGAATGCTCAAGTTAACAGAAGCAGCACGCATTCGAGTGCCGATAGCAGAAAAAAGGTACATACGCTATGAAAGACATTCAACAGCACAATGGAGAAGCACAAATTGCCAATTTTTATTAGGAGGTTATTCTGGACACCACACATCAATCAAGGGTGAGAGGTAATTGATTATTACAAACATTACCCATGGCATATGAAAAATAATAGACACGACTACATTGATGAAATTATTTGCAGATATGTTCACAAAATATGAAGGTAGGATTTTACAAAATGATTTGTAAGTAAATGTTTTTGGTATGTTAAGCTACACTTATTCCCCTTTCATCGCGTATGCCAAACAAATAACAATTAAAGACAATACAAAGCTATTGGACAAGTTCCGACATCCAATTGAAAAATCGTGGATATAAGCAAAATCTATACCCTGCCACACATATACAAGACCGCTCACTTTCCTGCCTCGTAACAGGCACTTGGCGAAAGAAAGCAGTCGATTATTTGTCTTTCGGGACTTTCCGTGTGTGTGTGCGTGTGTGCGTGTGTGCGTGTGTGTGTGCTGGAAGCAGAAAAAGAAACACTAACTTAAATATTTAATTCAACAGTCCATGACGGGAAATAATCGGGATCATATAGGTCGATACCTCTGATGGTGGACTATTAAGTCTCCGAATGTATAATCCACCCATAGTCAGAAATAGATGGAAGCTTGTTCGGCCGAATACAATAGGGGTAATCCTACCAGAAGCCGAATATGGATATTTTCAATGGTACAACGAAGTTCTAATAAGTAATGTATTCGGTCGACAAACTAAACGAACTGCGCAAACCTTAATATCTTTGATTGAAAGGCATGTCGCTCCTGGAAGCCGTATATATTTTCAAACAATTGGGCTACCTATCTACACCTCAATGAATTAGGTTATGAGTATTTTTTAGCAACACATACATCAAACGGGTCAAACAGAATTGAAGGAGCATAACAAATATCTAAAGATCACTTTAGAAGAATTAATGGGACATATACGACAAATTGTTAGCTACATTTGTCTCAAATTATTTGGAGGAACCATGTGCATAATGAAAATATTTATGATAAATTCTTCCAATCAGTCAAGTCAATATTTCATCTTTACTGTGATCCTAAGTATTCATATCTGATACCGTCATCCCGTAGTTTGATACCTTCAAGTCACTCCGGAGGAGAAAGTGTCGGATGTACCAGGGAGCTCTTTGGACCCGTCTGCTCAAGTAACTAGTCATATAATGGGTAGTAAATCACAGTAGTCATCTCAAGGAACTCTACCACCAAGAAGAAAATGTGCGTATGTAGACAGTGAAAACATTTATTTTTTTCGGAGGGTTTCAAACCTTCAAAAACTAGCAGTGGAAAGAAATGCAAATCTTATAGAACAAAACGTCAGATCATCCCTATTCCAAACCTGCATTTGTTTTTGAGATCTCAAGCAGTGAAAGTGACTTCGTGTAAAGACATGACCTGGTAAGTAAAAATTGTTTACACCTATAAACACATGAAAATGCATTTAAGAAAAGCAGTAAATCTGCTTGTTTTCATTCTTTAGTGTTGATTGGGACTTCGTCTAAGTTAAAGTTAACAATTTTTTACGTGTCACAAGGCTATTTTATATTGTAGCAATATTTGATACATTTCCAAAATGAATGCACAAGTTAACACACGCAACATACATTCGAGTACCGAGAGCAGAAAAACGGGTACAAAAAAGGTAAACACGCTTTGCAAAGACATTCAAGAGGCAAACAAGTGGCATTTTTTTATTAGAAGGTTATTCTGGACACCAAACATCAATTATTGAGAGAGATGTTTGATTGTTGCTTTTGCTAATAATGGACTTAATCCCGATATGTTTGAGGAATGGGCTAAATTACAGGATTAAGGTAAAGATGCCCACATGTCCCGTTTATATGACATGTGGTAATAATAGACACGAGTACATTAATGGAACCATTTGTAGATATGTTCATAACATATTTAGGAAGAATTTTACAAAATGATTTGTAAGTAAATATTTTTGGTATGTTAAGTTTCACTTATTCCCCTTTGATCGCGCATGTCTAACAAATATCGCCATGATATTGCTGAAAGTGGCGTCAAACACCAAAAAATCAACCTAACAAATAACAAGATTTACACCCTGACACACATATACATGACCGCTCACTTTCCTGTCTTGGCACAGGCACTTAGTGATATAAAGTGGTCATTCAAGTGATCACAACACGTGGGTAGAATGTAAACTCTATTTATATATAAAATGTGATGACTTGTCTTTCCATGGATGTACCCTAATAGATGTGTGTGCGTACTGGAAGCAGAAACGGAAACACTAACTTTAATATGATATTGAAGAGTGCATGACGGGGAAGAATCAGAATCATATAGGTCGATACCTCTGCTGGTGGACTGTTAGTTCCTTGTATGTTGTTGGATTTTGTTTTATGTACAATATACATGATGTACATTTACCCATATCCATTCTTTTTTTCAGGTAAATAACATAATTAGAACTTTTCATGAGTATCGCAACAAAGTTTGATCTTTAATTCTTTCTGTAGCTGAAAGAAATATTATGAAAATTCTGGATGTAAGAAAAAAGGGGAGGGGTAATTACTCACAAAAATGTTTTTGTACCTAGACACGTATTATTCTTTGGTCTAATGTACTCTTTTTGAGGGGGTGGTGGACAAAATTTGTGTTGTATTTTTTTATTGGTTTATTGAAACATGAAGTACTTAAAATGCACACCTTCATGTTTTACTTATTTTAACTGTTAAATCAAAACTGGGCATCAGAAATTGCATTAAGAGGGGTTTTTTGTCTTGTTTTTTTATTATTTGGGGGGGGGGGGGGGTCATTCATTATTTGTGATGAGCCTAGGCTCAAAAATGTTGATGACCCCTCCCCATGTACATTAAAGAATACTTTTTTCTTTCCTATGTGTTTTGCAAAGGCCATTACAGTTGGAATTTAACACGTATCTCCCTAAACAGAAAAGAAATACAAAGATTAGTTCTAATCCCTTTAATGCAAAAATTTCTTTTGAGGCATATTTACATATACCTGTTTCTAAGGCAGAAGAGGGGAATTATGAAAGTTACAATTTACAAGGGGTTTACTTATGTACACTGTCTTTTTGTTGTTGCTGGGATAGGAGTTGACGAGCGTTAACTCATTTTTATTTTTTGACAAGCCTAAAAAGGAATTTTTTTTGCTTTATGATAACTTTCTCTATGATCATTTCAGTGATCAAATTGTCATCCGTCAAAATTTATGTTTGAAGTGCATTTTTCCATTTCAGACAATATTCTTACCATGTCACTAGGTTCATCATTTTTTTTCTGGTGCCTATATAACACATTGGCTGAAAATGTTTACTTTCCACTTTTATTCTTATTTAAAACTCCCGCTTAATAGGCCTCTCGATACGAAATGGATTGGCCGTGCATAGCGAAGAACAAGCTAAAAAAGTTCCGAAAATCTTTCCGACCAATGAAATAGCACGAGTGGAGGAAAGTTGGATGTGTCGTCGAGAATAAACTTGAATTTCGTCAATAAATATTTGTTGTTCGTACGTATAAACTAGATAGGAATGAAGGGACATCATTTTTGAGACGAGGCCAAGCGAAGGTCCTTTCTAAAACTGGCGCGTTATTGTAAAATATCGAGTCGAAGCGAGGATTCCCTCTTCATATTTTGACGATTGTTTCTTACCTTTATGTATATATAAGTAAAACGGCAGCTGGACCTAGAAACAAAAGTTAGTAGAACGAGAGAGTTGTAACACAAAATGTTGTAAAATATGGATCAATGGTTCAAAGATATACTTCCAGACAAAGATCCATACCATAATCGCGGGAGGGACCAAATGAGGAAAAAGGGGGTTCGGAATTCGAGTGCCTGTGTCAAAATCATGGAATAACAGACCTATGACGTCAAAATCATGGAATAACATCAAGATCTTCATGTTAGACCATGGTTTGTAAAAGTTTACTATTTTTAAGTTGATTATTGCATATAAACATCAAAGGAAAAATGCGTATTTATGTTACAATGCACTTTACCTGACCAGGAGAAAATTCCATTCATAAAAATAACGCGCAGTAACGAAATGATGCAGACGGAAAAGTACAGAAGGTCAGTGGGCGGTGCTTAATTTTGTGTAATAAAATAAGACTTGTACGGTACTTAAACAACACATTCTTTTCATTCGCCATGGATACATTTGAAGCATACCTGCACATGTATTATATTTTTGACATTCAAGTACACTGTAATCGCCCTCAAAATAAGCCAAATTACAATGAAAATTGTACTGTAACAAAGATTGAACATATGCATGTCAATTAAGATGGAAAATAATAATTATTGATATAATATATTTTACATATACTTCTATTAAAAATATTTATTTTAAATTCTAATTATTAAGAATAAAGTAAAAATAAGAATCGTATGGTACTCGAACAACAAATGGTGTTTCATTCGCTATGCATTCCTAGCCTACTTAGGCCTATACATGTAATATATTTTTGACATTCAAGTACATGGTAAGCGTACGCAAAATATGAATCTGAACAGTCATGATATAACAATAATTCTAACTTAATCTCCTTCTTTAGCTTTGTTAACAACCGAGCGAGTTATCCATTCAATATAATCTCATTTTCACATGCGCCGGTGAGTGTGACTGACTTTTCCATTGGCAGCATAAATTGTGTGCGACATTTTCCGCAAACGTAGATATAAATTACCGTCTTCCAATCAAAGAATACTACTGTATTTGTACTCTTGGACATATCAGAATCGAAATAAATCATGGAAGCCAGAATGTATTTTGAGTTTTAACATGGATTTGCGGATATTAGTAAAATACTAATATCCGCCAATCCATGTGAAAACTCCCAACACATTCTGGCTTCCATGATTTATTTCTTAAATAAGAAAAGGACTACAATACAGTTGGAATAAAAAAGTATTTTTGATGTTGCATGTTAGTTTCGGAGTTAGTGGGGTTTTTTTTATCCAAAGACTTTCTCTATCCTGTCTAGTCCACTGATGGTTGATTTCAATTATTTTGATTTTTTGTTTTTGCAAAGCTCTTTCATTTTTGTGGCTAGATGAAAGGAGATGTCGACTGAGAGGTAAATCGGGTGTACAGTTGATGTCACTCCTATGACTATTCCTACGTATATTAAACGGATGTACTATGTCACTGACGTCTTGTGTGAATTTTGAATACACGTGTCAAATAGTGCATGTGTAAGATAAATCATGAAGGCATTTTGACGATTTGAACGCCCAAAAAACAATAAAATAAGGGTAATAACAAAATTACCGAACTCCGAACAATCTTACAAAGGGAAAGTCAAAACTCATAAGTATATAAACAGACAAAATCGGTCAACAACCGGAAAACTGTGAAAACCGTAAAGACCCTGACTTGGTACAGGCATTTCTAAAGAAATGGTGGGTTGAATCAGATTTTAAAGCGCCAAACCCCCCCCCCCCCCCCCCCCCTTTCATTACGGCTCAAAGTTGACAGTTTGTGATTTTTTTGCTATTGCAAAAGTCATTTTGATAGTCACTTACAAAAGAAACATATCATAGCGTAAAACACATCTTACTCGATTATATCGTGGCGACCAGGGTTGCTATGCAACGGAGTATATATAAATACCTAGTAAACTGCAAGTCGAACATACCTCGCTCCGAATTGGTTGTCGAATTATAAAACAAAAACGGTTTCAAGACATCTAAGGGTAATCAGAAGACGTAATTCGGAGAAGAGGACAGCAACTATCATGACCAAAACAAAGGGGGCAACAAAACAATGGTAGGAGTTTGAAGACACCAAAGGGGTAATCAGAATCCGTAAATCCAAGGACAGACAACATAATGGCGAATAGAAAAAGGGCAAACAACGATCTTCAAAACGCTACACACAAAACTAAAGATCGAGCAACACGAACCCCACATAAAAACCGGGGGTGAACTCATGTGCTCCGGAAATGTACAGTTCCTGCTCCACTAGTGGTACCCGTCGTGTTATTCTAGTTACAAAGCCGGTGACAAGTCATGCATGAGGAAAGGACCCGTGTCGATTTTGCCACTTTCTACGACTTTTCTATTGGATTTTTGAGTGGTGTTTTTTGTTACATTTTAGTATATCATAATTGTATATTTAATCATTGGGTTATAATGTTAGATGATGACTGTGTCAATTATAGCAGGATGGTATGTTTTATCGGGAGCTTATTGTGCTTTGATGTTTTCTGGGACAGCTATTGCAGAATGGTATGTTATCTACTATCCTTTAAAACAAACATCCTGGTATTTTACCTGTACGAAATTATATTGTGACGTAAATTGTTTTTGTACGAGCTTATACAATACATGAGATCCTGTTGAACCTCCGATTAGACTACATTACGTGATTTACATGTATATAAGTTAGGACGTTACACAAGAATTCCTTATCAACTTATATGACAAGGTAAGTGTACATTTCGTCAGAGCGATTTAAATTGGAATGTGTTGTTTCAGAAGCACCATTTTCAAGTATTGTTAACATTTTCATTTAATATATTAAGAAAACAATCTTAAGTATCAGCAGATAAGTAACACGGTGCTATAGTTCTGTAGACGTATGAACAAAAACTGTGATTCTTTGTCAAAGCCAGTTCGTTCATGCTAAAAATCTTTTTAGCGGAAATATATTTAGTTATTTATATTATTGGTGATTGATCTTTCAAGTAATTTGATAAAATTAAAGGAAAGTAATATCAAAGTAGAATCACATTTTGTGGAGATCTCTTTGTTTTAGAAATACAAGTATGATTCTTGTCTTCTGTTTACAGATGATAAGACTGTGTGTGTTCATTTGCGTATCGTATCAAATGGTGTCTTGTTTTCTGCTGGAAAACAGCGGATCAGGTATGTACACGATATTTGTAATAACACTAACCCACAACATGCAAGGACATATGGTGTATATTATACGTTATCAGTCTTGAGATGTTATATATCCCGTTTTAAAGGGCAGTGGTTTTGTTAAAAGGTGAGGCGTGTCTATGATTAATGAAGATGGATAATGTCGTCTGTCCTTGTCTAATTCTTCTAGATTTATGTTAATCCACAAGGTTATATATTACTACCTGTTAGTAGTAAATATTATGCAATCATTACCGAATTTTTGCGGATATAGAATTTTTCCCCCAGAAAAATCTGTTCTTTTAACCTACTTTTTTTTTCTTCTTTTCTTTTCTTTTTTGCATTTCATATATATTAGTACGTTATGGTGAAAACAACTTGAACGCTATATCATCAATCTTTAAAATATTCGTATATGTTATCTGTATCTTACACATTGATGTTTTTTAAAATTTTTATTAGTCCGTCCAAATTGATTTTGATGGTATTCATTTAGGCATTAATCAGTGGATATCAGGCAGAAAATCCTGCACCTTATCATGGTCTTCTTTACAATATATCATTGGAGACATTATTATATAACGGGTTTTTAGTCCACATGTACAGTATATACATCATTAACTCTGTCTGGATGTGGGTTTGTGCATTATTTTCTACTCGTCAGTGGTGAGTATTTAGATTTCCATCTGTTTAAGGACCAGTATTTGCATTTGATGTCATTATTATCATTGATATCGTAGATTTTTTGTTAAACCTTGGGAATTAAATTTTATTTCAACACTTGTTTGGCCGTTGGTGATATTTGGGGAAAACATATTGTATGGAAAATAAAGAGAGTGGAAGTATCCTAGTTTGCAATATATCATATTGAATTGGTAGGCATGTGCAATATAATATACATGATATACTGCTAAGAACTAAACATGTGTGTGTGCCCATATAACTTGTTAAACCCCGCCACGTTTTAAGCGCGATAACAAAGCCAGAAAAGTGCGCAGTCATGTATTTGTGTGCTAGGGTATTGATTTTGCATACTTCTACGATTTTTTCTACTGAATTTTGGAAATGTTCCTACAGTGCGGTATTTTTTTTTTTTCATTGTGATAATATGTTAAGCTTTGACATTTATTACAGGACACTCCACACATAACGGATGCATCAAACAAGGTTTGACTGGTGAACAACGTATGTATAGATATATTTATGTGGATTATATAAAAACTACCGTATATTTCTAGTAGAGTTATGTGCATGTTCATTGGAGACAGTGGACAAATCCTGATCACAACAAGGGCCGTCGTGATCGTATATTAGTTGGATTTACATCTACCTGTGCAATCAGTTCTTATCACCACTAATGGTGCGAGTTCGAATCCCGCTCATGGCGAGGTGTATTCGATACAACAAAGTTTGGCAGTGACTTGCGACAGGTCGGTTATTTTCTCCGGTTTCTTCCAACAATAAAACTGACCGCCACGATATAACTAAAATATTGTTGAAAGTGGCGTTAAACACCATAACCATGATCAGAACATAATTTAATGTAAAACATAAAGTTTATGTTCAAATCGTATTGTACATGTACCTTGTGAGATTGTAAGATCCAAAACGTGTAATTCTTATAACCTTACATGATGCGATATACAAAGACGATTGTCACCGGTTTATTTCCGCTACAATTGATAATGACACAAATTAATAAAAGGTTTATGATACCAATAAGAAGCAGTAAATGGAAGAAAGACTGACATTACCATGACAACGACAAAGATACTAACAATAGTCTAGCAACACTACACTGAAAGCTAAAAGAATGAACAACGCTAATCCATCGAAAAGGGGGCTTGATTTGAGGAGCACCGAAATACATTTCCTGCTCTACTAGTGATACCCGTTATTAACATGCATTCGTGAATACTAAGTTAGATATCTTATGTTTTTGTAAACATATTCTAAGCTTTAAACTCTTTGTTTATAGAAAAAAGAGAGATATATATATACGCATGTATTACTGTTTATCCACGAGTACTTTAATCTTTAATTTTTGTATGCAGTACGACAATGTGCCCTGAAGGATGGTGTGAGAATGCTCCTTGAGAAAAGAAACGAAGAATGGAGCTGGGGAGAACGTTCCGAAGCAGAGGCCATAATTGGACTCCATTTGGCAGATGATACTTGGTTTGCAAAAGACGACCCAAGTTCATATATCAGTGTTAAGCAAATGAATTTAGATCTTCTATCTGCTATTAGCAAGTACGTAAGTCTTTCTTGGCCTGGTCAAATCCACATAAATATAACTACATGTTGTGTATATCTTAATAATAATTTTCCGCCATCTTTGAACTTTTCAAACTTGTGTTGCGGTTTATTGCTAATAGGGAAACCATATTCATGTCGAAATAGAAATGAAGTAAAAGACAGTAGATGTGCCAAATTGAGGTTTTTTGGTATATAATATATAAATAAGCAAAAACTATTTTTTTATTTGATTCTTGAATTTACATGTGATATATCGGCATTGAAACAGCACTGAAAAACAAAGTCTTAGGTCAACATCGTGCCACGTTGTATACATGACTGGGTTAAAACATGGATACTCTGCATTCGATAAGGCATTAGCCTAGTTTCCTCTTTCTTCTCAACTTAAAGAAACATTATTATTGAACGAATTGCATTTTTTTCTTCTTCATTAAATATTATTTTGTTCTTTTTTCATTTTTAATTTCAATTGCAAATATATATATGTAACAAGATCAGGGAAACATTACCCAAACAAAATCACAATCTCCAACACGGATATAGCCACAATTATGCAACAATGGCTAAACAAATTAAATAAAATAATGTAAAAAAATAATCGGACAATCTATTGAATATATTATAACATGGTATTATTTGTTATAATTATCAGCGACATAGACTTAACCAATGCTGCCTGGGGACATGGAAAGTTGGCACACTACGTACTTGGGTTGACAGCTACTTGTCAAAATCCATCAAATTTCTACGGACACAACTTAATAGATAAATTACAGAATCATCTGAACGTGTCATCAGATCACTTTCAGCATAACAAATTTGCGTATGCTCTAGTTGTGCTAGCATTATGTAATGCTAAGGCATCTGTTGATGCCGCTTACGTGCAAGATATATCAACATCTCCTGGGGTGTATACTTTTGGAGTTGGTTAGTATTTCGTTTCTTAGTTTTTTGTGTTTTGCAAATTCAATCAAATTATTTTTGCTAGCTTTTACCTATTCCATGTCATCTGTAGATACATTTCCTCTAGATAATATACAAATATCACAATCCGGACAACACAAAACAATATTGCAGCATAAATTCACGAATAAATAATAGATCCAAAGATCGGACAACTCCCACAAAATTCCGGGCTTTAGACTAGCTCTATGAAAGGGTAAGCATCACTTTCCTCCATATTATATGTGACGCAGAAATCGCACATGTTAAAATAAACTACAATACTTAAATGGATGTATGAAATATAGCGAGGCAGTGATTGTTGCTTAAATCCAACTGAAAATGAAGTATGGAATATAGCTATGAAAAAAAACGGAATGTAATCAGAAATAAAATCGATTAGAACGAATTTTGTAAGATTGCTTTCATTAATCACTTTTTTTTTCGCAATAGACGAGGCTGCTATGGTGTATCTGGCTTATCAGTGTGTAAATGATCCAGCATATGCTGTACAATCTAAAGCAGCCTTTGATTATATAATGCATAAACGTGACGACAAAGGACTATATGGAAATGAGTACTCTACCGCTCTAGCAGTTCAGGTACGTATAACAATTATATCTAAAGCAAATAAATATAGCCACGTACAAAATCGTTTATAAAATGTCATGAAAATGGCCGATGTTTGGCCATCTTGACTTTTTGAATAAAACAAATATCATTAGAGTTCACCAGCCCTTTGTTACGCACAACAAAATATAACCTCATGATCTCAAACCGCCTCAATGTTCAGATGGCAGCATAAAAAATGTAGATAAAATGTCATCAAAATGCTTGACGTTCTGCCGTCATCTTCACTTTTTCCAGAGCAAATATTATTTTTGCATCTGCCCTGTCTTGTGTACTACTTCATTAAAAAAGAACTAGGTTCGCTGATCTAAGGCCACCCTCCAGTTACATGTGGCCACATAACATAAACATCGATTAATGACCTCAAATAATCGTATTTTTTTAGGATTAAAACAACTGAATATACTGTACATTATTTTTTGGAAACGGTATTAATTTCTGTGTTATATCATTGTTGAATACTTGCAGGTTCTGTTTGCAAGTAAAGACAAATCGTTGGAGCCTAAAGCTGAATCCGGAATAGCATTTATGATTAATTCAATAGGTAACAAAATATAACTCAGATTAATATATGTTTCGTTCTACACTACACATTCTCCAGTGGATATTTGTGTCGTTTGACGGTGATATGACGGCTGTTACTGTGGAATGGTAGCTGCTGACCCTTCGGGAACATCTGAGTTTTTACGCCCATATTTAGTACGTTCGTGTTGTTCAATCTTTAGTCTACTGTGTAGTATTTTGTGGAGCATTAATTTACTTTTCGTCTTTTTTTTCCATTTAGCCATTGAATAGTCTGTCCTTCTTTGATTAAGGCCTTCTGCTTACCACTTTTCTTGACTGTTATTTTAATTGTTTCGACATCATAGCAGTAATACAGAATTTGTTCTTGATGTAAATTAATCCGATATGCATACAAGGTAGTGCTACGCAATATCTGTTAAAATAAAAAACGTATGAACCCCACTTCTTGTACTGCAAACTAACCAATTTTAATTTTCAAACCCATATTCTAGTACCTGAACAACATGAGTACGCTTACATTGTTGAGAAAGATCTGAAGGTACCAAATGAGTAAACAGAAGCCGTAAAGGACAGACAATGCAATGGCCAAAAGGAAAAAGGACAAACAATGATCTACAAAACACTACACAGAAAACTAATGATTGAGCAACACAAAGCCAAACATATATACAATGCGTTGCGACCTCGCTTCCAAACTATTATGTGTGATATCTTTATATTAAAAGAGCAGATGACAAGATACCGCTGTCATCATGGTCAACTCGATTTATAATTATACAAATACTTGCGTACATTGCGGTTTCTTTACCTTTTTATTTTATTCCCTCCTGCTACAACTGGAAAAAGTTAAGTGTTTATTATTATTATTATATATGCTCCACATGTTACAACACGTTTCGTAAGAAACAAAAAAGGCAATCGACTTTTGTATTTTTTTCAGACCGAAGTAAGAATCCAGACAAGTCTTTGCTTCTTTCTGTTCTGCCAGCTATTGCGAAAAAATCTTATATAGATGTTGGAACCACCCCATGTGTATCGACGAACATTGGTAAGATTATCAGAATTGCATGCATGATTTTCGTCATATTATTCATAATTTTAGTTTGGTTGGGTTGCAGTTATTTTTTATCTGTAATGATAATATGTCACTTCATGTTAATAGATTACACGTTAAAAATTATTTTTTCTGTAATGATAATATGTCACTCCAAATTAATAGATTACACGTTATTAGTTATATTTTTATTACACGTGTCAGGAATATTTATATAGGTAAGCAGGACCTACCATATATGGAGATGGTGCATGTTTTCTGCAAAAAAAATGAAAAAGGGAGTTATGGAGTACCTGGAGAAAACCAGCGACCTGCCGCAAGTCACTGACAAACTTTATCACATAATGTTGTATCGAGTACACCTCGGCTGAGCGGGATTCGAACTCACAACGTTAGTGGTGATAGGTACTGATTGCATAGGTAGTTGTAAATCCAACTACCATACGATCACTACCACGACGACCCCTAAAAATGAAAGGAAATCATCTCCAAATTGAAAAACAATAAATGTTTATGAATACCAGAAGCTTCAGAACATGACAGTTGGTCTAATTATAGATGAAATGTGGCCCTATTTTATGGTTTATTTTGTAGTTTGCTAATTCTACTGATATTATTGAATTCTACAAACATATAAGCATTATATTCGAAACAACGCTATGGGTGGTTGGATACACGTTGCTCCAGGTCATAGCAGATAACACCTAAATAATTTCATATATTTTTTAACACTGAATTGCTATACTCGAATATTAATAAGTTTCGGTGGTACGTGTGTTGTACATGAAGTAGACACATGTAATATAATATATCTACATGTAGAAATTTGTTTTTTTATTACAGTCACGACACCACCAACAACAAAAATATTTTCTATTAAGATCAATGTTATTAATAAAGTGACGACGAATTACCAGCATGTTTGGACAGCGTCTTTGCATGAAGGCCAGTCATTATATGATGCTTTGAAAAATTTACAGGCGGCCGATTCGACATTCAGGTATGCGTTTTGTGTTGTAGCTTTCGTAGCATTTTTACGGTACACGAAAACAAAAATCTAACAATCTATTGACAAAAATAATAATTTAAAAATAAGTAAATTTCCACAGCAGTTCGTTGCAAATTATAGGAATGATGACGTCACGAACAAAAAAATCCATATTCTGTTTAGGACCTTTAATTTTCTTGCTCCCAAATATTTTAAAATTATTTGGCTTTCAAATATGTTGGCCTTGAGTGTACTTGATAAAGGTTATTCCAGAAACGCGTCGCGCACACTGAATTTGATATCTACGTTTTTATTACTCTTATAAAATGAAAATACAAAAAATTACAACACAAAGAGAGCAGATCCAGAATAACATTGGAATACTGTGGAAAGAGGACAACAATCGACACCCGTAACACACATATTCTTGATTACTCAATTCTGGCTTGGTACAGACGCGTCAATAAAAAGTGCGTGGGTTATACTAGTGTTTCGGGCAAAATATCCACTATTGGTGAAAGAATGCGGTCATGTACAATACGTGTGTTATCCAGGTCGAGCAGTTAAACAATCCAAAAGAACACAATTTTGATGGAAGTAACTAGGAATATCATCAATGAAACCTTGTGCTCTGAAATGGGTTATCATATCTCGCCACATTTATGACTCGTATCCAAACAAAAGACTATAAATGGCGTGGTGTTGCTTCTCCGCCAATCGCGCAGCATTAAGGAGAAAGAGCAAAGACTGGTTGGCTCGGAATCAGGATAATGTGTCCGAATGGGGCGACATGTCTATCCGCGGACTTGTTTCAGTGAGCTAGCACTATAAAAACCCAACTGAGCATGTTGGTCTAGCACAAAGCGGACTTCATCATCATCTCATTGAAAATTAACTTGTTCTGGACATGATAGAGCTGAAAAATTGCTGAGTTGGCGTTAAAAGACAATCACTCACTCTTCTATTCGATACAGTATAACCAAACTCTTGTTAACTGACAATACGTTTTCAAACAATTAACTAAGTTTCAATCCTGTTTAAGTTTTACCAGTACGACAACGACATTTGGGCAGTCTATAAGATCTGTAGCTGGTATGGTGGCAATAACTGCCAACAGACAATATTGGCAGCTATTAGATTCCAATAATCAACCGTTACCAAAAGGTAAGATGTTTACAACTACACACACATGTGTGAAGATATTACTATGCAAGTAATTTGTTGAATATAATATGCTATTTTTGTGCATGTGCAATTATAGAAATTTGTCACCCCATTTGAAATAATTTGTGTTATTTCTTGAATTCACAACACAACAATTAAATCGCAGATATATAATAGCCTTATGTATACAATAGATTAAACAGCAAAATATTACTTTATAATGACTTGCTATGTTATTTAACATGGCATATTAGGCATATTTAGTTTGTCCTATCATATTTAAAATAAATATGTAATTTAATTAGCATAGCGAGCATAAACTTTGAAATATCAAAACTTTCGTGTTTTTTTTTACCATAAATGTATAATAACTACAAGACCCAATCTATTTACACCCTTTATAAACAAAATTAATAAATTATAAACAATATCTATGAATGTGGCCTGTCAATGTGTATAGTAATCGTCTTGACAGATCACAATGTAGACCTCGCCGTCACAGTCACTCGGCATCAGAGAAATTATTACAAATTCTTCCAAATACACTTTAAACGCCAGTGACCACTGTTCTTTTATCGTGGCTGTTATAACGTTGAAATAGTGTGGTGTCTGTTGTGCTACATTTCTCACTAAGAATGGTTTGAAGATACCAAATCGGTTATCAGAACCTTAAATCGAAGAAAGACAGACCATGGCTAAGTGAGAAAGGACAAAATTTCGTTTTCAAAATTATTTTTATATATACATTAACTTTGTGTAGTGATTAATTTTAAAAAGACTTTCAAGTATATTGAAAGATGCTAACATTTCTAACATAAACATATATTTCTTTATTTATTTCAGTTTCTGACAAATTCTTCCCTACAGAAGGGTCTAGTTTTACATTAAAACTTACAACATGGTAGAAACAATTTAATGATATATTAACTCATGAATATTTTCTGTCTGTTTTTATACCTAATAAAATGAAAAATGTTAAACTTTTGTTTTTCTTACCATTTATGTGTGTCAATGGTTAGGGCTATGGTGTTTAACGCCAACAATATTTCAGTTATATCGTGGCGGTCAGTTTTATTGGTGGAGGGAACCGGAGAAAACCGCCGACCTGTCGCAAGTCACTGACCAACTTTAATGAGTGTGTATCGAGTACACCTAGAGATGTGCGGGAATCGAACTCACATCTTTAGTGGTGATAGATACTCATTGCACAGGTAGTTGTAAATCCAATTACCATACGATCATGACCACGACGGCCAAATTATATAATAAGAAAACTATTTATGTGTGTCAAGACAAAAGTAAGTATTAGTGGTTAAGTACACCACTGATATATAAAGGAAAGAAAATACCAAATTATCTATGGCATCTTTCAACTGTTACATCCGGGACATGTCTGCAAGAAGATAAAACACGGAAGTCCAGTTTATCATCGACTAACGAAGAATGTGTTACAAGAAAATGAACACGGAATTCCCGTTATTATTGATCAATAAGACGAATGTAATTACAATAAATAAAATATACTTCGTAAAAAAAGTGGATATAACATTTAGTATGCAGGAAACTTCTCTTGAATAACCTTTACCAGGTACGCTTATAATCAAAAGATTGGAAAGCCAAATGATTTTAAAGTCTTTAGGAGCAAGTAAATCAAAGGGTCTAAACAGAAACGGAAGAGCCAAAATCGGCAAAGGTCACCCGTGTCTGAGGGAGAAGAACCTTAGTTTTATTAATAATCATATTATTTAGGATCTGTAAATTTCAGTAATACATGTAGATATATAATAAACCATGTCAGTACCGAAACATTGACTACTGGGTTGATGATACCCTCGGAGACTAATAGTCTACCAGCAGAAGTATCGACCCAGTGATATCGAATAATATGCACTATAATCGGGATACCATTATTTCGTAAACATTTATTATGCATTGCTTTAGTACTTTAGTTTTCGATGACAAAATATTATTTTATATGTATATTTTTTCTGAAGATGTTATTATTGTTCAAATTAACTCGGAAAAAATATTTTAAAAAATATATCACAATAATCATTCTCAAAACGTATATTATTTTAGTGCAATAAATGCGTATTTACCGTCTGCAGTGGTGCTCAATAATCAGTTGGGTATGTTTAGGCGAGTCATTCATCGTTAGCGTCACCTTCTAGAATTTTCAGCTATATCGTGAAAACCCCACTTAATAAGTGAGGGGAACGTAGGCCTACTAGGAACCGATCAATGAAACGCTCGGACATGAGGTTTTAGGGAGCCTACCCACGTTAGTGGTTTTATGCTTGTGGTCAATAGTAAACGACGTTAGCCACCTACGACCTAGATCCTTATCTAACAAAATTGGAAAATATGTTTCACAGTAACAATCGTTGAAAAGATCTACACATGCAAGCCTACAGACAGGATACAGATATATATGCACAGGGGGTAGAAACTTTTGTTTTACAACAATTTCATAAATTTCTGTTGTTGTCGATTTGTCGCAATTACTGACGTTAGGTTGACAGAAATGATCGTTATTCACCAAATATTTTCTGCAAATATTATACGTGATAAATGTGAAGATATCATATTAATTTGAGAAAAGGTGGAACAGTCCTTGTTGATTTTTTATAGGGTAATAGTGTGCATGTACCAGAAACTAAATCAATAATACATTTATAGGTTAAATTTGGAACACTAAATTTTGTTTATATAATAAGCAATAAGTTAATAAGGCACCGCTTTTTGTTTCTAATTTCATGCATATGCTTTCCGTCATTGTTTATTATTTTATATGTTTATAATGTTTAAAGCAGTCAGATTACTTCCACAGATTGTGGAGTTTTATAAAGAAAACGTGCAGTTTGACTTCAAGGAAATAGAGTAAGGATTGGTGGTGACTTTACACCAAGTGAACAATTTGTCAGCTGTTCAATAGCAAGAACAAATTAATTTTGATGAGATAATGATGATATCTGTTTTGTACTAGACTTACACGAACAGGCACCAAGTTAGATGTTTATGGTGAGACTAGAATCCACATGTTACTCCATTCGGACATATTATTTTGACTACAAGTCAGTTCTATATTCTGTTTTAACCAGATCCAGAATAAAACACCACATGTTGTACCAGTATCACACTCGTCGTGAGCACGCTAACCATTCCGCCACAGAAACGGTCCAACGAAATAGATTAACTGGAAATATTAATATAATATACATGTATAGCATGTTATACGTGGTGGTCTTTAATCAAGAAAATTGCTTTCAATATCATTCAACCCATCATGCTTTACTAATAGCACTCTGCTTCTACCGATGTTTGATGAAAGTAAAAGTACAAACGCATATTTAGGAAAATATTAAAATTGTCAAACTGTGAATAACTAGTGTATATATATATATATATATATACAACGTCTGAAAAACCAGTCAACGATCAATCTTACGGGGTGTTGGATCGTTACGGTATAACGATACTATACAAGTAAAACAATTATAAAAGTCGCCATATTGTTTCGAGATTTTATTTAATTAGACATTGATAAAGTCCCTCGGTGGGACGAAAATTTTTTCATTCTACGAAGTGTTTAATTCTTTATCACTTTGTTTTGTGCACTTGGTGTTGTTTTACAAACCATTTTAGACGTTTATATATATATATATATATATATATATATATCTTATAAATATATGCCATACCTTAAACAAGTTAAACAGAAAGCAATATAACAACACAAAAGTCAATGACGAATTATAAACTGTCAGCTAAATCTATGATTAGAAGATTTGAGCTTTTACAGACATCAGTCGATCGAGATGGTAGTAAAGCCAAGCATTTATACCGACAATCATTTGTCTAATTTTAATTAGATTGAAAGTAATTGTGAGTGAGTGATTGTTGTTTATCGCTAACTGGGAAATTTTTCAGCCATATCGTGGCGAGAACAAGTTAATTGAAAATAGTCCTGTGTTTCTTTGAAATACCAATGAAATAATTTTTAGTTTTAATGCCCTGATAGGAGAAAGTGTTGTTATTAATAACCTCGACAACAAATGATGTTGATAACATTGTCAAATATTTTGTAACTCATAACTAAATCAGTCACCAATGTACAATTCAAAATCCATAACAAAGATAACATTGTCAGATTGTATACAACTGTGCTTTGGTGTGTTAGGCTATGATTGATATAATCGGACTTTTTGCAGAAACGCGACAATTTATGATATTTAATTTTCCATAAATGTATAGTATGTGATATTAGCATGCAATATATGAATTTGACTTGGTATCTTCAACGAAAGTAATAGTATGAACAGTTGTCGAATTCTCACATAAATAAAAATAAAAATCATGTAATTCTTGCCATCCTGGAGATTATGGGACATCTCAGGTGCAGGTACATGAGGGGAAACATGAAGAATAAGTTTGGATGATAACATGGCATATTGGACAGGTTAGTGTATTTCAAATCTTGTATATAAAATACTACCAAAGTTTTAATTTAGTCTAAATTCCTCTTTTTTCTCAGAAATAATATTTTAAAACTTGTTAGTCTGTTTTTTGGAGACTCTAGACAATTGAAAACGTTTTATTTAAAATTTATTTGCAGGACAATTAAATTAAATTATTGTCCAACTGGCTTGTTTTAAATACCGTATTAATTAACCAAAGAAAGTACATACATGTCCTACCCAAAGGTGCTCGTTTGGAGTGTGGTATATCTTGTAAAACAGAAGCCGATATTATTGGTATTTGATGATTCTTCAATAAGCACGAATCACTAACGGGAGTAAGAGTAAAGATGTGATTTTCTCAGGATAATGTGTCCGAGTGTCTACATCCGGACTGTTTCGGCGAAAAAAACCCAGCTTGACGTGTTGAGATTATTGGTTCTCGCAAAACTCATTCGACGTTAACTAATAATCTCTAAGATTTTTTTTTAATACATACAAATGCCTTCAATATTCATTAGTTTGTTTTCATAAAAATTCATATTCGTCGTTTTTATATAAAAAAAAAAAAAAAAAAAAAATGATTAAGTGGATATAAAAGAAACTAATTTGAAACGCTAAAGTAACTACTAAAAGCTAAGAAATATAGTGTAGTTTTTACCATTTATATATGTAATTTTTGAATATGTAAGTACTTTTATATGTAAAATACATTGACATTTTAATATAAGTAATTGTAACTGATGTAAATATTTTACACGGTGCTGTTGCTTTGTTTGTTTTAGTTCTTTGTTGTTGTTTTTTTTTAACTCTAAGACATTTCTGTTTTTGCTAAGAAAATCGTGATATTTTCTTATTTTGTTGATGTTTATACTTCGTCTATCCACAATAAAAATGTCCCGTATAACTAACAGATACAGTTGCTATATATTCCTGATATAGTTTGCGGTAATTTTTTCAAAATTTTTTTTCTTCAGAAATTCTACAAGTTTTTACCCTGCTGATAAGATTTAGAATAATCATTTCTCAAAATGCAACGAATGATGAAATTTCTACATCCAGTTTCCAACCTAGCATAGATGACCACATATCATCAAACACAACAGGTAAAATGTTAATTAGTTGGAGACGCCCATTGTCTCAAAAAAAAAAAACAATAATGATGTGTTGAAATATGTAACAATAAATACAAGAATTTTAATAACATTGACGGAAAAAAAAACAATGAACACAAAAGACTGAAGCAAAAGGTAATACAACAAAATTTATCTTTTGCATGTATATTGTACATATCATGAAATTCAAGTAAAATGAAAATAATAAATTTTACTATCAAAACTCTGCTAACCTTGTATTGTACTCCTTCAATCAGACTCTGTTGTTTGTGCTAACCTTCTTCTTTCTTGAATGCCTTGATTACTTATAAAAAATTACAGATCACTCACGATTCGATTTCTACTGTGATGTGATACCTGTTATACTAATGGAGTTACATGTAGAACCCTTGAATATTTGCAAAATATCAACGACATATGAGATCTGAAATGAAAACATCTTGTATTAATAATATTTTATGTTTTATTTGACGACAAGCCAGTCACTACATATGAACATACAATTTATAAATGACACTTTTTAACTATCTATTCGTTTCACCTATACTATGTATATATGTGTATATGTATATATATATATTCATTTATTTATTACGGTTTTACATTTATATTAAGTTCGAATTAATAAGGATTATATAATATTTGTTTTAAAAGAAAATATGTTAGAAAATATGTTTACTATATGTAAATGCAATATATACAGTCCGACAAAAGTTAAGCATCACCTGACTTGTTTCAATAATATCTTTTCTAATAATGAACTTATTTCAAATCGGTTTGCTGTTTTCGTTACCTGTACACACATACTTACTTACCTGTGAAACAGGTTATTGATCGATTTGTATATGTGTATATGACAGGGTGTGTAAAGTGCCACGTGCACTTTTCAACATTTGTGTTTGCGAACGAAAGCTGATTTTTTTTTGTAGAGTTTTAAGTTTCATTTTCTATTGGTTTGGTATGGTGCGGCGAAAATTAACCATACCAGAAAGGTGGCAAGCTGTTGGCATGCATAACGGTGGTTTTAACCATAGCAGGGTGGCAGACCACTTCAGGGTTAACCATTCCATCATTGTACGACTGATGCAGCGTTTTCGTCAAACGGGGAATGTTACTGACCGTCCACGTGCAGGTAGACCTCGCAAAACGACGCCGAGAGAGGACCGGCTCATATCTAGACGGGCGCGACAACGGCCGTTCAGTACAGCTGGTGCACTTCGTGGTAATTTAGCGTTTGGAGGCCACATTAGCACACGCACTGTAAACAGACGGCTCCACCATCAGAGAATGCGAGCGCGACGACCCATAAAACGTCCACAGTTGACATTACGTCATCGTCATGCACGATTTGACTGGTCACATGATCATTTTGGGTGGACTATTCGCACATGGAGACGGGTCCACTGGTCTGATGAAAGTCGTTTTTTGTTGCGCCCTACCGACGGTCGTGCAAGGGTTTGGCGCCAACTAAACACTTCATTTCAGGACAACCACATTTTGGGCACAACTGCTTTTGGGGGTGGGGGTGTAACGATTGTTTTTCCTTTGACTGTAAGTTGGACTTGTACGTTCTTGATGGTAATCTGACAGGCCAAAAATACCGTGACAATGTGCTCGCTCCACGTGTAGTCCCCCATTTCGACAATCATGCGTTGGCTAACAGGCCAATGTTCATGGACGACAACGCTAGGCCACATAGAGTCCGAATTGTACAACATTTTTTACAGCAAGAGGCTTTTCAGACAATTCCTTGGCCTGCGATGTCGCCAGACATGAACCCTATAGAACATGTATGGGACTGTATTGGCCGAAAAATTAACCAACGCAATCCAAAATGTCAAAATATTGACGAATTAAGAACTGCTATCTTACAGGAGTGGCAACAGTTCCCCCCAAGAACGGCTTAGGCGTCTTGTGCGAAGCATGACAAAGCGTGTTACAGAACTTCACAATAAACGCGGTGGATATACTCGTTATTGATTTTTATGCCTTACACATACGCACAATAGATGCATTTAAAAGTTCTTAAAATCTGAAGACTGCATTTTAATACAATGTTAAAAACTTCCATCAAAGACAAACTGTTTTTACGTTTTTTCCAGCGCCTGTTTTGAATCCCATTTTTGCCACGTCATAGTCACGTCTTTCAGGATGATAAATACTTCGTAGATTGGTAATTTTAGAGCCCTTGGTGTAGTCTTTTAAGAAGTGTAAGAAAAATGGTGATATCTATTTTATTGTTTTAACAGTATTGATGTAAAAAATATATATCGATAAAAATAAAGGGTGGTGGTGTATATATAACAAAAAAGAATAAAAAAAAACATTTTTATATTCTGAAATTTCGATAATTTTTAATTGAAGAATCTTACAATATTTTAACCCACCTGTCCTATCCGAGTGATTATGATGGAATAGCAACCACTAATTCTTTACAAACCATACCAGACATGGAGAAGAGAGTAGCAGCCGTTGGTAAGGTGGATGATGGAGTAAAGCCAACTACATTGGCTGTGGGTATGTATGAATAATTCTTATAAATTGTTATGGTGTTTAACGCCACTTTCAATAATATGTCAGTTTTATTGGTGGAGGAAACCGGAAATTCCCCTACCTGCCGCACACTTTATCATATAATGTTGTATCGAGTACACCTCGCCTGAGCGGGATTCGAACTCACAACGTTAGTGGTGATTGGCACTGATTGCATGGGTAACTACCATACGATCACGAACACGAGAACCAGTAAATTATTGAGCACGCTTGCAGTGTATAAATACTATTTAAATAGTCAATAGTACTCTGAAATTCAGAAGCCCAAGTTCAAAACAGCATTGTATTAAAATCATCTAATAAAAAAAAGATCAAAGTATAACTATATCGATTCGTGCATTTGTCGTATATCATGTAATTAAACAACGGTGATGTAATGGTTAGCGTGCTCGCCTGGAGTGCGGTAGATCGTGGGTTCGAGCCAAAGACTATAAAATTGGTATTTGTTGCTTCTCCGCTAAGCACGCGGCATTAAGGAGACAGAGCAAATACTGGCTAGTTCGGAATCAGGATAATGTTTCCGAGTGTGGCGACATGTCTATCAACGGACTGTTGTTTCAATAAAAATCCAACTAAGCGTGTTGGTCTAGTACAAAGCGTACCTCATCATCATTTCATTGAAAATTAACTTGTTCTCGTCATGATATAACAGACAAATTGCTGAGTTGGCGTTGAACAACAATCACTCATTCACCGACTGTAATTAAACTATATATTATACATTGTACACGATTTTTGCCTTGATGTTGATCAGTTATTGTGTGACCTTGAGAGATTATTGTGAAACCAACGTTTATTTCCCTTGGACATGATAAAATGTATAATATTCCGTGAATTTGGTATAATTCAATTTTAACTTTTGACAATATTTCAGTAATATCAGGTTTGACATATTGTGTACATGTTATTTTGGATTGATGGTGATATACTGCGTACATGGTATCTTTTATTCAGTGTGCTATATTGCGTATAAGTTATTTTAAATTCAGTGTGACATACAACATACATGATATGTTTTATTCAGTAACAAATACTGCGTACATGGTAACAAAATCTAGGATCATTAGGAGAGATGCACATTATTGATCATCTAATGTGCCCATGTTAACATTTTAGGAGCTCCAACAACATCCCATGCTAACCTCTTAAATACAACAACACCAGAATGTGAAAATGAACAGACCTTTTGCGAAATAATGAGAAATGTATTGAAAAAAACAAAATCACCTTCTACTAAGCATTCAGGAGGCAATGGCATTACAGCGTCTACAAAAACTAACACAAGCCCCAATGAAGAAACACTCAACGCAACTAGAACAATCTTAGGAATACAACGTACTGTTACGACCCTTCTGTCAACACTTGCTAGAAACTACCATGGAATAAATACAACCATAAAACCAACTATCCAGAACAGTGGATCAGTAGTCACAACAAAGCGGGAACTGAACCATGGCATTACGACCCCTTTGTCCGGATTGAATAATCGTACATCAATTAACAGAGTAGTTGTAAGTGTGCACAGTAGTAGATCTACGACGACAACCTGGGTCGACTGGATTAGAGAGGTCATCAGTAAAAGTTCCTTTAATACATCGGTCACATCTCGTCCTCCCACGAAATATGATCACAAGACGGTAAGCAATCTTTATAGATATTACCGTACCACACAGTAGGACATGCAAAATATATTCAATGCACCAAATTACTATACAATTGTATCATTGTACATTGCACATTTTTGTTTGGTTTTTTTTTTTGGGGGGGGGGGGGGGTTTGTTTGGTTTGTTGGTGGTGCTGTTTAGTTCACCCCAGATTTTAAAAGTATGGTTCTCTTTGCTTAATCTTTAAGCTTCAGAGTAGAGTTTTGTCGGCCAATGTTTGTTGGGGTTTTTTGCTTTTGTTTTGCTTGTTTGTTTTTTGTTGGGTTTTTTTTTTGTCCTATTTTCTATGGCCATTACATTGTCGCTCCTTTTTTCATTTACATCATCTGGTTATTTGTTTGATATTTCAAAGTTTTTGCATGTACGGTATCATTTTTCAACTACCTAACGCCTACCTAAGCATGTTCGTTATCTACTGTAGAGTCAACGCTTAGTTTAATCTTTGACAATTGGCACTGGCTGCTAATATTTAAGAGGTTTATCTATATATGCAATGAGGTATATGCAGAGAAAGGGTTCATGCAGCAGCGGTTTCTCAAGAACAACGAAAATAATATATCCCGTTATGTTAAGCTTACGCTCCATTATATACATACACAGATGGAATTCCAGGTCCGGGTCCGGTTAATTTGACATTATTATACTGGCGGTAAGATAGAACCATCACGTAAAATTTTGCTTGAATATCGATTTAATGATTTGATTTGATTTATTGTGCTTAACGCCACTTTCAGCAATATTTCAGCTATATCATGGCGACCAGTTTTAGTGGCGGAAGAAACCGGAGTACCCGGAGAGAACCACCACCGTATCACTTGCGAGTCGAATGCACCCTTTTTGTAATTTACACAGCCGTGCGCGAACCAACGCCGTATTGGTGATGGGCTTGTATGAGTTGTTAGGTAATCCAACTACCTAACTCAATGAGCCACCAGGCCCTTGCTTGATTATCGGTATAATAACAAAGAGGCATAATCTAATATACAATTGTCTAATTAACCATAAACAATATAAAAAAAAACAAGTATACACGTAACCAATTTCACAATCGATCACGGATATGATTCGCTTGTCGTACTTGCACTCTCGTCATTTTCTCAATAATGATTTATCACCGCTTTGGCAACTGGCAACACGATGGGTACCACTAGTGAAGCGGTAACTGCTTACCCTTTCGGAGCACTTACGTCAAGCTCAGTTTTTTTTATGTGTGTGGTGTTGCTCAATCTTTTGTTTTATGTGAAGTGTTTTGTATATCATTGTTTGTCTCCCTTTTTTTGTTATTGTATTATCTGTCTTTCTTCGATTTACGGCCTCTGTTTAATCCTTTAATGTCTTCTGGTTAATCCTTTAGTGTCTTCTGGTTAATCCTTTCGTGTCTTTTGGTTAATCCTTTAGTGTCTTCTGGTTAATTCTTTTGTTTCTTCTGGTTAATCCTTTAGTGTCTTCTGGTTAATCCGTTAATGTCTTCTGGTTAATCCTTTGGTATCTTCTGGTTAATCCTTTAGTGTCTTCTGGTTAATCCTTTAGTATCTTCTGGTTAATCCTTTAGTGTCTTCTGGTTAATCCGTTAGTGTCTTCTGGTTAATCCTTTAGTATCTTCTGGTTAATCCTTTAGTGTCTTCTGGTTAATCCTTTAGTATCTTCTGGTTAATCCTTTAGTGTCTTCTGGTTAATCCTTTAATGTCTTCTGGTTAATCCGTTAGTGTCTTCTGGTTAATCCTTTAGTATCTTCTGGTTAATCCTTTAGTGTCTTCTGGTTAATCCTTTAGTGTCTTCTGGTTAATCCTTTAGTGTATTCTGGTTAATCCTTTAGTTTCTCCTGGTTAATCATTTAGTATCTTCTGGTTAATTCTTTAGTATCTTCTGGTTAATCCTTTAGTGTCTTCTGGTTAATCCTTTAGTGTATTCTGGTTAATCCTTTAGTATCTTCTGGTTAATTCTTTAGTATCTTCTTGTTAATCCTTTAGTGTCTTCTGGTTAATCCTTTAGTGTCTTCTGGTTAATCCTTTATTGTATTCTGGTTAATCCTTTAGTATCTTCTGGTTAATCCGTTAGTGTCTTCTGGTTAATTCTTTAGTATCTTCTTGTTAATCCTTTAGTGTCTTCTGGTTAATCCTTTAGTGTCTTCTGGTTTTTTCCTTTAGTGTATTCTGGTTAATCCTTTAGTTTATTCTGGTTAATCCTTTAGTGTCTTCTGGTTAATCCTTTAGTGTCTTCTGGTTAATCCTTTAATGTATTCTGGTTAATCCTTTAGTGTCTCCTGGTTAATCCTTTAGTGTCTTCTGGTTAATCCTTTAGTGTCTTCTGGTTAATCCTTTAGTGTCTTCTGGTTAATCCTTTAGTGTTTTCTGGTTAAACCTTTAGTATCTTCTAACTTTTCTTTTTTCTTACACGTAACCAATATCAAATTTGTTAGAAATCAATCATAATTTAAATCCTAAGTCATAATTCTTTGTTTTAAGCTGGTAGAGGAGGTGAAGTCTCATAATAGTACTAATGTCGATATAAGGAAGGTTAACTCCATCCTTCAACAACTGGAAACCATCATGAACACTTCAACTGACATTACATTCGAGGAGGCTGGTAACATTCTACTGAATGTTTCTAAATGGAAGAATGCAGATATGCATACAGTGGAGGTAAGCTATGATACAATGTTAAATCTTAAACAACGTTATATTTTATTGAAAGTTTTATTTGAATGTTTTTTTCTAAATGGGTGATAACTAACAATGTATTCTTCTTTTGTCTTTTTCCTAATTATTGATGTTCCGTTGTTAGTAAATCCGCCATCTAAATGTCTGTATTTTTACAATTTATTTTTAATGTTTCAACTAAACATGATATATGTTTGCATCTCAAAATAAAAATTCACGGATATACAGTTTTCAATGTACATTCGTGGTGAAACTCTGTTTACTGATTTTAAGACTTCACGATGTGCGTTAATGTTGTAAAAAAAATCACAGTTTGTTTGTTACAGTCAGCGTTGTACAAGCTTTTAATTTAAATTCGTCGTTAATCTTTTCTATTTGTTGTGTTGTATCCAGGATGTTCCTTTAACAAGAATTCTATTGCATTTATTATTAACTGAAATATATATATGTTGTTTCTATTAACAGAAAGGGTGCAACATCATTTCTAAAATGGTGGAAACTGTTCAAAGTAATTCCAGCGTAATATCGAATAGAAAATTTCAGGTAAGTATTGTCGACAATTTTTCTTCAATTTATCCATATTAAAATACTTATTATGAAAAGAAAGTCTAAAACCTGATGGTCAGCAATCCCATCAATTTTCAAAGACAATCACCTTTCACCTTTCACCTCAACTCATTGAGTAAAAAAAAAGACCACGACATATGAAGTTGAAAATCCAGGTTCTAACTTGGGACAGGCTAAAAATGTGGCGGGATTACTATCTAAAAGTAAGAAATGATATGTTTGATGGATGTGTCTATTATATTATTCAGGCATTTATTTATAGATGATCACATGACATTTTTCATATTGGACGTGGTATCAGCCCGCGACTCCCATATATATCAAACACATATTTTCAACTTGAAGAAATGAGAATATATGTCAAGCAAAACTTTAATATGAACATTTTCGGCAAGCATTTTTAGTTGAAAAGTTTATGGATATCTATTTCAAGTTTGTTTAGAAACTTGCCAGTTACAAGAAGCCTCTTCTGAAATAGCAGGCCAATATCATCAGAAGAGAAAGGGTCTGCTTTACGTCTTTTGTTTCTAAGCCCTTGTGACGTTATACGTTTCCTTTTGGCAGCCAATACCTCTCTGCTGTGATGGAATTCTTGAAGAATATTCGTACCATTTTTCTTCATTAAATATCTGCTGACTGACGATTGAATTAACTTGAAGCTGTCGGGCTCATATTCCTTATTTTTCTATGATCTTAGACAAAACCGATTTGGCCAGGTACTGATTGAGCTCCGCTGCCGGTCCTTAGCTCATTGTTCCCCTGTAGCCACTCCGATAATATTTTCAGATAAACTTTTGTTTTCTTTTTGGTGTTATTGTTTTTTCATTTCATTAAAACATTGATTCGTATCGTCATTAGAAACTTGTAGAAATCTGGTGTCGCCGGATGCCATCTTTTTTTTTTACCTATTTGAGAGTTCACCAGAAGTGGAATTTCCGGGGATTCAATATGGGTTTTCGATGGCGAATATCGATATTGGTTCTGATGACAAATAACAGACACTGACGTTCGGCTATTATTAGACATGCATAAACGAACATATTGATACAAAATATGTGATCATATATATATACATATAGGACGCTGGACGTAAGGCTAAGCGAAAGGTGCTGCAGTGTATCAATGGTGTGAGTTCAAATCCCGTCGAGGGAAGAACCAAAATTTGACAGCTCAAAAAATCTAATTCTAACTGTTTAGTTTAATTTTCAGACGTATATATATGTATAATATACGTCCACGCTTATATTGTTGCCACTTCTTAGCCTTCGCACTATATGAATCAGGTACCAGTAGAGCTTGAATATGTTGTATGTACATATACACTTCAGTCAGTCCACGATGAAATGTACAATGTAAGAACTTTTATTTTCTACATGTCTTGTAAAATATCAATCGCTATATTGTAGCATGTGATGCAGAACCTATTAAAGACAATTGAAAATATTATGACGTCATCTGTGACGAAAGATATGTCAATCTCAACGTCGGCTGTTGGTATGTATTGTAGTATCTAATAAACATTTAAGTACAATTTCAGAGAAAGATGAACATTGAGAAAGTTAATTGTGAAGATCATCTCAATGGTTTGGCTATTAAGAATTTCATGATTTTATCAGAAAATTCTAGTTCTTTTCCACGAAAATAATCAGAGAGGTTATTATTTCTCTAGTTTATTCATTGCAATATACGTTTAAGAACACCGAAGGGGCAATCTAGAATGAACATTAGAGACACAGGCAACAGTGGACTCAGGACACAGAACGAAGACAAACAAAACAAAAAACATAACACAGAAAAACTAAAAATTACTGAATCTACCAAGTTGAACCGAGGTGGTCGCGAAGGGCAAGCAGTTATTGTTTCTTATAAGACACCAACCATATTATTCATAGTCAAGTCCGGTAAAAACGCTTGTCTACGTAAAAGTTAAAATAATATCTATCAACTATATCGTTACTTTTATTTTTTTTTATCTCGTATTGTAAAAAAGTATTACTTTTTACAGATGTGGTTGTACAAACAGTTGAACAAAACATAACATCCGATTTCCTAATATCGACGTCTGGTGGCAGCATTGTTTTGTCACATCATGTGTTTATAAGCAGCGTAGGCAAGTTATATTTTATTAAATTCTATTAGTTCGTTTTTTCTCTTTAGCCTTTATATATGACCTTTGGGCTATTACAATGTGTGCATACTTCAAAATGGAAATTAATATATACAATATTATTGTGGTGCTGTTAACTAAATCCATATGAATTTGGCAAGAACCATGATTAATATTTTGGAAGTCGACAAGAATTACAAATCAATTAAATAAATAGTTATAGTGTTCTCTTATAATATATAATTATTACCATCGAATTCGTTTAAATGTAACATATGCTTCAACCTCAGATATCCAAAAGTGTAGCAATTGAAATGAAATTGATACATTTAAACATTTTTTTCTTCTTTTTAAGTAAGAACGAATGCAAGGGGAAGTGAGAGGCTATTTAATAGTACACTTGAACACAAATTAAAGTAACGGTACGAAGCATGTGTTGTTGTTTTACATTTCACAGTTACGGTAGAATCTTCAACAATTGGCATAGCTCATACCCTGAAATGGGCGTGAACAGTTGAGCGGTACTCTTTACTACATCTGAGTATCTATATCGTTCTGATGTTATTTGGTAAAGTATATAATTGTATTTAGCAGATGTGGGGTTATCAAAACGAAAATGAATTACACGTGATGTACTCATAGAAACATTATGTTGCATAGGTGACCTTAGACCATTAGGTCCTTTGGTTTTCTTGCTCCCAAGAGTTTAACATTATTTGGATTTCAAATATTTTGGCTTTGAGCATACCTGATGAGGATTATTATAGAAACACGTCGTGCGGACTAATTTTGATATCTACGTTTTCTTTGCATATCAACCATAACGAAAGCTATTTTCTACTGAACTCATTCATCCAAGTTTTCCAAGAAGCAGTGATTAATGATTTATATTACAGTAAGAATTTCCACCGTAGTATATCACGATGTAATTGGTGATAATCTGGGTGGACATCAGAACTTCGGAGGAGCAGAAGTTAGTAGTAATGTAATAGCAGTTTCACTTGATGAAGTGAATCAAACATCAATCACCTCGATGCCAGTCAACGAAAAAGGTGCAATCATCATTACCCTTCCAACAGATATCAGAAAAGTAAGTATTTAATTAATAATACTAATATCTATGTTGCATCGTATGATGTGGATCGTATGAATCGACTGATTTTTCATTGATAATATGGTTATTTATTTCAAATTCTACCATGACGTCCTTCAATGGCTATATAAATACTATTGTGATTAAACACCTGATATATTTTTATTCGCACATGCGTATTGACAAATTATTAACATAATTCCTAGGTGATTTCATTTATTCATACAGGACCGTGGTGCATACAAGCATAAAAATTCTCATATTGTTTCTTTACTTATAATTTTTGTGTGAGCATTTCACTTGTTTAAGTTACTAAAATCAAAATGCCATTGAATTGAAAAATATCAGTAGCTTAATTGCAGCACCATCTATTTATATATCTCAGAAAAACAACTTTAAGCATAAATCATTGTGGATTTTGTTATGACATGCATATACTTTATTGAATTCCATTTAAAAATAAGTTTTTTCCAACTAGTTTGTAGTTTAAACATATTTTATTGTCCGAAAATAGGACTGGTTTGTATAGCGTTTTAACATGGGTAACATGTTATTTCCATGTTCTATGTTAACATTTGATACAAACTATGGCTTCTATGAATTATTTCTTAATTAAAATGGAAAATGTTATTCCCCATTTCAAATATACGGCAGATAACACGTTCTATTTGTTGGTTACACTTACATAATATACTAGTTTTATACAGCAACAAGTCCCCATTATAAAACTATGAACATCAAAGTTGTAAATTGCATAGCGATTGTATTTCCTTATATTTTTTCGTATATTGTGTACTAGTGTTATCGATTTCCATCTTTCTACGATTTTCTTTTTATTATATTTTGGAACTGTTCCGAGAGTGTGGTATTTTTTGTTTTCATTTGATTTTGGTACGCTACTTATTTCTCATTTTAAATCTTTTTCTGAAATTTAATTGTTTTCTGTTTTTTCTTCTATTTTTTTTTTCAGAGAGAGAAGAAGCGTATCTGTAGCTATTGGAACTTCAAGAAAGAGTAAGATATGCAACTAACATTTGGTTGTAGCACATTCTGCATTTGGCTTTTAACTTCAAACTGTGTTGCTGAAATGATTGCATTGTATTATAAATTATAAAGCCAACCTAAATATATGATAATGAGTCGTCTATTTCAACAAACGACACAAGTAATTCAAACAGCCATGTTTTCCCACTGACCAAAACGTTCCCAGAAGAGTGACATGCATATCCTTAATATACTACACTCACGTTCATGACATAACACTGCACATATTATATAAAATAAAGGTATATTAATTTACTGTGCAAATTTAAAATGACATACAAAACCGGTTATGTTACCCACTTTTAATATGTTCCAGAGGATGGGCATCTGACGGAGGAACAATACTAGGGAAGAATGAGACTCATACAACGTGTATGTTTGATCACCTGACTAACTTTGCTGTACTGGTACTCTATTATGATGACGACGAAACGGTAAGTTTTACCCGTTATAATTTTAATAGTAAGGTTACCATGTCTTACTGAGATTAGTTTTATAATATTGCTTGTATCTTTATAGTATCATAAAATTCATTAATGTGAGTTTGCACAATTATTTTATTTATTTTTTATATTCCAGCAAGGTTATCAAAAATATAAAACCTTCAAAATAATTCACAAAATTGTCTTTCATTAATTCTATACAATATATACCACAGTAATGATAAGATATGTGAATTAATACTATTAAAACTACGACCGTGCTCAGATATCATCATTACTCTACCTTCGTTTTCTATATTTGTTCATGCTTATTATTATTAAACACCACGATATAGCTGAAATACTGTTCAAGTTGGCGTTAAACACCAATCAATCAATCAATATTGTCATTTGTCTTTTTTGACACTTGATCGTAGTTCTGTATTAATTTACCATTTTATATCATGTTTTGATATATTCTATATTTCAGAAGTCATCTTCTATAGCAGATTGCAGATATCAAATACATTCTGGTCCTCACCCATTCATACCAATCAAATTTAGTTTGATAGTCATGCAGCAAAACTATTGGCATTTATGCAGACATAATCAGGTTGAAATGTTATTTGTACCCATATCATATGATGCTATAGACATATTACATTACCATAATCAGCAATGATTATGAAATGACATATCATTCATTAAATATGTATATACTGGCTTACTGATGTATATAGCACACTGATGTGAATACGTGTCTATAAAAGACTTTTTTCTTATTTTAGATATCTGTCAGTCAAGACAATGTTTTGATGATAATGACAACAATAGGATGCAGTATTTCTATCACATGTTTAGGAATGACCATCTTAGCGTTTACATATTTAAAGTAAGGATATGACTTTATGATAAAAACCAATAACAACCTAGATATCAAATTTGGCGCGCACAACGCGCTTTGGGAATAACCTTCACCAAGTACACTCACAACCGAAAGGTTGGAAAGCCAAATAATATAAAAAGTGTTTGGGAGCAATAAAACCAAAGGGACTAAATAAGATAGCCAGAATCGGCAATGTCAGTGGTCATCTATTCCTGAGAGAGGAGAACCTTAGTTTTGATATTAATTCAATTATCTGTTTTACACTTTATATCTCAAGAATTAAGTTCCAAATTAAGGACAAGATCAATCAGCAAATCAGTACTCATATTTTCTTTCATGATGGTGTTCCAAACAGTTGTCAGAAACTTGCAATAAATATGAACAAATCGATGTTATCAAATCGTCGAGCATAATCCAAACTATACCGGATAAAACATGATACACAATGCATGATAAAAATCTACATTATATGCGGTTCAATCTTTAGTTTTTTGTGTAAAGTTTTTTTTTTCAATAAATATTTTCAATACATAATGTTTCCCTTTATTATGTTTCAGATTATTGTGTCGTGAGACTATTCTTATTCACGGTAATTTATCGCTGGCTTTGTTGTGTGGACAACTTGTATTAGTGGCTTCTGATGATGCAGTTGGAAACGATGTAAGGCAAATCAAGAATACAATGAAATACAAATAATAACACACATTTCTAAAATTCTACACAAACACACAAATACATGACCGGTCACTTACCTGGCTTGTTACTGCCACTTCAATAAAAAGTGGCGGGGCTAAGCTAGTTTCATGGACCCAAATTTAATTTAAGTTATTTAAATTTAAATTATAATGGCATGTGTTCACTAACATTTTTATTATTTTACTACTTTATATTCTAACAAATATCCTTATTGTTCAAATATAGTAGGAATGTTCAGCTTCGTTTGATGTTTAATACCAGTTGTTGCTTATCTAGTGGTTTAACATTTCAGATTGCCTGCAAGGTAGTTGCTATGGTATTGCATTATTTCTTTCTTTCCTCCTTTACCTGGATGATGGTTGAAGGGATTGCATTGTATTTCTCCTGTACACGTGGACTGTATAACCATGGAGACATGAGAATGAAATACTGTTTTGTTGGTTGGGCGATACCTTTGGTGATTGTTGTAATTTCAATCGGTGCAGAATTTCCACACTATGGTAACAGTGAACGTAATAGGTAAGTACATGTTATTTATTTGTTCAGAAAACCGTGTCCGTTCCTTCATATTTCTATCGATTACATCTTAGGGCAATTCTTTCGCATTTCTGTTAAAAAGTATGACCAATTAGAACCCGTTCGAGAAGTGTATGTGATTCTGCCTTATGTCTATCGGTATTTTTTCGAAATGATGTGGATACAAGTGAATAACAAAAATAATTAATTTACAAATAAGGAAAACCGTGAAGTCTATGTTACTGTGGATTCTTGAATATATACTGTTTCAATGCAACTAGTTGGAAATAAGTAGCATCTGTATGTTTGTTGCTGATTTATTCAGATACATGTTCTATTACAGCTGTTGGTTGTCAACGGATGATGGACTTATATGGGCTTTCATGGGGCCAATGCTGATTATTATCATGGTAAGATATAAATGACTGTCTATTACGGTGTAATCCAGAAAACAATTCATATAACAAATAGATGCAAGACTCTTTCAAGCAGCACATATAATTCTAATTACCGTAAAGAAAATACATTAGAAAAAAGACAAGTTTGAAGATACCAAAGGGGTTAGGAGAATCCGCAAATTGAAAGACAAACAACACAATGGCCAAAAGAAAAAGGACAATAGGACACACAACGATCTACAAAGCACTACACAGAAAACCGCAGATCGAGCAACACGAAGCCCACTAAAAACCGTTATACACTCAATCATAAATATGTGAAAAATTCAAACGGACAGTACAAAGACTAGATTTTTTAGTGGAAATTGAACGTACAAATATGCAAATACAAAAGTAAAACAGTAAGTCATACAAACAACCTTGATCACATAGGTTTGTAGCTAGAACATCATGTCCCCTCGCCACAAATGGGTGTCGGAGACTCATTATAGACCCATGTGGTGAAACTATGAGTTACATTAAGCTAGATATTACCTATTATTAATTTCTACACGTTGATTTACTAGTATTATATTTGATGATCTCAAAATTCTTGCAATTTCTCATGACACGTGTTATTCAGTCAAACACTGCTCGCAAAAGCTTAAAAGAAACAATAATATTAAAATTATCACAAACACATTATTTTTCAATAAACACTTTATCAGATTATGAAAAGAAAATTTAAGCAGTGATGATCATCAATTCAACCAATATCAACAAAACGAACAATCACTTCTCGTCGTAACTGCTATGGTTTATTAAGTATACTGTTATTGAAATTTACAGTTCCTAAATCATGTAATTATTTTTAAAACTTGTTGGCAATCCAAGTCCTGGCTTGGGATAGGCACAACAATATGGGAGGGCTGTCAGAGTATTGTTTTCTATTGACACTGTACGGTTTCCTTGGTTGCAAAACAAAACTTACTTTCACATAATTATGATGTTTTGTTTTAGTTTAATATCTTCGTTTTGGCACTAGTTGTGAAGGTTTTCCTATCTCTCGAAGCCAATTCAAGAAAGTCTGACGCTGCTAGGCTGAGGTATGTCATGCTAAATATATTTTCATGACAATGAGGTATCACGTGTGACAAATTACCTAAATAATGTTGGCACAACATAAACCAAAATCGCGCCAAGTAATATATTCTCCATATCAATAAGTTATCAATCCTTCCAAAATTATAATAACTGCTTATATAACTCATCTTTAATATGATAATTATTTAGAAAAATTTAACAAGTAGCATAAAACGATTTTAATAATTGGAGTACGTGAGTTGTGTATCTAGGTTCATGTTGTGATTTAATGATTGTTTACACCACCATAGACAATTCTAAAGCTTCATGGTGCTGACTGCAACACATATCCTAGTTACTGATGTAACCAACCGTGAATTGTCAAGCATTTTGTAAGCGTTTTCAAATACAAACACTCAACATGACCATTAAAGTTATTGTTTAAAAATTAGTTCTAATGGAATTCAATGTGTCGCCTTAAACGCAACATCACTGCCCTCAGTGCTGGCAGTCGGGTTTTCGTCCTGAACAGTTTATCACTTCACTCGGTATTTACAGTCGATGTGTTGCCTTGGTCACTGCCCTGAGTGTTTGCTGTCGATATTATTCATGAAGCACTAGATCACTGCCATTCGATATCTCAGTCGGTCTGTCGCTTTCAGATCTTGATCACTACCAACGGGGTTTACCGTCAATATGTCGCGTTAAGAACTATATCACTACGATATTTACGGTCGGTTTCTCTATTTGATCACTAGATCGATAGCTGACCAGATATGATACTTCCGCATATACGAATATATATATGAAGCCGAAAAAAGTAAAATAAAGATACAATATTGTTATATAAATACAGTTGTCTATGCACCACCAAGGTGCAACAGGCGTAAGTAAGTAAGCATATAAAACACGTCTCTGGCTAACAACAGACCACCAAGGTGCAACAGGCGTAAGTAAGTAAGTATATAAAACACGTCTCTGGCTAACAACAGGTTATCGTTATCGATTTGCATATATACATAATACTAGTATGCTATGTGTTTGCTCTAGATTGTTTTTCTACAGTACCGTTACTTACATCCGGGTGGGAGATGACCTGGGTCCTCTGTATTCAGCTCACATCTTTTTTACACTTATAGCGCATCTAATATACGTGTAGAAATAGTGTACGACAGTACTACCACGTATTTACCCTGTTTTAAATTCGTTCATTTGCAAAATAATTTTATGATTACTGACATTATGCTATGCAAAATTACTATGCAATAAACATAATAAAATCACTATGCATATTATATAGTAAAGTGAATCAAGAAACACAGAAAGTCAGTATTAATTATTTTCTACGTATATTTATTTTATGGTTGTAGAGCCAGTATAAGAGCAATGATATTTCTACTTCCTCTGCTTGGAATCACTTGGCTACTAAGTGTACTAGTTCCATTACATGCAGCTTTTCATTACTTGTTTGTTGTAGGGAACTCATTGCAGGTAACTTTCATATTGTATTCATTCTTGATTGATTGATTGATTGATTGATTGATTGATTGATTGATTGGTGTTTAACGCCCACTTTAGCAGTACGTCAGCTATATCGTGGCGTGAACAAATTGTATATATATTAGACACCTACAAGACCCTTAGAAATAAAAGATGCTTGTCTATAAAACAATCTGGATATATGTACAAATAAAAGAACCATTTAAAAAGGATAAAGCCATATACTTACAACGTATGTTATCTAGTTATATTTGTATTCTTGATCATTTTTATGCATACAATTTAATACAAAAAGCATAACCAATGGTACATCTGGCTATGTATATTAAAGTATTTGCAGAAATTAATATGCTTTAACGAAATGGCAGCCATATTAAATTTAAATAACTCATTAATTAATGGTAAGAAAAAAGGATCAGTTTGAAGTTTTTCCCTTTAGTGTATAATATTAAACTATCTTCTAGTATGGTATGATATGTTTCGCTTTTCATTGTGTTATTGATAATACGACGGGCATCATGATTTAGGCATCGACAGAGGGGCCACATCAAAATGTTGGTCTTGTTAGTTGAATCGATATGACAAACTTCTCTGTCACGAAATTTAAATATATTATGTATAATGTTCAAGATTATAGTGTTATTTATATAAGCTGGTTGGCATTTTACTCACATGTGAAAAACACTTGCATGGCCGCATTATTTCATTAAGATGAGAAGTTTGGACCTATAACACTAGTTTAATCCCGCCACCTTTTTTTAAATTGAAGTGCCTGTACCAAATTAGGAAAGTGAGCCGTCATGTATTTGTGTGATAGGCCTTATGGATATTGAATTTACCTCTTTCTACGATTTTGATATTTAACTTTGGAATTGTTCCGACGGTGTGGTATGTTTTGTTTTTTATTGTATCGTTATCTGTGCTATTAAACGAAAATAACCATAAATTTGGGATTACACGGTAAGAATAAAAACGTAGATATCAAATTTAGACGCGTTTCTGAAATAACCTTCAACAGGTACGCTCAAAATCGAAAGATTGGACAGCCAAATAATTGTTAAAGTTTTGGGAAATGTACCAATGGCAATCCTTATTCTCTGTGCACAGTATGTCTAATTGTTAATGAAACTCATTGCTATTTCAGGGAATGATGATTTTCTTTTTACACTGTATTTGTAACGAAGAGGTAAGATTTTATTTGATATATATACCACTTGTTTTCGTAAACTGGTGGATAATAATAAAAACATAGGTATTCAATTAAGTGCACATGAAATATGATTCTGAAATAATCTTCATCGGGTACCCTCAAAGCCAAATAATTTAAATATCTTTGGGATCGAGAAAATCAAACAACATAAACAGCCAAATCGGTTATGATCACCTATGCCTGAGGGGGTGAACATCGGTTATGATCACCTATGCCTGAGGGGGTGAACATCGGTTATGATCACCTATGCCTGAGGGGGTGAACATCGGTTATGATCACCTATGCCTGAGGGGGTGAACATCGGTTATGATCATCTATGCCTGAGGGGGTGAACATCGGTTATGATCACCTATGCCTGAGGGGGTGAACATCGGTTATGATCATCTATGCCTGAGGGGGTGAACATCGGTTATGATCATCTATGCCTGAGGGGGTGAACATCGGTTATGATCATCTATGCCTGAGGGGGTGAACATCGGTTATGATCACCTATGCCTGAGGGGGTGAACATCGGTTATGATCATCTATGCCTGAGGGGATGAACCTCAATTTCAAGACTCTTCAGTCTCATAAGTGGACAGTTAATAATAGACATAAAATCAAATAAGAGTCCAGACTGTTTTGAAAGGTTCAGTTTTTAGTTGCATTTCTTTCACTAGTTTTGTAGGTAACCGCGTCGTCGACGAATAGATTAAAAAAGAAGATATATTTGTGGTGTGTGTAAGAGTTCAACCTTGTGTTTGTTCTAGGATTCGTGTTGCCCAATAATAAATCTTCTACGTAGTGTGTTATGGATCACTGGTTTCTTTTTATTTTGTCCATCCCATTGTACTTTTTTAATTTACGACTTCTGATTACCCCTTAAGTACATCAATTGAATAGTATTGAACTTTATTACAATGAAATAAACAATATATGTGGTGATTATTGTTACAAATATAATTTTAGATCAGAAAGAGATTTATTGAAAAGAGGAAAAAACTTAGTCTGACGCATAGAACATTTGCTGATTCTGAAATGGCAATGGATATGAAAAGAAGAAAAAAGGTAAATAATAGAAATCGTCTTATTAATGGTCGATTCTTTAATTAAATAATCTCACGTTTTAATGTTAATCAATAAAATTTGTTAACGCCACGATATAACAGAAATACTGCTAAAGTTTGTGTTAAACACCAATCAACCAATCATTTAATACGCAGAGTAATTGTATATCTCCTTTAATTTTGTGAGCCTGGTGTAAATCGGTAATCTCAAGTACCTTATATTTGATTTGGTCTTTGTGCCACTATATATGTGTTCTATACCAATACCTCATACATAGTCAAACAGTTTAAGTTTGAATAAGTCACAATATCTGAAGAGAGTATACTAATTGGCAATATTTGCTGCAACCAAGTTCTCACAGTTGTCAAATAAGACATTGACTACATATTCTGCCTGAGCTGTATGTATGTTGTGTAATCTTCTTTTAATTTTCTGGAATTGGTGTGAGTTTTCAAACCGTCTGGTACATATATACAACTGATTGGTCCGTCTTTGATTTAGAGATGTTTCTCCTCATAAATATGATAAGAGTAATACTTTAGAGTGTAGAATATTGCTTTCTTTCTTATTTCAGAACAACTCGTTTTGTGACGTACAAATTGAACTCCCAACAACAGGTGAATAAACATTTTATTGTTGCAATACAAACAAAATGTGATATGTTGAATTTATCCCACATTTGTAATTAATCTGCTAGATAATAAACAATAAAACTGTAGGTAATGAAAGACACACATAATTGAATCATTGGGAATTTGAAAAAATAATATTCTACATCCAGTTCTTGTCGTGTTATGCACAGTGTAAATCTTGTTATAGATTTTTTGTAAAAATGTGCGTGGAAACGATTGTATAGAGAGTACGTTCTTAATGCATCCTAGAAATTCAGCATGTTTGTAAACTGAAGAAGCATGAACTTTCTTTTCATAAGTGTATATGTTCCTGAAAAACATCATATATTATTATGGCACGCGATAGTCAAAAAAACGACATATATGTTTTCCCGCACGGAAAACTGGGGTATTTCGCACGAAAACCCATGTGATTGTTTTAATATAGCATGTGCGCGATCACTTTATTTTATTTTACATAATTGTTATTTCAACATCACCATTAATATAAGACAATGACAAAATTGTGTTTGATTAATTCTCATTATTCTTTTTTATTTTCAGACAGAAAGTATGCCTGGGTTTCCTGATGATACCATACGAACAGTATCTGTTTATACACAGACGTTATAATACTGGACAGAGTTATCCTATTATAATTAAACGTTGTAACTTTAGAGACAGTTAAATAAACAATTTGAACTATTTAAAATTGTTTTGTAATTCTTAATCCATTAATAAGTAGTTGCAAATAATAAGGTTTGGCAGCGTCAAAATGTTTATGAAATGCAGGGCGGTAAAAATGAATTTGTTCATTTGATTTTCTGTATAATTCAATGAATGTCCGAACCAATATGTACTGAGAGAAAGTTACAATATGAGAGAATGTGTGAATGAATAATTTTTGTTAAACGCCTATATTTGTTCGGCTATATCATGACGAGAACATGTACCATTCGATGAGATGATGATGTTTGCCGCTTTGTGCTAGACCGCCACGCTAGGGTGGGGTTTTATAGTGTTACATCGGTGATACAACAGTGGGTGGGAGAATATGTCGGTCTAATTCAAGGCGGACATCATCATCTCCTCTTATCCATCACAAGCAGTCTCCTTCATCACAACAACTACCTTTTTCGGTCATTTTCATTACCTTTGCATTTATTTGAGGCATGGTGATTGATATACATCGTCTTAGGGTGTTCAAATGCCAATGATTAATGTCGTAATAATTCCCTCAAAATGTAAGATCGAACTAATCTAACCGGCCAATCTGCATTCTTTTTTTAGCATTTATATCGCGTGACAAGGTATATATATCGTCGTTTCCTATTATTCTATCGTCATTTTCCCCTTATAACAAAAAGAAAATCGAGTATCAAAGATGCCATGACAGTACTTTTGCGGTATTTTCGTCCCTTTCGTTTGACAGTTTTGTAGCAGGCTCTAGTAGATTCTCAAGTTTGATGGTTAAATTTCGAATACAGTATAATACAATTCCAAGCTAATGGGGAGTAATTTGTTATTTTCAAAATCATTGTGATTAAACAGTAATTAAATATTATACTCGTTAATATTACATATCTATTAATGAAATCTATGAGGTTCCATCAAAACCGTAATTGACGCCGTCAACTCTTTAAATACCAGTTATTTCTTCATTATTATGTATCCACTACATCTACTAATTAGGACGTGCCGTGGTCAAAAGTAGTCCCTACAGAAACAAAGTAGTTCTAATTTTATTTTACACTAAAGACTCATTATTGACCATTTTTGATCTGATTCAGAAATAAACGTTTATTTCTGAATAAATTCAAATTCAAATTCTTTATTAACTTTGAATATACCAGATCAGAAAATCTAGAGACATTGGAAACATTAGACACACAAGACATAGAACGAAGACCAAAAGAAAACGCAACAGATTCAGATTCAGATTCTTTATTTCTCTTAAACCATAATACATACAGATATAGAGATGTGAAAATATGTACACTATTTACAATATATACAGACAGGTCATAACAAGAGGTTATCCGGGAGTCGACACACCTTTAGTAATAATCCTGACAAAACGACATAATTTTTGGAGTTCTATTTTTGAAGTTGATGTCATTAATAGTTTGAACTTTATTATGTTTGGATTTATACGAATGTTTTTCTTTATATAAATTTTTCTTTGATTGCCGAAATACTGACATTTGAATAGATAATGAAATTCATCTCCAATTTCTCCATTATTACATAAGGGACATATTCTATTCTCTCTGGCTATGTTTTTCCATCTACCATTTTCAACTGGTAACTTATGGTTTGTTGTTCTAAATTTACTTAATGTCAAAATATAGTTATCATTTAAAATATTTAAGTAGTTTTCGAAAACCAAATTATCTTTATACATTCAACAAAAGACAGAAAATTAAAAAGATGAACAACACTGACCATCTTAGACAAAAATGAGGGTGAACCCAGGTGCTCGCGAAGGGCAAGTAGTTCCTGCTTCTTATAAGACATCTGTCGTGTTATTTATATAGTCAAGTCCGGTAAGCATTTACATAATTGTCATTTGAGATATCTGAGAAAGCAGTTAGGAATGAAATGATGACAACATCGATAATTTCTTTGAAGAATTTTTATTATTCTGTGAAACTGCCATGACAAAGATGTTTTGATGAATAATTCTTGGTTAAGATTAGTATGACAAAACGTTCTCATAAGACTTGACATTGTTTCGTTGGTCTGGTATTCATTGAGTGATGGTATGACACTTTGTGAAAATGACATGTTCACTGCAAGTTAAGGTACGTATCAGTTGTGATTTTGTGCCAATTTTAAATCTAAAGTGAGGAAGAATAGCTTGAACAGAAACTGCATTAGAAATTGAAATAAAAATGTAAAATTCAGTGTACATCAAGTATCTTAAATTTGTCTGAATATTCTATGCCAACTTGAATTTGCCAACATTGATAAAATTTAAGACGGAAACATTTTTGCAGTTCACTACAGGGGAAAATAAGAAATATAAAATTGAACTGGAAATTATCTAAATTGAGTCTTTTTGTAATCAATTATATCATTTTCATTTCAAATTGTATTACATTCTCTACAACAAGTAATATTTAACAGGTACAAGCTTAAAATGTGTGTAATATAACTGACATTATTGTCCTGTAACAGTAGAGTATATTTTATCTCAGAAAAATGTCCCCGATGTGATTCGATCCAGAGAGCTCTCGCATTGTAGGCCACTGCTCTACCAACTGATCTAAAGGAGATATCTACAAACGCATTTAGCAGAGGTGGTTATAAACTTACTACGATTTCTATAATCCTATGTAGAGGAGGGTTTGATTTCGTTACACTACCCCAACTGAAGAGTTGGCATTCCTTAATGACAATATCTCAATATCAACATTCAACCGATCAGATTTACATTTCTGACCATCGTGTGTTATTTGGTTAGGCGTCAGTGTAACAATATAGCATGTTTTATCACTGACCAATGCAACAATGTCCTCGTCGGGATCTCTCGCACTAATGCAGTTAGCGGGGCCCACTACGGCTCCTATAACCTTAAATAGAGGAGCGTTTCTGTTACATTTCTAATCCTGAATCAGATTGTAATGTTGACAGATTTCACGGAATTGATGATGTATGGGTGTAATATGACAGTCACAGCTCAATCCATAGATGATGTCAATATAATATTGAATGTAATATCATACATGTAAAATTTACAGTTGTTTTGCTAGTTGTTTATTTAAGACCTTAGTTATCATCTAAAACAAAACATAAATATAGCCATTAGACGATTTGACAATTGCAATGGCGTTCAAAATTGGCATTGATCGCATGAAAATAATATTAATTAATATACGGTTTGTGATTTATATGATCATAAGCTTCCTTAAAAAATTATAATCTCAATTATGGGAGAGATTATGTTGGTGTGTATCCTGTATATATGGTAAAACTTATTTTTATTGTATGTTAATTAATCTTAATGACGTAGGCAATTAAAGAGTTTTTTACATTATGTTTTTGCTTAAGACTTAATACGGAAGCAAAATGCAATAAGGTAAAGATGGCTTGTATATAGATATTGTAAACATAATATATTTAGAACGTCGTTCAAATAGCATTTTCTATCCAAGTTTTCAGTAAATGTGTCAATAAGTGTTCAAAATTCACAACCAGATGGAGATGAAGATGAAGAACAACAATCGTTCAAGGCTTTAGTAACATATATAAGTAAGTATATCATAATAACAACTAAAACCTGTGATTAGGTTCTACACAATGTATTCTGATACATGTATCATATTTCTGTTTATTCGAATTTGCCATATGTATGTTATACCAGGTTTGACGACTATGTTGATCGCCTATATCCCGTTGACCTTGACAAAAGACACCACATATATAACTATGTCTGCATGGTTCGTTCCTTGACCTATACCAAAAAATCGACAGTGAGATCCTGTTAAGAACAAATGCTACGACCAAAAAGATGCTTTCAATGTGTCCATTGTGAACTTCCCACTTATATTTACCAACATTCCAGTAAGCATCTGTATATGGAGTATGTATTTCTTATTTGATATGGTAATCTAGAGCTTGCGGTGTCCATCATGTTTTCTGTGATAGATGGTTACTGGTAACTATGACGCTACTGAACCAACGGTTCATTCCTAGTGGTTATGTTGAAGTCATCACATCTAATTTCTAATTTTCTGTATAGTGTTTTGTGGATCATTGTTTGTCTTTTTGTCCTTTGTCTTATGATCATTGTATTGCCTGTCCTTCGATTTACGGCTTCTGGAATCTATTTTCAATATGCATTTGTTTCATGTAAAGCAGAGCAATAAATATTTTAAGTATCTACAAAAAAAGCTGATGAAGGAATATCAATACACTTTTCCACATTATTTACGTTATTACATTTGTCTTTGACTCGAATTGTGCTCGAACATCAATCGATCACCAGCCCTTAACCGCACAGAAATATCGAAAATATTTTATGAAAAGTTTTAGTTTATTTTAATTTTACATCAATGATAAATAAATCTCACTATTTTAATAGTAAAAAAAACCTATTCATATATGTATAATTTAGTGCATACGACGCGTTTCTGGAATAACCATTATCATGTTAGCTCAAAGTCAGATTGGAAAGCCAGTAAATCAAAATATAGGCTGATTTTGATCACCAGCTATTGTCACCATTGTTGTGTGATTAGATGATCAAACTGATTATAATTGTAAACGATGGTGGTAATTGTTAACGTGCTCGCCCAGAGTGAAGTAGATTGTGTGTTCGAGCCACGGTCTGGTTAAGCCAAAAACAAATTGGTAGCAGCATTTAGGAGTAATAGCCGAGACCCAATGACTTTGAATCACTTTAATAAGTCTTAGTGGTCCGACATGTTGTTTTAATGAGCTACCACTATAAAATCAAGCCGAGACCTCAACATTTCATAGAATCATAAAATCATAAAAACATTATTTCGTATATTCAAATAAAATATAGTTTCCAATGGTCTACGATATTCTAAATGACATGACTCGTGTTGTAAACAATAATTCGAAGCTCAGTTTCATAGCAACAATAGACGAACATGCGCAATGAAATTTCCGTTAGATTACAATAGTTAGTAACCGAACTCTTCATCTTTATCGATACAATTGACATATTATTATCTTGTTTCAGGTCAAACCGATACAAATAAGGTGCAATTTGAAAAGAAACTCTTAGATTTGTCTATTATATGGAACAAAGACCAACTTGCTGAGTTTTTTTGCGAAAATTTCAAAAATATCAGAAATGTACCAAGTATATTTTCAAAATCAGCTAACTACATCATTAAACCAGATATTTGTTACCATTATAGCGACCATGGTGGTCTAGTACAACCAATCCCGCAGGAAATTAACAAACCAATACTTTTGAAGTATTTCTTCAAGTCTATCGGCTCTACTGAATTACCAGAAATCATCTTACAGAAAAAGTGTGATGAACATCAACCGGAAGTAAGATTATTACATATAATTACAGATGTACACTTTAATACTGAAAATTTAAAGCATTTGGAAAATAATATCTGGTAAATATAATTAAGTCTCGATAATTTTGTCATTCATCGTGATGCGAAAACTGTATGCACGTTTTCTAATACAAATGCACTTATGTGTTGAGATTTATTGTGTACAGATTGTAAATATAACCATTTCGAAGCAACTTTTTGCATTTTCAATTTTTATATGACCGAAGGATAAAAAATGTATTGGCCAAAAGCACAAAGACAACAGGACAAGAAATGATATAAAAAAAACCACTACACAGAAATCTAAAAACCGAGCAAAACAAACACCACAAAGAAACCAGGAGTGAACGCAGATGTTCCGGATATGTAGTTCTTTCTCCACTAGTAGCATGCGTCCTGTTACTGTTTAACGACACAAACAATATATGGACGTTAGTATGCATAAATAAATACAATGGGAGTAAAGGCGAAACAAACATTGTTTATACTCGGAAATCGTAACGGGCATTACAACACGGAATGTGACGATATGTAATTGGGAAAAATTAAACAACACGAAACCCACAAAAAACCCGTGTTGAACTCAGATGCTCCGTCGTGTTACGTTTGTTACAAACTTGGTGATAAGTCATTAATAAGGAAAGCACCGGATTGCGATTACGACAACTGGAATATATTCGTGTTCATTTGTAACACATATATTTAGTAACGATCAACCAACAAAATTTAAACATGTCAGGCAATAAAATGGAAACTGTTAACTATGCATTAAAGGAGATGACCCAGAGTTTTAAAACATGAATTACTGTAAGACGAAAACTATATTATAATATCTGGTATTTTTATTTATTTCAGGATCCAGAGAGCCAGAGAAAAACAGCAGCCGAGGGTATTCTTGATACGGGATTTTTAATTGCACAAGCAAACCTGTTAGCAAAGGAGCAGAACATTATACAGTACTGTTAACATTACTCATTATTTCAATTGTTTTGCAAGCTGTGGTTGCTATACTTCTGGGAATTCTTGGTACTTGGCAAAAAACAACACAACAGGCAGCGCATTGGTTACACAATGCAGTAATTATAATTGTTTCTATCATCCTTATGATCAATATTATCATCACTGCTTTTCATTCTTGACTGTGTCATATGTGTTTGGATTTTCCGTATCTTTCCTTTTCTCAAGTTATTCTTAAAATAAATTTTAATATTCGAAAATATCAAGTCATTGTAACACTTTTTTACTTACAAAATAATCATTTATTGTTCATAGACACGAGAAAGAGATCCATTTATTCCAAGTATCAGAGTCCTAAATATGGGTAACTGAGAACTGTCTCAGATGGATCATTGTTTGTCCATCTTTTGTATTATACTTCACAGTACTTAACAACAATAATTTTTAAAACTGTTACGTCCATTGAAACCGACTATCACAATTACAGTTGGTTCTTCCATTAGTCATTTGTCTTTGACCCATTATCTTGTTAACGTTATTTTTTCTTGTTTTGAGGGTTTGGTGGTATAACTGGAATTTAGTAAGTATCTGTGTTCAGAACTCAATTGCAAAGTGTATCGTTTCCTTATTTATACATTGATCAGTGGAATCCATATAGGTAAGACAACAAACAACGTCATTATCTGTCTGTTTTGCAAACAAACAAAAACAAGAGAACTAATCACAACAAACATACCACACCTGACTTTTCGCTCACATGTTATCATCTGGAACGTAATGTATCTTAGCAACTACTCTCATCTAATACTAATACATAAGGCTAACGCACGTTTATAGGACTTATGAATATTGAAACCAAAAAGACAAATAATCTTCGAAATAAATAGAATGTAGAAAATGCTCGAAGTGTAGCTTGGGTGCCCTTTACGATCCGGATATATAAACAACACTCTGCACATGAAGGGGAAAAAACACATAAACTCGGCAAAACAAGAACTCCTACAATACTCGTGAAACGACACGACATTTACGGTATACATTGTAAAATAATCTACCGCGAGTTCCACACTCATACGCCAAAATCAGCCAATTCAATCATGAGATTTAGTGAGTGGAACCTCCAAATGGTTGAATCTGAACATATATATTCATTGTCAGAAGGGTGAACTCTATTATCTATCTATTTGGTGTGGTTTGCACAAGTGTACCAAACAGACGAATATTTAACATAAATGGAATAAAAACGTTGAACAGCTATGGTCGACAATATCACTTCCAAGAACTTAAACCACTCCACAGCCTCACTTTAAACTCCAACAATGAAAAATACGTATGGAATTAAATTACGAATGTACATCCCCTCTGTACCACACTGAGATATTGGTTGACTCTGAGAAATCCCAGGAGTTAACATGACAAATAAAAATACAGTAGCAGGTGCACAACTTCATGTCCTGTGGAAGGGTTCAGAGTAAATCAGAATTTCACTTTTCGCCTCATCAATTCAGACCTCTTTTTATCTTAGTCTATTTCATTTCTCTCTTTGTTATGTTCCTGATGACATGGATATGGTTAGTTTGTGGTAGTAACAATGCCGTACTTCTGCTAGTACCTGCATCAGTTTCATAAATAAAATAGAGTCAAACCTGTATATCAAGGCCACTCAAGGGAACCTGAAAATGTGGCCATTATGAGCAGCTTCCCTTTATATACAGGTTAATATTATACGAACTATTCTAATATGGCGTCCTTCAAACACTTCCGAGTCCAAACCCGTGGTAAAAATAATATTAATCTATGACCGATTACGTCATAGATAGACGTGGTCTGTGCTTTATAAGCGGCTGTTCCATGACACTCCCCTGTAAAAGGTACACAATGATAAGTATGCAATACACAAAATAAATAAACATTCGTGCATTGGAAATCGGCTCAGGCGATATAGAAAACAGACAGGAAATACAAACCCACATCCTTTGCGAAGATCCCGAATAACATATAGTATTCTTGCATATCCCTGGGCCTAAAAATCATACAAATTAACATTCCGCGAAATGTTGTTGACTATTTTGACACGTAAACAACATGACGTCATATGAAGACTTCCAGTTTAGAACATAAAGATCCTGACGTTGTTTGGCTTCGTGTACACTTCCTTGTCGAAGTGGAATTTTTAGTATTTTTCCTTTCTTTTGAATTGATGTTCATGAATGACAACATTTAGTAATCTCAAAACATATTTATCATCGGCATGGAACACCTTTTCGGTTGTCATTTCAAACATCTTTGGAAAAAAACGGAATAGTATTGTAACATTTCAGTCGGGTCATTTAACGGAACAGCCAAAAACAATGGATGACAATGGAAGCCTATGCTTCGATTTGAAAATGTTCCGTAATTGTCCTATTAGAATCGAAATAATTACCGGTAGCCATATATTTATATTGTTTTACCACGGGTTGTCACTTTATGCCTTCATTTTACCCCTCGCTACCGCTCGTGGTAAAATATTCGGCATAAAATGCCAACACGTGGTAAAAACAATATAAATATATGGCTACCGGTAATTATTTCTTAATTCATTAATGGGGAAAATGAGATTGCCCTTTATAAACAGTGATTTGTTATATAGAGGGTGCCCTTTAAGGCAGGCTTGACTGTAGTATTTAATAAAAACGTAGATATCTGATTTAGTGTTTACAACCGTCATCCGGTACATTCAAACAAAGGCTATGCGTCAGTTTGGATGCTTTCTTATAGGGGTTTAGTGAGTGTTTTGCGTTACTACACAAGCGACACAGAAAATACAATTTATGCGAAAAATTTAATGACATGGATCAATATGCAAAATAAAAACATGTGTTTTATAACAGCTTTCAAACATCTCTCACATGGATCAATATGCAAAATTAAAAAAAAGTGTTTGTTTTCTACACCAAAATATATCTGACATCACTATGTATCCCTTTGTACACAATGACTAAAATCACCATAAATATCATATTATCAGAAATTGACCAAAAAAAACAATCATCATGAATGTCTACTGATCCAGTGAACAAAATAAACTTTAGAGAAAAAGATGGTGGTCAAAATGCGCTTGATTTATTATTTGGTGCTTTATGGGATACAGACGACTAGTTGTGTAGGAATAAGTGTATATCTACTATATGTACATACAACATATATCATAAACACCTTCACGCTCAATTTAAAACAAAATTCTGTGGAAACAAAGTGCAATTTCAAGATATTCTTATTTCTGTCATTTCCAATATGTTTGTCAGTATGCTATAGAAGACACACATTGACATTGTATATTATAACCAGGATACTGCTTAAATGCTAAGAATTGCTTAAATGAATCTAAAAGAATGTAGATCCTCTTGAACCAGACATAGATATTCCAAATCCAATCCTTTACATATATAAACAATTCAATAAATTTAAACATTTATAATTTTAGACATTATTTTAATACTTGTTTCTCTTAGCCATTGATAACCTTAGCAACTGGTTGCATAGCATTTCATAACGGTTTATTTAAATTTCTTCCCTCCATGGAATATCCATAGATGCTCTCGGATTGATGTTAATGCCTTTTTCCTTTTTAATGTAACTTAACAGTTCTCCCTTACTTTCAAATATGTTGACATGGAATGGGCTACCTCTAACATTATGTCCAGACCACTTAATTGTTATAACATATGCCCCGGGCTCCTGTGGATCATATTGACACAGAATTGTTCTATCATTGTGTTGTTCTCTTTCCATATCCACTTTAAAAGCTCCTATAAGATATATAAAATATGAAAAAGACAGTTATTATTCTATTATTGTCAACTCCTGAGGGAACTGTTCTCCTATAGTGTTGTCTGGTGAGGTATATTACCCGAGCCAACGGCGAGGTCACTATACCTCACCAGACAACACTATAGGAAAACTGTTCTCGAAGGAGAAGACAATAATATATTTAGTACATAACATCCCATTCCAGACATAAAAGAAAAACACACTCAAATTCAATATAATAATAATAATAAAATTTACAATGTAACAATATTTGCATTGCCAAACCTGGCCATGTTGACAGCAGACTACAGCACGAGTCTATTTTAAGGGAGATAAATCTTGATCAAAATAAATAAAAATTACGCGGGAAAATATATGCCACATGCATAGTCCCCGCAGGAAATCGTTTGAAACTGGTACAGTTCCCGTCGCTAGGGATAGTCACCCGTTGTCAAGTGTACTGTTCAAAATAGTTCACACTGATTATCCAATCAAAATACAGCATTTTCATATGTTAGGTACTAAATATATATATCCCATAATTACTATTACAATGACACCTGTCTAAACCAAACTCTGAGTAAAACGTAATACTGTATAAACTAAATTAAAAAATGTATGAAATCTTTGTTTAATTTAAGCTGTATAAATCGAACACCTGTCTATTCAGATCACAAACGTTTGTCACAATGAGGTTCGATTTAGACAGGTTTAAATGTACTGCTATTAATGCAAAGTAGTTGATTATAAGCATATCTTTGATACAGCAACTTCACCAAGACAGTATATCTTATTGACATGTTTCCACCAAGTACTAATGCCGTTGTCTCTATTGGTGCTATCAAATAAACGTTAGAGACAACAGAAGGGGTAATCACAAATGGACATTCCACGGATATATTCAACATTGGGCACAGAATCAACACAAACAAAACAAAACAAAACAACAAAGGAAATTAAAAGGATGAACAGCACAGACCCCACCAAAAAGCCAGGGTGAACCAATCAATAAATATTGTATAAATAATCTACCTCTAGGACCTTTGATTCTGACAGCCAGTTGTCCAGCTCCAGCACCCAATGTCTCCACCAGGAATCTACTTTGATATGAATGCAACAGTCCATCTTCTATTCCTGGACCATAAATGTGGACCTTTCTTGGATCTGGTGGTTCTCCGACTGGTATTTTAAATGGACTACCTATAAAAAGTGCAAATAACATAGATCCACACAAACATTCAATTTTTATTATACTATTATTGCATACCGGTATTTCAAAATCCAAATTATAAATGAATATTCATGTTTTCAAAATGTTGCTCTGTTTTTACACTTTTAGTTTAATACCCGGTATAGTCTGTTTGGTGACTCTGAACATAGGGAAAACAATTATTTAAAAATCAGGGATTTGCTCTCTATTGCTCTTTTTAACATTTTAGGCACACATTATTTAATACATATCTGAGAAAAAATTGTCAAAGAAATAATTCAAATAATAAAAAAAATCTCCATAGGGCCCAATACTAATTTTATCAGATTGTAAGTAAAGGAGGCTACCATTATAATGAACAGCATTACCTGTTCTTTCCTGTCTGTTGTTATGCTAATTTCAGTCACATGGGAATGTCATATTAGGTTAAAGATTCAAGATGTTTTAAATAATTGATAAACAATTTGACCATATGATATTTGTTTGTAAACAATTAATAACTGCTGGTCACATGAGACCCTTATATGGAGATGTCCCTTGTTATTCACTCATGCTGATGTATAACAAATTTTAAATTAACACTTAAAAAATGATACCAAAATAAAATAAATGCTAATTTCGTGAAAGTATAATTTATATAAATATATAAATTAAATAACATTCTTATTTGATACTTGTTTTCTTCCAAAAATTAAACAATTCATATACAACGTTAATTTCTTATAGGCAAATTAGATAAACATTTTTTTCATGACAGTGGGGAGCCCGGGTGGCTCAATGGTTTTTTAAATTTGTAAATTACAAAAAGGGTACACTCGACTCGCAACCACAAGTGATAAAGTTTACCAGTTGCTTGCCCATGGTCGGTGGTTCTCTAAGGGGTACTCCGGCTTCCTCCACCACTAAAACTGGTCGCCATGATATAGCTGAAATATTGTTGAAAGTGGCGTTAAAACACCAAAAATCAAATATCAAAATCAAATCATGACAGTGTGGGTTGAAACTACTGATATGTACTGGTCACAATATACAACATTTTCAGGTAATTTTGTTATCTTTTATTAACCTCTATACACATAAAGGGTTGGGTAGTTTGCATGTATTTTAAATGTTCCACAATCAGTTATGTAATAATGTATCATCATTATTGATTTTTACCTGAACAGGTGTGAATCTAATTTGAATATTGTCCATATTTGGTATGGTCAGTATGTCAACATCTGATATAACATGCTAATGATGAAATCAGCTGACTTGCTGTTTGTCAATACTGACCACATGTTGCTGTTCATTTCAGTACTTACTCCCATGTTTGTTATATGACAAAATGACAGAATTTTACAATTAAGTCCTATGGCAAACTTTTTTATTCTTTAATGAATTTTTTTGAAAAATTCACCTATAATATGTATTAATCAGTCCTTAATATAAATATAATTAAAAAATAAATCTGATAACCCGTTGATTTTTTAGAAATAGTTTTCCCTATTTTCAGAGTCACCAAACAGACTATACTAATTCATACAATTTTTGTCAATCATTAGAAAAACATGTTTAAAGTGTCCCAATTTAATAACTGCTACTAGTATCTTATACAGTGAAATGTGTTAAGATATTAATACTGGTATTACATTATGTCTTAGGGCAATTCGATCCTCGATCGGCGACGAATAATACAAAACATATATGATAAAATACCAGAAAGTCACTTTCATGAAAGATATAATGTTTGATAAATACTAACATAAAAACAAACTATACATGTTATTGTACTGGGTGATTTTTATTCTCTTGTTTTTGTTGTTGTTATTCTTACCAGGAACGTGTTCGTGGTCATATTTGATCGTAAGAGTATGGTAAGTTGCTTCAGACGGAAACAATCTGATTAAATAGTTTCCATCTTTCTGGTCTATGACATCACATCTCGTAGTATGTACTTGTCCTTGACATGATGCTGCAAGTTCTCCTGTAATAAAGAGCCAATGCTTTAAGTAAAGTCAGAAGATACCATGACGCCATCAATATATATTACATAGATAAGTACCTACGAGAGCTTGCCCGGCCGTCTTTGGCGTGATCGTATGGTAGTTGGATTTACAACTACCTTTGCAATCAGTGCCTATCACCACTAACGTTGTGCGAGGTGTACTCGATACAACATTATGTGATAACTATAACGTTTCCTCCAATAAAACTGACCACCGCAATATAATAGAAATATTGTTGAAAGTGGCATTGAACACCATAAAACCAAACCAAACGAAATATGACTTTAAAGCGGTGAAAATGTTTTAAAAAAAAAACATTTAACAAATTATTTCTATTTTACTTTTACTATCGACTTCCTCACTGACATGGTTTATTAGATAAATTCTATCAAAATTTACAGTTTCTAAATCATGCAATTATTATTATTAAAACTAATGTTATCTTCCCTCAGGAATAGGCCTCAGCCGACTTTGCCTATCCTGTTTAGGTCTTTTTGTTTTCTTGCTTCCATAGACTTTTAAATGATTTGGCTTTGAGGCTTACACTAAATTTTATTTTTATTTTTAATAAACAAGTAGAAAATGATGTTCGTATAACTTGCTTTCATTGTGCATCTGAATATCACATCATGATTCAAATAATACTACCGTTTCCAGCTTCCTGTGTATCAACCATTACTCTGAGATCCTGTCCTACATAGCCACCTATCAAACCTGGACCGGAAACTTTCACTTTTTGTCCTGCTCCTTTTATGGTGGCAGTGATTTTATATGGAGTACCTCCAATTAATGTGTCTGACCAATAAACATAGATTAAATATGCACCTAAACAAATATAAACGACAATATGTTAAAATCATTAAAAAAAAAAATAATCATTTTTGGATTTTTTTTCAAAATAATTTTTTTCCAAATTAAGCAATGCAATTTGCGCATATATTTGTACAAAACCCTAGTGTAGTGTAGGTAAACATAAACTATTCTTTTTATTAAGGTTTCTCCCGTATGACGTCATCATATGATACTAGTAGTTGATTTTCATTATTTAGGCAACCATTGGTATCACAACTACTGTGTCTTAGTTCAACTATCGATTATTTGGATGTGTACACCAAACAAAGTCATGTAATACAGTTCATCAGTTATATGATATTTTTGACGTTCTCCTGTATCCTATAAAAAGTTTGTATATATTGAGTTATATATATGTTCCTTGGACAAATATGATACACTCTGTATTACCCATCTTACCTGGGAATGGTGCTGTATAAGAACACTGATATCGGTCATATCGTAATGGTGTAATTGTTAAAGGTGGGTCTTTCTTCACTCCCTTTACAGCAACCTTGGGAATACCTGCAAAACGGAAAATACATACAAATGTATATACTCATGTGTAGTTATAAAACGGTTGAACACATGACAGTCTAAGTCTTGATGTATAATACTTCCTTCAACCTAAATCATCAAATGGCATTACTATTTTCTGTTCGACTGTTCATTGTACAATAGATTTCTATCAGAATCTTTTATAATAACAAACAAAAATATTGACTACATTCAACAAGCAATATGTGAATATAAAGTAACCTTGAAATATATATTACATTTACAAAATTCAGCACAAATGAACAATATTTCTTACCCGGGCCAGCTTTCTTTCCATTTATCAAAAACTCTGCAGGAACTGTTGCCCTTGCCTCTCTCAAACCGGATCCTGTTAACATTACTCTGGAATGGTCTATCGGTAATATAGGACCAGGGCAATATGCAAGTATTGGTGACGAATCTAATGGAATATCTGACCAGTACAAATGTATGTAGTGATCACCTGTGAAATGGAAGTAGGTTGTTCATAATAAAGCGAAAACGGAATGTCGGGTACATTTTCATCTACGGTCAATTACGCCGTACATATAACAACAACCTAATAACAGTTTAAAATCCACATCTAATTTGGTGGTGAGTAAAGCTGCCGGAAGTACTCATAAATGGATAATAAGGGTAATAACAAAATTACCGAACTCCGAACAATCTTACAAAGGAAAAGTCAAAACTCATAATTATATAAACAGACAAAATCAGTCAACAACCGGAAAACTGTGAAAACCGTAATGACCCCGACTTGGTACAGGCATTTCTAAAGAACTGAACATTCTAATGAAGATTACTTAACAACGGGTATAATATATTATTTACATAAATTGTTGAAGTTTCTAAGACTTGATCTTTTGTCTTCATATAAACCGATTGTAACATAGTGAATAAATCATTGTTGTTGAACGCTAAATGTGCAATTTGTCAGCTATATTATGACGAGAACAATTTTCGCTTTGTACAACACATTGAATATTTTATAGTGCAAGCAGACAAAAACAATAGACCATGGTAGACATGTCGCTACACTCGACTCATTCCGAGTCAACCAGTCTTTGATCATACCCCTTAATGCCATTGGTTTGTCCAGACCGGGTTCGAATCCACGATTTACCGCGCGAGCACGATACACAATTACGCCATCGATGAGGTTGAATGTAACATAAAATGGGATAGAATTCGTCTTTCACAAAACGGAGTAAGAAATCCGCAACATTCTGTAGCATGAATGATGTCTAATAATACTAATCTTTTATTATTCTATTATGTTATTTTATTATTCTATTATGTTATTTTGTAATTATTATTATAATTTTGTCGATTGCAATAGATTACAAATGTATTTCAAGGCAAAATAAGTCCAAAAGCTGTGAAAATCAATAATATATGAAAATAAATAAAAATGTCTATTTACCTTCTTCTTTGGCTGTGAATGCGACTTCAATCTGGTCTGCCTCTGGTTTCCGTATATTTACTTTTAATTTGCCACTAGGTGACAACACTTCTGCCTTTAGTGAACCTACAATGTAGATAACAGTATGTTCAGTATATATAGTACATAATATAGTCATTGCAACATCATTCTTAAACGTTCCATAACCATTGCAACACATGTCATCTGATACATCTTCTTGTAAATTGGAGCAGGGTTCAAATTACACAATCAAATGTATAATGTTCAAGATTATATCATTCTTTATGACAACGCTGTTCGACCTGTTATATCTGAAAGTTTTACTCATGTTGAAAACACATGAACGACCGCACCATTTCACTAAGTTTGGGCTCATATAAACCAGCTAAATCCCGCCACTTTTTATTGGTGACTCTACCAAGCAAGGACAGCGAGCGTTCATGTACACTGTATATTAGATACGATAACGTAACCCTCAGTCCGCTTGTGCTCTTTTTTTTCTTTTTTTTTCGGAGCACAAGCGGACTGAGGGTTACGTTATCGTATCTAACTGTATATATGTGTTAGAGGTATCAATCTGGCCTCTTTCTGCGATTGTGGAACTGTTCCGACAGTGTGCTATATTTTAGAACTGTTCAGACAGTGTGCTATATTTTAGAACTGTTCCGACAGTGTGCTATATTTTAGAACTGTTCCGACAGTGTGCTATATTTTAGAACTGTTCAGACAGTGTGCTATATTTTAGAACTGTTCCGACAGTGTGCTATATTTTAGAACTGTTCCGACAGTGTGCTATATTTTGTTTTTCATTTTATCAGCTACAAAAAGACCACAAATTGTGTACCTACCTGATACCATGATTGTAACAGTAAATTCATTATCCGAAAAAGAAGACAAATACTCTTGTCATATAGGTAGGAAATGATTGCATTACCTGGTCCAGCGTCACTAATGTCGTAGTGAAGTTTCGTTTCTTCATTACAAACTAAAGCTAAATGTCCATTTTCATCCATTTGATCTGTTAAGTTATCCATCAGACTAACACGGGAACGATCTGTTATTTTGACTCTAAATGGACTCCCTGCAAAGAATTTGGTAAAACTATGATATACATGTATACTTGAAACATTATTTATAACACTGTATCTTCCCTAAGTCTCTTCCCCTTCTCTCTGACTTCCATATCATGCCATACAATGAAATCTAATTTGCAATTTTGGCTCAACGCATGAAATAAAATTACGACATATTAAATCTTTAAATGATTATATGTATGTACTCCGTAGTATGTCGGTTTCTTAAATAAATTTCTGCTCTTTCTCCGTGCGAAAGTTTAATTCTCTACAGATTTGTGTGGTTTATGATTTTTTAACATCATGTGCACTTAAATATTCATACATGTAAACAAAATATAGCTGGTGTACATTAGTAGCCATTTCCACCATCCAATGGTTATAATTCGCCCCCCCCCCCCTTTCTTCTTCATTCTTGGTGGTGTTAGTCGGATTGCTATGCTCACACGAAGACGATTTGACTGGATGCAGCCAGTGATAGCTGAACCATACAGAATGCGTGTTACCAAGTAACATGTGTCTTGTAGAAGAAATGTAAACGTAAAATGGACACGAGACACTGCCAAAAATACACAGAATATGTTTGATGAAATATTTTAGGCTTTTTGGTTAGCTGTGTTCATATTTGGACATGAAGTGAAATGAATACCTTGTGCTGATTCACTGATAATTATTTCATTATAAGGGACGTAACTAACAAAATTCATGGCAGTGCACTGGGATTACGATTTGATTTGATTTGATTTTTGGTGTTTAACGCCACTTTCAGCAATATTTCAGCTATATCATGGCGACCAATTTTAGTGGTGGAAGAAGCCGGAGAGAACCATTGACCATGGGCAAGCAACTGGAAAACTTTATCACTTGCGAGTCGAGTGCACCCTTTTTGTAATTTACAAAGCCGTGCGCGAACCCACGCCGTATTGGTGATAGGCTTATATGAGTTGTTAGGTAATCCAACTACCTAACCCAGTGAGCCACTCGGGCCCTTGCACTGGGATTACTTAATTGTAGCTAACACCTGCAATGGTGAAGAGCAGGGGGAGGAGGATCGTAACCCTTGGCTAGGTAAGATGATTAGTAGCAGGTATATCACACCCATCCAGAAATATTAAAAATGTTCTAGTATAAAATGTAATATTTCCAGATATTAAACCTAACTTTTATTAACTATGAACCAGTATTTGACTCTCTTATTACACATTAATTTCATATACACAATACTATCATACCAAATATTCCCCTATCATTCCACATAATCTAATCAAATACCAACAGCAACCACTGTGATTCAGCAATGCACCGGTCTCAGGACATTTGTTCACCTATTTCTCATATTGTCCTGAAGAACTTTATAAAAATTAGTTTAATTATTAAATAATGTTCTGAAGATTTCAGAGTCTAGCTGAAACACTGCATCCATACCAAATATATCGGTATATTTTCGCATTAACATATACATAATACATATATACATGTAGCTATCATAATAGATATTTCTTCTTATATCATCTTACAATACAAAAATAATTATCATACCTGATATTTCTCTGTCATTCCACATGACCTTGACCTTATACAAACCAGATCTTTCTGGAAGGTAGGAGAATTCTAATGCTGTGGAACTGATTTCCCGCCATGTTGTATCAACTTCTTTACCATTTCCTGAATAATACATCAGTGAAGTTAATTCAAACATGGCTATCTCATAACATTGATTTCATGGTTGGTTGATTGTATTTTAGGGTTAAACAGCAGTTAGTGTTGACAGCTATCTGGCTCAAAAGGAAAGCTCTAGGATGAGTCAAAAATTAAGAGAAAATAACACATAATGTCGGAAATATTTGCTTTGCAATTTACGCTGTAAACAATGTTGGTCACTAAGAGATGCTCACAGCGTGCCATTCTCCCAGTTCCGTATACAATGTACAGGGAACCAATTTACGTTCCTCACAACTATCCCATACCTCTGAATATAGGTCACAAATCATAAATTAAACTGTACCTATTTCTATGCCCCTGGATTACAAAGAGAAATACTTGATTTTAGAGGGGGGAAATCGAATCCGTGGTCAATCATATCTAGAATAATGATACTTACTGTCCACAGCTACTGATATATTGCCTCCAATATCACCAGAATTAACTTGGAATCGACATTCTTTCCCTCTCAGTCCTCTCACTATTCCTTCACCTAATACTGTTATTTGTCCAGGATCTACTACGTCTATATTTTTAGGAGAGCCTGTAAGTTAAATACATTATGTATACATTGTTTGTTTTACAATCAGATCTAAGTAATAAAATGAAAAAAAAAACAAAAAAAAACTACCACATCGTCGGAACAGTTCCAAAGTCCGATCGTAAATGGTAGAAATAGAAGCAGCATCGTATATACTTGACCACTCACTTCTCTGGCTTGGTAACAGGTAATTCAATATAAAGTAGAGGAGTTCAACTATTTTATGAGACAAAAACATCTCTAAATGAAATGATGCAGCCATTCAATTGTTTTCCACATGTAGGTAAAAGGCAACCCTCACATATAAGCGGGTGTACAGCGTTGTTGAAATAATGCTAAGTAAGTATCAATATTAAAGGAGAGGACATCATATCATTCGATGTATACAATATGTTTCTTTACAAAATCATCTGTAAATTTAGTTTGAACAAATACAAACTTTGATAGCTCGAACTGTACCACTGGTCAATTTTATCATGATAACTTGAAAACTCGGACATTTCGAAGTATAATCATTCGTCTCTTCATATAGGCTTTCAGCTTAATTTTGCACACATATCTTTAATACTCTTATATTTCAAAGTATAATCATCAGTGTCTTCGAATTCAACCCTTGCATGTAGTTCAACTGTATGTTGATATAGTACATAGCATATGAAAATGCTTTATTTTGATTGGATGATTAGTGTTAACTATTTTTGAACAATATACTTGACAACGGGTGACTATACCTAGCGATGGGAACTATTATACCAGGTTCGAACGATTTCCCGTGGGCACTATACCTGTGATATAGATTTTCCCACGTTATTTTTATATATTTTTGGCAAGATTTAAATCTGTTAAAATAGAAAACGCCTTACATTGATAATGAAAATAAATTCTGTTATTCTAAAATTGTACTGTATAATTTATCTATTATATTGGGAAAAAAATTCTTTCCACAAATCACAATGTAACCCAATTTCATTGTAAAAGGTAAAATAACCGAGGTACGATTTTTTTCATGGTAGTTCGATCTCTTTTTTTTTAATACCGGTTGTATTGTTGATATATTGATGTGAATAAAAAATGTGGTACAGAATCTATTTTATTGGGAAATTTGAAATAATGTTAATTGTAAATGAAATTATATGTTTACATCACTTGACAGGCTGGGCCAAGGTGATATATATATGTTAACAGGCAGAATAAGACAATAAAGAAATAAAAAGAAATAGACGGCGCTTTAGTCTGTTTATTGCTTTGCTGTCAACATGGCGAGGTTTGGCAATACAAACGAATTTACCTATGTTTTTTCTTTTATCTCCAGAATGAGATGTTAGGTACTATAAATATTAGTATCTTCTCCCTCGTGAACGGTTTTCCTATAGTGTTGTCTGGTGAGGAATAGTGCCCTCGCCGTTGCCTTACCAGACAACACTATAAGAGAACAGTTCCCTCAAGAGAAGACACTAATATAATGATATTGTCAATTCACTTTCAAAACTTGCCTGCAATTTCTTGTCCGTTAAATTTTACATATACGAAATACGTTCCTGATTCCAATGGTTTGAATAATACTTGAAACAAGTCTTGTTCTTCTTCATCCGCATTAACCTCACAAGAAACATTTTTACCAACATGGCGAATGTCAGCTGTTACCGTTCCCTCACCTGCCTCTGAACAGTTTACTATAAGACAAACAATATATATTGTTATATTAGCAACACAAAGTAAGTTCATTGGTTATCTTTATTTCTGCTGATATCCAAAACATTTTTACCTGAGGGAGAGGTAGCCTTTAGCTTTGTTTATATTGGTAGAATTCTTCACTGTTTAATCTTACTTTTCATAGTTACAATTTCAATTGGCTGTCCTTCGCCAAAAGTGGCATTGATCAAATATAGTAGATATATTTATATTTTAACGGCAGTGATCCATCATTCAATAATCTCCTTCACAGATTTAAAACAAAACCAGTAAAATCATTTACGGATGGTTTATCTGAACACATTTGTTAAAATTAAAGATATTGGTAACATAATTTAACGTCAATAAATTCTCCTAAAATTCCTGGCTAAGGGTCTTTGATTCTGTGACATTTTTGCTTCAATCTACTGGTGTTTCGAAAATATTAAATACACAAATTGAAAATATGCAAAAAAAAAAATCATTATGGCATTTAAATTATAAATTACCTTCAAAATTAGCGTTTTCACCGGCAACGCCTCTTGAAGGCCCCGATAGCCAAGCTTTTTGTGGATCATGAACAACAAATTTGACTGGACTGTTGCTGATTTCTTCACCATCTAAGTAGCCATGAATTTTCCATTCACCTAATGTTTACAATATAATGAACGTTAATTGCCGGGCAACGATAAGTTCCTTGTCCGCTTTTTTTGTTTAAGTACAAGTAAATTTCAGATATGGCAATTTAAGCAACATGTTAAAAATAATTGCTAACTTTTATATCTAACCGTAAGACAAAGAGAAACCAATATTATTTGTTTGGACAGATATTAGGTATATTGGTATTTAGGGTAATTTTGCTCCTTTTCTCAGAATATAAGTGTAAGTACATTATAATTGATAATAAATCAATCCCAATAGAAATAGTCTTTAATCAACAGATGCTACCTTCCTAGCTAGTAGTCAGTTACCTACAAGCATGTGTTGACCCTGCTATTGGACTGTCCATGTTTATGCTGTCTTTCAATTTTATGTGATAGAATATGGTCTTTTTGAGTTGAAGCGAATCTGTTGTTATCATTTGCTTATATATACATTACTCTTGGAGATCCAGTCATTATGAGGGAAGGTTTGGAAACCCATTAACCGTTTAACCCGCCACACCTTTGTGCCTGTCCCAAGCCATGACCTGGATTTATATGATGTTTAATGATAAAAAATAAAAATGTCTTACTAACCAACACTTCTTGGTTGAAAAATAGTTTGATATATTCCATCTTCTTCTTGACATTCGGTCTCCTTTATTTCACCTCCTGGATTGTGTATCACAACCGTCAACAGACCAATAATCTTCTCGGCGGAATCAATCTAGAGTGGTATGGATTGTATAAACAGAAAGTGACAGAGTCATGAAGTTTTCTTAGTTATTTTTAGAAATAAAACAATTGCATGCACTTATAACCAAATATATGAGAGATCTGGCGAAGAAATGTAATTATTGTTCAGAAATCGTGGTTATTATCAATAGTGTGAGTAATACAGTGGTGGTGGTGACACGAAACGATGGATCGTGGTCTGTTCAGCTAGACAAGAAGGGTCGCAGGGGCTAACTAGCCCAAATGTATGACCTCTACACCAGGTAAAACCAGGTAAAACATAAAACTTTAAAATGCGTGTGATCCAGAAAACAGAAAACATAATCAGTGTATGTTTGTTAGCATTGTTGATTTCCTTAATACATGCATAGCTACCTATTTGTATGTAGTACTACTATGCTGACGGTTATAAAATAAGAATATCCTATAAAAAAAAAAACCAGACTGCATGCAATTACGGTTGACTTACATAAAAGGATAGTTCAACTCAGAGGGTAGATTAACTAATTTATGAATTTACAACTTCAAAATATTCTAGTTACAAAGTATATTGAAGATTTACCTTTAACATATTGTGCGATCCAACACGACATCTATTGTCAGTTGGTGTCACAAACCTCACTGTGGATAGATCTTGTTTAACGTAGAATGCCAATGGACAGCCTACTAGCTTTTTATTATTGTAGGTAGCATTAATCTAAAGACGGAAAGAAACATATCGTGTCAATTAATAAAACAGTGTACACCGTATAACATTACTTATTTTTGTTATGAATATCTCATTCACGTACAAGTTTATATGAGATATCCAGAATATAAGAAAACAGTTGTCTTTCGAATGATTTTCAAATAAGAAAAGTTTGAATATAACAACGGGGTATTCAGAATCCGTAAATAGAAGGACAGACAATACAATTGTATAATTAAAAGGACAAAATGACAAACAATGATCTACCAAACACTACACAGAAAACTGACGATCGAGCAACAAAAAACCCGCTAAAAACCGATGTTGAACTCCGCCGTGCTGCGGAAGGGTAAGTAGTCCTGCTCAACTAGTGGCACCCGTCGTGTTACTTTAGTTACCTACCCGATGATAGAATGCGGAAAGGACATGAAAGTGCTTACAACAAGTGGAGCATATCCGTGGTCATTTGTCAAATAAAAGTTGAATTCTCGCTTTTGTGATATTACATGAGATTTGTGAAATTATTTTTATTTGCACATGTATTTTTAACTCAACATTGGACATATATGGTTTTTGTCACTGATTGCAATCTTCTGTATATGATGTTGAAATAAATAAAATGGCAATTATAAACCATTTACAATCTGATATATAATTGACAACTACAATAAATGAGATATAAACGTTAGAGGCAACCGAATGGACAATCGGGATTTAACAATCCAGAGATAAAAGATATCTATTTATTTAAATCAAGTGTACATAAACGTTAGAGGCAACCGAATGGACAATCAGGATTTAACAATCCAGAGATAAAAGATATCTATTTATTTAAATCAAGTGTACATAAACGTTAGAGGCAACCGAATGGACAATCAGGATTTAACAATCCAGAGATAAAAGATATCTATTTATTTAAATCAAGTGTACATAAACGTTAGAGGCAACCGAATGGACAATCAGGATTTAACAATCCAGAGATAAAAGATATCTATTTATTTAAATCAAGGGTACATAAACGTTAGAGGCAACCGAATGGACAATCAGGATTTAACAATCCAGAGATAAAAGATAACTATTTCTTTAAATCAAGTGTACATAAACGTTAGAGGCAACCGAATGGACAATCAGGATTTAACAATCCAGAGATAAAAGAGATCTATTTATTTAAATCAAGTGTACATAAACGTTAGAGGCAACCGAATGGACAATCAGGATTTAACAATCCAGAGATAAAAGATATCTATTTATTTAAATCAAGTGTACATAAACGTTAGAGGCAACCGAATGGACAATCAGGATTTAACAATCCAGAAATAAAAGATATCTATTATTTAAATCAAGTGTACATAAACGTTAGAGGCAACCGAATGGACAATCAGGATTTAGCAATCCAGAGATAAAAGATATCTATTTCTTTAAATCAAGTGTACATAAACGTTAGAGGCAACCGAATGGACAATCAGGATTTAACAATCCAGAGATAAAAGATATCTATTTATTTAAATCAAGTGTACATAAACATTAGAGGCAACCGAATGGACAATCAGGATTTAACAATCCAGAGATAAAAAATATCTATTTATTTGAATCAAGTGTACATAAACGTTAGAGGCAACCGAATGGACAATCAGGATTTAACAATCCAGAGATAAAAGATATCTATTTATTTAAATCAAGTGTACATAAACGTTAGAGGCAACCGAATGGACAATCAGGATTTAACAATCCAGAGATAAAAGATAACTATTATTTAAATCAAGTGTACATAAACGTTAGAGGCAACCGAATGGACAATCAGGATTTAACAATCCAGAGATAAAAGATATCTATTTATTTAAATCAAGTGTACATAAACGTTAGAGGCAACCGAATGGACAATCAGGATTTAACAATCCAGAGATAAAAGATATCTATTTATTTAAATCAAGTGTACATAAATGTTAGAGGCAACCGAATGGACAATCAGGATTTAACAATCCAGAGATAAAAGATATCTATTTATTTAAATCAAATGTACATAAACGTTAGAGGCAACCGAATGGACAATCAGGATTTAACAATCCAGAGATAAAAGATATCTATTTATTTAAATCGAGTGTACATAAACGTTAGAGGCAACCGAATGGACAATCAGGATTTAACAATCCAGAGATAAAAGATAACTATTTATTTAAATCAAGTGTACATAAACGTTAGAGGCAACCGAATGGACAATCAGGATTTAACAATCCAGAGATAAAAGATATCTATTTATTTAAATCAAATGTACATAAACGTTAGAGGCAACCGAATGGACAATCAGGATTTAACAATCCAGAGATAAAAGATATCTATTTATTTAAATCAAGTGTACATAAACGTTAGAGGCAACCGAATGGACAATCAGGATTTAACAATCCAGAAATAAAAGATATCTATTATTTAAATCAAGTGTACATAAACGTTAGAGGCAACCGAATGGACAATCAGGATTTAGCAATCCAGAGATAAAAGATATCTATTTATTTAAATCAAGTGTACATAAACGTTAGAGGCAACCGAATGGACAATCAGGATTTAACAATCCAGAGATAAAAGATATCTATTTATTTAAATCAAGTGTACATAAACGTTAGAGGCAACCGAATGGACAATCAGGATTTAACAATCCAGAGATAAAAGATATCTATTTATTTAAATCAAGTGTACATAAACGTTAGAGGCAACCGAATGGACAATCAGGATTTAACAATCCAGAGATAAAAGATATTTATTTATTTAAATCAAGTGTACATAAACGTTAATCAGGATTTAACAATCCAGAGATAAAAGATATCTATTTTTTTTAAATCAAGTGTACATAAAACGTTGAATAGTATAGAATGGACAATCACGAATTGACAATCCAGAGACACAGACAACATTGTACACAATGCGCGGGACGAAGGCAAACAAAACAAAAAAACATCACATAGAAAACTAAAACGATGAGTAACATAGACCGCACTAAAATACCAAACCGGAGGTGAAGAGGATATATTTCGGGCACAAAATATCAGGTTCAAATATATTCGAGGTTGTCAATTTATGTTTCAACTCGTAAATGTCTTCGCCATGGAAAAGAATTATGGAAATGTTCATAGCAAATCATGTTTATTGTCCGGTGTATAACGTTCTAAAGGAGTGTTTGATTGCTGTTAAACGGCGCCTCAGCCACTTTTCAGCTATATCATGGCGTGAATAAGTAAATATTCAACGAGATGGTGGTGAGGTCCGCTTTCTACTACATCAATGCGCTTAGTTGGATTTTTATGGTGCTAGCTCATTGAAACAACAGTCCGAGGATAGACATGTTGACTCACTCAGACACATTATTCTGATTCCGAGCCAACCAGTCTTTGTTCTTTCTCTTGAACGCTGCGTGCTTAGCGGAGAATCAACAAACACCAATTTGATAGTCTTTGGTTTGACCCAATCGGGCTCAGTACTAAAGGACAGACACTGACTACTCAAGCCAGAAGTTATATTCTGGTATTAAGGCATTGTTTCTTTTGCATCACATCAACAGTTAAACGTATTTTACCTGATATTCTCCCGCCTCTGTTGGTACAAATTTGCATTCAACGTATTTTTCCCGCCATGTGATATCACAATCGACTTGTGCTGATGGCCCTGTGATATTTACTTTCAACAAGTCTCGATGCAGGTTTTTTTCGGAGTAAGGTAACGTCACAAGACCCTGTTACAAAATATAAGCGACATAAAAATTGCGATGTTTAAGGTAAGAAGATGCCGACATTGACGAGATTTCATTGGCCAAGACAACAACGGTAAAATAATACAGATATTCCAAACTTAATGACATTTGTCCAGGATTAAAAAGAGCAATAATGTCCTGTCTTTAAATTTTTCTGTGTTATCATTTTACATATCCGAATTACCTCAAGTTTAGAGGAGGTATCAGAAGATGATACTCATTTTGGAGCATCTAATCGTTTTTCCATTTTGTAGCAGCTAAGCTGTGTCTTGTTTCTGCATCAAGTTGAACAAAAATTTAAAACGAGAAAATATGTAAACAAGTTCGCATTACAACAATTATTTTGAATAGTGATCTTGTAGACTTATTCTAATATTTTGAAAGATATATTATTCTTGTGAATTGTTTAGAATAAATCTCCGAATATAACCCATATGCAATCAGTGCCTATCACCACTAACGTTGTCAGTTCGAATCATGCTCAGGTGAGGTGTACTCGATACAACATTATGTAATCAAGTTTGTCAGTGCCTTGCTGCAGGTTGGTGGTTTTTTCCGGGTACTCCGGTTTCCTCCACCAATAAAACTGACCGCCACGATATAACTGAAATATTAAGGTGGTGTTAAACACCATAATCCATCCTAACCTGAGCATACTCAACATTGCTGCATTGATATATACAATACAAACCTGAACATTTGTTCTAATATTAGTTAGATCTGCTTTAATTCCTAACTTTTCTTCATCTAACTTTTTTGGAACCAAGTGTTGAAATCTGGATATGTACGTCATTAAGCTTAAATGATCAACTTTAGGATCCGTTATCTCTTCTGCTGTTAAAATAGGGTCTACTCCAAGCTCTTTACCCTCATCGATAGCTAGAGAAATATTACAAAGTGCTTCATTTAATTAAATGACTATGACAATGCTTGAAATATGAAATGTTTTCAAATTCTCCAAACAGGCTTAAACCAGATGGTTTCACTTTAATAATTGGTTCATGGTCATTTATAGACAAATCTCAGGCTCCACGCAGCGTGGGATCCGTGGTTTTTTTTTAGTATAATATAAGTCTTTGTGTTATATTGTATCCTGATAGTTTTTATTTATTCTTTGGTCTTCGTATATTTTATTTATATACTATACATTTATTAGTTTGTTTTGTTTTAGGAATTAATTATTTTTTTTATAATTTATTCAAAAGATTCATATGAAAACATGTATCGTGAAATATGGATGCATGTTTTATCGTGCTTTACGGCATACAGTTGTATTGTAAAATAAGGAGACATGTAGAATCAAAGACATAAGATTGCATTAAACCTGCAATATTCGTGAGAAAATAGCAACACACCTTTCTGGCAATTTCCAACATGATCACTGCGGTCTAAATTTGGCCATCCCTCGATGTGTCCACCTTGGGATTCAACAATTGCACATAGATTATAACCATCGTTCCAGTCAGTCTTCAAAGATATGTATACGTAAATCATAAAACGAATCATACCTTTAAACATATTTACGATAATGTAGAATCGAATATGCAATCATGTATTGGTTAATAATATTGCTTAGATTTAGACATTGACTTTTTCTATCCAAAAAAAAAACAAAGAAAAACCTACTCATTGGAGTATGATTATCATCTGTGATATTTCTGTTCATTTTCTATATCAATTATGAAACGAACGTTTAAAGAGTAGTTCACACTTCCACCAATAGCAGCAAAACAAACAATCACCTCACACCTTAACTGAATGAGCAAATATGTACTTATTTTGAAAATAAGTACAAGTTCATTCAAAAGGGTATGCATTTATCATGTTTTAGTGATGAACTAAAAGAAACTAGTTTGTAAAACTTCATATTTAATAAACATCTACAGTTTCAATTTGAATTAGCTTTATTATAATAAACACCACTCCAAATTATCTACTATCGTCACCACAATAGAAACAATGTCACTGTCATATGTGACATGTTCTGTAAAAATGACCATCAAAATGTCTCGAGGTATGTTGTACATCTCATTAAGAGCATCTTATCATTGTTTATACCAAAGACGTTAAGAGCATCTTATCATTGTTTATACCAAAGACGTTAAGAGCATCTTATCATTGTTTATACCAAAGACGTTAAGAGCATCTTATCATTGTTTATACCAAAGACAGGTAACATTTGAATTAATTTACTACGTTTTTGGTAAAATTGTATTGAAAGTCAAATTTGCCCACATATTAAAGTGGCATAAGTATGAAAAGGATAGAACTAAAGTTGTGAGTTCGAATCCCGCTCATGGCGAGGTGTATTCGATACAAAATTATGTGATAAAGTTTGTCCGTGACTTGCGACAGGTTGGTGGTTTTCTCCGTGTACTCTGGTTTCCTCCAGCAATAAAACTTATCGCCACGATATAACTGAACTATTATTGAAAATGGCGTTAAACACCATAACCCTAACCCCGAAAAGGACAGTGTCAACACCTCTTTCAACATTGTTTGAAATATATCGTATTGGTCAGTTACATTGTGAATATTAAAAACGAATTAATAATAATATGCTTGTAATAATAATAATAATAATAATGATAATGATAATAATAGATAAATAATAATAATTACCGTTAAATTAGATATGGTTGTAGTTTTCAACTGTTTACAGACCCAGTTTAAAGTTGCATAATAGCCAGGTGAGTTTGGTTTGACGAAATAAGATAAATATGTCATGGCGGACAATTCGTCTAAAGCTGGATTGGCGAAGTCTTCAGCAGAAATGACTCTTGGAATATTTAAATGATCTTTTGCTAGCACCATTGCTTGTCGACAATTTTCTGCTCTGCATAAAAGCATTGATAATAGCATGTAATTACTTCTACATATAATTATGGTTAAATGAAGAACAACACATTCTGCAAAATAAAGAGTGGGCGAGCGAGTAGTATTTGTTTAACATCAAGTGAGTATCTTTTCATCTCACTGCATCGGTGGTGGCATGGTTAGTTTGCTCGCTCAATAATGAACTTCTTGCCACATTTGCAATACTATTGTATTTGAGGTCAATAATGAACTTGTTATCACATGTTGACATACTACTGTATTTGAGATCAATAATGAACTTATTATCACATTTTGACATACTATCGTATTTGAGGTCAATAATGAACTTGTTATCACATTTTGATATACTACCGTATTTGAGGTCAATAATGAACTTGTCACATTTGGACATACTACTGTATTTGAGGTCAATAATGAACTTGTTACCATATTTTGACATACTACTGTATTTGAGGTCAATAATGAATTTGTCACATTTTGACATACTACTGTATTTGAGGTCAATAATGAACTTGTTATCACATTTTGACATACTACTGTATTTGAGGTCAATAATGAATTTGTCACATTTTGACATACTATCGTATTTGAGGTCAATAATGAACTTGTCACATTTTGACATACTACTGTATTTGAGGTCAATAATGAACTTGTTACCATATTTTGACATACTACTGTATTTGAGGTCAATAATGAATTTGTCACATTTTGACATACTACTGTATTTGAGGTCAATAATGAACTTGTTACCACATTTTGACATACTACTGTATTTGAGGTCAATAATGAACTTGTCACATTTGGACATACTACTGTATTTGGTGTCAATAATGAACTTGTTATCACATTTTGAAATACTACTGTATTTGAGGTCAATAATGAATTTGTTACATTTTGACATACTACTGTATTTGAGGTCAATAATGAACTTGTTACTACATTTTGACATACTACTGTATTTGAGGTCAATAATGAACACATATGCCTTTCATGTAACTAAACTTCTTTCAAGAGGTCGGGATGGGTGACTGAATATATCAATTCATTGCTCTCTCAGAAAGTTCACGTTTTCACGTGATATGCAACTTCCTTGTTGGAGTTTGATCAGGTTTTCTCACAATTGTGGAGTCTTTCGTCACAGAGATGTATCATATAATAACACTTTAGTCACGTCATAGAGGTACCATGTCTAATTTTGTGTTTTGCTTATCCCCTTATATAATTCTACTTCCTTATATGGACCTTTTTGTTTGTTTAGTTGCCTATTGATACATGGAAATGTCACTGTTTTATATTCAATATAATTATGTAGAGTCCAGTAAATTACTTACTTTTCTTGTCTGTTAAGTTGTCGCCATTCGGGTGATGTTCCTGGCTTCAAACTGTCGATTAAAGCACTGAAATGCAACAAAATAAATAGTCATAAATGCAGACAAATATTGGTTGGGTTTTTTTGGTTTTTTTTTTTTTATAATAATAAACATTATCCCCGGTTTGAAAATTATAGCAACTTTTGATTGGTTAAAACCCCGGCTATTAAAAAAAAAACATATTACCGGGTGTTGCTAGGCCATATTACCGGTTGTAACTAGCCATTAACCAATCAAACGTTGTGATAATTTTCCAAACGGGGGAAAATATGACGTTAAAGCTCGCCACGTTGCGCTCCAAAATCAAATTTAGTTAATTTTGGCTATATGTTGAATATAAAGCTGTTACTTTGATCAACTGTAGGGTTCTACTAAAGGTAGTACCCTACACCGGGAAAAAAACACTCGAAACTTTCATATTTTTTACCTATTCTTTCCAAAAACAAAGAAAACGTCACTTTTACGTGGGTCACCGAGGTCCAAAATGTCTCATTTTTTACCATAATCGGGTATAAATTCGTTATTTACGTTCCTATCCGTAGATATGGAGATTTTAACACCCTTCAGTAGCCTGTACACCCTTCGGCTGCGCCTCAGGATACACTTTGCTACCTCAGGGTGTTAAAATCTCCATATCTACGGATAGGAACGTAAATAACTAAATAATATTTTCTCGGTTTTGTCTATGATTATTTTTCGTCGATTTTGGAGATTTTAAATCTTGGTTTTCTACCCTTACTGCAGTATATAGTACTGACCATTGACGAGATATTATTTATGAAAATGCGCAGCTATGTCATTTAAATTGATTGGAATATTTTGCTGATCTTATTTACTAAGGGACCGATCATTTATTTGTTAGGGGAGGGGCTATGTTGTCCCCCGAGCCAGAAAATTTTATTCACATGGAACAAAAATCATATTGGTCTTTTCATTTGGACATGAAGTATTTGTAATTTTCATTCAAATTTTACCAAAATTTCTTGTTGTAAATTTGCGATATATTTTTTCTCCGCCTAAATGGTCACTCCCTAAACACAAGCGTGAACTTTATATTGTAATTTTAAAATATATAATTTACATACTGTAAAGCCACGCCGTCGTTCCAATCTGTCGTGAAGTTGTTGACAGTTACCTCCGGAATAGACATACGGAACCAGTTTAACATTAACTTTTTCGGGGGAGACTTGGTTTTCCTGGTGGAAATCTGATATCTCATAACAAGATGCCATGTTAATCCCAGGATTAATTTTAAATTACCATTTACAATGTCTTCATTTCCTGAAATATCAAAAGAAATTAATATCGAGAATTATTTATTATTAATGTTGTGCATAAAATATTCGTTAACACTTTTCATTTCAGAGGTACGATTTTCTCGGTCTAATAATAATATCAATATAGAAAAAGAACACGTATGACGTGGTTTGTACGTGCAATGTCCCTGCTCCTGAGCAAGCCAACCGGTCTTACCTACCCTTGTTGTATTACCAATTCAAAATACTGAAAATATGATACAAATGTATAAAATATGTTGAATTCTATCACACAAACAAAACAATGTATTCATGCTGTATCTGGATCGTTTATCATGAACGAGTCTCTAGAAGACGACAATGAAGAATAGCTGTGCCAATAAGGTTCAAATGTCGCTACTCTACATTTGTCCTATTTTATGTGTAAATCAGCATTTTGTATAAATTGAAATAAAATGGAGAGCTTTCTACGTTTCGATTAAACATATTTCCAGTAATGTGCATGTCGTATTGAGATCTACAGAATTTCTTAAGAATTTTTCTTTATGTCAGTTTAACTGTTTACCATTGTCATATGTAATTCATATGCACAAGCAACAGACATTAACATCTTACGGGATAGGTTCTTCTAATATTATTTTGAATAAACGTCAATAATTCTCATACCAAATAATATATATTTATGCATCCGAACCAATAGCTTAAGAAGAAAAGCGGTTAAATTTAAGCCAGTTGAAATATCTTTCTTGTGATTTGAAATTAATGCGACACCATGATAAATACAAATTTTATCTGAAGTTATGCCGCTTTGGCCATTAAATTCATCTTGTAATAGATTATCAATACAAAACGCATAACCTTGTCAAATAACACTCGATCAATCTACTTGAAATTTAACATGCAACTGATTAAAATAAACAACTTTCATTTGTGAAAATCGGGGTGGAAGGCTGTAATTATATACTCTCCTGTTAGATCATTTTTCAAAAACTTGTATTAATACAGGGCTAGATATAAAACGCCAATCAAGGTAAACATCTAATTAAACAGGTGTAGTTACAGTACAGGTATACAGATTCGTTGTCATCATTATGATCAAGTTTAATCAGATAAATTTTGATCATATACTTAAGAATTACATGTAGGCGCATAGCTTAGATTACTTAGCAGTCATTGTTTGTTCTAATCTTATCTCGCAGTACAAATATTTTCAGGTGGTTAAAATGTAAATATTAAAGTTGCTTGATATGTGATTGTTTCACCTATCCTAGTCCCTTCCAGGTGGTGTAAGAATATGTGTACATGTATTAAATTGGTGTGCAGAAATGTGTGGAAGGCAAAGAAGCTTTCGATTTTTTTATAACCAGTTTGTCGATGACCCGTATAATTTAAATATACATTTTGCTCTAGGATAAACACTTCACAGCTTGATTTTTTTAACACGAATGTAAAATTGACCAACTATTGAGTTTATCTGACAGTATGTTTTCGCTTGCTTTTATGTGAAATTGCGAAACCTATACATAAATATGAAATATTGAAGTACTTTTGAATTGTACATTTAAATGGTAAACATATACATATAAAAAGCGTTCCGCTATAAATATATACTTAAGTATCATGAGGTGTTACATTTTCAATGAAAGACTCTTTTAAACATCGTATTCCTACTTTATATAGAAAGGTAAATAAAATACATGTACAACACACACCTACCTATATTAACTAGTTTAATATTGTCCTCAGTAATAGCTTTACACGCTATGGCCACATTCTGTATCATCTGAATACGGGTGGTGGGTTTTGCATAAACTTTGCCGATCTTTTTCAGCTGAAGAGATTCCACCAATGCCACCAAATTAACTCCATCACAGAAATCTGTTCCAATATCTTTTACCGATCTTTGACTGACTCTCAACTGTTCATTCACCCAATTAGTAAACGTATTTTTCTGTATTTCTATCCATTTTGTTCCCCGATCAAATCCACCATTTGTTATTGTTTCACGAGTGGAACTATCCATATTTCACTTCGATTTTATCTTAATTCACCACAATTTTTGCTTAAGACAGCAATATTTGAACAGAGGGCATTGATCTTATATTGTCACATGTCTGGCTGGTTTCATTTATGTTTAGATAAGGGTATTAACGCGTGATTCGTCAAGAACACCCGATAAAAAGATAAAAATGGTTGACACATTTTGAACATAAATACAAGTGTCTGATAAGAAAGTAATTTATTGTTCTTACATAATTTAGTGACTATTGTTTTAAGATAAATATTGACATTCGACAATGACCAATTTAATATACATGTAGTTGTATACAGTTCATAATTTGTTCTTTGTTGTTTTGTGCATTGTTTGTGCATTTATATTTATTTCCTTTAATTGTCTCCCCCCCCCCCCCCCCCTCCCCCCGTCACATGTGGGGACATGGCTTTGTGAAGGTGGTGGACACGGATCTGAAGCGGCGGTTTCAGGTAAGCTGGTGTGAAATCACACATTATAACATTATTACAATTATTTAAAATATATGACTTATTTAGCGGAACACCAGGTTCATTTCGGGAGATGTTGATCCCATTTTACCCACGTTATTCGTCCGGTATATATGTGAACAGTTCTGCGTCACAAATATTTTACACACATACTCCACAATTTAACGCGAGAGATAATTCGATCGTATGCTTCTTATATTGCGTTGATGGTTTTAAATAATGATTGCATTTAACGCGGACGATTTTTTAGATAACATATGTCATTGAAGGTATGTGCATCGAGCCTTAAATTAGCTAAAATCTGACGGAGACTTGTGATAATTTTCAATTTTGACCACCCTCGTCATACATTGCAGAATTGTTCACCTATATACCGGATGAATAACGTGGGTAAAATGGGATTAACATCTCCCGAAATGAACCTGGTGTTCCGCTAAATAAGTCATATATTTTAAATAATTGTAATAATGCTATAATTTATGATTTCACACCAGCTTATCTGAAACCGCCGCTTCAGATTCGTGTCCCCCACCTTCACAAAGCCATGTCCCCAAATGTGACGGGGGACACGGTGTCCTAGATATTGGTGTAATTGTTTACTATCTCTGTTTGAGCTTTCTTTTTCATAAATACGAATGTGCTTGATACGTACTTTCTTAAAAATCTGTTTTAAAACTATCTCTAATGATGATGTGATCTACGACAGAAATATTTTACTTTTTGAACGGTTTGAACCTAGTGCAAATATGACTTTAATGCGGCAACTATTACAACCTTTGTCAATGATGTCATAAAGGACATACAAGAAATTTACACTGCTTACCTTCCGGAGCACCTGAGTTCACCCCCGGTTTACTCAATCTTTAGTTTTATATGTATGCTTTGTAGATCGTTGTTCGTTCTTTTGTACTTTTTCTTTTGGCCATTGTGTTGTCTGTTCTTCGATATACGGATTCTGATTGCCCCTTTGGTATCTTCAATCTCTTCTTACCCACAAATAGAATAATTACACAATTGGATCGACAACCCAACGAGCCTATACAGAAATAGAATCATATTCAATTTCGTAGCTAATCATGAGGAGACCATGGGCGTTAAAGCTCGCTAGAATTCCCCCGAAGCGAGCCATGGTAATGGCCCGTGCGACGAATTAAGTGGGTGTACTAAACGTATGGCAGATTAAGCCATGAAGTCAGGAAAGGTCGTTATTCAAGATGCAACTGACATCGTTTTCGTGGACACAGTAATCCAATGTACAATGCGTAATGTTAAGTTCGAATTTATTCCAAGAGAACAATGTGAAGCTGTTAGAAAAGAATTCGAAGCCATTTCAACAAAGACAATCAAAAGAACCATGAAGATTCATGTTATAGAGGGCCAAGGCTCAAATACCATTGTTGTTAGTAGTGAGTGAAATAGCATCCACCGATAGAAATAACCAGCCAAATGACACCGTCACTGAAAACTCCACAGAAATCGTGACTGACAATGAAATTTTTGTTGATACCGAAACATATAGCATTGTAGACTACATCATTGTCATTTACGAAAACAAATGGAATGTTGACAAAATTGTTGACACGAACCCCGAAGATGAGGGTGGATTTATGTATAACGTGTCCTTCATAGAGAAACGTAAGAAGATGTTCCATTGGCCAGGAAAAAAAGACATTATATGGTACAAAAACACTGACATAAAGTGTAAGCTGAATACTCTTGCTCCGTCTGGCAAGTCTGTGAGAATGTACAAGTTAGAATCCGCCGAGTGGGACAAAATTTCAAACCTTGATGATATGTAACGAACATTTCATACAATCAGAATTATCATAAAGACATGCAATCTTAGTGTTTTGTACACTGTAAATAATAAAAGAAACATTCAAACTTCGTACATAAAACAGGATAAACATTCCTTTTAAGAACTCTTTTGACTTTAAAAATGACTTTTTCAATGTAACGCACATTTCGTGGATAAGTAACGCACATTTCTGTGTCAAGATTTTGTGAACACTGTAAAACAGAATCTTGTTTATCGCACATTAACTGCTGTTGAGTTGAAAATCTTTTAATTTAACTTGTCATTTTTCCATTGGCATTAAAATCAGATAAAACCAATATCATTTTTATGCGATTTATTACTTTTTAGCACAATGGTTTTCTTAAAAGTGAGCATAATTGATAAATTTTCCTACTAAGACATAAAACGGTTGTTAACTTTACAAATTACTATGATTCTTCATCGATTTTTTTCAACTTGAGAATATTCTGTTTCTTATATTTCATTGTTAGTTAATAAAGTTTGTATTTGGCAAATACAGTTCCGTGATTTCTAGAGAAAAGTGAAAAAAGGCACTACCTTTATAGTTGTGGTGATTTTCTAATGTTGGAATATTCTGTCATATTATTCAGTGAAAGGGAACTGGAAATCAAGTCAGTATTAGAGTAAAGATGTTTGTCTTTAACAAAAATATTTTTATACGAAAATGCTTAACTTCTCGGGTTTTTCCGAAAGTATTGGTTGATGTTGAAATAAAATTGTAGATAACTTCTTCGATATATTCAATTGAAAAAGATCAACATCGTTAATGATATTTTGAATATTTGTTAGATATTAAAGGATTCGGCATCCTTTTATTGAGTTTCAGTGTACACGTGTACTATTTGAGAACGTCCAATCAATCACGGAATTAATTATTTCCAACAATTTTTACTCTTGATGTCCGATCTGAGTCCGCGTTTGACTTTAGTATTCTCTGGTGTGTAGTTTTCGTCACACGATAAACCTCGAGATAAACGAATGTACATAAATCACATGAAAATTCAACATGGCCGGAAAAATGTTGATTTTTCGGAAGAAAACCAATATCTTGCCCATTTTAGCTGTTTGTAAGTTTACTATTGTAATCATTGGCGTCAGTAGGTAAAAGCTATAATAGGTATATTGTTTCTATTTGAAAACAACAATAATACTCTCTAAAAATAATGAAAATCAACACACTAATCGCTCGCAATGACAGTAAATATCAATTTCAAACCCAGAGTCTTGTGACATTCAGTTTATATATTTTTGCATTGAAATTTGGAAATGCAATGAAACATTTATGTCTTGATTGAACAAGTTTCATTATTTTAACAGGTTTAATTTTGAACTCTTGTAAACATTTTATTTTCAAATTGTTAACTGGTGTACATCTCTTTCCTGTGGCATTATTTCCATCGTAAAGTGATTAATTCATATGAAGATGCTTGTATTCCCTTTTTTATTGATCTACTCGGACATAATTGCTTTTCGTACTAGAAGTTGGTTGCAAAACGAACACCAAGAATGACTGAATAGTGAATATAAGTGGAACACTTGGCCAGGAAGCAGGGGTCGACATTAACGGTTGTCCGATTGCCCGGGGCAAGTGAAAACGGCACCCAACTTGTCCGATCGGGCAAGTGAAAATGATTCTGTGATATGTTCAATTCCTGAAGAGCAAAATGATTAATATTGAATTATTCAGTGTTGGAAGTTGCAACGAATTTTACCTAAACATCGCGTTGTATGTAGCGTGTATTTTACGCCATTTTGTTTTATTTTGTTGACTACGGAATTCCCCTTTCTCAAATAAAGATCATGTTATTTATATTAGCCCATCGCGAATGCCAAATTAGGCGGCGGCGCTGCATCAACAATGTTACATCGTATTTATTTTCGCCGGCCAATGAAAAGCTAGTTATTTGCAGTGTTCTAATTTTAGAAAATTATCCCTGTGATGTATTGCCTTTGCGATCAAAATGTTTAAAACATGATAGATTACTGGAATAAAAATTCAAACAAACTATACAGTTGTTGTCAGTCTATGATAAGGAACATTTATACTTAAATTTTCTAACAAAAATATTTCAGAAATCCTCATCAATCACCCGTATTTATAAAACTGTCATATTCCCGCAAATTGATAGGTATGTCTACTCAATATCTCAGACTCAGTCCCAGAATTTGGTAAAACCCTCGGGAAATTCTTCAGTGGGGTTCCTCAGAAAAGGAAATCGGATGGTGAATCTAAGAAAATATAAGAGGAAGAGAGGATTTATTGATTCATGGTCAAAAGATTTTGATGGATTACAGGATTCTTCTGATGGACTGATATGCACTTATTGCAAGACGTTTCCAAATATTGCTGGACCTTCTAGTTTTATATCTTTAAATAAGTCCTACAGAATAGATGGCATTCGTTCACACTATAGTTTAAACAAAAGCAGACTGCCAGTAATAAATTTTAACTATTTTTGTTCATCTAGTTTTAATGTTTGAATTAAAACAATAATTGAATTTCAAATTTGTTGATTTGAACTGATCATAAGCATGACTATTATCAGAACTTACGGCAATTATGAATATGAGTATTTTAATTATATAGCCAAATGTTGCACTAACACTATGCCCACATCATAAGGTGTAAATAATTAATATGAGGGGTTATTCTACTCTATGAACGGTCATTGTAGATTGCATAGTTCTGCACTACATGCATACTTGTATATGGTACTTAACAATTCGGGCTAATGGTTTACAGTTTCGGGCAAGTAAAATCAATATGGCACTTGCCCTAATGGACAAGTTGGTCAAAAAGTTATTGTCGAACCCTGGGAAGGCTTGAAAAATACACAGTAACAGCACATTGTCATTGGAATCTTTCATTTCTTTTTTATTGTATAATTTTTGGATAAGTTAAAAATGGCTTTAGACAAGTAACTTTTCCGAAGAGATCTGTGGGGAAAAAATGTTATTGTAGATCTCTGAACCTAAGGACAGGATATTCAATAAGATTGTATTGAACAGGCTGAATTGAAATTTGAAGTGGCTACATGATAAAAGGGGGGTATTTCACTTACATTCAAAATGGTGCATTCTGGGGCATTTTAAGGTAGTTTACAAGTGCATGAAAAAGAAGGTTTCATAGAAATGATTTTCTTTTTAAATTTTAGCAAGCAATAAGACCATTTCAAGATGACCGAGGCGCTTCAAGCTTTTCCATTTGCGTATATCATGAGTTATCCATCGATAACATAATCATCTTTTCGATGTGTCTCTAGATTTTTCAATTGAAATATCTCTATCATTTAAACGTTTAATCGAACATCAAATGATAATAAGTTAAGCGTAGAATTGACACCGATCAATGATAAATTCGGATAAATTTGTTTCATTCCTCTAGTATTAGATAACCCCTGACAAATGCATTGTTTTTTGTATAATTGTGGATTTTAAAAATCTTTTAAGATGAAAGAGTGAATAGATATTGTATATTTCTTTTATTTTATGAAAAAATATTTTAGTTTCTAACAGTCGAACCGGCGATTTCACTCGTTTGAAGCGGCAACATATCGCCGGGTGCCAGCCCTTATTGAAATCCCTGAAGGAATATAATTTTTTTGCTGGTCACCCTTGAATTTGGATGTTTTACCAATACTCACAAATTTGTATCTATGTCAATCTCCTCATTTGGAGCATGACCTCTTTCTGTATATTATACATCTACAGGATACGAAACAATGTCTTGATAGACCATTATGTTTCGGAAATACTATTGCGCAGCGGCATGAGCGGTTAGAAATAAAGTTATGAACTGATAAGAATAAAGTACAAATGTAGCATATTAGTAAACTGTAAGATAAAGGAAAGAAACAAAATTCCGAATTACGTTTTTGGTTCTTCTGATTAGACCAATCCGGCTACCGTAGCGGCCCCTGGGCTTACACCCAACCAGCACAGCTCTAATCTTCATTAGAACTTACTTACAATTCGGACCCTAGCAAACTTGAAAGTGACAGATGACAGCCCCTGCTTGAAAGATACCAAGTCGGGGGTCTCAACTATAGTGGCTGGTAACTGGTTCCAGTTTCGGGTGGTTCTAGGACAGAAACTACTTGAAAACATCTGATCTTGTATGGTACTGCTGCATCTTCTTTGAGTGGTTGGATCTCGTCTTGCTGTTGGCTGGTATGAGGTACAAATGTAGTTGGATGATGGAATATCCACTAGGTCGTTGATGATCTTGAAAAACATTACAAGTTGAATTTTTGTTCTTCTTGACTCTAGTGTCTCCCACTCTAGGTTATCTAACATGTCGGTGACGCTGCTGGTGTTCCTATAGCAGTTTGTTGCATACCTAGCAGCTCGACGTTGTACCATTTTTAGATTCTTGATTGATTGTATACTGTATGAGTTCCAGATTGAGGTGCAATATTCCAAATTTGGTCTTACAAGTGAAAAGTATGCGGCTGATTTGGTATCTTGATTGCTGATTTTCAGATTTCTTTTCAAGCAGAGCTGTCGAAAATCGGCGTGACTTTTTACCCAAATACACCCAAATATACCGAAATACAGCTTCAAATTATATTATTTCTATTATTTAGAGATGTTTTATGAATAATTAATGATTTATTAGCATGTCTTTATGTCAGATTCCATGTCATTCTTTAAGCCAATCAAACTCATTTTGTTAAAAATATTTCCCGAAAATGAACATGTTTTGACAACATGTACACTGTTTCTATAATTAATGCAATGTAAAAGGTAACAGGTGTACTTAGATCTCAAGTTAGCTCCCTTTATGAAACTTCAGAGTATTGATGAATTTACTACATTAGTCATTCAGCATTAACATTTATTGAAGTAGTTGAAGATATGAATTCTTCTTGACATATTAACTGTATTTGGAATGATAATTTGAAAGGGGTTGCAAAATATAGTTTTGATTAAGCACAATTATTTTATCCCAAGTTTTAAAGTAGCGACAGTTCTGTCATACAGAAATAAAACATTGGCATGCGATTGATGAGAAATGTTTTTAGTTACATTTTACCACATTAAGATTTGTTGCATTTAAATGTATCACTTTTAATTGTCTATAATAAAATATTGACTTTTTTTGCAGGTTGTTTGCTAGGCCATGTTTGTTGTCAAGAGTTGATTGTAACACATGCACCAAAGTTTGTAAAATTTCAGGAACAAGCCAACAATCTACAAACCAGTGATGTATCTAAAATCATTACACACACTCTTGGTGTTCCAACAGATGTAGGTTGATTATACGCTTTTATCTTTAAAACAGATATTTCAGATAAAATAAGAAAACTCTTCAAAAGAAAATATATTGATAATAACAAAATTGTGTTCAAGTACCGGTATTTTGGAACAAATATCATGAATATAGTTTTGATAAATAAAATCAATGTCATTATCATAATCATAAACAAGACCTCAGATATCAGGTAAAAAAATATTACAAATAAGGTAATTTCTGACAAAGGTAGAATACCTTGTACCTTTATTCTTTCATCTTAGGCCAAAAAAAAAATATGTGTGTTTACTGTCACATGTCAAAAAAATCTATCAGTATTAATTTTTTTTATATTATTATTGGCAAAACTGGAAATAGTCGTTCCAGAATCCGATTCCGGTATTTCATTTTCAAAATTTCCGGTAAGCTGTCATTTATTGAAGCTGTTTTATGACGAATTATGCAGTTTTTCTACCTTCTTTGCTCTCAATTTCGACAAAAAGCTAGCAGTTGAATAAATAAAACATTGCTGGTGGTTAAACAACAAAAATGGTTATCCGAATTCTGTGTAAAAATTCATAGGGTCGCTAGCAAAAATTAGGTCGGTCGGGTGACCGTAACCACACATATTTTGTTTTTTGGCCTTACATTTATTGATACAGGTGAAAAATGATGTTCAGTTATTATTCCAACAGCAAAGATAAACTCACTACTAGATAACTATAATGTCTTAAAAAAAACAAAAACTAATGAAAATATTACTAATATCTTTAGACAGACAATAAAACAAGACAGAGTTTGGTTTTCCCAAATATACATGATGTTTATGAATGATTGTTGTTTTGTATGATTAGTTTTCTATTAAATTTATATTAAACTAACTTTCATTATTGTTTGTAGGATGTAAAATGGTCAGGTCTAAGCCTGGAATCCTTATTCAAAAGACCCAAAGCTAATGTTTTGATGACAGTGGTCACAGCAGAAGGGAAGGAACCACTGAACGTTAAAAATGTAGCCAAGTATCCTGTCAAAAATGTAAGTCAGTTGGTGCCTGTCTGTCTGTTACCCAGGTGTATATAAATATGATCTAGTTTCTCCTCACACTTAATGTTGAATAGCAATCAATCAATCAACAAAGCAAAATCTTCTGTTGAAAATATGTCTACCTCTAATCTGATCTCTTTTTCTTATTTGAATGCCAATAGTTAATTACAGGTCAGTTACTTCAGTGAAAACTGGCAACGTGTGTAATAAATTATGACAGATGAGAGAAATGTTGACAAAGTAAGAAAACACTTAAAAAGAAACTTTATTTAAAAATATAATCTTGATAAAATAGAGATTTGTTTTATGAAATATAAAGATAGTTGTTTAAAACTTAGAAAAGTGGAAGTGAAATTGTTGTCCATTTTTAGTAGTTATTAGATATATATGTTCCATGGATATCATGAATACTCTGTTAACTCAAAATGAAATTTCTTGTCCTTTTGTTTGTATTCTATAATCAACTAAATACTGTGATTATTTTTCTACATTTTAAGATGTTTTATATTTAGGTTATTACCTTTATGAATCTTATTTATACATATAGTATTAATATCTATTCTAACATGACGTCCTTCTTTCGCTTTGTAGACAAACGAGCGATTTATCGATGGTATAATCTCATTTGCACATGCGCCAGTGAATATGACTGACTTTTCTATTGGCAGCATTAATTGTGTGCGACATTTTCCGCAAGCGTAAATATAAAACACTGTCTTCCAATCAAAGTATACTACCGTATTTGTACTCTTAGACATATCAGAATCAAAAATCATGGAAGCCAGAATGTGTTTTGAGTTTTAACATGGGTTGGCGGATATTAGTAAATTTTATCCCTCGTCTCTGACTCGGGATAAAATACTAATATCTGCCAATCCATGATAAAACTCAAAACACATTCTGGCTCGGGATAAAATACTAATATGCACCAATCCATGTTAAAACTCAAAACACATTCTAGCTTCCATGATTTATTTCTTAAATAACGGACATGTTTGTTTTATTGTGATTTCTTTCTGTTTTTGTTTATAGGACGTACCATCTGTTGATGTTGGTAGCATGATGAATCAAATACAGAATACATTCTTTGAGTCCAATCCTCTGATGATAGATGCTGGCATGGATAATAATGTAAGTTTACAACAAGACATTTAATTAAAGTCCATTGATTTTTTAAATATCAGGTGAGCATGGTAATGAGCAGATTGTTAAAAATGTTGTGTTTGATTAAAGGTAGAACTTCTGTAGTATTCATTTGTCTGGATTTTCTCTTTGTGTCTTAATTAGCTTTCATAGTAATCTTTAATTGGGTCTTAACTTAATAGATTTTTTATGATACAGTAAAAACTGTTTACACCGAACCATTTGTTGAGTTGGGAATATATAGATGATTGAATTGTACAAGTAAAATTGCAAGACTGTTTAAACATCAAGATTAAATTTGATACTGATTTAGACAGGATTATGGTTCATTTGGAAACTAGTCTTATACAGATTTTAATTTAATTTAAAAAAATGAGTATGCCTCAAACATAGGGGCTGGTTAGGTTTTCAGAGATACTGGATTTTATTTTTACTTGAAGACTGATATAGAATATAATTTTGATGGTTTTCACATTTCTGCCATTATATCAATTAAAATAAGATTTTTCTTGCAGTTCTTTGATGTGCATTCAGATTTTGATGTATTCCGAAAGTTACCGGATACAATGAGAAGAATGGCAGACAGATTGATGGATTCTGACTCTGTATTAAACCAACATACAGTAGGAACATTAAACAGTAGCCACCCAACAGATCTTAAACTGATGGGAGAGTTACAAATGATTCAGGATGTCATCAACACAGTATGTGCCTTAGTCCCCCTTTTATAGGGCCTTTCCCACCAAAGGTCACTCTTCTTATCAGGCCAGATTTCAGATCCACTGAGACAGTAAAATACACTAACTTGTCCCCCTCAAGAGATCTATATAAGGCCACTGTTCATTGTAGAAGGGATGGATTTATAATAGGGGGAATAGGGGGAACTACTGTATTATTAGATCCCATGTGAAGCTTTGTTAGGTGGACCTTGGATGGCTCGAACACCATGGATGACTTAAATTATATTATATCAATTTAAAATGAATTATTTTCCAATTGATTTTAAATCATCATAATCTTCCATGTCATAGTTTAATATGTGAAAATGGTCAAACGTTTTACTAAATGAACAACATATGAATTGTGTAATCAAGCGTACTTTTACATTAAAATCAATAAAAATCTAACTAATGTCTTGACTAAACAAGATAATTTTTAGTTTCTTTTGTATACAGAATGTTAAATTAAACCTTATGTTTTCAAATTGCTTAATCTTTACCTTTATATATTAACAAGATAATAATGACGTCATATATCAAAGTCATTAAAAACCTTCCCTTGCAGGATAGGCTGGTTTGAAAGTATAAATTTATTTTTATATATAGAGAACTTTATCATAGTTCTAATGCTACATTTTTTCCAGATGTTTGACAAACCTGAAATGATGAACAGAAAATCACCAGATTTGTTTTCATTCACCGTGACAGGATTACGTGATGTAATTGACAGGCATGGTAGTAAATCTACACAGACATCTGATGCTAATGATCTAGTTTCTAGCTTTATTAATAAGGTAGGTTAAATTGAAATGTAAGATTTCTGCTAAGTAAACAAGAAAAAAAACCAGTGTACTATGTAACAAACCACAACTGCAAAGAATATACTGATAAACCACTATAGCATCTACTTAAAAGACAGGGGCCATCGTGGTCATGATCGTATTTGTAGTTGGATATACAACTACATGTGCAATCAGTGCTTATCATCACTAACGCTGTTGAGTTTGAATCCTGCTCAGATGAGGTGTACTCGATACAACATTATGTGATAAAGTTTGTCAGTGTCTTGCAGCAGGTCAGTGGTTTTCTCCGGGTACTCGAGTTTCCTCCACCAATAAAACTGACTGCCACAATATAACTGAAATATTGTTGAAAGTGGCATTAAACACCATAACCCCCCTAACTCCCCACTACAGACTCTTCATCAAAAATGATGGGATAAAATGGTTTAATGAGAATCCAAACCCTCATGTCTTAAATTATCTAGACTTCTGAAGATAGATAAACAGAAAGTTCACATCTGACTAAAAAGTTCAGATAATCATATTTTAAATTATCTAGACTTCTGAAGATAGATAAACAGAAAGTTCACATCTGACTAAAAAGTTCAGATAATCATATTTTAAATTATCTAGACTTCTGAAGATAGATAAACAGAAAGTTCACATCTGACTAAAAAGTTCAGATAATCATATTTTAAATTATCTAGACTTCTGAAGATAGATAAACAGAAAGTTCACATCTGACTAAAAAGTTCAGATAATCATATTTTAAATTATCTAGACTTCTGAAGATAGATAAACAGAAAGTTCACATCTGACTAAAAAGTTCAGATAATCATATTTTAAATTATCTAGACTTCTGAAGATAGATAAACAGAAAGTTCACATCTGACTAAAAAGTTCAGATAATCATATTTTAAATTATCTAGACTTCTGAAGATAGATAAACAGAAAGTTCACATCTGACTAAAAAGTTCAGATAATCATATTTTAAATTATCTAGACTTCTGAAGATAGATAAACAGAAAGTTCACATCTGACTAAAAAGTTCAGATAATCATATTTTAAATTATCTAGATTTCTGAAGATAGATAAACAGAAAGTTCACATCTGACTAAAAAGTTCAGATAATCATATTTTAAATTATCTAGACTTCTGAAGATAGATAAACAGAAAGTTCACATCTGACTAAAAAGTTCAGATAATCATATTTTAAATTATCTAGACTTCTGAAGATAGATAAACAGAAAGTTCACATCTGACTAAAAAGTTCAGATAATCATATTTTAAATTATCTAGATTTCTGAAGATAGATAAACAGAAAGTTCACATCTGACTAAAAAGTTCAGATAATCATATTTTAAATTATCTAGACTTCTGAAGATAGATAAACAGAAAGTTCACATCTGACTAAAAAGTTCAGATAATCATATTTTAAATTATCTAGACTTCTGAAGATAGATAAACAGAAAGTTCACATCTGACTAAAAAGTTCAGATAATCATATTTTAAATTATCTAGATTTCTGAAGATAGATAAACAGAAAGTTCACATCTGACTAAAAAGTTCAGATAATCATATTTGACGAAACAGTAGCAAGGTAAAAAAAACAATTTGTAGCTTAATTATCCCCTCGCCAACGAAGTTGCGAAGGGATATAGTAACGCTACCGTCCGTCCTTCCGTCACATCCTTCAATGGATTTTGACCAAACTTGGTACATATGTAGTCCTTAAGAGAATCTGGAACCCTGTTGATTTTCAAGGTCATAGATCAAAGGTCAAGGTCACCAGATCAAATTTTTACCGCATAACATCCTTGTGAACACTCTAGAATCAACATCCTTCAATGGATTTTGACTAAACTTGGTACATACTTAGTCCTTTGAAGAATCTGGAACTCTATTGATTTTCAAGGTCAAAGGTCAAGGTCACTGGGTAAATTTTTTATTGTGTAACATCCTTGTGAACACTCTAGAATCAACATCCTTCAATGGATTTTGACCAAACTTGGTACATACTTAGTCCTTAAGAGAATCTGGAACCGTATTGATTTTCAAGGTCAAAGGTCAATGTCACTGGGTCAAATTTTTACCGTGTAACATCCTTTTGAACACTCTAGAATCAACATCCTTCAATGGATTTTGACCAAACTTGGTACATACATAGTCCTTATGAGAGTTTGGAACCCTATTGATTTTCAAGGTCAAAGGTCAAGGGGTCAAATTTTTACAGCATCAAGGGGTCAAATTTTTACAGCATAACATCCTTGTGAGCACTCTAGAATCAAGATCCTTCAATGGATTTTGACCAAACCCTCATGTCTTAAATTATCTAGACTTCTGAAGATAGATAAACAGAAAGTTCACATCTGACTAAAAAGTTCAGATAATCATATTTGACGAAACAGTAGCAAGCTAAAAAAAAAACAATTTGTAGTTTAATTATCCACTCGCCAACAAAGTTGAGAAGGGATATAGTAACGCTACCGTCCGTCCTTCCGTCACATCCTTCAATGGATTTTGACCAAACTTGGTACATATGTAGTCCTTAAGAGAATCTGGAACCCTATTGATTTTCAAGGTCATAGATCAAAGGTCAAGGTCACCAGATCAAATTTTACTGCATAACATCCTTGTGAACACTCTAGAATCAACATCCTTCAATGGATTTTGACTAAACTTGGTACATACTTAGTCCTTTGAAGAATCTGGAACTCTATTGATTTTCAAGGTCAAAGGTCAAGGTCACTGGGTAAATTTTTTATCGTGTAACATCCTTGTGAACACTCTAGAATCAACATCCTTCAATGGATTTTGACCAAACTTGGTACATACATAGTCCTTATGAGAGTCTGGAACCCTATTGATGTTCAAGGTCAAAGGTCAAGGGGTCAATTTTTTACAGCATAACATCCTTGTGAGTACTCTAGAATCAAGATCCTTCAATGGATTTTGACCAAACCCTCATGTCTTAAATTATCTAGACTTCTGAAGATAGATAAACAGAAAGTTCACATCTGACTAAAAAGTTCAGATAATCATATTTGACGAAACAGTAGCAAGGTAAAAAAAAACAATTTGTAGCATAATTATCCCCTCGCCAACAAAGTTGCGAAGGGATATAGTAACGCTACCGTCCGTCCTTCCGTCACATCCTTCAATGGATACATAGTCCTTATGAGAGTCTGGAACCCTATTGATTTTCAAGGTCAAAGATCAAGGGGTCAAATTTTTACAGCATAACATCCATGTGAACACTCTAGAATCAAGATCCTTCAATGGATTTTGACCAAACTTGATGCATACTTAGTCCTTAGGAGAGTCTGGAACCCTATTGATTTTCAAGGTCAAAGGTCAATGTCACTGGGTCAAATGTTTACTGCATAACATCCTTGTGAACACTAGAATCAACATCCTTCAATGGATTTTGACCAAACTTGATACATACTTAGACCTTAAGAGAATCTGGAACCCTATTGATTTTCAAGGTCAAAGGTCAAGGTCACAGTGTCTAATTTTTAGGTGAGGGGATATGCCACGCTTTGCGTTGCCCTTGTTGTTTTATCATCACTTTTGAAAAAAAAACAGCCCGGTAATTATTTTATAAAATATATTTAGTTTAAACATATTTTATTAATTAATTCAATATAACATTACAATATTCAGCTATATACATTACATAATAAAAAGTAATTAATAGGATATATTTGAATTATCTGAATTAAGGCACATATTTAGCAAGAGGATTTGGATTGAAATATTGATTAACATCACATTTTCAAGTTTTTCAGCTGTATTGTTGGGTAAACACAATTCATGCATTAAATATTTGCATATAAAACTATCGTGAACAAGGCACTGTCAAATCAAAGGCTATAAAATTGGTATTTGTTGCTTCTCCGCTAAGCACGCAACATTAAGGAGAAAGAGCAAAGATTGGTTGGTTCGGAATCAGAATAATGTGTCTGAGTGGGACGACATGTCTATCCACAGGCTGTTGTTTCAGTGAGCTAGCACTAAAAAAATCCAGCTAAGCATGTTGGTCTAGTACAAAGCAGACTTCATCATTTCATTGAAAATTAACTTGTTCTCGTCATGATATAGCTGAAAAATTGCTGAGTTGGCGTTAAACAACAATCACTCACTCACTAGTGGTAATGAACTAATGTAACATTTATTAATTGATATAATACTATTTTAGATGACTGAAGACTTCAAAAAGTTATACAAAGACAATGTTGTAGTGGAGGTTCTAACTATTATCCCAGAGAAAACTGGTTATGTTCGTAAAGTCAGAAGTCTTAAGGCAGATCCTACTCTAGTAAGTACACAGCTACACAACAAAAAAGTATGCTCTGTTCATCCAAAAAAAAAATATATAGTCGATGGTACCAATCATATTATTTCGAAATACAATCAAACCTGCCTTATAGGGCACCTCTATATAACAAATCACTTTCTATTAAGGGCAGCCTCATTTTTCCCATTACCGTCTTTTTGTGTCTATTAAATGCACTGGTGCATAAAACACATCCTCTTACCTCCCCAAAAAAATCGGGGAAAATTCTAGTTCCTATCTATAGAATGCAGGAAGATTCAGTAAAACATTCACGGCAGAAATCCTCGCTCAAATGGCAAAATACAGATCAAGTATTTGTTAATCCATGTATTTTTAATAAACCTTAGACAAGGAAATTTTAAATTAGTTTTGTTATAAGAGTTTAAGCCAATTATTCTAGATTTTGCAAACGAAAATTAGCTGTTTTGTGAATGCAGGAAGTTTATCGCTAATGTTTAATTTGAAAACAAGTTCAAAACGGCAATGAAAATGATACGGATGGAGCAGTTAATAATTTTTTTTTGTCGTTCTTCACGCGAATATGGTTGTTTTAAATAATAAATATGTAGATTTGTTTAATCTTTAATCAGTAAATTCATCAAATAATGAACCGTTCATGTGATCAAAGATAGGCAAGCTTGGGTCTAGCTTGTAATAGGAAGTAATTACGATTGATTCAAATATTACAGGCGTGTCCAAGCTCATTAAGAGAAAACAATACAAAAGTAATAACATTAATTGATCAAAGAGATTATAATTTCTTTTGAAGTGTACTCAATATTGACAGGTGCCCCAGTATGTTCAATTATCTTTTCACACCTTGTTATACAATATACGGTCCTTGACCTTGTCAGCTGCTGTAAAAATCTATAAATCAAACAAAGGTTCAATACCCAAACACATGTAATTTCACTGCAGGAAAAAAATAGAAACCCACTCTACATGTAAAACTTTCTTTTATTTTTCCTAATATAAAAGTGTTGCATGACCAATACATCATCTGTACAAATAATATGGCGGCTTCAAACAGAACTGTCGGTTAAACAAGCAACGATTTCATAATATCAGAGCAGTTATTCCTGAATTTGTATGGACAATAAGTTTCGAACAACAACACCAATGTACAACAAGTATGATTATTGACAAACATCGAGAATAAATACATATTTACAAACCTTTCAAAAAGGCAATGAACAAGCAATAAATACAATTTTTTATGCAATTTTATTTTAAATAACACATATATAATGAACACAAGTAATGTTATTTGAACATGAATTCGTCGATCATTGGGAATATTGCCAGTCGTGAACTCGAAGCTATGCTACCGGAAACTTTGCGTGACCTGAAAAAAAGTGTCTGATACTTGCTCTTATGCATAAAACGCACCCCACTTACAAATTATCATTTTAAGGCATAAGATCGTCTTCTATACGTACCAAAAAACGGTAATGAATATTTCATATAATTTTAACCAGTATATAAAGGACAACTGTTCATAAAAGGCACATTTTCAGGTTTCCTTGAGTCCCCTTAATATACAGGTTTGACTGTATACATGTTTGACTGTATATGAGTGATCAAGTAATCAGAAATACATTAAGCAAATAGCTACTATGAACGGAAATGGACTACGAACGTGAACCCCACTAAAAACTGGGGATGAACTCATGTGCTGCGGAAGGGTAAGCAGTTCCTGCTCCACTAGAGGCACCTGTCGTGTTAATCTAGGTACAAACCTGGTGATAAGTCATGAATGAGGAAAGGATCGGGAAGTGTTTACGACAAGTGGAACATATAATTAAGGAATAATTCATGGAAGTCATAGCTTGTATCCAGTTTTAAGATGGTTAACATTATTTTCGTAAAATTTTTATCCCAAGTGTTAGAGAGGAATAAAATGCAATGAAAATAATGTTACCCATGTTAAAACGTTGAACAAACTATGGCTTCCATGGATTATTTTGATTCTAGTAGGAAAAAATCTTAACTTGTTTCTTGAATCGGAAGTCAGTAATAAAAACATTTCATAACAAAATTCACTAACCTTCATGTTTACAGTTGTTTTTCTTATATAGATAACTAGATGATGTTGAAATTAAGTTACTGATATATTTTTCCGATTTCATTGGCATTTTGATTTTAGCAGCTTAAACAAGTAAAATGCTCACAAAAAATAAATCAGTCACCAGCTTGTGTCAATGTCATTAGTGTTCTTTGTAAAGGTAAACTATGTCACCGGAAGACGACAAATTACAAAAGTCAAAGTTGATAGATGGTTGTCTTCAGTTTTTTTTCAGAACAAAACTATGTAAAGGAACAATACAAGTATTTTTGTGATTGTATGCACCACGGTCCTGTGTGAATACATGAAATCACTTAGAAATTATGTTAATAATTTGGTTAAAAATGTGTATGTGCGGATTAAAATATATCAGGAGTTTTATCACGGTATTATTTATATATCCAGTGAAAGATGTCATGTTAGAAAAACAAATACAATCACTCATAGTTATAAGTATATCTGTAATAAAAATAATTAACTGATCACTGCAATGAATAGTTCAACCAATCAGACTGAAAAGTATTCTCAATTCAGCAGCCAATCACTGCATTAAAGACACTTAGTTCAACCAATAACGTCACAGTAACAAGTGCACTCAATTTAACCAATGACAGTTACAAGTTCAATCAGTTCGACCAATCATACTAACAAGGGCACTAAATTATAATGTATTAGTAAAATATAGTTAGTTTTATAATTAAGGGGACGATCATATGGTAGTTGGATTTACAACTATATGCAATCAGCGCCTATCACCACTACTGTTGTGAGTTCGAATCTCGATCAGGGCAAGGTGTACAACATTTGTGCTAAAGTTGGTCAGTGACTTGCGACAGGTCCTCCGATTTCCTCCACCAATAAAACTGACTGTCGCGATATAACTGAAATATTGTTGAAAGTGACGTTAAACACCATCAAACAAACATAGTTTTAATTAGATAATATATAATTGAAAAGTAACGAGTATTTTTTTTTCTTTTTTTCAGTCACCGCTTCCACCAACAATAAAGAAAGCTTTAAATCTATCAGAAGATTATGATGAAGATTATCCAGCTATTTTCAATATAATTCTATGGTTCATGATAATTTTGGCCATTGTACTTTTTGCTGTCTGCTATGGCATGTGGCACATGGATCCGGGAAGGGACAGTATCATATACAGAATGACCACGACCAGACTGAAGAAAGATTAATTATAAAGATCGTAGAAATTTACTCGTCATATGGATGCTACTTTGAGAAATAACATTTTGGTAAAAATTGTCATCGTGCGATGAAAAAAGGAAGGACCAATCATTAAGAAACATAGATGTATTGAAAAGAAATAATCAGGAAATTGCAATAATTGATGATAAATTGAGTTAAATTTGTTTAATACATGTTTGTAAAAAATAAAGTCGAAATTTGTTAAGTAATTGTCATGTTAAAAGATGAGTTCAGTGGAACTTGTGCAATCCGACACCTGAGTTTTCTGATGTCCGACAAAAATTTATGGTCCCAAAGTATATCTGTTAACTAAAATAAAAACATGAGTATTGCGACATCTTGTACAATCCGACACATTTCCCTGGTCCTTTCATGTGTCGGATTAGACAGGTTACACTGTATATTACTTGGCGATTACCTTTATGCATGTCAAAATTTTCATAAATGTAAAAAAAAATTGTAGAACAAGAAGAATGATTGTAAGGAGTAAGTAGATTGAAGTGTTTGTTGTTGATATTATTCCAGATTTTAGATACATGTAGTAGATTATTGTATTTCATAGAATTCCATTGTATGTGTGTAACTGCAATATTTTTCGTTGATATGATTTTTCCCAGGCTACGGTCACACAGAGGCTTATTGTATATGTGCAACTGCAAATTTTCCATTGATATCATTTTTCCCAGGCTGCGGTCACACAGGCTTATAAAAGTGTGAAACTAGATTGTATTTGGTATGAATATGGTCGAGACATCTTCCATGTATTATTGGTTGTTAAATATTTTTTATTTGCTTTCATGTCTTGTTAAAATCACAAATTGGTGTCAATGAAAAATATAGGAAAATTCAAAATTTAGTTGTTATGACAGAAATTTGTTTGTCCCAATACTTGTGCTAGTCAATATTGGAGTGCTTTATCAAATACATGTATTTCACATTCCTAAGATAGATGCGTCTGTATGAGTGTGGTGGTATGTGAGTACAGAATATTATTATTGTGATAAATGAATACCTTCCATCAGTTATTGATGTTACATTGTATGCACTTGATTATTATTGTTAAGTTAATTTTTGTTCTTCAGATGTATCTTTTTTTTTTATATAGATTGTATATGTCTTTCATTCTGTAAAGTGTGATTTAAACTACATCATATTTATTTCTGTTTGGTTTGTATCAATGTCCACACAAAGTTTTGATAATTTATAATTTTGTCTAATAACTAACTGAGTTGAAATTGTATTGACCATTTGCTTTATGTCACTTTTTTTGTAGCACAGTTTCAGCTATATGTGGTAACCAGATTTAGTAATGGAGGAACTGTATGTCAAGACTAATATTAGTAAATTATCTGACTGAAGGGAACAAGTCAAACTTGTCTTATCCTAGGATGTGTGCGTTGGATAAAAATATTAATATGTAAACTATTGACCACTCTTGTCTCTTTACACACTACATATTATGCTACAGAATAACCAGAATTCTATTAGGTTTTATATATTTTCTTTTTTTGGTATTACTTATTTTAAGCAGGGTTTCTGCTTTTCTGAAACAGAATTATTGTGTCTTACTTGTGTATCTGATACAGTCTGTGCCAAAAACCACTAACCCTATGCCCCAGTCCTATAAAAATTGGTTCGGGCTAGTGAAAATTGCATAAAATTTGCTGAATCAAATAGAAAAAAATCTTCTAAAATGCTGTTTGGGCTAGTTTGTAAAAATGTTTTTGGCACAGGTTGATAATATTTAGTAGACAGAGAAGTGAGGTTATTTCAGAACTATTTTTTATTATATGAGACTAGTAAGGCAATTAATTTAGTGATGGTCAGCAGTTCTACCAACAAGAAGACTTACAACTCCCAATTTATAACAGTAACCTTCCAAAATTACAAATAATAGAAGCTGATAGAAATACTGAGTCTTGGGATTGAGACAGGCATCAAAAAGTAGTGGGGTTTATCCAGTTAATGCGATCCCAATCCACCCGTATAAAACAAATACCTATTCATTGTATTTAATAAAAACTATTAATTTAAGCCTGTTTAATTTTTATTATTCAAATATGACATTCCAGAGATCATGATAATTTCTAATTATAAATTTTACCATTTTGAAGGTAATGAATGAAGGGCTTTAACAGGATGATAATTAAATTGTCATATTATTCATACATTTTACTGTCATGTACATTGTGATAAAACACTTGAGTCGTAATAAACAAGAATAATCTTTATCTTTGTTGTTTGTATAGATTATGTCCCTTGTTGTTTGTATATATTATGTCCCTTGTTGTTTGTATAGATTATGTCCCTTGTTGTTTGTATAGATTGTGTCCCTTGTTTTTTGTATAGATTATGTCCCTTGTTTTTATCTTCTTGAATGATAAAGATTCTAAATGGACTTTTGCATTATAATGAATTTACCAACACATGTGTTTTCAAGGATTAAGTCACATGAATTAACCTCATCTGTGGTGTAATGGTTAGCGTGCTCACATCGAGTGTGGTAAATCATGGCTTGAGCCTTGGTCATGTCAAACCAAAAACTATAACTAGAAAAGAAGTATGCCCCCACACTTGATAATTATGGACAAAGTTGTTTTGTTAGGAGTGATTTTTTAAAAATGAAGTGTGTCTGTAAGACACAAATGATGCCCCTGCCTGACCATAAGAAATTATAAACAAGTCAAAAGTTCTTTAACACTATGTATGATGTTCTATCATACTCAACTTGTATACAGATAGTACCTTTAAATTTTCATTCCTGATATGTAAATATAAAGGTATTACCTGTGGTGAAATGGGTATAATTCTATCTAGAATCAGCTTAGTCGTGGGGGGCATAAAAAAATGACTTAAGTCCAACTACCTGTCATTATCAAATATTTGATGAAAATCAAAATCCTGTGGACATGCACACCTCCATTATGTATATAAACATCTGCAAAATATTAAAGCTGTAGCTCTAAAACTGTAGGAGTTAGCCGGACAAACCATGTTCCCTTTATGCAGCTAGTACGAAAAAAATTACTACCGTTAAGTCCAACTACCTGTCATTTTGAGAACAATTGAAGAAAATCAAAATCCTGTGGACATGCACACCTCCATTATGTGTATAAACATCCTACAAAATTTTAAAGCTGCAGCTCCAAAACTGTAGGAGGAGATAGCCAGACAAACCATGTATCTATATCCAGATGGATGGACGGACAGGGGTAAATTAATATTCAACTAAGCATGTTGGTCTAGTACAAAGAAGACATCATCATCTAAATGAAATGTAACTTGTTCTCATTGTGATATAGCTGAAAAATTGCTCATTTGACATTAAACAATAATCACTTGCTCAAGTGAGCTATGATGATTCTACATCTACAATAGTATAATAGTAATGGAGCACAATTGGTACCCATTGTAATACCAATCATTTGCTGAAACAATAGTCGACCAAAGTGGACAAATTTTTTTTCGATAAATAATATTGTAACATTTGAACTCGAGCGTTAAGGTACTTTGGATGGATTTCTTATTCTAATACTCTGCATCTATAACTTGTTGAAGTTTTCATTTATTAAATGATGGTATTCAAAAAGCCTATTATAACAATTTTATTCAGTGTTTGTCAAATGCAATCCAACACTAAATAAATTTGATGTTTATGTTGATCATATCTCTCATTGAGGTTGAAATAAAGGATACCACAGATGCAGCTATGTCTGCTTCATACGTTGTCCTACACCTAGATATTGACAGTGAGGGCAGGTTAAGAACTTGAAGAGATTACATGTATTTCAACTTTCCCATTCTGAACTTTCCATTTATATGCAGCAACATTCCAGGAGGGGCCTGCATATGGAATATATAGGTATCTCAGTTGCTATGATATTCCAGAGATTGTGGTTCCTATCATGATTTCCTTGTTAACAAGGAAGCTACTAAATCATGGATTCTTGGGCATTGAGTTGTAGTCCTCACTTTAAAAGTTTTATGATCGCCACCATTACTGAATATATGTGCCACAAATGACCCCAGATGTGTTCCCTTTATCGTAATCACAATGACCCGTCCTTTCCTTACCAAGTTTATAACAAGAGTAAGTATATGGGTGCCACTCGTAGAACAGGAACTACTGCTTACTTTTTGGAGCACCTGAGTTCACCCTTGTTTTTTTGTGATTCTGATTATTATCCATTTCGTATCTTCAAACTTTTCTTGAGCACCTAGATAAACTTGTGATATATCGCTCCTTAGGGAACGACCATTTAACTTGAAGAGGGGGGGGGGGGGGGGTTATGGTTTTTTTCTAAAAAAATATTTTGATTTTGGTGGAGGAAAAAAATAATAATCTGATTCAGAGTTTTTGTCATATAACCTAATGTTAAATTCTAGAAAAAAATTTGTACTTTTCGCAACAAAAAAAATAAATATTCTAACTCTTGTGTTGTCTGCAAGTTAAATGGTCGGCCCCTTATATGTGCACTTGTGTAATATGGGGATCCAACACAAAGATGGTGGAATTACATGATCTTTATCATTTAAGACACAAGACAACTAATATTTCTACATAATCTTAAATCATTTATTGAAAGAAGACATAAAATCATGAACAAGAATAATAACATAAAATTGCACATGCCCTATATTAGAACTATATCTAAGTAAAAGCACCTGACTGTTTGTATTGTAGGTCATTCTAATTAGAATTAGATCTCTGCACTTGCTCCCTACTTGCTAACGGTTGTTGACTAGTCTAGTAATTAACACAGGTACTTGTGGACAGGGCCCTATGTTGCTCCCCCTTTTTTTTTAAGATATATTTTATATCTTTTAAAAAAAAAAAAAGGAGCAATATAGGGTCCTGTCCACAAGTATCTGTGGTAATTAATATAAACAACAGATATAAAATAGGGAGTAACTGTGGAGTTCTTATTTTGACTAGATTGTATTATATGTCAATCTTCACTTGGTAAACTATTCATATATGTATTACTTGTACCAAACAAAATAATAAATCAAAATACCTTCTTCATGAGCTGTATAATCAGTAAAATATAGAACATGAAAGCACAATCTACAATTTGAAAATTGTTCTTAAATTAGTGATGAAAGTTTTCACTGATAAAAAGGGAGGAAATCCCCAATAGAGAGAGTGCCCCATACACCTTCAACTTCTAATTGTTTAGATCAAGTTTGACACATTTTATAACCAAATTTGTTTGCTAAAAAAAAAGAAGAAATCTGCTGATCAGAGGAATACTTTCATCTGTGTTAAATGTCATACTGAACAAATGAAAACATTGGTTCATCAATGTAAACACAATGAAATATCATACATGTACTACCATAACTTTCATCATTTAAAAACAAGTCAATTTGAATAGTGATTCAATGAGGTATCTAATTTTACCTTTCTTGGTCTTTGATCTAGAAGGTATTGTATGGGACTATGGGTCTAAATTATTTTGACTTTGTTGGTCTTTGATCTATAAGGTATTGTATGGGACTATGGGACTAAATTACTTTAACTTTTTTGGTCTTTGATCTACAAGGTATTGTATGGGACTAAATTATTTTGACTTTCTTGGTCTTTGATCTACAAGGTATTGTATGGGACTAAATTATTTTGACTTTATTGGTCTTCGATCTACAAGGTATTGTATGGGACTAAATTATTTTGACTTTCTTGGTCTTTGATCTACAAGGTATTGTATGGGACTATGGGACTAAATTATTTTGACTTTCTTGGTCTTTGATCTATAAGGTATTGTATGGGACTATGGGACTAAATTATTTTGACTTTCTTGGTCTTCGATCTACAAGGTATTGTATGGGACTAAATTATTTTGACTTTATTGGTCTTCGATCTACAAGGTATTGTATGGGACTAAATTATTTTGACTTTCTTGGTCTTTGATCTACAAGGTATTGTATGGGACTATGGGACTAAATTATTTTGACTTTCTTGGTCTTTGATATATAAGGTATTGTATGGGACTATGGGACTAAATTATTTTGACTTTCTTGGTCTTCGATCTACAAGGTATTGTATGGGACTATGGGACTAAATTATTTTGACTTTCTTGGTCTTTGATCTACAAGGTATTGTATGGGACTAAATTATTTTGACTTTCTTGGTCTTTGATCTACAAGGTATTGTATGGGACTAAATTATTTTGACTTTATTGGTCTTCGATCTACAAGGTATTGTATGGGACTAAATTATTTTGACTTTCTTGGTCTTTGATCTACAAGGTATTGTATGGGACTATGGGACTAAGTTATTTTAACTTTCTTGGTCTTTGATCTACAAGGTATTGTATGGGACTATGGGACTAAATTACTTTAACTTTCTTGGTCTTTGATATACAAGGTATTGTATGGGACTATGGGACTAAATTACTTTAACTTTCTTGGTCTTTGATCTACAAGGTATTGTATGGGACTAAATTATTTGGACTTTCTTGGTCTTTGATCTACAAGGTATAGTATGGGACTAAATTATTTTGACTTACTTGGTCTTTGATCTACAAGGTATTGTATGGGACTATGGGACTAAATTATTTTGACTTACTTGGTCTTCGATCTACAAGGTATTGTATGCAACTATGGGACTAAATTACTTTAACTTTCTTGGTCTTTGATCTACAAGGTATTGTATGCAACTATGGGACTAAATTACTTTAACTTTCTTGGTCCTTGATATACAAGGTATTGTATGGGACTAAATTACTTTAACTTTCTTGGTCTTTGATCTACAAGGTATTGTATGGGACTATGGGACTAAATTACTTTAACTTTCTTGGTCTTTGATCTACAAGGTATTGTATGGGACTATGGGACTAAATTATTTTGACTTTCTTGGTCTTTGATCTACAAGGTATTGTATGGGACTATGGGACTAAATTATTTTGACTTTCTTGGTCTTCGAACTACAAGGTATTGTATGGGACTAAATTATTTTGACTTTCTTGGTCTTTGATCTACAAGGTATTGTATGGGACTAAATTATTTTGACTTTCTTGGTCTTTGATCTACAAGGTATTGTATGGGACTAAATTACAAGTACATTGTATAAACACAACAATTAAAACAATGTCAGATACATGTAATATAATACTGCATGGTGATTTTATACTATAGGAGTTCTCCTCTTATAAGGCTATCTCCTCTGTAAGAGGGATATCCTCCCTTGAGAAAGACAATTGAGTAGTGGTTTAATATATCACTGTATCTGAAATTAAAATGCTGGTTTTCGAAACAAATGATTTCATTGGCCAATAATGTACAATACTCGCCAATCAAAATCAGCAACAGAAAAGAGCTTTTGGTAATTGTAAACATTCAATTTTCTTCCTCAATGTTTTTGATCATATACGGAGGGACTGCACTTCATATTGTGATAGGCGACGTAAATCCGACGGCTACCGACAACTTTTGAAGTACTGCTAACTACAGTCAAACCCGCCTTAAATGACACCTTTATATAACAAATCACTGTCTATAAAGGACATCCTCATCTTCCCCATAAATGAGTAGTTCATATAATTTTAACCCTGTATATACAGGGCAACTGCTCATAAAGGGCACATTTTCAGGTTCCCTTGATTGTCCTTTAAATATGATTTGTCTGTATATGTCAGTCCATGATAACTAGATGTTAAATTAAAATAAATGATGCAAATACAGCTGGTGAATATTCACATCTCACTCAATAAATTTAGTATCATATATCATAATCAAGCTGTTGCTATTGTTTATAATTTGATTCCTCCAAACTACTGTAAACAAAGGTCAACTGATGGAATATGCAAACAAGTAAGAACAGTATATCAAAGGAAGTAGAACCTTTATCATACAGCAAAAGACCAATTTAAAAGTGTTTTAAAACACAAAAAACAAAAGTCATTATCCTCGAAAAACGAAAAGGATCTTTCTTTTGTAATATGGAATAAAAATCAAAGAAAAGAAATCATTATTGCTAACGGACGGACATACTAATGGATAATATAATATCTCCCTCTGTCAAGAGTCAACGATCGGTCATCAAACAACAAAAAGTCAAGATCAATCGAGACTCAAATTTCATGGTCAGATCAGCCATCTGTCACTGTGCATCAATTCAGGGATTAGGTAACACTTATAATAAAGGAAATAGCTCCATTTGAAAATTAAAATCAGGGCAAATGGACGTTTACAATCTTATTAACAAAAATCATTTTAAAATGTGGAAGCAAACTAGTGAAAATCCTTAAAATACAAAAATAATCTGGAATGTCAAAAATATAGTGGACACATCACAAACAATATCAAAAAGCAATATATATCTTCACTGTAAATAAAAATTATGTCACTATTAAATTGAAACAGTAGCCAATGAATCCATAAATTGCACATAATATTATGATTGTCAATTATATATATATAATAACAATAATCTGAAAATATTTAAAAAAAAAATCACAAATGCTTCTACGTAATTCTCTGTAAAACACAAGATAAACTATATTTTTATGCCATTCTTACGAATTCTGTTGTGACACTATTTGACAAAATAAATAAAAATAATTTTTCATCAAAACTATAGCTTCGAAAGAGGATGTATTGTTCACCTACTTTAATACAGAAAAATAAATTTCAATTCTTTGTTAAGTTACTTTCAACAATATCTTTGATGCCTAATGGATATGAAAAGAATTATTTTTCTGAAAGATCATCCAATGTTTACAAATGTATGGTTTTGGGACTAATTAAGGAATAACATTACTGTATTTGAGTATTTGGAGAGTTGCTAGCATTAATTGGGATTTGATTGATGTTCAATGCAGTTTTCCTGGCAATGCAGTGAAAAAACAGAATAAAATAAAATGCAAAAAAAATATTGTTGATGATTGTTGATTAACGTCATAGCGAAATATGACATCATATCAGCACTTTCAAAACATAACTCAAATAGGATATATGTTGGTTATTTATTAGCCTTACATTTGAATAAATATCTCATTAAAACTATTTTTTGAGGTAGAAGGTGTTTTTTTATTCCATCATATTACAATGACTAGACATGTTGGATTTCAAGAATTAAATATGATGGCTCATTTAAAGTAGAACCGTAAGTTATGACAATGACATGCCAGCTGTGGATTAAACAGTGAAACAGTAGCTAATGAAGACACATATTACATTAGAATGAACTTTCCTAGCAAGTTTTAATCCATTTGACCAATGGTTTGAGGGATTAAACTGCGACGACGAGGAACACAAAGTGATGACAATATGTTTCATCATGATGATCAAATACTGCAACAAAAAATATAATCATAACATAAGTACTATACTCTGTGTTACACAAACCATTTTTCCAAACTATGGTACATATATTTTTATATGCCCATTTCATACCCTTTTACATTGAAAATAGAACATTTTACTTCATCACAAGGTAAAAATGGTCCATGTTTTATATTCTCCCTTTACAATTTGAATGAATGAATAAATCCTTAACTTTCTCTATGGAGATTTAACATTACATGGTCACCATCTTTGTTGCGACTTATGAGTTGTTTCCCTTGTTTTTGTTAATTTTACCTACACATTCTAAATTAAAACTTTATGTTTAGACATATGCAAGGATTGTATATGAGTAAAATATGACAATATTGTCTTATATCATCTGTCAATGTTTTATCTTCCTTTTACCTAAAGAAGAATTCCAAGAGCATCCGAACAAATTCAACCAGGTTACACTTCCAGTATAAACAATGGCTGAAATCTTCAATGAGAAACCAATAAGTATGTACATTCAAAATGAATCAAATGAAAGTCATTGTGGAATTTAAGTTGCAAAAAAAATAATCTTTCAGATGCACTTTTTTCTGATGTAACGTGATAAGTAGTTTTCATTTGTGACCGTTTCAATACACTTCAAACTGGGAGACACAGAGTATATATAGTGTTGTAAATGTTTTGAATTCTGTCATATAAAAATCTCAATTAAATATATAATGGACATAAACGATATAAACAATTCACCACTAAAAACTATAACAGATATCGTCGTTGCAGTTCCAAAATGTCGTAAGTCAAAATTTGGCAAATTTTTTTTAATTTCCATTTTAGAATTAACTAGTTGGCATACATCTACCCTAAAAAAAATTGTATATCTATGCCAATCAGAAGTTGTGAATTTGACCATGTGACAAAAACTTGTATTATCATTGGTTTAAAAATTTATTTCCAAAACCTCGTATGTTGCATGATGTTTTTCGAAAAGGATGGTAGACTTTCAAAATAAAGGTAAGACTCATTTGTAAATGTTTCCTTAAAATAAATCAAACTTTATTCTGAAAGTCCACCATCCTTTTCGAAAAACATCATGCAACATACGAAGTTTTGGAAATAAATTTTCATCGCTTGTTATAGAATAAAAATGTTTTTGTTTTTACTGAAAACTTACCAAAACTGGCTTACGACATTTTGGAACCACAACGACGATATGTTGAAATGCATGGCACAATGGAATGAAATAAATACATAATAAAATTAACATCAATCTCCTCGTAATATCTTTCTCTTAATTTCATCAAGGCTAAAGCCATTTTCTCGTCAGGAATATTTTTTAATGTATATAATTAAATACTTAAATGCTTTTGATTATCAGTCATTTTTTTAAAAGAAATAATTGTTAGTAATGAAAATTATATTTTAATGTTTTGCCATAAATTATCAGTCTTAAGATATGTTAAGGCTAAAAATAACCTACGATGTTGATCCAATTCATGATTAAAGAAAAGAGGAATCTAGTCTTGTATATAATAATGTAGTGTGAAATACTGTATTTCCTCAACTCTTAAATAATATGTTGAAGCACTAAATGACATAAATGATAATTTAATAATAACTAAATACTTTATTAATCAAGCTTTTTATATTTTCAAGGTATTTTAACACATTTAAAAAATTTTAAAAATCATAATTTTATACTTTTCTTTTAATTTCAACAACATTTTTTTATTTTTTCTCAAATTCATTAAAATCAATAATAAAGTAATATGAAAGGCAAATATCGTGGAATTTTTGGATTAAATATTTTCACTTAATATGTCACTTAATTTTAACTAAAATCAACTGCATAACATTAAAAATCTGCTCAAAAGCAGATTTTAAGAGCAAATTGCAAAATATTTGACATCAGATAATTCTGTTTTCCCGTACAGTAATGCAAATGATATGCACGTGACCCAAGATTTGAACTCTTTCGGGGAGATTATTGCTCATGCGTACTGTTCAGTCGATGAAAAAAAAATAAAAAATACATTCTGTGTGTACCACATAAGAATAATTGCAAAAAAAAAATTGGTTCACACGACATGAAACAGACAGATTCCTCAATATTCATTGTCATGAATGTGTGCGTGCTTACGAAGCTTCCATGATTGTTTAACTTTTCTTCACAAGGTCATGATCGGCAATCATCGGAACAAAACAACCGAAAGTTAATCAGTCTCCACAACAATGGCGAGGACGATAAACATGCACATGGATTTGCAGATTTCTAGTTATTGGGAACATATTTCGACTTGAAACATGCATGAATAGTAAAGATACCGCCATATTCCAAATTGAATTTTCATTGAAAAATTTTCTTCACCCAAAACTGGTGTAATATTACTTTAAATTAAAGATTAAAATTCTAATTTCATGATTTAAATAAAAATGTAAACAAAAATTCAAAGTTCAAATTGTAGAGTAGAATTATTAATTCTACCAAGATTCCATACAATTAGTACATAAAAAATATCATAATGAATGTCATGCTTTAGATAAAGACACAAGAAAACAAATGGTTAATAGCAAAAGTGATCAATGTTTCTGCTAAGACAAATAAACTAAAATGTAGGCAATGTACTGTAAACCTAAAAGAAATCCCGTCACCTGGCTTTGACTTCCTTTGGTACCATAAAATAATATATCCATGGAAACCACATTAACTTAATCTCAGACTTTGTCTTTATATTCTTCTTGTATCTTCTTAAGTCTTGCCGTTGGAAATGATCCCAATTCTTTGAAGCATTTCTATGAGAGAGAAAAAATCAACATTTTATTTGATCCAAATTAATTCTTTAGATAACATTTCTAATATGTTGTATGTGAAGACAAATCAATGAACCTCATACTGTTATCAGGGTTAGGGTTATGGTGTTTAACGGCACTTTCAACAATATTTTAGTTATATCATGGCGGTCAGTTTTATTGGTGGAGGAAACAGGAGTACTCGGAGATAAACCACTGACCTGTTGCAAGTCACTGACAAACTTTATCACATAATCTTATATCGGGTACACCTCGCCATGGACTTGGTTCAAACTCACAACTTTAGTGGTGATAGGCACTGATTGCACATGTAGTTGTAAATGCAACTACCTTACGATCATGGCCATCCCATATTGTTATAGATTGTATACATATTTCATACCAATACATAAATTAATTAAGCAAAAGCTGAATTTTAGTTCATAAACACCTGTTATGTTTAAAAGAAAGCCAAACAGTTAAACCTGCTTTAGTGACCACCTTTATTAAGCAATAACTTGTAATATGTGATCATAATTTGTATTTCTTTTCACAGTGCATTTTATATCAATTAAACCTGTATTAAGCGACCACTAGCCTTATGCGACTATATTTCACTGTTCCCTTGGAAGGTCACATAAGACAGGGTTGACTGTATATGCTATACCTTTATCAAGAAATATCTAATAAGACATCAAATGTTCAGCCTACAGAACATGATATCACCACATCACCGTAGTATAATATATTATATAATGAGTGTAGACCATTAATTAGTTTGTCACTGCAGACCATTACCAATATTATATCCTTCTTACCAATGTTAAAAATCTTGTCTCTTTACCCTTTAGTACTAAAAACAACAAAATTATCACCATTAACTTCCACCTTCAAATATTAAAGTCAGGTTATATTCTGATCAATTTTTTCTTGTTTTTCTTTTTTTTCTTTGGTGGGCAGGGCTGGGGAGGGGTTCAACTAAACATAGTTATTATTTCACTTAACATTTAATTTTCATCGAATTGCAATGTATATTAAAACCTTTTTTTTCCCCATGAGTAAAATCTTTTAAAAATTGGTTATTGTGGAAGCTATTATTACAGCCATGAAATAAATTAAATGGAGATGATATTTATATCCTAAAAAGTAATTCAAATAAACTGTATTTACGTGGAAATATTATAGTACATTATATTATAAGTACTTAACGGACCAGCAGAGACCCCAATGCACTGTCATTTCATAACCATAAAATAGTACTGTCATTACAAAACTGCTACATCTGACATAACTGTGGATGATCTAATTTGAACATGAACTTTCAGCTTGATCTCCACATATTTTGAGGCAGAATTACCCATGCACATCTGATATGAGGAAGTGAAAGTTTTAATTTTAATGCACGGTAATTAGCAATGAGTATCACTATTAACAACCTAATCTGCTTAGAAGTAACATCATAACAGGGTGTGTACTTCAGCCTTTCCAAGATATGATTGTAATATTACTTTCCCACCTAACATTGTTCTAATACTCTTTGTTTATTTTTATACCTGTAGGAATGTATGACAGTCCACAATATTAGGCTTATATACAATTTCCTTGAATACATCAGTGATCTCTGTGAATGATTTACAAGCTAATATCTTGTCTCTGTTCTGTATAACTAACATAGCACTAACTCTATATAAAATCTTAGCACCTTCATAAAACAAACAATCCCAAATTCTAAATACTGTCTGCAAAAAAATTATAAAAACAAAAATGAATCTTTGCAAGATTACAATATTTTTATCAATATGTGTTTCACTTCTACTATCTTATCTTGTTGAGTTTAAGTGAAACAAGATGTTGCATGCTACGTCGTGCTAAGAATACCCCCACTCGTTCATTTGTAAGTCGCACGGTAAACAGGAAGTAGATGTGCAATCATTTCTTCCAGTAGAAGCTGAGATATCTGTTACGAAAGTGTGAATGGACGGACAAACGGATGGATGGACAGACAAACGAACGGACTGACAAGGTGATTGCAATATAGCCACCTCTCTACGAGTGGGGGTATAATAAAGCTGTTTTGATTGTATGCTTTTCCATGTTTTTTTTACCATAGGAATGGGAATGAGAAATCACAATCTCATTATCCAGTTTATAACTCTCTTTAGGATCTAGATTTTCTTCAGCTTTTATAGTTGTCTTTCATATATTCTGAGAGCTTATCGTGCATCAGAGGCATTGTTCGTATTTGTTGTTGAGAGCCAAATAGACCTTGCTCATATGCAAAGTCGATGCTAGACAGAAAATTAATCCCATAACACTTGTTTTTCAGGCATTGATTTTGACCAAAATTACAGAAATTACTTTTCATCTTAATCTTCAATAGATATTTAATAAACATAAAAGTTTAAAGACATATGATCGTCTTTTTTTCTATTTAAAATCAATACACAAATATTGAATTAATCAAAGTTAATTTAAATTATTAAAAAAAATCCTTTACAGGTGGTTTTCAAAGAGTTCAACACAAGTTATAGGTCAAATGAAAACACAACATAAATAAACGTAACAGAAAACCGAAAGGAGCAATCAAGAATTGACAATTCAGAGACACATAATTATATTGGGCACAAGACATAGAACGAAGACAAAATGAACCCAAAAAACACAACACCGGAAATTAAAAACATGAGCAACACGAACTCTTAAAAAAACAAAGAAGAGAATCAAGGTGCTGGCAAACTTTTCAGTTAATGTTGATCAACATAGCATAAAGGCATACATTATGCAATAAAGTTGGTCAGTGACTTGCAGCAGGTCGGTGGTTTTCACAGCATACTCTGGTTTCCTCCACCAATAAAACTGACTGCCATGCTATAACTGAAATATTGTTGAAAGTGGCATTAAACATCATAACCAATAACCCTATAAGTATATAGCTGACAAACAGCACTAGGAATGAATAAAATCCCTAAATAACAGTCTTACTTACTTCTACAGGTAAAACATCTGCAAATAAACAGATAAACCATTTTGTTCCAATTAAACACCATGACACACTGTGTTTCTCTATATGAGCAAAAACTTCAGGATCTTTCCATCTGTAAATAAAATCACATGCTTTAATTTGTCAAAACAAAAAACTCAAATTCAGTTCTAGAGTTAAAGATTTTATTATTAATTGTATTCTTTATTCCAAACATTTGAAGGTTTTCTCTGAAATAGTGTAATCATGTCTTATGGAATTTTTAAAATAAAAAAGCCAGTTTAATGTACTAAAAACTGTCAAAAATTCTTATTATCTTATTCCATTTAGTCTACTTACCCTTCAGAGATCTATTACAGAATATGTTTCCTTTCAAAAGAAGGGGTTGTCATGGTCATGATCATATGGTAGTTGGATTTACAACTACCTATGCAATCAGTGCCTATCACCACTAAAGTTGCGAGTTCGAACCTTGCTCATGGCCAGGTGTACTCTATATAACATTATGTCTTAAGTTTGTTAGTGACTTGCAGCAGTGGTTTTCTACGGGTACTTCAATTTCTAATATAACTGAAATATTTTTGAAAGTAGCTTTAACCCCTTTCAAAAGACAGACAATGTATATACAAATACTATGTCTCTGGTTTCATATTTACATCTGGTCACCAAGAGATTATCTTAGGTATTGTTATGGCAACAGAATATCAGTAAAATTGCTACATTCAAAATAAAATTGAAGTAAAATAATATTACTGTGTGCTATATATATTGTAGAGAAAATTTTAAAAATGCAATGTCATTCCAATTAAACACTAGAATACATCTTTAAAAAAACACAAGTTACCTGATAATTTCTCCCAATAGTTCTTGGTCTATTTTAACTGCTTTCATGTCAGGAGAATAATAATCTACAGTAATAAATAATATTATTAATTAACTACTGTTATATTTACATAAATTAGATGAAAACTGCCTTTGTGATACAGATAATACAACTCGGCCAATACAGGACAAAGTCGACCAATACAGCTTTTTTCTTGTATTGGACGACCTTGATCCGGCCGATATTGGTGTTCTGGAATTCTCTCTAGATTTTACATAAGTATCAATGATAAAATAGAGACACTCTGTCACTGTCATCTGATGAGACAAAATGGAAAGGAATCGAAAGAAAATAATCAAATGAAAATGTTTTATTTCAAGAGTAAAGAAACCAGAAAGTCATTGAAAAATCATTGTTCATGCTAAAAAATTAAACCGTTGTGAATTTTATTATAATGTTGAATTCTTTGAAGTGAAAGAATAAAAACACATACGACAATATTATACGATTAATTAATAAATATATCATTACGTGATGATTTCTGTATTGGCCTAGTTATTAGTCCCTGGGTAGCTGTATTGACATTCGGCTTTGCCTCAGGTCAATACAGATATCCTCTGACTAATAAGTAGGCCAATATGGAAATCATCACGTAATAATATCATAGTAACACAGATGTATCAGCAATATCATTAGTGTGTAAATATATAAAATAATTAGAGAGACAAATTCTACATACCAATTAGTTTTAATAAAAATACAAAAAAAAATCACAATCTGAAAGAACAAAACAATACCAGTGAAAAATAATCAGGCAGATTATTGCATGATATTTTTTTTTAAATGTATGCAATTAATCAGTAAAGGACCATTTATGAAAATCAGTTATGCAGTCTTTATGAAGATTTTTGGGTTTTTTCTATAAGATCTTACATTTAACTATATCTAGTAATGACATTATATCTCTAAGATTTGTTATATACATGTATTTCAAAAGAAACATATAATGATTGGGGTATCATCACTTTTTTTTCTGAGAAGAAGGCTTTTAACATTTTCCTATAGAATCCCATGTTGACCTATGTAAAAAATATCAACATTCTTTATAAGAATATAAATTACCTGGTAACAAATCATTAATGAGGGTGTCCACCAGCCAAAATACTTTCTCTTCATCTTTAACAATTAGTAATAATAAACCAACAATAAAATTCAAACCCTGAAATTAAAATTGCATAAATTATCATTTTTTTTTTAAAGGTGGATTTGTTTTTTTGTAACTTAGGTTACCTGACAATACCTCTGTCATGATTTTATGATAAATGTACGGGTTCAAAATTTTTTTTTAAAGCAAAAGGTTCTGGATCTTTCAGGTTTAAATCCTGAATGTCCACCTCATTGTTAGGAAGGGTACTGTTTTTGTAGAATGGTCTAAGCAATCATCAATAAACATCTTGTACCTCTTCAATATTGTTGAAGGTTTTTATTTTTGTCAGAAGATATGATTCAAAGCTGTATCAAATACAAAATTTGGTAATTTAAGTTGTGACTTAAGTTACGTTTGTGTGAAATAAGTTATCTGACAATATCCCTGGTCATGGCTTTTATGCGACTTAAGTTACATTTGTGTGAAATAAGTTACCTGACAATATCCATGGTCATGGCTTTTATGCGACTTAAGTTACATTTGTGTGATCTAATTTACCTGACAATATCCCTGGTCATGGCTTTTATGTGACTTAAGCTGCCTTTTTGTGATCTAAGTTACCTGACAATATCCCTGGTCATGGCTTTTATGTGACTTAAGCTACCTTTTTGTGATCTAAGTTACCTGACAATATCCCTGGTCAGGGTTTTTATGTGACTTAAGCTACCTTTGTGTGCTTAAGTTACCTGACAATATCCCTGGTCATGGTTTTATGTGACTTAAGCTACCTGACAATATCTCTGGTCAGAGTTTTTATGTGACCTAAGCTACCTTTGTGAGCTTTAAGTTACCTGACAATATCCCTGGTCATGGTTTTTATGTGACTTAAGTTACCTTTGTGTACTTTAAGTTACCTGACAATACACCTGGTTATGGCTTTTATGTGACTTAAGCTACCTTTGTGTGCTTTAAGTTACCTGACAATATCCCTGGTCAGGGTTTTTATGTGACTTAAGCTACCTTTGTGTGCTTTAAGTTACCTGACAATATCCCTGGTCAGGGTTTTTATGTGACTTAAGCTACCTTTGTGTGCTTTAAGTTACCTGACAATATCCCTGGTCATGGCTTTTATGTGACTTAAGGTACCTTTGTGTGCTTTAAGTTACCTGACAATATCCCCTGGTCAGGATTTTTATGTCACCTAATCTACCTTTGTGAGCTTTAAGTTACCTGACAATATCGATCCCTGGTCATGGTTTTTATGTGACTTATGTTACCTTTATGTGATCTAAATTACCAGACAATATCCCTGGGCAGGGTTTCTATGTGGCTTAAGCTACCTTTGAGTGAATTATCCCTGGTGATAGTTTTTATGTGACTTAGCTACCTTTATGTGATCTAATTTACCTGACAATATCCCTGGTCATGGTTTTTATGTGAGACAGCAGCCAATACATTTCTAAGAGGCTTACGTAAACCATCTGATGAAGCAAAATAAATATTTTCTGGGAATGTTCTGTGGAGATCTGAAATATATAAAACGCATTCATTTTCTTTCAAGATTTAACCCTTTATTGTCTTCGTTGAATAGTGATATGATGATATGATAGTCGATTATTTTTATATATATAATATAAATTCAGGGACAGAAATTAACTGTTGTCCACTCGTCCATGGTGACTGAAACTTCAGCTGGGCGACTAAATAATACCTCAAAGGAGCCCAGCTGGCAACTAATAATTTTATATTTCCTTGTCGCAAGTTTGACATTTGAAGCGAGTTGTTTACAATACGACCATGTGAAATATCATAAACATTTCACTGGTTCTTTCTACTTCTTGTCTACTGTAATTTCTGGGAACCAGTATGGAAAATAGTAAAGTGATGATTTCATTTCTTAAATTTCTTGACCAATTTTTCCGAGTTTCATTGAAAGAAGGCCTTTAATTTTGGGTGTTTTACAAAATAGGTACTTCTCCTCAATCCTCAATCAACGGCCTATGGCACAAATTTGTCTCTTGGTGCTGTTAAACTATCTCATGTGTGGAATATTGTCACTACGTACTCTATGTACTTGAATGCGTTACGTACTTTGATCGAGGTTGAGGTTATTCAAAACGGCCCGTTGCATCTATGAAATTCGCAACTGCGGCTAGCTTTTCGCTTTTCTCTAGTCTCTTCTGGATTTTCCTCCTCTAAATATTGAGTAATTTATATAAATAAGACACAAGCACTGAAAAAAGTGTAAGGTAAGTATAAATTAAATGTACCATATACAGGATTTTCCCATACCTTCTCTGTTAACGGACAATTAATAAAATTTATGAATTTCCGGAAAGTTTCATCAAAACAAATATATACCACTATAATCCCCTGATCAAAATGTGGAACTTTATAAAAGGTGTAATTGCTAAATAATAAATTGTTTCACTTCACTTTGAGACTGTTTTATAAAACAAGAATACAATTTTTAAATGAAGAATTATAGTTTTAAAATGTGTGACAATCTTTGGGTACAATTGTTCTGGTCAGTGTATAGTTCATGTCTTTTAAATGAGATTTTTTCAATGTGTATTTGACTTAATGAATTACTGATTGAAAGGTCAAACTTTGTCAAAAGGATTAGATGTAGGTCATATTCAGATTCAAACCACTTTTTATAAAATAAGAGTAAAAAAATGCTCTCTTTTTTAGCTACTTCTACCTTCTTCAAATATGCTCAGAATGAAGAATTTGCCTTTAAAAACTTCAAAATTTTCATGGGGGGGGGGGGGGGGGGGGAGGGGGCATGCCCCCAAACCTCCCTAGCATGTTCGGAGTGCTTCGCGGTCCTTACCGGTGATACCTGGGCTACCAGATTTTTAAATCATAGGGGCCCAGATGGCTACTGCCAATAAATGTTAATTTCTGTCCCTGAAATTGTGTGTATCTTCCAAATATGAGAAATTTTGGCATTTTGGCCTCTTTTTCCATTAAAACAATTAGCTCATTTTTTCTGTATTGATTCAAAGATAGCTCATAAAGATGAGCAATTAAAATGCATTAAATCTAGATGAAAAATTAGAAAGTTCAAATTTTGGAATTTGGAAATTGTTGTCCTGTTGGAGTCTGTAAGAGATAGAGGAAGTCTGTCTAATAACTACAAAAAGTTCGCAGTACAATCAATCCAAATTAAAAATAAAATAAAAAAATAGCTTGAAAAATTAAAATTCTACCTTCAAAATATGCAAATTCCCTTAGAGATGATTATTTTGCAGAAAACTGCATTAGCATTGGATGAAAAATAAAGTTTGTTTTTTTTAATTCTCCCTTTTTGGCCCCTTTTATATAAAAACGGTAATAGTTGCATAATAACGATATGCATATTCCTAAAAAGGAAATTTCTGCAGAAATTTATTGAAAAAAATCTCAAATCTCTCAATAAATAAGAATAAAAAACATGTTTTTGAACATTGCAGTCTTTTGTTTGTACATGGCAGAAGTGCTATTTTTCTCCTAAATCAATCTGAACCTTTATTCTATGTCAAGATTCATGGTGTTGAAAATTCATAAGGATCAGTCAATTAGATCAAAAGTTATTACACAGTAACCATTGTGTCTACAGACAGACAATGATTCTGACAGACGCAAATCATATGACCACAAAATGTATGTAGTAAGTCATGTACAAATTATCACAAGAATACTTGTTACTGACTATAATGGATTAGACCTACCAAGATCAATTGTGTCCATTAAACTTTCATCTTTTTGGCTCATTATCAAGTTTCTATATGTATTTGGATTATTTTTCATTTTTTCATCGGCACCACTCGAACACATCCATATCTACAAATAAAAATGTATCCAGATGAGAACGTTATAATGAGTACTTTCCTTGAGGCTAACAGGTTATGTAGGTACAGTCTTCACGCATGTAGATGAGAACGTTATAATGAGGACTTTCCTTGAGGCTAAGTGGGTTATGTAGGTACAGTCTTGACGCATGTACACGAGAACATTATAATGAGGACTTTCCTTGAGGCTAAGCGGGTTATGTAGGTACAGTCTTGACGCATGTAGACGAGAACGTTATAATGAGTACTTTCCTTGAGGCTAAGCGGGTTATGTAGGTACAGTCTTGACGCATGTAGACGAGAACGTTATAATGAGGACTTTCCTTGAGGCTAACAGGTTATGTAGGTACAGTCTTGATGCATGTAGACGAGAACGTTATAATGAGGACTTTCCTTGAGGCTAACAGGTTATGTAGGTACAGTCTTGATGCATGTAGACGAGAACGTTATAATGAGGACTTTCCTTGAGGCTAACAGGTTATGTAGGTACAGTCTGACGCATGTAGACGAGAACGTTATAATGAGTACTTTCCTTGAGGCTAACAGGTTATGTAGGTACAGTCTGAGGCATGTAGATGAGAACCTTATAATGAGGACTTTCCTTGAGGCTAACAGGTTATGTAGGTACAGTCTTGATGCATGTAGACGAGAACGTTATGAGGACTTTCCTTGAGGCTAAGCGGGTTATGTAGGTACAGTCTTGACGCATGTAGACTAGAACGTTATGAGGACTTTCCTTGAGGCTAACAGGCTATGTAGGTACAGTCTTGACGCATGTAGACAAGAACATTAAGAACGTTATAATGAGTACTTTCCTTGAGGCTAAGAGGTTATGTAGGTACAGTCTTGATGCATGTAGACGAGAACGTTATAATGAGTACTTTCCTTGAGGCTAAGAGGTTATGTAGGTACAGTCTGACGCATGTAGATGAGAACGTTATAATGAGTACTTTCCTTGAGGCTAAGCGGGTTATGTAGGTACAGTCTTGACGCATGTAGACGAGAACATTATAATGAGTACTTTCCTTGAGGCTAACAGGTTATGTATGTAGTCTTGATGCATGTAGACGAGAACGCTATAATGAGTACTTTCCTTGAGGCTAACAGGTTATGTAGGTACAGTCTTGATGCATGTAGACGAGAACATTATAAGAAGTACTTTCCTTGAGGCTAAGTGGGTTATGTAGGTACAGTCTTGATGCATGTAGACGAGAACGTTATAATGAGTACTTTCCTTGAGGCTAACAGGTTATGTATGTACAGTCTTGATGCATGTAGACGAGAAAGTTATAATGAGTACTTTCCTTGAGGCTAACAGGTTATGTAGGTACAGTCTTGATGCATGTAGACGAGAACATTATAATGAGTACTTTCCTTGAGGCTAACAGGTTATGTATGTACAGTCTTGATGCATGTAGACGAGAACGCTATAATGAGTACTTTCCTTGAGGCTAACAGGTTATGTAGGTACAGTCTTGATGCATGTAGACGAGAACATTATAAGAAGTACTTTCCTTGAGGTTAAGTGGGTTATGTAGGTACAGTCTTGACGCATGTAGACAAGAACGTTATAATGAGTACTTTCCTTGAGGCTAAGAGGTTATGTAGGTACAGTCTTGACGCATGTAGACGAGAACGTTATAATGAGTACTTTCCTTGAGGCTAACTAGGTTATGTAGGTACAGTCTTGATGCATGTAGATGAGAACGTTATAATGAGGACTTTCCTTGAGGCTAAGTGGGTTATGTAGGTACAGTCTTGATGCATGTAGACGAGAACGTTATAATGAGTACTTTCCTTGAGACTAATCAGGTTATGTAGGTACAGTCTTGATGCATGTAGATGAGAACGTTATAATGAGGACCTTCCTTGAGAATAACCAGGTTATGTAGGTACAGCTTTGACTGCATATAGTCGAGAACGTTATAATGAGGACTTTCTTTGAGGCTAACCAGGTTATGTAGATACAGCTTTGACTACATCAGCTGTTTTCAAAAATCTGACTTGCTGTACTGCAATTAATGATCTCAAATACTAGTAAGTAGTTTTAACAATAATATTTAGCTTGGCTGTACCCGTATACTATAAAATTGATGTTGTTAATACAATGGATAAACTAATAACAATATTTGAAAAGCACTTTCTATCAAATTGAACTAATTCTTAAAAAATCTACAAAATATGATTTAAAAACTTCATTCAATTACCAGTACACGATGCCCATTTGGAATTCCTTTTCTGCAATATCTTTTTACTATAAATAAAAAAAAAAATATTCAAACATATGACTCGTGTACTTTTTTTGCTTAGAGATTGAAAAAAAAAATCCATATATTTATACAGTATCGTCAGGGACATACCATAATAAATCACTGTGATAGACATATCACTCATTTTCGTGATTTGGATATATCTTTTGTTCTATTAAATATATTTTCGTAATTTCTTTTATTTTTAGTGTTACTTACTATCACCCAAAAGGCATATCAATAAGTAAATAGATTAAACAGACCAAAAGATAGATCAGTATCACTAAGAAGAGTGATACGTCTATCACAGTGATTTATCACACTATGAGTATGTCTCTGACTGTATATTAATGTATGTCAGACTCAACAGTCATTTATGTGGAATAAAAACCAAACTAGAGGCTCAGTGGGCTGAGCCTGTGTCACTCACCTTTCATTCTGCTTTGAGGAAACTTAATACAGAACCTTCCATACATGTAGATGCTTCCTACCAAGTTTCGGTTCATATGGCTAAGCAGTTTCAAAGGAGAATATTTTTTAGAAATGGACCAATCAGAAACAAGAATTGCATGTGGTGGCCATGTTTGCTAACCGATCGAGACGAAATGAGCAATCTTCATAGAGGACATTCCATAGATGCTTCCTACCAAATTTCGGTTGTAGCCATGTTTGTTAACCGATCGGGACGAAATGAGCAATCTTCATAGAGGACCTTCCATAGATGATTCCTACCAAGTTTCGGTGGTAGCCATGTTTGTTAACCGATTGGGACGAAATGAGCAATCTTCATAGAGAACATTCCATAGATGCTTCCTACCAAGTTTCAGTTCATTTGGCCAAGCAGTTTCAGAGGAGAAGATTTTAAAAAATCAGCCAATCAGAAACAAGAATTGCCTGTGGTGGCCATGTTTGGTAATGGATCATAACAAAATGTGCACTCTTTAGAGAAGTCCTTCCATAGATGCTTCCTACCAAGTTTCAGTTCATTTGGCTGAGGGTTTTCAGAGGAGAAGATTAAAATGTGAAAAGTAAATGGATGACAGACGACGGACACTAAGTGATGGCAAAAGCTCATATTGCCTTTGGCAAGGTTTGCTAAAAAGAATATTAAAATGTGAAGAGCTACTTATAATGTATAGAATAAACATGTTACACTATGTCAGCATTATTTAATTTCTTAGTTATCTTTCTTTTAACAGAGGAGAAGATTTTTTAGAAATCAACCAATCAGAAACAAGAATTGCCTGTTGCAGCCATTTTTGTAAACCAATCGGGACAAAATTAGCAATCTTTATAGAGGACCTTCCATAGATGCTTCCTACCAAGTTTCGGTTCATTTGGCCACCTGTGGCGGCCATGTTTGTTAATGGATCGGGACAAAATGTGCAATCTTTAGAGAGAACCTTTTATAAATGCTTCCAACAAAGTTTCAGTTCATTTAGCCGAGGGGTTTCAGAGGAGAAGATTAAAATGTGAAAAGTTAACGGACGACAGATGATGGATGCCAAGTGATAGCTAAAGCTCACATTGCCTTTGGCAAGTTGAGCTAAAAAACGTTCAATTTTTTTTGAGATGGTGATATCATTTACACCAAAGTTAAAGTTTTAATAATGAAAAATCAAATCAATGTCTTTCTTTCCATGTAAGCAAGGATTTATATAGTAATTAGTATATAAATCCTTGATGTAAGTAACACATGTTGATCTAGTATATGTACCAGTATGTATATCGTATTGATTAACATTGTACAAGACATTGATTTTCCCATTCAGACCATTGTAGTGGTACATATCATGTAGCCAGGCTTTCAAGCAAGATTTTGAGAAAAATAAGGGCTTTTTATAGGGCAAAATTCTTTAAAAATAAGGGCTATTTTTAGGAAGTTTTAGGACTTTTTGACAAAAATAAGGGCTGAAATTCAATAATCAATATAAAAGAAAAACATTCTGTACTCACCTCCAGGGAGAACATAAATACAAAAGCTAATTACCAACTCAGAAGATCATGCCAATGGTCATCAACAGTGATATTCAGCATATCAGGGTCATTATCAAAATACACACACTTTTTCCTGTTCATATTTTGGTGACATCAAATATTTTCATTCCCGTTTTGCTTTAGCCTATTAGTTTTTCCTACATTACAATGACATATTCACATAATATATGCAGTCGAGAAAACCACCATGAAAAAAAATATTTCTAGATATGTAGCACCCCCTCATACATTTTTGTACCTTTCAGTCCGTGGTGTTACCAACATAAAATTATTCTTTTTAGGAAAATGAAAAATATTTTTTATGTAAAAAGTGGTTACATACATAATATACAGGGAAATTACGCATAGTGTAGGATGTTTTCTTTGGAGCACTATTTTTTTTCACAATATTTGGATATGTAGTTTTCATAATTGTATTTTGTTTCACTTTATATAAAGAAAAGATGACTTATATACATAGTTATCAAAGTCAACTTTATTCAACTATAACATAATTTACTTCAATTATGTCATTTATCCTTTTTATGAAACAATTTACATGAGGTAACACCACAGAAAACAAAAGTAACACCAGGGGCATCTTCATGAATGTAAACATTTAATTCAAGAAAAAAACACAACTATCAACCTATATTTGTTGTTTTCTTAAATGTTTTCAGTACAATATTCAGTTTTTCAACATATTGGTTTAATACATGAACAATATCAGTTTTGTCCATGGTGTTATGAAGATATGTCCATGGTGTTATCAGGTCTAAACAGTATACTCCCATCAGCTCCTTAAACTATTATCTTATAAAGTAAATGACGATGTTTGAACAATTTTTCTGCATAGGTTAAAGAGCAATATTTTGTTCTGAATATTACTGTTTATGGAATAATGTGTTTATTCACAATTTTAATGCTAAATGTCTGTGGTGTTACACAATCTTTATGGTAACACCATTGACAGTAACACTACAGACAAACAGGTAAGTATTTTCGGGATAAAAGGAAAATAATATCTCCCCGACTATATTTTTTATGTATATCCTGTGAAGAATACCAAATGTAATGTATTGTATATTTTTACATTTTGTTCAATTCTAACAAAAAGAAGTAGTGAGAAGTACACCACAGACATAAAATTTATATACTATACCAATCGCACGTACCTTTTCGGCTCTATATTAGTTTATGGATCACTTTTGTGTTTGTCATCTGCACATATCATGAAACAGGAAATAAGCAAAGAGAGAAGCTATTTTTGCTTCAAATATGACAAGACAGATGACTCTTACCAGCCTTAATAGGAAGGGTAACACCACAGACATGAAAATCTATAACAGCAGGTTTTTGCTAATTTTCTTTTTAAATTTCAATATACATCAAGCAAAAATAATGTTGTGCTATTAGAGTTTTAGGAATAGTTCAAAAACAATATAAAGATCGAATAAAATCATTACATCTGAATAGTACAATTGACCAGAAGTAAGTCATTCTGTAAAAATAGCATGTAACACCAAGGAAAAAACAGGTTTCGTGTAGCAAGAATAAATTTGCAATTGGACCAATCTGGATTTAGATGGTAAAACTTAGAGGGCTGATGTGCCTTCATGCAAAACATGTTTTCTCCCATCAGTTTGGTTGATATTTGTCTTTTAATTGCATAATAACAGAAAAGTGTGTGTATTTTGATAATGACCTGTCACCCATCAATACAACCAGATTAAAGTAATCTGATATGGTGCAAATCCATGCTGAATATGATGCTGATAACCACCAAGATGTCTTCTGAGAAATACATTAATTCAACATATTCATTATCTGAAAGTATACTAAGGCTAGAAGATTTCATTAATTCCAACACTTATTTTATGCTGCATTTATCAAAAATTTTCAAAATTTGAAAATTTAGGATTTTCACCAAAAAATTTGGGATTTTTTAGGATTTTGAAGCTTTAATAAGGAATATTAGGGCTGCTGTCAAAAAATAAGGAAAATTAAGAAAATAAGGGCCCGCTTGAAAGCCTGTGTAGCTAATCCTTTTTATATAAAACTGTAATTTGACACATCAGGATTGCTAATAAACACCATAATTATTTATCTACTGTTATAAACTACAATATTATAAGTTATAAGCTCCCTAGTGACCGTCTATCGTTATTTAGACGGTCAGTAAATCATTGAAGGGCGAGTGCTCCAGCGCGAACCCTTCAACTATTTACTTACCGTCTAAATAACCATAGTCAGTCACCGTAGCTTATAACATTTTTGTACGATGTTGCTGATCTATAACTTGAAACAGTAACTAAGTTTTTTTCACGAACTATGTTTGACAGACTTTCTTGGAAGTTCTAAGGCTAAAGACGTTATTGTCAATACACAAAATTAAGCACCGCCAACTGACCTTCTGTAATTTTCCATCTGCATCGTTTCGTAACTGCACGTTATCTTAGAAGAAAATATAAATCATCATCTTTCTTGCAGTTGTGTTTAATTATGCTAAATCAAAATACACACATATATAGAGAGCCTGGTCAAATACGTCATCTCAGTTATCGATTACAATATTTCTTTTTCTCGGACAGCCTCAAGGTCAAATTATGCAATAATAGATAACACAATGCTACAGTCTGCTTCTATCGTTATTTTTAGGAATGGAATTTTCCACTGGCCAGTAAAGCGTATTAATCTTATTCTCTAGATTTCCATATATGGCTCTGCCTTCAACGTTATTTTTAGGAATGATTTTATCCAATCATAGGTCATCAAATAAATGCAACATCGTACAATTACTGTAATAAAATATTTCTATGTTTAACATCAATTCAGTCATTATCCACTACAAATTACAATCTATGGTTTGAGAGAAGAAGATTTTTACTGTAATACAAATTATTTATTGTCAAATTAGACAATGTTTAATAAAATAATCTGCATAATCATAGAAAGAAAAAAATAGTCAAAATTACTTTATTTAACAGTAAAACCTATTACATTAGTTCAACAAAATGTCTATTCAAACTAAATATTGTAGAAAACTTGTGTTTTGAAGATCTTTCATTTTCTAAAATAGTAGCTATTTATATCTATACAATGAAGGTGCAATTATGAGCTGTTAAAAAAATATGATGCCACCCTGTTTAGTTTGGTCTAATTTTGCTTGGTGATGTCAATATATTCAGGAAGAAACACTTTAGTATAATATTTATATTATCTAAAAATCTACAGACTTACATACAACTTAAGAAATCTGTGGGTAAATATTTAAGGTTGGTTTGGTTTATGGTGTTTAATGCCACTTTCAACAATATTTCAGTTATATTGTGGCAGTCAGTTTTATTGGTGGGGGAAACCACAGATCTAGACCTGTCCCAAGTCACTGATAAAGTTATCACATAATGTTGTATCGAGTACATCTCGTCATGAATGGGGTTCGAACTCACAACTTTAGTGGTGATAGGCACTGATTGCATAGGTAGTTCTAAATTCAACTATCATATGATCACGGCCATGACAGCCCCTTACATATTTAGGAAGTTATTATTAACCACCTATATTTGAAATTCATCCAAATTCATTTAAAATGATGCTTAGTCTACTACTTTTTAAGACATTCAGTTTTTAGTAATGGCAACATTTTAGCTGGCTGTCAGACATAAATTTCCATGTCATCAGAATATGTGGTCCCTACATGTATATAAGAAAAATTATATATGTTTCTGAAACTCCACTGTTTACAGTCATATTCTTGAGAAATAAAATATATATGCTTGAAACTGAAATAAGGTCATGCACTGATATATCTACCCGTTTCATTTAAACAGGCCCGAAGAAAACAGAATCTACTAAGGAGGATCCTAAGAGTTTCGCCACAAAAAAAATATGATATTCGAAAAGATGGTTTCTGTTTACAATATGCCATGTACAAATGTACACTGTATATAGTTTGGAATGTTCACTAATAAACCCATGAAATTACAATTGCAGAGATCTTTGTAAGATAACATTTTGAGGAGTGCCAACCAAAAGGTTATGAGTCCCACTAGTGAATTCTTTGTCATTTTTTGCAAAAATTGTGGTTTGGAAGCATTTCTATGAGAAAAAAAATCACCATCTTAGTTAAATCTTTAGATACTATTTCTAACATGTGAAGACAAATCAATGAACCTCATACTGTTATATGGGTTAGGGTTATGGTGCTTAATACCACTTTGAACAATATTTCAGTTATATCATGGCTGTCAGTTTTATTGGTGGAGGAAACCGGACTATCCAGGGAAAACTACCTACCTGTCGCAAATCACTGACAAACTTTATCACATAATGTTGTATAGAGTACACCTTGCCACAAACAGGGTTAGAACTCACAACTTTAGTGGTAATAGGCACTGATTGCAAAGGTAGTTGTAAATCCAACTACTGCACGATCACGACCACGACATCCCAAACACAAATGATTAGTCCACAGCTCACCTAGACGAGTTGCAAGTATATCTCTGCAATTATTATTCATCTTATTGTACATGAGTCATGACTAATTACCTTTTCTTGACTTTTCTATGAAAGTTTTGTTTTCTACTAAAGCTTCCCACTTGGCTGCTCGTCGAGCCAAAACTGAAATATATTTTTCCATAAAATCTTCATATGCTTTGTAATCAAAATCTTCATTTCTTTCAAATCCATAGCCATCCACCTTACTGAAATTAGAAAATAAATGCATAATTTTGTTTTATAAGTAAATCATGATCATCTTTTTGAAATAAAAATAAAAGGTTAAAGTTATACCAGTCCACAATATGGCCGAACAAGCACCAAATTTAATTAATAGATATTTGTTGATCTATTTTTTTTTAAACCATTGCACTAATTAAAAAAATGAAGAGCAGCCCATTTCTGACATTTAAAAAAACCAATGCAATCTTCCAAATTTTGCAGCCTGCCATTCTATAAATTGCATTTTCAAAATTAGCATTAATTTTGTTTGGACAACCTGTTTAAATTGTATCCATTCTTAAGACTAAAAGAAAAGTGAAACTGATGATTCCCACATTTGGTCCTTGTGTTAGGACAACAATAACTACTTCAGTCAACGTTGACTTTTTGCTTAAAAAACAACTACATGTATCTATTACTTAAACTAGCAAGATATTAGATACCATAAACATTTTTGTTTCATGTTTAAGAAGACCTACAGGGTATATGTCATATGGAAATAGACTTATTTGAAGCCTAGTTCTAATTTTCTATCTTAAAAGCTGAGTAAGTTCCAGAGTAACTGCCCTTGACTTGATCAAAGGGTTCCCAGGTAGCATGTTGCAGGGGTAGACATTAGACATACAACTTACTTGCCCCAATAAACATCATGTACTGGCCCAAAAAAATGTGGTAAAGCTCCATTGGGACCTGAACAAGTAACAGGGATTGACAGCATTCTCCTGTCACTGCCCCCTAAGAAAATGGTGAAAATTACATGCAAGAAGAAATATCATGTATTCTCTGCACACTCTTCCTGTTTTTATGTAAATAAGTCAGAAAAAAATGTATTTTTAAGTCTGATTTTACAAGACTAAATTTCTGAAATTTATTTTTTTAATTACATCTGGTAAAAATTTTAATTACATGTATGTTGCATCTTCACTCGATGAGTTAACATTTTCTTTTAATAATTAATAAATGAGTGAGTGATTGTTGTTTAATACCAAATTTGATCTTTATAGTGCTACATGTAGCTCATTGAAACAACAGTCCGCAGGTAGACATGTCGCACCACTCTGACACATTATCATGATTCCGAGCCAACCAGTCTTTGCTCTTACTCCTTGATGCTGCGTGCTTAGCAGAGAAGCAGCAAATACCAATTTCATAGTCTTTGGTTTGACCCCACTGGGGCTCACACCCATGATCTATCGAACTCGAGGAGAGCATGCTATTGCTAACCATTACACCACCGATGGGGTTCAAGACACAATGACATTAGTTAAATCCTAATATAATTGCTAATGACATACATATTTTGTCTGCATATTTTTGAAATACGATCAATTATATCACTAAAAATTTTACTGGACAAACGGTCCAGCATATGGAAATTTCAACTTGCCCAAACAAGCAGATTTGGAAAAATTCAACTTAAGTTAAGGCTTGGAAAAAATATCACTGGATTAACAGCTAAATGTTAGAAATTCTATATTCTGAATTCATGCATGAAAACACAACCTGTAGTCTTCTATTTTTAAGAGAGTGATTTGTAGGAATGTGTGTGTAGGTTTGGGTGTTGGTGGTGTTATGGTGCTTAACGCCACTTTCAACAATATTTCAGCTATATCACGGTTGTCATGGTGGAGGAAACTGGAGTACCTGGAGAAAACCAGACCTGTCGCAAGTCACTGACAAACTTTCTCGCATAATGTTGCATCGATTATGCCTCGCCTGAGCGGGAATTCAACCTGTAACGTTAGTGGTGATAAGCACTGATTGCATATACACGTAGTAGTTGTAAATCCAACTACCATATGATCACTATAGCTCCTTGTAGGATTGGGAGAATGTAATACAGTCCTCACGATGAGCACCGGTCATTCTGGCCCAAGTCCAAGACCAGTAACACTTTGTTCGGACCAGTAAATTTGTTTAAAGATCTATATAAAAATAAATTCAAAGATTTGATTCGGACCAGTAAATTAAAATTTTCATTTCAAGGAGTAGACAATGGGAAGAATGATGGGCAAAGTAATAACAATATTACTTTCCTTATTTTCCCCACAATATACACAGTGAGATCTCCACTAATATGGTGGTGGAACGGGTAAGGCGATTTCATGATAGTCATACCTCTGGGTTTGTGGTTTTGACAGAAAGAGAGCTTACTCCAACAATAATTATGTCACACAAATTGAAATATTCACTGTGGTTTAAGAAATGAGACCAATGACAACTTCATGGTGTATGTTCCACTCCCCTGTTATGCTGTTGACATGGGATTGTTCGTGTATTTATAGCATCAGCCTTATCAGGCGATTGGCCGATTGGGGATTTCCATCATCGACACTTTAAATTCTGTTTTTCAAAAATGTTTTTAATTACATTGAAAACGATATTGCTCTAGAAAATTTACCTTCTCATAGTGTTTTTCGCTGGTTCTGATTCAACCATCTTGACAAATAAGGTAAAAATAGGTAAATGTTATTGATTCATTCCATATTACCACAAGTGTCATCTGCTAAAATTGATCATTAGAGTAATCCTGTTGGAACAGTGGCGACACCATACGACGAGAACCACTATACGGTGTAATGTGCAAAAAGATTCCATAAATTTAGACCGAAACAAAATTAAATTACAAATTATTTTATTTATTACTTATCTGTTAATCAATCTTAATTTTTTTTTTCTTAAAAAAATGAAAATATGACACATTGAAGGGTTCTGCAATAAGATAGAATTTCCGTCATAGGATTTGTTTCGACTGGCATGGCCGTAGCGCAATGGAGGCAAATGAGGCAAATCCCTCACTATTGAAACGGCAAGTGTAACCTTTTGAAAGCAAATAAAATCTTTTTTTCTCTCAAAATTTGTCTAAATTCACCACCTTTGGCTCACTTTATTCAGACCCGGCCAACGGCCGTGACTGGAACACATTTTATAGGCCATTTGGTTTTCTTAAGTCTCCCAACTTGATTCTATCTGTATCTGTATACAGTACGTCGATGGATCCACTTCTGGATTTTACTTCGACGGAGTGGGGTGCACTATGCGACTCAGCAAGAATGTTGGAGAGCAGTTTTGAAGCTCTCCAAACTGGACTGGTTTACTGTGTTATCGTCGAGATGGTTCCAGTTTAATACTGTCTTTATGAAGAAAGACTTTTTAAATGATTCAGTGTTCGCCCTTTGGTATACTAGAGTTATTGATGACACTATTTTTTACTATGTTTTGTGATATAAAGTTCGAATATTGTCTGGATTTTATTAATCTTGTTGGTCTAGTTTTGGTTACAAAATCAGAGGGAGAAATTGCCGGTACCAGGCCCTCAACCACTTTGAGCATAAATATTAGACGTTGGGCTGTTCTTCTTTTCTCTAGCGTTGGTAATTCTAGATCTATGAGCATTTTGGTTATGCAGCCTGGTTCTCTTGTTTTGTAGTCACCTGTGATGAACCTGGCTGCTTGATGTTGTATGCGCTCTAGCCTATCAACGCCACGGTCTGTTTTGAGATATGGGTCCCAAATTATACCTCCATAGTCCATTATGGATCTTACTAAGGTGATATATGCGGTCTTTTTGCAGTTTTTGGGACTGTATTTCAAGTTTCTTCTTAGGAAGCTCAAGGTTGAACTGGCTTTTTTTGCAGTATTGTTGATGTGTGTTGACCACTTCATGTCCTCTGAAATTTGAAGGCCTAAGGATGGGTTGTTTTTGACTTGTTCTAATATGTGACCATTAAGGAATAGAGTTTGCTGCTTTTTTGTTTTATGCTCAAGATGTAACATTTTTTCGCATTAAATCTCATTCCCCAGTTTTCTACCCAGGTCTCTAAATTTTTTAAGTCTTTTTGAAGGATGTCGTGGTCTTTCTGTGAGTTGATTGGACGGTATAGTCATCTGCAAACAGACGGACTTGTGATTTGACAGCATCCGATAGGTCATTTATGAGACATAAAACTAATATTGGTCCCAATACTGTGCCTTGGGGGACTCCAGAATCTACAGTGACTTCGCAAGATTTTTCACGTTCGAGTACTACTCGCATCTTTCTTTTGGTTAGGAACGATGTTAGCCAGCTATGTATAGGGCCTCTTACTCCATACTGGTTTAATTTATGCAGTAATTTGTCATGTGGCACGGTATCGAATGCTTTGGAGAAATCTAGGATGGCAACATCTATTTGTTTTCCTTTGTCGTAGGAGCTCATAAAGTCGTGCATTGTTACGAGGAGTTGAGTTTCACAGGAATAATCTGACCTGAATCCGTGATTTAGAGATGTTAGAACGCTATGATGGTCTAGGTGATTTAGTAGATGTGATTATTTGGCTTTCCAATCTTCTGAGCGTACCTGAAGAAAGTTATTCCATAAAGGTCTCGTGCGAATTAAAATAGACATCTCCGCTTTTATATTATCACTGGATGGATACCGGACTATTCAGTTCCGAGGGTATCATCCTCCATGGCCACTGAGTAGTCAGTGTTTCGGCACTGGACGATGGTTTATTAGATAAGCTATATTTATTATTTGGCTATCATATCGTTTAGGCCCTTTGGTTTTCTTGTTTAACTTTCTCCAACGTTCAAGCACGATTCGTGTTGAAAATATATATTATTTTTGGTCGGAAGAGAACACCACAGAAGATGGATCATGTGAGGGTGGAGCGGAAAGAAAAACAAACCAATGACAAGTACTCGAATTTAGAGTCGGAGATTGAAATTTGTGAAGTCAAGTTCAGAAAGTAATGACCGACCCCAAAAAATTGTGCCCTTTATAGTGTAAAGACATATCCGAGATCATATTTGAACATACTGATATGACAAATTATTTAGCAGATGTTGTTGGCTCCTCTTCTCGCCCTTTATTCGTATATATTGAGGCAGACTTCATACAGGGGCTTCTCAAGAAAAACGAAACGGAAGCTAGCCCGATCCTTTAATTTCACGTTCCGCTATTTCACTAAATAATTCTAGGATTGGTGATTTCGTTGATCGCATTTATCCCATTAAGCTTGAAATAAAGGATACCACATATATGACAGATACAGATAGGTCTGCTTCATACCTTGGCCTACACCTCAAAATGACAGGGGCGGTTAAAAACGAAACTTTACCACAAAAGAGATGATTTCAATTTCCCATTGTGAACTTTCCATTCATATCTAGCAACATTCCAGCAGCACCTGCATATGGAGTATATATCTCTCAGTTGATAGGATATTCCAGAGCTTGTGGTTCCTATCAGGGTTTCCTTGATAGAGGATTGCTGCTAACAAGGAAGCTACTGAACCAAGGATTCCTCTTGGTAAAGTTGAAGTCATCACTTCGAAAGTTTTACAGTCGCCACCATGACTTGGTTGACCCGGCGTTATGGAATATCTGTGTCACAAATGACCACGGATATGTTCCACTTGTCGTAAACACTTCCTGGTCCTTTCTTTGTTCATGACTTATCACTGAGTTTGTAACTAGATTAACACGACGGGTGTCACTAGTGGAGCAGGAACTGCTATTCTTCCGAAGCACCTGAGTTCACCCCCGGTTTTTAGTGGGATTCGTGTTACTCGATCTTTAGTTTTATATGTATGTTTTGTAGATCGTTGCTTGTCTGTTCTTCTTCGATATACGGATTATGATTACCCCTTTAGTATGTCCTAACGTTTCTTGGCTTGAATGAAGAGAACCGTTCAAAGACCTTTTTGTTGTTTCTAGCCTTGTACATTCTCATTTATGTTTAGTTTACTGTACATTATGAATGTTGATTCATTGATTTATGTCCCTTTTTTAGCTTACATTCAGAACGTTGAAGCATCACAATGCAACCGTCGTCAATTCAGCGTCGACTCGCTGTATGCCATTTTCCAAGAAACATCAACATTGCTTCCTGTTTAAAAGTGCTTACAAATTTGAGATTCACTTTGATTTTCTTTATTTGCTCTAGAGCTTCATCACTTAAAACATGGGTAAACATCAATAAAACAATTTGACATGATCTAGTTTTGCTTAAATATGAGAGCATTTTTAGTGAAAAGTTACACAAATTAGTTAAGATCAGTGCGTAAAACAAAAGAGTACCATTGAAAAATCCAAAGGATAGCTGAGTCTGGATTATATATTATATATTCAAAGACCATTTTTAAAATGTCACTGAAAATTAAATTCAGAAAACTAGAACATTCCAAATGGTCTAGTGTCAAAACTATCCTTAACATTTCAAAATGCTTCCTATATAGGCCCTACATGGCAAACGTTAGTAAAATTGTATACTAGTATACAAAAAATATTTATACAACTTTTGCCATTTGTTGGTGTCCATGACCTTTATCTAACGATATTACAAAAAATGCCTTAAACTCGTGAATTAGTGACAAATATTGTTGATTGGCGATCTGGAACATTTAATATTGGGTTAAATTTCACTGTAATTCTTTTAAATATTGTCATTTTACTAAAACAAAGACATTGAATATAAAGGTAATCTTACGGTTGAATAGCAAATTTGAAAACAAAAAAAAGTTAAAACAATGGGAAGGAAAGTACTTAACAACGGGAATCCAATACACAAAACATGGATTACAAAAATGACAGACTAAAAATGAAATAATTGGGCACTCAAAAACTAGAATTATGGTAAAGTATTATTTATTTTATTTACACACGATTAACAGATTTATATGATACTTAGATGGCTATCTTATATCTTGTTCTCGAACCCAATAATAGATAATAGTCCATACATTTTTGGTTAGCAATCTCACTAATCTTCATAAACTGTAGAAATACTATACTTTATAGCCGCCATTATCTAAAAGAAACCATATAGTAAAGATAGTCTTATTTATTTATAAATCTTTAAATTATAGAAATAAGCAGTAATTTATTTTTGCTTACAGTCAGAAAAAAATACGGTAACGACAGACGACGTACCATTATTAGGAAGCCCGTTTGAGAGTAACGAGTGAGCTGCTATATCATGGCGAGAACAAGTTACATTGCAACGAAATGATGATATCCGATGTGTACTTGACGAACACGCTTATTTGTTTAGTGCTACCTTACTGAAACAACAGTCCGCGGGTAGACATGTCGCCCCACTCAGACACATTATCCTGATTCCCGGACAACTAGTCTGTGCTCTTAATCCTTAATGCTGCGTGCTTAGAAAAAAATAACAATATCCAAGCAATGCTTTATAATGAAGGACATCTTCTATTTTTCCCAATGAAGAACATTCATTAAGAATATTTGTCAAAGCAATGTTTCATAAAGAAAAAACATTTATCAAAACCAAGGACGTCCTTACCAAAACGATGTTTTTGACGATGATATTCTGTCAAGGCCCCGTTATCTCAGTTTAACACTTTTCAGAAATATGTGTTCATTTAAAGAAAGTTCATTTCACACCTTCGTCCGATTGCAAAATCAATGTTTCTACATGTTTAGCAAATTAATAATACTATCTTTACTATATCGTTTGTATATATACCACCTTAATAAAAACCGTCCACTTTGAAGATGATGATAAGAATTTCGGCTTTGTATAAGATCTCGAATTTTCAATCAGCTAACACAATTACTCTCACTTTCTATTCATTGTTTACGATAGGGTTAACATTAAAGTCGTTAAATTTTATGACATTCTTGAAGATAATGGGTTATATGAATAGATGCAGCTTATTGTTAAATCCCTGCTAGATTTGAACTGGTCAAATCATAGGTGATATAGCTTTGAAAGGTAGGAATGCTAACTTTTGTCTATTAATGCATGTTGTCATAAAAATAATGCCTGCATGTATTTTATCTTCTTATCTCTTTAAGCACAACTCGTGTTGTTTCTCCTTTTTTTAAACGTACATTTTTATATACAACCAGGTATTGATGCTTACCCGGTTTAGGACCGCCACCCCATAGTATTTGCTTACTTCAAGTTAGGTCATTTTAGGTTGTGTTGTTTTAGAAGACTTTATACTTTTATTGTATGCAGTATTATTTTCTTGTAAATGTAAACAGCCCTGTTGATCTTTAAACTTAGTGAAATAAATTTCACATAAGTACTTTCCCTGAACTTTGATCCAATTCATAATTTAATTGCTATTGTACTTTCGGAAGAGGAGCAAAACTCTATTATTTGGGTGGGCTCATTAAACTATATTTGATTGTATAGTTTAAAATGTTTGTCATCTATTATAAAAAAAAATTAGTACGAGAGATTTTATTATTGTATAAATATTTCATTTAAATAAAAATGAGAATCAAAGTACCACGATCTGAAATAAATAAAGATAGTTATTGACAGATAAACCGTAAACTTTCATTGATCTCATGTATGTATTAAGGAATCACAGTTTTTGACAACTACTTTTTCATCTATTTTAAACTCAACTAGTTGTAATTTATAACAGTGAAATATTTTATTTATAACAATATACATATATGTGTTAAATAATCTGACCTGTTTTATATGGTAAAGCAAACATTGTTTAAAATGCAAAACGGTAAGTGAATTTCTATTTAATAATCTTCATTTTTAAGCATGTTTTTTTTCTTCCCTTTTAAAAAGTGAAGAAAAATTATAGTTCACAGACAGATGCATGGATCTGTGAAAAATATATTAATGATTATACATGTATTATATCACTTCAGTGCCTGAAATGGACGGTCGCCCAGTCGCCAAATGCGACTAATATCTTATTCGGGCGACCAAAAGCTGCTCCAAATTAGGTAGCCACTGGCCCAACAAAAAACGTTTGGGCGATTACCTAAAAGACCGTTAAAAATTGTTGTTTTACCGAAACCGGACATAAACTGTAATTTCAACGGTAGATAACTCTTCTGTTCTAGTCGAAAACGGTTTGCTACGAGCACAGCGATTGGTCCAAATACATTTTTGTAGCCAATGCATACACAGCTAATGTAATTTACTGTTCTCCCCAATTATGTATTTTTATCGACCCAATCAATACACGTTTCCTACACGTTTTCATGTAATACACAAGTATTCACTAAATATTAGAAAAGAAACGTGTTTTTTTGTTTCTTTATGATTTAATTATTAACATTGTTAAAAATCACGGACGAAGTGGAAAGTTGTGAACAATAAAGAGAATTCTGTCAACGACTACATGACGTTTCATCCCATAACCAAAACGGGCTACCAGAAAAAAATTTGTATTGCAAGAATCTTTATTTATTTTTTTTTATGGTGCGTTGATTGTTTTTTTTTTAAACTTATCTTATTTGTGATAATTACTTTCTAGATTTATGAATAAATCAAATTAGTACAGGTAATGAAGCCAAGTAATTAATGGTGTTTTAATTGGTTTATGACGCCCAAATCACTTTTAATTAGATTAAATGATTTGATTATCAGGTGATTGTGTAAGTGTGTGTTGTCTTGAATTTACTTTTCAGGAGCAATCTGCACAGTGGTCTGTCCCCATTGTGAGAATGATAATGAATGAAAACAAACTCCATGTTCTTTTATTGTATATGAACCAAAGATCAAAGAAATTTACTCGTTTTTGTAATGGAATTTATCAAAATTCCATGTACTGCAATCGGTTAATTATATCTTAATTACTATGTACATGCTCTTTTTTCTTTTTATCAACCCAAGCCCATATTCTTTGGGGGAAACTGAGATTAAAGCATTGAGGTTTAATAATCTTGGTAAATTAAAACCAAATTCTTTAAAATTAATTAACTTTTAATCAAATAAAAATCAAATTAATCATAATTGTAATTAAGTGTGTAACAATTAATTGTATGATTTGACTAAAAATGTGCTTGCAATGTTTTTTTTGTTTGTTTTTTTTTTTTTTGCAAAGGACTGGGAGCTATAAGGGCCAAAATCGGCCCCCACCTCAGATGTCGATAAAACAAAAACAACACTCCTAATAAACTGTTGCAATCAGAAACTGCTGTAAGTTGTCTTTTACGTGTAAGGAGTGTGTCCTTTACATCCCGCGCTAAGGGATGTATTAAAATTGTTCATCATAGCTGTCTGGTGTCCCTTTCACATAAAGTCGGCGTTTTCCTAGAGGAAGCCATTTGTTATTTTATTTATGCCAAATTCGCAGTCATGTTAGGATTCTAATAATAGGTTATTATACATTATTATACAGCTATAATTTTAATCCAATCAAAAACAATATGGTTGTGATCATCTTCCGTAATTAAAATCGTCAAAATGAAATACAACCGAATTAATATCAAATGGTGTCTTGTTTCAACCTCATTTAAAATATACCTTGACGTTCTTTAATACTTGTACATCACGTTCACGATCTTTTATTACAACACTATTACACTCAAGTGTACATTTTTTTCCTGTTCTAAGTTAAAGGACTATATCAAACAGAATCATACAGTTTACATGTAATGCAGTTAATACGCATTTAAACCACAGAAGAATATTTCTATTTTCCACACCTTGTGGTGTGGGGTCGCTATTGTGCATGCGAAATACTAATTGCAAACCCCATTGACTGGCTATTTGCTGCCTGTCTAGAATATTTTTTTTTTTTCTCGATCGACAGTTCAGAAGCTAGAAAACAATATGATGAATAGTGTCTGTCAGTCATGCAAACAAAATGCACATGACAGAACGCATTTTCAATGCACTACATACACAAACTTTTGATCCATCATTTGTCCATTGGAGGTTGTTTAAGAGAATGGAACTGATAGAAGTTAAAAGTTTAATTTGGGCGCAAAAGGGGAAACTTTATATAATTTATGAAAATGTGATGTAACATATGCGCCAGGGATATTTCCCGAAATTCTTTCAAATTGATATAAACTGTTAATATCCTCCTGACATTGATGAAACCAGATATGTTCGTGGTAGCCCATCACAAAATACTGTCAGTTCCCTTTTAGCGCTCTCGCTAACATTAAATTTTTCCAAAATAAATAACAAATCTTTAATTTTTTGTCTTTCTTCTTCAGGCAAATCTTGGTATGAAGATTTGCTGGACGACGGATTGAAATCAACTTTAACAGTCTGCCCATCAGTACTTTCTAATTTTAAGTACTGGGGTACAAGGCCATATGACTCTACAAACCAAAGCGCAGTTTCAGCCTTCGATTTAAATTCTTTTATTTTCCTTGATTTGTTATTTTCGATAATTAACGCCTCTCCCTCTTTATGTGCAAACGAACATATGTTTATAATAAAAACACACTAAACAAATTAATACAAATAATTAAATACATATAATATCATAGAAATAATATATAAAATATCATATTTATTCAAGAAATTTACATTTTTTATTTCAGTAGTCCGTTTTTGTTATGGTTCGTTTTGGTAATGGTCCGTTTTGGTTATGGTCCGTTTTGGTTATGGGATGAAACATCCGGTAGCGCTGTCAACTTATAATGTTTGCGATCTGGTATTTTCCACGGTTCGGACATTCAATCTGCTGCAAAATGTACACTACATGTACGAATTTCATTTTACATAAATCGGAAACCTTTTTGTGTCAATCCTTAGGTAATCATTGAAAAACATTTCCCCAACAACGGAGAGAAAATCGCTGACAGTAATGTCAAACTACGGAAACGATCTGGCCTGTCACTTCTTTTAAACTTTTCATAGTTCATGTACACGGCTACATTTTAATGACAATTGGGAGTGGTTTTCTTTTTTGGAACCAGAAATTTTGTTTACAAATTAAAAAATAACAGGAAAAGTTAACAGTTGTTTATATAACAGAAAATGACAGCACCGTTTGTTATTTCAACAAAGTGAGATACTTGTTTGGAATGAATAACCAACTGACATTACCCCGAACTGAGAAGTTATTTTACTTTAAAATCACTTCTTCATAGTGGATTGAAACAAGTGATGTCACTCTTCACTCTGGGGAGTGCAAGAGCGGTCCTTGTAGTGACATTAGTCTACTCTTTTCCGGATGTCTTTAATGTGATCTACATCTACAGGATACTTCTAAGCTTCAATGTGTTGAATTGGCATTGATCTCCCCTTACACAAACCAGCTTTTTATTGTCCCCATCCGATGGACTAGCATCGTTTCTTAAGACCACCCTAGCCAATGGCGTCAAGGTTGTCAAAAAGGTTATAACAAGTAAATTCAGGTTTCATTTGATAGCAATATATGCATTGGGGGGTTTTCGCAATTTCAGCTGCACACCTGTACCTACCAAAATTACCTTGAAGAGCCCCCTCCCCCCAACCCCCGTGAGACTAGTGAAAGAATGAATTTTAATGATATTGATCAAATATATTTAATCTGAAAACTGTTTATATATTGATATCTGATGTCTTTTTTTCATAAAAAAAATGTCACAAAATGTTTGGGCCACGATTATGCCATTTGAACCAGTGACTCTAATTTTTTACTGGCCCCAAGTTTTTTGTTTCGGGCCGGCCAAAGGCTGGCCCTCATTTCAAGCACTGCACCTATTGTTTTTAGATTTTCTATCCCTTAAAACTTCAATATTCCAGTTTTACAATAAAATTTACATTCGGATGTTATTTCTGGTTTTAAGTTAATATCGTTAATATGTCGAACCGCTCGGACGAACAACAACCACCCCGATGTACAGCAATCAGACAGTTATTACAATGGAGTGATTACAACATGTTAATAAAAAAAAATCATTGGGAACTGGGAATTGTAAACTTGCATCAGTCATCCAATAAAAATGTATATCATACAATTAACCGATCGTGTCAAGCTGACACAAATTTTCCTCAAACCTTATCCAAATTCCAGAGAAATAAAGGAGAGTTGCATTAGTTGTTTCTAAATAATCTAAGACATACGACCTACAGAAATCAAATGATGTTAGATACGAAAAAAACTGAAATAATACTATTATACTATCTTAATTCTCATATATTATACTTTGTCCAAATGTCTTACAGGCTAGTTACGCTTACGGCCGAAGATATGATCGGGATGTGGCACCAATTCCTGGACCATATACAAAACAGTTCCCAAACACTCTAAAGGTATGTAATTCCTTTATTATTGAATTTCCATGTCAGATATATGTAAATAATAGAATGGCAATAATATGATGAGTGACCAATTAAAAATTGTACAGACGGTAAACATTGTCTGACTATGAGTGTGGAACAATTCTCCGTAGTAATCAGAGAATACTAAAATTTAAGACGTTTCAACATATTCTCTGCTTGTATACTGATTAAGAATGACAAAGAATGAAAACCAATACCATACAAGCACTACATCAAACAAAATGAAAATAGAAAATGCAATGTCCAGCAAAAGAAAAGTCACGACTGGTCATTTACATGGCTTTGATTAAGAAAAGAAAGTATAAACAGTGATGGGAAGCAATTGCACCAATATCAGCAAAACGGACAATCATCTCTCCCCTCAAACCATTGAACATTAAAAAAGACCACGACATGTGACTTATAAATCCAGGTCCCGGCTTAGGACAGGTACAAAATTGTGGTGTGGTTAAACCGTTTAACCACCACTCTTGATAATTTGATCTCCAACAGCAATACAGATATAAAAAACGATAAAAAAACAAAATCTGCACAGGTTCACTTCCACTCAAAACAAATGGAATAAATACTACCACAAACATTAATGACAACATAAACATACCGACATTTGATAAAAACATGGCGAAGTTAAATTAGTTTTAATAATGTGAAGCAGAGAATTTCGAAGCATTTACCTATTGACTTGCTGTTGGAACTCCACTGAAATATTGTAATTACATACAAACATCGCGTCAACATTATGTATTGTTTACTTGGTTTACCTGCTCCCAGGGGCTTTTAAATTATCTGGCTTTCCAATCTTTTGATTATGAACGTACATGATTAAGGTCATTCTAAAAACGTATCGTGGGCACTATGTTAGATATACATTAGAATACATTTTACATAATATCGATTTTATTTCATTAATTGCAGGCAACTTATCTGGATAAAAAACAAGAGTTTAGAAATGATGTTCCATTTTACAAAGATATAAAAACAGGACCAACATACGTCAAACCACGTGAACCTATATCTTTCCGAGACAAAATAAGCTACAGGAATACAGGTGAATGGGACAGACTTAAACCAACTGACCAACAAACAGTCAAGTCAGCTAGGGAGGACGAAATAATAAAAGATAGCATAAGGAGAGCACGTCAAGATCGTCTGGCAAAAGAAAAAGAACTGATCAGTCGGAGAGAAAACTTCACAACGAAAGATTCAAAGGCACCGCCTATGACATCACGAGTAGACCCAAAGAGTAAAGATGAGTATGGTGTTCCTAAAGAACCAGCTACTGACTTAGATAAAGGTTACTCAGAAGGACCCGATGGAACATATAAATTTGAAGAAGACAATTTCAACGGTGAGTCTGTCAATGGCTTACCAAGCGACATGATGGGTAGTAGAAGTCCACGAAAAGCACAGTTACTTGGTAAAAGTGGCGGGAAATTAGATGTTGCAGACGAGATAGCGATTATGATGCAAAGAAAAGGAGCAGGGGTTAAGGTAAGATAGGATCTGGAAAATAATACAAATACAATTATAGCATATCAATGAAAGTAAGAGTAGTTTGAAAATACCAAAGGGTAATCAGAGGCTGTAAATCGAAGGACAGACAACACAATGACCAAAAGTAAAAGGACAAACAACGATAAAAAGTTTGTTTTACTGCATTTAGATAACGGAAAACATCACATTGATTCGCTCACATATTTCAATGTAATATTTACAGTAGTCATTATATATAACAGAACTAATGGCGTCGTGCTCACTAAATTTGGTATCTACGTTTTTATTCAAACCCATTCATTGTCAATGCCTCAGAGCAGTCACTTATTTTATCTTTACTTTAAAATAATATCTGAGCGCTCGGCATCGTATCCCATTCACTATGAGTGCAGTTCGATTTTCCTTTCAATTTAACATTAGATTTAGATATGGTTAAGGAAATAGGTCCTAAGATAAAACCCATTATTTAAAAGAAGCGGAATCATATTTAGCTTTAAAATATATCCCAACACTAATCACTCAATTTGTGTACTCTGACAAAACGGTGATGAAAATCCCATTTATTCGCTTTATTTTGCAAAGCATTATCTTTAAGCAAGATTATGCATATATTTTTTCCCTTATTGTAACTATGGCAAGGTAATACAAATTAATTACAAATAAACCTAATTGGTACAATACATGGTAAGAAAAAGAATACAATACGAATGTGGAGACCATATGCCTTTCCGTTATACACACAATAATACATGTATCTATAAAAAAAGAAAATAGTTGCTAATTTAGCCATTTTCTTTTAAGAAGATGTGTGTCAATTTTACAGGATCAACAAGATCCTAAGACAGCAGGGGGTCCAGCATCTGCAATACGGATCGACGACCTAAAAGATGATTTTCTGAATTGTGAAAATTGCAAAAAGGAATATGACGAGAAGACACATATTCCAAGAGTCTTGCCCTGCCTTCATACTTACTGTCAACGTTGTTTAGGCGATATAACTCGAGACTGGACGGTCGTATGTCCAACCTGTAAATCTCAACACCACATTCCAGGAGATAATGTAGGAAACTTTCCCAAAGATAATACCAGACGAAGTCTTCGTGACTTTTTTCACCTCAAGAAGAAGGGTCAGAGAGTATCTTGTCGAGATTGTCCAGATAGCGGTGTTGCGGCATTCTTCTGTAAGGAATGTTATTCATTTATGTGCCATGAATGCAGAAAAGCGCACTTGCGAAACTTTATGTCCCGAAACCATAACATAGTTTTATTAGATCAAATTCAGAATTCTGGCATTGAACCCTTCTTGCGAAGTGAAACATGCGACCGCCAAGGTCATGATGGACAAACCTTGGTATATTATTGTGTATCAAAAACTTGCAACAAACCCGTGTGCAAAATGTGCACAGTTTTAGAGCACCAAGCTGATCGGGGCCATATTGTTAGAAGACTGGCAGACGCATATGAAGATCACAAGATGCAAATTAGCGATTTGGTTAAACAAGTTGAGGATAAGGTCACACTCAGTAAAACAGTGATGATGGAAACAGAAGATGAAATGCGGAACTTAGATAAAAAGCAAACCGACATCACTAAAGAAATAGACCACGAGGTTGACGAAGGTATTCATATGTTAGAAATACGTAGAAGGGAACTTAAGGATACCTTAAAAGAAAAATGCAAGAAAAAGAGAAGTGTACTACAATCTCAAAGAGAAGGTCTTAAATATAATCTCTCTCTAATGACCTCCGCAAAAGAATTTTCAAGCCACATAATGACTCATAGTATGCCATCTGAATTCGTAATTCTTACTGACACATTGCGTAACCGTCTGGTCTTCCTTAGAGATACACATATCGATGCATGTCCACTAGAAAACTCTTTCATAGCATTTGACAAGGACAAGATGGGAGCTGACTTCAAGCAATATATCATTGACATGGGAAAGATAAGATCGACCGCCATTTACCCTCCGAAGACATTGGTGGAGGCCATGGACGTACCGATTGAAAACGAGGCAGAAGTTTTGAAGGTATTTTTGTACGACAGCAAAGGAACACCACAAAAGGACAGCTTTGACTGCGTGCTAGTAGACATTAAGGATCCGAAAGGAAGGATGTATCCGGCTACAGTAGAAGATTCAAAGACACTAGAAGGGTGTTACAGAGTCTATTATACATCAAGCATAACTGGAGCACACATTGCATACGTTAGAGTTCTTGGACGTCTTGTTAGAGAAGAGGGTTTTCCATTCTTGTCAAAATCACCAGGTATATGTAACATTTAGATATAGTTTGTACTGCTGACGTGAACATTAAAATTTATGAATACAGTTGAAAGTAAATAGTAACAATCCCTAATAGTTTGATTATGAGGGGCTACCACACTAAATTATGTTATATGTACTTTTTGAATTAAGTCATTAACAAAGTTGTTTTTAACTACAGGGGCGTCTAGTTTAATGGATAATTCTTGACTAGAGGACGTATAAAGAAAAGAAATATACACTTAGCGTATGGAATTTCATTGGTGCATTAAGGTTACATTTCTACTTTATGTCAAAGCAGAAATGAAACCATATTTCATTGAAGAAGTTAGTTATTATCTTTTCATTCATTAGGTAGTTATCACCATAGATAATTATCGTTTTAGATTTTGTTTTTTTGATTTTATGTAATTTTATTGCATGACTTTACCTCTTATTTGTATAAAAAGAAAGAAAAACGACTCTATTGCTTGATATAGTTTAATATAAGTGTGCTTGTGTTTTTGTAGGTGAAATTGATAAGCGTTTTGGAGACATATTATGTAAGTAATATTTATTTTTGATATTTCCTGAGTCAATTTACAAATTACATCCGTTGTAGACTAACCAATGCCCTTGAATAAAACCTATCACAACTTGAATACATGAAACTTTCAATATACCATAAGAACTATAGTAATTGATTAATGGAAGTGTACTTATCAAATAAAACGTAAAATGGAGCAAATGATACTCATGCAAAAGATATAAATGTACAGGGTCTTTCCGTACACAAAACAATAAAGGTTATATGCACGGACAACAATAACCTACCATATCGTTTATTTTTAGTGGAAGCTTTATGCGGTTTGATCCTGATTTTTAGGTTATTTCTTATTTTTTATGAAAATAAAGTTTAAACAGGATGATCAATAATTCCATCAATATCAACTAAGCGAACAATCACCTATCACTTCAACTCACTTTATTTTGCTTCCCTGATTTTTGCTAGTCCGTAATATGATTATATGCTTATCCATTGATTTAAAAAAAAATATAATCACTGTTCAGATTGTTTTTAAATTCGTGGACGTCCAGATGTTTCTGAAGAGTACAAGTATAAATTATTTTCCTTTCTTTAGTTCTTATAAATTTTTTATATTAATCGAATTCCAAAATACACATCAATTGATACCCAACACATAATACTTTATTGATTAGGTCCTGGTTTTGTGTATGACTCCAACACAGCTCACACAGAAAGAGAAATCAGTGGTAACGGTAGAATGCTGAAATCTGATATCACAACTCTGAAGAAAAATACAACTCGTCGTGTCAAAAAATGCAAAGGTTGGTATTCACCTCATTTCAAATTGTGTAATACATATATTCCACGAGTATATCAGCTTCTCCATCAGATTTGACATAGGCATAGGCACCACAATCACTCGGGGTTACTCAGGGGCGGATCTAGGATTTTAAGTTAGGGGGGGCGCACTTAAAAAAATTGCGCCGGGCGGAGGGCGGCGCGAACATTTTTGGGGTATTTCGTGTGAAAAATCACGATTTTACGCCAAAAAATCATATTTTTTCCAATTTTAGCCCCCCCCCCCCCCTGTATCCGCCCCTGATACTTATACATTTGTATATCGAGTTCGTCTCAGATGGCTTGCAATGCCTTTCAGCACTTACGAATAAATTATGATGACCTAGACAATGTTAATGACGATGATATCGTAAATATTTCGAGATATAATGTTTCGCTAAATTAATATGCTTGCTATATGCAAACTATATTTATCTAGAACCGAAAGAAAGATTTTAATTTAACCACATTTCCTGTTGTTATTAGTGCTTTATAAAAACTGAAACTTTTATGATTGGCTGTCTGCCTGCTTATTTTAACTTGTAACACTTCAAATCTACGTGAACTGCCAAAAACATAAGATCTTGGGATTGGATGGATATAAAAAAGATAAAGTGGACCTCAAATTCTCTTTTATTTTCCAGACGATGTAATTGCGCGAATGATTGTTGTTTAACGTCAAATGAGCAATTTTCCAGCTATATCATGGAGAGGACACATTACATTTCCATGCGATGATGATAATGATGATGTCAGCTTTATACTAGACCAACACGCTGAGTTGGATTTGTATAGTGCTAGCTCATGTGTAGACATGTCGCTCCACATATCCTGATTCCGATCCGAACAGTCTTTGCTCTTGCTCCTTAATGCTTCGTAATTAAAAGAGAAGCAGCAAATGACAATGTTATAGTCTTTGGTTTGACTCGAGCAGTATTTGATATACCAAAATCAAGGCAGGTACGCTAACTATTACATCACTGATACCGTTACCATTACATCACTGATACCGTTATCATTACATCACAGTACCGTTACCATTACATCATTGATACCGTTACCATTACATCACTGATGCCGTTACCATTACATCACTGATGCCGTTACCATTACATCACTGATACCGTTACCATTACATCACTGATACCGTTACCATTACATTACTGATGCCGTTGCCATTACATCACTGATACCGTTACCATTACATCACTGATACCGTTACCATTACATCACTGATGCCGTTACCATTACATCACTGATACCGTTACCATTACATCACTGATACCGTTACCATTACATGACTGATGCCGTTACCATTACATCACTGATACCGTTACCATTACATCACTGATGCCGTTACCATTACATCACTGATGCCGTTACCATTACATCACTGATACCGTTACCATTACATGACTGATGCCGTTACCATTACATCACTGATACCGTTACCATTACATCACTGATACCGTTACCATTACATCACTGACACCGTTACCATTACATCACTGATGCCGTTACCATTACATCACTGATACCGTTACCATTACATCACTGATACCGTTACCATTACATGACTGATGCCGTTACCATTACATCACTGATACCGTTACCATTACATCACTGATGCCGTTACCATTACATCACTGATGCCGTTACCATTACATCACTGATACCGTTACCATTACATCACTGATACCGTTACCATTACATCACTGATGCCGTTACCATTACTTCACTGATACCGTTACCATTACATCACTGATACCGTTACCATTACATGACTGATGCCGTTACCATTACATCACTGATACCGTTACCATTACATTACTGATGCCGTTACCATTACATCACTGATACCGTTACCATTACATCACTGATACCGTTACCATTACATCACTGACACCGTTACCATTACATCACTGATGCCGTTACCATTACATCACTGATACCGTTACCATTACATCACTGATACCGTTACCATTACATCACTGATGCCGTTACCATTACATCACTGATACCGTTACCATTACATCACTGATGCCGTTACCATTACATCACTGATGCCGTTACCATTACATCACTGATACCGTTACCATTACATCACTGATACCGTTACCATTACATCACTGATGCCGTTACCATTACTTCACTGATACCGTTACCATTACATCACTGATACCGTTACCATTACATGACTGATGCCGTTACCATTACATCACTGATACGTTACCATTACATCACTGATGCCGTTACCATTACATCACTGATGCCGTTACCATTACATCACTGATACCGTTACCATTACATCACTGATACCGTTACCATTACATCACTGATGCCGTTACCATTACATCACTGATACCGTTACCATTACATCACTGATACCGTTACCACTACATCACTGATACCGTTACCATTACATCACTGATACCGTTACCATTACATCACTGATACCGTTTAAAAAACTAGATTAATAATAATTATAATAATAAACTTTCCGTAACTGTGTGTAACATAATATTAGTTGTTACTTTCGTTGAAGTTTAATATTGTGTATTTGCTGTGTGTAACATAATATTAGTTGTTACTTTCGTTGAAGTTTAATATTGTGTATTTGCTGTGTGTAACATAATATTAGTTGTTACCTTCGTTGAAGTTTAATATTGTGTATTTGATGTGTGTAACATATTATTAGTTGCTACTGTCGTTGAAGTTTAATATTGTGTATTTGCTGTGTGTAACATAATATTAGTTGCTACTGTCGTTGAAGTTTAATATTGTGTATTTGATACATTTAACAGGAAAAGCATTCCCTTGGGATGAACCAGACACAACCGGACGACCAGAAACTAAAGCCACTAACTTAGACGAAAATGATGCTAAAAAGCTACGTAAATATTGCGGAGTCATTGGAACTCGACCATTTAGGGATACGGGGCGTTACTATTATGAAGTAATGGTATCCTTCCGTATCCACGTAAATCTGGTAAGAAATGCTCTTATATTCGAAGTTGGTCTTGGTAGATGGGACAACATCCACGCAAGTTTCTACGTTGGAGCTCAACCTTTCGCCTGGTCATTCTCTGCAGAACGTTGCAACGAACATAAACAACTATGCCACAAGTTCCGTCACAAAAGAACACTACTGTTACATTCTCCATTATCAGCTGACACCACGGGAACTGTCATGACGATGACATACGGGTTCTTGGTTGATGTTGATAATCGCCAGTGGTCCATAATTGACTGTCTAAGCCAGAAGATTTTATATAGCTTTAGAAATCTAGACTTTAGCGAACCATTATGGCCGGTTTTCGGCACTTACAATCCATACTCGGCTCATGTCGAGATGCATCTCAAGTCAGGAAGTTCAATTGCGAAAATACCTGCAATTGCAACATTGATCTAAAGGATAGAAACCAAATAACTTGAAAGCCAATTGGAATGATAAACAGTATTGCTAAATACATATACATTTTACTGTATAAGTTTGCTTCGTTGCAAAATACGATGTAGTTGATTGTTAATTGTGTTTTAAGCTTAACAGACATAGTTCTCTATTCAAAATACATGTATCTATATTCCCACAATCTTGTCTTATTTGCCTTATGGATTTCCAGTCTCCTCTTTTGTCTGGACCCAATTTGCAATTCCTAATAGAACATAACCATATAAGGTTATATGGATTGGTGGATGAATTTAGGATGTTTGCCAGTATTTTCAACAACATTTCAGTTATTTCATAGTGGTCATTTGTATAGATTTAAGAAACGGTTTCACCATTGAAAAACTCACCGGATGTCACTTATAAGTTATCACATAAGGGTATGTAGAAAACATGTCGCCACAGGAGTAGTGACAGGCACTGATTTGGTGTATAAATGAAAACCCAATGCCATACGATCGAAATCACGGACAACCTTTATTGAATATATAAACATTCAAAATAAACTCAATTTAAATATAAACAAAACAGAAACATTCAAACTAAGCTAAATTTAAATATAAACAAAACAGAAACATTCAAAAATAAACTAAGTTTAAATATAAACAAAACAGAAACATTCAAACTAAACTAAATTTAAATCTAAACAATACAGAAACATTCAAACTAAACTAAATTTAAATCTAAACAATACAGAATCATTCAAAAGAAACTAAATTTAAATATAAATAATACGGAAGCATTCAAAATTAACTAAATTTATATATAAGCAGTATGAGAATGTTTCTCACATTCAAAATTAACTAAATTGAAACATAAGCAATACAGAAACATTCAAAATTAACTAAATTGAAACATAAGCAATACAGAAATATTGAAAATTAACTAAATTTAAATATAAACAATACAGAAACATTCAAAATAAACCAAATGTTCAGTTTGAATCGATTTTAAATTGTTTGTTGTGTAATGTCAGGTGAGCAGTAATTCGCTCTGTATTCATATTCAAAAGATTAAAACAATTGTAAAACTTGTTTCACCCCTCAAGTCCAAATATGCTTGTTTCGTGTTACAATAAAAAGACATATTTCTTTTTGAAATAACCGACTTAGTTTGACGAGTATAACAAAGCGGAAATAGCAAAGTACTGGCGCCGTTCACCATCAATTGTCAACATTAAACAATGCGAATCTTAGTGCGACTACATGCAACCGGTCATCACCAACGACCATTCCAACCATATACTGTTGTCCATTAGGAGTTGTTGCAAGAAGACCCCGAAGATACCAAAGGGGCAATCAGAATCGGTAATTCGAAGAAGAACAGATAACACATTGACCAAAAGAAAAAGGACATACAACGATCCACAAAACACTACACATAAAACTAAAGATCGTGTAAAACGAACCCCACTATAACCCGGGTGTGGAAGTGCTTTCGACACGTGGAACATACCCGTGATCATTTGTGACACAGATATTCCGTAATAGTTAACCAAGTCATACAAACTATCTGACGCACAGGAACGACGTCATACATTTGATTCTTCCAGGAAAACCAGCAGACGGTCCCTTCGGATGAGTTGTACCTCACAGCGAAGAAAGTTGTTTTAATATCCCCGTTAATTTGTTCCCTCTGGAATTTTTCTTTTAGAAAATTACTATAGATAATGGACAGTTGGCAAACATTATAGTTGGCAATAAAATGTCAAGATAAGCAAGAAAGGGGTTTTTCGTCCTCTGTTGATATGCTTTTATCAGGTCGATAAAATTATGTATTAAATTTCATTATAAGGCTATAATTGTATAATATCGTAGACCACAGCTTAGGGAGTCAGTCAATAGAAGGAAAGCAAAACAAGACGTCATTTAATCAAGCACGTTTTAATGTTTTGAGAACATTTTTTTTGGCGATGCTCACGTAATTATACCTACTTGTCTATCAGTTACTTCTATATCAGTAAATCTGTCGTCGAGAACGATTATTACGATGGTTGTGAATTGGACATTCAGCACGTCTCTGTTAGAGGCTGCTTCAGGAAATTATTATAGTAAGAATATGAGTTCATCTCGGTTTTAGTTCGCCCGAGTAGTTCAATTTCGAGTTTTCTGTATAGTGTCCCATTGAACAGGGGCGTGTCTAAGTTAGGCTCAAGTAGGCACGTGCCTATCCATACATTTGTGATTATTATTTTTTATAAATCAATGCTCCACTTCCCTACTGAAATACGCATGTAGATATGTTACATGGTTAAATCTATAATGTATATAACATAAATATACAGAGCGAATTATCCTGTAGACAACCCATCTGACTTCTGGAAAATATCTATATACCTTGTCTTCTTGGATCATTTAGTGGAAGAGATTTCAAAGCGAGCAGTAGGCAACGAGGAGCGTTTTTGGGGCGTCTTATCTAAACCCTGCGTCAAGTCTTCTAAGCCTAACACCTCAAATAGTTGATAGATTTTTCAATAAGACAGATTTACCAAGGAAAGTAGATTTTGTGGACGAGGTTGAGTGTTGGAAAATCAGGTTGGCTCTTGTAGATGCTAAGCCAGAAAGACTACTCGACACTCTACATGCAACAAACCGTGACTTATACTCGGCTATATATAGCATCATCTGTATATTACTGACAATGCCGGTGTCATCGGCAACAAGCGAGAGATCTTTCAGTGCAATTAGATGCGTGAAATCCTAGTTCAGGTTGACTATTGGCGATGAATGACTGCCCAACTTATCACTTATGCATATACACAGACATGTGTAAGTCCACTTGGATATATTATTGATGACTTTTCATAATCTTATACAGGTGAAAAACAATGAATAATTCATGATGAATAAAAGTTCTGAGGGTAACCTCTATCATACATGTATTTTGTTATCCCTTTCGGCATTTAAGTTTGGACAGGTATAAATTAACGTGACCGTCCGTCCGTCCGTCCGTCTGTCCGTCCGTCCGCGAGAGGTCTGCCTGGATAGTCAAGGACGTTAAAGTTCTAGATAGTCCGTAGAGGTATTGTCAAAAAAGGACAAAATAATCTAAATTTCATATTGTTAAAAACACTTCCAAAATGATAAAAACTGTTACCCTTTCTGTTGTATAGCCCGTAAGCTTCTGGGGTGGTGCAATGCGCCATGGACCCCCTTGAGCGACCTCAGACCCCTCAGCGAATCAGCTTGTGCCTATACTTCTCCCTTATATATTGTATACGCCCCTGGACAATTGCTTGCTTAATTGTCCTTTTTCCTTTTGGTCATTGTATTATCTGGGGTTTTTTCTATTCAAGGCTTCTCATTACTCTTCTTACGTACAATGCTCAATTGCATAAATGTTAAGAAGCGAAAGATACCATCCTCCCCTTTCAATATGCAAACGCACACACATACACGAGTGCACTGGTACCTAAGACCTACTTTATAGAACGCCCCAGTCAATTAATACCAATATAGCGTAAATGAAACAAATAGTGACGACAAATGTTTCTGCACAAATGTACTTTATAAACAGATAAACAAATTTTGCACATTACACTGTATACAGTGAATATGATATACATATGGGTAAAACAATACATTCAGTAGTTTCAGATGAGGCGCGAATTGGAACCTACTGGCACTGCACTGATGTTACTGATGTGAATATACTGTTAATCTCTATCTTCTTTAAGGTAATTACCCCTCTACAGACCTTAAATTCAGAAAAATAAAAAGATACATTAGTTCCCAACTACACTGTAAGCTGTGGTCATAATTAACGTTTTCTTGAAATTCATGCGGTAATTTTAGAAGAAATACGAACTAATGGGTTTTAACTTACAGCTCCTCTATTAAATAAAACCTATATCTTGCCCCTACATTCAACCATTCAAGGCCCATATTTGAATAAAAGATAAAACTGTGGTATACATCAAGTAGGTTTTATAATTTTAAGTTCAATCAGTTCATGATAATGTGAGTACCTATCTCCGCTTGAGCCACAAATAAACATATATTTGAACCAACGTTTTATTTTAGCCCGTTTTGTTGTTGACGACAGGTTGTGAATTATTGCAAGATGAAAAACTACTACAATGTTATACACTGTGATAGGGACCTCCACTCTACACCCATATTAAAATGTCAATCTACTTGTAGATCCCCAATGCAGAAAATAAACACAAATGGCGATGCACTGCACACCGAAGACATAATTTTTGTTCTTGAAATCGGTCCAGTAGTATTAATGGTGATATACATTGCATATGTAACAGACAACAGACATATACATCCCAGCAGAGCAACCACAGGAATACCGAAAGCGCGTCCACGAAGCATATATGGTGATTATCAAAATCTGAAATATTCTTAAGATGTCATTTTCAAAAAAGTTTTTTCGTTTTTTTTTTTTTTCACAATATAAAATGTGTCCCTTCTAATACAACACAGACGAACTACAGATACGAGACGAAGGACTTTTGACAATGTAGTGGTGCTCTCGTGTAAAATAACGAAACGGTGGGCTTTCTACAAGTGGCAAACACTGGATGAAACCGAGTGAAATGGTGATGGATATGAAACTAGCCAACAAACGTCAATATACGTTTCTAATAACGGCGGTTTGAAGAATACTGACGTAAATATGCTGAAATATCCTATAAATAACCTGTCACTGTCCCTAAAGCAACAAAGAACCAGTCATCAAAGTACTTATGCACGATACATTGGAGATTAAAACTGTTAACAACCATGAACAGAAAGTTTTAACAGTGCTGGTCAACAATTCCACCAATATCACCAAAACGAACAGTCACCTCTCACCTCATCCACTGAATATAAAATGAGACCACGACATATGACGTCGGAAAACCAAGTCTTGGCTGAATCAGGCACACAAATGTGGCGGTGTTAAACCAATTAATGGGATCCCAACCTTCCCCTCTTGATAACTGGATCCCCTATGGCAATACATATATAAATACAAACGATAAAAAAAACTGCACAGATTTGTATCCACTCAAAAAAGACAACATACTATTATACAAATGAATGGCAACATAAACATGGACAGTACAATAGCTGGGTCAATGAATGGCAACATAAACATGGACAGTACAATAGCTGGGTCAATGAGTGGCAGCATAAACATGGACAGTACACTAGCTGGGTCGATGAATGGCAACATAAACATGGACAGTACAATAGCAAGGTCAATGAATGGCAACATAAACATGGACAGTATAATAGCTGGGTCAATGAGTGGCAACATAAACATGAACAGTACAATAGCTGGGTCAATGAGTGGCAACATAAACATGGACAGTACAATAACTGGATCAATGAATGGCAACATAAACATGAACAGTACACTAGCTGGGTCAATGAGTGGCAACATAAGCATGGACAGTACACTAGCTGGGTCAGTGAATGGCAACATAAACATGGACAGTACAATAGCAAGATCAATGAATGGCAACATAAACATGGACAGTACAATAGCTGGGTCAATGAGTGGCAACATAAACATGGACAGTGCACTAGCTGGGTCAATGAATGGCAACATAAACATGGACAGTGCAATAGCTGGGTCAATGAATGGCAACATAAACATGGACAGTACACTAGCTGGGTCAATGAATGGCAACATAAACATGGACAGTACACTAGCTGGGTCAATGAGTGGCAACATAAACATGGACAGTACAATAGCTTGGTCAATGAATGGCAACATAAACATGGACAGTACAATAGCTGGGTCAATGAGTGGCGACATAAACATGGACAGTACACTAGCTGGGTCAATGAATGGCAACATAAACATGGACAGGACAATAGCTGGGTCAATGAATGGCAACATAAACATGGAGAGTACACTAGCTGGGTCAATGAGTGGCAACATAAACATGGACAATACAATAGCTGGGTCAATGAATGGCAACATAAACATGGACAGTACAATAGCAAGGTCAATGAATGGCAACATAAACATGGACAGTACAATAGCTGGGTCAATGAGTGGCAACATAAACATGGACAGTACACTAGCTGGATCAATGAATGGCAACATAAACATGGACAGTACAATAGCTGGGTCAATGAGTGGCAACATAAACATGGACAGTACAATAGCTTGGTCAATGAGTGGCAACATAAACATGGACAGTACAATAACTGGATCAATGAATGGCAACATAAACATGGACAGTACACTAGCTGGGTCAATGAGTGGCAGCATAAACATGGACAGTACAATAGCTGGGTCAATGAATGGCAACATAAACATGGACAGTACACTAGCTGGGTCAATGAGTGGCAACATAAACATGGACAGTACACTAGCTGGGTCAATGAATGGCAACATAAACATGGACAGTACAATAGCTGGGTCAATGAATGGCAACATAAACATGGACAGTACAATAGCTGGGTCAATGAATGGCAACATAAACATGGACAGTGCAATAGCTGGGTCAATGAATGGCAACATAAACATGGACAGTACACTAGCTGGGTCAATGAATGGCAACATAAACATGGACAGTACACTATCTGGGTCAATGAATGGCAACATAAACATGGACAGTACAATAGCTGGGTCAATGAGTGGCAACATAAACATGGACAGTACAATAACTGGATCAATGAATGGCAACATAAACATGGAGAGTACACTAGCTGGGTCAATGAGTGGCAACATAAACATGGACAGTACACTAGCTGGGTCAATGAGTGGCAACATAAACATGGACAGTACACTAGCTGGGTCAATGAATGACAACATAAACATGGAAAGTACACTAACTGGATCAATGAATGGCAACATAAACATGGACAGTACAATAGCTGGGTCAATGAATGGCAACATAAACATGGACAGTACAATAGCTGGGTCAATGAGTGGCAACATAAACATGGACAGTACAATAGCTGGGTCAATGAATGGCAACATAAACATGGACAGTACAATAGCTGGGTCAATGAATGGCAACATAAACATGGACAGTACACTAGCTGGGTCAATGAGTGGCAACATAAACATGGACAGTACAATAGCAAGGTCAATGAATGGCAACATAAACATGGACAGTACAATAGCAAGGTCAATGAATGGCAACATAAACATGGACAGTACAATAGCTGGGTCAATGAGTGGCAACATAAACATGGACAGTACACTAGCTGGGTCAATGAATGGCAACATAAACATGGACAATACAATAGCTGGGTCAATGAGTGGCAACATAAACATGGACAGTACAATAGCTGGGTCAATGAGTGGCAACATAAACATGGACAGTACAATAACTGGATCAATGAATGGCAACATAAACATGGACAGTACACTAGCTGGGTCAATGAGTGGCAGCATAAACATGGACAGTACAATAGCTGGGTCAATGAATGGCAACATAAACATGGACAGTACACTAGCTGGGTCAATGAGTGGCAACATAAACATGGACAGTACACTAGCTGGGTCAATGAATGGCAACATGCACATGGAAAGTACAATAACTGGATCAATGAATGGCAACATAAACATGGACAGTACAATAGCTGGGTCAATGAATGGCAACATAAACATGGACAGTACAATAGCTGGGTCAATGAATGGCAACATAAACATGGACAGTGCAATAGCTGGGTCAATGAAAGGCAACATAAACATGGACAGAACACTAGCTGGGTCAATGAATGGCAACATAAACATGGACAGTACACTATCTGGGTCAATGAATGGCAACATAAACATGGACAGTACAATAGCTGGGTCAAAGAGTGGCAACATAAACATGGACAGTACAATAACTGGATCAATGAATGGCAACATAAACATGGAGAGTACACTAACTGGGTCAATGAGTGGCAAAATAAACATGGACAGTACACTAGCTGGGTCAATGAGTGGCAACATAAACATGGACAGTGCACTAGCTGGGTCAATGAATGGCAACATAAACATGGACAGTGCAATAGCTGGGTCAATGAATGGCAACATAAACATGGACAGTACACTAGCTGGGTCAATGAATGGCAACATAAACATGGACAGGACAATAGCTGGGTCAATGAATGGCAACATAAACATGGAGAGTACACTAGCTGGGTCAATGAGTGGCAACATAAACATGGACAATACAATAGCTGGGTCAATGAATGGCAACATAAACATGGACAGTACAATAGCAAGGTCAATGAATGGCAACATAAACATGGACAGTACAATAGCTGGGTCAATGAGTGGCAACATAAACATGGACAGTACACTAGCTGGATCAATGAATGGCAACATAAACATGGACAGTACAATAGCTGGGTCAATGAGTGGCAACATAAACATGGACAGTACAATAGCTTGGTCAATGAGTGGCAACATAAACATGGACAGTACAATAACTGGATCAATGAATGGCAACATAAACATGGACAGTACACTAGCTGGGTCAATGAGTGGCAGCATAAACATGGACAGTACAATAGCTGGGTCAATGAATGGCAACATAAACATGGACAGTACACTAGCTGGGTCAATGAGTGGCAACATAAACATGGACAGTACACTAGCTGGGTCAATGAATGGCAACATAACCATGGACAGTACAATAGCTGGGTCAATGAATGGCAACATAAACATGGACAGTACAATAGCTGGGTCAATGAATGGCAACATAAACATGGACAGTGCAATAGCTGGGTCAATGAATGGCAACATAAACATGGACAGTACACTAGCTGGGTCAATGAATGGCAACATAAACATGGACAGTACACTATCTGGGTCAATGAATGGCAACATAAACATGGACAGTACAATAGCTGGGTCAATGAGTGGCAACATAAACATGGACAGTACAATAACTGGATCAATGAATGGCAACATAAACATGGAGAGTACACTAGCTGGGTCAATGAGTGGCAACATAAACATGGACAGTACACTAGCTGGGTCAATGAGTGGCAACATAAACATGGACAGTACACTAGCTGGGTCAATGAATGACAACATAAACATGGAAAGTACACTAACTGGATCAATGAATGGCAACATAAACATGGACAGTACAATAGCTGGGTCAATGAATGGCAACATAAACATGGACAGTACACTAGCTGGGTCAATGAGTGGCAACATAAACATGGACAGTACAATAGCTGGGTCAATGAATGGCAACATAAACATGGACAGTACAATAGCTGAGTCAATGAATGGCAACATAAACATGGACAGTACACTAGCTGGGTCAATGAGTGGCAACATAAACATGGACAGTACAATAGCAAGGTCAATGAATGGCAACATAAACATGGACAGTACAATAGCAAGGTCAATGAATGGCAACATAAACATGGACAGTACAATAGCTGGGTCAATGAGTGGCAACATAAACATGGACAGTACACTAGCTGGGTCAATGAATGGCAACATAAACATGGACAGTACAATAGCTGGGTCAATGAGTGGCAACATAAACATGGACAGTACAATAGCTGGGTCAATGAGTGGCAACATAAACATGGACAGTACAATAACTGGATCAATGAATGGCAACATAAACATGGACAGTACACTAGCTGGGTCAATGAGTGGCAGCATAAACATGGACAGTACAATAGCTGGGTCAATGAATGGCAACATAAACATGGACAGTACACTAGCTGGGTCAATGAGTGGCAACATAAACATGGACAGTACACTAGCTGGGTCAATGAATGGCAACATACACATGGAAAGTACAATAACTGGATCAATGAATGGCAACATACACATGGACAGTACAATAGCTGGGTCAATGAATGGCAACATAAACATGGACAGTACAATAGCTGGGTCAATGAATGGCAACATAAACATGGACAGTGCAATAGCTGGGTCAATGAAAGGCAACATAAACATGGACAGAACACTAGCTGGGTCAATGAATGGCAACATAAACATGGACAGTACACTATCTGGGTCAATGAATGGCAACATAAACATGGACAGTACAATAGCTGGGTCAAAGAGTGGCAACATAAACATGGACAGTACAATAACTGGATCAATGAATGGCAACATAAACATGGAGAGTACACTAACTGGGTCAATGAGTGGCAAAATAAACATGGACAGTACACTAGCTGGGTCAATGAGTGGCAACATAAACATGGACAGTGCACTAGCTGGGTCAATGAATGGCAACATAAACATGGACAGTGCAATAGCTAGGTCAATGAATGGCAACATAAACATGGACAGTACACTAGCTGGGTCAATGAATGGCAACATAAACATGGACAGTACACTAGCTGGGTCAATGAGTGGCAACATAAACATGGACAGTACAATAGCTTGGTCAATGAATGGCAACATAAACATAGACAGTACAATAGCTGGGTCAATGAGTGGCGACATAAACATGGACAGTACACTAGCTGGGTCAATGAATGGCAACATAAACATGGACAGTACAATAGCTGGGTCAATGAATGGCAACATAAACATGGAGAGTACACTAGCTGGGTCAATGAGTGGCAACATAAACATGGACAATACAATAGCTGGGTCAATGAATGGCAACATAAACATGGACAGTACACTAGCTGGGTCAATGAGTGGCAACATAAACATGGACAGTACACTAGCTGGGTCAATGAATGGCAACATAAACATGGAAAGTACAATAACTGGATCAATGAATGGCAACATAAACATGGACAGTACAATAGCTGGGTCAATGAATGGCAACATAAACATGGACAGGACACTAGCTGGGTCAATGAGTGGCAACATAAACATGGACAGTACAATAGCAAGGTCAATGAATGGCAACATAAACATGGACAGTACAATAGCAAGGTCAATGAATGGCAACATAAACATGGACAGTACAATAGCTGGGTCAATGAGTGGCAACATAAACATGGACAGTACACTATCTGGGTCAATGAATGGCAACATAAACATGGACAGTACAATAGCTGGGTCAAAGAGTGGCAACATAAACATGGACAGTACAATAACTGGATCAATGAATGGCAACATAAACATGGAGAGTACACTAACTGGGTCAATGAGTGGCAAAATAAACATGGACAGTACACTAGCTGGGTCAATGAGTGGCAACATAAACATGGACAGTGCACTAGCTGGGTCAATGAATGGCAACATAAACATGGACAGTGCAATAGCTGGGTCAATGAATGGCAACATAAACATGGACAGTACACTAGCTGGGTCAATGAATGGCAACATAAACATGGACAGGACAATAGCTGGGTCAATGAATGGCAACATAAACATGGAGAGTACACTAGCTGGGTCAATGAGTGGCAACATAAACATGGACAATACAATAGCTGGGTCAATGAATGGCAACATAAACATGGACAGTACAATAGCAAGGTCAATGAATGGCAACATAAACATGGACAGTACAATAGCTGGGTCAATGAGTGGCAACATAAACATGGACAGTACACTAGCTGGATCAATGAATGGCAACATAAACATGGACAGTACAATAGCTGGGTCAATGAGTGGCAACATAAACATGGACAGTACAATAGCTTGGTCAATGAGTGGCAACATAAACATGGACAGTACAATAACTGGATCAATGAATGGCAACATAAACATGGACAGTACACTAGCTGGGTCAATGAGTGGCAGCATAAACATGGACAGTACAATAGCTGGGTCAATGAATGGCAACATAAACATGGACAGTACACTAGCTGGGTCAATGAGTGGCAACATAAACATGGACAGTACACTAGCTGGGTCAATGAATGGCAACATAACCATGGACAGTACAATAGCTGGGTCAATGAATGGCAACATAAACATGGACAGTACAATAGCTGGGTCAATGAATGGCAACATAAACATGGACAGTGCAATAGCTGGGTCAATGAATGGCAACATAAACATGGACAGTACACTAGCTGGGTCAATGAATGGCAACATAAACATGGACAGTACACTATCTGGGTCAATGAATGGCAACATAAACATGGACAGTACAATAGCTGGGTCAATGAGTGGCAACATAAACATGGACAGTACAATAACTGGATCAATGAATGGCAACATAAACATGGAGAGTACACTAGCTGGGTCAATGAGTGGCAACATAAACATGGACAGTACACTAGCTGGGTCAATGAGTGGCAACATAAACATGGACAGTACACTAGCTGGGTCAATGAATGACAACATAAACATGGAAAGTACACTAACTGGATCAATGAATGGCAACATAAACATGGACAGTACAATAGCTGGGTCAATGAATGGCAACATAAACATGGACAGTACACTAGCTGGGTCAATGAGTGGCAACATAAACATGGACAGTACAATAGCTGGGTCAATGAATGGCAACATAAACATGGACAGTACAATAGCTGAGTCAATGAATGGCAACATAAACATGGACAGTACACTAGCTGGGTCAATGAGTGGCAACATAAACATGGACAGTACAATAGCAAGGTCAATGAATGGCAACATAAACATGGACAGTACAATAGCAAGGTCAATGAATGGCAACATAAACATGGACAGTACAATAGCTGGGTCAATGAGTGGCAACATAAACATGGACAGTACACTAGCTGGGTCAATGAATGGCAACATAAACATGGACAGTACAATAGCTGGGTCAATGAGTGGCAACATAAACATGGACAGTACAATAGCTGGGTCAATGAGTGGCAACATAAACATGGACAGTACAATAACTGGATCAATGAATGGCAACATAAACATGGACAGTACACTAGCTGGGTCAATGAGTGGCAGCATAAACATGGACAGTACAATAGCTGGGTCAATGAATGGCAACATAAACATGGACAGTACACTAGCTGGGTCAATGAGTGGCAACATAAACATGGACAGTACACTAGCTGGGTCAATGAATGGCAACATACACATGGAAAGTACAATAACTGGATCAATGAATGGCAACATACACATGGACAGTACAATAGCTGGGTCAATGAATGGCAACATAAACATGGACAGTACAATAGCTGGGTCAATGAATGGCAACATAAACATGGACAGTGCAATAGCTGGGTCAATGAAAGGCAACATAAACATGGACAGAACACTAGCTGGGTCAATGAATGGCAACATAAACATGGACAGTACACTATCTGGGTCAATGAATGGCAACATAAACATGGACAGTACAATAGCTGGGTCAAAGAGTGGCAACATAAACATGGACAGTACAATAACTGGATCAATGAATGGCAACATAAACATGGAGAGTACACTAACTGGGTCAATGAGTGGCAAAATAAACATGGACAGTACACTAGCTGGGTCAATGAGTGGCAACATAAACATGGACAGTGCACTAGCTGGGTCAATGAATGGCAACATAAACATGGACAGTGCAATAGCTAGGTCAATGAATGGCAACATAAACATGGACAGTACACTAGCTGGGTCAATGAATGGCAACATAAACATGGACAGTACACTAGCTGGGTCAATGAGTGGCAACATAAACATGGACAGTACAATAGCTTGGTCAATGAATGGCAACATAAACATAGACAGTACAATAGCTGGGTCAATGAGTGGCGACATAAACATGGACAGTACACTAGCTGGGTCAATGAATGGCAACATAAACATGGACAGTACGATAGCTGGGTCAATGAATGGCAACATAAACATGGAGAGTACACTAGCTGGGTCAATGAGTGGCAACATAAACATGGACAATACAATAGCTGGGTCAATGAATGGCAACATAAACATGGACAGTACACTAGCTGGGTCAATGAGTGGCAACATAAACATGGACAGTACACTAGCTGGGTCAATGAATGGCAACATAAACATGGAAAGTACAATAACTGGATCAATGAATGGCAACATAAACATGGACAGTACAATAGCTGGGTCAATGAATGGCAACATAAACATGGACAGGACACTAGCTGGGTCAATGAGTGGCAACATAAACATGGACAGTACAATAGCAAGGTCAATGAATGGCAACATAAACATGGACAGTACAATAGCAAGGTCAATGAATGGCAACATAAACATGGACAGTACAATAGCTGGGTCAATGAGTGGCAACATAAACATGGACAGTACACTAGCTGGGTCAATGAATGGCAACATAAACATGGACAGTACAATAGCTGGGTCAATGAGTGGCAACATAAACATGGACAGTACAATAGCTTGGTCAATGAGTGGCAACATAAACATGGACAGTACAATAACTGAATCAATGAATGGCAACATAAACATGGACAGTACACTAGCTGGGTCAATGAGTGGCAGCATAAACATGGACAGTACAATAGCTGGGTCAATGAATGGCAACATAAACATGGACAGTACACTAGCTGGGTCAATGAGTGGCAACATAAACATGGACAGTACACTAGCTGGGTCAATGAATGGCAACATAAACATGGACAGTACAATAGCTGGATCAATGAATGGCAACATAAACATGGACAGTACAATAGCTGGGTCAATGAATGGCAACATAAACATGGACAGTACACTAGCTGGGTCAATGAATGGCAACATAAACATGGACAGTACACTATCTGGGTCAATGAATGGCAACATAAACATGGACAGTACAATAGCTGGGTCAATGAGTGGCAACATAAACATGGACAGTACAATAACTGGATCAATGAATGGCAACATAAACATGGAGAGTACACTAGCTGGGTCAATGAATGGCAACATAAACATGGACAGTACACTAGCTGGGTCAATGAGTGGCAACATAAACATGGACAGTACACTAGCTGGGTCAATGAATGACAACATAAACATGGAAAGTACAATAACTGGATCAATGAATGGCAACATAAACATGGACAGTACACTAGCTGGGTCAATGAGTGGCAACATAAACATGGACAGTACAATAGCTGGGTCAATGAATGGCAACATAAAAATGGACAGTACAATAGCTGGGTCAATGAATGGCAACATAAACATGGACAGTACACTAGCTGGGTCAATGAGTGGCAACATAAACATGGACAGTACAATAGCAAGGTCAATGAATGGCAACATAAACATGGACAGTACAATGCAAGGTCAATGAATGGCAACATAAACATGGACAGTACAATAGCTGGGTCAATGAGTGGCAACATAAACATGGACAGTACACTAGCTGGGTCAATGAATGGCAACATAAACATGGACAGTACAATAGCTGGGTCAATGAGTGGCAACATAAACATGGACAGTACAATAGCTGGGTCAATGAGTGGCAACATAAACATGGACAGTACAATAACTGGATCAATGAATGGCAACATAAACATGGACAGTACACTATCTGGGTCAATGAATGGCAACATAAACATGGACAGTACAATAGCTGGGTCAAAGAGTGGCAACATAAACATGGACAGTACAATAACTGGATCAATGAATGGCAACATAAACATGGAGAGTACACTAACTGGGTCAATGAGTGGCAAAATAAACATGGACAGTACACTAGCTGGGTCAATGAGTGGCAACATAAACATGGACAGTGCACTAGCTGGGTCAATGAATGGCAACATAAACATGGACAGTGCAATAGCTGGGTCAATGAATGGCAACATAAACATGGACAGTACACTAGCTGGGTCAATGAATGGCAACATAAACATGGACAGTACACTAGCTGGGTCAATGAGTGGCAACATAAACATGGACAGTACAATAGCTTGGTCAATGAATGGCAACATAAACATGGACAGTACAATAGCTGGGTCAATGAGTGGCGACATAAACATGGACAGTACACTAGCTGGGTCAATGAATGGCAACATAAACATGGACAGTACAATAGCTGGGTCAATGAATGGCAACATAAACATGGAGAGTACACTAGCTGGGTCAATGAGTGGCAACATAAACATGGACAATACAATAGCTGGGTCAATGAATGGCAACATAAACATGGACAGTACACTAGCTGGGTCAATGAGTGGCAACATAAACATGGACAGTACACTAGCTGGGTCAATGAATGGCAACATAAACATGGAAAGTACAATAACTGGATCAATGAATGGCAACATAAACATGGACAGTACAATAGCTGGGTCAATGAATGGCAACATAAACATGGACAGGACACTAGCTGGGTCAATGAGTGGCAACATAAACATGGACAATACAATAGCAAGGTCAATGAATGGCAACATAAACATGGACAGTACAATAGCAAGGTCAATGAATGGCAACATAAACATGGACAGTACAATAGCTGGGTCAATGAGTGGCAACATAAACATGGACAGTACACTAGCTGGGTCAATGAGTGGCAGCATAAACATGGACAGTACAATAGCTGGGTCAATGAATGGCAACATAAACATGGACAGTACACTAGCTGGGTCAATGAGTGGCAACATAAACATGGACAGTACACTAGCTGGGTCAATGAATGGCAACATAAACATGGACAGTACAATAGCTGGGTCAAAGAGTGGCAACATAAACATGGACAGTACAATAACTGGATCAATGAATGGCAACATAAACATGGACAGTACAATAGCTGGATCAATGAATGGCAACATAAACATGGACAGTACAATAGCTGGGTCAATGAATGGCAACATAAACATGGACAGTGCAATAGCTGGGTCAATGAATGGCAACATAAACATGGACAGTACACTAGCTGGGTCAATGAGTGGCAACATAAACATGGACAGTACAATAGCTGGGTCAATGAGTGGCAACATAAACATGGACAGTACAATAGCAAGGTCAATGAATGGCAACATAAACATGGACAGTACAATAGCAAGGTCAATGAATGGCAACATAAACATGGACAGTACAATAGCTGGGTCAATGAGTGGCAACATAAACATGGACAGTACACTAGCTGGGTCAATGAATGGCAACATAAACATGGACAGTACAATAGCTGGGTCAATGAGTGGCAACATAAACATGGACAGTACAATAGCTGGGTCAATGAGTGGCAACATAAACATGGACAGTACAATAACTGGATCAATGAATGGCAACATAAACATGGAAAGTACACTAGCTGGGTCAATGAGTGGCAGCATAAACATGGACAGTACAATAGCTGGGTCAATGAATGGCAACATAAACATGGACAGTACACTAGCTGGGTCAATGAGTGGCAACATAAACATGGACAGTACACTAGCTGGGTCAATGAATGGCAACATACACATGGAAAGTACAATAACTGGATCAATGAATGGCAACATACACATGGACAGTACAATAGCTGGGTCAATGAATGGCAACATAAACATGGACAGTACAATAGCTGGGTCAATGAATGGCAACATAAACATGGACAGAACACTAGCTGGGTCAATGAATGGCAACATAAACATGGACAGTACACTATCTGGGTCAATGAATGGCAACATAAACATGGACAGTACAATAGCTGGGTCAAAGAGTGGCAACATAAACATGGACAGTACAATAACTGGATCAATGAATGGCAACATAAACATGGAGAGTACACTAACTGGGTCAATGAGTGGCAAAATAAACATGGACAGTACACTAGCTGGGTCAATGAGTGGCAACATAAACATGGACAGTGCACTAGCTGGGTCAATGAATGGCAACATAAACATGGACAGTGCAATAGCTAGGTCAATGAATGGCAACATAAACATGGACAGTACACTAGCTGGGTCAATGAATGGCAACATAAACATGGACAGTACACTAGCTGGGTCAATGAGTGGCAACATAAACATGGACAGTACAATAGCTTGGTCAATGAATGGCAACATAAACATAGACAGTACAATAGCTGGGTCAATGAGTGGCGACATAAACATGGACAGTACACTAGCTGGGTCAATGAATGGCAACATAAACATGGACAGTACAATAGCTGGGTCAATGAATGGCAACATAAACATGGAGAGTACACTAGCTGGGTCAATGAGTGGCAACATAAACATGGACAATACAATAGCTGGGTCAATGAATGGCAACATAAACATGGACAGTACACTAGCTGGGTCAATGAGTGGCAACATAAACATGGACAGTACACTAGCTGGGTCAATGAATGGCAACATAAACATGGAAAGTACAATAACTGGATCAATGAATGGCAACATAAACATGGACAGTACAATAGCTGGGTCAATGAATGGCAACATAAACATGGACAGGACACTAGCTGGGTCAATGAGTGGCAACATAAACATGGACAGTACAATAGCAAGGTCAATGAATGGCAACATAAACATGGACAGTACAATAGCAAGGTCAATGAATGGCAACATAAACATGGACAGTACAATAGCTGGGTCAATGAGTGGCAACATAAACATGGACAGTACACTAGCTGGGTCAATGAATGGCAACATAAACATGGACAGTACAATAGCTGGGTCAATGAGTGGCAACATAAACATGGACAGTACAATAGCTTGGTCAATGAGTGGCAACATAAACATGGACAGTACAATAACTGGATCAATGAATGGCAACATAAACATGGACAGTACACTAGCTGGGTCAATGAGTGGCAGCATAAACATGGACAGTACAATAGCTGGGTCAATGAATGGCAACATAAACATGGACAGTACACTAGCTGGGTCAATGAGTGGCAACATAAACATGGACAGTACACTAGCTGGGTCAATGAATGGCAACATAAACATGGACAGTACAATAGCTGGATCAATGAATGGCAACATAAACATGGACAGTACAATAGCTGGGTCAATGAATGGCAACATAAACATGGACAGTACACTAGCTGGGTCAATGAATGGCAACATAAACATGGACAGTACACTATCTGGGTCAATGAATGGCAACATAAACATGGACAGTACAATAGCTGGGTCAATGAGTGGCAACATAAACATGGACAGTACAATAACTGGATCAATGAATGGCAACATAAACATGGAGAGTACACTAGCTGGGTCAATGAATGGCAACATAAACATGGACAGTACACTAGCTGGGTCAATGAGTGGCAACATAAACATGGACAGTACACTAGCTGGGTCAATGAATGACAACATAAACATGGAAAGTACAATAACTGGATCAATGAATGGCAACATAAACATGGACAGTACACTAGCTGGGTCAATGAGTGGCAACATAAACATGGACAGTACAATAGCTGGGTCAATGAATGGCAACATAAAAATGGACAGTACAATAGCTGGGTCAATGAATGGCAACATAAACATGGACAGTACACTAGCTGGGTCAATGAGTGGCAACATAAACATGGACAGTACAATAGCAAGGTCAATGAATGGCAACATAAACATGGACAGTACAATGCAAGGTCAATGAATGGCAACATAAACATGGACAGTACAATAGCTGGGTCAATGAGTGGCAACATAAACATGGACAGTACACTAGCTGGGTCAATGAATGGCAACATAAACATGGACAGTACAATAGCTGGGTCAATGAGTGGCAACATAAACATGGACAGTACAATAGCTGGGTCAATGAGTGGCAACATAAACATGGACAGTACAATAACTGGATCAATGAATGGCAACATAAACATGGACAGTACACTATCTGGGTCAATGAATGGCAACATAAACATGGACAGTACAATAGCTGGGTCAAAGAGTGGCAACATAAACATGGACAGTACAATAACTGGATCAATGAATGGCAACATAAACATGGAGAGTACACTAACTGGGTCAATGAGTGGCAAAATAAACATGGACAGTACACTAGCTGGGTCAATGAGTGGCAACATAAACATGGACAGTGCACTAGCTGGGTCAATGAATGGCAACATAAACATGGACAGTGCAATAGCTGGGTCAATGAATGGCAACATAAACATGGACAGTACACTAGCTGGATCAATGAATGGCAACATAAACATGGACAGTACACTAGCTGGGTCAATGAGTGGCAACATAAACATGGACAGTACAATAGCTTGGTCAATGAATGGCAACATAAACATGGACAGTACAATAGCTGGGTCAATGAGTGGCGACATAAACATGGACAGTACACTAGCTGGGTCAATGAATGGCAACATAAACATGGACAGTACAATAGCTGGGTCAATGAATGGCAACATAAACATGGAGAGTACACTAGCTGGGTCAATGAGTGGCAACATAAACATGGACAATACAATAGCTGGGTCAATGAATGGCAACATAAACATGGACAGTACACTAGCTGGGTCAATGAGTGGCAGCATAAACATGGACAGTACACTAGCTGGGTCAATGAATGGCAACATAAACATGGACAGTACACTAGCTGGGTCAATGAGTGGCAACATAAACATGGACAGTACACTAGCTGGGTCAATGAATGGCAACATAAACATGGACAGTACAATAGCTGGGTCAAAGAGTGGCAACATAAACATGGACAGTACAATAACTGGATCAATGAATGGCAACATAAACATGGACAGTACAATAGCTGGATCAATGAATGGCAACATAAACATGGACAGTACAATAGCTGGGTCAATGAATGGCAACATAAACATGGACAGTGCAATAGCTGGGTCAATGAATGGCAACATAAACATGGACAGTACACTAGCTGGGTCAATGAATGGCAACATAAACATGGACAGTACACTATCTGGGTCAATGAATGGCAACATAAACATGGACAGTACAATAGCTGGGTCAATGAGTGGCAACATAAACATGGACAGTACAATAACTGGATCAATGAATGGCAACATAAACATGGAGAGTACACTAGCTGGGTCAATGAATGGCAACATAAACATGGACAGTACACTAGCTGGGTCAATGAGTGGCAACATAAACATGGACAGTACACTAGCTGGGTCAATGAATGACAACATAAACATGGAAAGTACAATAACTGGATCAATGAATGGCAACATAAACATGGACAGTACACTAGCTGGGTCAATGAGTGGCAACATAAACATGGACAGTACAATAGCTGGGTCAATGAATGGCAACATAAAAATGGACAGTACAATAGCTGGGTCAATGAATGGCAACATAAACATGGACAGTACACTAGCTGGGTCAATGAGTGGCAACATAAACATGGACAGTACAATAGCAAGGTCAATGAATGGCAACATAAACATGGACAGTACAATGCAAGGTCAATGAATGGCAACATAAACATGGACAGTACAATAGCTGGGTCAATGAGTGGCAACATAAACATGGACAGTACACTAGCTGGGTCAATGAATGGCAACATAAACATGGACAGTACAATAGCTGGGTCAATGAGTGGCAACATAAACATGGACAGTACAATAGCTGGGTCAATGAGTGGCAACATAAACATGGACAGTACAATAACTGGATCAATGAATGGCAACATAAACATGGACAGTACACTAGCTGGGTCAATGAGTGGCAGCATAAACATGGACAGTACAATAGCTGGGTCAATGAATGGCAACATAAACATGGACAGTACACTAACTGGGTCAATGAGTGGCAACATAAACATGGACAGTACACTAGCTGGGTCAATGAATGGCAACAGAAACATGGAAAGTACAATAACTGGATCAATGAATGGCAACATAAACATGGACAGTACAATAGCTGGGTCAATGAATGGCAACATAAACATGGACAGTACAATAGCTGGGTCAATGAATGGCAACATAAACATGGACAGTGCAATAGCTGGGTCAATGAAAGGCAACATAAACATGGACAGTACACTAGCTGGGTCAATGAATGGCAACATAAACATGGACAGTACTCTATCTGGGTCAATGAATGGCAACATAAACATGGAAAGTACAATAGCTGGGTCAAAGAGTGGCAACATAAACATGGACAGTACAATAACTGGATCAATGAATGGCAACATAAACATGGAGAGTACACTAACTGGGTCAATGAGTGGCAACATAAACATGGACAGTACACTAGCTGGGTCAATGAGTGGCAACATAAACATGGACAGTACACTAGCTGGGTCAATGAATGGCAACATAAACATGGACAGTACTCTATCTGGGTCAATGAATGGCAACATAAACTTGGAAAGTACAATAGCTGGGTCAAAGAGTGGCAACATAAACATGGACAGTACAATAACTGGATCAATGAATGGCAACATAAACATGGAGAGTACACTAACTGGGTCAATGAGTGGCAACATAAACATGGACAGTACACTAGCTGGGTCAATGAGTGGCAACATAAACATGGACAGTACACTAGCTGGGTCAATGAATGACAACATAAACATGGAAAGTACAATAACTGGATCAATGAATGGCAACATAAACATGGACAGTACAATATCTGGGTCAATGAATGGCAACATAAACATGGAGAGTACACTAGCTGGGTCAATGAATGGCAACATAAACATGGACAGTACAATAGCTGGGTCAATGAGTGGCAACATAAACATGGACAGTACAATAGCTGGGTCAATGAGTGGCAACATAAACATGGACAGTACAATAACTGGATCAATGAATGGCAACATAAACATGAACAGTACACTAGCTGGGTCAAAGAGTGGCAACATAAACATGGACAGTACAATAACTGGATCAATGAATGGCAACATAAACATGGAGAGTACACTAACTGGGTCAATGAGTGGCAACATAAACATGGACAGTACACTAGCTGGGTCAATGAGTGGCAACATAAACATGGACAGTACACTAGCTGGGTCAATGAATGGCAACATAAACATGGACAGTACTCTATCTGGGTCAATGAATGGCAACATAAACTTGGAAAGTACAATAGCTGGGTCAAAGAGTGGCAACATAAACATGGACAGTACAATAACTGGATCAATGAATGGCAACATAAACATGGAGAGTACACTAACTGGGTCAATGAGTGGCAACATAAACATGGACAGTACACTAGCTGGGTCAATGAGTGGCAACATAAACATGGACAGTACACTAGCTGGGTCAATGAATGACAACATAAACATGGAAAGTACAATAACTGGATCAATGAATGGCAACATAAACATGGACAGTACAATATCTGGGTCAATGAATGGCAACATAAACATGGAGAGTACACTAGCTGGGTCAATAAATGGCAACATAAACATGGACAGTACAATAGCTGGGTCAATGAGTGGCAACATAAACATGGACAGTACAATAGCTGGGTCAATGAGTGGCAACATAAACATGGACAGTACAATAACTGGATCAATGAATGGCAACATAAACATGAACAGTACACTAGCTGGGTCAATGAGTGGCAACATAAGCATGGACAGTACACTAGCTGGGTCAATGAATGGCAACATAAACATGGACAGTACAATAGCAAGATCAATGAATGGCAACATAAACATGGACAGTACAATAGCTGGGTCAATGAGTGGCAACATAAACATGGACAGTGCACTAGCTGGGTCAATGAATGGCAACATAAACATGGACAGTGCAATAGCTGGGTCAATGAATGGCAACATAAACATGGACAGTACACTAGCTGGGTCAATGAATGGCAACATAAACATGGACAGTACACTAGCTGGGTCAATGAGTGGTAACATAAACATGGACAGTACAATAGCTTGGTCAATGAATGGCAACATAAACATGGACAGTACAATAGCTGGGTCAATGAGTGGCGACATAAACATGGACAGTACACTAGCTGGGTCAATGAATGGCAACATAAACATGGACAGGACAATAGCTGGGTCAATGAATGGCAACATAAACATGGAGAGTACACTAGCTGGGTCAATGAGTGGCAACATAAACATGGACAATACAATAACTGGGTCAATGAATGGCAACATAAACATGGACAGTACAATAGCAAGGTCAATGAATGGCAACATAAACATGGACAGTACAATAGCTGGGTCAATGAGTGGCAACATAAACATGGACAGTACACTAGCTGGATCAATGAATGGCAACATAAACATGGACAGTACAATAGCTGGGTCAATGAGTGGCAACATAAACATGGACAGTACAATAGCTTGGTCAATGAGTGGCAACATAAACATGGACAGTACAATAACTGGATCAATGAATGGCAACATAAACATGGACAGTACACTAGCTGGGTCAATGAGTGGCAGCATAAACATGGACAGTACAATAGCTGGATCAATGAATGGCAACATAAACATGGACAGTACACTAGCTGGGTCAATGAGTGGCAACATAAACATGGACAGTACACTAGCTGGGTCAATGAATGGCAACATAAACATGGACAGTACAATAGCTGGGTCAATGAATGGCAACATAAACATGGACAGTACAATAGCTGGGTCAATGAATGGCAACATAAACATGGACAGTGCAATAGCTGGGTCAATGAATGGCAACATAAACATGGACAGTACACTAGCTGGGTCAATGAATGGCAACATAAACATGGACAGTACACTATCTGGGTCAATGAATGGCAACATAAACATGGACAGTACAATAGCTGGGTCAATGAGTGGCAACATAAACATGGACAGTACAATAACTGGATCAATGAATGGCAACATAAACATGGACAGTACAATAGCTGGGTCAATGAATGGCAACATAAACATGGACAGTGCAATAGCTGGGTCAATGAATGGCAACATAAACATGGACAGTACAATAGCTGGGTCAATGAATGGCAACATAAACATGGACAGTGCAATAGCTGGGTCAATGAATGGCAACATAAACATGGACAGTACACTAGCTGGGTCAATGAATGGCAACATAAACATGGACAGTACACTAGCTGGGTCAATGAGTGGCAACATAAACATGGACAGTACACTAGCTGGGTCAATGAATGGCAACATAAACATGGAAAGTACAATAACTGGATCAATGAATGGCAACATAAACATGGACAGTACAATAGCTGGGTCAATGAATGGCAACATAAACATGGACAGGACACTAGCTGGGTCAATGAGTGGCAACATAAACATGGACAGTACAATAGCAAGGTCAATGAATGGCAACATAAACATGGACAGTACAATAGCAAGGTCAATGAATGGCAACATAAACATGGACAGTACAATAGCTGGGTCAATGAGTGGCAACATAAACATGGACAGTACACTAGCTGGGTCAATGAGTGGCAGCATAAACATGGACAGTACAATAGCTGGGTCAATGAATGGCAACATAAACATGGACAGTACACTAGCTGGGTCAATGAGTGGCAACATAAACATGGACAGTACACTAGCTGGGTCAATGAATGGCAACATAAACATGGACAGTACAATAGCTGGGTCAAAGAGTGGCAACATAAACATGGACAGTACAATAACTGGATCAATGAATGGCAACATAAACATGGACAGTACAATAGCTGGATCAATGAATGGCAACATAAACATGGACAGTACAATAGCTGGGTCAATGAATGGCAACATAAACATGGACAGTGCAATAGCTGGGTCAATGAATGGCAACATAAACATGGACAGTACACTAGCTGGGTCAATGAATGGCAACATAAACATGGACAGTACACTATCTGGGTCAATGAATGGCAACATAAACATGGACAGTACAATAGCTGGGTCAATGAGTGGCAACATAAACATGGACAGTACAATAACTGGATCAATGAATGGCAACATAAACATGGAGAGTACACTAGCTGGGTCAATGAATGGCAACATAAACATGGACAGTACACTAGCTGGGTCAATGAGTGGCAACATAAACATGGACAGTACACTAGCTGGGTCAATGAATGACAACATAAACATGGAAAGTACAATAACTGGATCAATGAATGGCAACATAAACATGGACAGTACACTAGCTGGGTCAATGAGTGGCAACATAAACATGGACAGTACAATAGCTGGGTCAATGAATGGCAACATAAAAATGGACAGTACAATAGCTGGGTCAATGAATGGCAACATAAACATGGACAGTACACTAGCTGGGTCAATGAGTGGCAACATAAACATGGACAGTACAATAGCAAGGTCAATGAATGGCAACATAAACATGGACAGTACAATGCAAGGTCAATGAATGGCAACATAAACATGGACAGTACAATAGCTGGGTCAATGAGTGGCAACATAAACATGGACAGTACACTAGCTGGGTCAATGAATGGCAACATAAACATGGACAGTACAATAGCTGGGTCAATGAGTGGCAACATAAACATGGACAGTACAATAGCTGGGTCAATGAGTGGCAACATAAACATGGACAGTACAATAACTGGATCAATGAATGGCAACATAAACATGGACAGTACACTAGCTGGGTCAATGAGTGGCAGCATAAACATGGACAGTACAATAGCTGGGTCAATGAATGGCAACATAAACATGGACAGTACACTAACTGGGTCAATGAGTGGCAACATAAACATGGACAGTACACTAGCTGGGTCAATGAATGGCAACAGAAACATGGAAAGTACAATAACTGGATCAATGAATGGCAACATAAACATGGACAGTACAATAGCTGGGTCAATGAATGGCAACATAAACATGGACAGTACAATAGCTGGGTCAATGAATGGCAACATAAACATGGACAGTGCAATAGCTGGGTCAATGAAAGGCAACATAAACATGGACAGTACACTAGCTGGGTCAATGAATGGCAACATAAACATGGACAGTACTCTATCTGGGTCAATGAATGGCAACATAAACATGGAAAGTACAATAGCTGGGTCAAAGAGTGGCAACATAAACATGGACAGTACAATAACTGGATCAATGAATGGCAACATAAACATGGAGAGTACACTAACTGGGTCAATGAGTGGCAACATAAACATGGACAGTACACTAGCTGGGTCAATGAGTGGCAACATAAACATGGACAGTACACTAGCTGGGTCAATGAATGGCAACATAAACATGGACAGTACTCTATCTGGGTCAATGAATGGCAACATAAACTTGGAAAGTACAATAGCTGGGACAAAGAGTGGCAACATAAACATGGACAGTACAATAACTGGATCAATGAATGGCAACATAAACATGGAGAGTACACTAACTGGGTCAATGAGTGGCAACATAAACATGGACAGTACACTAGCTGGGTCAATGAGTGGCAACATAAACATGGACAGTACACTAGCTGGGTCAATGAATGACAACATAAACATGGAAAGTACAATAACTGGATCAATGAATGGCAACATAAACATGGACAGTACAATATCTGGGTCAATGAATGGCAACATAAACATGGAGAGTACACTAGCTGGGTCAATGAATGGCAACATAAACATGGACAGTACAATAGCTGAGTCAATGAGTGGCAACATAAACATGGACAGTACAATAGCTGGGTCAATGAGTGGCAACATAAACATGGACAGTACAATAACTGGATCAATGAATGGCAACATAAACATGAACAGTACACTAGCTGGGTCAAAGAGTGGCAACATAAACATGGACAGTACAATAACTGGATCAATGAATGGCAACATAAACATGGAGAGTACACTAACTGGGTCAATGAGTGGCAACATAAACATGGACAGTACACTAGCTGGGTCAATGAGTGGCAACATAAACATGGACAGTACACTAGCTGGGTCAATGAATGGCAACATAAACATGGACAGTACTCTATCTGGGTCAATGAATGGCAACATAAACTTGGAAAGTACAATAGCTGGGTCAAAGAGTGGCAACATAAACATGGACAGTACAATAACTGGATCAATGAATGGCAACATAAACATGGAGAGTACACTAACTGGGTCAATGAGTGGCAACATAAACATGGACAGTACACTAGCTGGGTCAATGAGTGGCAACATAAACATGGACAGTACACTAGCTGGGTCAATGAATGACAACATAAACATGGAAAGTACAATAACTGGATCAATGAATGGCAACATAAACATGGACAGTACAATATCTGGGTCAATGAATGGCAACATAAACATGGAGAGTACACTAGCTGGGTCAATAAATGGCAACATAAACATGGACAGTACAATAGCTGGGTCAATGAGTGGCAACATAAACATGGACAGTACAATAGCTGGGTCAATGAGTGGCAACATAAACATGGACAGTACAATAACTGGATCAATGAATGGCAACATAAACATGAACAGTACACTAGCTGGGTCAATGAGTGGCAACATAAGCATGGACAGTACACTAGCTGGGTCAATGAATGGCAACATAAACATGGACAGTACAATAGCAAGATCAATGAATGGCAACATAAACATGGACAGTACAATAGCTGGGTCAATGAGTGGCAACATAAACATGGACAGTGCACTAGCTGGGTCAATGAATGGCAACATAAACATGGACAGTGCAATAGCTGGGTCAATGAATGGCAACATAAACATGGACAGTACACTAGCTGGGTCAATGAATGGCAACATAAACATGGACAGTACACTAGCTGGGTCAATGAGTGGTAACATAAACATGGACAGTACAATAGCTTGGTCAATGAATGGCAACATAAACATGGACAGTACAATAGCTGGGTCAATGAGTGGCGACATAAACATGGACAGTACACTAGCTGGGTCAATGAATGGCAACATAAACATGGACAGGACAATAGCTGGGTCAATGAATGGCAACATAAACATGGAGAGTACACTAGCTGGGTCAATGAGTGGCAACATAAACATGGACAATACAATAGCTGGGTCAATGAATGGCAACATAAACATGGACAGTACAATAGCAAGGTCAATGAATGGCAACATAAACATGGACAGTACAATAGCTGGGTCAATGAGTGGCAACATAAACATGGACAGTACACTAGCTGGATCAATGAATGGCAACATAAACATGGACAGTACAATAGCTGGGTCAATGAGTGGCAACATAAACATGGACAGTACAATAGCTTGGTCAATGAGTGGCAACATAAACATGGACAGTACAATAACTGGATCAATGAATGGCAACATAAACATGGACAGTACACTAGCTGGGTCAATGAGTGGCAGCATAAACATGGACAGTACAATAGCTGGATCAATGAATGGCAACATAAACATGGACAGTACACTAGCTGGGTCAATGAGTGGCAACATAAACATGGACAGTACACTAGCTGGGTCAATGAATGGCAACATAAACATGGACAGTACAATAGCTGGGTCAATGAATGGCAACATAAACATGGACAGTACAATAGCTGGGTCAATGAATGGCAACATAAACATGGACAGTGCAATAGCTGGGTCAATGAATGGCAACATAAACATGGACAGTACACTAGCTGGGTCAATGAATGGCAACATAAACATGGACAGTACACTATCTGGGTCAATGAATGGCAACATAAACATGGACAGTACAATAGCTGGGTCAATGAGTGGCAACATAAACATGGACAGTACAATAACTGGATCAATGAATGCCAACATAAACATGGACAGTACAATATCTGGGTCAATGAATGGCAACATAAACATGGACAGTGCAATAGCTGGGTCAATGAATGGCAACATAAACATGGACAGTACACTATCTGGGTCAATGAATGGCAACATAAACATGGACAGTACAATAGCTGGGTCAATGAGTGGCAACATAAACATGGACAGTACAATAACTGGATCAATGAATGCCAACATAAACATGGACAGTACAATATCTGGGTCAATGAATGGCAACATAAACATGGACAGTGCAATAGCTGGGTCAATGAATGGCAACATAAACATGGACAGTACAATAGCTGGGTCAATGAATGGCAACATAAACATGGACAGTGCAATAGCTGGGTCAATGAATGGCAACATAAACATGGACAGTACACTAGCTGGGTCAATGAATGGCAACATAAACATGGACAGTACACTATCTGGGTCAATGAATGGCAACATAAACATGGACAGTACAATAGCTGGGTCAATGAGTGGCAACATAAACATGGACAGTACAATAACTGGATCAATGAATGGCAACATAAACATGGAGAGTACACTAGCTGGGTCAATGAATGGCAACATAAACATGGACAGTACACTAGCTGGGTCAATGAGTGGCAACATAAACATGGACAGTACACTAGCTGGGTCAATGAATGACAACATAAACATGGAAAGTACAATAACTGGATCAATGAATGGCAACATAAACATGGACAGTACACTAGCTGGGTCAATGAGTGGCAACATAAACATGGACAGTACAATAGCTGGGTCAATGAATGGCAACATAAAAATGGACAGTACAATAGCTGGGTCAATGAATGGCAACATAAACATGGACAGTACACTAGCTGGGTCAATGAGTGGCAACATAAACATGGACAGTACAATAGCAAGGTCAATGAATGGCAACATAAACATGGACAGTACAATGCAAGGTCAATGAATGGCAACATAAACATGGACAGTACAATAGCTGGGTCAATGAGTGGCAACATAAACATGGACAGTACACTAGCTGGGTCAATGAATGGCAACATAAACATGGACAGTACAATAGCTGGGTCAATGAGTGGCAACATAAACATGGACAGTACAATAGCTGGGTCAATGAGTGGCAACATAAACATGGACAGTACAATAACTGGATCAATGAATGGCAACATAAACATGGACAGTACACTAGCTGGGTCAATGAGTGGCAGCATAAACATGGACAGTACAATAGCTGGGTCAATGAATGGCAACATAAACATGGACAGTACACTAACTGGGTCAATGAGTGGCAACATAAACATGGACAGTACACTAGCTGGGTCAATGAATGGCAACAGAAACATGGAAAGTACAATAACTGGATCAATGAATGGCAACATAAACATGGACAGTACAATAGCTGGGTCAATGAATGGCAACATAAACATGGACAGTACAATAGCTGGGTCAATGAATGGCAACATAAACATGGACAGTGCAATAGCTGGGTCAATGAAAGGCAACATAAACATGGACAGTACACTAGCTGGGTCAATGAATGGCAACATAAACATGGACAGTACTCTATCTGGGTCAATGAATGGCAACATAAACATGGAAAGTACAATAGCTGGGTCAAAGAGTGGCAACATAAACATGGACAGTACAATAACTGGATCAATGAATGGCAACATAAACATGGAGAGTACACTAACTGGGTCAATGAGTGGCAACATAAACATGGACAGTACACTAGCTGGGTCAATGAGTGGCAACATAAACATGGACAGTACACTAGCTGGGTCAATGAATGGCAACATAAACATGGACAGTACTCTATCTGGGTCAATGAATGGCAACATAAACTTGGAAAGTACAATAGCTGGGTCAAAGAGTGGCAACATAAACATGGACAGTACAATAACTGGATCAATGAATGGCAACATAAACATGGAGAGTACACTAACTGGGTCAATGAGTGGCAACATAAACATGGACAGTACACTAGCTGGGTCAATGAGTGGCAACATAAACATGGACAGTACACTAGCTGGGTCAATGAATGACAACATAAACATGGAAAGTACAATAACTGGATCAATGAATGGCAACATAAACATGGACAGTACAATATCTGGGTCAATGAATGGCAACATAAACATGGAGAGTACACTAGCTGGGTCAATAAATGGCAACATAAACATGGACAGTACAATAGCTGGGTCAATGAGTGGCAACATAAACATGGACAGTACAATAGCTGGGTCAATGAGTGGCAACATAAACATGGACAGTACAATAACTGGATCAATGAATGGCAACATAAACATGAACAGTACACTAGCTGGGTCAATGAGTGGCAACATAAGCATGGACAGTACACTAGCTGGGTCAATGAATGGCAACATAAACATGGACAGTACAATAGCAAGATCAATGAATGGCAACATAAACATGGACAGTACAATAGCTGGGTCAATGAGTGGCAACATAAACATGGACAGTGCACTAGCTGGGTCAATGAATGGCAACATAAACATGGACAGTGCAATAGCTGGGTCAATGAATGGCAACATAAACATGGACAGTACACTAACTGGGTCAATGAATGGCAACATAAACATGGACAGTACACTAGCTGGGTCAATGAGTGGTAACATAAACATGGACAGTACAATAGCTTGGTCAATGAATGGCAACATAAACATGGACAGTACAATAGCTGGGTCAATGAGTGGCGACATAAACATGGACAGTACACTAGCTGGGTCAATGAATGGCAACATAAACATGGACAGGACAATAGCTGGGTCAATGAATGGCAACATAAACATGGAGAGTACACTAGCTGGGTCAATGAGTGGCAACATAAACATGGACAATACAATAGCTGGGTCAATGAATGGCAACATAAACATGGACAGTACAATAGCAAGGTCAATGAATGGCAACATAAACATGGACAGTACAATAGCTGGGTCAATGAGTGGCAACATAAACATGGACAGTACACTAGCTGGATCAATGAATGGCAACATAAACATGGACAGTACAATAGCTGGGTCAATGAGTGGCAACATAAACATGGACAGTACAATAGCTTGGTCAATGAGTGGCAACATAAACATGGACAGTACAATAACTGGATCAATGAATGGCAACATAAACATGGACAGTACACTAGCTGGGTCAATGAGTGGCAGCATAAACATGGACAGTACAATAGCTGGATCAATGAATGGCAACATAAACATGGACAGTACACTAGCTGGGTCAATGAGTGGCAACATAAACATGGACAGTACACTAGCTGGGTCAATGAATGGCAACATAAACATGGACAGTACAATAGCTGGGTCAATGAATGGCAACATAAACATGGACAGTACAATAGCTGGGTCAATGAATGGCAACATAAACATGGACATTGCAATAGCTGGGTCAATGAATGGCAACATAAACATGGACAGTACACTAGCTGGGTCAATGAATGGCAACATAAACATGGACAGTACACTATCTGGGTCAATGAATGGCAACATAAACATGGACAGTACAATAGCTGGGTCAATGAGTGGCAACATAAACATGGACAGTACAATAACTGGATCAATGAATGGCAACATAAACATGGACAGTACAATAGCTGGGTCAATGAATGGCAACATAAACATGGACAGTGCAATAGCTGGGTCAATGAATGGCAACATAAACATGGACAGTACAATAGCTGGGTCAATGAATGGCAACATAAACATGGACAGTACAATAGCTGGGTCAATGAGTGGCGACATAAACATGGACAGTACACTAGCTGGGTCAATGAATGGCAACATAAACATGGACAGGACAATAGCTGGGTCAATGAATGGCAACATAAACATGGAGAGTACACTAGCTGGGTCAATGAGTGGCAACATAAACATGGACAATACAATAGCTGGGTCAATGAATGGCAACATAAACATGGACAGTACAATAGCAAGGTCAATGAATGGCAACATAAACATGGACAGTACAATAGCTGGGTCAATGAGTGGCAACATAAACATGGACAGTACACTAGCTGGATCAATGAATGGCAACATAAACATGGACAGTACAATAGCTGGGTCAATGAGTGGCAACATAAACATGGACAGTACAATAGCTTGGTCAATGAGTGGGAACATAAACATGGACAGTACAATAACTGGATCAATGAATGGCAACATAAACATGGACAGTACACTAGCTGGGTCAATGAGTGGCAGCATAAACATGGACAGTACAATAGCTGGATCAATGAATGGCAACATAAACATGGACAGTACACTAGCTGGGTCAATGAGTGGCAACATAAACATGGACAGTACACTAGCTGGGTCAATGAATGGCAACATAAACATGGACAGTACAATAGCTGGGTCAATGAATGGCAACATAAACATGGACAGTACAATAGCTGGGTCAATGAATGGCAACATAAACATGGACAGTGCAATAGCTGGGTCAATGAATGGTAACATAAACATGGACAGTACACTAGCTGGGTCAATGAATGGCAACATAAACATGGACAGTACACTATCTGGGTCAATGAATGGCAACATAAACATGGACAGTACAATAGCTGGGTCAATGAGTGGCAACATAAACATGGACAGTACAATAACTGGATCAATGAATGGCAACATAAACATGGAGAGTACACTAGCTGGGTCAATGAGTGGCAACATAAACATGGACAGTACACTAGCTGGGTCAATGAGTGGCAACATAAACATGGACAGTACACTAGCTGGGTCAATGAATGACAACATAAACATGGAAAGTACACTAACTGGATCAATGAATGGCAACATAAACATGGACAGTACAATAGCTGGGTCAATGAATGGCAACATAAACATGGACAGTACACTAGCTGGGTCAATGAGTGGCAACATAAACATGGACAGTACAATAGCTGGGTCAATGAATGGCAACATAAACATGGACAGTACAATAGCTGGGTCAATGAATGGCAACATAAACATGGACAGTACACTAGCTGGGTCAATGAGTGGCAACATAAACATGGACAGTACAATAGCAAGGTCAATGAATGGCAACATAAACATGGACAGTACAATAGCAAGGTGAATGAATGGCAACATAAACATGGACAGTACAATAGCTGGGTCAATGAGTGGCAACATAAACATGGACAGTACACTAGCTGGGTCAATGAATGGCAACATAAACATGGACAGTACAATAGCTGGGTCAATGAGTGGCAACATAAACATGGACAGTACAATAGCTGGGTCAATGAGTGGCAACATAAACATGGACAGTACAATAACTGGATCAATGAATGGCAACATAAACATGGACAGTACACTAGCTGGGTCAATGAGTGGCAGCATAAACATGGACAGTACAATAGCTGGGTCAATGAATGGCAACATAAACATGGACAGTACACTAGCTGGGTCAATGAGTGGCAACATAAACATGGACAGTACACTAGCTGGGTCAATGAATGGCAACATACACATGGAAAGTACAATAGCTGGATCAATGAATGGCAACATAAACATGGACAGTACAATAGCTGGGTCAATGAATGGCAACATAAACATGGACAGTACAATAGCTGGGTCAATGAATGGCAACATAAACATGGACAGTGCAATAGCTGGGTCAATGAAAGGCAACATAAACATGGACAGAACACTAGCTGGGTCAATGAATGGCAACATAAACATGGACAGTACACTATCTGGGTCAATGAATGGCAACATAAACATGGACAGTACAATAGCTGGGTCAAAGAGTGGCAACATAAACATGGACAGTACAATAACTGGATCAATGAATGGCAACATAAACATGGACAGTACACTAACTGGGTCAATGAGTGGCAAAATAAACATGGACAGTACACTAGCTGGGTCAATGAGTGGCAACATAAACATGGACAGTGCACTAGCTGGGTCAATGAATGGCAACATAAACATGGACAGTGCAATAGCTGGGTCAATGAATGGCAACATAAACATGGACAGTACACTAGCTGGGTCAATGAATGGCAACATAAACATGGACAGGACAATAGCTGGGTCAATGAATGGCAACATAAACATGGAGAGTACACTAGCTGGGTCAATGAGTGGCAACATAAACATGGACAATACAATAGCTGGGTCAATGAATGGCAACATAAACATGGACAGTACAATAGCAAGGTCAATGAATGGCAACATAAACATGGACAGTACAATAGCTGGGTCAATGAGTGGCAACATAAACATGGACAGTACACTAGCTGGATCAATGAATGGCAACATAAACATGGACAGTACAATAGCTGGGTCAATGAGTGGCAACATAAACATGGACAGTACAATAGCTTGGTCAATGAGTGGCAACATAAACATGGACAGTACAATAACTGGATCAATGAATGGCAACATAAACATGGACAGTACACTAGCTGGGTCAATGAGTGGCAGCATAAACATGGACAGTACAATAGCTGGGTCAATGAATGGCAACATAAACATGGACAGTACACTAGCTGGGTCAATGAGTGGCAACATAAACATGGACAGTACACTAGCTGGGTCAATGAATGGCAACATAAACATGGACAGTACAATAGCTGGGTCAATGAATGGCAACATAAACATGGACAGTACAATAGCTGGGTCAATGAATGGCAACATAAACATGGACAGTGCAATAGCTGGGTCAATGAATGGCAACATAAACATGGACAGTACACTAGCTGGGTCAATGAATGGCAACATAAACATGGACAGTACACTATCTGGGTCAATGAATGGCAACATAAACATGGACAGTACAATAGCTGGGTCAATGAGTGGCAACATAAACATGGACAGTACAATAACTGGATCAATGAATGGCAACATAAACATGGAGAGTACACTAGCTGGGTCAATGAGTGGCAACATAAACATGGACAGTACACTAGCTGGGTCAATGAGTGGCAACATAAACATGGACAGTACACTAGCTGGGTCAATGAATGACAACATAAACATGGAAAGTACACTAACTGGATCAATGAATGGCAACATAAACATGGACAGTACAATAGCTGGGTCAATGAATGGCAACATAAACATGGACAGTACACTAGCTGGGTCAATGAGTGGCAACATAAACATGGACAGTACAATAGCTGGGTCAATGAATGGCAACATAAACATGGACAGTACAATAGCTGGGTCAATGAGTGGCAACATAAACATGGACAGTACACTAGCTGGGTCAATGAATGGCAACATAAACATGGACAGTACAATAGCTGGGTCAATGAGTGGCAACATAAACATGGACAGTACAATAGCTGGGTCAATGAGTGGCAACATAAACATGGACAGTACAATAACTGGATCAATGAATGGCAACATAAACATGGACAGTACACTAGCTGGGTCAATGAGTGGCAGCATAAACATGGACAGTACAATAGCTGGGTCAATGAATGGCAACATAAACATGGACAGTACACTAGCTGGGTCAATGAGTGGCAACATAAACATGGACAGTACACTAGCTGGGTCAATGAATGGCAACATACACATGGAAAGTACAATAACTGGATCAATGAATGGCAACATAAACATGGACAGTACAATAGCTGGGTCAATGAATGGCAACATAAACATGGACAGTACAATAGCTGGGTCAATGAATGGCAACATAAACATGGACAGTGCAATAGCTGGGTCAATGAAAGGCAACATAAACATGGACAGAACACTAGCTGGGTCAATGAATGGCAACATAAACATGGACAGTACACTATCTGGGTCAATGAATGGCAACATAAACATGGACAGTACAATAGCTGGGTCAAAGAGTGGCAACATAAACATGGACAGTACAATAACTGGATCAATGAATGGCAACATAAACATGGAGAGTACACTAACTGGGTCAATGAGTGGCAAAATAAACATGGACAGTACACTAGCTGGGTCAATGAGTGGCAACATAAACATGGACAGTGCACTAGCTGGGTCAATGAATGGCAACATAAACATGGACAGTGCAATAGCTGGGTCAATGAATGGCAACATAAACATGGACAGTACACTAGCTGGGTCAATGAATGGCAACATAAACATGGACAGTACACTAGCTGGGTCAATGAGTGGCAACATAAACATGGACAGTACAATAGCTTGGTCAATGAATGGCAACATAAACATGGACAGTACAATAGCTGGGTCAATGAGTGGCGACATAAACATTGACAGTACACTAGTTGGGTCAATGAATGGCAACATAAACATGGACAATACAATAGCTGGGTCAATGAATGGCAACATAAACATGGACAGTACACTAGCTGGGTCAATGAGTGGCAACATAAACATGGACAGTACACTAGCTGGGTCAATGAATGGCAACATAAACATGGAAAGTACAATAACTGGATCAATGAATGGCAACATAAACATGGACAGTACAATAGCTGGGTCAATGAATGGCAACATAAACATGGACAGGACACTAGCTGGGTCAATGAGTGGCAACATAAACATGGACAGTACAATAGCAAGGTCAATGAATGGCAACATAAACATGGACAGTACAATAGCAAGGTCAATGAATGGCAACATAAACATGGACAGTACAATAGCTGGGTCAATGAGTGGCAACATAAACATGGACAGTACACTAGCTGGGTCAATGAATGGCAACATAAACATGGACAGTACAATAGCTGGGTCAATGAGTGGCAACATAAACATGGACAGTACAATAGCTTGGTCAATGAGTGGCAACATAAACATGGACAGTACAATAACTGGATCAATGAATGGCAACATAAACATGGACAGTACACTAGCTGGGTCAATGAGTGGCAGCATAAACATGGACAGTACAATAGCTGGGTCAATGAATGGCAACATAAACATGGACAGTACACTAGCTGGGTCAATGAGTGGCAACATAAACATGGACAGTACACTAGCTGGGTCAATGAATGGCAACATAAACATGGACAGTACAATAGCTGGATCAATGAATGGCAACATAAACATGGACAGTACAATAGCTGGGTCAATGAATGGCAACATAAACATGGACAGTGCAATAGCTGGGTCAATGAATGGCAACATAAACATGGACAGTACACTAGCTGGGTCAATGAATGGCAACATAAACATGGACAGTACACTATCTGGGTCAATGAATGGCAACATAAACATGGACACTACAATAGCTGGGTCAATGAGTGGCAACATAAACATGGACAGTACAACAACTGGATCAATGAATGGCAACATAAACATGGAGAGTACACTAGCTGGGTCAATGAATGGCAACATAAACATGGACAGTACACTAGCTGGGTCAATGAGTGGCAACATAAACATGGACAGTACACTAGCTGGGTCAATGAATGACAACATAAACATGGAAAGTACAATAACTGGATCAATGAATGGCAACATAAACATGGACAGTACACTAGCTGGGTCAATGAGTGGCAACATAAACATGGACAGTACAATAGCTGGGTCAATGAATGGCAACATAAACATGGACAGTACAATAGCTGGGTCAATGAATGGCAACATAAACATGGACAGTACACTAGCTGGGTCAATGAGTGGCAACATAAACATGGACAGTACAATAGCAAGGTCAATGAATGGCAACATAAACATGGACAGTACAATGCAAGGTCAATGAATGGCAACATAAACATGGACAGTACAATAGCTGGGTCAACGAGTGGCAACATAAACATGGACAGTACACTAGCTGGGTCAATGAATGGCAACATAAACATGGACAGTACAATAGCTGGGTCAATGAGTGGCAACATAAACATGGACAGTACAATAGCTGGGTCAATGAGTGGCAACATAAACATGGACAGTACAATAACTGGATCAATGAATGGCAACATAAACATGGACAGTACACTAGCTGGGTCAATGAGTGGCAGCATAAACATGGACAGTACAATAGCTGGGTCAATGAATGGCAACATAAACATGGACAGTACACTAGCTGGGTCAATGAGTGGCAACATAAACATGGACAGTACACTAGCTGGGTCAATGAATGGCAACAGAAACATGGAAAGTACAATAACTGGATCAATGAATGGCAACATAAACATGGACAGTACAATAGCTGGGTCAATGAATGGCAACATAAACATGGACAGTACAATAGCTGGGTCAATGAATGGCAACATAAACATGGACAGTGCAATAGCTGGGTCAATGAAAGGCAACATAAACATGGACAGTACACTAGCTGGGTCAATGAATGGCAACATAAACATGGACAGTACTCTATCTGGGTCAATGAATGGCAACATAAACATGGAAAGTACAATAGCTGGGTCAAAGAGTGGCAACATAAACATGGACAGTACAATAACTGGATCAATGAATGGCAACATAAACATGGAGAGTACACTAACTGGGTCAATGAGTGGCAACATAAACATGGACAGTACACTAGCTGGGTCAATGAGTGGCAACATAAACATGGACAGTACACTAGCTGGGTCAATGAATGACAACATAAACATGGAAAGTACAATAACTGGATCAATGAATGGCAACATAAACATGGACAGTACAATAGCTGGGTCAATGAATGGCAACATAAACATGGACAGTACACTAGCTGGGTCAATGAGTGGCAACATATACATGGACAGTACAATAGCTGGGTCAATGAATGGCAACATAAACATGGACAGTACAATAGCTGGGTCAATGAGTGGCAACATAAACATGGACAGTACACTAGCTTGGTTAATGAATGGCAACATAAACTTGGACAGTACACTAGCTGGGTCAATGAGTGGCAACATAAACATGGACAGTACAATTGCTGGGTCAATGAATGGCAACATAAACATGGACAGTACAATAACTGGATCAATGAATGGCAACATAAACATGGAGAGTACACTAACTGGGTCAATGAGTGGCAAAATAAACATGGACAGTACACTAGCTGGGTCAATGAGTGGCAACATAAACATGGACAGTGCACTAGCTGGGTCAATGAATGGCAACATAAACATGGACAGTGCAATAGCTGGGTCAATGAATGGCAACATAAACATGGACAGTACACTAGCTGGGTCAATGAATGGCAACATAAACATGGACAGTACACTAGCTGGGTCAATGAGTGGCAACATAAACATGGACAGTACAATAGCTTGGTCAATGAATGGCAACATAAACATGGACAGTACAATAGCTGGGTCAATGAGTGGCGACATAAACATGGACAGTACACTAGCTGGGTCAATGGATGGCAACATAAACATGGACAGTACAATAGCTGGGTCAATGAATGGCAACATAAACATGGAGAGTACACTAGCTGGGTCAATGAGTGGCAACATAAACATGGACAATACAATAGCTGGGTCAATGAATGACAACATAAACATGGACAGTACACTAGCTGGGTCAATGAGTGGCAACATAAACATGGACAGTACATTAGCTGGGTCAATGAATGGCAACATAAACATGGAAAGTACAATAACTGGATCAATGAATGGCAACATAAACATGGACAGTACAATAGCTGGGTCAATGAATGGCAACATAAACATGGACAGTACAATAGCTGGGTCAATGAGTGGCAACATAAACATGGAAAGTACAATAGCAAGGTCAATGAATGGCAACATAAACATGGACAGTACAATAGCAAGGTCAATGAATGGCAACATAAACATGGACAGTACAATAACTGGATCAATGAATGGCAACATAAACATGGAGAGTACACTAACTGGGTCAATGAGTGGCAAAATAAACATGGACAGTACACTAGCTGGGTCAATGAGTGGCAACATAAACATGGACAGTGCACTAGCTGGGTCAATGAATGGCAACATAAACATGGACAGTGCAATAGCTGGGTCAATGAATGGCAACATAAACATGGACAGTACACTAGCTGGGTCAATGAATGGCAACATAAACATGGACAGTACACTAGCTGGGTCAATGAGTGGCAACATAAACATGGACAGTACAATAGCTTGGTCAATGAATGGCAACATAAACATGGACAGTACAATAGCTGGGTCAATGAGTGGCGACATAAACATGGACAGTACACTAGCTGGGTCAATGGATGGCAACATAAACATGGACAGTACAATAGCTGGGTCAATGAATGGCAACATAAACATGGAGAGTACACTAGCTGGGTCAATGAGTGGCAACATAAACATGGACAATACAATAGCTGGGTCAATGAATGACAACATAAACATGGACAGTACACTAGCTGGGTCAATGAGTGGCAACATAAACATGGACAGTACATTAGCTGGGTCAATGAATGGCAACATAAACATGGAAAGTACAATAACTGGATCAATGAATGGCAACATAAACATGGACAGTACAATAGCTGGGTCAATGAATGGCAACATAAACATGGACAGTACAATAGCTGGGTCAATGAGTGGCAACATAAACATGGAAAGTACAATAGCAAGGTCAATGAATGGCAACATAAACATGGACAGTACAATAGCAAGGTCAATGAATGGCAACATAAACATGAACAGTACAATAGCTGGGTCAATGAGTGGCAACATAAACATGGACAGTACACTAGCTGGGTCAATGAGTGGCAACATATACATGGACAGTACAATAGCTGGGTCAATGAATGGCAACATAAACATGGACAGTACAATAGCTGGGTCAATGAGTGGCAACATAAACATGGACAGTACACTAGCTTGGTTAATGAATGGCAACATAAACTTGGACAGTACACTAGCTGGGTCAATGAGTGGCAACATAAACATGGACAGTACAATTGCTGGGTCAATGAATGGCAACATAAACATGGACAGTACAATAGCTGGGTCAATGAGTGGCAACATAAACATGGACAGTACACTAGCTGGGTCAATGAATAGCAACATAAACATGGACAGTACAATAGCTGGGTCAATGAATGGCAACATAAACATGGACAGTACAATAGCTGGGTCAATGAATGGCAACATAAACATGGACAGTACAATAGCTGGGTCAATGAATGGCAACATAAACATGGACAGTACAATAGCTGGGTCAATGAATGCTTGTAGTTAACTGGAAGGTAGAAGAATGTATTGGTTAAAGACCATTACTCTTTGGACAAAAATCATAGCTGATACTTCTAACACAATTTAATATCAATTAGTGTTAAACATCTAAAATTATCATAAAATTATTAATGGTCTTCGTGGGAGAACAGAATGAATAGGTCATCAATATCAGTATCGATGTTCTTGGGATGTTCGTATTACTTCAAACCAATTTTATCAAAACCGATCGCACGATGAGTTCAGTGAGTGAGTGAGTGAGTGAGTGAGTGAGTGATTGTTGTTTAACGCAAACTCAGCAATTTTGCAGCTATATCATGGCGATAACAAGTTACTTTTCAGTGAGATGATGATGAGGTCCGCTTTGTACTAGACCAATACGCTTACTTGGATTTTTATAGTGCTAGCTCACTGAAACAACAGTCATCAGGTAGACATGTCTCTCCACTCGGACACATTATCCTAATTCCGACCCAACCAGTCTTTGCTCTTTCTCCTTAATGTTGCGTGCTTAGCGGAGAAGCAACAAATACCAATTTTATAATCTTTGGTTCGCCCCAATCGGTACTCGAACTCACGATCTACCACACTCGAGGCGAGCACGCTAACCATTACTCCACTGATGCGGTTGATCACACGATGATAGCTGTTATCTGATTGGTAAGTTTACCTAACTGTATTACCTACAGGTGTGTATGATTGGACGGTCAAGGATGAATGACATTAATGAAAAGTTACCTGACACTACCCCGAATGAGGAAGTTGTTCGATGATAGTACAGCACCGAAGAAAAAGATACTACATACATCTGATTTTAATTACATTGTATATCAGGCACAGGCACTCGTATATCAGGTGGTTGCGTCGTGGTCGTGATCGTATGGTAGGTTGGATTTACAACTACAGTCAAACTTGCCTTGAAGGGCACCTCAGTATAACAAATCACTGTCTATAAAGGACAGTCTCATTTTTCCCCATTAATGAATAGTCCATATAATTTTAACATATATGATTTAAAGTCAATTGCTCGCAAAGACCACATTTTTAGGTTCCCTTGAGTGGCCTTTATATACAGGTTTGATTGTGCCTGTGCAATCAGAACATAACATCACTATAGTTGTGAGTTTGAATCCCGCTCATGGAGATGTGTACTCGATACAACATTATGTGATAAAGTTTGTCAGTGACTTGCGGCAGGTCGGCGGTTTTCTCTGGGTACTCTACTTTCTTTCAGCAATATAATTGACCGCCACGATAAATTGAAATATTGTTGAATGGCGTTAAGCGAATAATCCCAACCCTATCTCTACATGTATATCAGAGGGTGTGATTATATATGCCTATCAGTGGGTCATATTTCTACAAGCCCCGGACTTATTATAACAACGTAGCGATGATCCGCAATATTGTATAAAATGCAGGTCTCAGTCTTGCTCTTTATATAATAACTAATGGCTGTGTGAACTGTAACTTCACTTTGGGCCTTTGCCAATTATTGTAATTGTGTACGTGCCAATAAAATATTTGTATTTGTATAAAAATTTGTATTGTGTTTATTTTGAACTTTAGTCCTATTCATATAATTCATATGAATAGGTCACAAATACTGTGCAATATATGAAAAGATCTTAAGTACTACGATAATATAAATGGGTAGCGTTTCCTTGTCGAGGCAATATATGACTGGAGTGTTGTTGTTTTTTCAAACCCCACCTGTACCCGTCCCACGTATCCAATTTTACCAAATGTAATATATCCCCTCTCCTTATGACTGCCTCATCTTTAACATGACCTACAACTTCAAAACGTATTTAGATATCCGTTGAAATACAACAGGTAAACTGTTCCGAATAACCGCCAATGTCATTCTAAAATTATAATCAACCTTTTAAATATTATCGAACAAAGATTGGTGATATTGTTCATTGGACATTGCGCTTAATTTGTGTTGTGGCATACAGGTAAACTTCCTTGGTGAAACGAAAATGTAAAGGCGTATGGATACAGTATGGAGAAATATAATCACGAAGAGAGTGTAGAAGACAATGACAATAATGTAAAACAATTCGAATGTATATCACAATCCAAATGTATATCACAATCCAAATGTGAACTACCACTGACACTGTCGTTGCTGATCAATGTATGTTTGATTATTGCTATACTAGTTGTATCAGTGTTATGGGCATTCAACAGAGGACTTAATGATATGCACATGATACCGTCTCCGAACAAGGATCGTTCCATAAGTGTCCCCACAGAGGCACCAGGTGAAAAACCTAAGAACGTACTACCTGAAGAATACATTTCATCACAGATAGAAAAGGTAAGTTATTATATTTACTTTATTTATGTATGAGGATGGATACGATTGTCGATGTGTAACAACACGTCTATAACTATTTAAAGATTTTTAAATCGTGCCAACATTTTGTTTTGATTGATTATAAGCCCATACAAACGCTAGCTAATATGTATAATATATATATATTGCTCATGAAACTTACATTTTAAAGTTTCATTTATTTATAGCTAGCTCTAAGGAATTATGTCATTTCAGGAAATCGTTAACAATGATATTTTACTTCCACTTTTGTTACCAAGAAAACATCAATATAATGATTACTCATTGGTGTGTATTTATATGACTGATTATAAGCCCATACAAACGCTAGCTAGTCATATAAATACACACCAATGAGTAATCATTATATTGATGTTTTCTTGGTAACGAAAGTGGAAGTAAAATATCATTGTTAACGATTTCCTGAAATGACATAATTCCTTAGAGCTAGCTATAAATAAATGAAACTTTAAAATGAAAGTTTCATGTGCAATATATATATATTATGCATATTTTATTATCACAATACTTATTTACTAATAAAACAATAAATTAGTGCACATAACTCGTTTTCTGAAATAACCTTCATTAGGGGTCACATGTACGCACAATCAAAAGATTTATAATCCAAATCAAGTAAACCAAAAGACCTAAACATGAGAGCCTTGCAATCGGCCTTAGGGAGATTGAATTTAGTTTTAATGAATTACATTATTTAGGAACTATTAAAAAAGCAACATTATTACCCATTTCAGTTCCTAACCACTATCTACTGGGCGCGTGATACCCTCGGGATTAATAGTGTAGTCCAACGGTAAGAACCCTTCTTATGATACAAAATTAACGTGAATTGCATTTGGGAACATTTAGAAATAAAGAAAATAAATACAGAGACAGAGTATAAGAGACAATTGTGCACTTTATAAATCGGTAAGATTATATTGTTCCGCGTATCGAAATGTAGCAAGTGTCAAGTTGCATAGAAAATTTATTTTTGCGATCTACTAAAACCAATCTCTATGGGATTGTTGGTAGATCTACTACTCGACCACAAAAAAATACTAGGGAAATGTAGCTGCAATAATGTAGCTCCTGTAACAAACTTGTGTCTCGGCAGAGCTACAACGCGGTCCCATTCGTCACAATGGAGCAAAATAAAAGTTGCAGTTGAAACATAAAAACTCACTATTTACGCTTCAAACATTTCATTATAACTATTACTGATGATCCCAGTCCTTGTTAAATCGGTTTGGCTGAGAAATATATGCTTTTCAAAGGTAGTAACAACCTTGTTCAAATTTATCTATCGTTTTCCATAACCGGAAACTACGGAAGGCGGAGCTTTTCTAAATATGGTATTTCTTACTACACGCTGATGTAAACATTCACGCCTCAAATCGCCAAATATGGTATCGACATCCAAATAGTGAGGCCGGAAATGACGAAATTCAAAATGTTCAGAAACATGAATTTTTATTTTGTGGGAATTACATTCTAAAATACTGGTAGGTGATAAAAACTTGTTATAATAATGGACAAAAGGAAAGGTTATGTCTTATTATTGATAAATACAGGCGTCAGAAACTCTGTAAGCGAGCGCAAAAAATCTCGGCGGCTGCTCCATTACGTGTAATGGCATCCCGTTATAACCCGTGCGAGTAAGCGAGCATTTAGGGTTTTATTATTAGAACTAGGGAAATGGGGTGGCAAGTGTGATATCAAGTCGTAATTTGATTGTTTAAACCATTCCATGTAGGGTCCTGTCAGGAGTCGCATTGCAATCGACCATTCAGAACCACTATTCAAACAACCAATTGTACACCATACAACCAACTTGTATCATTTCAGTCAAATGCCGTAAGATACGGTCAAAATTTTATATTTATCAAATGGACGCCACCACACAAGGGCAAGTTTTTATAATTTTCATGTAGAATTATTCGTATGTCTGAATGAGTTTTGATTTAAAAGAAGTCCATAGATATTGCACTATATATACAGTTGGTACTTTCTTCATGTTTTTGTCAAATTTGTACTAATTCAAGCCCGTAACGACAAGAAATCCGATCAAAAATTAAAATTTCCGCTCTCCATCGGTTTTTCATCAAAAGAACGAACTGTTAAAAATAAAACTACTGTATTAAGATAAAAGCATAATCAGTTTTCCGTCCTTCCGTGTATAAAGCACTACCCGCAGTGGTATCGTAACGATTTTATGAGGTGATAATCAATGTTAGGTAAACAAAATAAGATACGGTCAAATTCACCTTTATGATACGATCAAGTGTAGTTTGGATCCACAAATTGATACGGTAAAAATTAGAACATGTGTAGCTGAAATTTAACAAAAAACCCTATTAGTTCTTTGTTTTATTAAAATCCTCAGCTGGAAGCAGGTGAATATTGTGTAGACTATCGTTTTTATACCGTCGCTAGCATTTATTTTGTCTGGTCTAAATTTGAGAGAACCTTGGTAGGGTTATGGTTTTTTGTTTCGTTCAGAATCTTTTTTTCGGACAACACGAGAGTTTTTTTTCTCCAGAATTTAACATTAGGTTATATGACAAACACTCTGAATCAGATTTTTTCCTCCACCAAAATCAGAATATTTTTTTAGAAAAAAATCATGCGGAATATATTTTTACTATACAGTAAACGAAGGTTTACTATATAGTAAATCTTCCGGGGGGTAATCTACTATGGGGGAAGGTTTACTCTATTACACCGGGTTTTGCAATTTAACATGATACATCATAATATACATATACATGTAGTCTCAACGTCAGAATGGTGTTAGAAACAAAATTTTGTTAATCATATATTATGTACTTATTTTAACCTTACAGATAATTAAAATTCGTTCCACCACTCCGGAAATTCCATAAAATTAACGTGTATAAGAATAGCCCTATTGCGCTATTCTTACACACAGTGTATTTTAATTATGTGCTGTACGTGTGCGAATAACACACACAGTAGCCCAAATGCAAGTTTCTTGACATTATGTGCTTGAATTATTATATATTTGACAAAGACATGAAGAAAGTAGCAACTGTATATATAGTGCAATATCTAAGGACTTCTTTTAAATCAAAATTCATTCAGACATACGAATAATTCTACATGAAAATTCTAAAAAAAACTTACCCTTGTGTGGTGGCGTCTATTTGATAAATATAAAATTTTGACCGTAACTTACGGCATTTGACTGAAATGATACAAGTTGGTTGGTTGTACGGTGTGATTTGCAGCCTATGACATCGTTTCAACATAAAAAGTAATATGCAAAAAAAAAATTTAGATCCAAAATATATTTTTAATTAGAATGCACTTTAATGGTCGAGTAAACATCGTAGCATGTAATATATTTAATATATATGTATTTCTTGCAGCGAATTCGTAAAAGTCACATGACGTATATGGCAGGTGAGTGTTGTCTGTTTGTTTATTGTTGGTTCTTTCTTCATTCATAACTTATCACCGGGTTTGTAACTAGATTAACACGACGGGTGACACTACACTGCCTACCCTTCCGGAACACCTGAGTTCACCCCCGGGTTTTAGTGGGGTTCGTGTTACTCGATCTTTAGTTTTAATTGTATGTTTTGTAGATCGTTGTTTGTCCTTTTGTACTTTTTCTTTTGGCCATTGTATTGTCTGTTCTTCGATATACGGATTTCTGACTACCCCTTTGGTATCTTCAAACTCTTCTTTGTTTTTGTTTTTTTTACCAGTAAATCACAAATGAGTTTGATAGACAAACCAGCACCAGTAAAAAAAATTAAAAAAAAACCCATCTAAGCTAGATGTTTCGAAGGGGTCAGCATCTCCTGTTCCATGAATATCACCCGTCGTCTAACATGATGGTACCGTAGTTTATGGAGAAATGGTGGTGGACATACTGTAATTACTCTGCGTAAAATATAATACAGGTTAATATCAAATGTTGTATTACATATATATTATAAATATGAAATAAATTAGAAATATATATTACAACAAATATAAAATTTATGCTGACAACAGGAAATGCAACCAATGCAATGCAGGCATTTTAGTAAGAGCGATACCAGGTACTTTTACCCACTTAAAATGGTAATTGGTACCTCCTAATTTCAAAGAGTGTTGTACAAGATATTCATGAAAAATGTTCAAATTTTAGTACAAAGTACCACCTTTAAATAGTGAAGTACTGGTACACTTGAAAACTATTGAAAGGTCTGACTCAATGCCTGGATTGAGCTCAGATGTTATGTGTGCATGTGGCGAACGTTTCAATTAACACAACCATTTTTATTTATACAGAAATAAATAACGTTTCCAGTGCACATAATGTATGCATTTAATGGGTATAGAAATGGTTATTTTATTCAACTGCAGAATTGATTTTAATATCATATACATCTTTTATATGAAAATGATATAGACTATGTATAGTTGGTATGCATCCTATATCAACCGGAGAAGTTTAAAAACTGGAAGGGTGAATTTGGTGGGAAAATGATTTATAAGAATTTTGTTAATGAAAAAAGCAATATCATGTTCTAATGTAATATCTTAGATCATTTTTGTCCTTTTGTCCTTTTTCGTTCGGCTTACGGCTTCTGATTACCCCCTTTTGGTATCTTCAAACTTTACTTATCATATATTTTTGTTGTATAATGCTGATTTTTTTTCTTCAGATAAATTAAATTATGCCAATGTTGTATGTCGGAAGCATTCACCTTCTGTCTATCTGTTCAAAGCCTTGACTATCAGTACAGCAGGTAAGTCAGATAGCACAACCAATCGTGACATCGGAAAGTCTGTTCTATTCCTATAAGAGCTAAACAATCTATATATGTGTGAATGGAAAAAGAAATAATATGTGTGAATACATCAAGTTTTGAAGTGATGTATTGATATAGAATAGATTTCGTCAGATTATTTGAATTGTCCATTCAGTGGAATACAAATATAATCTTTAGATCTCGCTCTGACCAGGTGTACTCTATACAACATTATGTGATAAAGTTTGTCAGTGACTTGCAGCAGTTCGGTGGGTTTTTTCTGGGTATTCCTGTTTCCTCCACCAATAAAACTGACTGCCACGATACAACTAATATATTGTTGAAGGTGACGTTAAGCATCACAATCCGGATAAATTTAGACATTCATGCCACATATCACTAAAATTTGTTTTAGTGAGAATCTTAAGAAGCTACATTAAAATAACTGTGAATCTTGAAAATTTTATTTCATTGAAATACCAATATTGTTCGATTCCATCAAATTGTCCTTCGATATTACTACAAATAAAATATAAATTTTAGATTTAAGGGGTTGAATATTATAATATTAAATGGAGTTGTCCTTCAATCTACCAAATAGAGTTGTTCTTCAATCTACCAAGTAGAGTTGTTATTCAATCTAACAAATAGAGTTGTCCTTTTAAATGAAAAAGCAGGGATCTGAAAATGATACTAATAGAAGAGTTTGCTATGTTTATAGAAAGAAAATGGAGGCCGTTTCTCTCCGTTCTCTTTCTTTCATAATCAGTGTTTTATATGAGCATTAAAATGTTCTTAAGACTTTCACAAAGAAAGTCAAAGAAAGATAGCACATACATGAAAGAAATTGAGAATGTAGATTGAGAAAATTACAGAGGGATGTTTACAGAAAAGTGTCAGAGGAACCAGCGTAACAAGAATGTGTATCTGTTTTGAACATCATAGAATTCTTGACAGAGGGTGAATAGAACACTATGAGATATATGCTTTCACAACGACCAGGAACAAATAAAGAAGATTAATAGATTGTTTTCAACAAAACATCCAAAACGAGACAGGATGTAAACTAACAGTAAGAACTTCAGAATCAACAACAGCAAAAAACTACATAAAATATCTCACTGAAAGTTCCAAAATACAATTAAAAATATCGTAAAAAACAGTGGCAAAATTGATATGAAAATGGACGGAAAAAACCCCCACAATAAAACGGAAACCATGGTCAGTTGAATGGAAAAGAAAGGAAGATGTATATCATTTTTATCTTGTTGGAAGACAATAAGGGAGACAACTTAATGTGAGTAGAATTTCTCTATTCCTAAGCTGAAATAGCATGTCTACTACAAGGAAAGTATTAAATCAGAGTTACAACTACGGGTATTTGATGAATATGTTAATTTTGTGTTTCTTATTTATTAATGAGACGAGCACTGCTGCTGTTTATGTCTGACCACAAGGCCGCTTACATCACTGACGTGGTACATACTTCAAGTTGCAGTCATGTTAAAGCCGAAAATTGATGAACGTGACGATATAACACCATCACCTAGCCATTAAAGATCATTTAAGGGATTGAATCTTGATAGGCATTGTTGTTGGTTTACTTTCACATATATAATGCCACAATACACATTGATTCCTAATCCAGATACGAATAGGTGTGCTCGATACCACCTTATATGATAAAATAAATCAGTTATGTAAAAATAATAAAAATGAAATAAAACCATACACAACTTGATGGGGTCAGTCGTAAGGAGAGTTAGATCATCTATTACTGATCAGAGTTGTGACACACGTTGCTGATTTTGAGATGTTGACCCAAGAAATTCCGTGCGATGCCAACATTTCAACATTAACCATTAGTACCGTCTGTTACAAAACAACAAAACTCGGGCAAAATTTATTCAGTAATGAAGAAATAATATCAAGTATCAAACAATGAAATAATCATCCATAAAAAAATAATATTAATCTTCGAAAAGCCCACTTTCGTTGTCTCTTCCATTAGGATTCTTTAGTATACAATAGACTTTAAAATGAGGAAACAGTTTTAATAGCTCATACCTTACACGTATTGTGTGCGATTCATGTATTTTAACCTAAATATTTCATCATGGAATATACTAGCTGTGGAACCGTAGCCCTTATGGTCCTTGGTCAATTTTCTGATATTTGCGGACCTTAGGGCTACGGATTTCACCCTATCAAAAATTTGCGAAACTGCGACCATGATTTTGTCGCACCTTTCAACAGTAATTTTCACAACAAAACTCTTTGTGAGAGCGAAGTCATGCGGATAATTCGTTTCTTTACATATTTATCTATCGCTTTCCAGATTTACTTACTCATTATTAATTTCTAGCTCATTATCATAACAAATATCTCGATATTAACTGATCCCGCCTACTTCTTTCCGCCATCTTTTCATTGCGGTATTCTCCCTTTGAAGTCACGTGACTTTAGAGAGATAACTCTTAACAGCAAATCACATGTTCGGTTTGTTTACGTTTTACCGGAGGTTTTGCACGACGATTTTTATCTGAAATAAAATATTTAGTCAACCTAGAGTGAACTATTTTACAAATATTAACCAGAAATGTTATTTTCTTCTATGATTATTCCAATTGAGGTGACCTCTCATTCAACATTTTCAAATTGTTCATGTAAGCAAATCGAACACGTGTTTTGCTGTTAGAATTGACTCTCAAAAGTCACGTGAACTCAAAGCGAGAATGCCATAATGACAAGATGGCGGAACGAAGTAGGCGGGATCAGTTAATATCGAGACATTTGTTATGATAATGAGTTAGACATGAATAATAATGAGTAAGTAAATATGGAAAGCGATGGATAAATATGTAACGAAACGCATTATCCACATGACACCGCTCTCACAAAGCGCTTTGTTGTGAAAATTACTGTTGAAAGGTGCGACAAAATCATGGTCACAGTTTCGCAAATTTTTGATAGGTTGAAATCCGTAGCCCTATGGTCCGTAAATATCAGAAAATTGACCAAGGACCATAAGGGCTACGATTCCGCAGCTAGGAATATACATGTATCAAATACATAAATTAGCACCAAATAGACCGTTATGAAATAATACTTTTCTCGATTTGTTACATAGAAACATCTCCTGTATTTCATCTGTAGTCACTAAAAATGTCTCATCCATATTCATGAGACGTTTTGCTTGACCACCCACCGCACAGTTGTTTGGTAATATGATAATAGGTGTTACCTAACTTGGGACGAAGTCCAATAAAAAAATTTAAACAATAATATGAGACAGGTGCTACCAGGTGCCAGTGAAGCACAATCCACATTATCTAATATTTAGCTTCATGTAAATCCTTGGGATGATTGAAATAGAAATTTTACTTACTTTTGTGTAATTTTTGGAGTGTACTGTAGTACAATGTATGGATGCTCTTTCCATCTATTGAAACAGGCACGACCATGAATGCTCGTGAATCTGAAAATTATCTGCCAATTTCACGCTCATTCAGTGCATCAAAATAGTGTCGAGATTATTTGGGCCGAGATATATCGGGGACGACTTATTTTAGGGCCGAGATATATCAGGGACGACTTTTAACATTAATAACCGGAAGTAGTTCCAGATTACTGCGCATCCGATTTTCTGCAGATATAGCCATGTATTGGTTTCCGGTGTGTCATTTCCTGTGCATGAAATTTAAGCCATTAGTGATATGGATCTGGAATCAACATATTGCTATTTCTACCATAGTTTTGACTTCGTCCCATATAATGAGGACATGAACAAATACTCTTTAGGTCACACGAGAACTTAACGAATTCTGCTAGAAAAGGGAACAGACAAAAAGTTATCAAGATATAACCAAATTAAAATCAACATTTAATTTAATGCTATCGCGTCGCCAGTGAACTCAATTTGCGACCATCAAATCTCCAATTGATGCCGTGAAATTTTCAAATACAGTACAGTTATCTCCTAATTCTCATATTCCAAGATCTAAGCATTCATAAAATATTTGAATATTAAATATTAATTTATTATAGTATGCAGGGGAAATTTTATGGAGATTTCAATGATTGTCTTGTGAGTAGGGAGTGACCTAATGTAAATAGCATGCATATGGAGAATTCCAGTTTATAACCTTCAAATATTTTGTTGATGTGGCGATTTATATTTAAATTGATAGCTATAAATAACTTCTTCAAACAATATATCAAGTATGTCATAGTTGGACCTTGAGTCTATAAGCGGAAAATAGATTGAAGCAAGTGAATGAGAATATCATGGATAGGTATATAATGTTCATCTGGGAACAGAATTAGACATATATATAGACACTTTGGCACGAAATATGTACAGGAATATGACAGTGAAAGTAAAATGGAACAATAAGACCTCAGAACAATTCATATAGGAGCAAGGAGTGCGACAGAGGGAAAAGTTATCAACTGTCTTGTATAAAAGATACAATAATACCATTTTGCAAGCTTTAGAAAGGTCAAACCTAGGAGCTACAATAGGAAACATCAATGTAGTTGCGCCCACATGCGCTGACGATATAGCAATATTGGGATTGGCCAGTAAAGAACACGAGGCGCAAGCTCTATTGGACATTGTACACGATCTTACGAATACAGACATTGTAACTATCAATCCGCTAAAGTCGGATTTAGTACCTCTTACTAGAATAAATCGAGAGTTTTCAGTAAAACTTGGGAAGAATCAAATAACACAGAAAACAGAAACGAAACACCTTGGCCTAATGCGTAACAACAAGAACAAAGTGAACATTGAAGACCGTTTGAAAATCGCTAGACGGACCGTGTATGCCCCCCTAGGACCAGGGCGCCATGCAAGAAAAGGAATGTCTCCAATAGTATCCGCCAAGCTCTGGCAGACATACGTTATACCTAGAAGTCTCTGTGATATTGAAGTGCTATATTATACTAAAACTGACATCCTAAAATTTGAGAGACTACAACTTCAAATATGCCGCCAGATACAGGGTCTTCCCAATAGGACAGCAAATGTCGCTGTCTATATTCTACTTGGACTTGAACCAATACAGTCTGTTGTTGACAAATTACTTCTAACATTCTTTGGATGCATTATTCAAGATGAGGACAGTATTGAATATTGTATTGTGGAAAGACAACTACAAATGCCATCAGAAAACATAAATACCTTTGTAAATAGGCTGAAAGCTGTGCTACACAAATATGGACTACCCAAACCAGATGAGTTACTTGAAACTGTACCGACAAAACAACAGTGGAAAATTACTGTCAAAGACGCTATACAAAAATACTGGGAGGAAAAATGGGAAAATGAAAAATCAGGAAAATCCACTATGAAATTCTTAACCTATTGGAAACCCTCATCAAATTTGGAATTTGGCTCCTAAAACTACATTAGAAGTCAGAAAGGCAGAGGTTAAGGCTAATCTAATAACCAGGACTTCACCTTACAATCGGACAAGGCAAAAATTACAAAAAACCAGGAGAATGATATATGTCCCCTATGCCATAGTGACACAGAGGATACCGAGCATTTTCTACTGATCTGTCCATCATTGAAATCAGTAAGAGATAGACACTTATCAGTACTTAGGAAATATGTGGCAAACAATTTAGGAAATGACCTCTTCAACAAAATCGAAAATGAAAGACTTACTATACAATTCTTGTTAGACTCATCATCAGTGAAACTCCGACATATTGTGAAATTTAATACCGAAAACCTCAGAGACATTGAGAACATGACAAGAACATTATGTTTCGGGATGCACACTCGACTATCAAGCTTATTGAAGAACAGGTGAGTAGGGACTATACGGTGCTACTGTACAGGTACTAAAATATGCTATAGTAGTTTTATACAAAAATCCTTCGGGAGTGACCCATAGATTGGGTGAAGTTACCAGACAGGTATACAGGTATTAGGATAAATTTTTAGTTTCAGGGTTGTTTTTTTGCGGTTAAGCATAAGCTGGTTTTTAACTCACCCTTTCCAAGAAACCATGTCTTATTTGTCATCACTATTCGTCGGTGACGTTGTAGGCCAATCTCGTCTTCTCTGAAACTATTGGATCAAAAGATTATTCCTTGTACGATTCTCTGCAATTTTTTATTAATAAATTGAAGAAAAATGTTAAAATGTCTTCTGGAAAGTCAGTAACTTGATTTAACCCAAACTGTATATTAATGCTCATTGGCTAATAGACGGATAATTTACGAATAATCCGGGTGAGTCTATTGTAAAATGAACATAGACTTTGAACTGGAACGTTGTTTTATGTCTTTAGTATTATAAATAGTGATTGCACACTTTTGTGAGTTGTAATAAATTAATTTTGTAATTAATCAACAATTAACATTGTATTTCAGAAAATCTGAAATGGGAATTGCAAAAACCGGAAATTAACATACAGAAAAAATCGATAAAATACAACTCTCTTAGCGGTTTAATCGAAATCATCAAAGAAGGACCTTTCTTTTTATACAGCCAGATTACAGAAACAGCAGAAAATGCCGTTCGTAATGGCACGATTTTCCATATTTATCTCATTTCAAAAGGAAAAACAGAGAAAATATTAGAAAGCGTCAGTGGAGTATGTGACATGATGAGTGCAAAGAGCAAAAGAAGTCATTATGTTGGATCTTCATTTGAATTAATGGCGGGAGATAGACTGTTTGCAAAACATTCACATCCAAAAAGAATTTTAAAAATGGACTCTTTTCTGGGAATAAGAGAATTGACCTGAGGTCGTATGTTTTTTTCGGTGATAGCAATTAAATTGTCATTTCAAAATATGACCCAAAATATTTGTCGAACACAATTATTAATACATGTAATCCTATGAATATTCATCGTCGGTAACCCACAGCTGATCAACTGTGGGTATCGGAGTGTGATCAGTTGTGGGTTACCGACGATGACAAATATCTTGTTTGTCAGGTCAGTAGATATATTAAGCAGGTCGTGTGCACATTTTTAAAACTAGACAAATACAGATGTCCTATGTTAGAGGATATGTTCGTATAAAGCGACTACCCCGATACAAACATTAACGGTTTAATAAAAAAAAATCTTAGCAACATGCTACAAATTATTATCCTTTTCACAAGTGTATTTCTTGTTCAAATAACATGTGTATTTTTATGCCTGATTATCCTCTCGCTAACGAAGTTGCGAAGGGATATAGTAACGCTACCGTCCGTCCGTCCATCCTTCCGTAACATTCTTGTGAACACTCTAGAATCAAAATCCTTCAATGGATTTTGACCAAACTTGGTACATGCTTAGTCCTTAAGAGAATCTGGAGCCCTATTGATTTTCAAGGTCAAGGTCACCCGGTCAACTTTACCGCGTAACATCCTTGTGAACACTTTAGAATCAACATCCTTCAATGGATTTTGACCAAACTTGGTACATACATAGTCCTTAAGAGAATCTGTAACTTTATTGATTTCAAGGTCATAGGAAAAAGGTCAAGGTCACCGGGTCAAATTTTTACCGCGTAACATTGTTGTGAACACTCTAGAATCAACATCCTTCAATGGATTTTGACCAAATGTGGTACATGCTTAGTCCATAAGAGAATCTGGAACCCTATTGATTTTCAAGGTCAAAGGTCAAGGTCACCCGGTCAAATTTTTTACCGCGTAACATCCTTGTGAACACTAGAATCAACATCCTTCAATGGATTTTGACCAAACTTGGTACATGCTTAGCCCTTAAGAGAATCTGGAACCCTATTGATTTCCAAGGTCAAAGGTCAAGGTCACCGGGTCAAATGTTTAGGCGAGGGAATACGCCACGCTTTGCGTTGCCCTTGTTTATAATTTAGTGACTGATGGCAAATATTAGTAAAATATTAACAACATTAAATGGGACAGTAAAAATTTATTCACTACTCAAATTTGTTTATAGTCTTTGCAAAGGTAAAGTTACATGTTTTTCTCACAACCACTTCAAATATTAAAAATTTCTTTGTCATTTTCATTTGTAAGAAACTGAAAAGTTTGAAACATTGTCTGTGGGATGTTATTTATATTGTATGTTAATGTTTTTATTTTTATTATTTTGATTGAGATAATTCGAATAGAAATATTTTTCGGATTACATGTTAAAATGCTTCATATACATGTGTGGTTAATGTTCTTGATGTGTGTAATACCACATTCGACAACATTGATTTTATGGTATTTATCTCGAACCCCGGTTGGGTCAAACCAAAGACTATAAAATAGGTAATTGCTGCTTCTCCGCTAAACATGCAGCGTTAAGCAGTAATTTTGAGCAGATACTGGTTGAATCAGGATAATGTGTAGGAGTGACGTAGCATGTCTACCCACGGACTGTTGTTACAGTGAATTAGCACTACAAAAATCCAGCTCAGCGTGTTGATCTAGTACAAAGCCTACATCATCATTTCATTGAATTGTAACTTGTTCTCGCCATGATGCGGATGACAAATTCCTCATTTGGCGTTAAACAATAATCACTCACCAAGTCACTTGTGTTTATCGGTGGAGAAAACCGAAGGTCCCGGAGAACAACACCTACCTGCTGCAAGACACTGACAAACTTTATCATATAAAGTTGTATTGAGTATTCTTCCTCTGCACATGCGGGAATGAAACTTACAACTGACTGATTACAAATGTAGATCCACCATGCGATTACGGGAATGACACCCATATACAAAATGTATGTATTTTATATTTCGTATTTATACTGGAATATACTACATGTATCACAGCGTGTATTCATTGTCATTGTACACACTGAAATTAAATACATTTGTATTTTATAATGTAATATTGGATAGGGATAACACTATACACATATTAGCTGTGGGTCATAATTTATGTATATAATTTCAGAAAGAAAAAATATATGTATAATTTCTGAATTGTGAAAATATACCATTTTCTTTCTAATGACTTGTATGGAAGAAGGTGAATATGCTCAATGTTTATACTGCAATTCTATAAAGAAGAAATGTAAACATTTCAAGCTTGTTCGTGGAATAGAAGTGCAAAGCAACATACAATGCACAGATGGATTACTAAAGAGTTTACCACTCATATTTCTAAAACAAATATACAAAAGTATATATAAAACAAGCACTACATCAAATTGCATTATACAACAATATTGGTATAATGTCCTGTAAATATATGAAATGTATTGTTATAGGGCACTAAACAGGGAGGAAATTGTTGGGGAATAACATACCTCCCTTTTATTTCTTCAGTTTCGTACACATCGTATTTTTACTTATTTACTTATTTTGTTTACATATTTTTTTCAATTGCGACAAGATATCTTTTGATATATATTTAAATCGTATATAATAAGTTTTCAATAGAAGTTTCATGTTAATATTCAAGTATTTTACATTAGATTTATTGTTTGTTTGTATACAAATATGCATGTACAGTACTTCCATTTAATCAATTTTATATTCAAATGAAAAACAACATTTCACTCCATTTTGAATTAGTATAGTAAAAAACACAGTGTGCCAATTTAATAAATGTACTACCCATGATTGTACAATATTTGTAATTCCAGATATCAGATACCACAGCTATCTCTGTTAATTTACATTATGCATGTGTATTTACTTATTGATAATATCACTATAATTGTACTAAATTTTAAGTACAAAGTTCATATTTTTGTTTATATATTGAAATAAATATAAATAGTTTTTTTGCCTTGATATTGTTTTCATTATGGACAACATCCAACAAGAAGTAACCAATGCAATACATGTACATGATCAGATCTTGCTTTAATCAAAGGAAATTATATACAAAAATGACAACCCAGATAGACAACACAAAGCCAACGAAATATAAGATAAAAAATTAATAATAAAAAAAAAAAAAAATTGACAGGATATGCCACATCCACACAAATGGGAGTGGAATGAGGAGGTTATAACTGGTAAGCATCCCCTGGCCCTGTTGCATGCATGACACACCAATTAACAGGTTTAACACCGCCATATTCGTGTCCCAGGCCACAGGACCTGAAACAAAAAGGACGAAAAAGATAATTTCCCTGCAACCATTACATTTGTTGCATCTACAAAACATATGGCTAACCGCCACGATATAACTGAAATATTGTTGAAAGTGGCGTTAAACACCATCAAACAAACAAACAAACAAAACATATGGCTACTAACAGTAATATATCCAAAAAAAAAATCTGATTCAGAGTTTTTGTCATATAATCTAATGTTAAATTCTGGAAACAAAATTCGCGCTTTGCACGATAAAAAAGAATAAATATTCTATGTTGTCCGAAAAAAAAAATTCTGAACGAAACAAAAAACCATAACCACGAAAACGGACATTATTTCCCACATTGCATTCAAGCTTTCAACATTTGCACAGCAAACGCTTACATTATCTATATCAACTTACTAAGCTGTTTTCGAAAGGTCATATTATGGCATCAATGAACCAAGTCATTGATGACGTCACATTGGTTAATTGACATTGGCCAAACATTATCACTTGGAATTCTTTTTTTTTACACGGTACTAAATAAGGATAATAACAAAATTACCGAGCTCCGAACAATCTAACAAAGGGAAAGTCAAAACTCGTAAGTATATAAACAGACAAAATCAGTCAACAACCGGAAAACTGTGAACACCGTAATGACCCTGACTTGGTACAGGCATTTCTAAAGAAATGTTGGGTTGAATAAGATTTTAAAGGGCCAAACCTCCCCCTTTCATTACGGCTCAAAGTTTCCGGCTGTCACTATAACAGTATTTATAACAATACTTGAAGAAAACAGGTAAAACAGTTCTCAAAGCAGCACCAAACTCAGTGAAGTAAATGTCAAAGACACTTTTACGTCACACATTAATAAAAAAATATTTTTGACATTTTTGTTGAAACCTTATCTTTATACATTTTCACTATATGAAAATCCATCGTTTATAATGTTTTCTGCAGAGACGGAATATATTTCGACAAGATCTTGGTATCGGAATATAAACTTTTTAAGAGATCGAATAAGGCGAATCTTTTTATAGCCCTGGTTCAGTAGCCTGTTTCTCAGATGAAGATGACGTTTCGGGGAAATCAGAATAATTGCTACTGGCCCTTGCATAACGAATCAATTGCGAGATGTAAACACCATTGGCCGGAGAAGCTGGTATATTGCTGCACATATTTGGAAAATGTACAATCTTAAAATTGAAGTCGTCCCGTTTATCATAATTTTTAGTACTGATTTGACCACTGTCGTCAAATTCGAGGTATGTGTCCAAAAATGATACGGACGAAGCGGTATCTGTGGTCTCTTTAACTTCCAGCTCTGGAGGATATATCAATGGAAGACATTCTGCAAATCTAGAAATATTGATAGATAAAACGTCATCAATATACCTGTATGTGAAATTAAAGGCTCTAGCCTCATGAATCTTCTTATCTTTTACAAGCTTTTGAAGAAACTCCGACTCACATGAGTATAAAAATAAATCGGCTAGAAGAGGGGCACAATTCCTACCCATTGGTATGCCGACGACCTGCTGAAACAGTATCCCTCCAAAGGAGACAAATATGTTATCGATGAGGAACTCCAGCATACTGATCACTTGTTCCTCGGAGTAGCATGATTTACCTTTTTGAATTTTGTTTGAAAAATATGTGGAATTGTAGCCTAACACAGCAAATTTTGAGCCATAGTTTCTATGACTGAAAGCTTTGTGAATTGTTTCTTTTAAGCGGGTTTTTAATTTGTCATGCGGTAGGGTGGTATATAGAGTTGAAAAATCAAAAGTTTTGATGGAGGATACCTGAGAGAAAGATCTTGATTTAAGGTTATCCAAAAGATCTTTAGAGTTTTTCAAACTCCACATGTGATTTATGCCACTACGCGAGTAAACAGTTTCACAATATTTCTGTTGTCCCTCTTTTACTGCAGACAGAATCTTTGTTAGGTGAATAGACAATTCTTTCGTCGAACAAGTTGATGATCCCGCTATGTACCTTTCTTTGTATGGTGTCTTATGGAGTTTAGGTATCCAATATAAATAGGGTAAATCCTCAGACTCTTTACCAGAGGAAATGCTTAAAGAGGTCATGAATGATCTGTGGTTAGCTAGGATTTCATCTTTGTCGAACGAAGTAGGTTTGTATGTGGTATTACTAGAGGTGTTGTTATTTATGCCTAATTCCTTGATTATGCATTCGAAGTAATATGATTTACATACAAACACGATATTGTTGGAAGCCTTGTCCGCAGGAACGATAACATATTTGTCATGAAGAGAGGAAAGACACTTAACAGCTTCTTGATCTTTAAATACAGACTTGGGTCGACTATTAACACAATTTTTGAGTTTGTGAATCCGACCTTGTACTAGAGACCTAATTGTTCTAACCCAATCTGACAAGGACTCTAACTCAGGATCTTGGTCTACTTCTCTCTTTATCCACCTTCTGACATAATCTTCAACAGCATCCATAATTATCTTGAAATTATGTTTCCAATTGATGTGTTGAGGTTCTCTGAATTTAGGACCATGAGAAATCACCTTTCGGAGACTCTCATGTTGAATGATATTCAGATCACCAGTGATTACATGTCCAGATGGGTTGTATTGAAAAGGAGAGTGGGAGCAGTCACAAGTCAGAGGGTTCTTAATGTACTCTTCTATGTTAATATCTTGCAATCCTTCTTTGTAGTTGAAAATTTTACGGCCAATGCTGTTAGTGTAGCTATAGGAGACAATGGGAACAGATTGATTTTTGAAATATGGTGGAATTTCTTTTACGACCTCTTTTCTATTAAGAATGTTGCTGATGTTAATAGCATCGATTCCTTTGTTAGCAAACGGAATATGGAGGAATTTTCTGTTGTTTTCATGAAGAGGTTCAGATCGAACTGGTTTGAAAAGATTAAAATTCATTTTTGTATTTATATGTTCCCTTCGAAACGTTGCATTCATTTTAATAATCGGTAAGTATGTAATAAAAAGTCGGCTGACTGTCACAAATTTCTCTAAATATTACATAATACATTGATAAGACTGGAATACAAAGCTCTCAAAGGTAACTAATTATAATTCGCTGGCCGGTGCCGATGTTTCCCGATGTTCGAATCGTACCGGTTATTGACATATACATTTGTATGTATGGACGCTAACAAGCACGTGGTATTTGAATTTACTAATCTTTCAAACATAGTTTATCTTTGATAATGCTTGTACTGTACTCTAAAATATAAGTGGTTTTCGTGCGTTTCGTGTTGTTTATCATTAGTTTTCCATGTAGTGCTTTTAGATCATTGTTTGTCCTTTTGTCATTTTTGTCTTTTGGCCATTGTATTGTCTGTCCTTCTTCGATTTACGGCTTCTGATTACCTCTTTTGGTATATTCAAACTTATCTTACACGTAGTTAAGGATATTTGTGTCCAGGGTTTATATTTGTAAATATTTTTATGATTGGGAAATAAAACATAAAAAGCATTTCCTTAACTTGTTTTACTCATGATCACATTCATTTTCTTTCAATTTGTATTCCAATGGCTACGAATTGTGCTCTACTACTCGTCGATTTCTTTCTACATACTTATGAGACAGACTTCCTTCAAGGGCTTTTCAAGAATAAAGATAGAATAATAGCCAGCTTCCGCTATATAGATGATGTTCTGTCACTGAACAATTCTCGATTCAGTGATTATCTGCATCGCATCTATCCAAAATGAGCTTGATGTGGTTGGTTTTTTTTTATTGTATCTATATTACACCTGTGAAGAGCTTAATGTTAAGGATACTTCTGATACTCAAAACTCTGCTTTTTACCTTGACCTTCACCTTGAAATTGCCAACAGAGGAAGATTAAAAACAAAACTACAACAAACGCAATGACTTCACTTCCCTGTCATCAGTAGCAATATTTCAGCATCATCAGCTGATGGAGTTTGCATTTCACAACTCATGCGTTATTCTAGAGCTTGTGCTCAGTACAGTGATTTTCTAGACAGAGCTCAACTGCTTACGCAAAAGCTACTCAAACAAGGCTACGTTGTTCCTAGGTTGAAGTCATCGCTACAAAAATTCTACTGTCGTCATCGCAATCTGGTTGACCGCTACGAAATATTCATATCTCAAATGGGTCTTTTACTTTTTACGTATATGTTTCCTTTCCTCTATCACTGCTAATACTTTTACCTGACTTGACTGTATATATGAGTAACACGACGGATGTCTTATAAGAAGCAGGAGCTGCTTATCCTTCGCGAACACCTGAATTCTGTCCCAGTTTTTTTTATTGGGGTCCGTGTTGCTCATCTTTTTAGTTCATTTATGTGTCTTTACGTTCCGTGTTGTGATGTCCGTTACGATTTCAGTATAACAACTATGTTCGGTCCGTCTTTACCTTCAGTTGTTTGTAGGAGGGCTTATGTCTTATTTACGTTATTTGTTTTGTGCATAGTGGTGACCAACACATATTGTGTTGTATTTTTGGTTTGTTTTCTTCGTCTTGTGTACCCTATGTTGCCAGTTTTCTCTATATTGTCCTTTCTAATTACCCCTTCGGTATTATCTAACGTTTATATAAACGGTGGAGAAAATCGGAATGTAATCAAGAAAGGATAATCCAGAGACACTGACAACATTGAAAATACAAGACACAAGACGACGAAAAACAAAACAAAATCAAAACAAAACACAACACAGAAAACTAAAATGATGCGCGGACCTCAACAAAAACCGGGGTTGAATCCGAGTGCTCACGAAGGGCAAGTAGTTCGCATACGCTAAAGGTCCATGTGTGCATAGGAATACCTTTCTAAATAACCTTGAGTTCCCAAATATTCGATAATAGTCTGAATGTATGTCATGATCGTCACTTATTCGTGTGTGTTTATATACATATATATCTGATAAAGTTGTAATGACAACTTTGTAGTGTTACAAGACGAACATGGGTGACTTATTGAAGCTTTATATCAGTATCTGCATGATATTTGTCGCTACATCGGCACAAACACAAGGTCAAGGTATTTTATATTTTACTGTTATACATTGGTAGATGAATTTCTATGAATCGGAGAAATTTTATTAGCTTTTAATTAATAATGCAAGACAGTCTTCAAAATTAAACCACACACATCAATCTAAAATTCATTTTAGTTACGATTATAAATGCATTCAATTTGAAATTCTCTGAAAAGCAGGCAAGAACTGGTTAAACCATCAATGGTAAGAAAGCTTATTTAAATTTTCGTTTGACAACAAATGTCTTGGTGCCATTACACCATATAATATCCCTCATAAAACATCAGGCACTTCCATAAATGTCTATATCCTATAAATTCCTATAATTTGCATACATATTCTACGATAAATTACAAACACGTGTTGCACGATCTCAACATTGACAACTTCAAGACTAAGCATTCTGATTGCACCTGCCCAAGTTCCCATTCAAATGTAATCCGATTAGCCACCTTATAAATAGTGAAATGAAAATTATCGACAACGCTTTCTTGCAATATGTCTTAGCCAAAGAGCCGATATATCGTGAACCTACATCCATACCATGAAAACCTACCTTCAAAATTCTTAAGAATGTCGCCGAGGATTATGCCAGACAGTACAAAACGTGAATATTGTTTCCGAATGGGTTAATGGTGTGATGCAGTTCATACAAAGAAGCATTAAAAACTAACAGGCCAATCGATTCCTAAAGGCTCGCATGTTGCAAAACAGCTGTCTTACCTCCAAGACAAATATGTTGTCCATACAGACAAGGCCCTTAATTTTGTATCTAATTCAAATTAAATGGTATGTTACAGACAATCCAATTGGCAACTCTACATATACGACACTTACGGAAGTTGAGATCATAAGTCTGCTTTCTGTTTCTTTCCAATTTCAACCAAAGATGAAAAACAGGAATTCCCTTCACTCTGCTAGATACCTAAATTGAATCAATTTTATTGCAAACATAGTTATATATTCATGATATTTATCGTAATTAGCTATAGTAATTAACGAACACTTTATAAATAAAGGTAGAGAAAACCGAAGGGGGAATCAAGTATGGAGAATCCAGGGACACAGTAAATATTGGACACAAGACACAAAACGAAGAAATACAAAGCAAAAACACAATACAGAAAACTAAACTTGTGTTTCTACTGATTTACATAATCTAATGATTGAATTGTAAATTACCCACGTGTTTCTAAAACTGATTTACATAATCTAATGATTGAATTGTAAATTATCCACGTGTTTCTAAAACTGATTTACATAATCTAATGATTGAATTGTAAATTATCCACGTGTTTCTAAAACTGATTTACATAATCTAATGATTGAATTGTAAATTACCCACGTGTTTCGAAAACTGATTTGCATAATCTAATGATTGAATTGTAAATTACCCACGTGTTTCTAAAACTGATTTACATAATCTAATGATTGAATTGTAAATTACCCACGTGTTTCTAAAACTGATTTACATAATCTAATGATTGAATTGTAAATTACCCACGTTCAATATCAAATTTTGTGGTTCAGTTTAAATAATTTCGTTGAACAATATGACGCATTTGAAATCTTTTTAGATGTATGTCCCGGTGGCTATATAAGATATGATGGAAACGGAATGTGTTACAAGTTTGAAGCTATGGAGAAAACCTGGTTAGCAGCTATGGTAGGAGGGAAGTTCTTAAGTCACGAAACAAAAACGTTTTCACGAATAAGAAATAACTATTACTTTGATCATAACTCACTGACTGAAAATTCATGGCATACACTATAGTCTAAATAACGATTGCAGGAACTTCAAATAATAGCATTTCATTAAAGAAGAGTTTGAAGAAACCAAAGAGGTAATTAGAATCCGTAAATCGAAGAAGGACAGACAACACAATGGCCATAAGAAAATGGACGAAAGAACAAACAACGATCTATAAAACATTACACATAAAACTAATAATCGAGTAACACGAACCCCACTAAAAACCGAGGTGAAAGATTATTTTTTCAATCAACAGTCACCTATGTTAATGTGTGCGGGCTAAATAAAATGTCCATCGAAAATACGTTAAGTTACTATCTTTATGAATAAACATTGCAATATTCTATACAGGAAGCATGTAAAATGGAAGGTGGTAATTTAGCACAGATTACGGATGAAGATCTACAATTTTTCCTGATGATGGAATTACAGAATCTCCATCATGGTAATACACTTAAATTGAAAATTGTGTTACGTGAATTGCAGATATTTAATTTTAGCTTGAATCTCGGATACGTACTCCAGTGAGCCATGTCGAGTTGATTAAAGTATGAATTTGTTGTAAATAACGGGAAATAATAAATTGTTTATTTCTCTATTAATTATACACAATTGACAGGAAATACTTATACTCTGGTTAACATGACCTGTTTTTCCATAATATGTTACTATACAATTAATGATCTTCCATGAGGTGAATACAAGGGTTTATCAATTCTTGTATTCAGCGAAATTGAAAGTCATTTACTGTTTTATTATATGACATTAAATGAAATTTGAATTAACACTTTTTCAGTGAGTATTCTATTGAATTCATCATCATTTACTGTTGCTAAGCGCCGACTTTGTTCCCCAGACACCCCTGTCTGCCCAACGTCTGCCACTATTAATTTAACTGTGTACTGGAAGTAATTAGTAAGAACCCTTCTGATTAGTCGATGACAAAACTTAACACGATGATGATTGGCTATTACTTTTAAGATAATTGGGACACACCATTTCTATTTTCAGGTGTCTGAAGAAGCTTTGGAATATTATGTTCACCTCTCGTGACTTTTTGCACGGTGTCAGATTAATAGGTTCTTACATACGTTCTTGGGAAAGACCGGGTGATCTTCCACGAGTGATAGAAATTGTATGTCTTTTCGCGAGTGGAGCGTAGCGAAACGAGCGAAAAGAAACAAAAATTTCTATCACGAGTGGAAGATTACCCGGGCTTTCCCAACAACGCATGTAAGTACCTATTTCTTCCGTAAACCAACAACTTTCACTATCGCGAACTCCTAGAGACCCCCGCCATTGATCAGTAACTAATTTGCATTAATTATCAGATCGATATCATAAAATTGAGCATTATGAAATATACATCACATAAAATTGACTTTTGTGACACCGATTGATAAACTAAGTAGCTTTCTACTGATATTTGAGCTTTTCTCACTAATATTTTATTGAAAGTACAGTATTTTCCTTCATGAGACACCCCATACATGAAATATGACGTGACACATATTTTGACGTCATTGAAGAATGACGTCAAAGGTACGGAAAAAGACATCTAGAAATACGAAAAAATGAAAATAAAAGACACAAATATATTCAATACGGTTGGAGTCTGTTTTGGAAAAAAAACCAATGGTTAAATCCGTAATATATCTGTTATTCAGCTATCAGACAGGGTATATAATGTGACATTCCCGGCTTAGTGTATATATTTAAACGATTTTTTTTCTTGTTAGAGGCGTTCTGATTGGATGTCACAACGAGTAAAGACGAATGCACGTGGACTCGTCTTACCTGGGTCGTCTTCACCCGAAAACGGCCATTTACGGAAGAATATAACGTTTTATCAAAGAACGTTACTAGGGGCATCAGCCAATCAGAAAAGATATTATCTGAAGTCATATAATAATATACAATTGATGACTTTCGATGAGGTGAATTCAAGGATTGATCAATCCATGGAACATGATATTCACCGAGGCAATCCTTGTATTCACCGATATTGAAAGTCATTAACTGTTTTATTATATGACATTAAATCAAATTTGAATTAACATCAAAGAACGTTACTAGGCATGTCAGCCAATCAGAAAAGTCATATAATAATTGTTGTTATACCGGTATGCCCTTTACTTTCCTTTTTGCATAAGGAAAGACAAATTAAAATACTGGATTTTATTCAAAGATGTCAAACAAAATTTATAAGATTTATATATATTGTTAATACACATTAACTAAATAACACAGCTACAATCTACCATTATTCTGAATATAGGATAATTAATTTTATCCTGCAATTGTGTGATTTTGAGTACTAATAAAGGAGGTCAAATAAACTTCAGTGTCATTTAGTCATTGACCTAATAAATCATTTCTGGTACCTGATTCGTGTAGGGCGTCAGAAAGAAACAATAACAGTATTTATAAGCGCTGACGTCACAAATGATACCATTGAAAACGATTAGAACGACGCTTGTTTCAGCTATTTCAGAATTTGGCAATTGTTTTGGACTTTTTGATATTGCAGGAAAAACACAATATACATATATTGTCGTTAAATATAAAAATAAATTTGCTCTCTCTCTGCAAAACAGGATAGAAAAACTCGCCAAATGCTTGCTTTTCTACCTGTCTCTAAAGCTCGTACAAATAAATTATATATTTTCCGACAATGTACGTATATTGTATATTTATTTGTTCACATTGTTTTTACAGAAACCGTTTATGACATATCTACTGGAAATAACTATGTATATCACTACGTCATCAACGACGGTATTGACGTCAGAGGTCATACTTCAATAGCGTTCAGTGTCATGGCTTGTAACGATGCTCATATTGCCCTATCTAAGAATAATGGGGTTGATAGTAGCGACACATACGAAATAGTTATTGGAGGTTGGGGTGATCACCAGTCAGTAATCAGAGGTACACATATAGTTGATAATGTAATAATGAATCTTATCTGTAGAGGCTAGAGGGATACACAAATATTGAAGGGTTCAGTACCATGGTAACAGAGGTTCATAGGTGGAATTAGATAAATATATAAGACCAACAATTTTAGTATAGAAATCTACATATACCAAAGGGTGAATGTTTTAAAGTGTTTCACTAATAGTTTACTTAATGATTTTACATGTGTTTATTATGGTATGTCTGCTAGGACATATGAACTTTGTTTCTATTCAGCATAAAATATATGCATTGTATAATCCAACATACCCGGTGAGGTTAACGTTTTCAAAATTGCACATGCTATTTTTGACAATTGATATAATGTAGGGAAATTAAATAAATCAGCTATTACCATTCGACGTGACATTTCTTCTGGACATTAATTGTATATACATAATGACTTGGCATCAAAGAACATTTGTGAATAAATGAAATCAAAACGTAGATCTATTCCAAATTTAGCTTGCACTACACTACTCGTCTCTGGAACAATCTTCGCCAGGTACGATCAAAGCTAAAATATTTGAAAGCTAAATTAATTTTCTAAGGGATTAGAAGATAGTTTTCAACATAATTGTTGGCTCGAATTTTTGCTTTAGCAAGAAGCTAAACATAACACTTACACAAACATTATTTAACACGTTTACATATCAAAATTATTAAACTGGTCAAGATTACCTGACCACTAATTCACCACTTGCGGTTATAAGGTTAGTTAGGATGTAATAAAAATAATATTTCAATGAAATAACCTTTTTTTTTCTCAATGCAATATAAAGATTGTAAGCAGTGTGCACACATGGATACCAACATACAGCAGGATCATCCCGTCAGCTGTACTGAGTATAAATCATTCTGGATCAGCTGGGCCAATAACATTATTAAAGTTGGAAAAGGCAATGTTGTTGGCATGGAAACATTTCTCACATGGAATGACCAAAATCCACATCCAGTAAACTATGTCGCTTTCGCAACTGGTTGGGGTTCAACAGGAAAATGGAAGGTTATGAGAGGTATTAATCTATTTCAATGTATGTTAGGTGTTATAAAAATTCTAATTCAAAAATTCAAATTCTTTATTAGCCATAGTAGGGCCCACAGGGGAGCATAGATACAAGATACAAATACAGTTAACAGATAATAATATGAATTAAGATAATAAAGTACAGATCAATCATTTGTCAGATATGCAGTGACTGTCAAGCAGAAATCCGCAAATTTCAGTTAAAATATTAATATTTTCAGAATTAAGCAATCAGATCAATTTATTTAAAGATGATAGCAATTTGAAATTTTAAAATTTGCAGGTTAATTTAATAGCTTCGAAAAGTTTATTTCTATGATTATGATAGAAACCACAATTTAATAAAAAAAAATGTTGTTCATCTTCAACTTCACTTGAGTAGCATTTCTCGCAATTTCGGTCTTCATGAACAATTTTTGGTTTAATGTAGCGACCTGCTTCGATCTGCAATCTGTGATTACTGATCCTGAATATTAAAAAAGCTTGTCTTTTTTTTAAATCTTTAATCAAATTTATATAGTTTTCACAACCAAATTTACATTTGAATTGAAAATAGTTTCTCAATTTTCCTGAGTTGGAGATAGTGGTTTCTCTAATAATAGAATTTCATTTGTTTAAGAAGAAGCATTTTTTAATCATATTTAACTTCTTTGTTAGACATTGGCTACTTTAATTAAATAATTTGCGAATCTCTGCCTGACTACTAATTATTTCACATATCCTTAATGTCCCAGAATACCTCGTCTCGACCCCTTGATCATGCATCATCTTGCTTGTGAGATATGCATCATTTAATAGGAGGAGGGATTAGATTCAAGTCTCTTCCAATATTTTATGACGTTAATAGAACAGTCTAATAAGAGGGACATTCTGCCAAGTTCACTAAGTATGGCAAGGTTAGTGCTTTGTTTTTTATTGGCACCTGAGATATATTTGCAAAAATGCATATGAAGTTTATCACAAGGAAAGAGACGTGATAATCTGGAGTAGTTAAACTGGAGGGAATATACTATAATGCAAATGTATATACTTGGTTTTATCTATCACAGTTTGAATTTTATATATATTTCACTAATGCTCTTTTAATGCTACTTCATGAGAGGCGTCCTATTAACTTTCCATACGATAGATGAAAGCAGTTTATTCATTGGGTACAAACGAAAGAACATCACTGAAGAAACATGTTTCCTCACACGAATCACAGATAAAACTCAAATAACTCTCATGGATATTTTAGTTTATAATCTACATAGATCATGGATAGCATGGCGAAGATATTTGGGTTAGGGGGTTATGGTGTTTAACGCCACTTTCAACAATATTTCAGTTATATGTGGCGGTCAGTTTTATTGGTGGAGGAAACCGGGGTACCAGGATAAAACCACCGACCGACCTGCCGCAAGCAAAGATATTTGGGTTAGATAAGATTTAGCAGTCACTCATTTTACATAATTTATCAACATGTGATGTCATAGCTACATACTGGTGTTTGGTGTATGAATCAGTTTGGCTTATTTTCTACCACTATGTACCAAGCAGTATCATACTAATCAGGGGCGGATCCAGGATTTCAAGTTAGGGGGGGGGGGGGGCGTACTTAAAAAAATTGCGCCGAGCAGAGAGAGGCGTGAAAAATTTTGGGGTATTTCGTGTGAAAAATCACGATTTTACGCCAAAAAATCATATTTTTTCCAATATTAGGGGGGGGGGGGGGGGGGGGGGGGGGGCGCCGGGTGCGCCCGCCCCTGCTAATTAACTATATACAGAATAACTTATACCACTGATTTTTCAATAATTTATTATTAGGTTCCTTCAACCCAGGCCTGTTTTGGATTGGTGGATCTAATACGTCCAATGAGACCAATTGGATGTGGTACCCAAGTAAAAATGAATTTGAATACACCAACTGGTTCTCAGCTAATCCAGACTACAGCAGCCACAAACGACATTGTACTTTGGTTGATGTCCATAATGGGTACAAATGGAGAAACGATATATGTGAAGAAACTCGTAATTACATATGTGAAGCGCCACCTAGGAAACCTGGACCTGTGGTTGGAAAATAATTATTGTATATTAAATACTTTGTAAATGTATATATTTTATGAAAATTTATTCTCAGGAATCTTTCAAATTTTGAATTTTATTTTTTAATGCAATACATATGGGATTTGTAACAAACAACGTTCCGAAATGAGGGGCCATCGTGGTCGTGATCGTATGGTACATAGCCAGAAATCATGGGTGATTTTGCTCATGAATATTCATAAACTAAATCGCGCCATGTATGACGTCAGCAAATAAACGTTGAACCATATTTGGAAGATGCTGATGAAAACTCGTATCTATTTTTTTTAAATAATAATTCATCACAGTTTTGATCACATAAATAACTTCATAATTATTTGTGATCGTATCAAAATTAATTGTCATCATATGTTTATTAGGAATCCGATGATGTGTGTAAAAGATCGAAAATATATTTAATGCACTGCCCCCCCCCCTTTTTCCACGAAATAAAAGTATGTAAATAAAAAATATATTGTGCATTTTTTTTCAATTTCTGCCCCACATACGTATTAGTATGGCCTAGTATGTCATTGAAATCGTTTAGTATATATATTGTTAAATTTTTGGAACTTTATATATCAGCAGTATTGTTAGTTACCAATTGTATTACAGTTAGATCTACATGTACTTCTTCTGTTATTTTGTCGAAATAAAAAAATACCCTTGTGGAGCCTTTTTTAATTGTTTATTTACATTTACAATGGAATGCGGTGCTTACTCAAATAATGCTATGTCTAGCAGAGGCAGTTTTACGAAATAGTAGATTTTTTTGGCGTGAACCCCTATTGAATCTCTACTAGAAAGGTAAAAAAAACTTGTGAAGCCCTCTTTTAAATTATCGTGGGAACCTTTAATTTTTCAACAAAATATTTATCGAAGAAATATTCCTCAACAATGTTACCGGAACTGACCGAATTTGTCCCGGCAACTAGAATGGGGAGTGTAAGAAAAGTGCTTTTAGGTCTTGAAAACCGTGCAGGATGCATTTTTTCACTTCTTCTCAATGCTTTTGAATGGTGCTTACGCTTCAAAATTTGAAACTGGGTGGGAACCTTGAGTTTTCATGGTACAGCCGTAATATTTTGAGATATTGTTCAAACCGGTGCATAGTTTGATTTTTTATCCGGAAAATTGTCCGGCCCAAGCTAACAGAAAGTTTCCCGTTCAACTATATGTTAAAATCCAAATTCTCTTTGAGCCGCCATTTTGAATATGCAAATGAGCAAATCACCTATCATTTCTGGCTATGAGTTGGATTTACAACTATCTATGCAATCAGTGCCATCACCACTGATGTTGTGAGTTCGAATCTCGATCAGAGCAAAGTGTACAACATTATGTGATAAAGTTTGTCAATGACTTGCGACAGGTCGGTGGTTTCCTCCACCAATAAAACTGACCGCCACGATATAACTGAAATATTGTTGAAAGTGACGTTAAACACCGTCAAAAAAACAAACAAACAAACGTTCCGAAATACCTCCAAAACCCTTTGTCATACTGCAATAGAAAATCTAAGTGATCCGATTGGTTATTTACTCGATTTTACTAATCCATATTATACGGCTCTAGCCGGTAATATGAAAGCACGTGCCAAGAAAGATAACTCATTTTGAAATCACACGTAATCAAGATGGCGACCCCCAGGTTCGCCTGTCACTCTGACGCCGATATTGAGGCAATTCTAAATCATTTGTTATTTTTCTGTTAAAATTGTTAAGTTGTTTATTAAATATGTTGAAGAATTAATTTCTTCTTTAAAGCAAAGTCATAGCTGGGGTTAAATGTTCATGAGACAATACATGTATAGTAGTCATGTTCTTTATTTAGGCTTTACACAGGCAATATGGACCCATGGTATTGCAGTATGACAAATTCGTTATATAGGCTTTAGACAGGTAATACGGGCTCATATAACCTGTCTGAGTTGTATATTTCCCGAGCCGAAGGCTCGGGAAATATAAAACACAGACAGGTTATATGAGGCCGTATTACCTGTCTAAAGCCTATATAACTAATAATATATGTTTATATGTCTTAACGTAAAATATCATTTTTCGGGATTTGGGCATTTTCATACGTTGTGTGTTCGAGGCCGATGTGGTGCAGCAGAGACTTTCATATACATACCCCGCCACCTTTTTAAGCCTGTATCAAGCCAGAAACTGGATTACCAACGTCATATGTTGTGGTTTTTTGTGTTCTTTCGTTTGAGGAGAGAGGTGGTTGCTGTTTTGCTGATATTGATGGAATTATTGACCATCGCTGTTTAAACTTACTTTTCATAATGTAATGATGATTGTTCTAAAAGGATGTATTTTGAATCACTATCGGATATCATCTCTTTTATTTACCAGTGAAGATACAATATTATTGAAAATATTATTTAGAATTTAAATATTACACTAAAAGGATAACGAATACAGGTACAACTCTTGTTGGCATAGGAGAAATATACACACGTTCTATACCATACATTGTAAATACTCTCAACTCATCATCCTCGTGTCAATTAACAGAGAATTCATCGTAGCCAGGAATCATTTTAAAACATTTGAATAGTCACAATCTTCTATTTTACAGCCAATCGAATCAGTTTTAAAAGACAAATGATTTCCTTGCCATCAAAACGATAACAGAAGATGAACGATGCGAAAGATACCCATGTGTTATGATATCGATTAGTCAGATCGTACCTTTTATAATCTGTTCAATTTATTCTTTTAATAACAAACTTTTGAGTGATATTATGTACTAATGGAAACTACTAAATACAGATCAGCTTAGGAACAAACCCAAAACGAAGGTTTTCACACGAATTAGCCCACAGATAATTAATAACGAGTATCGGAGCGCGATCAGTCGTCTGCTACCGGTGATGGTTTGACACAGGTGGGCCGTGCTTCTAACAATGTGCTGCTGAAACTAATTACAATAGTTGGTGCTGATACATCTGGAAAGATGTCCGCAGATCTACAAATACGGGAATGAATTAGAAAATTTGTATCAATAACAACCAAAACACAATCACAGACCGACACTGGAATCATATGAATTGAACGAATAACAAGATTCCCATATTTAAGTTCGATTTTGAATCACACTGCCAACAAATCATTTTTTGTTAAATACGTCTGCAGCTTACCATATATAATACACTCCTCTGGTAAAACAATTCGTAGTTATAACAGATATGTATGTAGAGATTTAATAGAAGTTTTCTTTCCAGTTTTTCTGAACAAGTATTACAATTTGAGATTTAGTTTAATGTATATTTTCACGAGTGTACTACAATAATAAAAGTTATATAATACAGAATCGAATGAATTCTAGTGATTTCCAAAATATGTCATGTCATTACTAAGCTGCTTACTATTTAAATCTTTTTTGTGTCGCGCTTAGCCACGTGATATGTGATCTATTCCATAACATGGCGTTCGATGTATATGGTCTGTGAACATTTTGAATTTTACTCTTCTCAGAAACTACTGTTTAGTTGGAACCGAAATTATTGAGAAAAGAAAGGTATGGTCCAAACATATCTTCGACCTTATGACTAAATCACTGATCATTATCATCCATATTGTGGTGAATGTATCTTAGCTAAACACGTATTAGTCTGATAATAATATAAATTCTATATATTGAGCAACCTTTTGTTTCCTAATGACAATAGTATATACTAATAATGATACAAGTATGGCTCATCATAGAGAGGAGATTATGGTGTTTAGCGCCACTTTCAAAAATATTACCGTTGGTCGTGATCGTATGGTAGTTGGATTTACTACTAGGCGGTGCAATCAGTGCCTATCGCCACACAAGTTGTCAGTTCGAACCCCTTTCATGGCGAGGTGTACTAGATACAACTTTATGTGATCAAGTTTGTCAGTGACTTGCGACAGGTCGGTGATTTCACCAGGTACTCCAGTTTCCTCCACCCATAAAATTGACTGTCATGATATAACTGAAATATTGTTGAAGGTCGCGTTAAACACCATAAACGAAACCAAACCAACGGGCCTAAAGAGGATATCCAAAATCAGTTAAGGTTAAGGATGTGAGCTTTAGTTTTTAATAATAACTACATTATGTAGAAACTGTATTTCAATAATAAATATATCGTATAAACCATGTCAATGTCCACTAGGTGGATGATACCCATAATGACTAATACACCATCAACAGAGGTATAAAATTTCATCAGGTAGGCGTAAAGGCAAAATATTAGAAAGCTAAATAATTTAAAGTCTGGGAGCAAGAGTATCGAAAGGCATAAAGAGGATACCGGAAGTCTGTAGGTATCTACAATTGTCATTTATGCACAAGTGACAACTCTTAAAGATCAGACTCATAGTTCCATTGGAAGATTGCTTTTTTTTTAACATTTCGAAATTATGCCTTCGAAACCTACCTACTATTTCACTGACTTTCACAAACGCACAAAAATATATAAAACATGCCATGGTGAACTCTTTGTTTGGTTATTATAGAACCAGGTGGAATATGTTTTTGCTGGATTTAACTGACTAATTAAATTTGGAAATAAATCAAGATAAGCATGATTAATATTTTATTATGGTGACAAGAATCATCCAACCAAATCAACAGTATCCTCTCATGAAAAAACATAGTCGCATCATACTTTCTAAAACATCACCGCTGGATAATTGATTCAGTTGTCATGATTTTATCCACATCCTATAATAAAATTATCATATAATTTCAAATGAAAAGCTAAGCATTTATGAACATGTACAAATCAGGAAAACAAATAATTTAATAAATTTCACAATTCAAAATATAGTTGGCATTCGAGATGAATAATTCATGACTACGGGGATTTCACTGTCTGTTGACCCGTTTGAGTGACGCGAGGTGAGTATCGCAGTGTGCTAACCGTTGGTTACCGACGATGCTAGTATCTCTGAGTAGGTATCATTGCTTAAAATCCGGGGGTTATTGGAACTTTTCAAGGTTCATTGTCACTTTTCGACATCTATTGATAAAATACTGACCTAGATATGGTTTTATAGATAAGGCAAAATGGAGGACGCCTGGAACATTGGTTGGATACTGTTTTTATTCTTTTTCAAAATATCAACACAAGGTAAAGTGATGGGTACATACTGTATAATCAGGGAAATGAGGGATAAAGCTGTGGGCAAATACAATGATTTTTTCAGATAAACACAACGAGGTAAAGTAAGGGTTGCATACAACGAATTATCATTTAAACACCAGCAAAGCAACGGATAAATAAAATGGAGTATCATGTCCGCTCAACTAGGTGAAGTTATACGGATATATTCATTGAAATATTAGATACACTCAATGCGGTGAAGTTATACGGATATATTCATTGAAATATTAGATACACTCAATGCGGTGAAGTTATACGGATATATTCATTGAAATATTAGATACACTCAATGCGGTGAAGCTATACGGATATATTCATTGAATTATTAGATACACTCAATGCGGTGAAGCTATACGGATATATTCATTGAAATATTAGATACACTCAATGCGGTGAAGCTATACGGATATATTCATTGAAATATTAGATACACTCAATGCGGTGAAGCTAAAATATAAATAAAATGAATCATCAGATCCGCTCTACAAGGTCAAGCTACGGATCAAATGCCATGAAATGTTATGTCCACTCAATCCGGAAAATCTATGAATAAATATAATGAACCATATTAACACGAAAAAGCTACGAAAAAAATTGCAGTGAAATGTCAGATTCACTCAATGAGGTAGAGTTACGGATAAATATAATGAAGTATCATATTTAAACAAGGTAACGCGACATATTAATACATACAATGAATCATCAGGTCCACTCAACGAGGTAAAATATACGGATAAATACAATGAAATATCAGATTAACCCAGACCTAAGCTATGCATAAACGCAATGAATAATAAGATCAAGGCAACAAGATAAAGATAGGTTAAATACAAAGACGTATCAGATCCACAGAACAAGGTGTATATACAGTCAATAATGTTATCAGCACAATAAGCTAAAGCATGAGGTATATAAAATTAATAATTAGATAAACAAAATAGGCGAGTAATTGGTTTACGCAAAGCTAGCAATATGTCAGCTATATCATGGTGAGAATAAATTGATCAGAAGATGTCTGCTTGATACCGGACCTACGCGCTTAGTTGGATATTTTTAAAAGTGTTCTCTAACTGAAACAACAGTCCACATGCTTGTTTTACATGTCGTTCCATTCTATGTGTTTATTGGTCCTAACAATATGACAAAGGGGTAATCTGAAACCACAAATCTGAAACCACAAATCTGAAGCCACAAATCAGAAACCACAAATCTGAAACCACAAATCTGAAGCCACAAATCTGAAACGACAAATCTGAAACCACAAATCGAACGACAAACAATACAATGGTCAAACAAAAAAAGGACAAAAAGAAATACAACTGTAGACATAACACCACATAGAAAACATAAAAATTGAGTAATATGAACTTCACTAAAAACGAGGGTGAACTCGCGTAACCAGTTCCTGCTCCTCTAGTGGCACCCGTCGTGTTAATTCTGGAAATTTATTGAATATATATATATATTGTGTTTTGTGTTTCATTGCATTCTGTTTTCTTAAAACTCTCTTGCAACCTATAAAGGTCGCTATGAAAACACTATTGCACATTTACTATTACATTCACATTTACATTATAGTTTTGACTTCTATTTAAAAGATGCATGTCCCCCTGGGTTTGTCCTGTATGGAAGAAACCAAAACTGTTATAGTATTGTAGCACAGCAAACCACATGGGCTTCAGCTCTGGTAAGATTAGATCAGGGATTAGATACCAATTAAAATTGCCAATGCAAAAGGTCAGCACACATACCAGGTTAAATTATTTTAAGAAAAACAAAAACATTTAAACAGTAATGGTCACTAATTCCAACAATATCAACAAAACGAAAAGTCACCGGAAATCATTTACCACAAAACAACAGATCACGACATATGGTGTTGGGTAGCCAGGTTCTGCCTTGGGACAGGCACAAAAATGTGGCGGCATTAAACCAGTAAATGGGATCCGAACCCTCTCCTTCTTGATAACTTGATTTGCAACGGTATTACAAATATAAACAAACCATAAAAAGACAACCTTCAGAGAATACCGTTATCCATGTGTGAAAACGTAAATATGATTGCTATACTGAACTACCAAACCGGCTTTATCATGTTCAGATATTTACCAAATACAATTCAACGGCGAAGTTATATATATATGCCTATTCTATGTATGAGTTCCGATTTATAACTTTTAAAATCGTCATCCTTTAGTAAATTCACTGTCGTTTAACTATTTAATTGTTAACAACTAAGGACTCGCGCGACGTCTTCCTGTATATTTACGTTCGTATTCTAATTTGATTTAAAATAGTTTGGTTTTGGACTTTGTTCTCTTACGAATGTTAAACATTTAATTTCCATAGGTATTATTGTATATAAATTCAGTGTAAAGTATTTTAACATTTCAATTTCTATTCGTTTCTAATATTTCTTATTGCATCCTTTAGGAATACTGCAGTATAATTGATGGTAGTTTGGCACAAATCACGGATGCAGATTTGCAGGCTTTCCTAGCAGACCAGATAAAGAGAAAGAACAATGGTTAGACTTTCATACTCCTTGGTATTATGTTATAATGTCGAAGGCACAGTTTGCTTGGGGAGCATTTGAACTTATCATCGTTTTTGTTATGAACTACATACACTAATGCCAAATACAGGAAGAAGAACCTACAAGATTTTAATTTTGATAAATCATTTATGATTAGAACAGGGCTGGCATTTGAACTAGTTTTGTCGACACGGTTGCTATAACTACCTTAGATATTGTCAACAGGGAGGTTTACAGAGCAAGTTGTGTAGACCTTTTCATTAAGATTTAAAGAAAAACTGCAGGTTAAAGCGAATATTAAACCGAGCTAGTTCATTGTTGATATGAAGTTATAATTATGTGTATGCCATAGATATTCAGGTACATAATCCTCAATTTATCTTTTAATTGCTTGTACAGTTTTAGAATTACTAACTGTAGAACATTATTTTGTAGACACCGAATACACAATTTCGACCGGAAATGACTACTATTATCACTATATCGTTGACAATGGGGTTGATGTCAGAGGTCAAACGTCAATTTCCTTCCAGGTCATGGCTTGTAATGACGCACATATTGCTCTGTCTAAAGACAAAGGAGTGGACAGACAAAACACGTACGAGATAGTAATTGGTGGGTGGGCAGACAGTATGTCTGTTATCAGAGGTTAGTGGCAACTGATAGTGTTGCGTAGCTTACAGTGAGATGCATTCCAGCTATATTTATGGCCAGAACAAGTTTACAAACAATCAATCATGTTGGTTGAAATGTCAATGAAGTTGGCCTTCGAATGGATATTTTGATAGATTCAAGAAAAAGGCGGAGATGATGGATAGGGTTGGGAATTTTCCTTTTTATTGAGCCACCTACGACCACTCCTAACAAATTGTTGTTCAATAGGAGCTACTGTAAGGAGTGTGTCGTACTCCAAACATGAGGCATTCATTTATATCCCACCTTAAGAGAGAGTTGTGTATTTGATTCGCTCCATACACTTAGAGGACAATCCTTTCGTAAGGGTTTTGTACCCAATAGCAGAGAAGCTATGTCCTATTTATATGTCCAGAAGTTCCTTTTTGGAAAAGGTAATAAAACTTAAATCATAATGATAAATGCTGAGCTATTCCTTGTATTTCTCCCATAGATTGATTCTTGTTGTGCATGTATATATATATATATATATATATATATATATATATATATATATATATGATAAATGTCATGTAAATACCTTATGATCTCGTGTTTTCCAGAATTAAATCAGTATTTAGTATCTTCATTCTGGCGTTCTTCTAAGTTAAAACATACGAAAAGTAGACGACATCGGCGTATGTACATTTCAGTTCCATCAATAAATTTCACAGGATAACACACTACAACGTGTAAAACTGTTTTAGATATAGACAAATTACAACAAATTACAAACACATTATTATCCCAGAGTTTAGTTTCATATGACTATATTGCACAAGTTACAAACATGAGGCATTGTGGTTATTTCTGAATATAACAAAACGTATATTACCACTGAGAGATCCAAACATTCGTCCTTGTGGAATCTTTTAGCTTGCAATGAGAAAAGAAATCCTGAAATGTCGTAGTATTTAATATCTACCTTATCTAAAACAATACACGTTGACGTTGCATTGGATTGCATTTTCTATTTCATGATGACGTTGTCATCACATATTGCATGTTATATTAACATAGAAATTATATATTTCTTGTAGAATGAATCATTTCTTCTTTGGAATCACATATTATATAAATTACTTTCTGTATTGAAAAAAACGATTGAACATGTTAATGTGTGGTTTATTTTGCCAATGGTAGACTGTAAACAGTGTGCACATATGGATACCGAGAGGCATCAGGTTCATCCAGTCGACTGTAACAAATACCTGCCTTTCTGGATCAGCTGGACCAATAATGTTATAAAGGTGGGGAAAGGAATTGATGTTGGTAAACAAACGTTTCTTACATGGAATGACACCGCTCCACATGCCGTTAACTACGTTGCATTTGCTACAGGTTGGGGTGCAACAGGAAAATGGAAGGTCACAAGAGGTATTTTATTGAAATTGTGTTTATTTGTCTACCTATTGAGAGAGGCAATGGAGAAATTTATTTGGGAACTAATATTTTATAAAAAGGTGAAAAGCTTTCGTTGTGCAATGATTTATTAGCGATCATTTAATTCCAAATTTGGAAATATTGCTGCTTGAAGCCATCTTATTTGGTTGATAAAAAAAAATTAATCTTAAGTTTATTCCTATGTTATACCTGTTAGAAAATTCAAACGGTGAATAATTATTTTTTCGTGGTTCTGTCTGTTTTGGAACCTGCAAACTTAAAATAGTTATCTTAATTGCATTAAGTAATTTAAGGTTTAAAATATTCTGTGGAAAACGGGATACCTTACTACTCTACATTCAATGACTATATCATGTTTATGTGGACATTAGACAAATGATATTAGTAGTAGTATGCACTCAAACTTGTATATAAATGGTAGTCATACAATCTATAGAATTTTTACGAGAAGTTTTCGATGTCTAACTTTGATTTTGTTTTTCTAATAGAACACTTTTCTTCATTTTTTTACCTTTGTCTACCTTGAATGATATTAATCAATGGCGCTATGCGAAGAAGAACACGAAATATTGAAATGTGCACAACACGAAATTTCATATTTATCCGAATCTGACATGCTGTTTGTTTTAATATGCACAAGTCAGTACTTTTCCGATTAACCCCCAGATGTCAGTGTATTTATTTTTGCCAAACGTACTATGGTGATGACAATTTAAGCAATGTTCAATTCTCACTTTACGAAAGCTAACAATATATTGTAAGATCTTGGATTTCATCACGCGCATGTTTAAAATTGACTTGTGCTATTATTACCAATAATGTTTATCGATATTATTAGAGGATTTTATGAACAAGAATGGTTTCCACTTGACTCCGAGGTTTCTTTTTAAGAAAAATAAAGTAAAAACACACCACAATATGTGTTGGACACCACAATAGTATAGGCAAACAAACACAAATAACGTAAATAAGACATGATCCCTCCTACAAACAAATGGAGCTAAAGATGAACCGAGTATCCTTTTTTATACGGAATTGTAACTTGTATTAAAAAAAAAAAATAGTAAAATATACAAGATCGCTAATTTTAAATGTTTTAGGAACATTTAATCCTGGGCAGTTCTGGATAGGTGGTTCTGATCTGGCCAATGAAAACAACTGGCTTTGGCTTCCAAGTAAGCAAGCGTTTAACTACAAAAACTGGGCACCTAATGAACCAGACAACAGTAACTTCTACGAACACTGTGCTCTTATGGATATTCACAGAGGATATAAATGGGCCGATGATAATTGTGAGGAAAACCGGAACTTTATCTGTGAAACTTCTGTGGCAGATCAAACTGATGGTGAAATCATTGGAAAATAAAATGCTAGTTATGTTTGGCTTAATTGATTCGATTTACTTTTTGCTTTATTTTTTGTATTTGGTAAACAGGAGAAAGTTGTAAGCATAATGCAAGATCAAGATAAAACAATAATATCAGAAGTCACAACCAAGAAAGAGAACAACACAGGTTAGAAAAAGTTAAAGGGGAAAAAAGACCAAATGTAGAAAGAAACAGTTCACGCACCTCATGTTCCATTGACCACATCCGTTGGGTGTTTAGACTTCAGGGAAATTGTATTGGGTGCTGAAACTTCTCAGTAGATATTAACAAGAAAAACAGTCAAACATTCAAACACCATGTTATCTTCAACAATATATTCTAAGACAAAATACCCACAAATGCGCAAGCATTGTATAGTTTAAGACAAAGCTTAAAAAACCCGTTTGTAAATCACTTTCAGAATGCAGTTAGGCATCAATATACATTACACTCTACTAACTTTACTAGACACAGTCACTGATTCACTACACATTATTTTTTTTATCAGCCAACTTATTGGTTGCATACATACATGCAACCAAGGACCATCGTGGTCGTGATCGTATGGTAGTTGGATTTACAACTACATATGCAATCAGTGCCTATCACCACTAAACTTGTGAGTATAATCCCGCTCATGGTGGGGTGCATTCGATACAACATTATGTTATAAAGTTTGTCAGTGAATCGCGGCAGGTTGGTGGTTTTCCTCAGGTACTCAGGTTTCCTCCACCAATAAAACTTACTGCCATAATATAACTGAAATATTGTTGAAAGTGGCGTTAAACACCATAATCCTATCCCTAAGACATACAGATATACATTTGGCTTCATCAGAAAAGATCATATTACATCTGTTAGTGATATTTTTGAGTGGCCCGCCCCTCATTTAAGATCCCACACAGCTGTTAACAAATACCAATTTTATAGTCCTTGGTTCAATTGTTTAGGCTTTGGGCGAAAGCAAAATGTTTCATGTTGAACTTATATATTCTCAAAATTTCAATCAGTAGATCTTAAATTATTTAGGGATTAGCTATAGAGAAAAAACTGTATTTAATTTTGCTTATGATGTTAAAAAAATATCAAAATCGGACATGCAGTTTACATGAAAAAATAGTAGTATATATCTCGATTTTCATAAAATTTTCAGATGTTGATGCCGCTTTCAAGAATACTTTAGTTATATCATGGCGGTCAGTTTTATTGGTGAAAGAAACCGCAGTAAATCCTACTACCATACGAACACGACTCCGACGGTCTCTGGTTTTCATTGGCTATCTCACAAAGTTATATATGAAAAAATAAATGATTAATTCCAAAATTTCTTGAATTGGATATATGGAACAATCATCATTGTCATGATTTTATACCAGTGAGTGAGTGATTGGTTTTTTAACGTCAAATGAGCATTTTTTTCCCCCAACTATTTATCATAAATATAAATATAAATTAAGTTCAATTCGACGAGATAATATGATGTCCACTTTGTACTGGACCAACACACAGGCGCTCGTGGCACGGACCAACCCCCCCCCCCCCCCCCCCCCCTTTTTCTAACTTTCTGTTTAATACAAATTTATTTACAATACAATTTCTTTATTATTTCATCTCTTTTTCCTTATTTTAACTTGTTCGTGTCAATATTCATACAATCTTATGTTAACATCAAATTACTATTAGATACTAATAATACAAGGGTCGACACATGCAATTTGATGTTAACATAAGATTGTATGAATATTGACACGAACAAGTTAAAATAAGGAAAAAGAGATGAAATAATAAAGAAATAAAGAAATTTTATTGAAAATAAATTTGTATGCCACGAGCGCCTGTGGTTTGGCGGAGAGGCAACAGATACTAATTTTACATTCCTTGAGGTTATAAACCACGATTTATACACTAATTCTATTGTTATCGATAGATATTCAAATTTTGGAAATACCTATTTGTCAAAAGAATTCGTACCTGTCTTAGGCCCAGGACAAATAGTGACATCACTTGAACACCTGGCACAGTGCCGAGGTGATTCAAGCGGTGTCTTCAACCTATGCCAACATTTTGAAATATCATATTCAAGGTATGCCAACAAACATTTTATTACAGGTGTTTATATAACAATTAATAATAGTTACAGGTAAGTAAATTTGGAAATGCAGGTCTCAAAGGTGAAATTATAAAGAATTTTTTTTTCAATCTAAAAATATAAGATATAAAAACATATAAAAATATTAAGTTTTGTAAAAATATAGAATAATAATTCTGTTAAAATTAAACAAAAATCTGTAAATAAAAAAGATGAAAATCTAAAATTTTAGAATAATCTAAATAAACAATCTTTTTAAAAAAAAGTCTTAATTTAAAATATTATATGATACTTATGCAATTAAACAATTTTCTTAAAAACTAAATTCAAAATTTTAGAATAATAACTATTTATCAATTTAGAATTATCATAATTGTGGACAGTATTTTTTAATTGCTCACTCCAAGCTAATTAATCATAAGATCAGTCATTTTCACATTGATGTGATTTAGGATAATATTTGATTACAGTAGTTAATGAATAATGATCACTACTTTAACATAGTTGACCAAGCTAACAAAGAGTATGTATATATGGGAATTCAGTAAGAGTCCAGTGACTCCAGTCATTACCTAAGTTACAATAATGTCCTGATTTATTTTCATAAAGTGTGATAATAAAATATATGTGCTCATAATGTCCTGATTTATTTTCATAAAGATTGATATTCATATATATATATATATATGTGCTGATATACTGATTTATTTTGTTATTTCCCAAAAATATGCTTTCAAATATTTACTTCTAACTTAGTTTATTCACTCAATACTCACACAAAAACAAGACAACTTCTACATTTAATAAAAGTTAATTGTGGACTTGGAGTACATTGATATTTGCCCCAGTTTTACACTAATTAAGCATTGTTCATATAACAATTAACCTATTCAACCTCTGCCAACATTTTTTCTTACCTTTTTATATCTATTTTTCAATTTGTTGGCATAGGTTGAATGAACCGTTCAAGCTTGAACACCTGGCACAGTGCCGAGGTGTTCAAGTGACGACTATGTGGTCTGGGCCTAACACACGTGCGGCTATTTTGACAAATAAATATTTCCAAAAGTTATACAATACATACCAATAAGTAATATAACAAGTGCGTAAAAATGACAAAGAGTAAAATTATGAAAATATACACCACAAAATGAGATCATGTTACCTTACACACACACAAACACATTTTTTTTTTTTAAAAAAAAACTGTAAAATCTGTGGCTTCATTGGAACTTGAATGTTAATTCAAACTTTTCAAAATATAGTGTCAAACACCGTCTTCATCCAAAAATGATTTGCGAATATGAATAATTCGTCTTTTCTCCAAATTTAAAACGAATTTAATTTACACAGGAATCGTACTTACTTAGGTTAAAGTGCAGTCATCGTGCAAGTTGCGGACTTGTAATATTAAATTAAAATAAACAATATCACTAGAGTGTACAATGTAAGTCAGTTACTGACTTCGATCTCGGGTTCAAGCTAGATAAACACCCTCGCCCGTGCTTTGAGGACCTCAACCGCTACGCGGTCTCGGCGCACAATTTGCACGACCTCAGGTGTTCATCTAGCTTGAATACCTCGATCTCAGTCGGTAACTATTACCTACCGCACTCGAGGCGAACATGCTAATCATTACACCACGTATTTTTTTTCCACTTCTGTAGAGATTCTATATATTATTTTACAACTTATTTTTTTAGTATATCGATGTCCTATGGTATCATGAGAGTTCCATTGAAAAATAATGGCTGTGAAAATTGGTTAAAATATCACTTGAATACATGGTACCGTGGAGCCAATGTACCATAGGATCGGGTTATACTAAAAAAAAAATCCAAATTTTTTACAATAGAATATAGAATAGAATATATATGTTATTGCATAATCATAGGGCCCACATGGGGCATCATTAACAATACAAACATTCATGATTGATAAATGAGACATACACACAAAAGAAAAAGGACATAGTTTAAAGTTTTTATATTTCTAAAAATATAAATATAATTATTATTATTTAGTGGATCATGTTCTGGTTTGTCCCCTATATCTCAGATCCAGTGTGAAACTTTACATATGTTGCACATTCCTTAACAAGTAGTAAACCTGCTAAAAACACCAAGGGACGGTGCTATGCTAATTTTTGTTAACATAACAATGACATGTCATGTATTTCTGACTGCTGTATGCTGATCTATTTCTTTTGATTAGGTTGACACACTCGAGTACTCAATCGGTCAATAATAAAGACAGAAGACAGAAAATAATAAATGCAAAATTAATTTATTACAAGTACACAAATGATCACATAAAGCTTTAAAGGGATATTAAAGCTCATTTTGGTAATATTTTGTATCTCATGAAAACTTGCAATTGGTTCAATAAATGATATTTATGAAACATTAACCCGGTTTTTATCAATGAAACTTTGTAAAAGTGATATAATTCGTTGATAATTCTGTCATATCTTGCGGTTTTTCCAATAATTGAATTTTTGCTTCCTGGACAAAAATTTAAGTGATATTTTAACGATATTAGGGATTATATGGGCGTGCAAAGTATTTTTGGATTGTTTTTACCATTAAATTCAAAAGAAACAACCTTCGTCACGAGTTGAAAAAATATATATTAAAACGAGCTTTAATATCCCTTTAATGGAATGTCCGAATGGTTCCTATAATATTACACAGTTCTTGGTTTTCTCGAAATAATATTTAGACATGTTCTCATATCCTGGAATATTGTCTTCTTCTATCTATCTGGCTACCCTTTTCATAGCGTCATTATATTCTCGCTCAATTACAAGTTCCAACTGATGATGGGCTTTTTTTTTTTTTAATTGAAAAATTGCAATAATTTACCCTGTGGTAATATTCTTGTGTTGTTAGTTAGTATTTGTGATCAAAAAGATTTGTAGTGGTGTGTATTTTACTTCTGCAAAATATTGTGGAAATATATTGAAGGGAAAATAATCGCCAAAAAGTACCTCTAATTTGTCAGGAATGCAACATCTTTTTGGGACACTTCAAAAATCCTTTGGTATCTCATGAAAACTTGCAATTGGTTCAATAAATGATATTTATGAAACATTAAACCGGTTTTTATCAATAAAACTTTGTAAAAGTGGCATAATTCGTTGATAATTCTGTCATATCTTGCGGTTTTTCCAATAATTGAATTTTTGCTACCTGGACAAAAATTCATTTCGACCCTTTTAAGTGATATTTTAACGATATTAGGGATTATATGAGCGTGCAAAGTATTTTTGGTTTGTTTTTACAATTAAATTGAAAAGAAACAACCTCCGTTACGAGTAGAAAAAATATATGCTAAAACGAGCTTTAATATCCCTTTAAAGTGTTAGTAATTTTTTTTTTTAAAAGTACATTATTCAAAGTTGTGGTATTAGAAACTTTGAGATCTAGGCTTTATTTTGAACAACACAAAATATGAACATACAGTAGCTGATATTCTGTTCCTTGGCTTTGAAAAAAAGATGTACCATGTCAGGAGTGCAATAAATATTTTAGTAGGTTTGTATTTCTAGATCAAAATAAACTTTATTTATAAACTTGAAGTATTAAATTTCAATTTCCATATAAGTACAATATCTTAGCTTTCAATATGATAAGAAAGTTGAATTCTAGAAGCAATTATTTAACTGCAAATGCATCATAGACAAGGGCACTGCCAAATGTCTGGAAGTGCAACATTGGCCCTTTTCAATGCCACAACTCTGTCAAATTGCAATTGATTTACATATCCATTTTATATTTCATGCTAGAACAGCCAGTAGAACAGTTTATGGTCAAATATATGTTTACAAGACATAATACAACTCTCACAGCACCTATATATAATATAGTGAGGAAATGTTAAACATAAACAGTTCTGTCAAGCTTAGAGGTACAGTGAAGAAATGTTAAACATAAACATAAATAGTTCTGTCAAGCTTAGAGGTACAGTGAGGAAATGTTAAACATAAACATAAATAGTTCTGTCAAGCTTAGAGGTACAGTGAGGAAATGTTAAACCTAAACATAAATAGTTCTGTCAAGCTTAGAGGTATAGTGAGGAAATGTTAAACATAAACATAAATAGTTCTGTCAAGCTTAGAGGTATAGTGAGGAAATGTTAAACCTAAACATAAATAGTTCTGTCAAGCTTAGAGGTATAGTGAGGAAATGTTAAACATAAACATAAATAGTTCTGTCAAGCTTAGAGGTACAGTGAGGAAATGTTAAACATAAACATAAATAGTTCTGTCAAGCTTAGAGGTACAGTGAGGAAATGTTAAACATAAACATAAATAGTTCTGTCAAGCTTAGAGGTACAGTGAGGAAATGTTAAACCTAAACATAAATAGTTCTGTCAAGCTTAGAGGTACAGTGAGGAAATGTTAAACATAAACATAAATAGTTCTGTCAAGCTTAGAGGTATAGTGAGGAAATGTTAAACTTAAACATAAATAGTGCTGTCAAGCTTAGAGGTATAGTGAGGAAATGTTAAACATAAACATAAATAGTTCCGTCAAGCTTAGAGGTATAGTGAGGAAATGTTAAACATAAACATAAATAGTTCTGTCAAGCTTAGAGGTACAGTGAGGAAATGTTAAACCTAAACATAAATAGTTCTGTCAAGCTTAGAGGTATAGTGAGGAAATGTTAAACATAAACATAAATAGTTCTGTCAAGCTTAGAGGTACAGTGAGGAAATGTTAAACATACACATAAATAGTTCTGTCAAGCTTAGAGGTATAGTGAGGAAATGTTAAACATAAACATAAATAGTTCTGTCAAGCTTAGAGGTACAGTGAGGAAATGTTAAACCTAAACATAAATAGTTCTGTCAAGCTTAGAGGTATAGTGAGGAAATGTTAAACATAAACATAAATAGTTCTGTCAAGCTTAGAGGTATAGTGAGGAAATGTTAAACATAAACATAAATAGTTCTGTCAAGCTTAGAGGTACAGTGAGGAAATGTTAAACATAAACATAAATAGTTCTGTCAAGCTTAGAGGTATAGTGAGGAAATGTTAAACATAAACATAAATAGTTCTGTCAAGCTTAGAGGTACAGTGAGGAAATGATAAACATAAATAGTTCTGTCAAGCTTAGAGGTATAGTGAGGAAATGTTAAACATAAACATAAATAGTGCTGTCAAGCTTAGAGGTACAGTGAGGAAATGTTAAACCTAAACATAAATAGTGCTGTCAAGCTTAGAGGTGCAGTGAGGAAATGTTAAACATAAACATAAATAGTTCTGTCAAGCTTAGAGGTATAGTGAGGAAATGTTAAACCTAAACATAAATAGTTCTGTCAAGCTTAGAGGTATAGTGAGGAAATGTTAAACATAAACATAAATAGTTCTGTCAAGCTTAGAGGTATAGTGAGGAAATGTTAAACATAAACATAAATAGTGCTGTCAAGCTTAGAGGTACAGTGAGGAAATGTTAAACATAAACATAAATAGTGCTGTCAAGCTTAGAGGTATAGTGAGGAAATGTTAAACCTAAACATAAATAGTTCTGTTAAGCTTAGAGGTACAGTGAGGAAATGTTAAACCTAAACATAAATAGTTCTGTCAAGCTTAGAGGTATAGTGAGGAAATGTTAAACATAAACATAAATAGTTCTGTCAAGCTTAGAGGTACAGTGAGGAAATGTTAAACCTAAACATAAATAGTTCTGTCAAGCTTAGAGGTACAGTGAGGAAATGTTAAACCTAAACATAAATAGTGCTGTCAAGCTTAGAGGTATAGTGAGGAAATGTTAAACATAAACATAAATAGTTCTGTCAAGCTTAGAGGTATAGTGAGGAAATGTTAAACCTAAACATAAATAGTTCTGTCAAGCTTAGAGGTATAGTGAGGAAATGTTAAACATAAACATAAATAGTTCTGTCAAGCTTAGAGGTATAGTGAGGAAATGTTAAACATAAACATAAATAGTTCTGTCAAGCTTAGAGGTATAGTGAGGAAATGTTAAACATAAACATAAATAGTTCTGTCAAGCTTAGAGGTACAGTGAGGAAATGTTAAACCTAAACATAAATAGTTCTGTCAAGCTTAGAGGTATAGTGAGGAAATGTTAAACATAAACATAAATAGTTCTGTCAAGCTTAGAGGTATAGTGAGGAAATGTTAAACATAAACATAAATAGTTCTGTCAAGCTTAGAGGTATAGTGAGGAAATGTTAAACCTAAACATAAATAGTTCTGTCAAGCTTAGAGGTATAGTGAGGAAATGTTAAACATAAACATAAATAGTTCTGTCAAGCTTAGAGGTATAGTGAGGAAATGTTAAACATAAACATAAATAGTTCTGTCAAGCTTAGAGGTACAGTGAGGAAATGTTAAACATAAACATAAATAGTTCTGTCAAGCTTAGAGGTATAGTGAGGAAATGTTAAACATAAACATAAATAGTGCTGTCAAGCTTAGAGGTACAGTGAGGAAATGTTAAACATAAACATAAATAGTTCTGTCAAGCTTAGAGGTACAGTGAGGAAATGTTAAACCTAAACATAAATAGTGCTGTCAAGCTTAGAGGTATAGTGAGGAAATGTTAAACATAAACATAAATAGTTCTGTCAAGCTTAGAGGTATAGTGAGGAAATGTTAAACCTAAACATAAATAGTTCTGTCAAGCTTAGAGGTATAGTGAGGAAATGTTAAACATAAACATAAATAGTTCTGTCAAGCTTAGAGGTATAGTGAGGAAATGTTAAACATAAACATAAATAGTTCTGTCAAGCTTAGAGGTATAGTGAGGAAATGTTAAACATAAACATAAATAGTTCTGTCAAGCTTAGAGGTATAGTGAGGAAATGTTAAACATAAACATAAATAGTTCTGTCAAGCTTAGAGGTATAGTGAGGAAATGTTAAACTTAAACATAAATAGTGCTGTCAAGCTTAGAGGTATAGTGAGGAAATGTTAAACATAAACATAAATAGTTCCGTCAAGCTTAGAGGTATAGTGAGGAAATGTTAAACATAAACATAAATAGTTCTGTCAAGCTTAGAGGTACAGTGAGGAAATGTTAAACCTAAACATAAATAGTTCTGTCAAGCTTAGAGGTATAGTGAGGAAATGTTAAACATAAACATAAATAGTTCTGTCAAGCTTAGAGGTATAGTGAGGAAATGTTAAACATAAACATAAATAGTTCTGTCAAGCTTAGAGGTATAGTGAGGAAATGTTAAACATAAACATAAATAGTTCTGTCAAGCTTAGAGGTATAGTGAGGAAATGTTAAACATAAACATAAATAGTTCTGTCAAGCTTAGAGGTACAGTGAGGAAATGTTAAACCTAAACATAAATAGTTCTGTCAAGCTTAGAGGTACAGTGAGGAAATGTTAAACCTAAACATAAATAGTTCTGTCAAGCTTAGAGGTACAGTGAGGAAATGTTAAACCTAAACATAAATAGTTCTGTCAAGCTTAGAGGTACAGTGAGGAAATGTTAAACCTAAACATAAATAGTTCTGTCAAGCTTAGAGGTACAGTGAGGAAATGTTAAACCTAAACATAAATAGTTCTGTCAAGCTTAGAGGTACAGTGAGGAAATGTTAAACCTAAACATAAATAGTTCTGTCAAGCTTAGAGGTATAGTGAGGAAATGTTAAACATAAACATAAATAGTTCTGTCAAGCTTAGAGGTATAGTGAGGAAATGTTAAACATAAACATAAATAGTTCTGTCAAGCTTAGAGGTACAGTGAGGAAATGTTAAACATAAACATAAATAGTTCTGTCAAGCTTAGAGGTATAGTGAGGAAATGTTAAACATAAACATAAATAGTTCTGTCAAGCTTAGAGGTACAGTGAGGAAATGTTAAACCTAAACATAAATAGTTCTGTCAAGCTTAGAGGTACAGTGAGGAAATGTTAAACCTAAACATAAATAGTTCTGTCAAGCTTAGAGGTACAGTGAGGAAATGTTAAACCTAAACATAAATAGTTCTGTCAAGCTTAGAGGTATAGTGAGGAAATGTTAAACCTAAACATAAATAGTTCTGTCAAGCTTAGAGGTATAGTGAGGAAATGTTAAACCTAAACATAAATAGTTCTGTCAAGCTTAGAGGTACAGTGAGGAAATGTTAAACATAAACATAAATAGTTCTGTCAAGCTTAGAGGTACAGTGAGGAAATGTTAAACCTAAACATAAATAGTGCTGTCAAGCTTAGAGGTATAGTGAGGAAATGTTAAACATAAACATAAATAGTTCTGTCAAGCTTAGAGGTATAGTGAGGAAATGTTAAACATAAACATAAATAGTTCTGTCAAGCTTAGAGGTATAGTGAGGAAATGTTAAACATAAACATAAATAGTTCTGTCAAGCTTAGAGGTATAGTGAGGAAATGTTAAACATAAACATAAATAGTTCTGTCAAGCTTAGAGGTACAGTGAGGAAATGTTAAACCTAAACATAAATAGTTCTGTCAAGCTTAGAGGTATAGTGAGGAAATGTTAAACATAAACATAAATAGTTCTGTCAAGCTTAGAGGTATAGTGAGGAAATGTTAAACATAAACATAAATAGTTCTGTCAAGCTTAGAGGTATAGTGAGGAAATGTTAAACATAAACATAAATAGTTCTGTCAAGCTTAGAGGTATAGTGAGGAAATGTTAAACATAAACATAAATAGTTCTGTCAAGCTTAGAGGTACAGTGAGGAAATGTTAAACCTAAACATAAATAGTTCTGTCAAGCTTAGAGGTACAGTGAGGAAATGTTAAACCTAAACATAAATAGTTCTGTCAAGCTTAGAGGTACAGTGAGGAAATGTTAAACCTAAACATAAATAGTTCTGTCAAGCTTAGAGGTACAGTGAGGAAATGTTAAACCTAAACATAAATAGTTCTGTCAAGCTTAGAGGTACAGTGAGGAAATGTTAAACCTAAACATAAATAGTTCTGTCAAGCTTAGAGGTACAGTGAGGAAATGTTAAACCTAAACATAAATAGTTCTGTCAAGCTTAGAGGTATAGTGAGGAAATGTTAAACATAAACATAAATAGTTCTGTCAAGCTTAGAGGTATAGTGAGGAAATGTTAAACATAAACATAAATAGTTCTGTCAAGCTTAGAGGTACAGTGAGGAAATGTTAAACATAAACATAAATAGTTCTGTCAAGCTTAGAGGTATAGTGAGGAAATGTTAAACATAAACATAAATAGTTCTGTCAAGCTTAGAGGTATAGTGAGGAAATGTTAAACATAAACATAAATAGTTCTGTCAAGCTTAGAGGTACAGTGAGGAAATGTTAAACCTAAACATAAATAGTTCTGTCAAGCTTAGAGGTACAGTGAGGAAATGTTAAACCTAAACATAAATAGTTCTGTCAAGCTTAGAGGTACAGTGAGGAAATGTTAAACCTAAACATAAATAGTTCTGTCAAGCTTAGAGGTATAGTGAGGAAATGTTAAACATAAACATAAATAGTTCTGTCAAGCTTAGAGGTACAGTGAGGAAATGTTAAACATAAACATAAATAGTTCTGTCAAGCTTAGAGGTACAGTGAGGAAATGTTAAACCTAAACATAAATAGTTCTGTCAAGCTTAGAGGTATAGTGAGGAAATGTTAAACATAAACATAAATAGTTCTGTCAAGCTTAGAGGTATAGTGAGGAAATGTTAAACATAAACATAAATAGTGCTGTCAAGCTTAGAGGTACAGTGAGGAAATGTTAAACATAAACATAAATAGTTCTGTCAAGCTTAGAGGTATAGTGAGGAAATGTTAAACATAAACATAAATAGTTCTGTCAAGCTTAGAGGTACAGTGAGGAAATGTTAAACCTAAACATAAATAGTGCTGTCAAGCTTAGAGGTATAGTGAGGAAATGTTAAACATAAACATAAATAGTTCTGTCAAGCTTAGAGGTACAGTGAGGAAATGTTAAACATAAACATAAATAGTTCTGTCAAGCTTAGAGGTATAGTGAGGAAATGTTAAACATAAACATAAATAGTGCTGTCAAGCTTAGAGGTATAGTGAGGAAATGTTAAACATAAACATAAATAGTTCTGTCAAGCTTAGAGGTACAGTGAGGAAATGTTAAACATAAACATAAATAGTTCTGTCAAGCTTAGAGGTATAGTGAGGAAATGTTAAACATAAACATAAATAGTGCTGTCAAGCTTAGAGGTATAGTGAGGAAATGTTAAACATAAACATAAATAGTGCTGTCAAGCTTAGAGGTACAGTGAGGAAATGTTAAACATAAACATAAATAGTTCTGTCAAGCTTAGAGGTACAGTGATGAAATGTATCATCAACAAAAGCATATAATGATGATTGTATTTTAAAAAGACAGGTATTTCATGTTTGATTTACTCTATATTCCATCAGTTGAAAGGCCATTATAGAATATAAGATTGGCCTTTGCTTCAATCTAATATCATTTTCAAGTTAATCAGCAAGTTTTCTTTAATGATTTAGAAATGAACCAAATTATTACTTTGTTTTTATATTTGTTGAAATTTCACACTGATTTAAAGTCATACAAGTGTTGCACTGCTGACACAAATATGATTGGTGCTGAAAATGACCTTTTAAGGTCATTTCAGATGTGAATTGTGATTGACTATATTGGAAAACATCAAGTTGATAGTAAAACTACCACCTTTCACAGCAAAAAACTGAGGGATAAAACAAAAAAAATGACAAAAAAATGAAAAAGAAATTGGTCAAGTATAAGAAAAGAAAAAACATTTTTTTACCTCAATATATTATCACTTGATCAATATCCATTGTCAGGAGTGCAACAAGTTTTGCAAAAAAAAAACAATGATATTTAAGAGCAGTGTCCTTTAAAATTAAAAGTTGTCCAAATAATTTTTAGTATTATTTTGTCCAGTTTTCATTGATATTGCCTTCAAAGTTAAACCATTTTCTTCACATTTTAATAAGTTTTTGAATAATATATGTCACCAAAACTGTACTAATCAAGACAAAATTGGGACAAAGCCATAAGTATTTAGCATTATATATACCATATTGTATATTGATGGTACTGAAATGATAGTAGGAATTATATTTTTCAAATGCTCATATCTTATGGTTAAAATATGATTTTAATGCTTTAATTTTTCACCAAGCCTTGCTATAGAAAATTGTGACACCGAGAATTTACATTTGTGCTTAAATTGGGAGTAATAAAGCTAAAGTTTAAATCACAATGCTTGTAAATAATATAAGTTCGAAAAACTGATTATATGAAATATTAAAATCATCGAAACTCAAATTAATTCGGCTTTTAAGAGGAAAATTTCAAGAAAATCGGTTAAGAAATGACTTCAGAAGGATTATCTGAAAATAATTTGTTTTATATGAAATATGTACATAGTGAAATATACTTTTGACCCGTAAAATTAATTTTGAATCGTGCTAATACTTTTGTCCACATTGTCTGCCACAGACTGTACAGAGGCGCATTCCTGGTGGAACGGAGAGTGTGTGACAAGGTTTTTGGTGGGACCTGAAAGCAGATTTGGGGTTGGGTGTGAATGAGCTTTGTAAGTCGACTGGAAAGCGGGGGTAAATATTGGAAGTTGACTGGAAAGTGGAAATTGTGGGGGTAAACTTCACTGGAGAGGACGGGAAAGTGAAATGAGACAAGCTTTCAAAAGCAAAACTGACAAGCTAATCAGGCTTTGCCCCCATGGACCCCAACTCTTATGCCCCTGTTGTAGTCATTGGCGTAGCTAGAGAGTACTATTTCAAATTTCAAGTTACAGTAACTTAGTCATCAAATGTACAATACGTTAACCGATGTCTACACCTTTTCGACTAACAATTGTAATTGAGAGAATATGCTTACAAGTGGAAAAAAATGTGGATTTACAATTTAATAAAACGTAGTGGCATTCAGACTCGACTATAAAATAAAAATACGGCAAAAAATATAAAAGGGTTGAAATTTAATGACTGCCGGTTGGTTACTAAAAATAAAATAAAATAAATACGAAAAAAAATAGAAAATGAAAGCTAAAATAAATACGAAAAATATTTTTTTTCATATCTATTTTATTTTATCAATATAGATTTTTTTTTCTCATTTTTCAAAATGTGCTTGAAAAAAGGGGAGAGAAGCGTGCCGACTTAAAATGGTTGCACGTATTATAATCGTGAGTGGTCCGAACTCGTTATTATTATCGGATACTATCATTCCAAATCAAGATAAGACCCGAGTATATTCAAACGGACAAAGCCTAATGGCCGATATGGCTCAATTTTCTATGGTAGCAGTTTTTGCTGTTTTAATATTCCTAACTTGGAGAGATCTGACACAAACTGAACAAGCAGACACTCACAAAGACATCAAAGCACCAAAGCTAGCGCTTGCTACTCCAACTATCAAGTTTCTTTTTTGGTACGAGTACAATTTGTAGGCGTATGTCTATGTGGTTTTTTTCCTTTTTGAGTCGGATTTCTTAGAAGTTTGAGATTTTTTCTGTAGCTATTCTTGATATAACGCCAATTTTGATTTCAACTAACCAACATTCTTCCTCAATGATCCGATCTAATAATTCAGCATCGATTGAAATTTTACATAGTATAAATGGTACCGGGTCGTTTCGCCCCTATTCCCGTTCGCCCCGGTCGTTTTGGCCCTATTCCCGTTCGCCCCGGGTCGTGTCGCCCTCATTTATTAATAGTGTTTTAAAAAATGAAATATGGAAAATACCATTGCAAATATTCGTATTATGGATGTTGCAAGACTTGTTCATGGGTACTTTATTTTTGTCTCTCATAATTAACATGCTTTTTTGACGTGTTTAATCACAGGCACTTGTGTAGAAACGGAGAGTCAAAAATATGCTCACTATGTACCTAAAATACCACAAGGCCGGACTCGCTCCTACTACCCCTGTCACTTCAATCGCTATTTCCCCTGTCAAAATGTCGATAGGACGCAAATCGCTTACTAATTTGCATAGTGAAATGATTTTTCTTCAAGGAAAACCCGTTTTTTATATCTTCCTACCATCTACACCCCCATACTGACAGATAATCCTCAGATTTTGTTGACAATGGACACCTAAGTGGCAGCAAAGCGAAAGTAGGTCACGTGCGACATATTTCCACCTTTCGGTCGTTCTCGGGTTTTATCATATATAATTACTAAACACTAGAAACATTACAAGGCGCCAAAATATGACTGACAAAATGAATGAAAACTTCAGTGCTTCTTGGTATGCAAATAATACTAAAAATAAGGCATAGGAAATAATTGTATTTAAAAAACATTATAATTATACAGTAACAATACTGATATATAATTACGTTTCCCGAACTTTTCTTTCTGAACTTCTCAGGTATGTTTCGTAAGGCAATGATAAAACCCGAGAATGATCGAAAGGCGGAAATATGTCGCATGTGACCAACTTTCGCTTTGCTGCCACTTAGGTGTCCATTGTCAACAAAATCTGAGGATTATCTGTCAGTATGGGGGTGTAAATGGTAGGAAGATATAAAAAACGGGTTTTCCTTGAAGAAAAATCATTTCACTACGCAAATTAGTAAGCGATTTGCGTCCTATCGACATTTTGACAGGGGAAATAGCGATTGAAGTGACAGGGGTAGTAGGAGTGAGTCTGGCCTTGTGGTATTTTAGGTACATAGCGAGCATATTTTTGACTCTACACAAGCGCCTGTGGTTTAATATTATGTATTGCTTCACTCTTTGTTTGACATCTGATTAAATTTATACTATTTTAACATTTGATGCGTAATTCATTAAAAAAGAGGTTATTTGTGCACTTGTACAGCATCTTAGTCATTTCATGCATTTTTGCATTGGTACAAAAAAAAACAACCTTTTCAGTGATCAGGAAAGAGGATATGATTATGGGCCATTGCGGCCCCATCATCACAACATTCAATGGGCCATTTCAGTGTAGTCTTTGTAAAAACTAAAATATTTTATGGACCTTTTAATTTTTGTATGGGGCATCTACACAGAATTACAAAAATGTATGCATCAAACGGCCCATGGCCCCTGCCTTTCCCAATCACTGCCTTTTTACTGTTCTTGTGTTGTTTTTTGTAAATTTTGCAAGAAAATTTTCGCTTGAGATCTTTGACAAAAGTAGACCAAAATGAAAGAATTATTATTATTTTTTTTATGCAACTAATAAATAAATAATTAAAGCAGACCAAAATGAATGAATTATTATTTTTTTTGCATACAACTAATAATAAATAATTACCAAAAAATTGTCGAAAAAGAATTCATCTATTATAATATAATAGCGATTAAGTGGGGAGAATCGACTCGCTTTCCGGGGCGAACAGGTAATCGGGGCGAAACTACCCGGATTCGTATAAATGGGGCTTCATTTTTTTCATTATACAAAAGCAAGCTACAGTAGATGCGAATATGTGGTCACAAGATCAGATCAGTGATGGGGAAAGATTTTTACTAAATGGGCCCATGGCTCTTTCCTCAAAATTTCAATGGGCCATATCATAAACCCAATGGGTCATTCTTTACATGCATTTTTCGGTTTTGAAAGTTGTGCAACTGATTGTCATTGTATTTTTCTTGCCAGCTTTCATACACATTTTATTTTCATTTAAGTAAAGCCAGGGCCAAAATTTTTCCAAAACCTGTCTATATTTATGGTGTTTGGACCTTTGACTTTCAGTTTCAGTAGTTTTATTGTTCGATTCTGACATTTGACTTTCATTTTGAGCTTCACTTTCAGGGTCAATGTCCGGATTAATGTCATCGCCATGATCGATACTTTTATCAATGGCAGTATTTGTATTTGTATCAACTGGATTGTTATTATCATCTTTACTATTACTAAGCAAAAAGTTAAATAATATCTTTTGTCCTGGGCGGCAAATTTAGTAATCTTTGTTTCTTCGATGTTTGTCAAATAAATGTTACACCATTTTAAAGCTTATATCTCAAGGATTGATAATATGTAGTTTATTATTTTTGGATAAACACTTTTTGAGAAACCCTAAATTAATAAACTAAATATATTTATAATCTTTATGATACCAGCTTTACAATGATATAAAAATAATTTGACAGACATCTCACAATTTTCGGAAATTTGCTTTTACTTTTAAGAAATGACATACTGAATGTCCGATTTTGAAGCTGAATTGTCCACTGTCCTGCCACGATTTCTCAAAAAGTATTCATCCAAAAATAATAAACTATGCATATTATTAATCCTTGAGATATAAGCTTTAAAATGGTGAAACATTTATATGACAGACATTTGATTTAAAAGAGTTGTACGTGATCAAAACAAATAATTTGATACAAATTATCGTCATTTCCACCATTGAAAAATACTGTCCTGCCACGATTTCTCAAAAAGTATTTATCCAAAAATAATAAACTATGCATATTATTAATCCTTGAGATATAAGCTTTAAAATGGTGTAACATTTATTTGACAGACATTTGATTTAAAAGAGTTATACGTAATCAAAACAAATATTTTGATACAAATTATCGTCATTTCCGCCATTGAAAAATACAATCCTACCACGATTTAGGGAATCAAATGTAAAAAAAATTAAAAACTTTATATCAAATTAAAGCCTTTAATCCCTTCTTTATCATGGAGTTTACATCATGAAAATATCTCATTCCGTTCAAAAGTTATACCTATAAACGTATTGAAAATACCTGTCCTGGTAATAAACCGACCCCGATAATTTAAGTCTAAATACCGTAAAAACACAATAAAATTAGAGGGGAAATACACTACTAAATTCGTTTTTCACGGGGCAAATACTACAAAAATAATTATTATATTTATAAATTATTTAATAAAAACTCCTTTCAAATATTTTAACTGTAAAATTAACCCATTTTCCGGAATTTTTATAAACAACAAATTATGTAATCATGGGATATACGGCAGTTGCGGATTTTAGGTAATTAGTCATTCCCGTTCGTGGAAAAGTTCCGAATGAAAAACTTTCTGTGGTGCTCCATGATTGGAGAAAATATCTGTAGGATTAAGACTACGACTTGCGATAAGAAAACACTTTAACAGTGCGCCCATCAATTTAATGTGCCAATTGCGCATGGCACGTGACTTTCCCGATCACTGTCAGATGATGCAAAATTTAAAGGCAGACCAGCGATTTCAAAGTTTTGACAAACCTGTCCGACGAAAGCTACAATCCTCCATGTACAATGACGGATGTAACCAAAATGGAAAGATCAACGGGAACATGCTTACAAATATTTAACACCACAAGCTCTCTGTTTTTTTTCTTCATTGAATCAAAAATAAGTTCCGAATTGGTACCAATTCAAGAATTGGCCTCTGATAAACAAAGAACTCTACCCACGGCAAATAACAAAACCCTGTGGTAACACAGAAGAAAAACACCAGTGACCAGAATATAAGCTGACATACAATATTGGGATCCAAGTTCCGACATGTCCAATCTTCATCTTGCCAATGTCTTGCCTCGCCTAACTGCAACAAAATTTAGTACTCGTTCATTTAAATATACATACATACAAAATCATTTAAAGGAAATATTTACAAATTATATAATCGTACAAAAACCAGTTGTAATCGTCCATAAAATGGGAGTCATGTATAAACTACAGTCTTCGAAATTAGACTTTCGAATTTACTGGCCCGAAAAGCGAAAACTTCAAAATTTGAATATTTATATAGATTCTATTGAAATTTTTTTGCAAAAGTTACTGGTCCGAATCAGTTTTCACTGGCCTGAGCCACCGGACCACTGCTAAAGTCAAAGACTGTAAGCTATATATATATAGCTATGAAACTTGGATTGTGAAAGAAAAATTCTCCTCTTCTGATAATTCTATATACATATTTAAAATCATGTTCTTGAAGCTAAATGTCCTGTAATGATATTAAACCAGAAACATCCAATCAGCCTGATCAGGAGACATGCACATTAAAATGTCATTATTTATAGTAAAATGGGCTAGGAGTTACTGATAAACAACAGCTGATAATGATAAACATAAGCACAATGACATGGATGAGGGCTCTTACGTGAATATATAAACACAACATCAAACACATTATTATTACACATAAAATTAGATTTCTAAATTTTCATACTTAAAATGTTACGTCTTTAAGCAAGCAAATTCTAAATAATTAAAAATGACAAGAGTAGTCATCTTCTCAAGTGACATTTTTTCTGTAACTTCAGGCTTCATACATACAGGACTGACTGAACAGAATTTTGCTAATTGTTCTTTCATCTAAAGATTTCTGTGTTCTGGTACAACAAACGTATTGTATATGCTTTGAAATCCTGCATGAAATTTATTTACAATTAATTTCCCCTGTGTACAAAATATATATAATACTACATATTTGCAGATCTTGAACCTTTTATTTTTTTTAACACATATTAATTAAGAGTCCATTGTTGACAGATATGAAACTGATTCTACTGTAATTTACAGCTGGTATATCTGGTCTGATTAAGACCTTCATTTTTTTATTTTTCATTTTTTTTATTTCAGTTATTCCTGAGGGTACAAGAAAGTTTTTGAGCAATACGCTCATGCTTTGCATGAGCGGTTCCCAGCACTGAGCATTGAGGGAGATAATTATCCACCCCCAGCGACTCGTGCTGCTTTTGCTCAATTTCTCAGTATTTTTAAATTAATTGTAATAGTAATGGTAGTCAGCGGACAGAATCCGTTTCCTTTGTTAAATATGGACACTCCTGGTTTTGTAACCTGGGCTCAGGAAAATAAAGTAAGTATATGATGCAAATGTTCTTGTATAATGGCATTGCAATTAGCTTTCATGAAAACATACATTTTATAGAGGATTAAAACAATCCAACCAATCGTTCTTTCCATATGGTTCAAATTACAGAGAACAATATTTCTTCCCAGAGGATACCATTTTAAACTTGACATGGAACCATCCAATTATTACTACAGTAGTAAGAAAGCATATATGGATCAGGAGGTAAATGAACATTACAGCTAGACACAAATTAAAGTAAAGGAACATTACACCTAGACACAAATTAAAGTAAAGGAACATTACACCTAGACACAAATTAAAGTAAAGGAACATTACACCTAGACACAAATTAAAGTAAATGAACATTACACCTAGAAACAAATTAAAGTAAAGGAACATTACACCTAGACACAAATTAAAGTAAATGAACATTACACCCAGACACAAATTAAAGTAAAGGAACATTACACCTAGACACAAATTAAAGTAAATGAACATTACACCTAGACACAAATTAAAGTAAATGAACATTACACCTAGACACAAATTAAAGTAAATGAACATTACACCTAGACACAAATTAAAGTAAATGAACATTACACCTAGACACAAATTAAAGTAAATGAACATTACACCTAGACACAAATTAAAGTAAATGAACATTACACCTAGACACAAATTAAAGTAAAGGAACATTACACCTAGACACAAATTAAAGTAAAGGAACATTACACCTAGACACAAATTAAAGTAAAGGAACATTACACCTAGACACAAATTAAAGTAAAGGAACATTACACCTAGAAACAAATTAAAGTAAAGGAACATTACACCTAGACACAAATTAAAGTAAAGGAACATTACACCTAGACACAAATTAAAGTAAAGGAACATTACACCTAGACACAAATTAAGGTAAATGAACATTACCAGAGCTCCAGATAAGCTGCGTATTTGCGTTTTTTTACGCTATGAAAACGAGTAAAAACGCATGTATTATCAGATCAGAGTGTACATTTACGCATACATATTGCTGTGTAAGCAAACTTTCCAAATTCAGAGCGTACTTGTACGCTGTTGACGATAATACATCGTGTACATAAACAATACATTTTTGACTTTGAGAAATTCCCCGTAATTACTTCTCTTTATACTTTTCGAAAGAGAAAGTGTATACATCTGAGGGGTACCGAATGTTTGCCTTTCTAAACATCGATGTCAAAAGAGATCTGATTGGATGTTTAGGATAAATCATCCAATCGCGGTCAATATTACAAATAAATGCGGTTTAGTTAAGAACAAAAACGAAAGTGAATTTGGGAACATGTTGTTTGTTGAAAATGAGCAAGAACATGAATAAGCGCGCTACGGAAAATTATATACTTTTTTAAAAGTTCCTGACAGTTTCATCTGTGTCTAGTGACAGTATAGTTAAAGGAATCATTGATGACATTAATTGTCATTATCAACACGACTGTGAAAACTGCCAAAGTCGACGAGCAAAAAACAAAATATTTACAACATTTTATTAATAAACATGACACAATCGTGTCAAATTAAACAGATATACATTTCACGTGATTTCACTTGCATCCTGTGTTTATTGAATAACACTTGTGTCAAGCATAATTTTAAAAGTGTACATGTAAGCAATCTTTTCTGAAGTAGGGGGTAATTACCCTTTGGATTTGAAAATTATCTGGAGCTCTGATTACACCTAGACACAAATTAAAGTAAAGGAACATTACACCTAGACACAAATTAAAGTAAAGGAACATTACACCTAGACACAAATTCAAGTAAAGGAGCATTACACCCAGACACAAATTAAAGTAAAGGAACATTACACCTAGACACAAATTAAAGTAAAGGAACATTACACCTAGACACAAATTAAAGTAAAGGAACATTACACCTAGACACAAATTAAAGTAAATGAACATTACACCCAGACACAAATTAAAGTAAAGGAACATTACACCTAGACACAAATTAAAGTAAAGGCACATTACACCTAGACACAAATTAAAGTAAAGGAACATTACACCTAGAAACAAATTAAAGTAAATGAACATTGCTTTTGTTGTGCTACATTTCATCAGTTTTTGGTGATGATATAAAGTGTTTTTTTTCTTCTTCAGATTTATGCTTGTGTAATGATATTTTTCATCAGTAATGCAGTAGAAGGACAGTTAATATCAACAGGTGCCTTTGAAGTATCTTTTAATGGTAAGCTCGTCTATTGTCATTTTAACTCCATACTTCTGATAGAATTCTTTTCCATAATACATATACATATATGTACATTCTAAAACATCAAATATCAAGCGTTTTTCTTATTTGAAGATATCATGAGGTCAACATTCCTATGGCCAACTTAGAATTTTGAAGGTGACCAGAGAGGAATCTTTTTTTTTTAAGCTTCAGTAGAGGGTTAGGTTTATGGTGTTTAACGCCATTTTCAGCATTATTTCAGTTATGTCGTGGTGATCAGTTTTATTGGTGGATGAAAACAGAGTACCCGGAGAAAACCACGACCTGCCACAAGTCACTGGCAAACTTTATCACATAATGTAGTATCGAGTACACCTCGTCATGAGCGATATTCGAACTCACAAGTGATAGGCACTGATTGCACAGGTAGTTTTAAATCCAACTACCATATGATCACAACCATGACTGCCCCTAGGTTTCAGTAGAAGAATATATTGTAGGTCACAATGCAAGAATGTATTAATTGGGTTGTTTCGAATCATGTCAATTCCGACCACGTTCCGTCTTTTTCTTGTCTTGATGTCTGAACAAATCGGCAGGCGACTTCCGTTGTTTACACTATTACTGTGACAACGTCAGAATATCATAGTCATAGATGCGGTAGATTATAAGTAATTGTAATACGGAGACGCCAAGGAAACCGCTGAATAAATACTGGTGTTCGGTACCCAACTATCTGTCTGATATCAGAAATATATATGGCAGATCGTTTTCCTTTGATGATGCTGACAGCCACAAATAAAGAAAGAAAACAAATTTAATTTAAAGAAGTATTTGTCTCTGCATTGAAGTCTTTGATACAAATAAAATAATTTAATTGATATCTGTCTTTTACAGAAAATGTTAAGATTTTTTTAAGTTCAGGATCGAACATTAAAACGGCACATATCGATTGGAGTTTTTGTTGTGTACATTGACACCGGAAGTTCAATGCCGATTAGTCCGACGAAAATATCAAAATTTTGACGGAATGGAAATGATTCGAAACAATCGTATTAATTTATATGTTATAGAATTGACCAAAAAAAACCCATCTGTACTACTGATCAAGCAAATTTATCTGACAAATAATTGTAATTAATATATTATGCCTGTATTATTCAACACATCAAACACAGAAGACACATTACTATATCTATGCATTCTGATTAGCTTAAATTCCTAAAAATGTATAGTCAAACACAATTGAGTTATTCCCCATGCCCTCCCCTCCCCCTTCCACACACATCCAATATTTATTTTCTTATTTGTAACATTCTGACTATTTACTCAATATAACTATCAGTAAAAACCTACATCAATCTCTTTTATTTTGACAGATGTTCCTGTATGGTCTAAATTGGAAACAGGAAGAATACCTCAGCCCGGTGAAATTTTCCAAATTATTGAAAACCAAATGAAATTTAAACCTGATACTATGAAATAACATTTAGCCAGGATAATATATTTATAAAGAAGTAAGTATGTTGGTAGATATTCGTTGAAATCCTGCTATGATGATTGTCAAATATCAGAGTTGCAGATAAAAAAAAATTCCTGTCAGACATTGGGTCCTGCAAGTAAGAGAGTTTTGCCAGACCTATCAACTTTTTGCCAGACCTACTTTTTTTTTTAGAAATTTTTTAATATTTCACTTTCAATACAGTATGATTAAAGGGACAATCTTAAAGCCATGACACAGCTAACGACTACTACGACCAGAATCAGATTAAGGATAATGCCAAAGGGGGGTTAGTGACTGAGACCACATTCAATTTAGATAGCCCTGCAACATCGAATAATCAATACTTCATATTAGTAAAATTTTATTATTTCTCTAATGAGTATTATGTCTCCTCCCTCCCTCCGCCCCCCCCCCCCCCCCCACTTTTGTGGGGAGACGTATTGTTTTTGTTCTGTGCGTCACACAGTTTGTCAGCGCAACTCCTCTGAAACTACTGAACAGAATTTCATGAAACTTGGTAGGTAGTAAGGACACCCTATGTAGTTGTGCATATTACCAGGAAATGTTGATCCCCTAAATTTTGTGGAAGTTATTTGCAAACACTCTAGTGTAATATCCCTTACTGAAACTTGTATATATATATATATGTACAAGACTCAAGAGTCTATCATAATTGCACTATTTCCCTGAAAAAGTTTTCATCACCAATCCATTGATTTTAGAAGAACAAAACTCCTTTAAAATCATTGGAACATGGGTTGAGCAATTTTCTGGAATGGGGAACTTTGCCATGACAATATGGAATAGTATCGTCACGGTATGCGTTTTCGTGCGTCATCTGTTTTCGTTTTATCCATTTTATTTTGATTTCCACAGCGCACGCATTATTTTTGACGTGTCTTCCGGTTTCTATTCATGAAACATAAACAAGACTACAGCGTGACATCTGTAAAAGATGTTAAAGTTTGCTTTTAAAGACGTAAGTACCGAGAACAGTGAACCTACCTACTGAACCATACTTTTTGTAATGCTAAAAATTTACTTCTTTATAAAGTAGCTGGAAAAAAATCCAGAAGGGCTATATAAAATTTAACTATGTCATCTGCCTCTCAGACACCGGCTCTTCCTGTCATGTAACTGTCATGGGGTCACTGATTGTACTTGTAAACAAAAGAGCTTACTGAAATGTGCCTGTTTCTTATATAAAATACATGTCACTTTGCAGTGCATTGTGGTTTCAGCAACTAAAAAAAACATCAAAAGTAAACACAATTTTGAAAGTGGTAATTTTCAAACATTCTGTTATTTATTTAGATATAGTATGATTTGGTAGATGGCCAGAACCATGAAATTTTAAAACCAGCCATTTCCGGATTATATATTCGTTTCCATCCCGTATATCCGCCTTGTTTTTACTTCACACAAAAACAGATGACGCCATTTTACTGACAACAAAAGTTGCCAGATAATCGAGAGTATATTAAAATACAAGAATGCCTTTAAAAACAATCTTATGTACAAAGAAATATTTAACTAGCCATTCTTTGAAAATTCCAATCGTCATATGAATGAAGGGTTAACACTGTTAATCGCTATATCTGAAAATCGATAATAGCACGATGCTACCTGTAACCCTTGCTTTAGCAATTTTGATCAATTTTTTTTTGTGTTTCATGGATTAAAAACAGGTTTTTTTTGTGCTTCATTGAAGCTTAATTTTATTTGTTACCCAAATAGATTTTTTACCTATGACTACAGTTTGTGGGACGGGGGGAGACATACGTTTTTGCGGGCAAAAACAAACTTTAATTTTGATATCAAGTCGTCATTTGTTTGTTCATTTTGTCCTTCCATTTTCGATTAAAGGACCGCCCCGGTCGCCTCTCCTTTTCATATGCCGACCTTTTGGCTTTTTTATTCTCAGTAGATAAATCGAATGGTAGTCATACATGCCAACCCTCGAGAGAATAAATGCGGTAGAGAGAGGGAGGAGGTCTTTTTTTCAGAAGGACATCTGTGTAGTCAAAACTTTAAATATAGTATGATAAAACCATGAAAAAATGAAAAACAAATTCAGAAGGACACAAAATGATGCATTCTGTTGCAATCCCACAGGGACTTGTTTACGAATTGACCAATGGAAGTTTCCGGTACAAATTAAGAGGGAAACGATTACGGAAAGGGCCTAAATAGTTTGGATTTGTACTCATTTATACGTCGTAGAAATCTACAAGAATAATCAACATATGAACAATTCACGATAAAAAAAATTACATTTTTTTTTTCTAAATCGGTAGGAAAACATCTAAAATCGGTAGGCGGTAGAAGACTTAAATATTCGGTAGACTACCGCGTAAATCGGTAGGGTTGGCATGCATGGGTAGTGGGTGCTTTTTTCCAGATTTATACCCCTTCGTAAACTCAATTGGCCATGCAGCCATAACGGAAATGATCAAATTACAATTTACAACGATAACCGATAGGATACGAAATAAAATCCGGAATGGGAACTGGTTCCCGAAATTTAGCATAAACAGAAAGGAACAGAAATTTTTACCAATTTGTTTACGACTTTTGACTTTATTAACGATAATCAAAGATCCTTCGCTTAGGGGTCTAAGAGGTAACCAGGACCGACAGAAATTTGATTTTTGACAGCCCCAAGCAGTAAAACTGTTTGCCGGTCATTAGGTCTGACACAAAGACGTCATTTGCCGGACCCTCTAAAATTCTGCCCCCTAGGTCCGACAGGGCCGACGGTTAGCTGCATCTCTGAAATATGCTAATTTTTTGTACCTGAATAAGTTTTTTTTGTGCACAGTGGTGTGATTTTCCTATGAGAACGATTATAAAACTGTGTATCATTTTTTCTGATTTGCCAAGATGTCAACCACTAACAACTCCGTGGGAACCCCGGGGTATAGAAATGGGACCGAGAGCTTCTTCGGCTTGAAGGGGCATCCGTCGGTTGTGCGGGATGTATAAATTCACAACCAACCCGTCCTGCGGATGAGACGTAAATAAAACCGAGGTCCCGTGTTGAGAGATTGCCACCCTCTCCGCACATTAAAGAACCCAGTGTAAGTTCATGATGAGCATTATGCTCATGATGAGTAGTCCATAAGAGACCTGTTGCACTGGCAAAATTATCCGTCCCTACCCATCACCTTTCCTTGTTTCGAGCCCCGTGGCGTTTAAATTTTTAAATGTTCTCGTCCTGAATATAGCTGGAAAATTGCTCGCTGGACGTTAAACACCAATCAATCAATCAATCAACCACTACCATCTACAGATTTAAGTTAACAAACAATACAGTATTAAGGACACATTGTCCATATTCCAGGATCAAAAACAGTTTATCAACATCATTTCACAGATATGATCAAACCTGAAATCGCCTTCCACTTAGGAATAGTAGACTTGCATTTATTTTATCCATTTAGAATGTCTGTACATTTTAATGACATCAGTTGTCTTTTAGTATAAGAATGGCAACAGCAGTTAAACCCAAGAAGGCTAGTCAAAAATCAAAGTAGGAATATAGCCAGGTATGGCCCTATTGGAAATAAACTGACCAATGAAATCGCCCTGACCATGTGTAGATGTCTTGAAATCTTAACCCTTGAGGTGGGTACTAGGGTACAAACGACTGTCCGTGGTGTTAATCTTGTGGTTAGAAGTCAATGATTAAACCTCTCAGCACCAAGCAGGGCTCTCATTAGAGGACGAAGAAGTCACCTTCTGGTGGTTGACTTCGCTTTCTCGTTGGTCAAATGCACCTTGCAAGCAATAAAAGTATTTTTTATTGGTCAGTACTTTTCTCTGGGTTAGGGTATCTGGTTTTCTCCACACATATAAAATCAACTACCATGAGGAAATAAATAACATAACTTTTGTTGAAAATAGTCTTAAACACCTATACCTATTGATGGTTTTGCATGCATGTTAAAATGTTTACTTATATATTCCAGCCGAATGAATAATCATCGTTGAAGAAGGATCTGACTGTCACACATCACATGCTTGACTAATGAAGGTTGGTACTGAAAGCAACCATGTTGCTGGTACCTTACTGGATGAACCAATCAGAAAATGTGTTGTATAACAGTGAACCAATCAGTGATGTACTTTCATTTGTTTGTTTATAACATGACTTTATTTGTTTATAATTGATGTAAATATATGTTATGATCTTGTTTAATCTGTGATGAAATCCTGTACAAATCCCATACTTGTATGTATTTTAATTTTTTTATCCAAAAAATTATATTTAGAATGAATCATGTCTACTGAGTACATATTAGGTACGAATATTGTTGGGTACATGTAAAGCTTACTTTTGTAGTGACAATGGTAAGTGAAACAGGGCTCACCACACTTCTTCCAAAAAAACAGGGCAACATGACTCCTCTCTCGGGTGACATAAGGGTGAAGTGAGGGAAAATTTAGGAGACTTCCGAAGATCTTGCATGTATTTTAGCGTTTCTTTGTCCACTGCCGCATGTGCTGCACAACGATCTTAAAAAAGATGCAATCAACAAGTTTGGTATAAAATATTGAATATCAAACCCTGTATAGGTTAAATTTCAGGAACATGGGCCACCTTAATATGTGAATATTGAAGAAAAAGTATGATTATTGGTGAAACAATTCCAAAAACTGACAGGGCGACTAAATCTTCGCCTTATTGCAGGAATAGAGCAGTTTTATTGAAACCAGGGCGAAAAAGTTGCCCACTTTGACTGGTTTGGTGAGCCCTGATGAAAGATCATATTCCAACTATTGATACACAATGATAATGATAAATTAGTAAGGGAAAGATCATATTCACAACAACCGATAGACAACACATAACTTGTCTGTAGTCATGATCTGTTTTCATGACTTATTTGCTGATAAATATACCTGGCAGTGGTTCCGTACACAAAATCCCATAATTTTGGCCTAAGCCTCTGAAATATTTAAACACTAGCCCAGGTGGCTACTACCGGTAATTTGTTTTATGCTCTGTGTGCACACCACTCCACTGATCCCTTATTTATCAGTCTGGACCACTAAAATGTATTACCTTAATTACCATGGTGACCAATATAATGATAAACGTTTAGGTCTCTATATATGTACTAAAATCTTTGCAGAGTGAAAAATTGAAGCCATTCAATTAATTTTCAAATAAACAAGACAAATAATCCCAGATTTCTTTGCCATCATGGCAACTCAATCAAATGACATATACTTTTTACTTACCTTCTTTGTGCATGTAGTAGATACATGTATATTGAAAAAAAATTGTAGTACAAAAGATATATAACTGTAGATATTTTTGTTTTATTTAATACATTTCTTTCTTGTGGAGCAAATATCTTTTTTTTTTTTATTAAACTGCCCTGATCATGAGTAATGAAGCATGCATGATTGTATATTTTGATATAAATTAGTTTAACATTAAGATATTTATACATGTAGATCATTGTTAAAACAGACATACCTGTAGTTGTACTTGTGGTATTGTATAAAATGCTGTAATACATTTTTCAAAATTAATCTACTTGGATATTAATTTTTTTTAAATATTTCTTGTTGGGTATTTTAAGAATTACAACATGGTAGGTTTTTTTTTAGCTTTAAATACAAATAATGCCCTTTATGCATTGATATTTTAGTAATAGATAAAAATATAAATATATTTGTTTATCATCTATAGTGTATGATGTACAAATAATTATTTCATGTATTTTTAAATTTGAGCAGTCTTGTATTTCTTACACCCTTGTTATACTGCTGCTTTTTGGACCAAGCTATTATTTCTTACACCCTCGTTATACTGCTGTCTTTTGGACCAAGCTATTATTTCTTACACCCTTGTTATACTGCTGCCTTTTGGACCAAGCTATATTTTGGCGACAAGCAGGGTGGCAATAAATTGAGGGAGAATTTTACATATCAACTAACAAATTTGGACTTTGAAATTAGATGATGATAAGTTAGTGTGGCACATTAAAGAGGGACATTATAACAGGGGTACACTGTACATATTTGTATCCATAGCTTTCTGTTGACAAATGGTCAGTGTATGACATTCATGGACACAAGTTTTATAGTAGACAGTACACAGGTATAACATGGGGTTTTAATCAATCTCTGTCTGAAGTATTATTTGTACTAAATAATTCCAGCAAGTCTGTCCTATTTAGTTTATTTCAAATGGAAATAACAGACTACTGTAGATGGATGAATTTGCCAACATTTTCCAACATAGGTCTTATTAACTGTACTTCTTCCAACAAAATATTTCTTAAAAAAAGGAGTTTAATGTAATATATATAAATAATGAAGTATTTAAGATGATATCAAACACACAAGAGGTTGGTCTTCCAAGACAATTTTCTTTTTATATTGACATGTATATTGATCAGATAAATTTTTATCCATCCTTTGAATGTGGTCATACATGTAATATTTAGTTGTATTGAAGGTAAAATTTGTGTAGCAATGTTTATGTAAACAGAAATGTGATATATAACTAGATTGTTCATTCTCATTCATGTATCATGTGTTAATTTGATGCAAATTTTTGTTGTCAGAGATAATAAATAAATATTGTTTTTCTGTGTAATTATGTTTTATACCAGTGCAAGATTTTCTTCCCTCTTCGAAAAAAGGGACATACATGCCAAAATTTCACATTTTGGGAATGTATATAGAATTCATTTTTCTTTGAATTGATTTTGCTGAGAGCTTCTGTCTACGAATCCCCGCTGGTTCTTGTGGTTTCCAAGATACCCTCATTGGATAGGGACCAACAAGTATCAAAGTCCAAATTTTGAATTTTTTGTTTTCATCCAATTTTAATTATTATGATAAATTGTTCTAGATTTTCATTGGTGATTGGCTATTTCTTGTAAATGTAAATAGACCTATATAGGAGAAAAATGGTTCACTGTGAATAGAGTTATTTTCTAATGAGTTTATCATAAGAAACATACCCTGATAACATGTATCATACGGTAATTATATAATACAGATCACTTCTATTATCAGAGAAAAGTTTGAAGATGCCAAAATGGTTAATCAGAAGCCATAAATCAAATTGCCAAAACTAAAAGGACAAAAAGACGCACAATGATCTACAAAAAAATCTACAGGAAACTAAAGGTTGAGCAACACAAGCTACACAAAAAACGGGGTGAATTCTGGTGGCTGGAAAGGTAGGCAGTTCTTTCTTCACTAGTGACATCTGTCGTGTTACTGTTAAACGTCATCATCTGATATGGAAATGGTGCTGAACATCATTCTACGTAAAAAATGCAAACAACAAAGAAAACATGAACCCTCAACAAAATGAATTGAAGAAAAGGTGAACCAAACATCGTTTTATGCAAAATAATCAATGTGTACTATATATATTATGATATGGTGGCAGTAAAAAGTCATACAAACTATAAGTAGTTGAGAATAATTTCTTCCAGTATGATCTTACTGACACTGAAACATAACAATATTTATTGAATCTTTACATAATTATTATTAAATGACCCTTGGATTTCTACAATTTATTGAATAGTTGAAACAGATGAGTTGTTTTTTGTCGCTTCACATGAATTGTTCCTGGTACAGTGTATGTCATCCATCCTCATCAACTTTTTTTTCACATTTTACTCTTCCAGACTTGGTAGGAATGATCCTTGGTTAAGGAGGAAATTCAGTTTTGTACAAATGAAGTGTATCTTCCATGTGAAGAGTCTTAAAAGGTGGAGTGAGTGATTGTTGTTTAACACTAACTCTGCAATTTTTCAGCTATATCATGGCGAGAACAAATTAATTTTCAATGAGATGATGAGGGCCGCCTTGTAATAGACCGATACTCTTAGTTGTATTTTATAGTGCTAGCTCACTGAAACTACAGTCTGTGGATAGAGATGTTGCCCCACTCGGACACATTATCCCGATTCCGAGCCAACCAGTCTGCTCTTTCAACTTAATGATGCATTCTCAGACGAGAAGCAACAAATACCAATTTTATAGCCTTTGGTTTGACCCAATTGGGGCCTAAACCCACGATCTACCACACATGAGGCGAGCACACTAACCATTACACCACCGATGCGGTTCTTAAAAGGGGGAGGTAAATCTGTAAAATGTTGTTGTCAAGAACCAGCAATGGCAATATAATTGTATTTGACATGGAGTATTGTTGTTAAATCGAGATGTAGTGTTATACAAATAAAGGGGTCAAGTGTTTTAGGGTCTGAGTCTTGGTCGGTCCAAAGTTTAGCAAAAACTACAATGAGGAAAATTAAAAAAATTATAATTCGTAAGAACCAAATATGTGAATTGCATAAATTATCATGATATGTAGATTCTAGCTTACACAAATGAATGGCATAGTGTCTATTGAGTCTGTGCTTTATATGAAGTACTAGTGTTCTAAGGTGAATAATTGCAGGCTACTGGGGACATCTAGCTTCAAAAATCTGGAAACCCACTGCCAATTTAAAACAAATTCTGTTTTCAAAATATTATTGTGTTCAATTATCCTACCAATCATCCAATATGGTTTCTGTTACAAAGACGGCATAAAATACACCTATAAATGTTGAGTCGATAAAGCCACATTTTCCACATAATGAGCTGACATTTTAACAATAGTTGCATTTTAATGAGCAGTATGACATATGTTACAGGTTTTGCTAAAACAAAATGTGTTTTGATGATTTTTGACGAAATTATGCAAATTAAGATGTTTTTGACAGAAAATCATTTAAAAATCTCTGAAACTACAGCCAAATTAAACAAAATCTTGCTTTGATGATACTTTGTTAGCTTTCTTTCATATGTGCCCAATAGCCTTGCTTTTCATCCGATATGAAATAGAAATGTCTTTGTTATTCTTTAATTTAAACTGCATCCGCATACCAATCAGTAGTTCAAACATATCTTCCGGGTTTTTCTATCTCAAATTTTTGATCAGCTGATTTATACTGGATTGCAAATTAGGCTAGTTTTGATTAAAAATCACATTAATAGATATGCCAAATGAAATCAAATTGGATCTTTGGTTATTTCCTTTGGAAATTCTCTGAAACCCCCGTTTAACAATTTCTGGATACGCCGCCCCTGAATATGTCTTCTAGTTTAAACATATTTTATTGTCCAAAAACATGACAATAGGATCAGATACAAGTTTTTCAACTTAGAACATCTTCTTCTTTGCATAAACAATATACAGATACATTTGAACATAAATACACAAAAGCTACAATCAATTAAGAAAACAAAACATGAAATATACGAGTGCAACACAATTTGCTATTTGCCAAATGACAAATCGAACAGACCTTTACAATAATTGGACTAGTATATAGAACAGACTTAAGAGTGAAGGAAATCAATAAATGGTATACAAAGTAGTTGGGTTATTAATTTGGTAAAGGTGGGATCTTTTAAAATTTAGTTTCAAAATATATAATAATATCATTATGTATTCATTAAGAATTTTTACATAAAGTGCTCACACGTGTGTATTGCAACATTTATTAATTAATATGTCTTCAAACCGGAAAATGCTCAATATAGTCTACGGAACTTCTTTAATATTTAAATATTATGTATTATTACGGAAATCCAAGCAGGGGCAGTCAGAACATTATTATAATTGTTCATTGGATCGCAATTATCGCGGTTTCTTGATACAAGATGATTTGTGTCAGACTATCGGATCAACGAACCGTCGGCCTATCAGGTAGTCGCATTTTATCTACGACTCTTACGAATTAGGCCCAACAGCCCGACTGTCACTCAAGAAATAAAGCCTGTTTGCATTCTCTTATGAATATATATAAAAAATAAAAACGTAGAGGTACATTGTCGGTAAATATAAAATTTATTTGTACGAGCTTTAGAAACAGGCAGAATAGCGAGCCTTCGGCGAGCTTTTCAGGCCTGTTTCGCAGCGAATACAAATACATTTTATATTTAACGACAATGTACGTATATTGTGTTTATCCTGCAATGTCAAAAAAGTCGGAAAACTTGTCAGATTTAAACAAAAAGGACAGAAACAAGCGTCATTCCTCGCCTTTCATAAATGTTGTCACGGGTGTTTTCTTCGTGGTCCGCGTTACATTAGTACCAGTTTTCATACTTGTCTGCACCCTCCGCTGTACATAGCTACGGGGTACCAGGAAAGTTTATTCGTAGGCTGAAAAGTTTATTCGTCTAGTACGAATAAAGCAAAAATTTATTCGTATAGCATATTTGTACAACAAATGTACTGATTGCAGGTTAAATCAAATTTAGTGCGCATGACGAGTTTCTGGATTAACCTTCATCAGACCAGGTACGCTGAAAATCTAACGAATTGGAAAGCCAAATCATCAAGTGTTGGGAGCAATAAAACCGAACAGCCTAAACAGGATAGCCAAAATATATTTCACAATTAAAAACTGAATAAAGTCGGCGGTTTGAAGACTGACAGCCTTAGGCATCTGTTATATAATACACTATATAAGAAGGTCAGAAATATAAATTCATATTTCCATTGTTTTTATGAGAACAAATAAAAAGAAGAGGAAATATTTTAAAGCTTCTTTGAGTCGTATGATAAAAAAACATTAATTGAAAATTTATTAATTGCACTGTAAACATATGTTTGCACTATACGTTTTTACTTAGACTACAGAATTACCCTTCACTTGAATCATTGAACATTAAAATATCAGGTCATGAAAATGTGGTTTTGGAATGTGTAAGTGGTTACGAGTGCTGATAAAAAAAACTTACATATGAGAACTCGGAAATATGACGATACAGCTATAGGATATCTTATTCGATTACATATTACTAGCTGATGGCAAGTTATTAATTCTAACTCCATGTGAAGGATTGTGCGGTATATTAGACATGGATGAATTATAGACTGAGAAAAAACATAGAACACGTAATATGAATAAAATTACAAATGTATACGTTAATATAACAAAATATCCTTCAATGCATTTTGGCTTTATTGTTGTCCACTCTCTCGTTTTTAGATCACTTGGTCACCGTCAATGAACATGTGGATTTTTACGCACAGGCACTCGAATTCCGGACCCAGGGTCCGTCCAGCTGCCGTTTGGTTTTTTTAAGTAAAACGGCAGCTGGACCTAGAAACAAGAGTTAGTAGAACGACAGAGTTGTAACACGAAATGTTGTAAAATATGGATAAATGGCTCAACGATATACTTCCAGACAAAGATCCATGCCATAATCGCGGGAGGGACCAAATGAGAAAAAAGGGGGGTCCGGAATTCGAGTGCCTGGGCTTTTATTATCACTTGGTGGCCATTGTCCATAGTCGTTGACTTTTCTTCAAATTTTAACCTTGTTTTGCAAATCTGCTCAACCAAATTAAACAAAACTTAGTAACGATGTTTCGTAGAGAAGAGAAAATTCATATTTGCATATCTTGAATTGAGGGCGGGATGTCGGACACAAATTTAAAAGGGGACAAATCATCCCAGTCAAATTTGGTTCAATGTGGTTCTGTCGTTTCAGAGAAGATTTAAATGTGATATTTTATTTAATTATGCCTAATTCGCACAGCATAATATAGTCGAATGAAAGAAAAATTTCACATAAAAAAAACCGGAATTTACATATATTTTGAATTACTAATTGCCATATAGCTGGAGTTCAAAATGAGCCCATTTCGACATAATAAAGCACAATAGACAATTACAGAAATTTCTATTTTTCGTAACGGCAGCCATCTTGAATGAAGGGCGGATTAGTCAGACTCCGGCAATTTTGAAAATGACAACCTTAGGATCATCCCAGCCAAGATTGGATTAAATTGATTCAGTGGCATCAGAGGAGAATTAAATGTGAAAGTTTATCACGTACGACGGACGCCAAGTGATGCCAAAATCTTACATGAGCATTTGTGTCAGGTGAGCTAAAAGGCCAGGAGTGAAACTGTCCTGTATGGGTTAGTTAGCATGTACTGCCCGGTGTACATGCATCAAGCCTGAGGAACACAATTTCAAACAATAATTCAGCTATATCATGTCAAGAGTTCGTAATGCAGGAAATCGGCGAAAGCGAAAACAAAGGCATTTCATCACAAACTAGCTTCAAGTACATCTTGCCTTACATAGAGAAGGATTTTTCTCATTTCTATGAGTTCGGCCATTCATAAAAATGAGGAAAATGTACAAATTGTATTTGGTCTATGTAAGTCTAACTACCACACGATCATGGAGACCATTGTACACTAAAAAAAAACAGTTGGCAAGTCCCAATATATACCATTTAGAGAACTAAGAAACAACAATACAGAGATTTATATCAGAAATATGCCCAGTATGTGGGTGGAATTTAAAAATATGAATTTCATGTGTGCTGCATTAGACAGTACTGATAGAATTGGAACAATGAATAGATTCAAAATAAAAGTGGTAAAAGTCTAAAATACCAACCAAATTTGGCTCTTCTGGTTGGTAAAAAATGTAGGCATCGGATTGTAGTAACTTGTTCTTCCTCAACAGTGATCACACCAAATACCAAAAGTCCTTCTTTCCTGTTCTCAACTTATCAAAAGGAACAATCTAACTTTCAAGAGCGTCAGGTTTTTAGTGAAGTTCCTGTTGCTCAATCCTGAGTTTTCTGTATAGTGTTTTGCAGATCATTTATTTTGTCTATTTGAGCTTGTTCTGTTTGCCATTGTATTGTTTGTCTTCTTCAGTTTATGACCTTAGTGTATACCCCTTTGGTATTTTCACTCTTCTTACAACCTGATTGTTATTAACAGCAAACGGACGGCTGCTACTAGTGGGGCAGAAACTGTTAATAACTTTCCAGCCCAACAGTTCGTCCCTGGTTTTAGTGTGGTTCGTGCATTAGTGGGTGTGTGTTGCCCAATCTTTACTGTGTTTGTGGAATATTGTTTATGTTCTCGTCCTTTTTCTTTGGCTGTTGTATTACATGTCCTTCTTCAATTTACAACTTTAAAATCTTCAAACTTTTCTCAGTATCTCTTCCTGTCAATACTCTTGGAACAATGTAAGCAATACCCCAATAGTTATACGAATCAATCAAATAAAATATAATTTTTGCAATAAGAATAAAAATAAGTAGTACGAAATATGAGGATTTATTTTGTATAATACTGAGATTGTACAAATCCCATTGAAACATTTATAACAAAATCAATGGTGGAAGATAGCATTGATAGGTAAAAGCTAGGTATGTATAAAGCAATACAGAATGGCATTATACAATAAATTATTAGTCATTCTTCATTCTACTGTAATATATATATATTCTTCAAATCAACTTAATTCCATTAATTTTCTACAATTTTAGAAATATCACATTTATTGTTGGAATATACAGCCAACTACTTTTATTTTCAGAAATTATCGCCACTGGTTTGATTTTTCAACAATTTGATTTTCTAAATTCTACGGAAAAATATCGTAATTACATAAGTGTAATTATTGATATTACATAAATCAGTGAACTATTGAGTGATGAAGCGTGTTTATATCAGGTGACCTACCCTACATGCCACAATACAAGAGATGACATTATAACTTCTTTTTTTTTAAATGAAATTGATCTCAACTCTACTTCTATCCATTTTTTTCCTACAAAATGTCATGTCTTCGCTCAAAAACTGATCAACTTTAAAGTCTAATGAGAATTTTCTGACATTCTTATTGCCGTAAACCGCTGTGTATCATCCGCAGAAATTAACCCTTAAAGGGATTTTCGGGTATCTGGTTGCGGATTATATACTACTGATAGGTTCTGAGAAACTTTTTTTCTATTTGCTGTACCAAGAATAATTTCGAGTGTCAATTCTTTATAAATATGATTTGCTATTTTAGTAGTCAGACCTACAACAGGATGTTCTCAGCAGAAAATACCTAGACTTTGACAGAATGGATATGACTTTAAAAAACATATTTTTTACATTATTATTTACGATTCCTTACAGTCTATGATTTTAGACTTTAGGTTACTGGCCCAAACATAAATAAAATATTAAATTTTAAGCACAATTGCAATTTAAAATCATTTAATTTTACTGGCCATGAGCAATATAACCAGTGCTAAAGTCACAGACTGTCTATATAATACATTACAATTGAAATAGAACCACTGTTATTTGTACTAAATGTGGGTTTTATACAAATACATGTTATAAGCACTTCAGTTTTCATATTAATACCAGATACAGCTTCAATTACATAAAATAACCATTGATTTACATTTATAGAACATGGACAATGTTACCTGGTATTATATTTTTTTTCGGTCATCAGATAAAATAATTATTAGATAGAATTTAACCATGATGCATTGCATATTACTATTGAAGCAAGTCTTATAATTTGGTCCCTAAAAGCAAAACATGTGTGGAGATTATATATTGGTCATCTATTAGTATGTAAATGAATGTAGCTTTAAATAAATCATGAATCCAATTAAGCAGCTCACCTGAGCCAGTATCACATACCTATTTATCAATGGTATCTTTATTGAAATATTTGCAAATAAAATTTCCTTAATAAAGTATTATATTTGTCCTGTAGTAGTTAATTCAATTTCCAATAAGCATAAAACATGACCCAAGCTCTGGGTTGGATTCATTTCATTCTGTAATATCGGAGACAGTTACTAACTATATCTAACATTTCCCATATTTCCTTAGAGGTTTTTCATTTTTGATTCATGGTTACTTTTTTTTTTTATAACATTTCCCATTTTTCCTGAGGTTTTAATTTTTGATTTATGATCGACATAAAAACCACAAACCTGCATTATTGGTGGTCATCTTGGATCAAATTTAGATCTACAAAAGAACCCCAAAAATGTGTAAATAACTATCCAATATCAAATACAAAAATGTATGTATATTTTGAGAGTTCAGCCATATTTGCAATCTCTGGAAAGATGGATTTTTTTTTCACTTTTCCTTGGGTTATTAGATATTCCATGGTAATTGACGACAGGCTTTGCATATGATTTTTTATTGTTAACTTTCTAAAGGACCATCTAAATTGCCATCCGAGTTCTGAGAAGAAAAAAGCGTGTAGATCCCAACAGATGATGATATAGGTTTGGTTAATGGGGGTGCTATTACAGATTAACTGGTGAGACCCCCAGCATTGGCTAGGTGTCTGGAACTATTAATACTTGAGATAGTATTGAATTGAGGCATGAATGTTAATGGTATAGGCTTCTGGTCGGAAGTCAACGACCATATACACTTGGCCACGATAATGAAATAGACTATGATAATGACCCACAGCTCAAGTCAGCTAAAAAATCAGACTAATAATTCCAGCTTAAAAATAATTATAGTACCTTAACAGATTTCAAACTACATTTGTATGTAACATTCTATCAATAATTTAGGCACATTTTCTGTTTTAGCATTGCATACATGTAAATATGTTATTTAATGTTCCACCATGCAGTGAAATATTCAGACCTTTCTGATTGGGAGTTATATTTATTCACTAAAAAGGGGGGTCAAAGTTTTTTCTCTCGTAAAAAGGTCAATTTATGCTATGTTTTGAAGAGGGTGTGCTCAGGCATACCTCTCCTCCGCAATCACTGGATCTGCATGTCCCTCCCTGTCTGTATGAAAACATAATCAGACTCTTGTTACAAATAATCATAAAATGAATACAATACAATGTGGGTTATACAAGTACAATCCTTTAGTTAATACAGTGTACATGTCAAATAAAACTTCCATTTTGTTTTTGTGATGATTTCATGAGGAGAAAGCCTATTAATTTTTACAAAGTTATAAAAATATAAATAACACTGTATAAAAAGATAGAGAGATCTGAGGAGAAAAAAAAATAATTGATCTGCCAATCATACAAGTAGAGATACAAAATGATTATTAAATTGTGTTTCATTATCAAAACATTTAATGTCTTAATACCAAAAAACATCTAGAAGAAACAACCACAAATTAATTAAGACCAGATGGAGGCCAAGCCTTACTTTTTTTTAAGATTCCTTCACTCTATTAAACATTGAATATGATATACTTTTTTAAGAGGTCTTTTGAACAGAGTAAAAATCATTCTGTTATAAGAGTTGGCAATGTACATTGGTTGACTGGATTAATTGGTGTTGAATGCCAACATTAGCAGTATTTCAGATATATCATGCCGTGTTACAATTGTATGACCATAGAAAGTTGACAAAACATCATTTAACCTTCATCATATGAACATGAATTGAAGACAATTGAAGAACACATAACTTTGTGACAATAGACCGATTACACAGGAATTGATTTTAAAATTCTATGTTTTTAAAGTCTTTTTTAGAAGTTATTTCCCTTATGATGGGGAAGATGGTACCATTCTATCAAGAGCTACAGATCTAGAAATGAAGTAATTATCTTAAAATTTGTAGACATTTGAATCTTGTAAAAAAAAATCAGGGGTTATGGTTATGGTGTTTAACGTCACTTTCATCAATATTTCAGCTATATCGTGGTGGTCAGTTTTATTGGTGGAGAAAACCAGAGTACCCGCAGAAAACCACTGACCTCCCGCAAGTCACTGACAAACTTTATTATATTATGTTTTATCGAGTACAACTCTCCATCAGCAGGATTAGAACTCACAACGTTAGTGGTGATAGGCACTGATTGCATAGGTAGATGTAAATCCAACTACCATACGATCACGACCATGACAGGCATCTTGTAAAAAATCTGAGTATTATCTAATAGCAAGTGGCCAAACAGAAAATTTAGAAGTTATTACAATATTAACATTTTGTACAGATTATGAGAAATAATATGTAATTTTCATTGAACTTTGCATTAAAATGGAACCCTTTGACAGCATCAAAGGGAAATAACTCATACAAAAATGTGTAAAAATGAATACTTTTAAAATTAAGTCGGAAATGTGCAAATGGCCTATTATCCAATATTTCCAACAAAGTTATTTTTATTTAGTTTTATTATCTCCAATATGGAGCCAGTCTTGAACATTATTTACGTTGATTGCAATTATCCATAAAAAATACGACGCCTATTATATGATATACTACAAACTTATTTTTCACCAACCTGAAATCTTGTTCAATATATATCTAATTTGTAGGAAGAGATAATTAATTTCATATAAACGTCAAATGAATATTACTGTTACAACCTTTATTGTAAGAAACTTGAGACTTTCTGTGTTATTTTCGAAAAAAAAACAATAAATAATAATCATACAATGATCACGAAATATGACATCATTTATTGAAGGGAAAGTTTCATATGAACCTGCAAAACAATTCTGCTCAAAAGCCACATATTTCACTATAAACATACTATGATATAGAAACCAAGGTCGTCAATGAATATACAGTCCTTGTTGAAACAGTAAAATATTTATAGTCATAATCAAAATGCAGCTCTTAAGTTGTTTTTTGGACAACCTATAGTTATATACATGATTTAAAACTGTTAGTTAAATAATAATCTGGAATACATTATGAGAAGAATAAACAAATTTATAATTTGTTTTGCATATTAAATTATCCAATGAAAAAGCAGCAAAATAAAGCCTACTAATTAAAGACACAACTTTATATTTCAGTTTTTAAAAATGTGGCAATGTATATTCATGTTTATTACATACTTAGTTCAAATAAAGGCATTTTTGTATGACCAATATGACCGGAAGTAAACTGTCCATATTTTCAGACCCTGGGAAAATAACCAGTTATTGGATTACTACAAGATCATTTCCATATCGAGGCCCATATTGGCCCGGGCCAATATGGGCTTCGACTTCGTCTCAAGCCAATATGGGCGTCTCTTTTCTAGATGTCGGAAGTATGTAATAAATAGTTTAATATATGGGCATTTCCATATTGGCCTGGTTATCATCCCTCAACCCATATTGGCCCTCGACTGTGTCTCGGGCCAATATGGGGGTCTCAGGATGATAACCAGGCCAATATGGAAATGCTCATGTATTAATCTGTATATATATATTACGAAAATAATTATGTTGTCAATGTGATAATATACATTTGACAGCGTACTGAATTTTCAAAGGAAATTTAAATGACTTAACTATAAATTGGGGATTACACACTGTTTTGATCATACAAGCTGTATTACAATCAAAAGTCGGTCATTCATATTTCATTAATTGCACATGTGCTACAAAAAATATATCATTTATATATATATTTAATTCAAAACACATATTCAATGCATCTTATAATTGTCTATATATTAAAATTTTAAATGTTCATATTAAATCACTGATAAAAAAAGGGAACAATAATAATTTTGTATTATTATATGTCTGTATAGCATACATCATAAAGATTATGTTACAATTAATTGCCTTAGTACAATTAGTTTATCACAAAGTTAAATATGGTGGTCTGAGAAATCATAAAAAGAAATAAAAAAAATATGTTGAATTTAAAAGGAAGACAATCCTGTTTTAAACATTGTCTCCACTCAAAGACATTCTTTCTATGAGCGAATAGACCATTTGCACATTCCTGATTTCATTCTAAATTTATACGTTTTTATATGAGTCATTCCCCTTACGATTGGTACCTGGTTTAGCAAGAGCAATGGAAAGGACAGAGAATTTGAGTATAATTTTTGTACCAGTTGTAAATATTGAACCTTGTAAAAAAAAATCAGGTTGGTTGGTTTATGGTGTTTAATGCCACTTTCAACAATATTTCAGTTATATTATGATGGCCAGTTTTATTGGTGGAGGAAACCAGAGTACCCTGAAAAAACCACAGAACTGTCACATGTAACTGACAAAATATAATCATATATTAAATGTAAAAAAAATATAATTTTAGAGCAAATAGAAAATTCACAAGCTGTTATCAACAGATTATGGGGGAAAATGTATGTTCTTATCACTGAACTTTGCATGAAAAGGGACACTTTTGATTGTCTTATAGGGAAATAACTCATGTAAAGAGTATAATGTCAAAAGTTGGAAAATGTGCAAATGGTATATTAAAACAGTACATATATAAAGTTAAAGTGATCCTTAATACATCTAAGTCTGCAGTTTAAACTGTTTTATATTTCTCAACATGTGAAAGACAAAGGTGAAAAGAACAAGAGTGAGAAAACACAGCAATAAAACATCTATACAAGCGTAACTATTATTGTATCATAAATGATTTGCATATGTTGAAACAAGAAAATAGATGCATAATTATTATTTCAAGTATTAAATTTTGATTGTCTAAAAGAAAACCCTGATTGAGATAAGAAAAAAGAAATACATATTAGTTTTTATTTCCAAACTTTGAAATTAAAACCAACTTAAATTTAGATTTGTCAATTAATTTTTAGAATAAATTAATGATCATCCTTAGTACATTGAAATTAAAATCATCGTATTTTGAATCCTTCTTCAGATGGGCCTCATAGCAGTACTAAAAAATATAAGTAAAAACTTAACAAGTAGGTCTTGGGAATTTAGGAGCATTTGATTGATCAGTGTGAATAGCTTCATAAGAAAGGAACATTTCAAAACAATAGTGAAGATGCTATTTTTACCATTATAGAGCTAATTTTAATAGGTTAAAAATTCACCCTTTGGGATAACTGAAATAATCGAGGATCTTGAAGACAGTCTTATCTTAAATGTAATAATCAATTGATTTATTGATTACTTGGTGTTTAACACCAACTTTAGCAATATTTCAGCTATATCCTGGAGTGAACAATTTTTATCATTAACTTAAGACACCCATGTAATAATCAAGATAAAATGGCAGAATTTCAAGAATACTAGTACATGTACATGTAGTTTAATAGTTTTTCCTGATACATGTACAACAAAATGTGTAATACTTTTATATTGTAATATTTCTGGTCCACAGAAGAGTATATTATAATTACTTAAAATATGTATATATTATATATGTATAATTACATGTAATTTAAAATATTCCTTAATGTTACCATACATATACAGTCAAACCTATCAATGTGGTCACCTCTATTAAGCAGTCACCTGTATTTAAAGGTCACCTTTTATTGTCCTGTTATAGAAAACTACATATGAATTGAACCTCTTCTAAGAGGTCACCAGTCTTATAAGGGCACTTTTTCTTTGTCCTAAAGGTGACCTTTAAACACAGGTTTGACTGTATATTTTTTGTTGTCCTTGCCATTATGTAATAAATTAAAGTAGGTACATATATAGTATATCATGAATTTGACAGACACACATGTACTTGTACATTTCGTACCAGTAGTTTGCTGCAGAAAATACAGATATATTATTTGAAATGCATTTATATGCAAATTTACCTTGAAAGGATTAAAATTAATATACTACACAGAAGTTTTAAAAGTAATTTGCAGTCAGTAAAATAATTTAAATGAAAAGAGGTTGTTTAATTATCTTTTTAAAAATTCACCCCCCCCCCCCCCCCCCCTCCAAATAAATAAATAGCAAAGTGATAGTACTAATACCATATTCTTTATGTATCTAGGTCTGTTACAAGAATTACCAGTACATGTATACATGTACATGTAAAACAAATTAAGAAAATATTCAAAAGTAAATCTTTTATAATTACTATTCAAAATGGCTAAATTTTTCATTTTTTTTTTAATATATTCTTAAGACAAATTTATTCTTCAAACAGAGTAACAGTGTACAAAAAACAAGTGCAAGACAAAGTAGTGCATCAATGTGTAGATATACATATGAAAATAAAATTGAATTATACCCTGATATTTCATTTTTTGCAAACATGGACCTACATACATGTACGAGCATTTTTTTATTTGCAAGCATCAAATAATAACATCTCTTTTATAACAGGATTGTTGACCCTGTGTCAATTATTTAATACATGGATACATAACAAACTAAAGCAATGTTAATATAATTTAATGAGAAGATGAACAGCAAGGGGAGATAATTAATATCACTGGAAATGTTTGTTCATATGAGATTGAATTTTGGACCTTTTTCTGTGGCTGTCTTCAATGGACCTGCATTGTGTACATCTATATATATAAAACATCCATGAGATCTGGAATATAAAACAGACAAAAATCAAACTCACTGCTATTAATAACTAAACCACATGATATACAAATTCTTAAAACTACAGTATATATAGCCCCCCTTGAATAAAGCCCTTCTAACCAAAGGCTACTCCTCTTAATCATCAGGCCAGATTTCAGATCCACTGAAATAGTAAAATTAAAAATTTATACATTGTACCATTAAAGAGTACCACTCTTGTACATGTGAAGTCACTCTTCAATTGCAGGTTTGGTTTATGAAAGGTTAGGGTTATGGTGTTTAATGCCACTTTCAACAATATTTCAGTTCTATCGCATAATGTTGTATCGTAAACACCTCGCCTGAGTGGGATTCGAACTCACAACATTAGTGGTGTTAGGCACTGATTGTATATATAGGTACGGTAGTTGTAAATCCATCTATCATACGATCACGACCATGATGGCACCCTCTTTAAAACCATAATTAAATAATACATATACAGGTACAACAATAGAAATTCATAAATTGTATGATCATCAGTACAAACAAATGTAGGTGTTCTGTTTCATTTTGTCATGCATGCATATAATTGTTGGTTTAACATGTAACATTGTCTACAAATTTACTACTAGACCCACATACATATTACAACTGTGACATGTTGTTGTTTATGAAGCAATATTAATGTATGTGATTACTTGTCTTTTAGGACATAACACTGGAATACAAAAATCCTGATTTGAATAATTACATGATCTATGAAGATACATTCGTATAAAAAAAAACATGTACATAAATTAAAGTTGAATCATTTTGTGACAGCTTAATTCTTTTTAAATTTCTTCCCACTCATTTTTCCTGCCCTGCTTGAAAATGTACATTTCTTTTAATTACTGTTGACAATTAAATCTTTAGTTGTTAATCAATAAAATAATGATATAGGAAAATCAGCTTAATTAGTCAGTGGCCATCCATACAATACGACATTTTCTTAAACCTCCCTTACACGGTTACACACGAAAGGTGTTACTATTATTTTTAATATTATTATTATTCATGTTTCAAACAAACCAACCATATTTACATTTTCTTGGCCTTATTTCCTAATCCTCATACAGAATGATTTTAACAGCATTTCCTTACTAATAACTGTTACTATGCATTCAAACCATGATTTAGATTAAAATACATGTCATATAGACTTAAATGGTCACCCTTTAAATAATTAACAGCATTTAATCCATTAATTCCCTCTAAATAGTAAATGTTGACTGTTGTAACAGAATGTCCTGACCTCAAATAGTTTATCCTAAGTAAATATATGTCCTTAACAAACAATACACAATATGGACATGTATTGTTCTACACAAATTTTACCTCTTACAATATTTACCATTTATAATACATTCATATTAAACTTTACATAATTTACAACTTGGGACACAAAACCATCAGGTTTCTTGACACCTGAATAGGATGTGTATGTACATTGTCATATACCTATTGTACATAAAAGATACCTACATGTACCTGTATATGGCAATGTGATAGTTTGTCAGTAACTTACGGCAGGTCAGTGGTACTCCGGTTTCCTCCACCAATAAAACTGACCACCACGATATACCTGAAATATTGTTGAAACTTGAAAGTGGTGTTGTTTCTGTTAAGTACCATCAACCTAAACCAACCATTTTTGTATCATGTATAGCAATGTGATGGAAATTTTGAGTTTCTATCAACACAAAAACAAAACAGACCTATAGTAGAGCACCATTCATGAAACATTCCAAACAAGTTTGCTGTTAAATGGTTCAGTGACAATAGATAATAATAATCTTTAAAATATTTTTGCTTTATAGTCGTATTTTAAAACTTTGTCCCGTGGTGGCACAAATTAGAAATTTTCTAATAGAAAAAACACATATGAGTCATTCCTACAGGTACCAAGTAAAAACTCCATGAACATGAAGATTTCCCAAGCAACATTACTGCCAAGTTTGGATTCCAATTCAGCCAGTCTCTTGTGAGAATAGATTGAAATGTTGAAAGCTAACAAATGCAGACAACGACATACACAAAGTGATGACAATATCTCACATGGACATTTGGACAATTTGGTCGAAGCCAGCGAAAAAGCTATTTGAACAGGCTTTTAAAAATTTGTGACATTTTGACCAAATCCCCCCCAAAAAATAAAAATGTCCATATTGGGAAACCAAGATTTTTCTTCCATACATGTACATAGTAGATATTGAATATTAATGTGTCATGCACGATATTTGGGGAGGGGGGGGGGGGGGGTGGCGGCATGGAAATACACAAAAAAAACTTCAGTTGATCATACATAACTCCTTCATTCTAATCTATGCAACTTAACTATTGTTTTTTTATATAAATATCTTTATATAATTAAAAATTCAATCTCATTCAGAACGCTTATATAAACAGATTATAAATGATATCATTAGGCTGATAACTTTGAAACTAATCATGTTAGGCCTTATAGGAGAAATCTAGTACAACCTGTAAATCTATAAAACCTAATTAGGCAATCACTTGTAAGCAGCTAATTAGCTAAATTGAAAAATTTCATCAATGTCCCCACAGTGGAATCTACAATGCCATGAATGTCATTTATACCTGGGTCACATGACTACTGTTATCACCTAATTACATGACAGCAGATAACATCCCAATAGAAAATGATGGCTTTGTAAAAGCAATTAAGCAAATTAATCCAGGATTGTATTCCATCTATATATGAAAGGCAGGCATTATTGTAAATGTCTGGACCACAACAAGCAATTGATTTACATTATATATCCAGAAATGACTTTCCACAAGTTTTGTATACTGTATCTTCCTTTCATTCTAAATATAATTTTACAAAGGATGTTTAGTCGAGGAGTAAGACCATGGCAGTTTTAGAAAGCTACCTACGTCACTGATGTTATACAAAGAAAGTTTAAACAATGACGGTCATCAATATCACCAATATCAACAAAGCTAAAAACCACCTCTTATCTTAACTGAACTCACTGAACACAAAATAAGACCATGACATATGAGTGACGTTGGAAATCCAGGTTCTGGCTTGGGACAGGCACAAAAATGCATGTCTACTACTGTACATCATAAAAATACCCGGTGTCAGGTGTACTACTGTGTAAGTAAATGACCAAAAAAATTGAAATTTAAGTACAAGTAATATGTGTATTCTACCACATTTAGCTGCCAAGTTATATTAGATCTAAATTTGGTGAAGTGGTTTCCAAGACTAATAGTAAGATCTATATTTTCAAATGAATTCGATCAAATTTGCATACCTGTCAAATATCGGGAAAATTACAGTCTGAAATCAAAACCTGCCTTCTTGTCATTGATCTTGTGCAATTTTTTTTAATGATTTGCTTAAGATGAACTTGTTATTGCATGTACATTTAACTTAACCACAGCAGGATGGATAACACTAGAAGTCTAGTACTACCAGTGATCTTTTGAGGGGGTTCGGGCATACATGTACTAATTAATATGGTTATTGGTCATATGTATTAATTAGTCAATCTAAGATTTGTACAGTTTAGATTCAGTCCTCATGATGAGCTCTGGTTACTGCCCAAGATCAGTAAAACTTTGTTCAGACCAGTAAATTTTCAGTTTTTATTTAGAATTACAAACTTTTTAGGTACTGTACATTGGTGGCCTCTTGTTTCTGTAAGTAAAGAAAAGCCTACATATCTGTTGAATATTAATATTTTATTTGTTAAATATCGTTGATTGCATTTTCCTGTGTATTTTTTTTTTTTTTTAGACAAAAGGCACAAAAAGTAAATTTATACATGTACTTTTGAAAACAAGAATAGGTACATTTGTACATTATTTTATATAACATTTTAACATGTTACAATGTACATGTATAACAATTCAAAAAATATAATCTGATAAAATTAATTAAAAAAATGAAACAAACTTATCTGAGAAAATATTTATACAATGTATTAGCAAGTTGTGAACTTTAAATTCAAGATGTACTTTTTGACCATTGGTGACCAAAGCAGGTCCACTGGAGCATTGTATTATCTATGTACAGGTACATCTTGTACAATGCACAGGTACTCTGGGATAGGATTCCCCCCTTTTTGCGTGAAAAAAAAAATTCCCCGTTTTTTTCTTTCTTTTTGGTATTTTTGTGATTAACTTGTACTATATTATCAGAGAAATCTCACTATTTCATATCATCAGAGAAATCTCACTATTTCCTCCAGTTTACTATCCAGCCCCTGCCACGATCTGTAATAATGTAGCTCCTGTGACAAACTTGTGTCTCGGCAGAGCTACAACGCGGTCCCATTCGTCACAATGGAGCAAAATAAAAGTTGCAGTTGAAACATAAAAACTCACTATTTATGCTTCAAACATTTCATTATAACTATTACTGATGATCCCAGTCCTTGTTAAATCGGTTTGGCTGAGAAATATATGCTTTTCAAAGGTAGCAACAACCTTGTTAAAATTTATCGATCGTTTTCCATAACCGGAAACTACGGAAGGCGGAGCTTTTCTAAATATGGTATTTCTTACTACACGCTGATGTAAACATTCACGCCTCAAATCGCCAAATATGGTATCGACATCTAAATAGTGAGGCCGGAAATGACGAAATTCAAAATGTTCAGAGACATAGATTTTTATTTTGTGGGAATTACATTCTAAAATACTGGTAGGTGATAAAAACTTGTTATAATAATGGACAAAAGGAAAGGTTATGTCTTATTATTGATAAATGCAGGCGTCAGAAACTCTGTAAGCGAGTGCAAAAAATCTCGGCGGCTGCTCCATTACGTGTAGTGGCATCCCGTTATAACCCTTAGGAGTAAGCGAGCATTTAGGATTTTAATATTAGAACTAATGCATATCCACTATCCAGTTTTGCTGCAATTCTATTATTTCATGTATGCCTTGTGGAATTTCAGTAAATTTGCGAATTTGTAGTTATAATATGGGACGAAATCCCAACTATGGTAGAAATAGCAATATTTTGATTCCAGATCCATATCACTAATGGACAAATTTTCTTGCACCGGAAATGACGCACCGGAAACCAATACATGGTTAAATCTGCAGAAAATCGGATGTGCAGTAATCTGGAACTACTTCCGCTTATGAATGTTAAAAAATGACTCAAAATCGCAGTGTGTTCCAGCCCATTAAACATTTATTCTCTCATGCTTTAAGGGAACGACCATTTAACTTGAAGGGGGGTTATGGTTTTTTTCTAAAAAAATATTCTGATTCCCAATGTTGCTGAAAAAAATATTCTGATTTTGGTGGAGGAAAAAAAAAATAATCTGATTCAGAGTTTTTGTCCAATAACCTAATGTCAAATTCTGGAAATAAAATTCGGGCTTTGCACGACAAAAAAAATTAATATTCTAATTCTAATTTCTGAACGAAACAAAAAACCATACCCCCCCCCCCCCCCCCCCCCCCCCCCCCCTTCAAGTTAAATGGTCGGTCCCTAATTATACAGTATATGTATTTAATTTCGAAAATGTAGTTATTTCACATGTATAATATGTGTGCGAATGTGTTATAGTGTGTTATAGTCCCATTTGCACCGGCCCTTGGTTTCCTCTGCATTTGTACAACTACCGTACAGTACTTGTTCATGTGCATAGGACACGGTTTAAAAAAATATATGATTTTTTGGCGTAAAATCGTGATTTTTCACACGAAATACCCCAAAAATTTTCGCGCCTCCATCCGCTCGGCGCAAGTTTTCAATTCTTTTTATTTTATTTATTTTTTGTTTGTTAAATTGTAAATCAAATTAAAACTTTTTGTCGGTCAATTTCTTTATAGGGATCTGTAGTGAAGATGAAAAGGAATTTAAGTTTGATCAAATTAAAACATCTGAATATCTGAATTTCTTTATCTGAAAAAAAAAAGTTTCATGAGGAACCTTATATAACTATTTGCTCCCAGGTTTCAGATACGTGAACCGGACGGGCATTTTTCACCCCATTTGTCTTCTTTTTTATATTTCTTTGCTAGGATTTCATAGTTTTATATTGATTTATTCTTTAATTTTATATGTTTTTGAAGATTAATCAAAATTTAATATTGACGTGTTAAGGAAGTGGTAGCGCTTTCTAGACTTGTAGTCTACTGAAGGTCGACCGTGTCAACAGCGATGCGATGCTTCCCGGGTTTGGCACTTAGGGGAATAGACAGTCGTGTCATTTTGCAACAAAGGTGTTAAATTCATATTGTAGAAAGATAACTATCATTATAACTGATAGTTACTTGTGTATTGCATAACAAGTTATAGCAAAGACATCACTAAAACACAAAAAATTAATTTATGTATTGGGTTGATTCTTACATGTATTTGATTTGCAATATGACAGTTAAACTCTACCCCCTTCCCACAAAGATTTAAAAATGATAAAAATATATATAACTGAATTATAATGACAAAAAACTAAAAGAAAAACAAATCGCCGAATTTTGTTGCAGGACATCATATCGTTCATTTTTACTTCTTACAGAATCAAGATTTATTTCAAGATTTATCTACAGAAATGTGATACCTCTTTGATTGATTTTTTGGTCAATTGCATAAGGGCTCCCTACATCATAAAAATATGCGACTTTGTGGCTTTGTGAAGTGAAGACAATATTCGAAGGGAACTTAGTTCTTTTGTACAAAATTTAGTAAAAAATGTGTGTTGAGGGTTTCCATACCGACCGTTTTTTTTTTTTTTTTTTGGGTACCCTGTTTTGTATTGAAATTCTGCCACATAAGCAAGGTTAAAATTAACTCGAATAATACTGCGCCCTCTATCGGCACTATCGCTATAATGTAGCGACCAGCGGGAGCGTAATATAACGACTGGATTATTCGGGTTAGGTTAAAATCTGAATAGCTACAGATCGATCTGTTAGCCCACATCTGGCAAAATTTCTTATAATTATTTCGACAGTTTACTATTGTACAGTTTTTACCAGAACCACGGGAATAAGCCATAAAATATCAACTGAAGCGTGTTTATCTAATCCAATTATGAATACTGATTAATCGTAACTAGTGTAAACAACCGATTGTTACACTTTCTTAATGGCGGACGATAGTAACGCCACCTAGCATCCACGAACGATAACTAGGTAATCACCGATTTCTGAAAACGTCTATACCATGGGACTGAAAATATCATTAAACAGAGTTTCATTTCTTTCTCCTACGAAATTGAGACGTCGAGTACATATATCTGAGTTAATATGTTTAAAAAAAATTATTGGACTTCGTCTCAAGTTAGGTAACACCTAATTTTATATTAATTAATGCAACATATATATTATGGGACGAAGTCCCAACTATGGTAGAAATAGCAATATTTTGATTCCAGAACCATATCACTAATGGCTTAAATTGCATGCACTGATTTTTTTAAACTCATTTTTGTCTTTAATTGATAACTGACCCAAGGTAGCCTAAATAAATGAAATGTGACTTAATGTATTAATTATATAAATCCTTGCCTTCTATCTATTTTAATTTCTTAACTAATTCTTATTCTTATTATGTAACAATATGGTCAGGTTGTTATTTTCATTGAATGGCATCTCAAAATAGATGGCTTCACAGTAGGAGCTCTTCCTGTATATTGGTTACATCCTGTATATTACAACTAACAGCTAATGCATGACAAACAATTTTAATCAGCCATCAGTATCATAAAATACATTTTTTTTAAATCTTTATTTTAAATGAAATTAAAAAATCATTATAAGAGTGAATTCAATTCAAGCTTTTATTTACTTTCCAACTTTGAAATAAAAATCATTATGTTTTAATATTTAAAAAATAGTAATAATTCATTTATGTTTTATTTCATGTTTGGTTGTATTTATCCGGATATGTGTATTGCATACAACATTACATTATCTGATCGCTCCATTGAACATTATTTACAAACACTTTAGCTCCTCCTATATTATGTCGTAATACCCATAAGTCATAGCGATTTACTATTTCCGGTTTGACGGATTTTTTCAATGAATAAATCCAGGCGTTAATGCAGCGACTAGCGGGAGAGTAATATAACGACTGGATTATTCGGGTTAAGGCACGTGCTCATTCTCCGTGTTTGTTTTGTCAATATTTACAAACGGAAGTAAAGGGAGTCACTAATGCGCATACGCGCTAATATCAGACATTTGATTGGTCGGCTGAATCAATGAATGCATCCAGGCGTTAATGCAGCGACTAGCGGGAGAGTAATATAACGACTGGATTATTCGGGTTAGCAGAAAATCGGATGTGCAGTAATCTGGAACTACTTCTGGTTATTAATGTTAAAAGTCGTCCCCGATATATCTCGGCCCTAAAAAAAAGTCGTCCCCGATATATCACGGCCCAAAAAATTTCGACACTATTTTGATGCACTGAATGAGCGTGAAATTGGCAGATAATTTTCAGACTCGCGAGCATTCATGGCCGTGCCCGTTTCAATAGATGGAAAGAACATCCTTACATTGTACTGCAGTACACTCTAAAAAGTACACAAAAGTAAGTAAAATTTCTATTTCAATCATCCTAAGGATTTAAATATTAGATAATGTGGATTGTGCTTCGCTGGCACTACAGGTAGCACCTGTCTCATATTATTGGTTAATTTTTTTTATTGGACTTCGTCCCAAGTTAGGCAACACCTATTATCATATTATTGTTGTAATATGATTATCAGATATATTTACTACAATTTGATGTGAGTGAAATACTGAGATTTTCTAGTGAAAAATACACCGGTATTTCAACCAGCAAAATAAAAATTAATATCAAAATTAAAATACACTTATATGTACTTAATAACTGCACGCGAGATCAATAGCGAGATCTATTTTCCCAAGGGGTAGACTATTGACCGTGACGAATGAACTAGTGACCTCCGCTTCGCGTCGGTCACTAGTTTATCCGTCCCGGTCAATAGTCTACCCCGAGGGAAAATTCCGCTTCGCGTCGGTCACTAGTTTATCCGTCCCGGTCAATAGTCTACCCCGAGGGAAAATAGAGCTCGCTATTGATGAAGCGTGCAGTTATTAAGTACTTTATTACACCGACTTAAACAGTGGAGAGGGTAAACCATTTACTGTAATTCCGGTACTATGTTGTATTCTATATTTGTCATTTTATGTTATTTCTTCTCTTTAGTATGCTATAAGCATCAGGATGAAGAACAACAATGAAAGCGTTATGTCCTTGCTATTTGTTTCCCTGTATATATGATTATTCGATAACACCAATCAAACAATGTTTCTATAATGTATTTATAACATTGTGATAATGTATTTTCGTGTATTAAAGTTTACCGTAATCTTGTCTATTTTTCAATGTTTTTTTTATATTAAAAAAAAAACAATTTTTTGGAATGCGGCGTTATATGACGCCATTGATCACGTCCGTGCACTAGTTCCAGGACTAGTGCACTGTAAGGCATGGATTTCATTCAAATGAGTGCATTAGTTTAAAATAAAACTAAATCATGTGGTATCAATTCTAATTTTTCATTGGTTCTTAATATAAGACTAGAGTGTGTAATAATAAATATTACATTGTAGTTAGTAACAATACATGTTGTACATACATTGTATCTGTTAAACAATTGGGTTATGGTGCTTAATGCTACTTTCAACAATATTTCAGTTATACTGTGGTGGTCAGTTTTATTGGTTGAGGAAACCAGATCCACGAGAGCCTGGAGAAAACCACCAACCTGTCGCAAGTGGGGTTAGTCACTGACAAACTTCATCACTGACACATAATGTTGTATGGAGTACATTACACCTGAATGGGATTCGAACTCACAACTTTAGTTTTAAACACTTTGTAACATCTTCAAATTCTAAATAATAACAAGAATGCTTTCTTTTATTTTTTTTTTTCCTACAAAAATTAATATTTTTATGTCAATATACACAATGTTTCATTTCTTTTGTAGCGTTGTAATAACAATGCTTTTAAAAAGTCAGATTTAACCTTAGTTTGTTAATTAATTTGTGCGAAATAGCTTCGTATCATGGCCAACAAAAACCTATACATGTATGTACAGCTCATACAGGGAAGGACCAGCTATCCTGACCCTCAGCAAACTCGTAACGAAATAAATATGATTTTTAGGTTCAGCAGATCAGGAAAGGGTTTTACTAAAATTTATTCTTGCAGGACCTAAGCTCTGCAATACTACAAATTATTTTAACAAATAAACCTTAGCTTTGAAGAGTGGTCTAATATATTGAAAACAGCTAGCGCTGCTTGTGGGGAATGTTAAAATTATCATAAACAGTTGTGTTTTTTCTTCAGAGCTAGCTGATGATCTTCGGGTTAAACCCAGACGTATCATATAGATTTATGATGTTTATTCAGTTCGCGAAATTGCATATGGGTTTGGTGGTCCTAGTGAAAAAAATGTCAGTCCTCATTAATTTTCTATTGCAAAATACCAATCTTGTGTCAGTCCTTAGCAAAATCTGCCAAAATTTTGCTGGTCATGTCTGACAGGACTGACACATTTCACGAACTCTGTTTATTGCCACTTTCAACAATATGTCAGTTATACAAAATATATCGTAGCGGTTACGTAGGTATCATACACAAATTCATTTCAAATGGAAGGTTCCCTACATACAGCTACCCTGTATATAACCTTCATGTATACAAATGTATATATGTACATGTACAATAACATGCTAACCATTTTAGCTAATAACAATTTGATGAAATAATGTTCAAGCTAACGAAATGTTGTTAATATCTTAGTCAGTTTGTTTCCTTCAATCAATATCTGAAATACTGTCATTTTTACATCAGAGACACTGAAACAGATTATTATAAAATCGGCTAATAACCATTACAAAGTAAATGAACATATACAATATACCACGTATACCTAAGGTGATTGGTGAATTTTCTTTTGCAATGACATGTAATAAAAGACATGAAGGGTATAAAACACACGAATCTAATGACAAAGAAATTTAAATATGCATCTGCTAATAAAGAACTTTTCCAAACATGTGAATCCATGACTAGGTATGAATACAGTAACACATGTATCAGTCACTAAAGATTTACATGGTCATAGTCTGTCCTCCACCAAAGCCTAATATACATATTTATAAGGTGGTTAACGCCACCTTCAATAATATTTCAGCTATATCGTGGCCGTCAGTTTTATTTGTGGAGGAAAACGGAGTACCTGGAGAAAACCACTGACCTGCCGCTAGTTTACTGACACATTTTATCAGACATATAATGTTGTAACGAGTACACTTCGCCATGAGTGGGATTCGAACTCACAACTTTAGTGGTGATAGGCACTGATTGTATAGGTAGTTGTAAATCTAACTACCATATGCATACACATACTTGTACATCTACAATGTGGAGAAATTAATTTCAAGCAATCCAAAACTTTAATCTATATCCATTGCTTCATGCATATGTGACTTTGATCAGCTGTAAGAGAATTAAAGATTCAAACTCAGCTGACAAAGTATGATACTATTGAAACAGTTCTGAATATGTAACGGGCATCATATCGACATTGTATATGATCCTAACATTCTCATGGAAGTTTAAAGAAGGAACATCCAACTAAACAGGGATCACACAAAAGGTTCTCATAGTTTCACTACAATAAAAAAAAGGGGGAAAATTAGAACTGTAAAAGGAAATCCTACAACAGTCTTTCGAGCTTCCTGGAAGAATCACGGCTTGTCAAATTAGAAATATTAAGGGAACTCCTACAACAATCTTTCAAGCTTCCTGAAACGAACCGTGAGTCTATTTAGAAAGTACAGGGATACAATGTACTTGTAGCAATTTAATTTGACGAGTTCAGAAGACATTTCTGAAAATGTTGGTGAATCCCACAAGAACATTTTAAAGAACCTAAAATTTGAAAAGCTTGGCGAGTTCATGACTCATCTGATCTACAGGTTACGTACATTGTAGGTGAATTGCAAAGAGTAAATCACTGGATATCTACTAATCAACTTAAAACTGTAGAATGAATTGTCGTCTCATGCTTAAAAATTTACATTCATTCAGTGTACTATATATATGATGGTGAAAAAGGGACAAAAAATTAATCTTGAAAAAATTTACATTTGACAGTTCCACTACGCAGCAATGCTGACAATTATTTCATTTTAGCATGTGGTAAAGTTCATACTGATGATGTTGGATATAAATTTTCTCATTAATCATTAAATGAATACAAATGTATAATGAATCCCTATGGCAATGGATACATTTGATACTCAATGATAATAAAGTTGAAAAGTGACCACAGCTCTGGAAATATATATTCAGTCAGCAAAAAGTTTACAATGCTCATCTCAATGAGGTGAAAATGAAGCATGCAAAATTATATTTACTATACATGACCAAGGAGTATATAAGACATGACAGGAGGTATATAATTAGATATTTAAAGTTGTCTGATTTAAATTGTATGAGAAGTTGCAGAAAAAACATACACTGCCAAACTCATTCATCCTGATCAAAAATTGATAAAATTGTTACATTTTGTATACATGTACCTTGTATATTTATGTTACCAAATATAAACGTCCCTTATATAAAAATGTTGCTACATGTAGGATACATACATTTGTACCATGTAACAAGTTTTAAGTGGTATACATCGTTCCTGTTTCTTTTACTTTTGGTTTACTTTTTAACTTTATTGTTCGTTTTCAGTCTTCAAGCAATCTCATTGGCAATTATGGCTTACCAAGGTAATTTCCTCCTGGAGATCAGTACAATAAACATGTTTTTCATGGAAAAACTTATGAAACTGTGACATACATGTATTAGATGTTGATATTTTTAACATATTTTACAATACAAAAAAACGTCCGATACAGTTATTTATGTGTTAGACAGGGTATATAATGTCACATTCCTGGCTTCACATATTTTGTTGCAATATGTTCGTTTTTGCATGTCCAATAATAGCTGGTTATTTGTCCTCAGGGCCAATATCGATATTTGCCCACGAAATTAACTTCCAGTATCTGCTCAGTGGAGTCAAACATTATATCTCAAAGTACGGTACAAAGGAAAGATGGTGTTTAAAAATATGCATAAAATCGTATTTCAATCAAATTAACAAAGTTCAAAATATTGGAAAAGTTTAAATAACTTTAAATAATTGGCTCAAATGACTTATTATTTTTATGTATTATGTAATTATGTAAAGGTATGCATGTTGTGTTGAATAGGAATTTCCATTCAAATGACAACTTCTTGGGTAGATTTTATAAACAGTTTCTAACCTCATTGTACAGATCGATGTCGTTTGATATTTCTTTTTGACACTCAAACAAAAATATTTGTAAGTTGAACAAAGGCAACTATCTTTTAAAGGATTTATTTCCACAATTTATCAGTTCAAAGATCTTGTATACAATATAAGTCAATGCTTGGAAAAAGTCAATGTAAAATATGTGATAAATAGATTATGACATGAAATTTTCCATATCCTCTAGACTTTTTGAGAGAACAAAATTCAGCTGCTGGACATTGGGTCCACCAGTGACCACCCCATCAATTTTGTGTGGACCTACTGAGTTTCTGCTGGACCTGATTTGTCCACACAACTTATAATATAAAACACATTTTTTTCGAATTATTTAATACATTCATATATTAATTCAGACAGAATGAAATCACATCTAAAAGTCTCTCTCTCTCTCTCTCTCAGTGTTTTCACTACACATTTTGATAGGGGGAGATTTTAGAATTATAGACGGAGAGAAAATATTCGGCCGAGAGTCAGAAGGCCCCCAGTGGTTTCAGTGTAAAGCCCCATTAAGTGGTGGAGGTGGAAGCACCTTGGCCGATTTTTGATTTGATGAATTTTGACTTGCCTTTGAGGGTGTTTCCTAGCTTTAAAATTGTTTCTTTTTACTTAAATTTACACTAACTAACTGAGAAAAAGAAAATGTAATAAAAATCTTTTTTCAGACAGATATACAGGATTTTCAGGATCTTCTTTGACCATTGGACAATTTTTCATTGAGAATAATTTCTCAAGAATAACAACCATCAGTCATTTTCCATTGTTATTTCTAAGAAAGTCTGCAATTTTTCAGGTCAAAGATAAATGTACAAGTTTGGTAGGCAGTAGAAATAAACTTGATCATTCGTAAAAGAAAATATGAACTTCCCCTATGATTATGTACTATTGAAAATAAAGATTTGATAATATTGTTGTTTGCTTCATTTCCTTGACATAGTATGAAGTTATATCAACATTCAAATTCTTTGCAGTTTTGAATAATTAAAATAGCAATTTTCTATATATTCTTACTGTAATTTCTCTCTTAAGATTTTGTAATAAAGTACATTGTATGCATTTAACTTTTTTTAATAACAGAAAGGAACTTTCAAAGGTAAGTAGTATTCAAGAATCTGATTGTTAATGTAACCACAAACCAGTATCAATACAAAATGAAGAATGAAAGTAGTCAAAGACTCATAGTCATACATTTCAATAAACTTTTATTTTGTTAAAAATATACAATCACAAATGACACAAACCTCCATAAAATATTTTAAGGGAGAAGTCATGCATGTGCTTCAGAAGGGGATCAACAGTTCTTATATTCATATAGTCTATAGTTTGACAGACTAGATACTTTTTCATGTATCCCATGTCCTCAAACTAAAAATCAAAATAATTTCAGACAGGGGACTCTTGAAAAGGACTAGGAACATCGCATATGTGCAATATCATTCACGATATTCGAGTCAGAACTTCAAAAGGAACGTGGCATCTTACACCCCAACTGGCCCAGTCCCCGAAATGAACATTTGAATTTACTGGTCCAAATCAAATTCCTGCAATTTATTTTTATAGTTATAAATAAAAACTGAAAATATTTAGTGGTCTGAACATTTGAACAAAGTTTTACTGGTCTTGGGCCGGAGGACCAGTGCTCGTCGTATTCGTGAGTACCCCCTTTTCTCTATACTGATACAACTTTACAAGATCAGACCTGCTTACTTTCATAGAAAACATAAAAGTGGGTTATATTCCCTTCACTCTTTTAATCAATTAATTCAAATTATTTTAATCATATTTTTTTGCTTTTTTGGACAAAAGTCCAAAATTAATTTCTGCCACTACATCGATGTTATCAATGTCATTTGGACCAAAGCTAGTCGACCTCAAATCTTCCATTGGAATGATTAAACTTTTATTTATTATTCCTACTGTGAATCGTAATGTTTTAACATAAGAAATAATTAATTCTTCACTTCTTCAGCCTTTGGTCATTGCATATTTATCTTCTGAAGTAAATGAAACCGTTAGATAAAAACCGGAAGTAATTGAAATATCATAAATGGAACGAGAATTTGAGGCAGAAAGAAAAAATTTGCCATCGACTCGGTTTCTTTGTCACAGCAGCGCTTTTTCATACACGAAATTAAGGTTAAATCGTAACCAAGTTCAAACACTAAGATTTGTTTTCAATCTCTGAATTATATAATCCCCTGTTTACCCCGAGAGTACATGCCTGCCAATGCCAAACTTACAGAATTAAATTAGAAAAGACAACTCGATTTATTTTGTTTCCGGTCGGGATGTAAACATTCATGATCATCCAACACGAAACTGAAACGTTAGGCGGACAGTCGGGCCGACTAGGACTACAGAAATGCAGGACCCTATGAAATTCTGCCCATAGGTCCGACGATTTTCAAAAAGTCTGATCGTCCCTGGTATCAGCCCTCAACCCATATCAGTCTTCCAGCTTCGCTGCTGGGCTAATACAAGGGCCAATATGGAAAATATCATGTAATAATCTCTTAATATTTGCAAAACCACCTGCATAATCATGGATTTTCAATTTGTCATGGCTTGGGTTCGTAAACATACAAATGTACATGTACATGCTTTGAGTAGCTCAGTGGAAAATGTAAATGGAGGGTGAGGAAAAGAGAACCAGGAGACAGGTAGGAGTGAACCAAGAAGAGAAAATACAGGAGCATAAATTTTAAAAAAAATTAGAGAGAAAATAAATGAAATAACTAAGACAAGGCAGCAGAGCAGAACATTAGGCCATGGTCCAGTCAATGGCAAATCAACTGAAACTGGTACGAGTGTGGAACTGGAAAAAAGGGCCAACATCTTACCTTTGAATACATGTGACATACCGGTACCTGTACATGTACTACATAGATACATATTTTGTTACAATGGATCTAACTTCTATACTAACCTATGATTTCATACTATAACACAGCAGCCTTTCTTCTCTTTAACTGGACTAGTGTTCATTTCACGCACTATTTCAATAAAAACTTCATTCACATTTTGAGTGTTTTTAGCTGAAGTTTCTATAAATGGACAACCCCACGATTGAGCTAATGAAACACCTTCACTAGAGGGCACCTCTCTTTGATGTTCCAAGTCTGCTTTATTTCCCACAAGAATCATGGGTATGTCATCAATGCCCTTTACTCTTTGAATTTGTTCTTTCATTGTTTTTATATCCTGAAAGGTCTGTAGACTTGTTATACTATATACAATAACAAAACCTTGTCCATTTTTTATGTAAAGGTCACGCATAGATGCAAACTGCTCTGTGCCTGCAGTGTCAAGAATTTCTAACACTGATGGGGCAGAGTCTACTTCAATTTCTTTTCTGTAAAAGTCTTCTATAGTGGGGTCATATTTTTCCATAAATGTCCCACTCACGAATTTAACTGTCAATGCACTTTTCCCGACACCACCACTTCCTAGAACAACCACTTTATATTCCCTCATGGTCAATTATTAAATTACTACCAAAACCGGCTTTCTTTGGTGGACAATCTCCCCGAATGAACTTGTCTATCACAATTTAAATCCCCACGACAATATGAGGTCACTAAAATAATGGGTGCGCTATTTCGATGAAAATCATTTCATGATTTCCTATTTTTCGTTTATTCACTTGAAGAGAAAATTACACAGCCACCAAGATCTATGCAATCGCTTACTTTTACACTAACTAACTCAATAAATACTATAAATACATGCTCAATAAAACATTCAACTTGTTACACGATCATACAGTAGACAACTGCCATTTTGGGTGGCGCAGGAAACAGAAGAGCTCATGCAAGAAAGATAACTTTTGTAAGTTTAAGGAACCTGTTGTTTGGTGTTTTTTTTTTTTACATGTTATTGTTTTATTAATAATCGGAAAATTGGTAATCTGTATTTCGTGGTCTTCGGTAAATTAAGAGTAGTAATTTCTCTCATCTTTTCTCTAATTCTGATTGTCATCTATTGGAATTCAGGTCGTTCCGTTCCCAAGTCGATCCGGCCCCAAGTCGATCCGGCCCTAAATTAAAAGTCGATTCGGTACCATTTGAAATTAAATACTTTTGAACTGAAATTGTTTATCATTTCAAAATGTTTTTGATCGATTTTAATTTTAAAAATTCAAACATTAGAATTTTTTGTGTGTAAACGAGTACATTGATTTCTTTATTACACAAAAAATTCTAATGTTTGAATTCGTTTGATATCGCCAATTAATTTGAACAATTTATAAAATCAAGTGTAGTAAAAACATACAAGAACTTAAAACTCAAGCTAATTTTAGGGTTTGAGAAATTTGAAAGTCTTTGCTCTGCCGCGCTGTGGCTATAAAAAAGGAACTATGACTATAGCTTTCATTCATTTCTTCCATGATGTCTTGCCCATTAGCCTAAACAGAGCTTGCCGGAATACCAACTCAAACATAATCATAGCAGGTGATTTCAATCTACCTGGATGGATATGGAAAACCAAAAATTTAAAACCAAATACACCATGTCCAAAGAATCATCATAAATTCATAGATATGATAAACGACAATGGCTTAGCTCAAATGGTAGAAGAGCCAACAAGGGGCGAAAATACACTTGAGCTTGTAATATCAAACAACCCGTCACGTATTACTAGAGTTCATACATTACCAGGAATCTCAGATCATGACATTGTATTTGCAGAAGTAGATCTGAAAATCAAAAAGAAAATACAAAAGCCCCGCAGTATACCACTATATAAAAAGGCGAAATGGGATACAATGAAAGAGGAACTAGCAGGCCTAATGGATAAATTAAATGAGTTAGACAATATGAAAACATGCGTAAATGAAATGTGGTGCGTCTTCAAAAACCATCTTGAAGAAATAGTGAAAAAACATGTGCCACATAAGATAGCAAAAACCAAAGAAAGCCTACCATGGATAACACCTGATATAAGGAAACTTACTCTTAAAAGAGATAGGCTATACAAGCAGAACAAGAAATCTGGAAATACCACCACTGCAAAGAAATTGAAAGACATCAAACGGAAAGTACAGAAGGAACTCAGGCGGGCGTACTGGAACTATATTGAAGAAATAGTAACTCCACAGGAAAATGACAATCAATACTCTAGTATGAAGAGGTTTTAGACATACATGTATATAAAGCATAAACGTACAGACCGTAAAGGCATCACACCATTACGAAGTGATGGTCTCCTCCACTCAGACCCAACTGACCAATCAAACATCTTGAATAAACAGTTCCAGTCAGCATTCTCTGAAAAAATTAACATCACTAAAGAACAATTCAACAAAAAATGTCAAATGAATGGACAATTCCCATCAGCTCCAGAAATAAACATAACATGCGCTGGCGTCCTCAAGCTACTACAAAAATTAAATCCAAATAAAGCAGCAGGACCAGATAATATCAGGCCAAAAATATTAAAAGAACTTGCAGCAGAAATCGCTCCAATCCTGACTATTATATTCAGAAGATCACTCGAGACAAGAGAAGTTCCACCTGATTGGAGAAGTGTCAATGTCAGCCCCGTGCACAAAAAGGGTGATCGCTACAAAGCTGAGAACTACCGACCTATCTCACTCATCTGCATATGCTGCAAATTAAAGGAGCACATAATAACAAGCCACATTATGGGCCATGCTGACAGAAATAACATCTTATATCCGCTACAATATGGCTTCAGGAGCAAACGATCATGTGAGACTCAGCTAATTGAATTCATCGACGAAACCAGCAACAATATGGCATCAGGGAAGCAAACAGATGTTCTTATCATGGATTTCTCTAAAGCCTTTGACAAAGTGAGTCACAGCCTCCTTGTCCACAAGCTAGAACACTATGGAATCCGTGATAAAACTAACAACTGGATAAAAAAAACTTCCTACACGATAGATCACAGACGGTAGTTGTAGACGGCGTAACATCAGATTACGTCAGCGTTGACTCAGGCGTACCAGAAGATCAGTGTTAGGACCTAGCCTGTTCCTGTTCCTATTCTATATCAACGATATGCCACAAGGTCTAAAATCAACAATTAGACTCTTCGCAGATGACACCATAGCGTACCTAACTATAACATCTGAGAATGATGCCCTAGCACTCCAGACAGACCTTAACAAGCTAGACATTTGGGAGAAGAAATGGAAAATGGATTTCCACCCTGGCAAATGCAATGTCCTAACAATAAGCAGGAAACCAAATCCAATCAAATACAATTACAGTCTACATGGACACACCTTAGAAACGTTGAAAGTGCCAAATATCTGGGCTGTCTAATTTCATCAGACCTTCGTTGGACCAAACACATCAACTCAATATGCGGCAAAGCAAATAAGACACTAGGATTCCTACGACGTAACCTTAACATCGGATCAACAACTGTAAAACAAAATGCGTACAACTCACTAGTAAGACCAATAGTGGAATACGCCTCAACTGTATGGGATCCTTACACACAAAAAGATATTCATACTCTAGAAATGGTCCAGCGTAGAGGTGCCAGATACGTTTGTAACCAACAAAGCAACAGATCAAGTGTCGATTCCATGCTTGACACACTTAAATGGAAATCACTACAACACAGAAGACGTGATGCTCGGTTACACATGTTATACAAAACACACCACGAAGATGTCGCTATTAGCAAAGAGGAAATACTTGTACCACCAAAAAGAACCACCAGAAACATGCATCCGCTATCTTTCCAAGTACCATCCAGCAGCAGCGACTATAGAAAGTATTCCTTCTTCCCGCGAACTATCCGAGATTGGAATTCGCTACCTACAAACACAGCAGCCGCCACAACACTTGTTGCTTTCAAAACACAAGTTAGCCAACTTCCACATTAGAAAATGGAACTGTACATAGTTTTAAATATACATACTACTGACCCGTCAGTATTTTAACATTCTATAAATTTACATGCGCACTCCAATGACAGAACAATCAACTAGTTGATGGTGGCCATTAAAAGGCAGAAGCAGAAACCATGTGTAGTGTGTTCCAGACATGTCAGACCGCGGCAGCAAGCTCTAGAGTGTGACTCCTGTGCCAACTGGCAACATCGTGTGTGTGGTTCAGGTATGTCATTGTTATATATTTTTGTATATTTTTCGTATCCAGTCACTCGTTATTGCATTGTTTCCATCCATGTGTATGCACTAAAAATGCTTTATAAGGAGTTGAAAAATCTCTTAAATAAAATAAAATCCGGTAGCATATTCTGTTTATCATTTTAAGTGGCGATCTTTTGTACTTTTTTTTAAAAGTATACTGAGTTTTAATGTATTTAAATTTTTTATTTAAGTATATTTCATAACCTGTATTTACAAATAATCAATATTGTTTTAATTTTTCGTCAATGCACTATGTTTACGTGTGTTCAGAAAAGTTAAAACGAAAGTAAAAAATCTGAAAATCCACTGGTATATTCTGTTTTGAGTGGATAAGTGTGGATATTTTTGTTGTACCTTATATGATCTATAACAAGTTCTTATATCAGATTTATTTAAGTAACTTTGATATCGTGTAATAACCAGTATAAAAAGATGCCTTGTACTTTTCACATGTTCAAATTTAATTACAGAATCTATACATCATAGTTATTTTTCTCTCTCTATATTTCAGGTGTTACTCTGGAACAGTACAGAAACTGGACAGATCAAGATTTCACCTGTACAGCGTGCTCTGAGCCAGAGGTGGCTGAAGAAGCAACTAAAGAGTCATTTGCATCTGAACCTGAGGTAAGTAAACGGGATTGCATTACAGTAATATGTGTGGATGTCCTAATAACATGAGATAAAATATATATAATATGAAATTTTTAGATTAAAATATATATGAAATTTTTAGATTAAAATGTGTGAACTCTGGCAAAATGTGTTAGACTTGACAAGTCTGGCGTAAGATTTTTATATTTTTCTTTCTATTTCAGATTGATGCTGACTTCCTGCAGTGTGATGACTTTTTAGTTGGAGACATCACCGTTGGTACCAAACGTCACATCATGGTTGCCACCGAAGACCAACTCATCCTCCTTCAGTCAGCTAAAAGATGGTATATGGATAAAACCTTTAAAGTCGTGCAGAAACCATTTACCCAGCTCTTCAGTATACACGTCATTATCCAGAAAGATGACTGTATGAAGCAAGTACCACTACTGTTCGTGCTGATGACCAGAAGAAAGAAGAGAGACTACAAAGCAGTAAGTTCAAATAATAACGCATTTAAAATTGCTTGCTAGAAATGTCAATTCAGTGTGCTCCTGACTATATATCTCGCATACACACTCGCTAAGGTACTGTCATCATCAAGAAGATACTAATATATTGGTATATCTTGTTGTGGTGTTCTGCATTGTTGACTCTTCCTGTTATCTTCTTTATTATAATGTAAGTCAAGTGTCTTATCTGTTGATTTGTAATAAATACAAGTAATTAAGACAATTATACCACATATTTAATATGAGTGTATGGTAATTATTTGCCTCATCTTTTTCAGGTCTTCAACAAGCTTAACGAGCTCATACCAGAAAGAAGAGTGCAGTCCTTTTGTCTTGACTTTGAGTCAGGTAAGTTAGTTTCTTATACACATCATTATTTCAACTAATAGACATCGATAGAAACAAACAAAACAAAACGAAAAAAAAAAAAAAAAAAAAATAGTAATAATAAAATAAAAATAAAGGAACACAAAAAACAAAAACAAAAAACAAACTCCAACGGAAATTTGGACCGCGCCTTATTACCAGAGACATTAACAATGCATAATTTCTTAAACTATGTTTTAAATACACATGTCTCTGGTATTACGTCTTATATACGGTGCTTGTTGTCAAAACTACATGTGTTGGACTGTGTTTTAATACACATCATATGATCACACATGTGTCAATATTGATTTGCTATTTTTGACAAATAATAGATAACATATACATGGTATAGTGTCTAATTATACATCAATATATAGTTGAGAGGGTGATAGATCAGATTGTTACCCTGAGAAAAACATTGTCAACTGAGGAGAAGCCGAGGTTGACAATGTCTTTTTCGAAGGGTAACAATCTCATCTATCACCTCTCAACTATATGTTATTATCCCCTCGCCAACGAAGTTGCGAAGGGATATAGTAACGCTACCGTCCGTCCGTCCGTCCTTCCTTCCGTAACATCCTTGTGAACACTCTAGGATCAACATCCTTCAATGGATTTTGACCAAACTTGGTACATATTTAGTCCTTAAGAGAATCTGGAACCCTATTGATTTTCAAGGTCAAAGGTCAAGATCACCGGGTCAAATTTTTACCGCGTAACATCCTTGTGAAAACTCTAGAATCAACATCCTTCAATGGATTTTGACCAAACTTGGTACATACATAGTCCTTAGGAGAATCTGGAACCCTATTGATTTTCAAGGTCAAAGGTCAAGGTCACAGGGTCTAGTTTTTAGGCGAGGGGATACGCCACGCTTTGCGTTGCCCTTGTTTAATTTATTATACTGAATGTTTTCACTTTCTCGTTTGCAATGATGTTTTTTTTCTTCATTTTAATGTTTCAATTGATTCATAATCATCAAATTGAGGCTCTAAATAAGAGGGTGACAGTAAAAAAATTGTTACCCGCTGAGCCATGTGTCAGAGCAGAATGTTACCCCCCTCGTATCCAATAAAATTACAGCTTACATACATGAAGTATAATAAAATATGTTATCCGCTACAGTGATTAATGTAAGAGTATCAGTACATCATTTGGTTTCTATGTTTACTTATATTATTTTCAGTGAATTGAGATGATGGGTGATTGTTCATTGTATTGATATTGGTGGACTTGTTGACAATCACTGATTAAACTGTTCATAACGTTGACAATCACTGATTAAACTGTTCATAGCGTTGACAATCACTGATTAAACTGTTCATAGCGTTGACAATCACTGATTAAACTGTTCATAACGTTGACAATCACCGATTAAACTGTTCATAACGTTGATAATCATTGATTAAACTGTTCATAACGTTGATAATCATTGATTAAACTGTTCATAGCGTTAACATTGAAAATAGAGTAAAACAATCAAGAATAGGACACGCACATAAAATCTACAACAACAAGTATCAGAGCATTTTTAAAAGACAATTCTAGAAAAGTCGATGAACACCAGGGATATAACACTAGATCGAATCAATTCAATTTCGTAGTTGCAAAAATTAAAGGCGTGTATTCTTCATCTTTTTTTCGTTAAAGAATGGAACACGCTTCCAAATAGAATAAAAACAATAAATGACCATGACGCATTCAAATCTGCTGTAAAAGAACATAGAGAAAAATAAGGAAATGTCATTAATATCAATTCAATTTATGCCATGCTTCCTCTTATCATGCATGTAATTTAAGTGATATACACTTCAAGGACAACATTGGAAATAAGCGGAAATGCATTCATGAGTCAACCTGGGAAGGATATCAACTTACTGGTGCATTTTAGCCTTGAAATACTTGCTTTATTTCATATTTTTTAAATACACATATTTTTAAACTACAATTTTATATACAAAAATGTAGTTGATATCGATTCCTAAATGAATTTGACCTTTTACCTTAAATCTAGACATTATCTGGCACAGAAACATGGATAGATGTAATATATTTCAAAAGTAAAGAAATAATGGAGATTGTCGAGTGAAAACGCATACATAACAACACCTGTTCCATAACACGACGGATTCCGCTAACGTATCGGAGTTACTTGCCTTTCGGAGCACCTGGGGTCACCCCCGAGTTTTTGTGGGGTTCTTGGTGCTCTGTGTTTAGTTTTCTGTGTAATGTTTTTTTAAGATCATTTATTGTCATTTGTCCTTATAAAACAATAAGCCATTCAATTGTCTTTCCGTCTTCGTTTTGTGGCTTCTGATTGCCTTTTGATATCTTCGTACCTTTCGTACTAACAAATTGTGAAATGGTATGATAAAGATTTTGAAATTGTTGAACTTATATCCAAAACCATTTAGAATTTGAGAAAAATCTAAATCAAGTATGTCCCATCAATAATAAAATGGAAAACAAAATATACCACATTAGATCAGCTGGTGACTTCAGTCTACCAGAATGAGAATGGAAAACAAAATATACAACATTAGATCAGCTGGTGACTTCAGCCTACCAGGATGTGAATGGAAAACAAAATATACCACATTAGATCAGCTGGTGACTTGAACATACCAGGATGTGAATGGAAAACAAAATAATACCACATTAGATCAGCTGGTGACTTCAACATACCATGATGTGAATGGAAAACAAAATATACCACATTAGATCAGCTGGTGACTTCAGCCTACCAGGATGTGAATGGAAAACAAAATAATACCATATTAGATCAGCTGGTGACTTCAACATACCATGATGTGAATGGAAAACAAAATATACCACATTAGATCAGCTGGTGATTTCAGCCTACCAGGATGTGAATGAAAAACAAAATAATACCACATTAGATCAGCTGGTGACTTCAACATACCATGATGTGAATGGAAAACAAAATATACCACATTAGATCAGCTGGTGATTTCAGCCTACCAGGCTGTGAATGGAAAACAAAATATACCACATTAGATCAGCTGGTGACTTTAACATACCAGGATGTGAATGGAAAACAAAATATGCCACATTAGATCAGCTGGTGACTTCAACATACCAGGATGTGAATGGAAAACAAAATAATACCACATTAGATCAGCTGGTGACTTCAACATATCAGGATGTGAATGGAAAACAAAATAATACCACAGTAGATCAGCTGGTGACATCAACACACCAGAATGTGAATGGAAAACAAAATAATACCACATTAGATCAGCTGGTGACTTCAACATACCAGGATGTGACTGGAAAACAAAATAATAACACATTATATCAGTTGGTGACTTTAATATACCAGGATATGAATGGAAAACAAAATAATACCACATTAGATCAGCTGGTGACTTCAGTATACCAGGATGTGAATGGAAAACAAAATATACCACATTAGATCAGCTGGTGACTTCAACATATCAGGATGTGAATGGAAAACAAAATAATACCACAGTAGATCAGCTGGTGACATCAACACACCAGGATGTGAATGGAAAACAAAATTATACCACATTAGATCAGCTGGTGACTTCAACATACCAGGATGTGACTGGAAAACAAAATAATAACACATTATATCAGTTGGTGACTTTAATATACCAGGATATGAATGGAAAACAAAATAATACCACATTAGATCAGCTGGTGACTTCAGTATACCAGGATGTGAATGGAAAACAAAATATACCACATTAGATCAGCTGGTGACTTCAGCCTACCAGGATGTGAATGGAAAACAAAATATACCACATTAGATCAGCTGGTGACTTGAACATACCAGGATGTGAATGGAAAACAAAATAATACCACATTAGATCAGCTGGTGACTTCAACATACCATGATGTGAATGGAAAACAAAATATACCACATTAGATCAGCTGGTGATTTCAGCCTACCAGGATGTGAATGGAAAACAAAATATACCACATTAGATCAGCTGGTGACTTCAGCCTACCAGGATGTGAATGGAAAACAAAATAATACCATATTAGATCAGCTGGTGACTTCAACATACCATGATGTGAATGGAAAACAAAATATACCACATTAGATCAGCTGGTGATTTCAGCCTACCAGGATGTGAATGGAAAACAAAATATACCACATTAGATCAGCTGGTGACTTTAACATACCAGGATGTGAATGGAAAACAAAATATGCCACATTAGATCAGCTGGTGAATTCAACATACCAGGATGTGACTGGAAAACAAAATAATAACACATTAGATCAGTTGGTGACTTTAACATACCAGGATATGAATGGAAAACAAAATAATACCACATTAGATCAGCTGGTGACTTCAGTATACCAGGATGTGAATGGAAAACAAAATATACCACATTAGATCAGCTGGTGACTTCAACATATCAGGGTGTGAATATAAAACAAAATAATACCACATTAGATCAGCTGATGACTTTAACATACCAGGATGTGAATGGAAAATGAAATAATACCACATTAGATCAGCTGGTGACTTTAACATACCAGGATGTGAATGGAAAATGAAATAATACCACATTAGATCAGCTGGTGACTTTAACATACCAGGGTGTGAATGGAAAACAAAATCCTTGAAACCAAAAAAGAAATGTGTAAATATACACCCCTTTACTAGTACAAATGGTAGAAGAGCCACCACGAGTATCAAAGATACTTGATCTCATCATCAAACAGCTTCAACAGAATATGATCAATACGTGGACTATCTCCAGGCATGGCATTGACACAGCACCAACAAGAAGCACAGCTGAAGAAGATACCATTGTTCAAAAACGCAATATGGAATGACATCAAAAACAACATACCAACCATCAAGGACGAAGTAAACAAGATGATGGGTCAAGAACAAAGTAGTGAGCAAGAACTAAGGGACTACTTCATAAAAACTACTTAGAAATCAGTATTACTAACAACATACCACAGAAAATCACAAAAGATAAAAGACGAAAATACATGGATTACAACAGACATCCAACGGTTAATCAGAGCAAGGGACAAACATTATTATAAGAAGAAAAAGAAGTCGACTGATTCAGACCATCATAATTTCTTTTTTTTAAATGGAGAATGTAACGCTCACAATTAATTGAATTCTATAAGTAGTCCTCTACGACAAAGTCCTCTATTCCTTTTTGTAATTGAAAATTCTGGGTGCAACTTTATTGGTGTAATTGGCACAGTTTGATTCTGAAATAATAATCCATCGATTCCTTTAATGGAACACAATTCAACATAAAGGAATCGTCTGAAATGGTTTAACAGTTTTGCGAGCACATGGATTCACGACTGTTTTTTGGGTGGAGTCTGTGTTGCTATCTTTTTAGGTTTCTGTGTTGTGTTTTTATGTTTTGTTTGTCTTCGTCTTGTGTCTTGTCTGACCAATGTTGTCAGTGTTGTGTCTCTGGATTTTCTATTCTTGATTACCTTTTCGGTTTTCTCTAAGGTTTGTTTAGCCACATTACCAATAATTTTATTCCTGGGTAAATTCATTACAGCATGGTTTTTGCAGTGCAAATTCGAGAGGGCGGCATGACGACTCGAAGGGTAAAGAGCGTGGTCTGAATGGAAGGAATGCCCATCGGGATTTGAAGCGCAAAATAGCGAGGAGATTTGGGCATCGCGACTCTAAGGGAGAAGAGAGTGGTGCTAAATGTAATGAATGTACAAAAGGAGATAATCAAATGGAAATGAAAATGGCTTAGTTTGTTTTTTGTTTTTTGGTTTTTTTAAGACGACAATAGTTCTCCAAACTTGGCTACGATTGTTTCATTGGATATACAGAGCAGAACATTTCTTCGGAAGTCTAATCTCAACGAGATTTCTAATTCTCGTATCCAGAAATCTTACATTTTCTTGTATTGCTGAGATTTACTAATATATTTCGAAATTCAAGATCATATTAACTACCATCATTTATATATACATCTGTATTCGACCACACAGCATTCTGTAAGGGGGACGCTCAAATTAATAAGTAATTGGAATTATGTTTGTTGGTCCTTGTGTTTTTTCCTCTGTGGGATCAACACCAAAGACCATAAGAATGGCATTGGATAGTAAAAACTAGATATATCACCTTAAAGACACACAGGCTGTCAGAATTGAATTTTTTGTTTATATTAATAGTTGCCAATATTCGATATTTTATATATTAATAAAATGTTCTGAAATCGCCATTAACACGACCTAATCATAAGTCGGATGCAGTTCCGAAGTTTGCTGAACACTGATAACTGCTATTAATAACCGAGAAAGCATGTTGCATGTAAATTCGTTAGAATTAATATAATTTAAGAAATATATCTATATATAATGGTATTTAGTAAGAATGACACTTAAAATCGGAAAAACGTGATGAAATCAATAAAAACAAACCCAAAGGGGCCCGATAAAGGGAAAATTGTAAACAAATTGTATTACACTTGAGTTGTTTTGATTATATATATTTTTTTAGAAAAAAACAGACATGAAATTCATTATTTTAGTCTCTAATTTAAAAGAGATATTACCTAGCGTTTTCTCCTGAAAAAAAAAAGAATATATAAAAAACCACGATGCAATTCTACTGTCAAAATACTAAATTATGCTTACGTGTTGAAAAATGGAGTAGGTCGGTATAACTTTTTTTTTTTAATTTTACACAAAGCTTGTTGAATCCTCCTTTTTGTGTCGTTTTCGTGTAGAATCCGTCAATATTTTTGTTCTTTCACGATTCGATTTGTGCCATGTCCACATTTTCTTCATCATCAAACAATATCGCACATGCGCAAACGCTTTCCCGAATGAGTTCACTGTCAGATCGTATAAATATTGCGGAGTCAACATTGAATTCTTTACTGGATGCAAGAAAATCAAACAACAACGTATTTCCTTCGTTCTAGGCAATTTACATATGATATCATGAAAAATTTCAACTGCAATTAGTATAAAACATCGAATATTGGCAACTTTTAATATATAAAAAAAATTCAATTCTGACAGCCAGGATTTGTAAGCAAGGATTTGTACTACTAGTATACAAATCCTTGCTTTAAGCGAGCCCCTGTAGATTAAGGAGTAAGCGCAAAAACTAGTTGGCTCGATTTCAGTATAATGTGTTCGAACGGAGTGACGTGTCTACCTGTGGAGTGATGTTTCAGTGAAATAGTACAATACAATTTTAATAAGCACATTGGTTTATTAAAATACAGACACCATCATAAAAAGTAACTTGTTCTCGTCATAATATAGATAAAAAATATGCTTACTTGACGTTAAGCAACATTACACACTCATTAGCCATGATTTGAATGTCAAGTGTAGTTATTTAAAGAGAACTTGCCATATAGTTAACAACGTTTTTGATTGGCTGATTCTCAAAATAAGAACATAAGAATCAAGAGTAAGTGAGTAAGTGATTGTTGTTTAACGCCAACTCAGCAATTTTTGTACCTATAGCATGGCGAGAACAAGTTAATTTTCAATGAGATAATGAGGTCCACTTTGTTCTAGAACAACACCTTGTATTTTTATAGTGCTAGCTCTCTGAAACAAGTTTGTCGGTAGACATGTAGCTCCACTTGGACACATTATTATGACTCCGAACCGACCAGTCTTTACTTTGATCTTACTCCTTAATTATGCGTACTTAGCGGAGAAGCAGTAAATACCAATGTTATAGTCATTGGTTTTACCCGACCGTAGCTCGAACCTACCATCTACCGTACTCAAGACGAGCACGCTAACATCAACGATGCTGTTCATCAAGAATCAAACATGTATAATATGTGTACGTATATGAATATATTGAAATGTACGAATTGCAATGATATTTTAGATATTGAACTAAATGATAAATTTTATCGGTACTGTCTCTTACATGTTTATTTCCGTCCTTGTCGTTTGTTTCCATTTTGTAAACAATTAAATTGTTCAACATATTTGAAGATAATATCATAGACCCTGGGATTTTCCCACTAAGTATGTGGATGATTGGTGGATACAATCCTCACATCTTAAAATAGTGGTAGTAGAGACCCTTCTTTGTTCTTATTGTTTATGTAGATTAAAATCAATTTAATACACAACCCTCAAAGAATTATATAAAGATTCGGACATGACCAAACGATTTTTTTTTCAATTAAGGTCAGAGAATTATTTGCAATCTTCTATTTCAGTGGTTCGGAATTGAAGGACAAAATGAAATCATCATGTAAGTATTTTGGGGAATCAAATGAAAAACAGAAATCACAACACCGTCGGTATTTTTCCAAAATACATGTATAATAGAAAAATTGCAGAAACAGGTAAAATTCCTCCCTCTTTCACACATATGACCGCTCACATTCCTGGCTTGGTACATGCACTTAAATAAAAGTGGCGGTGTTAAACTAGTTTGATGGAAAAGGGTGATCTGCGATACATTCTTGATAATTCCATGTAAGTTAATATTACAAAGAGTAGCTGGCATTCATATAAATATCTTTAAGTCGAGTTATAAATACATTTTCAAAATATATATTTCAGCCAACGCTGGCAAGTCTACTTTCTTGATTACACTATAAGTCAAAAGGAACTTCTAACACCGTTGTTATTTCTCTGCCACTGTGGACTGTTAACGTGACATTCACCAAGTCTGGGTTGTAAGCGCCAAATGTTGGCCATAACGGACGGCTGACGTCGACATTTCGGAAACGGAAGATGAATTTCCTATTTTTAGCGTCGACAATGATCCATTGTTTGTTGCGGGTGTCAAGCAGAAATCCGTATGTTGTCTTCAAAGTTGTACCCGGAGGTGAACTTTCAGTTGCCGGAGTGTGGAAAAGGCGTTGTCCATTGTTCCAACATTGAAGACATATTGTGCGGCAAATGTTACACCGGCGTGCACAGAATGTCCACGCAAGCGCATGGTTGTCTAAAGTATAATTCAAGTCGATCTCAGATTTGCGAGCCAAACCAATTTCAAATATTAAATCTTGTCTTAATTGACGCTTAACAAAAAAATGGACCGAACATTCAAAATAATGCTGGTTTGTTTTTCCAAGAGGTTTCGTTGTTATTGTTCCTCTGTAATTCCGGAAGGCAGACGATAGATCACGTGAATAAGGTCTTCTTGACTTTTGGTTTTGTAAGGTTTTGTAATCCTCTGACAATTCATATTGGTGGTATGTACTTTTCATATCAAATGAAAATTCTGGACCTTAAACGAAACGAAGAATTTTTTTTTATTTTAGTCCAATTTAAAATCAACATGATTTCTAATTATAACCTTAGTGGGATTCGTGTTCTAATAATAATCTTAGTGGGGTTCGTGTTTTAATTATAACCTTAGTGGGGGTTCGTGTTCTAATAATAACCTTAGTGGGGTTCGTGTTCTAATAATAACCTTAGTGGGATTCGTGTTCTAATTATAACCTTACTGGGGGTTCGTGTTCTAATAATAACCTTAGTGGGGTTCGTGTTCTAATAATAACCTTAGTGGGGTTCGTGTTCTAATTATAACCTTAGTGGGGTTCGTGTTCTAATTATAACCTTAGTGGGGTTCGTGTTCTAATTATAACCTTAGTGGGGTTCGTGTTCTAATTATAACCTTAGTGGGGTTCATGTTCTAATTATAACCTTAGTGGGGTTCGTGTTCTAATTATAACCTTAGTGGGGTTCGTGACCTTAGTGGGGTTCGTGTTACTCAATCTGTTGTTTTTGTGTGGTGTTTTGTAGATAGTTGTTTGTCATTTTGTCTTTTTTTTGGGGGTCATTATATTGCCTAACTTTATTCGATTTACGATTTCTGGTTACCCCTTTGATATCTACAAGCTGTTCTTATGTTGATTTGGCAAATAACATTTCATTGGATAAAAACGTAGATATCTACTTTAATGCACACCACACGAAATGAACTATGTAAATGTAATAGATAATTTTTCATACTATCAGTGTCCATTTTCATTTTAATTTAAAGAAAAACGGAAATGTTAGTATCAACGATTAAGAAAACTTACAGATAATTTCACCAACAGCTCTGTATGGTGGAAATTCGTTCAAGTTAGAATTTCTGTCCGCGTTTGATTCTCCATCCGAATCTGAAATAGTAATGGCTGATATAATACTGCTGCACATGTAAAGGATAATATACATTTATGACGTGAACACCTTTGCAATAAAAATGAAAAACAGAAATATACCACACAGTCAAAAAATCCCAAAATCAAATATCAAAACGGTAGAAAGAGGCACAACCGATACTCTTAACACACAAATTACAATCAATAAGCATATTCACTGGGATGGGCGTGTTATGTGACTGGATTGATTTACTGGGCTAGACCTGTTGTGTTGCTAGTTAGATTCACTGGAATGGATCTGTTATGTGGCTGGTTTGATTCACTGGAATGGATCTGATATGTGGCTGGTTTGATTCACTGGAATGGATCTGTTATGTGGCTGGTTTTATTCACTAGAATGGATCTGTTATGTGGCTGGTTTGATTCACTGGAATGGGCCTGTTATGTGGCTGGTTTGATTCACTGGAATGAGCCTGATATGTGGCTGGTTTGATTTACTGGAATGGATCTGTTATGTGACTGGTTTCATTCACTGCAATGGATCTGTAATGTGGCTGGTTTGATTCACTGGAATGGATCTGTTATGTGGCTGGTTTGATTCACTGGAATATGCTTGTTATGTGGCTTGTTTAATTCACTGGAATGGATCTGTTATGTGGCTGGTTTGATTCACTGGAATGGATCTTTTACCGGTATGTGGCTGGTTTGATTCACTGGAATGGATCTGTTATGTGGCTGGTTTGATTCACTGGAATGGATCTGTTATGTGGCTGGTTTAATCCACTGGAATGGATCTGTTATGTGGCTGGTTTGATTCACTGGAATGGATCTGTTATGCGGCTGGTTTGATTCACTGGGATTGGCCTGTTATGTGACTAGTTAGGCTCCTTGGGAAGGGCCTGTTATATGACCGGTTTAATTCACTGGAATGGATCTGTTATGTGGCTGGTTTAATTCACAGGAATGGATCTGTTATGTGACTGGTTTAATTCACTGGCATGGATCTGTTATGTGGCTGGTTTGATTCACTGGAATGGATCTGTTATGCGGCTGGTTTGATTCACTGGGATTGGCCTGTTATGTGACTGGTTTAATCCACTGGAATGGATCTGTTATGTGGCTGGTTTGATTCACTGGAATGGATCTGTTATGCGGCTGGTTTGATTCACTGGGATTGGCCTGTTATGTGACTAGTTAGGCTCCTTGGGAAGGGCCTGTTATATGACCGGTTTAATTCACTGGAATGGATCTGTTATGTGGCTGGTTTAATTCACAGGAATGGATCTGTTATGTGACTGGTTTAATTCACTGGCATGGATCTGTTATGTGACTGGTTTGATTCACTGGAATAGGCCTGCTATGTGGTTGGTTTAATTCACTGGAATGGATCTGTTATGTGGCTGATTTGATTCACTGGAATGAATCTGTTACCGGTATGTGGCTGGTTTGATTCACTGTGATTGGCCTGTTATGTGGCTGGTTTGATTCACTGGAATGGATCTGTTATGTGGCTGGTTTAATTCACTGGAATGGATCTGTTATGTGGCTGATTTGATTCACTGGAATGAATCTGTTACCGGTATGTGGCTGGTTTGATTCACTGTGATTGGCCTGTTATGTGGCTGGTTTGATTCACTGGAATGGATCTGTTATGTGGCTGGTTTAATTCACTGGAATGGATCTGTTATGTGGCTGGTTTGATTCACTGGAATGGATCTGTTATGTGGCTGGTTTAATTCACTGGGATTGGCCTGTTATGTGACTAGTTAGTTCCCTGGGAATGGCCTGCTATGTGGCTGGTTTGATTAACTGGAATGTATCTGTTATGTGGCTGATTTAATTCATTGAAATGGATCTGTTATGTGACTGGTTTGATTCACTGGAATGGATCTGTTATGTGGCTGGTTTAATTCACTGGAATAGATCTGTTATGTGGCTGGTTTTGATTCACTGTGATTGGCCTGTTATGTGACTAGTTATGTTCCCTGGGAAGGGCCTGACATGTGGCTGGTTTGATTCACTGGAATGGGCCTGGTATGTGGCTGGTTTGATTCACTGGAATAGATCTGTTTTGTGGCTGGTTTGATTCACTGGAATAGATCTGTTATGTGGCTGGTTTGATTCACTGGAAAGAGCCTGTTGGTGTCTGCCCAATAGTCCGAAGGCCCGATAGTCCGAAGGTCCAATAGTCCGAAGGCCCGATAGTCAGAAGGCTCGATAGTCAGAAGGCCTAATAGTCCGAAGACCCGATAGTCCGAAGGCCCAATAGTCCGAAGGCCCGATAGTCCGAAAGCCCAATAGTTCGAAGGCCCGGTAGTCCAAAGGATATGTTGGTGGTCAATATTTGAAGATTTTTTTCTCAACAACATCCTAAAGTTTTTGAATGAAGTTTGTAATACATGTTTCTATTAGGAGGGGATCCATCAACCACTGTCAAAGTTTACATTTTTTTTTGGTAGCTTTATGGGAAATCCATTATCATCTCTCGGAGAGGCACTAAAGAGAATGAATTAAATTAAATTTGGCAGAGATGTTACCTGTCAGATCATGCACAAATGATACAACTTACAAATGTGTACACAGATATGGCAGTAAAGGCATCTAATTTCTCATGAAATTAACCCAGGTTAGTAATTCCGGATCTTGTGAGCCTCTCGGTGACTTTTTCCATCTAAGTTATAATTATAAATGTATGTGCTTCAACTTAAATATACAGTGGCGAAGCCAGGGCATAAATGGATGCTTGCTTTCTATCGCAAAAGGGTGTATTTTGTGTTTAGAAAGCCACGTACCACAACATATTTGTCAGTATGCCTGCACGTAGTAGCAACGCTATTAGATATTAAATGATACCGAATTTGAATTACTTTAAAACCGAAGAAAATATGTATAATTTTACGTGTAGTTAGAGCCGATATACATTTGTAACAGTTACTGTCACCACCTTAGTCCAAAAATTCGCTATTTTAGCTAAACTGTTATTTTTAATCTACTGTACTAGCGTGAAGTTAGAAATCCAATTTCTAACAAAGGGAAACCATCTTTTATCAACCTTGATATTCAAAGACGATTCACTGAAAATGTTTAAAAACGGGATGTAAGCCGTTTATCGAGCTACGGTCGAAATAAATAAAAATTTGTATTTTTGTTTCGGACTATTGGACCTTCGGAGTATCGGACCTTCGCACTATAGGACCTTCGGACTATTGGATCTTCGGACTATCGGACCGTCATCGGCCTGTTATGTGGCTAGTTTGATTCACTGGAATGGATCTGTTATGTGGCTGGTTTAATTCACTGGAATGGATCTGTTATGTGGCTGGTTTGCTTCTCTGGAATGGTCCTGTTATGTGACTGGTTTTGATTCACTGGGATTGGCCTGTTATGCGACTAGTTAGGTTCCCTGGGAAGGGCCTGACATGTGGCTGGTTTGATTCACTGCGATGGGCCTGATATATGTGGCGAGTTTGATTCCCACTCACAATCCCAATACAAATGTAGATATCCTTCTCTTAACATGTAACGGTAACCCGTTATACAAGTCTTTATTTGTTCCGAAAGCTTTTGTATTACATTTTGTATTCTTTGAAAGTTGTTAAACCATATAAAATATTTCACCTCTGTGTTATTCTTTGTAATTTATAATATTCTTTAAATAAATAAATCCAGTATTTACCACTCCTCATTCCACTGTTTAATCTGACATCAGCTGATCTGTTTGACAACTTGGCAGGTGGGTGTCGCTTTCTTGCAGTTCTTGTTGCTGTAAATAAATATTTTGTTGTTTAATTTCCATAATTAAATCAAGCACCGAATGAAGTTGGGAAAATCCGATTTTGGGAAGATATATTTTCGTGTTTCCTTTAGAAGTTTACTATTTCTAACTCTTGATTTAACTCGTTCAATTTGTGGACGTGTGTATTGTTTGATCTTTATCTCATTTTAATTAAGTTTTGGTTTCTTGTTCCGTAATTCGACATGTCTGATTATTGCATTTCATGGTTTCTTCCCGGGTTGTCGTTTTGTGTTTGATTGTTTGGTTGTTTGTAATGTGTTGTTTTTTTCCCGTATTTTGATTTGTCTGTTTATTGCATTTCATGATCTCTTCCCGGGTTGTCGTTTTGTGCTTTTGTTATGTGTTGTTTTTTTGTTCCGTAATTTGGTTTGTCAGTTTATGGCATTTCATGATCTCTTCTCTTTGTTGTTTTGTGTTTGATTGTTTGTTTGTTTGTAATGTCCCGGTTCATCAGACGTACTAGACATATGTTTTGTTACTTCATACGAATAAAATGAACAGAATGAAAGATTAATAAGCTTACATGTTGATTTTAGATTCAATCTAAGCTCTGCCTTTTTCACTGTTTGGTCTTCGTTTACCATGAATCCATACCCTTCCTTTGATATGGTCTGTCCAAGCATTGTTGCATAAGCTCTGTGTTCTCCAGACCTCGTAGGAGTAAAGTAAACTTTATAGGACCCGAACTTTTTCCCGCGATCAACTACTATTCCTGGATAACGTTTTCCCTTTGAATCGAGAATATCTACCTTTATGTCGATTCCTCCTTCATTGATTGGTCGATTTTGTGAATCATGTGGTGTAATGATTACCGGAACCTGCTCTTTTCCCATAGTTATATCAAACGTTTGAACCCTAGTATTTGGAACAAAAGCAGCCGTTGACCAAATGTCTCCCATTACTTTTCCAAATTCGCGAAATTCTTCTTCCATGTTGATGGAATCAAACGCCATTTCTGCTGTTGTATGTGGGATTGTATCTATTTCTTGGTCTTTCAGGCTCTTTGTTCGGCTAATAATCTGATCTTTCATGATAAGAAACTCTGCAGAATTGCTGTATGTTAAATGATCTTCTGAAAAGTTAATGGCTTGATCTAGAGAAGCCTTTTTAGCAGATAATTCATCTAGCTGCGATTCAAGGTCGCTTTTCTTTTTTCCTGAAATATCAGACAACATTTGCTTCAACACAGCTTTTCTGTCGTCTATGGTGTCGTAGCATTTAGCAAAGGCTTGGTCGACATCTTGCTCAATTGCGCTTTCTTTTAAGTAAAGGTTTTGAACCTCATCGTTCAGTAAATCAATAGCCTCGTCAACTTTTGTTTTCTTATGTCGAATGTCTAAAAGGTTATTTTCGACAATACGTTTCTTTTCAATATAGACGTCATTTAAGTGTTTGACCTCGTGACCTTCATCCTTTTCATGAGATTGTACGACACAAAGACTGCATATAGGTTTGTTGCAATTCCTGCTATCGCAAAAATGCGAAAATGGTTGTCCCTCATGACCCTCTACCGTACACGTTAACTTGTTATGGAAGTCTTCTAAAGGTGATTCTTTCAACATATCAAGAGATAGAACAACGTGTCGCTTAGTGAGTTTAGTGCGATTATGCCCGTCGGAGCACGTGATGCATAGAAATTCGTCACAATCTTTACATCTGCTTGTGGCTTTGATCTTCTTCGGCAGGCATTGGTTGCAACAAAACTCTGCAGACATTTTCTGCACACGGTAACAATCTACAACATGTCGTCTGCCACTGTCGATAGGAAAAGAACTTACGTCATTTCCTCTAGCCTCAAATGTTTCTGAACATTCGGGACATTTGATATTTTGGTTCTCTATAAGTCGTTTCAAACAGTTAGTACATGCTGTATGGAGACATGGTAGAACATGTGGAGATCTCCCTTTCTCCCCGAAGTATTTTTTACAATCGACACAAGTCAGAAAAGATTCAATATTTTCTTTGCTATTTGCCATTGTTTTTGGTTATCATCGATCTGAAACAGTAGTAAAAAATGATCATTGAAAAGTCAGACAAAAAATAAAACAAAAATCAATTAAAACTTCATCAAAACTTCTCTTGATTAAATATTTATGTTCTTGTGTCAATTTTGCAAACACTTAAATTTGAATTAGACAACTGTATAGTCTATGTTTATGTAAACTAATCAATTACTGTCTTCATTATTTTCTACATAAAATATTCATTTGTCGGTTGCATTTTACATTCTGTTCTAAAAAAAATCTGCTTTCTTTGCAATCCTTTAAAGGCATTAAATGAGCAATCCCTAGATGTCATAATCGAGAACATGGTAAACAACGGGTCTGGGTTAGAACCATACAAACCAATGGCTATGAAGCCACTAGTCCCGCAAAGCCACCATTTCTACAAAGTATCTAGTCCCACAAAGCCACCATTTTCACAAAATCTATAGTCCCACAAAGTTTCTAGTCCCAAAATGTCTCTAGTCCCATAAAGCAATGCAATCAACCACTAGAACTCGAAGTCAGATTTTTTTTATTACATGATTGTGTTACATAATAACAAATCTAACCAACTTCGATCTTCCGTGCAAATAAATCGCATCGGTGATGCAATACTGAGCAAGCGTGCTCGCCTCGAGTGCGGTAGATCGTATGTTCGAGTCCAGGTCGGGTCAAAGCAACGACTATACATATGGTATTTGATGTTTCTCCGCTAAGCAACCAGCATAAGGGAGTTAGAGTTATGACTGTTTGCTTTCACTTATAGAATCAATATGCGTTTGTGCAAATAATAATTTGCTACAAAAAAGGAAATTGTCGGATCAGGCTCGTCATATATACCAGTATAGCAGTACAGATACATATCGTGTTAACTTGAGATTATTACTATTCAATCATAAATGAATGATAAAAATGTTTTTTTACTACTACTTACATGACCATACGATTGAATAATGTAAGTTTCAATCTGTTTTCAAAATATATCACACTTTTTTCCATTTTCAGCGTTGTTCTTAGCAACAGTTTAGTAAATTAGCACTTCGGGTAAGACGTGATATTAATGCTTTTGTACAGTTAAAGAACTGGAAAGTGGTTTTGAATTGAATAAATGATGCGCAAGAAGAATGCAATTGTATTTAAATTTCTTAAGTAACATTTAAACTAACAATTGACTGGGTCGAGCAAGTGATATTCGATACTCTCTAAAAATAAAAATATAAAATGAACTATTACTATTGTTTGACAAAGAGCTACGAAATACTGAATCGTTATATATTTTTAATGTTTTTGTACGTTTGTAATTTACATGTATAACTATGTTTTGCTAACATTATTATCAATAATGTTCATTAGATAGATAGTCTGAAAACTTCTAGGCTTTTCAAAATTACTTATAAAACTAAACGGTCTCATTTGAACACGTTTCATTCTTTTTGCAGAATGTTTCACGTACCGACAAAGTTGAAAGTTGCTGATATCTAAAATACTTTATAAGATATCCCCCATGTTTATATGATATTTCATAAATATTTAAAAAAAAAAAAAATACGATAGCCTATTTTAAATCTGTCATCCAAACATCTACATTTTCATTGACGTCATAAAGAAGATTCAAGCAACTACTTATGTAAAGATGAGATCACTTGATATGCCAGCCGCTGTTAGAAAACAGGAAAAGGAAAAGATGGACTTCGTGATAGAAAAGTACCAGTTGTATGTTCGAGAGGACATTACTCGGTCACAATATATTAGATGTGTTGCCTACAAATACTCTGCCAGGACAGACTTATAACGTGTTTGTGGATTTTGGATCTATCTTATTTATATATACGTTTTAACTTATTAACGTTCTTAGTGCTCTTTTTACCGGATTTTAACTTTTATTGCTGTTTTACCGGTTTTTATATGAACTTTTCCTGCTCGAAATCCCACCTCCACCTCCTCATGGTGAGCAGGGGGGCATATGGCAAACGGAAGGGGTGTAAAATATTAAAAAGATATTGAATTTAAAAAAAAAATCGCGCAAATGAAAAAAAAAATCGCGCAAATGAAAAAAAAAATATCGCGCAAATGCAAAACGCCGATAATCATATGGAGATATCTTATTATCTTAGACTTATTTATAGGTTTTACATATATCTCATAAAATTTTAGAGATATATTATATATTTTTTATTGTTATCTTTAAAAACTTGTTTTATATCAAATATCTTTAATAGTGTATCAGATATATCTCTAAAATATAATAAGATATCTCAAATATGTAATAAATATAAAAACGACCTCCCATATATATATGCATTGTGATTGATTTTTTTCTCTGGTTTTTTCCCCTTACTGGTGGTCTGTCATTTTCTTAAAAATAAGCATGGCAGTTTAAATTCTGCAAGGAAATATATCCAGAATTTGACACAGGAAATGTTTAAAATACCTTTAATACGATATCTGTGATCATCATCATAAGTTAATATTCACTTAGTGCATTGAATAATGTAAGAAGAGTTTGAAGATACCAAAGGGGTAATCAGAATCCGTAAATCGAAGAAAGAACAGACAACACAATGGCCAAACCATCATACTAACACCAGTCCATGGTGTTCCTTCATCTTCCCTATTCCTCTGTTTTGAAGTTTTGAATATTTTATTTTACCTTATTTTTCTTTATATTTTCTTTATTATTATCGTCTAAATACATCATATTGTAAAGTATCGCCATTATGTACTATCATTTTTTTTGTTTTTGTTTGTATTTTTGTAAAAGGAAAAGAACTTCACTAATGTTGGTATAATTGTGTCCAATGCCATTTGCTACTTTTTATGCAAATAAAATATGCTTAAGCTAAGATTTTATTATCCTCTCATCAATGAAGTTGCGAAGGGATATAGTAACGCTACCGTCCGTCCGTCCGTCCGTCCGTCCTTCCGTCCTTCCGTAACATCCTTGTGAACACTCTAGAATCAACATCCTTCAATGGATTTTGACCAAACTTGGTACATACTTAGTCCTTATGAGAGTCTGGAACTCTATTGATTTTCAAGGTCATAGGTCAAAGGTTAAGGTCACCGGGTCAAATATTTAGGCGAGGGGATACGCCACGCTGTGCGTTGCCCTTGTATGATATCTTATAATATCTTAAAGATGACTCATATCATATTCTTTAAGAAATAAATATCTATATATTTGATTAAAGATATCTCCTAAAGTTTCGATCATAAAAATTCCATTTTCCATAGTATGTTTCTACTTGTTATATTATTCCAGTGATACTGGAATTCACAGATAAACCTGTAATAATTTGCATCATAAATAAGTAGAATATTTGCTGAGAAATTACAAAATATATTTTTGATAAATTCGGTGATCAAACAAAACCAACATGAACCGCTTGCTACTCTTTGGATGATCACATTTTTGGCTTAGTTTTGCGGAATATCGGAGGCTGTTACAGATTGATTAGATTGTGTTGTTATTAATATGTTGACTACGGGACATCATTATTATTGCAAATTATATACAAATTAAGAATTTCAACGTACTCTCTCTCTCTCCGGCTATGCTAACTAGTACTCTCTCTCTCTCTCTCTCTCTCTCTCTCTCTCTCTCTCTCTCTCTCTCAATGTCCGGCTATACTAACTATGGTAAAGCACATTATCAGGTGTCAATGGAAGTTCAACTACCGAGTATACAAGTATCTAACAGCTTAGGGAGAAGTTATATTATATTTTAATAGATAATGTTGCTACTGACCTCTGATTGAATATGGAACAATAATTAATTTATTTACCATGTGAATAACCAGCGTGAGACAATGATATGACTTTCGTTGGTATAGTAAATATTAAAAAAAGATACAATTGACAACGTATATGATCTGTTTGTTGAATTATTTGAGCAACACTATCATTATTATTTTATCTTATTTTTTGTATTATATTTATCTCTCTACATCAACCAGCTCTTTTAAATGATCACTTTGAATTCCCCCCTTTTTCAGCCTTTACGGAAATAAATAAATTAAGGATGTGTCCTTTAGACATATTTTATTGTCATACAAAACAATACAAATGGATTAGACACAAGTTGTAAACTTATGAAGTCTTCTCCGGTAATATAAGAATGTGTATTGTATTGTTGAATGTGTACTGATTGTAAATTATATTCACCCAAAGATTAACTATTTTATTACTCCCAGATTCACCCCTTTCGTCATATAACATTGGAAACATTTCTTATATAATAATCTTTTATTTCTCTCTAATTCTCATTCACAACGGTATCATACCTGTTGAACCAGATTTCTAGTTAATACCTTTGGGGCGCCTCTAAAATGAACAAACCGGATATGGAAGTCAGCATAATTATTCAATATGGTGGAACTTGTGTGATCCTGCTGGAATTTGACGAAAGCTTTTGGTAAATTGATTCTTGACAGTGGCATTAATATGTAACACTTGTTTTGTGATCTTAAGAATGACAATTTAATTCAGGTACTGTAGCGTAGCGTACTGTACGATGTACCACTATAGTCTTGGAAGTTGGAGTACAGCTACAGAGGCTTGTTACGATTTTTTTTATCCCTCGACTACTCTGGGTTTTTTTTAGAGTATTCGAGGGATACAAAAAATCATAAGCCCCTGTGGTTGGAGTAGGTTAAGTTGAAAAAACGAGCAACTGCTCTGCACTGGGAAAGCCATAGGGGACGGTAACAAACAAACATCACACGAAATGATCCAATATTAGAGATTTTGAATCATTTCGTGCGATGATTGTTGGGGTACACTAATATAATGTCCTGAAAATTGACCTGAAAATGTCCTGAAAAGTACATTAATGCTTATATCTTTTTCATTATCCAATGGATTGAGTTCAAATTTGGAAATGTTATAGATATTAGCATATATATAAAGAATATCATTTTTTTTTTCTAAAGGTGGAAATAATTTGACCTGAGATGTCCTGTAAGTACATTCAGGCTTATATATCTTTTTTATTATCCAATGGATTTAGTTCAAGTTTGGAAAAGTTATAGATATTAGCATATATTTAAAGAATATTTAAAAAAAAATATCAAACAATTTTTTTTAGGTGGAAATAATTTGACCTGAAATGTCCTGAAAAGTACATTCAGGCATAGTTATATATCTTTTTTTATTATCCAATGGATTTAGTTAAAATTTGGAAATGTTATAGATATTAGCATATATTTAAAGAATATTAAAAAAAAAATATCAAACAATTTTTTTTAGGTGGAAATAATTATACCTCCACTCCCCGAAGGGGGAGGGGGGTATACTGTTTTACCTCTGTCTGTCCGTCTTTCCGTCCGTCCAAGATATTTTTCGTTGCATTTTTCTCAGTAACTGTTGATGGCAGAAATCTGATATTTGGTCACAAGCATCATATAGGTATACCATATTGCGGGTAGCGTTTTTGAACCCGTCAGATTCATGCTTCCTGTTTGCCGACTTTGTTGGTTTCTATACACATTGAACATATATGCACATTTTTCGTCACATTTTTCTCAGCAACTATTGATGGCAGATATCTGATATTTGGTCACAAGCTTCATATAGGTACCCCATATCGTCACGTGGGAAGCGTTTTTGGACCCATCAGATTCCTACTTCCTGTTTGCCGACTTTGTTGATTTTTATACACATTGAACATATATGCTCATTTTTCGTCGCATTTTTCTCAGCAACTATTGATGGAAGAAATCTGATATTTGGTCACAAGCTTCATATAGGGACCCCATATCGTGGGAAGCATTTTTTGACCCGTCAGATTCCTACTTCCTGTTTGCCGAAGAACGGGGGTATCATAGGTGAGCATTAGCTCACAGTTCATCTTGTTTGACCTGAAATGTCCTGAAATATTTGAAGTCAATCCACTTGATAATAACGAAGAAATTAGCATTTCATAACTTTTCAATTCAATTTCAGGTTAAATTATTTATTACAAAAACATTTTTTAATGATTTCTTTATAAATATTCTTCAAATATATATTGATATCTATAACATTTCCAAATTTTAAGACATTGTAAAATAAAACAGATATGCTTTTCAGGTCATTTTTCAGGTCAAATTATTTTTGCTTAATAAAAATTATGATTTTGAACTCAATCCATTGGATAATAAAAAAGATATAAGCCTTAATGTACTTTTCAGGACATTTCAGGTGAATTTTCAGAACATTAGTGTAACCCATGATTGTTACCGTCCCCTGTGATCACAGGCACTTGTTTCAATGTGAATGTCGACAACTCCCAAGTAAATAGAGTCGAGTAAGAGAGTGATGAGTGGATATTCGACCTTCCTAGTATTGACATTGATAGAAACCAGTGCCTGTGGCGTGCATGAGCATGATGACAGTAATCTCATTGAGATTAGACTTCTCGTCACAATCACTGTCAAAAGTATTCTGGAAATTTTAAATATGAACCTCCCCCGGTGCATTACGATGCATATTTTGGCATGGACAGCAGAGCTCCAGATAAGCTGCGTATTTGCGTTTTTTACGCTATGAAAACGAGTAAAAACGCATGTATTATCAGATCAGAGTGTACACATTACGCATACATATTGCTGTGTAAGCAAACTTTCCAAATTCGGAGTGTACTTGTACAGCGGTGTACATAACAATACATTTTTGTCTTTGAGAAATTCCCCGTAATTACTTCCCTTTATACTTTTCGAAGGAGAGAGCGCATACATCCGAGGGGTACCGAATGTTTGCCTTTCTAAGCATCGATGTCAAAAGAGATCTGATTGGATGTTTACGATAAATCATCCAATCGCTGTCAATATTACAAATAAATGCGGTTTACATAATAAGTAAGAACTAAAACGAAAGTAAATTTGGGAACACATTGTTCGTTGAAAATGAGCAAGAACATGAATAAGCGTGCTACGGAAAATTCTATACTTAAGTTCCTGACAGTTTCATCTGTGTCTAGTGAGAGTATAGTTAAAGGAATCATTGATGACATTATCAAAACGGCTGTGAAAACTGCCGAAGTCGACGAGCAAAAAACTAAATATTTACAACATTTACAACAATCGTGTCAAATTAAACGGAGATATACATTTCACTTGCATCCTGCGTTTATTGAATAACACTTGTGTCGAACATAATTTTAAAAGTGTACATGTAAGCAATCTTTTCTGAAGTAGAGAGTACAACAGTGCAAAGGAAATATGCAAATACCCATCATTTTCAAAAGTAGGGGGTAATTACCCTTTGGACTTGAAAATTATCTGGAGCTCTGGACAGATTGTGTCAGACCAAATGCAGTTAAGCTTTGATATATAGACACATTTTCTAGTTCAAATCTGCTAAAATAATGACTTGTACATTTGATTTGGGTATTAGTGGACCTTCCGATTTCCGTCAGAACTGAAGTGTCATTATCTTTTGATGATTTTATTAAACTTTTTAAGCATCTGGATTATTACTGTAGTTCATAGATCAGGTCATTTTGTTTAAAAATTTTCTTTAGAAATTATATTTAGCGACGTAGTGGTCACAAACGGTTATAAAGTTTCTTTGCAAAGGGAACCTCCATAATTTGTTATTCACTTCCGGAAAACAAACAAAAACAAAATAAAGGAAATACATGTATGACGATCCCATTATCCTGCTTTATCAGGAATCATCTTTTGTACGTAACTGCATTTAGTTATCAAGAGAAATTGTTTATATATGCATATTGAGCAGTGAAACTATATCAATATCCATGAAACCACCCTGAAAAACACTTGACATGACAAAACCTTTCTTAGACGCCATATTCCCTCGAGTGCCCCAAAGACTTCTGTATCTGATACAGTTTTGGGTCATACATATGTATCTTCTCACAACAATGTAAACCAAAACAATGGAAAAGGTACAAGGCATTTATTGATAACTGCTTAAAATGTTCTGAAAAAAAATATGACCGTTGTAACCATGAGGCAGACATTTAGAATATAAAACTGAAAGGTCCAGGACCTTCCCTTTCAAGAACAATTTTGAACCACTGAACCATATTAAACCATGTCCTTGGGTGGTCCCCTTTCACATTTGTTAATAAAAATGGAAATTAATTTGTTTTATTAGACTGTTAAAACTTTGCAATAATATATTAATATGTTATTGGTCTTGACTTTAATCATTGGCATTGCCCCTCTGTAAACAATATGGTTTCTGTGCTATAATTTTTGTTGTATTTGACCAATCCTTTGGAATTTTAAATACAGCAATCCTTGGCATGCAATAAAGGTTGGGGTTTATTTTGGGGAATGTGGCCCTACCTATTTCCAAATAAGATGCCACAATGTGCTAAAAAGGGTGTTTTCTGGGGTTTTTTGCAAGATGATCTGTTCATAGAATAATAAATTTAAATTACTAAATATTTATTGATAAAAATGAATCATACCAGTATTATTATTTATTCTGTTTCTTTTGTAAAAATCAAATAATTTCAGTGACAAGAATAAAATAAAATATATATATATGAAATATGTCAAGTAACAATTTACAAAAATGTACTCTAGCCACATCGGTGGTGTAATGGTTAGCGTGCTCGCCTCAAGAGCAGTAGATTGTGGGTTCGTGCCCCAATCAGGTCAAACCAAAGAATATAAATTAGGTATTTGTTGCTTCTCCACGAAGCATGAAGCATTAAGGAGAAAGAACAATGGCTGGTTGGCTCAGAATCAGGATGTGTCTGAGTGAGGCATCATGTCTATCCGTGGACTGTTGTTTCAGTGAGCTAGCACTATAATAATCCACCTGAACATGTTGGTCTAGTACAAAGCAGACCTCATTATCATCTCAATTAAAATTAACTTGTTCTCGCCATGATATCATATAGCCGAAAAATTGCTTAGTTAACATGAAACAACAATCTCTCACAGTTACTCACTCAAAAATGTACTATGTTGTTGTAAGGGAGATAATTCAACTTTCAATATTCATGGGAGATATCAGAAAATAAGTTTGTTCCTGTTTTTACATATTTTGACAGAAAATGTCGAAAGGAGTCAGTTTGCATATAATATCCATTATACCCTAATAAATATACACATACATTTGTTAAAAAAAAGTTTGTTTCTGGAGTAACATCTACATTGTACTCTCTCAGAAGAATCTCAAGGAGTCAGTTTAAAAAGAAAAAAACTGAAAGAAAGCAGTTGGTTTGCTGATGGAAAATTAGGAAAAGAAAGGGAGTCATTAATACAAATAATATACAGAAGAAGATTGAATTTTCTATTACGAATTAAAAAAAAATTGTCCTTTGCAAAAAAAAGTGTTGCTAATGTATATAAGCTAATAATTAATATTATCAAGTGATTGCATATAGTCATTTTGGAATTATAGCACTAGATTAAATTTTGTATAGAAATAAAATGTTCAACATGTTATTTAACTGTGTCAAGTAAAGTTTTAGATGTTGATCAGATTAATAAGTGAAAATATTGAAATATCTTCCTTGAAACTACTATTATTAAATTAATACAAGGCTAGGGTAAGATAAACTTCTATTGCTAGTTAATGATTTTATCATCATCTCAAATTTTATTCTTTTGATTCCTTTAAAAGTTTTAAGACTAGTATGGTAGCTACATGTACATATGGATAAAATATAATGCAAATGTATACAGGTTAAAAAAAATTATTTTGAAGAAATTACTTTTTAGGCAAAAAACATAAATTTTTAAGAGATAATGTGAAAATTGTATTTAGGCTTGTGCATCTTGAATGCTTTAATGATTTTAAATAATTTATTATCAGCTATTTGATATTGTGAAAAAATGAAAAGTTGAATAAATTTTATCATAAATACTATTGAAACACAAAATATATTTGCAAAAAGAATTTATATTTTGCTAAGTCTTAGACAAAGTGTAATATAAATACAATGTAGTATTATAATTTATTACTAGTTCATCTTCTTTATCCCATTAATGATGTTATGTAATGGCTAGCTAGCGGTCTTGCCTCAGGTGCGACAGGTCGTGGGTTTGAGACCTGGTCGGGTCAAACCAAAAAATTAAAATTGGTATTTGCTGCATTTCTGCTAAGCATGCAGCATTGAGGAGTAAAAACAAAGATTTCAAGATAGTGGAGTGACATTTCTACTAAGCATGCAGCATTGAGGAGTAAAAACAAAGATTTCAAGAGTGACATTTCTACTCCTGTTGTATCAGTGAGCTTCACTATAAAAATCCAACTTTAAGCGTTTTGGTCTAGTACAAAGCACTCATCATCTCATCAAAATGTAACTTGTTCTGGCCATGATATTGCTGAAAAATTGTGCATCGGCATTAAGCAACAATCACTCAATCACAAACACTAATTGGAATAAAATTGATAAATTCAGGCCTTTCAATAAGGGGTGGTATCAGGTACTTTTACCCACCTAAAATGGTCTGGTACCTCCTGATTTTAAATAGTGTTGTTTAAGAAATTCATGAATGATGAAAATTGATCAAACTTTAATAAAAAGTACTGCCAGTAAATAGTGAAGTACTGGCAGACTTGAAAAATATTGAAAGCCCTGTAAATTATAATTTAGTAATTGTGCAACTACAACAATACATTACTATACCTTACTAGGATTGGGATTTATGTTGTTTAGCACCACTTGTATACCTTATTAACTTGTTAGACCATTAGTTAAAATAATATTTTGAACATTTTTATGTAATCTGTAATTTAAATTTGTGTTTAAATTTTTATCCTTTTAAAGATTTGTGAAATAAATTGATTTTATTTCTAAATTCTAATCGATAAATATGATTGTATTATTTATTTTTCTTTATGGCCATATCTTAAATATAGATATGGACTGTGACTTTTAAATAGAACATATAAATGGAATGTACTAGTAAATAAAGGATGTATATAATCAATTAAAAGTTTATCTGGCATCAAAGAGAACGAGAAGAAAGTGTAACATTGTAGGTATATTGTTCATTTTGTATAAAATCAAACAGCTGTTTTTGATATATATTTTTGATTGCAAGGGACAATATTCTGTACTTATGTCCATGTAATAAAAACGTAGATGTCAAGCTTAGTGTATATTGCTTCATGTACAGGAGTTCTATGTAAGAGCCTGTATAATAACAATGATCATTGGTTTAATGTAAGATCATAAAGATGTTTCAAGTACAGGAGTACTATGTACGATCCTGTGAACTCTCAGGGTGTTGACAATGACCGACAATGACCGTCTGTTCAATGTAAGATGTTTTGAGTACAAGAGCTTTATGTACGATCCTATAAACTTTCAGGGTGTTGACAATGACCGTCTGTTCAATGTAAGATGTTTTAAGTACAAGAGCTTTATGTACAATCCTATAAACTCTCAGGGTGTTGACAATGACCGTCGGTTCAATGTAAGATGTTTTGAGTACAAGAGCTTTATGTACGATCCTATAAGCTCTCAGGGTGTTGACAGTGACCGTCTGTTCAATGTAAGATGTTTTGAGTACAAGAGCTTTATGTACGATTCTATAAACTCTCAGGGTGTTGACAATGACCGTCTGTTCAATGTAAGATGTTTTGAGTACAAGAGTTTATGTACGAGCCTGTATAAACTCTCAGGGTGTTGACAATGACCGTCTGTTCAATGTAAGATGTTTTGAGTACAAGAGCTTTATGTACGATCCTATAAACTCTCAGGGTGTTGACAATGACCGTCTGTTCAATGTAAGATGTTTTAAGTACAAGAACTTTATGTACAATCCTATAAACTCTCAGGGTGTTGACAATGACCGTCTGTTCAATGTAGGATGTTTTGAGTACAAGAGCTTTATGTACGATCCTATAAACTCTCAGGGTATTGACAATGACCTTCTGTTCAATGTAAAATGTTTTGAGTACAAGAGCTTTATGTACGATCCTATAAACTCTCAGGGTGTTGACAATGACCGTCTGTTCAATGTAAGATGTTTTGAGTACAAGAGCTTTATGTACAAGCCTGTATAAACTCTCAGGGTGTTGACAATGACCGTCTGTTCAATGTAAGATGTTTTGAGTACAAGAGCTTTATGTACGATCCTATAAACTCTCAGGGTGTTGACAATGACCGTCGGTTCAATGTAAGATGTTTTGAGTACAAGAGCTTTATGTACGATCCTATAAACTCTCAGGGTGTTGACAATGACCGTCTGTTCAATGTAAGATGTTTTGAGTACAAGAGCTTTATGTACGATCCTATAAACTCTCAGGGTGTTGACAATGACCGTCTGTTCAATGTAAGATGTTTTGAGTACAAGAGCTTTATGTACAAGCCTGTATAAACTCTTACAGTGTAAGATGTTTTGAGTACAAGAGCTTAATGTACGAGCCAAGGGGCCGTCGTGGTTGTGATCGCATCATAGTTGGATTTACAACTACCTATCGCCACTAATGTTGTGAGTTCGAATCTGGATCAGGGCGAGGTGTACAACATTATGTGATAAATTTGTCAGCGACTTGTGACAGGTCGGTGATTTTCTCCTGGTCCTCCGGTTTCCTCCACCAATAAAACTGACTGCCACAATATAACTGAAATATTGTTGAAAGATGTGTTAAACACCATCAAACAAACAAAGATACATTTATGTACGAGCCTGTATAAAACTCACTGTGTTGACAATGACCGTTGGTTCAGTGTTTGATGTTTTTTTAAACCTATTTTTCTCAAGACACTTCATTATTAAATGCAGTATTCAGTATGTAGTATATGTACAGCAGATCATGATGGACAATAGCCAATGTTATACTGTTACACTTCCCGATCACAATGCTTTCTGTGAACCATCTTTTAATGGATTTTTTTTTTTTGAGATCTAAATAACAACATCGTGTATTATGTCATATCAGGTAACCTTTCAATATAAAGTTCAAGAAAGATACTTTGAATATATTGACCAATCTGACAACAGCTACATGTATCGGTTTGTGATTGGTTTTAATACCTCAAGATGTCAAAGGCTCGTCTGATTGGTCCGTTGAAAATATGACTCCAGACTGTGCATGTGACATGACCCCCATCTTCGCTAGCTAAGGGTTACGATCCGCTCTACTCACCTTCACCCTTGGCATCATTAGTCAAATTTTCGTAATTCCCACGCACCGCCACCTGCTGGATTTTGACAGTTACGCCCCTTGTAATGATGTCATTTTCAGCCAATCGACGCGAGGCTTTCATTTCCTTTCGTTTAAATGCCCTGAAAATTGATTATAATATGGCTGATTTTCAAGCGAAGATTTGACGAGGCTCATACTGTTATTCAATGGTAAGCTAGTGCTTTTATTTCAAACTTACAACATTATTTTATATGTACACGCATTTTTATTTTGTTGAAATTTTTCATACAGAACATGTGCTTTTTGTAAAGCGCGTTCTGATTGGTTGCAGCTACCACTAGCTGCATTACATATAAACCGTCACTGTGTGACCTCGAAAATCCGTCTAACGATGCCAAGGGTGAAGATGAGTAGAGTGGATCGAAACCCTTGGCTAGCGAAGATGCATGACCCCAGGATGTTGTTAGATTTTAGTGTATTGCCAAAAATTTAAAGTATAATAAAAGAGCCATCAAACAGCTAATTTTAATTAGATTTAAACCTTATATACAAGTTATATGACTTTTTTTTTTATCAAGAAAGCTGCTGATAATTTGCAAAAAATTAATTTTTAACAACATTCCTGAAAGATACCATTGGGGCTTCACATTTTTTTAACAACATTCCTTAAGTGATTCCCTTGGGCCGTACATTTTGGGCCCTTGGGTGTGAAAGTTCAGAGGGCTAGGATCACTATGGAACATTACATGGACAATTTAAATATGGTTGATTTAACAGTCTTCGACAATTTGACATTGCATTTTCAACAATATAAAAAAAAAGAAAATATATGAGGAAATCCTGCCTAAATTATTTTTTGAAATTATATATTTTAGGCTTCATAAAAAGATTATTTGTGAGCTTAATTAATGAAAATACAATTAAGAGGAATATATTCAGTTTTGTATATCCTTCTAAGTTCTATAATGAACCCTTACTCATCAGTTGAGTTTATTTGTGAAAAATTTTGTAACATATTTTTACTTTATAAAAAAATAAATGGTCTGCATACCACTATATTGCTTGCCACCTTAAACTCCTATGAAAACTTGTATAGTAAAGAAAAACTTTCAAATTACCAAAACTTATATAGTAAAGAAAAACTTTTAAATTACCAAAATTTATGTAGTAAAGAAAAACTTTCAAATTACCAAAACTTTTATAGTAAAGAAAACTTTCAAATTACCAAAACTTATATAGTAAAGAAAACTTTCAAATTACCAAAACTTATATAGTAAAGAAAACTTTCAAATTACCAAAACTTATATAGTAAAGAAAACTTTCAAATTACCAAAACTTATATAGTAAAGAAAACTTTCAAATTACCAAAACTTATATAGTAAAGAAAAACTTTCAAATTACCAAAACTTATATAGTAAAGAAAACTTTCAAATTACCAAAACTTATATAGTAAAGAAAAACTTTCAAATTACCAAAACTTACCAAATTAGAAATACTTCTTGGACTACTAAAATACTGAAGTTTTTTAATATTTATATATACCAGCCTAAAAAAAATGTAGCATGTGCTACATGACTACCGAATTTGAGTTATCAGTAGTATGTTTTACAAATGTTTTAATTGTGATGATGGCCTCCACTGATATTGATAACAGCTGGTTTGAAAGACTTTGGTGAGAAAAAAAAGTTGGATGTTTTCAGAATCTGGATCTATGCCTAATGTAATGCATATTCACAGTTATTGGTAATTGAAATATTTTCGAAGGAATTTCAAGCCTGTTTAATCAACATTTTGTTTTTCTTTAATGCAGTTTCAAGTTGACTTGGAACCATTTCAGAAATGGCATTATCAAGAAAAATTATATTTTAAACATTTAGCATGGGGGAAAATATTTGGCATCACATTCCAAGATCAAACAGATAAGACACATGTGTCAAATTAATACATGTGTAGATGCACACATGTTCTAATGATCAATCAGAAATATCAGGAAAATCTTCTAATGATTTAACAGCATGTCATGTAAGGTGAAATATCTCCTTAAGTTATCCTTAAACAAGGCCTCATTAGGAGGTAAAATTGGGGAGTTGATTTAATAAATGTGAAAATTCCAAGATTATTGTAAGTTTTACATGACTAATAAGTTGAATAAACTGCTTTCACTGTCTACTCCCGGTAACTGGCCAATTAAAATTGACAAAAATATATACATGCTTTAGGTTATATAATTATACAAAGACATTTATTTAGACCTGTTTAAATACGGATACACAAAATCACACTTTTTTGTGGCTTTAAATACATTGAACTATTTATGTGGGAGATTTAATAGATAATAACATGACTATTACTTCTAATTTAAAATTTAACAAGGAAAAGATTTGAGGTTAAAAGTTTAAACAACCCCTTTTAGAAATTAATTGCTGTAACATAGTATTTATTTGGACATGTAATTCCTTTGTAGGGCCCCCCATTAAAGATGATCCAGGGGAGATATAGAGCCACACAGGGGGGTAATCATTACCAATGCTTCAGTAATCTATTGCCAAGTAGATAGTATTAATGTTTACATACAGGTTGCAATACTTACTTCATGTTGTTGTTTTTCTACTTGTGACAAGTTGTTTTTTATTTAAATAATGTTGTAATTTGTTTATTGAAGGAATATTTTAAAAGAAAGGTAAGCTCATGAATACTGTAGTAAATACTACAAGGACTTTTTAAGTAATGAAAATATCCACTGTTCTTTTGGGAATAGTGGAATAAGTAATTTTAAATAAAAAGAAGAAAGCCTTTTACACTGATTATGTAATGTTGAGCTGCATTAATATTTTTTTTTAAATTACAAAAATACAGTCGAACCTGTCTTTTGTGAATTTCCAACTGAACAGTGAAATATGGTCACATAAGACAGGTGGTTGTGTAATACAGGTTAAATTAATTGATATGAAATGCACTGTGAAGGGAAACAAAAATTAAGATCACAATATGCCAGTTATTGCTTAATAGAGGTGGTCATTAAAGCAGATTTGACTAAAATTAAAAGATACATGTATTCACTTTGACATTCGAGCAGAAAAGTTTTATGTTTATTAATGTGAATTTAAATGAGGAGGTTTAGATTGTCTTATATTGTGATGTATTGAGGAGGTTTAGATTGTGATGTATTGAGGAGGTTTAGATTGTCTTATATTGTGATGTATTGAGGAGGTTTAGATTGTCTTATATTGTGATGTATTGAGGAGGTTTAGATTGTCTTATATTGTGATGTATTGAGGAGGTTTAGATTGTCTTATATTGTGATGTATTGAGGAGGTTTAGATTGTGATGTATTGAGGAGGTTTAGATTGTCTTATATTGTGATGTAATGAGGAGGTTTAGATTGTCTTATATTGTGATGTATTGAGGAGGTTTAGATTGTGATGTATTGAGGAGGTTTAGATTGTCTTATATTGTGATGTATTGAGGAGGTTTAGATTGTCTTATATTGTGATGTATTGAGGAGGTTTAGATTGTCTTATATTGTGATGTAATGAGGAGGTTTAGATTGTCTTATATTGTGATGTATTGAGGAGGTTTAGATTGTCTTATATTGTGATGTAATGAGGAGGTTTAGATTGTCTTATATTGTGATGTATTGAGGAGGTTTAGATTGTCTTATATTGTGATGTAATGAGGAGGTTTAGATTGTCTTATATTGTGATGTATTGAGGAGGTTTAGATTGTCTTATATTGTGATGTATTGAGGAGGTTTAGATTGTCTTATATTGTGATGTATTGAGGAGGTTTAGATTGTCTTATATTGTGATGTATTGAGGAGGTTTAGATTGTCTTATATTGTGATGTAATGAGGAGGTTTAGATTGTCTTATATTGTGATGTATTGAGGAGGTTTAGATTGTGATGTATTGAGGAGGTTTAGATTATCTTATATTGTGATGTAATGAGGAGGTTTAGATTGTCTTATATTGTGATGTATTGAGGAGGTTTAGATTGTCTTATATTGTGATGTAATGAGGAGGTTTAGATTGTCTTATATTGTGATGTATTGAGGAGGTTTAGATTGTCTTATATTGTGATGTATTGAGGAGGTTTAGATTGTCTTATATTGTGATGTAATGAGGAGGTTTAGATTGTCTTATATTGTGATGTATTGAGGAGGTTTAGATTGTCTTATATTGTGATGTATTGAGGAGGTTTAGATTGTCTTATATTGTGATGTATTGAGGAGGTTTAGATTGTCTTATATTGTGATGTATTGAGGAGATTTAGATTGTGATGTATTGAGGAGGTTTAGATTGTCTTATATTGTGATGTAATGAGGAGGTTTAGATTGTCTTATATTGTGATGTATTGAGGAGGTTTAGATTGTCTTATATTGTGATGTATTGAGGAGGTTTAGATTGTCTTATATTGTGATGTATTGAGGAGGTTTAGATTGTCTTATATTGTGATGTATTGAGGAGGTTTAGATTGTTTTATATTGTGATGTATTGAGGAGGTTTAGATTGTGATGTATTGGGGAGGTTGAGATTGTCTTATATTGTGATGTATTGAGGAGGTTTAGATTGTCTTATATTGTGATGTATTGAGGAGGTTTAGATTGTCTTATATTGTGATGTATTGAGGAGGTTTAGATTGTCTTATATTGTGATGTATTGAGGAGATTTAGATTGTGATGTATTGAGGAGGTTTAGATTGTCTTATATTGTGATGTAATGAGGAGGTTTAGATTGTCTTATATTGTGATGTATTGAGGAGGTTTAGATTGTCTTATATTGTGATGTATTGAGGAGGTTTAGATTGTCTTATATTGTGATGTATTGAGGAGGTTTAGATTGTCTTATATTGTGATGTATTGAGGAGGTTTAGATTGTTTTATATTGTGATGTATTGAGGAGGTTTAGATTGTGATGTATTGGGGAGGTTGAGATTGTCTTATATTGTGATGTATTGAGGAGGTTTAGATTGTCTTATATTGTGATGTATTGAGGAGGTTTAGATTGTTTTATATTGTGATGTATTGAGGAGGTTTAGATTGTGATGTATTGAGGAGGTTTAGATTGTCTTATATTGTGATGTATTGAGGAGGTTTAGATTGTCTTATATTGTGATGTATTGGGGAGGTTTAGATTGTCTTATATTGTGATGTATTGAAGTTTAGATTGTCTTATATTGTGATGTATTGAGGAGGTTTAGATTGTGATGTATTGAGGAGGTTTAGATTGTCTTATATTGTGATGTATTGGGGAGGTTGAGATTGTCTTATATTGTGATGTATTGAGGAGGTTTAGATTGTCTTATATTGTGATGTATTGAGGAGGTTTAGATTGTTTTATATTGTGATGTATTGAGGAGGTTTAGATTGTGATGTATTGGGGAGGTTGAGATTGTCTTATATTGTGAAGTATTGAGGAGGTTTAGATTGTCTTATATTGTGATGTATTGAGGAGGTTTAGATTGTTTTATATTGTGATGTATTGAGGAGGTTTAGATTGTCTTATATTGTGATGTATTGAGGAGGTTTAGATTGTCTTATATTGTGATGTATTGAGGAGGTTTAGATTGTGATGTATTGAGGAGGTTTAGATTGTCTTATATTGTGATGTATTGAGGAGGTTTAGATTGTCTTATATTGTGATGTATTGGGGAGGTTTAGATTGTCTTATATTGTGATGTAATGAGGAGGTTTAGATTGTCTTATATTGTGATGTAATGAGGAGGTTTAGATTGTCTTATATTGTGATGTATTGAGGAGGTTTAGATTGTCTTATATTGTGATGTATTGAGGAGGTTTAGATTGTCTTATATTGTGATGTATTGAGGAGGTTTAGATTGTCTTATATTGTGATGTATTGAGGAGGTTTAGATTGTCTTATATTGTGATGTATTGAGGAGGTTTAGATTGTCTTATATTGTGATGTATTGAGGAGGTTTAGATTGTCTTATATTGTGATGTATTGAGGAGGTTTAGATTGTCTTATATTGTGATGTATTGGGGAGGTTTAGATTGTGATGTATTGAGGAGGTTTAGATTGTCTTATATTGTGATGTATTGAGGAGGTTTAGATTGTCTTATATTGTGATGTATTGAGGAGGTTTAGATTGTCTTATATTGTGATGTATTGAGGAGGTTTAGATTATCTTATATTGTGATGTATTGAGGAGGTTTAGATTGTCTTATATTGTGATGTATTGAGGAGGTTTAGATTGTCTTATATTGTGATGTATTGAGGAGGTTTAGATTGTGATGTATTGAGGAGGTTTAGATTATCTTATATTGTGATGTATTGAGGAGGTTTAGATTGTCTTATATTGTGATGTATTGAGGAGGTTTAGATTGTGATGTATTGAGGAGGTTTAGATTGTCTTATATTGTGATGTATTGAGGAGGTTTAGATTGTCTTATATTGTGATGTATTGAGGAGGTTTAGATTGTCTTATATTGTGATGTATTGAGGAGGTTTAGATTGTGATGTATTGAGGATGTTTAGATTGTCTTGTATTGTGATGTAATGAGGAGGTTTAGATTGTCTTATATTGTGATGTATTGAGGAGGTTTAGATTGTCTTATATTGTGATGTATTGAGGAGGTTTAGATTGTGATGTATTGAGGAGGTTTAGATTGTCTTATATTGTGATGTAATGAGGAGGTTTAGATTGTCTTATATTGTGATGTATTGAGGAGGTTTAGATTGTCTTATATTGTGATGTATTGAGGAGGTTTAGATTGTGATGTATTGAGGAGGTTTAGATTGTCTTATATTGTGATGTATTGGGGAGGTTTATATTGTGATGTATTGAGGAGGTTTAGATTGTCTTATATTGTGATGTATTGAGGAGGTTTAGATTGTCTTATATTGTGATGTATTGAGGAGGTTTAGATTGTCTTATATTGTGATGTATTGAGGAGGTTTAGATTGTCTTATATTGTGATGTATTGAGGAGGTTTAGATTGTGATGTATTGAGGAGGTTTAGATTGTCTTATATTGTGATGTATTGAGGAGGTTTAGATTGTCTTATATTGTGATGTATTGAGGAGGTTTAGATTGTCTTATATTGTGATGTATTGAGGAGGTTTAGATTGTCTTATATTGTGATGTATTGATGAGGTTTAGATTGTCTTATATTGTGATGTATTGAGGAGGTTTAGATTGTCTTATATTGTGATGTATTGAGGAGGTTTAGATTGTCTTATATTGTGATGTATTGAGGAGGTTTAGATTGTCTTATATTGTGATGTATTGAGGAGGTTTAGATTGTGATGTATTGAGGAGGTTTAGATTGTGATGTATTGAGGAGGTTTAGATTGTGATGTATTGAGGAGGTTTAGATTGTCTTATATTGTGATGTATTGGGGAGGTTTAGATTGTCTTATATTGTGATGTATTGAGGAGGTTTAGATTGTGATGTATTGAGGAGGTTTAGATTGTGATGTATTGAGGAGGTTTAGATTATCTTATATTGTGATGTATTGAGGAGGTTTAGATTGTCTTATATTGTGATGTATTGAAGTTTAGATTGTCTTATATTGTGATGTAATGAGGAGGTTTAGATTGTTTTATATTGTGATGTATTGAGGAGGTTTAGATTGTCTTATATTGTGATGTATTGGGGAGGTTTAGATTGTGATGTATTGAGGAGGTTTAGATTGTCTTATATTGTGATGTATTGAGGAGGTTTAGATTGTGATGTATTGAGGAGGTTTAGATTATCTTATATTGTGACGTATTGAGGAGGTTTAGATTGTCTTATATTGTGATGTATTGAGGAGGTTTAGATTGTCTTATATTGTGATGTATTGGGGAGGTTTAGATTGTGATGTATTGAGGAGGTTTAGATTGTCTTATATTGTGATGTATTGAGGAGGTTTAGATTGTCTTATATTGTGATGTATTGAGGAGGTTGAGATTGTCTTATATTGTGATGTATTGAGGAGGTTTAGATTGTCTTATATTGTGATGTATTGAGGAGGTTTAGATTGTCTTATATTGTGATGTAATGAGGAGGTTTAGATTGTCTTATATTGTGATGTATTGAGGAGGTTTCGATTGTCTTATATTGTGATGTATTGAGGAGGTTTAGATTGTCTTATATTGTGATGTATTGAGGAGGTTTAGATTGTCTTATATTGTGATGTATTGAGGAGGTTTAGATTGTCTTATATTGTGATGTATTGAGGAGGTTTAGATTGTCTTATATTGTGATGTATTGAGGAGGTTTAGATTGTCTTATATTGTGATGTATTGAGGAGGTTTAGATTGTCTTATATTGTGATGTATTGAGGAGGTTTAGATTGTCTTATATTGTGATGTATTGAGGAGGTTTAGATTGTGATGTATTGAGGAGGTTTAGATTGTCTTATATTGTGAGGTATTGAGGAGGTTTAGATTTTGATGTATTGAGGAGGTTTAGATTGTCTTATATTGTGATGTATTGAGGAGGTTTAGATTGTCTTATATTGTGATGTATTGGGGAGGTTTAGATTGTGATGTATTGAGGAGGTTTAGATTGTCTTATATTGTGATGTATTGAAGAGGTTTAGATTGTCTTATATTGTGATGTATTTATAGAGTTTTTTTTCGTTGCCTTACAAGAGTTCAGTCAAAAATGTTTTAACAGATGGAGGTACAGTCAAATCTGTCTTATGTGACCTTCCCAGGGAGCATTAAAATAAGGTCACATAATTATCACTGGTGGTTGCTAAATACAGGTTTATTTAATATGAAATGCACTGTTAAGGGAAATTAACATTAAGGTCAAATAATACAAGTTATTGCTTAGTAGAGGTGGTCACTAAAGCAGGTTTTACCGTACGTAGCAAAAGTTTTATTTCCTTTGTCATCTTTTGGGACACAGCCTTAATACAGGGTTATAGCTATCTGCTAGCTAGTTGTCGAAATTCATTTAAAACTCATTCTATACAGACATGCTTTAAATGGTGCTTGATGAGAATGTCGGTTCTGCACCCGTAATACAGGGCTATCTGCTAATTGTGCGAGATGTATTTAAAACTCATCCTGTGGATATGTTGATGAGAACGTCGACTCTGTACCCATAATACAGTACTAGTGCTTTCTGCTAGTTGTGTGAGATGCATGTAAAACTCATGCTACACAGACATGCTTTAAATGTTACAATGTACATGATGAGAATGTCTGCTCCTGGGAGAAAAACAAACCATAACAGAACCTATCTGACCTAAAGAACAATATCTTCATGGAAGTTGTATAAATGGGGTTAATTGCTGTCCCATTGTTAGGCCAAATTTCCTATCTTAATCATACCATCTTAATGTGTTGATCAAATAGAAATATGCATTCCAGCAATTGTTTATTATTTTTGTAAGTTTGTTATAGCTGAAAATAAACAACAATAAGTCAATGAGTTACATGTATGTGAAAGTTTTGCAAGGTGTTTAGGTTAAACAGATGAATTATAATAAAGCCAGGCTCATGATCAATACATGTATAAACAGGTTTTGAGTTTATCCAAGGGTTCAGTGAGTGAATGAGTGAGTGAGTGATTGTTGTTTAACGCCAAATGAGCAATTTTTCAGCTATATCATGGAGAGAACAAGATAAATTTCTATGAGGTAATGTCAGCTTAGTACTAGCTCACTGAAACAACAGTCCGCAGGTAGACATGTTGCTCAACTCAGACACAGATCCGAGCCAATCGGCCTTTTCTCTTACTCCTTAAAGCAACAAATACCCATTTTAAAGTTTGAAAGTCTTTGGTTTGACTGGAATGGGACTCGAGGCTAGCACGCTAACCATTACACCACTGGTGTGGTCATGGTAGGTTGAAGTCACCAGCTGCTCTAATGTGGCTTGAGTGTTATAATGGGGCTTGAATCCACGATCTACTGCACTCGAGACAGGCAAGCTAACCATTACACTGCTGTGGTTCAAGGATTCAGTTAAAATAGGATTTACTCTATATTTTCAATGGATATTTACTATGTACACTATAATTTCAGATCACACTAATCTATGAAGTTTGTTGCTGGTTTATCAACATTGGTCTGGATGAACATCTTGCATTTGATAACAGCAGCTAAGAGAGAACCTTCCCCTGTCTTACAAAAGCTTCAAGAATCATGTAAGACATCTGGAACATGTGAGGTTCACATCCCAAAAGACGAACTGAAATCCAGATTAACTCCCCTTCAGTATCATGTGACACAGGAAAAGGGCACAGAAGGGTAATGAAAAAATATATAAAACATATTAAAAATGGATTTATCTTTCGATTTCATAGTTGAATAGACAAACATTAGCAGTCAGTAGGGTGATTTGGTTGGATTGTCAGCTCATTTAGCCAAAGCTTAAGTGACCTTTTTATATCACATGACATGGTGTATGTAGTCTCTTCATCCCTCATTATAACTTTTTTTACATTTTAATCTTGTCCTGCAAAACATCTCTTCCAAATGAAACCAAAAGTCATACAGATGTGTAATACGAGAGAGTAACAAAAAGATTCAGACAATTCACAAATATTGTAGAAGATGGTACAAAGAGTGCTGCACTGATATTTTTCCTGCAGGTATTCAGTACCATTTGTCGTTAAATTTAACATGCACCACACATAAATATCTTTGATATTTTATACACAAATTTTAATAAAAAGTAAATATCAGAAATCCTTTCAACTCATCTAGACTCACCATTTTCAGTTGTGACTCCAAAGTTTTCATATTGTACATTCTTACAATGTTGGGACTCATCAAAATTTTAGGAAATGTCTTCTGGACTTGTCAAATTAAATTGCTGCAAGTATCCCTGAATATGTATATAAATACAAGACAGTAATATTTATTTATATTCTAATACATGTATTACAATCAACAACATTGGCTGTGTATGACGTATATTTGACACAGTATATGTATAGCTGTTTTGCATTAGTTTATGACATGTACCACTACAGACTGCATTGATAGTGTTGATGGTTATCATCCTCACTTTGAGTACAATAGATTGTGGGTTTGAGACCTGATCGAGCCAAAGACTGTAAATTGGTATTTGCTGATTAGCTCAGAATCAGGATCATGAGTCTGAGTGAATCAGGATCATTAGTCCGAGTGGGGCATCATCACTACAAGTGGACTTGTTTCAGTGAACTAAAACTAAAAATCCAATACAGCATTTTGGTTTAGGTCAAAGGGGATATCATCATTCATATCATCAAAATGTAATGGTTCTTGCCATGAAATAGCTGAAAAATCATTCACTCACTTGATCTTATTTTTGCTTACAATAATTATAATGATGTACTACATGTACATGTAGTTGTAAATTATTTCTTACTTTTTTCTTCTTTTTTTAGTAAATTTTCTGGTCAGTATGTCCATAACAAGGCAGAAGGACTGTATACCTGTGTGGTTTGTGGGAACCAGTTATTTTCCTCGGAAAAAAAGTTTGATTCTGGATCAGGGTGGCCTTCATTTTATGATGCAATAGATAATGACAGAATTAAACTTGTGAAAGATATATCTCATGGTAAGAAAGACATTTGTACACATATGTTATAAGTGGCAGATATTTAATTAGGAGGAGGTTTTTAATTTTACACTGATAGCTATGTCTCAATCTCAATATACAATGGCTATGTAAAGGAAGAATAAGACCAATCTAATGTACCATCTGATCCTAGGTACAGCGGGTTCTATTGTTCTGTGTATTCACATGCTATTTCAATCAATTTTTCGATGCCATGTTTAACTACCACGATACCATAAGACCCCAATATAGGTTTTGATTGGGTTATAAAAGATAAAATTTCATTGTAGAGTAAAAATTAAATGAAACGAATCTGTGAAAGGGGCCTTATAAGAAGTGGACTACTGTATATAAAAATTACCCAAGACACAGGTTATATATATATATTGTATGGCCATTAGATTTGCATCGACTTCTACAATCAGTATATATCACCACTATTGTTTGTGAATTTTATTCCTACCTATAGTGAGATATACAACATTATCTGATTAAGTTTGTTAGTTATGGTACTTATGGAATGTCGGTGGGATTTTTCTCTAGGTAATCTGGGGGCTGTCATGGATTTACAGCTACCTATATGCAATCAGTGCCTATCACCATTAATGTTGTGAGTTGGAATCCGCTCGGGCCAGGTGTACTCGATACAACATTATGTGATAAAGTTTGTCAGTGACTTCCGACAGGTCGGTGGTTTCTCCAGGTACTCCGGTTTCCTCCACCAATAAAAATGACTGCCACGATATAACTGAAATATTGTTGAAAGTGGCATTAAACTTCATAACACTAACCCATAAGCCATCTATTTGTTTTAAGGATTTTGTTTTTCTTGCTTGGGTTTTACAAATTAGAAATAAAAAAAATAAAAGTTTTTTTCATGTCAGAAATTTATTTGGAGTTTTATCCCTTATTACTTTCAATACAAGCACTAGTCTATTATGTTTGTGTACTTGTCAGGTATGCAAAGAATGGAAGTGACATGTGCAAAGTGTGGGGCACATTTAGGGCATGTTTTTGATGATGGGCCCCCTCCAACTGGAAACAGATACTGCATGAATTCTGCAGCTTTGAACTTTATCAACAAGGAAAAAATGATCAAAATCAAGTCTGAACTCTAACAAAAAAAAATCTAAATAAATTTGGAATATGCATTGTAAAAATGTTTTGTTTGATTTCATGCCACCGTAGTAAAATTTGTGAAGATAAAACATTAGCCACCACAACACCTGTGATATTTTCACTCATGATCAAATTAACATTTAGTTTTGTATATCCTTAATTATTAAAGTCAGACAGAAATTTTTAAAGAAGCTGTCTTGATCGTATGGTAGTTGAATTTACAATTACCTATATATATATGCAATCAGTGCCTATCACAACTAACTTTGTGAGTTCAAACCTCACTCAGGCAAGGTGTACTGGATACAATATTCTATGAAAAAAGTTTGTCAGTGACTTGCGGCAGGTCAGTGGTTTTCTCTGGGTACTCCGGTTTCCTCTATTAATAAAACTGACCGTCACGATATAACTGAAATATTGTTGAAAGTGGTGATAAACACCATAATCCATACCCTAACCCTATAGGAAAATTCTAAATGAAAATTACTGATGCCTAAGCTACATGTGGAAATATATACTGGCACATTTTTATCTAAATATGAATGGATCTCATGCTCCTTGGAGTTTAGACCTCCATGTTGACGGGAAGTGTACATTATATAATTATCTCCAGGTATTCTGGTTTACTTGACTAATAAAACTGACCATATCTATGGCTTGTTCAGTAGTTTATGGGACATCCTCATTACAAGTCTTTTGGATATCCTCTTTCCAAATCTTTGAGACAACCTGATTCCAACTCATGGAACATCTGGTTCCAAGACTTTAGTATATCCTTGTTCAAATCTGGGACATCCTTGCTGGTGCCAAGTCATACATAAGAGTAACATTATGGTGATGTAATCATCTATCAGTAATAATAGAGATATCCCTTATTTTGAAACACAGATTTTCATCACCTGGTTACAAGAATGAAATTCATCTGTTTTTGTTAATACAAATTTCATCCATTATAACATTCGTTCACAAACCAGATTGTCTCAAGTCATTTTTTAGCTCACTTAAACCAGAATCATGTGAGCTTTTTTCATCGCTTGGCATCCACTGTCATAAGTCCATTGTTTTAAGCATTTTCAAAAATCTTAGCCTCTGAATCCATTTGACCAATTTTATCCAAAGTTAGGCTGAAACACTGTTAAGTTGTATACTTTCAAAATTGAATCTAATGATACAGCCAATAATCCAATATTGCTGACATTACTTATAGGCTAAAGAGAATATAAAGCTGTATTTTTCTCTCCAAATGAGCTGAAATTTGAACAAGAGTGTCATATGACATATGTTACAGGTTGTGATGAAATATAATGCTTTTTGTCGAAAATATGCAAATACAGCAGATTTTAACAAAAACACAATTTTAATATCTTCTCAGAAAACCATTCAATTTAATCCAAGCCAAACCAAGATAGTCTTTGGGTTGTCTTCTCTTTAAATTGTATTCAACAGGTCTGACCTTTATCAAAAATGGTTTCTATTACTAAAAATAGACATTTCTGCAAATGGCCAAAACTGCTACATTTTTTGCTTATGAGTTTTTTCCATGAAATTTCAAATTTTGACAGTCTGCTGAATATGCAAATTAGGCTTATTTTTGACAAAAATGGATTTGAAAATTTCTTCCTTTATAACCACTTGGCTGAATTAAACCCATTTTGACTTGGATATTCCCCCTTGTGGCCCCCTTTCAAATTTACTGCAGGCCAGTACATTATTAACAACTGAGCTAGAATCTTCTTTCAATGACTGCATAACTGATTTTCATAAATGATCCATTACTAATTAACTTTCATGCAATTTTTGTTGATTTGTTTTCACGAACAATACAGTCTAATGTGAGCTAGTTATACCCCCCCCCCCCCCCCCCCCCCCCCCGCAAACATAGTTTGGGGGGTATATAGGAATCGGCCTGTCTGTCTGTCTGGACCAACTTCCACATCTTTTGTCCGATTTCCACCAAACTTTGTGGAATTTAAGATCCTGATGTGTGAACTTTGCAGTGTAAAGGATTTTATTGTCCATTGAGTTTTACCCCTGTTATGCCTCTTTGGACTTAGAAATTTTGAGACAATTCAGTATGCACTTTGTCATCACAAATTCTCCTACATGATTAATCAGAAGTTCATGAAACTTTGTACATTGCAAGATCCTAATGTGAAGATGTGCACATTAGTAAGATATCCCGGTCCATTGAGTTTTACCCTAGTTACATTGTATGCTTCTTTGGACTGAGACATTTTGAGACAATTCAGTATTCACTTTGTCATCGCAAATTCTCCTACATGATTAATCAGAAGTTCATGAAACTTTGTACAATGCAAGATCTTAATATGAAGATGTGCACATTAGTAGTATATCCTGGTCCATCAAGTTTTCCCAGAATTATGAGTCTAAAAGTTGTGTTCCAAATATGTCTTGGCTGAATTAAGATAATGGGGACGCGGGGGGTATTAGTCCCGCATAGCGGACAGTTAAGTTATTCCGTTTATGTATCAATGCGGAACTCCTGCGTCCAGCAGTACCTCTGGTTTTTATTTGATAGCTGATGATATTTTTTTAAGAATTACACTAGGGTATAATGACAATTATCGACTCTTTGATAAATATTATAACAAGGAATGTTGTGTTTCCTTTTGTTTCAGGGATGCAGAGATTAGAAGCTAAATGTGTTGATTGTAGTGCTCATCTAGGTCATGTATTTGACGATGGACCAAAGCCATCGAAGGTTAGATACTGTGTAAATTCTGCTTCATTGTGTTTTAAAAAACAAACAACAGTCTGACGAAAGCCATAGCCTTATGGGATTTACCAAGAGGCCATTTGTTACTGTCCATTACCAACAGATGATGTCTAGGAAACCCTTTTTTACCAAGGATTTCATATTTAGTGTATATTTTAGAAGCTGGTGCTTTTAACATTAAAATTCTATCATGCTACATCTAGGTTTTGGTGAAGAAAATTATAGACAATTCATTTATCATCGCTTTTTTTTCTTCTTTTTCTTCTTTTCTACAAACTGCCACAATATAGCTGAAATATTGTTGAAAGTGGCATTAAATACCATAATACTCTCTTTTTTACAATATACTTATTAATTAAGGGAGTTTGAGTAAATTTCAAAACGAAATTCAGATAATTATATAATAATAAATTCTTTATTTATAGAGGGTTACACAGTTATATAGTATTATATGTTTATGTTAAGTGTAGTTTAAGCCTATTGGGGAAAAATGAATAAGTGGGTTTTTTTTCGATTATATATTTAATTCTGATAATCAGTATTCAAGAACTGGAGTAACAATAAATGAGGTTAAATTTTATACAAGAACTTTGAAGAAAAGTTATGCTTAAATGTAACTTACAATACCAGGCACAAAAGAAAAACTTAATTGAACTGAAATTGGACATGGTCAATTGTTTGATGGTTCTTTATAAAATTTTTACTTTTTGTTTTGATCAGAAATCCAAGATGGCCACCGATGCAGCACTAAGTTTTAGTGTATGACTCTATGAACAAATGATAATATGTTTTTTTTCTCAAGAACTGGAAACTTGATTGAACACAAACTGTACATGAATTTGATAATCATTGGATTGTTTTTGTTTTTTTATCAGAAATCTAAGACGTTAAACTATTTCTTCTCTGAAACCACTCAATCGTTAAAAAGCAAACTTGGCCCGCATGGTCCTTCACAAAATGTACGTATTTTTTTGTGTTGATCTGAAATCCATAATGGCTGCCACTGCAGTTAAAAGTTTTAGCAAAGAACCCCATGAGAAAGTAGAATGAGTAATTTTTTGAAGAAAGTAGAGTCTTTATTGACTGTATATGAAAAATCATTGGATGATCCTTTACAAAATTTTTAACCAATGAAATATATCTTATTATATGAAACCTGCACGGCCATGAATGTTCGCGCATCTGAAAATTATCTGGCAATTTCACGCTCATCCAGTGCATCAAAAAGTGTCGAGATTTTTTGGGCCGAGATATATTGGGGACGACTTTTATTTAGGCCATTAGGGCCGAATCTAGTCTCATTCAATCGAGCTGTCGTTCCTTTATTCGAGTTATCGTTCCTTACGAAATCTCAAAAGTTAACTTCCGCATAGAAACAAAAATTCTTGTCAGTATGTCAGAAGAGATTTAATAAATTAAAAAATTTCAATATAAGTAAAACAAGCTAACAAAATGACTTTTATTACACACGGGTTCCGGGTTTCAGTGGTATCGGACGTACGAGAGAGGGTACAAGACTTCAGGATCACCTTTGCGCTTTATGTTAAGAAGATCTTCATTAGTTGAGTGTGTTACACGGAACGTGTTTACAAAGCGTCAAAATTTTTTTTATTCGTCAATATGTACATCCATGTTTGTCAAAAAATCCTAAGTACACATTTTATACCATAAAGAACTCGCTGACACTCACATAATAGATAGCCCATGAAATTACAGTGTTAGTATCAACCCTCATTGATTCCTACAAAATTAACCTACATTTTGTATATCTTTCTGGAATTCTTGTTCATAATAAATGCATAGGTGACCGTAGCCGATTTTGGCTACCCTGTTTAGCTCCTTTGGTTTTATTGCTCCCAAAGATTTTAGAATTATTTGGCTTTCCAATCTTTCGACTGAGCGTACGTACTTGATGACGGTTATTCCAGAAACATGTAAATTTGAAATCGACGTTTTTATTTGTATATCAGTGATAGAGGTTGTATGGTTTTCTTCATTTATACATTAAGATCAACATTACAAACGTTATATATGATATATCAATGCAGTCTTTATTTATCTGCCAAAATTGAGAAGAAACGTCAGCTGATGATAAATAACTGGAAACAAGTGTTGATCAGAGTATAAGAGAAAACACTTTCACAAAAATCCAATCTTAGATACAAATTATACATACAAGCTTCTTGTTTTCTTACAAGGAGGGAATAATAACCTACACAATTAAATTAAGATTTTAATTTTTATTTATGTCATTATTCATTGCATTCCTAATAACTTAAGTCCTACCCATCCCTCTCCAAAACAACTATCAGGGAATAATTAAACTCTGTAGAGCAATGTAGAGTGAGGTTCAACATATTTTTTTTTAATGACAACATTATGTATTTATTTGTTTATCCACAGTGCAATTTGTCTCACAATTGTTGGCATTATTTTGAATATTGTTTATAAACTATATATTGAGGTCACAAAGAATGTTAATTTTAAGATTCTCATCCATCTAAATCTGTTTAAATTTTAACCTATACCCCATAACACATGAGAGGAAATTACCAAATGTTAATCTAAGCAGTATTTTATGCATGATTAAAAATACAATGTACAAAATATAATATTTAGTTAAAAAAGAAATAGAAAAAAAAAATATGCCTGTTGTAAATTTGCTTAAAACCTATTGGGTGAGAATTTCAAGAGTTATCTTTCTTTGGTCAATGTTTGTTATTCATTTTGTTATGTTTTGATCAAAGCTTTATATAAAGGTACTCAGCAAAATAGCATAATGAGGGATGTTTTATAAGGTATTCTAGTATTTAAATATATGTGTATGCATATTCATGATTATGTAAATAAGTAATTTTTTTTATCATACATAATAATTGATTAAGTGTTATTATGTAAATGTAAATTTTTTATGAAATGTGCCAATATGAAAATGTATTTAAAAATTATAAAATTATTTTGTTTTCTACTCTTTTTCTTAGATGATTTTTACTGATTTAGCATAAACAAATATTTATTTTTGATCTATGTAGAAGTAAAGTTGACAATTTAAAAAAAAAATAGAATTGTTGCCTGATTGCAAAAGGTAGCTTTACACGAATATGTAATAAATTGTTAAAAAATTCGATTTTTTATCATACATATGAAATAAACTCTGACTGTAAATGATTGTTTATTTTCATTATATTCTATGTATAATGTATTAAATTTGATTTGTGTTAATGTAGTCATGTAATAGTTTATGAAAGGTCATATCTACTGGTACATGTTATTCACCAGTTTTTTTTGTACAATGACATGTTTAAATGATGTTTTAACATTATTAAATACTATAATACTATCCATTGATGTCACTGATGCTGTCTTCGCAATTTAAGAATGATTTATTCTGATATTTAATTATCTACTGTTGATTCAGTAGTGGCGAAATGGTTATATAGTATATCAATTTGGTATTACAAGATAAAAAAATGTTTATGCATAGCCTAATGGTAAACTGAAATAGTGCAATTAAGGGTAAGCAAACTAAATTTTTGTTTAAGGTGGTACCATACACTTCAGGTAAAATTTGATCTGCTCATTTAATTTTCTTATTTTTTTTGGCAGTGTGTTTGAATATATCCACTGTAATAAATATCAAAGTTTTAACAAATTCCAATCAACAGACTCAGAGCTATAAATTCACTAGCCACATAGCAGCTTTTCTCTCTGGTTTTGATCACCGAGATGCTTGAAATATGCATACAAACATCATATGATCAAAACGTTCAACTGATTTTAAAGAGTTGTCTCCCTGTAGTGTATGGTACCCCCTTAAATGGATTTTAAATGATGTGAACAGGCAATTTTTTATTTTTGTTTTTTTCATTACAGGTGACCTTAGCTAATTTTTGCTATCCTGTTTAGGCCCTTTAGTTTCCTTGCTTACTTACTATATTGTAATAATTATATGTTAAAATACTAAAGTGAACAGTTTTCAAGTCTCTATTGTGCATGCATCCTAATTAGGCTGATCAGATGTTCCTTCTTTGATAACCCGTATAAATTTCATTAATATATTTCAAATCAAAGGGAAATAACTCTGCTTTACTTGCAGTAAAGCACTATCAAAGGGAAATAACTCTGCTTTACTTCCAGTAGAGAACTTCTTCTATATGTTGTTAATTTGAAGAAGAAAACAATGCTGGTCCATTTGTAGTAGTATTCTTTATGAAACAGTATCTATCTCTGAATGTAGTCTTGAACTTAATTTGTTGGTTATTTTGCTTAAATATACATAGATGTACTTATTAATAATATTTATTTGGTTATTAAATATAGTGTTATGATGTTAGCTAGTCTCAAATTTTATTTATATTTTTGTGTTGATTGTTATGAGAATAATATAAGAGTGTTATTATTTAATTAATTATGTAATTAAAATGTAGTGCTATCTTTGAATCTGGATTATTGTTCTTGGTAAATTAAATATAGCAGCTTTAGCAATTTTAGCAATTTTTTGGTGTTTTTTTTTCTCCTATTTTTTAATTAAACAATTTTATATGTACATTAAACTCTTGCCATTTCATATATACATACACTTAGGATTGAAGCATGTAAGGTTGGGAGTTAAAAAGCAAATATTTTTAGTCACATATCTGTAGTGATACAATAAATTCATGTCTATTAGAATTGGTCGAGAGAATTAATATTTTTGAAGTTTGAATTTATTTTTTAAAGAAAAAGATTCAAATTTAAGTGTTAGTGAACTTTGTAAAAAAAAAAATTAAATGTCTCGAGTTAAAAAAATGAAATAATTTCCCTATGTGAAATGAATACTGCCCTTGTTTAGATGGGTGCCGTAGTGTTGCCCAAATTATCACTAAACATTTTGATGAAAAGTCAAATATCAGAATCTTGATCCATTTTTTTCCCTGAAATGAAAGTGCTGTTTCTTTTTTGCATATAAAGAATTTCTTACATTTTATTCCCACGAATGGAAATCGATACCGAAATGTTGTTTTTTTTCATTGAGAAGATGTGTCTTTTGAATTTTGTTGTGGAAAATTATTGAATCTGTTTGATACTCAAGTTTATATACTAACATTAGAATTATGATGTGCAATCGTTTTGATGGTAGAAAAACAAACAGTTTAATTGATCTTATATCTTGTTTATCATATTTTCTGTATATTTATCATTCAGCAGTTTATATGCTTGTCTCTGTTTATATGCTTGTTTCTTTTCCCTAAGATTATGTTGCCATTCTTTACCATATTTATACATACATCAAATACAATCAAACGTTGTTTTTGGTGAAGTTTTTTTCTAATGAAGTCCTTAGTATAATCCCTTTCAGAAAAATGCTAATACCTTTTTTTTATATAAAAGGGGCCAAAAAGAGAGGATTTCAAAATTTTAACTCTTTTATCCAAGTCCAACGATCAGATTGTATTAATCTGATTTAACTTAGTATATAAGTTATCCAAGTTAAAAAGAGCTTATTACTAGTACAAGGAGATTCTAAGTTCACTTGAACTTATCCAAGAAAGTGACTTATTCTAGTTGAAGATTACAAGGTTTGACGATTTGTTTTCTTTGATCGTGGTCGTGATCTTATGGTAGTTGCATTTACAACTACCTATGCAATCAGTGCCTATTGCCACAAATGTTGTGAGTTCAAATCCCGCTCATGGCAAAGTGTACTCGATACAACAATATGTGATAAAGTTTGTCAATGATTTACGGCAGGTCAGTGGTTTTCTCTGGGTACTCTAGTTTCCTCCACCAATGAAACTGACCGCCACGATCTAACTGAAATATTGTTGAAAGTGGATTTAAACACCATAAAAATCATGTCATATCTAAAATTGATGGTAATATTTTTGTTTACCTTATATCTATTTGTCATATCAGTTAACCTAATGACATGGTATTAACCAGGTCATGCCATGATTTTCTTAATTGAAATATTTGATGACTTCAGAGTTTCCATGTCAAAACAGGTTTTAATAAAACATATGTACCAGGTATTTTATTTTATAAACTGTAGATATATCTTTTTTTAGCTTTATTTACAAGCATCTTAAATTGATTAAATATGACGATTTCTTATATTATCCATTTTTTTTCTTCCAATGACCGTTGTTAAAAAAATTATCGTTGAGATGAATTGAATGTGTGAATTGTTAAAACCAGGTCAGTTGACTTATATAAATGTTACTTGCATATTTATCTCAGTATTGAAATGTATTAATTATAAACTATATGTCATGGATATATGAGTATAATACATACATTGACCTTAGATATCATATTTATTTTGTATCAGGCTTAGAAACAAGCAAAAATGTGAAGTTATCCAATGTTACAATGAAACAAAAATGCATACCTTTTATTAGCTCACCAGGCCTTTAGGCCATGTGAGCTATTGTCATCACTTTTCGTCCGTCATCCGTCCGTCAACATTTCACATTTTAATCTTCTCCTTAGAAACCACTGGACCAATTGCAACCAAACTTTGGTGGAATGGTCCTTGGATGGCCCCCTTTCAAATTTGTGTTCGGTGATCCCGACTTCCAACCAAGATGGCCGCCAAGCTAAAAATAGAATAAAGGGGGGATGAAATTTTAATTGTCCATTGCTGCTTTAGTGTAAGTCAAAATGAGCTCAAATTTTAACTGCAGCTACATGGCAAGGAGTAGTTTAACATATATTCCAGGTTTTTCTGTGAAATTTTTCTTTCAGCCGATATATACCGATTATGCAAATTAGGCATATTTTGATAAAAGATCACATTTAAATCTTCTCCTCTGAAACCACTGAACCAAATTAAACCAAACCTGGCAGGGATGGTCCCTGGGTGGGTCCCTTTCAAAATTGTGTCCGACAGCCCCGCCCTCCATTCAAGATGGCTGCTGTTACAAAAAATAGAAATTTCTTCAATTGTCCATTGCTGCTTTAGTATAAGTCAAAATGAGCTCAAATTTGAACTGCAGCTACATGGCAAGGAGTAGTTTAGCATATGTTCGGGTTTTTTTTTTGAAATTTTTCTTACAGCCGATTTATACCGATTATGCAAATTAGGCATATTTTGATAAAAGATCACATTTAAATCTTCTCCTCTGAAACCACTGAACCAAATTAAACCAAACCTGGCAGGGATGTCCCTGGGTGGGTCCCTTTCAAAATTGTGTCCGACAGCCCCGCCCTCCATTCAAGGTGGCCGCTGTTACTAAAAATAGAAATTTCTTCAAATGGCCAAAGCTGCTCTATTTTAAGCCAGAATGTGCCCAAATTTGAACTGTGTAAGCATAATGATGAACTTTTTAGCATATATTACAGGATTTTTTATGAACTTTGAACTTTTGCCGATTTTGACCGATTATGCAAATTAGAAAAAAGGGGGGATGAAATTTTAAAAAAATCTTCTCCTCGGAAACTACTGAGCCAATATCAACCAAATTTTGCTGAAATAATTCTTGGATGGCCCCCTTCCAAAACTGTGTCCGTTGATCCCGACTTCCAACCAAGATGGCCGCCAAGCTAAAAATAGAAAAAAGGGGAGATGAAATTTTAATTGTCCATTGCTGCTTTAGTGTAAGTCAAAATGAGCTCAAATTTTAACTGCAGCTACATGGCAAGGAGTAGTTTAACATATATTCCAGGTTTTTCTGTGAAATTTTTCTTTCAGCCGATATATACCGATTATGCAAATTAGGCATATTTTGATAAAAGATCACATTTAAATCTTCTCCTCTGAAACCACTGAACCAAATTAAACCAAACCTGGCAGGGATGGTCCCTGGGTGGGTCCCTTTCAAAATTGTGTCCGACAGCCCCGCCCTCCATTCAAGATGGCTGCTGTTACAAAAAATAGAAATTTCTTCAATTGTCCATTGCTGCTTTAGTATAAGTCAAAATGAGCTCAAATTTGAACTGCAGCTACATGGCAAGGAGTAGTTTAGCATATGTTCGGGTTTTTTTTTTGAAATTTTTCTTACAGCCGATTTATACCGATTATGCAAATTAGGCATATTTTGATAAAAGATCACATTTAAATCTTCTCCTCTGAAACCACTGAACCAAATTAAACCAAACCTGGCAGGGATGGTCCCTGGGTGGGTCCCTTTCAAAATTGTGTCCGACAGCCCCGCCTTCCATTCAAGGTGGCCGCTGTTACTAAAAATAGAAATTTCTTCAAATGGCCAAAGCTGCTCTATTTTAAGCCAGAATGTGCCCAAATTTGAACTGTGTAAGCATAATGATGAACTTTTTAGCATATATTACAGGATTTTTTATGAACTTTGAACTTTTGCCGATTTTGACCGATTATGCAAATTAGAAAAAAGGGGGGATGAAATTTTAAAAAAATCTTCTCCTCGGAAACTACTGAGCCAATATCAACCAAATTTTGCTGAAATAATTCTTGGATGGCCCCCTTCCAAAACTGTGTCCGTTGATCCCGACTTCCAACCAAGATGGCCGCCAAGCTAAAAATAGAAAAAAGGGGAGATGAAATTTTAATTGTCCATTGCTGCTTTAGTGTAAGTCAAAATGAGGCTCAAATTTTAACTGCAGCTACATGGCAAGGAGTAGTTTAACATATATTCCAGGTTTTTCTGTGAAATTTTTCTTTCAGCCGATATATACCGATTATGCAAATTAGGCATATTTTGATAAAAGATCACATTTAAATCTTCTCCTCTGAAACCACTGAACCAAATTAAACCAAACGTGACAGGGATGGTCCCTGGGTGGGTCCCTTTCAAAATTGTGTCCGACAGCCCCGCCCTCCATTCAAGATGGCCACTGTCACTAAAAATAGAAATTTCTTCAAATGGCCAAAACTGCTCTATTTTAAGCCAGAATGTGCCCAAATTTGAACTGTGTAAGCATAATGATGAGCTTTTTAGCAAATATTACAGAATTTTTTATGAACTTTGAACTTTTGCCGATTTTGACCGATTATGCAAATTAGAAAAAAGGGGGGATGAAATTTAAAAAAAATCTTCTCCTCGGAAATTACTGAGCCAATTGCAACCAAATTTTGCTGAAATGATTCTTGGATGGCCCCCTTCCAAAAATGTGTCCATTGATCCCGACTTCCTACCAAGATGGCCGCCAAGCTCAAAATAGAAAAAAGGGGGGATGAAATTTTAATTGTCCATTGCTGCTTTAGTGTAAGTCAAAATGAGCTCAAATTTTAACTGCAGCTACATGGCAAGGAGTAGTTTAACATATATTCCAGGTTTATCTGTGAAATTTTTCTTTCAGCCGATATATACCGATTATGCAAATTAGGCATATTTTGATAAAAGATCATATTTAAATCTTCTCCTCTGAAACCACTGAACCAAATTAAACCAAACCTGACAGGGATGGTCCCTGGGTGGTTCCCTTTCAAAATTGTGTCCGACAGCCCCGCCCTCCATTCAAGATGGCTGCTGTTACTAAAAATAGAAATTTCTTCAATTGTCCATTGCTGCTTTAGTATAAGTCAAAATGAGCTCAAATTTGAACTGCAGCTACATGGCAAGGAGTAGTTTAGCATATGTTCGGGGTTTTTTTTTGAAATTTTTCTTACAGTCGATTTATACCGATTATGCAAATTAGGCATATTTTGATAAAAGATCACATTTAAATCTTCTCCTCTGAAACCGCTGAACCAAATTTGTGTCTGGTGGTCCCGCCCTCTGACCAAGATGACTGCACAGCTGTACTTAGTTTAACATAGGACCCTATGGGAAATTCACATAAAAACCATCTTGTCTGGAACCAGTAGCTCAATTAAAACCAAACTTTGATGGAATAGTCATTGGATGGTCCTCTTGCAAAATGGTGTCCGGCAGTTGCGCTCTCCCGCCAAGATGGCCACCACAGTGCAGTTGCGTTGTTATTGAAAGCAGCTTTGATCCAGGTGAGCGATTACAGGCTCCTGGGAGCCTCTGGTATTGGTGTACAAAACAAAAAGATTATTTACACGTTTCTTTAAGATTTATACAGTTAATGGATTCAATAGTTGCAGGTTTTATTAGAATAATAGTTATCGTGAAAACAGAAGTACAAAAAAAATAATGAGAGCTACAGTAGTCACCCTCTTATAAGGCCACCTGTCTTATCAGGCCAGATTTCAAATGTACTTCTTAATTAGTAAAATACTACCAAATCATCCCCTTCTAGAGAAGCCAACTCCCTTTCATTGCAGAGGGAATGGCTTTATAAGACGAGGAATGCTGTAGGTTTCACAGGTATTAGATAAATAAGATGATATTTGTTGGTTATTTTCCTTGGTTGTCATGTATGGAGAGATTTGTTTTTCCCTGTAGTTATATCATTTTGTATAACTTTTTGTTTTCTTTTTATTTTTTCCTTATTTTCTGATTGTTGACTGTAAAATAAATGCAATATTGCCACGCTTTATACCTTGTATTATTATTATTTTCTGATGCTTATTATGAATCAAAAAAATTACTTTGACATTCTCTCATTTTTATTCTAATGAAGTGAATCGGGGGGACACACCCGGCACGCGCCCCCCTAAAATTGGAGAAATATGATTTTTTGGTGTAAAATCGTGATTTTTCGCACGAAATACCCCAACATTTTTCGCTCCGCTTGGCACAATTTTTTTTAAGTGTGCCCCCTAATTTGAAATCCTGGATCCGCCCCTGGGAATGAACAGGAAAAGAACACTTGTTACCATGGATATCAACTACCTACATACTGTGACCTTGACATTAATATGACCTTTGATACCAATTATTATAGAAACTGCAATTTACTTCCTGTTCCTCATTTTACGATCACTATAGGTCTTCAATGATGACCATAATAAAATGAAAAACAAACACTATAACACTATAACACTAACACATGACCAGTCACTGACTATAACACTAACACATGACCACTCACTGACTATAACACTAACACATGACCACTCACTCACTATAACACTAACACATGACCACTCACTCACTATAACACTAACACATGACCAGTCACTGACTATAGCCTTAACACATGACCACTCACTCACTATAACACTAACACATGACCACTCATTCACTATAACACTAACACATGACCAGTCACTGACTATAGCACTAACACATGACCACTCACTCACTATAACACTAACACATGACCACTCACTCACTATAACACTAACACATGACCACTCACTCACTATAACACTAACACATGACCACTCACTCACTATAACACTAACACATGACCACTCACTCACTATAACACTAACACATGACCAGTCACTGACTATAGCCTTAACACATGACCACTCACTCACTATAACACTAACACATGACCACTCACTCACTATAACACTTAACACATGACCACTCACTCACTATAACACTAACACATGACCACTCACTCACTATAACACTAACACATGACCAGTCACTGACTATAGCACTAACACATGACCACTCACTCACTATAACACTAACACATGACCACTCACTCACTATAGCACTTAACACATGACCACTCACTCACTATAACACTAACACATGACCACTCACTCACTATAACACTAACACATGACCACTCACTCACTATAACACTAACACATGACCACTCACTCACTATAACACTTAACACATGACCACTCACTCACTATAACACTAACACATGACCACTCACTCACTATAACACTAACACATGACCACTCACTCACTATAACACTAACACATGACCACTCATTCACTATAACACTAACACATGACCAGTCACTCACTATAACACTAACACATGACCACTCACTCACTATAACACTAACACATGACCACTCACTGACTAACACTAACACATGACCACTCACTCACTATAGCACTAACACATGACCACTCACTCACTATAACACTAACACATGACCACTCACTGACTATAACACTAACACATGACCACTCACTCACTATAACACTAACACATGACCACTCACTCACTATAACACTAACACATGACCACTCACTGACTAACACTAACACATGACCACTCACTCACTATAACACTAACACATGACCACTCACTCACTATAACACTAACACATGACCACTCACTCACTATAACACTAACACATGACCACTCACTCACTATAGCACTAACACATGACCAGTCACTGACTATAGCCTTAACACATGACCACTCACTCACTATAACACTAACACATGACCACTCACTCACTATAACACTTAACACATGACCACTCACTCACTATAACACTAACACATGACCACTCACTCACTATAACACTAACACATGACCAGTCGCTGACTATAGCACTAACACATGACCACTCGCTCACTATAACACTAACACATGACCACTCACTCACTATAGCACTTAACACATGACCACTCACTCACTATAGCACTAACACATGACCACTCACTCACTATAACACTAACACATGACCACTCACTCACTATAGCACTAACACATGACCACTCACTCACTATAACACTAACACATGACCACTCACTCACTATAACACTAACACATGACCACGCACTCACTATAACACTAACACATGACCACTCACTCACTATAACACTAACACATGACCACTCTGACTATAACACTAACACATGACCACTCACTTACTATAACACTAACACATGACCACTCACTCACTATAACACTAACACATGACCAGTCACTGACTATAGCACTAACACATGACCACTCACTCACTATAACACTAACACATGACCACTCTCTGACTATAACACTAACACATGACCAGTCACTGACTATAACACTAACACATGACCACTCACTCACTATAGCACTAACACATGACCACTCACTCACTATAACACTAACACATGACCACTCACTCACTATAGCACTAACACATGACCACTCACTCACTATAACACTAACACATGACCACTCACTCACTATAACACTAACACATGACCACTCACTCACTATAACACTAACACATGACCAGTCACTGACTATAACACTAACACATGACCACTCACTCACTATAGCACTAACACATGACCAGTCACTCACTATAACACTAACACATGACCACTCACTCATTATAAAACTAACACATGACCACTCACTCACTATAACACTAACACATGACCACTCACTCACTATAACACTAACACATGACCACTCACTGACTATAACACTAACACATGACCACTCACTCACTATAGCACTAACACATGACCACTCACTCACTATAACACTAACACATGACCACTCACTCACTATAGCACTGACACATGACCACTCACTCACTATAGCACTGACACATGACCACTCACTCACTATAACACTAACACATGACCACTCACTATAACACTAACACATGACCACTCACTCACTATAACACTAACACATGACCACTCACTATAACACTAACACATGACCACTCACTCACTATAACACTAACACATGACCACTCACTCACTATAACACTAACACATGACCACTCACTCACTATAACACTAACACATGACCACTCTCTCACTATAACACTAACACATGACCACTCACTTTCAAGGTTTGGTACAGACACTTCAATAAAAAGGTGATAAATGAGAACTGAAGTATTGTTAGCCTGCATTAAACATCATAATAAATAGGTGTTAGAATGTATACCGCACTACTGGAATAACAGGGATCATTTGCATGATCAAATTCAGCAAGTATCCATGATAAAGGATTTGTTTAGATAAGAAAAACTGAAATAAAAACAGAAATAAAATTGATAATACTGCCGATTCATATATATTTGTGCTGATATACTTTTTTCTGGATCAGTAGTGTAATGGTTAGTGTGTTCGTCTCAAGTGCTCTAGATCGTGGGGTTGAACCCTGGTCGGGTCAAACCAAAGACTATATTGGTATTTGTTGTTTCTCCGCTAAACACACGGAATTAAGGAGTAAGAGCAAAGATCAGACTGGTTGGCTTGACATCAGGATAGTGTGTCCGAATGGAATGACATGTCTACCCGCGGACTGTTGTTTCAGTGAACTAGTACTATAAAAATCCAACTAAGTGTTGGTCTAGTACAAAGTGGACCCCATCATCATCATCATCATCTCGTCGAAATTTAACTTGTTCTCGCAATGATATAGCTAAAAAAAATGCTCACTTGATGTTAAATATTCACTCCTAGATTGACAGAAAATGAAATGTGTACATATCAACAATTAAATAAACATTAGAGAATATGTTGGACACCACTATACGCAAACAAACACAAATAACGCAGATAAGACATGAGCCCTCCCACAAACAACTGGAGGTAAAACCGTTGCATTCATTGTTTTAAAATCTTTACCAGTAGTACTTTGCACTTTGTGGTGTGATAGATACTTCAAAATCTGGTATCCTACAAATATTAATCATTTTTACAGTGAACGTAAATCAAACAAATTAACCTAGATGTTTATTTATAAAGGTAATTCAGATTGCAAACAGGTAAATAACCTCTAAAATACCTCAAAATGATTTTGAATCGAGAGGTACAAGTAATGTTATCAACAATATCGTACAATTCTACAAAATTCAATGTATTTTACTGACCTTGACCTTATATCTGTCAATGGGTCAACAAATAAAAACGTAGATATCTAATTCAGTGAGCACAACACGCTTCTGAAATAACCTCTATGGTAGATAGCAAAACCAAATGTTAACCAAGGACATAGATAGGATAATCAAAAACGGCTAAAGCCCGGTATACACGATACAAGTTTTGCATCCAAGTCTCCATTCAAGTTTCTTGAATTCAAGTTTTTTAATCGTGTATGCCATACATTTTTGTTTGTTGTATCTCCCGCCAAAACTTGTGTATTCATCAAAATTTCTTGCATCGTGTATACACAAACTTGAATTCAAGTTTTCTTGATCCAAGTTTTCTTGAATGGAGACTTGGATGCAAAACTTGTATCGTGTATACCGGGCTTAGGATTACCTATATCTGATAGCGATTGGCCTTAATTTTCATAAATTACATAGTTCAAGAATAGTAAATTAAATTTCAAACATAAATAAGTTGTTATTTTAGTGATAGTGTGTGATCTCTTTGAAAGAGAAATTGCATAAAAATAAAATACTGTGGAGTGGTTCACTTTTATCTCAATCTAATTTCAATTAGATTGACTTTCATCTGAGATTCCAGATTTTATCGTATACTCTTGTCAACTGAAAATCTTACAGCAGGAAGAGTAGCATTGCCTTCTCTGTAAAATAGCATTTGAACGAACAGATATTCCACCGTTAAGAACAGTCTCTCTCGCTTCCTCCCCGACTTTCTGGTTGGAATTTGGAGCTACTCTCACAGTGTGATATTTTGTACTAGATTTTCATTGTTTAATATGTATGGAATACATCTTTTGTTTGTATCGTTTGTTGTATCATACTGCCATTCCCATACCTTGCAGACTGGTAGTTAAATAATGTAATTTTTGTTTTTATCAAAATTAAGGTTCCCCTCCCTCAGGCATAAGTGACCATATTAAAATTTGGCTTTCCTGTTTAAGCCCTTTCGTTTTATTGCTCCCAAGCATTTTTAACTTTGATATCTACGTTTTTATTACTATCACTGGATCGATACCACTGCTGGTGGGCTGTTAGACCACGAGGGTATCATCTGCCCAGTAATCAGTGTTACTGTTAGATCACGAGGGTATCATCTGCCCAGTAATCAGTGTTTCGGCACTGACATAATTTATAAGATATTTACACAGTTCCTTTATAAGTAATTTTTATCAAAGCTAAGGTTCCCCTCCCTCGTCAGGCATTGGTGACATTAGTTGATTTTGGCCATCCTGTTTAAGCCCTTTTGTTTTATTGCTTCCAAACACTTTTATATTATTTGACTTTCCAATCTTTTGATATTGAGCGTACCTGATGAAGGTTATTCCAGAAACACGCCATGCCCATTAAATTTGATATCTACGTTTTTTTGTTGTCATTTAAAATCGATTACATTAACGTTTCAAGTGAAGGTGTAGGTTTTGGTTTATAGTGTTTAACGCCACTTTCAACAATATTTCAGATATATCGTGGAAAGTGCAGGTATACACCAGAAGGATAATAATGTACATGTTTTAATATTGGTCATTAAATGCTCGACAAAGATTTCAAATTGTAATAGTTAGCATGAAAATTATTTCTATTTTCTCTTTTTATGAAAATTTGCATTCACTTTAGTAGTCTTATCTAAGTTGTATGACCAAATGAGGTTTTGTATTGTAAATTCTACACACGCAACGCTGTTCCCGATCAACAAATGAATTGCTCATCAACGTAGCCTTGACTCTAGTTTTGATGATTCATTTTTAATTGAATGATACATTATAGTCGATGAATCTGCAAAAACAGGTCAGTGTCAAAGGCTACTTAACTGCCAACACATAAATAGATAGTTCTAGTTAACTAATTTCCGTAGGTCTTACCGTATTTACGATTTTCACATCTTAAAGTAATATATGAAATGCAAATATCGTGGAATTTTTGGATTAAATATTTTCATTTAATATGTCACTTAATTTTAACTAATTCAACTGCATAACATTAAAAGTCCGCTCAAAAGCAGATTTTAAGAGCAAATCGCAAAATATTTGACAGCAGATAATTCTGTTTTCCCGCACAGTAATGCAAATGATATGCGCGTGACCAAAGATTTGAACTCTTTCGGGGAGATTATCGCTCATGCGCACTGTTCAGTTGATGAAAAAAATGTCGGATGCAAGTAAAAATATATTTCCGTGTGTACCACATAAGAATAATTGCACCCAAAAATAATGGTTCACACGACATGAAACAGATATAATCAATAATCATTGTCAGGAATGTGTGCGTGCTTATCTCAGCATCCATGATTGTATATCTTTTCGTCACGAGGTCATGATCGGCAATCATCGGAACAAAACAACCGAAAGTTAATCAGTCTCCACAACAATGGCGATGATGATAAACATGCACACGGATTTGCAGATTTCTAATTGTTGGGAACATATTTCGACTTGAAATATACATGAATAGCTTAGCAAAGGTACCGCTGTATTTCAAATTGAATTTTTAGGGAAAACATTTCTTCACTCAAAACTGGTGTAATATTACTTTAAACAAAATTTTTCATTTATGAATAAATGATCGATAGGGATGCATGTTAAAGAATCGTATATAACATTATAGTATACCCCCCACCATGGTATTTGTTTTAATACCCCCCACAATGGTATTTGTTTTAATACCCCCCACAATGGTATTTGTTTTAAGAATATAGTTTACCTTTTACTAACAATTGTTGAAAATGACATTGACGGATTTTCACAATCTCCCCCCCTGGAAAGTACCAGATAGTTTAGAAAAATTGGTTTGATAGAAATGATTCTATGTTCTACAGTACTAGTGATGATTTGTAAAGTGATACTCTAAGAGTGTATTGAGTATGAAACGCCTCTATTCTTATAAAAATCTGGTGTTGACCGGTAAAATATACATCTAACCGTGTAATGCTAGATATATCTATGTTTATTATGACAAGAAATGAGGGGTAATCGTTATGATTATAAGGTATCGGATTAAGTAATCTTATAAATCAGACCCGCATCAAAAGGTTGCCATGACAAGGAAATTATCAGTGTCCTACTCAGAATAAATCTTAATATCGATTGAAATAAAAACGTAGATATCTAATTTAAGTGCACGCGACCCATTTCTGGAATAATCACCAACAGGTACTCTAATTTGATAAAAACACAATTTATTGTTATAAAACAACATAGGTTATACAACTTATAAATATCTTCTCAACGTCAAAAGATTGGAAAGCGAAATAAGAAGTGATTGGAGATAGCTAAAGGGTAGCCAGAAGCGTAAATCGAAGACGGAACGATAATACATTTGCTAAAGAAGAAAAGCAAAAAATTCTATCTTAGTGAGTCATCATATGTTAAGAGTTCTCATCGAAGTACATGTCCCAGTGGACATATATAAACGCTGACTTGTGAGAATTATTGTAAGATGGCCTGTCAATACAATGGGCTTGCATATATGTGTAAAGCAACAAAACGTATGCATAGAACAAAGAATATGTATTATTTGTAATCACACGACGGTTAACGAGATGAAAGTCTAAAACAATACTCTATAGAATCATTAACATGTGAAAACGATGCCAAGTTAAACACGATTATAGGAGCCCCACCCATTGATTTATTTCTTTTGTTCTCCATTTTTACTAGATCTATATGATATATCAGAGTAATTATGTTCCATATGTTTCCGAGCATTAATAGCATAAAGTAGATACACATGCACTGATATTACTGACCTTTGAAGTTTATCCAACATGCATTATAAAGCTATAAATAAAACCACTACATGTAACATTTAAGTACTAAAAAGTCACTTTCTGTCAATCATCACCTTGTGATACTGGTGAAAATAATGATCCAATATCTATTTATTATAAGAAAAGTTTGTAGGTACCAAAGGAGTAATCAGAAACTGTAAATCACAGGAGAGACAAAACAATGGCTAAAAGAATATGAACACAAACACTACACAGAAAAGTCAGATTGAACAACACAAACATTTATTAATTTGATATTTATGCTAAAATAAGAACATCTGATTGACAAGCGTTGTTTATTTCATTGTTAATAGTTTTTACAATGAAATGGATTTGATGTATTCATGTATTCTTTACAAAATTATCTATCGTGTTCAAATTATATCTGGCTTGGTTGATCACTATATGGAATAAGGACCTCCTATGCATACGGCATATGTTTTGGTCTTATTTGTGTCCAATGACTAGAGGCTAGACATAGACATAGTTATTCCATTGGATGAGATTGGTAGAATTGTTAACCATCTCAGTTTAAACTCGGTGTGTTGTACGACTATAGCCATATGCATCGTAAGGTCGATTCCCGTTCATATCGAGGTGTACACGATATTTATTGATGCAAGTCAGACCAGACCCGTGGGTTTAAAGCGACACTCCAGTGTTCTTCAACAATATAAATGCAATAATGTTAAACACCCATATCCCTAACTCGTTTCGGTAATAATACATTAAAGAAAAACTTAAAACAAAAGAATGAAAGAGACATTGAACTTGTATAATTTTGTATATCTGACTGAACATTATTCCAAATTATATATAATCAATCGTTTCAGAAAATAAAACTCTTAGCTTTCTATTGTAAACTATAAGCTTACTTTTTAAGTTGTAGGGGTTGTGTTAATACTTTCTTCAACTTTTAGGAGTGTAAGTGCACTCCGTATCAACAGCAATTTCCGACAAAATAAATAAATTAAAATTTGTGATATGACTCTTTTATGACATGCTGGTTCTTTTATGTGATTACGTTGTATCATACTGTTCTTACATTAAAATAATATAATATCCGTGTGCTATAACGTCATGAAAACAACTTATCATATTAACGAAAAGAAATTAATTTGACATTTGATATATTTGCCTCATATATGTCATTCGTTCGTACTTTTCAGCGATATTTGATCGAAAGATTCCCATGCAATCATCACATGTAGCTGTATTGTTTGGTACATACTGGAGTGGCCTTGTACTTTAATAAAAGTTAAAGCATTCTGTAGGAGGGGGGTAGCTGGGATTTTCATTGTGGTGGTAAAAAAAAATTCAGATCCTTCTTCAGTCAAAATATTTTTTCTCATGAGAAGGAAAGCAAAATTTTGTGGAACAGAAGTACATTTTTCCATAAAAACAAATTAGCGCAATATTTTTTTTTCTAGCCGGTGACAGCATACATTTTTTTTCAGCTACAATGCAAAATCTAAATTTTTTTTCGGTCAGCTAGGGCATTAAAATATTTTTTTCAAAAAAATCCCAGCCCCCCTCCCCTCTCACCCCCACCAGATAAGAAAATGGTTGTTACCTTAGTGGGGTTCGTGTTGTTCAATCTTTATTAGTTTTCTGTGTAGTATTTTGCCTCCCATTGTTCACCTCTTTTCCTTTGTTTCTTTTGGACATGTTACTGTCTGTCATTTGTCGAATTACGAATTTTGATTACTCCTTTGGTTTGTGCATGTATATTCAACTTTCTCATATACCAAAGAAATCATGTCAAAAATATGAATCATTAGTTATATCTTTAACAAATCATATTGATATACAATAATTAACTCTGGATCTCACATGATACCATTAACTACATGAAAATCATTAAAGTATTGCAGAATCTGGTTACCTTCAAAAACCTCTAATATCAATTCACCATGTTTCTACATAATTGAAAATGATTTAATCATTTTAGAATCTGGTTTCCTTCAATAAACTCTAATGTCATATGACAATATTACAAGCTACCTGGAAAAGCTTTAATCACCTGGAGTCTGGTTTCCTTTAAAAACCTCTAATGCCATATGACAATGGTTCAAGGTACCTGCAAATGATTTAATCACTGTAGAATCTGGATTCCGTCAATAATCTCTAATACCATGTTTCTAGCAACATGTAAATGATATTTATCATTATTACAGAATCTGGGTTCCTTCAGAAACCCAGTAACCTTTATTGTCATATAATGACGTTCTTGACTATCTTGATATATTATTCCGCCGTTCCCTCACCGGTTGCGAGTTCAGATAGGTTAAAGAACTTCAAAATGTGGTACAGGTTAAAATGTGTCGAGGGGAAAATAAATATATCAAAATCATGTCAATAAACTGCGTATAAAACATTGTGTCATGTGAGGCTGTTGATACAAGCTGTTGTTACTGGATGTTCTCCAACTATTATAGAATTTAAGCTAATTATATAATTGTACTTTGCAATGTGCTCAATATAAATCAACACTAGCGTATTCAGGTACATCACGATATTTGCGTTTTGGTTCTTTGTTTATATATTATTTATTACATAATTGCAATCAAATAAACTACATTTAACAACATAATGTGCGTATTAGAGTCAAATTCTTGCTGGATTCAGACTTGTGAATAAATTATAATTGGACGATGGTATATATATGCTACGTTTGTCCAGAAAACTCACGAAAGTGATAATCTATACTAACTTCACGGTCTTTTCAATTATTTCGTTGACACCACAATAATTGTTTTTTTCGCTGTTTCTTGTCTCTGATACAACTAAGGAAAATGGGGTCCCAGAAATGGTTCATACCGCATAATAGAAAATACCGCCACACTATTGTCCTTCAGACAATAATACAATACACACAACAATATAAACACAACATAAAGAAATATAGAAGAACAAATGGTTTTTAATACCGTGCTTTGTCCATTCGTGAGATTATTTAGGTTTGATATTTGAATGTTTTTTTCAAGGTTTACTCATGTCTTTTATTTCAATGATTCCTTTATGTTACCTTGTCCATACTCCTTGTGATTCTGTAATTATGTATACTGGTGTCCAACACTTGTGATTCTGTAATTACGTATACTGGTGTCCAACACTTGTGATTCTGCAATTACGTATACTGGTGTCTTAGTTTATGATGATTTCATTTGTTAAATTAACAAAAGGGATAGGCCACAAGTTTTACCAATTTATGAAGTCTTCTCCCATTTATAAAATAAATTCACATAGTATAATGATCATTCTGAGCATACATATAATACATATAGAGATATATTGTAAATAATTAACGAATTAATAAAAAGGTTGTGTTGGATGGATACGAGGTTGGAGAGTAGATAATTATCGAGTAATTATACTACAAGGAATCTTTTTGAAGATTTAATAAAATTGAAAACGTGTTTGATGATATTAATATTTTCTTCGTATGTTAAATCATCCGACCCACGGGTTAGTAGATTCAAATTCAAATCGCTTGTCTGTACCCAATTTAAGTTATTCATCATAATACGTCTTATTTCAGTACAATTAGGACAGGTTAAACAAATAATGGAATGCATCTCCCCGTGGAGCTCCACAGGAACAAGCAGCATCATTTACTATATTAACCTTTGATAGATCGTAATTTAGAAAGGAATACGAGTTACGAAGTTGAGTAAGAATAATATTCAGTTTTCTGGAACCATAATAAAAATGTTTCGGGATACGTTTTGTGTTATCTGACTGTTCCTTTCGAATGGCTTTTTTGAATTTAGTTAATGTGTCAAGATTACGATCAAATTGATCTAGCCGGTTCCAGAGTTTAACAGTAGATGGAATAAAAGATTCAGTTGTAATCGAGTCTACAAAAAGGTATTATTAAATCCGAACCGTTTCTTAAGGGGTAACTAGTTGTGCTTTGTACAGTAGGGGGAATAAGTTCTCTAAGATAATTTGGTGCATGTCCATTCTTTATATTATAAAATAACTGGAGTTTCCTATTATGCCTTCTACTAGAGAGAGTAGTCCATCCTGTTTCTGAGTATAATTTATCTGTTTTTGTGAAAATTGGTAATCCAGTTACAATCCTTGCAGCATCTAGTTGCAATTTTTCAAGTTTGGTTGAATAACACACTCCACAATTATCCCATATTTCACAGGCATATTCAAAAATTGGGCGGATATATACTAAGTACAGTTTTTCTAGATTTTGTCTACTTAACCTATATTTTAATTTTCGCAGAATACCTAAGTGTCTTGATACGCTTAAGATTACATTTTCAATGTGGTTATTCCATTTTGCATCGCATGGCAAGGTTACACCCAAGTGTTTGTGGCTCATTGTTATAGAGATATTGTTTCCATTAAATGTGAAATTAAAATCATATCTAACATCTGTATTGGAAAATAACATAATCTCAGTTTTATCTGGATTAAAAGACATTAACCATTTTGTGGACCAGGTATTTAGTTCATGATTTATAACATTTTCAATTTCAACAACATTTTGACTTGAATAACATAAAGAAGTATCATCTGCAAAGAGTCTACTGAGAGAGAGGAGCTTCTCTCCAATATCATTTATATAAATTAAATATAGTAAAGGGCCTAAAACTGACCCTTGGGGGACTTCAGCAGAGACTTCACAAACAGTTGATGATGTTGCCCTGTTAATCACTTTTTGCTTTCTTTGATACAAATAATTTTCAAACCATTTGATTAAAGGACCTTTTATACCATAAGAATTCATTGTATGTATTAAACCCCTGTGCCAAACTTTATCGAAAGCTTTGGAAAAGTCACAGAATAAAAAACAACTAAATTTTTTTTTCTAGTGAATTGAGTATAGAGTTGTATAGTTCTAACAACTGGTGGATAGTAGAATGTTTCGGAAGAAAGCCAGACTGATACTCATATATAAGTTTGTTTCTAACAAGATAATTATAAAAATTTTTATAAACTACTCTCTCCATAATTTTACCAACACAACTTATCAAAGATATCGGACGGTAATTTGAAGGCAAAGAGGCATCACCTTTTTTTAAAATAGCTATCACGTGTGCAATTTTCCAGCTTGAAGGATACTTGCCTTGTCGTAAAGATTTGTTAAAGATAATTTGAAGTGGTTCGACAATTTTTTCTGGGGTTATTTTGAGGATTTTATGGCTGATTTTGTCAGGACCGGACGCTTTTTTTAGGTCTAATATTTGAATGAAATCTACAATTTCACTAGCAGTCACAAAAATGTCGGTAATTGAGTCATTAGTTTTACTTTCAAAGGGGGGTACTGGTATATTTTATTTTGTCCAACACTTGTGATTCTGTAATTACGTATACTGGTGTCCAACACTTGTGATTCTGTAATTACGTATACTGGTGTCCAACACTTGTGATTCTGTAATTACGTATACTGGTGTCCAACACTTGTGATTCTGTAATTACGTATACTGGTGTCCAACACTTGTGATTCTGTAATTACGCATACTAGTGTCCAACACTTGTGATTCTTAATTACGTACACTGGTGTCCAACACTTGTGATTCTGTAATTACGTATACTGGTGTCCGACACTTGTGATTCTGTAATTACGTATACTGGTGTCCAACACTTGTGATTCTGTAATTACGTATTCTGGTGTCCAACACTTGTGATTCTGTAATTACGCATACTGGTGTCCAACACTTGTGATTCTGTAATTACGTATACTGGTGTCCAACACTTGTGATTCTGTAATTACGTATACTGGTGTCCATCACTTGTGATTCTGTAATTACGTATACTGGTGTCCAACACTTGTTATTCTGTAATTAAGTATACTGGTGTCTAACACTTGTGATTCTGTAATTACGTATACTGGTGTCCAACACTTGTGATTCTGTAATTACGTATACTGGTGTCCAACACTTGTGATTCTGTAATTACGTATACTGGTGTCCAACACTTGTGATTCTGTAATTACGTATACTGGTGTCCAACACTTGTGATTTTGTAATTACGTATACTGGTGTCCAACACTTGTGATTCTGTAATTACGTATACTGGTGTCCAACACTTGTGATTCTGTAATTACGCATACTGGTGTCCAACACGGTTTCCACATCAGATTATGTTCATGACGTTTAACAGTATCTAGACTGTGTCACTAGTGGAGCAAGAACTGCTTACTCTTCTGGTGCACCGGAGTTCAACCTCGGTTTTTAGTGGGATTCGTATTGCTCGATCATTAGTTCTCTGCATAGTGTTTTGTAGATCATTGTTTGTCCTTTCGTTCTTTTTCTTTTGACCATTCTATTCCTTTACTTTTATCCAGTGGTTTGTAGGAGGGCTCAGGTCTTATTTATGTTATTTGTGTTTGTTTGTGTATAGTAGTGTTCAACGCATATTGTGTTGTGTTTTTGCATCGTTTTCTTCGTCTTGTGTACCATATGTTGCCAGTTTCTCTGGATTGTCCATTTTTGATTGCCCTTTCGGTATTCTCTAACGTTTATTTATATCTTCAGGTTGACCTTTTGGTATCTTCAGACCTTTCTTAACCTCTTTATTTCTATTTTATTCCTTGCCACAATATTTCTAATTATATTATTGTTAACAGTCATGGGGTTTTGCAATATGTAAACAGTAGGCATATGGATATTAAAATCTACGATGTCGGAAGATGAAAAAATTGACCGACTTATATAAACAATTGATGAAAGTAGACCATTTGGTTAGATTCTTGGCAATAACAATCATTTCATTTGTCATAAATATTAGCATTCAATTGTATCTTAATGTATTTTCTGAAGTGTATACGAATGCTGTGAATGTAAAAATAGTTTATGGTACTACTTTTGCATGGTTTCTTGGTAATAACAAAATAATAATTAAATGCTGTAGTGTTCAACTGCTTCTTGATAGAATGAAAAACATGATATACCACACCGTCAAGACAGTTATACCACACCGTCAAGACAGTTCTAAAATAACAGAAAATTCGTAGAAACAGAGGCAATATCGATACCACATACACAATATACGTGACCGCTCACTTTCCACAATATCGATACCACATACACAATATACATGACCGCTCACTTTCCACAATATCGATACCACATACACAATATACGTGACCGCTCACTTTCAACAATATCGATACCACATACACAATATACGTGACCGCTCACTTTCCACAATATCGATACCACATACACAATATACGTGACCGCTCACTTTCCACAATATTGATACCACATACACAATATACGTGACCGCTCACTTTCCACAATATCGATACCACATACACAATATACATGACCGCTCACTTTCCACAATATCGATACCACATACACAATATACGTGACCGCTCACTTTCCACAATATCGATACCACATACACAATATACATGACCGCTCAGTTTCCACATTATCGATACCTCATACACAATATACGTGACCGCTCACTTTCCACAATATCGATACCACATACACAATATACGTGACCGCTCACTTTCCACAATATCGATACCTCATACACAATATACATGACCGCTCAATCGATACCTCATACACAATATACATGACCGCTCAATCGATACCTCATACACAATATACGTGACCGCTGACTTTCCAATCTTGGTACAGATACTTCAAAAAAATTTGACAGATTAAAATAGTTTTATGGGCCAAATACTGCCCTCTTTGTGAAATCATGTGACATTTTTTGCTTTCCATCTTGATGTCATTTTCACAACTGTAGGAATAAGACTGGTGTATGGTGTACTGTGTTTTAGGTAAATAGAGTAGATTAAAATAAACATCTATGCAACGAAAAGATACTTTAAAGAATCTAACTAAATATGTATCTTTCTCCTATAAGAAGTTCCTGAAGATTTGAGGCCTGATACGAGTATGCACTGTGTGTACTCATTATTACTGTATGTTCACTGAAACAGTCAATAAGACATGAACTACCCTCTCTTAGTCATATCTTAAATTGTCCTTACGATAATCTTAAGATGTGCTTTAACAGCAACTTAAGATAAGTTTCTAGTTACCAGCCCCAGAATTATATAAAATTGCATAAACAAAGTACACTAATCTACATTCTAATAGCATATTCACAGATTCATTTTTATCATATTAGAAACATTTACGTAATAATTTATTTCTGTTTATTTTTCCATGTGTTGATATTATGTTCTTATAATTTGTAAGTGAAGTGTATTGTGGTAATTTGTAGAATATTTGTGGTATATGTGGTAATATATGTTCTGATTGCTGAAAACATAATACATGAACGAATGTTGTAAATGTATTACGCAACTTTATACCTCATTACAACTGAAGTTGAGAGGCATTTACTGTTTTATAGCTTTAAATATGTTGTTACGAAAATATATTTGTTTTATTTTGAAAAGTGGATTGCGTCACTCATGGCAATCATACGACAATTATCAATATAGGCAATGATGTCATATTTATCAAGTATTTTCTCAGAAATACACTAAACAATGACCTTGCAAATAAATTTACCAAATGAACTTTACATAGAGTTAACAATTGGTTGCTAAAATCTACTGAATGCATTGAATATTATTGGAAATGCAATTATTGGAAAGACAATTAAAAGATCTTTTTATTATAAACAGCTGTTACTTTTAAACAAATCGCGATCAACAGTCACTCCTCTGATGGTGTCGTTGAAAATCGTCTTAAACAAGAAAAGTTGTTTCACGATACCAAAGAGGTAAACAGAAGCCGTAATTCAAAGGAGGGCAGGCAATATTATGGCCAAACGAAAAAGGACGAACAACGATCTACAAAACTAAAGATCGAGCAACTCGACTCTATTAAAAACCGCGAGTGAACTCGGGTGTTTAGAATGTAACTTAAAAAACAACTGAAATACAACTACATAAGTGCAAGAGTGTATTCAACTAAGTAATTTCAATAAATTCACCTCTTTTGTTCTAGTTTATGAATAAAGTGACATTAATGTCAGCAAAAGCTACATTTTTCATATATACTGCTATTGATGTCCTTTTTAAGGTGTGTCGTATAATTATAAATGCGATCTGGTTCATAAATACAGCTTGTCCAAAATACAGTTTGATCTGTCTTTTCTTTTTATGTAATGATCAATCTCTAAACGGCAAGAGTACTACTTGCAGCTTGACTTTTATTAAATGTGAAAAAACGTCAGACGTGTGTTACATGCATCCTCAGCGCCGACGTTCACGTGACAAGACATACATATTTTGAAGGGTTCATAAGTTAATAGAATCGACTATTACTAGACAGAGATAGACTATCAATAAGTGTGAACAAATATCATAATCCGGGCAGACAATAACAACATTACAATCGCATAGATATAAAATGAGAAGAGGTCGAACATTGAGCGAAGCAACGTGCTCTGAAATAATACATAAACGTTAGGGAAAACAGAAGGGGCAATCAAAAACGGACAATTCAGAGAAACTGTCAACATTGGGCACACAAGATGAAGATAAACAAAACAAAACAGAAGGGGTAATCAAAAACGGATAATTCAGAGAAACTGTCAATATTGGGCACACAAGATGAAGATAAACAAAACAAAACAGAGGGGGCAATCAAAAACAGACAATTCAGAGAAACTGTCAGCATTGGGCACACAAGATGAAGATAAACAAAACAAAACAGAAGGGACAATCAAAAACAGACAATCCAGAGAAACTGTCAACATTGGGCACACAAGATGAAGATAAACAAAACAAAACAGAAGGGGCAATCAAAAACAGACAATTCAGAGAAACTGTCAACATTGGGCACACAAGATGAAGATAAACAAAACAAAAACACAACACAATATGTGTTGGACACTACTATACGCAAACAAACACAAATAACGTAAATAAGACATAAGCCCTCCTACAAACAACTGGAGGTAAATTTGCCTTGCCTTGCTCCATGCATGGTATCTGTCGTGTATAATGATGACACTAACTTCGTTTAAGCTACCACATTCATTACTGGAACGAAGTGGATTTTATGGTTGCGATATCATTTGTTGATAGACAAGAACACTTTGAAGATGACTAAAGATGTAATCAGAAGTTGTCATTCGAAGGACAAACTATACAATGACTAAACGAATAAAGAAAAAAAGACAAAATACTACACGGAAAACTAAAGATTGAGCAACATCAGTCCCACTAAAAAAGGGATGACTTCAGGTATTCCGGAAGGTTAAACAATTTCTGCTCCTCTGGTAGCACCGTCGTGTTATTCTTGTTAAGATTCCGCTGATAAGTAGTGAATGCAGAAAAGACGTGATTGTGGTTACGCGATTACAACAAACGGCCATGTGTAATACATTTGTAACGGTTAACCTGGTGCGGACTATAAAGCTTTCGATGTGATGATCTTGTTTATGCCACTAGAAACCTTTGTTATTTCGGTGCTGATCAACCTTGGTATTAGCGATGATCTGTATATTTTATACCAGAAGGAACTGGAAATTAATATAAATGAATAAAATCAGATGCATATGTGGAGCGTCCACTATAATAAAACATGTCATAACATACTTCTCATTTTGAAATTGATAGAGGGAGAAAATTGTGTACTATAATCCCTGATTTACGAATGTACACTTATTTTTTTTATTTCGTGGTTATGTTTATATCTATATTATGTTCTGATAATTAGTCAGAAAGGCGTTGTAGAATTTTTGCGGTATATATGTATCTATTTGGAATCATTATTAATTTCAGACGCTTTGAAGATATTTATGAATGCTATATTTTGTAAACAACCTTAGATGTAGTCAATGTTTGAAGATACGTTTCGTTAGTGTAACTACAGTAATTTACAGAACGTGACAATGTTGGAACCATGCAATGACGTCTTGTTTACAACATTTGTTTACAAATTAAAGAGTTTAAAGAGCTTAATTATTATTGTTATTACACATGCTCGTACACATGCACTTGAATATAAATATATCAACAGGAGGTCCAGAGTACTATTTGATCAAAATCACTCAATTCTTTGAATGTTGATAGTTCGTGTTCCTTTTTGCTGAGTGCAATTTAATAAACGTCTATCATATTATTTGTGTTTTTGATGTTTGTGATCCTTTTAGTTTTTCATTTATTTTTGTCTCAAACATATCAGACGTCGTCAGTAGATAATACATGTACTTATTACACTCGATATAACGGTTACCCTCTTTGAGTTGATGTATAAAGCTTGTAAGACATTCCAAATAACTTCTTACTTTAACTGGTTTCTCCTGTTTTGGTGTTGTCTAAATACTATATATTTTATACATCTGAAAATTTAACCCAACAGTGTTAGAATTAGATATTTGATCTGACAATTTTTTTATTCTCCCTCGACGAGATTTTGACTCACACCATTGATACACTGCACAATTGTCAACTCAAAAATCTAATTCTAGCACGGGTGGCTTAAAGTTTTTTTTTTTTTTTTTTTTTTTTTGGTCTTATAATCGATGTCTCCATTTAAGCTTTGGCATTGTGGGAATTTGTAATAGTCTATAAATATGTACCTATGTAGCATCTAGTCCACATACAGTAATATCAATATCGATGCAGTAGCTTAAATTCTGCAATTGGCTTTACTTCTGTGTTTTCCTGTTAATGAACTTCTCTATGTGTTATTAATATTGATAGGGTCTCAAATAGTCTACGTTTGTTCCTGTTTAGAATTTGGGCTGCATAAATGTCTTTGTCTTTAATCAAATTGCCTGTCAGTTGTGCTGCATATACCATTTTGCCTTTTTGTTCTATTTTGTACACAATATATATTACCAATTTTGTTTTGTGTCTTGAAATATTATAATATGTAAAACAGCTTGTTCATCGTCTTTACTGCATGAACATTTCTGTACTTTTGCAAATGAAATTTTATGTAAATCAAATTAAATAACTACAAATAGTGAAAACGTTCAGTGTTAAAATCAATTATCTTAAAACGAACGGAAATTGTGTAGCTTCCTCAAGCATAGGTGACCGTAGCCGATTTTGGTTTCTTTGGTTGTTTGCTCTGCTATCTTTTAACGTTGTGCCTACCTGATGAGGGTTATTACAGAAAACTCTCGTGAGCACTATTTTTTATATATATGTTGTTATTGTCAATGATGCCTAGTGCAGTTGTACTTAAAGCTGAAAATAAACCATGGGAGTCGTGAGCGTGAGAATCAAGCGCATAATATTTTAATTAGCTAAGAAGATATTTATAGCAAGTATCTACAGCAGTGGGAAATTAATTGTGAATCATCTTTACCATTATAGATTGTTGTACGGCATTTTCTAGCGATAGTAATAGACAGCCCTAGAGAACAAAAATAGATCCTCTGTGTTCCAGTAAATGTTGATGAAGATATACTTTTATAATATAGAAAAACAATGCTAAATTTCTTTTTTAGATTTTTGAGTTGTCTTATTATGTGTCTTTACGTTTTGAGTTCCGTGTGGTGGTGTCCGTTTCGATTTCCACATAAAAACGATGTTCGGTTCGTCTTTACCTCCAGTTGTTTGTAGGAGGGCTCAAGTCTTATTTGCGTTCGGTTCGTCTTTACCTCCAGTTGTTTGTAGGAGGGCTCAAGTCTTATTTACGTTCGGTTCGTCTTTACCTCCAGTTGTTTGTAGGAGGGCTCAAGTCTTATTTGCGTTCGGTTCGTCTTTACCTCCAGTTGTTTGTAGGAGGGCTCAAGTCTTATTTACGTTCGGTTCGTCTTTACCTCCAGTTGTTTGTAGGAGGGCTCAAGTCTTATTTGCGTTATTTGTGTTTGTTTGCGTATAATGGTGTTCAGCACTTATTGTGTTGTGTTTTTGTTTTGTTTGTCTTCGTCTTGTGTACACTATGTTGCCAATTTCGCTAGATTGTCCATTGTTGATTGTCCCTTCAGTATTTTCTAACGTTTATTTGATATGACAAGATGGGAAAAAGGCCATCTATTTCTATTTTCAGATTTTTAACTTTCATGCATGTTTAAAATCACTTAGATGCACATTAGTACGCAAAACTTTACAGCAATAACGTCTCCATACCATCTGCTGTCAAGATGGCTTTATACGATCCAGTTATTGAAGCTAAAACCCAGGTGCGCCAACAGCTACACCTTTTTCGCTGCAGTTAACACAACTTTTACATTGGTGGACAATTTGCTGATTCGGACATGGTCGATATCTCTGCTGATGGCATTTTAGTCCCCGGAGGTTTCATCCGCCAAATAGTCAGTGCTTCAGAACTTATATGGTTTATTAGTATTGAAAGTTACAGTTCATATATCATGTATTATCCCCGGTTTGAAAATTATAACAACTTTTGATTGGTTAAAACCCCGGGTATGCAAAACCCATATTCTCGGGTGTTCCTAGGCCATATTACCGGGTGTAACTAGTCATTATCCAATCAAATATTGTTATAATTTTCAAAACGGGGATAATATAACGTTAAAGCTCGGGACGTTGCGCTCCAAAATCAAATTTAGTTAATTTTAGCTATATATTGAATATAAAGCTGTTACTTTGATCAACTGTAGTTTGGTAGTACCCTACACCTGGTGAAAAGCACTCGAAACTTTCATATTTTTTACTTATTCTTTCCAAAAACAAAGAAAACGTCACTTTTACGTGGGCCGCCGGGGTCCAAAATGTCTTATTTTTGACTGTAACTGGGGATAAATTCGTTATCTACGTTCCTATCCTTAGATATAAAGATATTTAATAAAACTAATGTTCTCCTCCCTTAGGTATAGGTGACCTTAGACGATTTTGGCTATCCTGTTTAAACACTTTGATTTTCTTGCTCCAAAAGACTTTTATATTATTTGGCTTTGATCTTACCTGATGAAGTTTATTCCAGAAACACGTCGTGTCCACTAAATTTGAAATCTATGTCTTTATACAAATAATAATGATGCATCTCTAATATTATAAACATACTGCCCTTGGATGAAGGTGTTAGGGTAGATGAACACACGAGTGGGGAAATTATCACCCGAGACGAAGTCGAGGGTGAAAAATTTTTCACAGTGTGTTAATCACCCTAACACCTTCATCCAAAGGCAGTATGTTTTTTATTATACTGAATGCCTAATGATTCAAGTGTGCATTATGTTATTAGAAGGACAATTGTAAAAAAAATAAAAAGTCATAAATTAAGATTAACAAAAACAAAACATCACATAGCAACAAATTTAACAAGATAATAAGATAATGTTTAGGGGGTAACAATTAATGTAAAATGTTAATTGTGTATTTTGATAAATATTATCACATGTTTGCTTCTATATTCTGACTATTGTATAAATAATTTTCAAGGTAGGCTATAATTGTTTTATCATTTTCAATATTATTATTTTAATTCCACCTTATATCAGAATGCTGTCTTCTGATTGGTTGATGAAAGGGGTATCTTTTGACCAATTCTTCGTTTTTTCAGCTTTTCCACCATTTCCGGGATATTTGCCTAGAAATATCCCGGTACTATAGGAAATTATCCCGCTCGAGACGAAATCCCTTCTTTAAATAGTTTATGACGTCACGGATGTTATTCGAATTACTCGGGTTTCTTCTTTCAACCAACGCTAAAGTAAAGAAAATGACGACAGTGTCAGCCGTTATACTTGAAATCGTTGAAAAGTATATATATTTCAAATTCATTTGCATTATTTTTTTTAGCGTGTTGTATGCTAAAGCAAAACCGTGATTTATTTTATTTTTGAATTTGTTCCAGAATTTATACACTAGTCACTTCTTTGAAAAGATTTTTCCTGTTTTCGTAGATTGATTTTAAGTCTCAGTTGAAAATCAAATGATCGAGGTGGTCTGAAGTTCTGAACCTGCTTGCATGCCACTGTTTTACTTGCTGTTAAATATTCGGCGGAATTAAACAAATATATCCTGTTAGTGAGGGTTATTTGCGAAAAATACCGGTTGAGAGGAGAGGCAAATATCCCGAGCCGCTTTACATGTCTTAAAATTTTGAAATTTTATGAAAATTTTGAAATTTTTTAAACTTCTTGAAAATTTTATCATTTTGAAATTATTTGAAAACTTATGAAAATTTTGAATTTTTTGAAATTTTTGAAATTTTGAAAATTTTGAACTTTAAGACAAAATTTTTATTTTTTTATTTTAGAATTTTGAAAATCGGTAAACCTCGGGTGTTAATTTTTCCGGATCGGCAAACTTCGGGCTCCGCGGGTGTTAATTTTAGGCATTAACACCCGTTGCTAATATTATCACATGTTGCTAGGGATGGGCGGGGCTTATGAAAGGTTAGCGAAAATTAACAAATGCCGCTTGTCCAATGAAATGAATGGATAATGTAAGAAATTTGCATAAAGTATAATAAAAGTGTTTATTTGGTGAATACAGTCATAGGACACTTCCCTGTTGCACATTTCCGTCTACTTGTAAGCGCACTCAACATGAGAAATCACGTGTACTTTTCCAAACAAAAGTTTGAAGATACAAAAGGGGAAAGCTGAAACCGTAAATAGAAGAAGGGCAGACAACACAATGGCCAATAGAAAGTGGACAAAAAATTAATGGCTGGTAAAACACTACACAGAAAACTAAAGATTGAGCGATACGAACCCCCACTTAAATCGGGGGGGGGGGGGGGGGGGGGGGGGCACCGAACATTTCCTGCCCCATCACTGACACCCGTCGTTTACTCGTGTTAATATCTCATCCAGTGACAAGTTATTTTTGGTGATTAGTCATGAACGAGGAAAGAATGGCGGGATTGTGACTACGAAATAGAACATATGTGTCGATCTGTGACACAGATACTGTAACTATTAAGCGAGTTGTGATGACGACCGAAAAACTGTTAGAGTGATGACTTCAACTTTACAACTAGAAACCATTGGTTCAATACCTTCCTTATTAGCAGCAACCCTCTATCCGAGAAATTATTATAGGAAACACGTGCTCTGTAATATCGCATAAACTGAAGAATATATACTAGTACTCCATATGTAGGAGTTGATGGAATGTTGCTACATATAAAAAGTGTACTATGAAAAAAAGTTGACTTTCAATAATTATATGTCAGTATAATTATTATGTAAGTAAGTTGACTATGGGTAATAAAGTATATTTAAACTTCAGAGAATTGTTTCGTGGTAACATTGGAGCAAATGTAAATCTTAAAAGTGCATAAGATCTAAATCTAATTAACTCGTACTGATTTAATAAATGTGATGCATATGAAATTATGGTCTGTTTACTATTGTGCAATGCGTCTAGTCATCCACCTGTTTTTATTGTTTTCATCGTAGTGTATCACAGTTTAAACGTCTATATGTAGTCAATTACAATGATCTGTCTTTCCTATTTAGGATTAGTGGGTTATGGTGTTTAACGTCACTTTCAACAATATTTCGGTTATATCGTGGGGGTCAGTTTTATTGGTGATTTGCACAGGCAGTTGTATATCCAAATACCATACGATTATGACCACGACGGCCCCTATTATCTATTCAAGGTGTAGCTGTTGTCAACTAAATTGCTCAACCAAAATAACCAAAGCTAATTTATCAAAAAGTGTTAGTTGAATGCTACCACGAATTAATATGATTATATTAATGCATGTGGTGTTGTACTTCGTCTGAAGGGAATATGACTTATTTCTTACTTTTGGTATGCACCTATGTGTTCGGGATATAGATATATAGACCGTGTTAGAATAGTTTGAAGAGAAAAGCTCACACCTACTGTTTTCTACACTCTCATTTAAAACACCCCACTGAAAATGTAAATGTTTTAATTGCACTAATTTAATAATTTGGCTGTAAATATTGTATTATAACTTTCCTCTTGTCCATGCATTCAAAGGTAAATAATGATCAAGTGTTGATGGTCTACTGATGTAAAGGTAAATAATCATCACGTGCTGATGGTCTACTGATGTAAAGGTAAATATTCATCACGTGCTGATGGTCTACTGATGTAAAGGTAAATAATCATCACGTGCTGATGGTCTACTGATGTAAAGGTAAATAATCATCAAGTGCTGATGGTCTACTGATGTAAAGGTAAATAATCATCACGTGCTGATGGTCTACTGATGTAAAGGTAAATATTCATCACGTGCTGATGGTCTACTGATGTAAAGGTAAATAATCATCACGTATTGATGGTCTACTGATGTAAAGGTAAATAATGATCAAGTGCTGATGATCTACTGATGTAAAGGTAAATAATCATCACGTGCTAATGGTCTACTGATGTAAAGGTAAATAATCATCACGTGCTGATGGTCTACTGATGTAAAGGTAAATAATCATCAAGTGTTGATGGTCTACTGATGTAAAGGTAAATAATCATCAAGTGTTGATGGTCTACTGATGTAAAGGTAAATAATCATCAAGTGCTGATGGTCTACTGATGTAAAGGTAAATAATCATCAAGTGTTGATGGTCTACTGATGTAAAGGTAAATAATCATCAAGTGCTGATGGTCTACTGATGTAAGGGTAAATAATCATCACGTGCTGATGGTCTACTGATGTAAAGGTAAATAATCATCACGTGCTGATGGTCTACTGATGTAAAGGTAAATAATCATCACGTGCTGATGGTCTACTGATGTAAAGGTAAATAATCATCACGTGCTGATGGTCTACTGATGTAAAGGTAAATAATCATCAAGTGTTGATGGTCTACTGATGTAAAGGTAAATAATCATCACGTGCTGATGGTCTACTGATGTAAAGGTAAATATTCATCACGTGCTGATGGTCTACTGATGTAAAGGTAAATAATCATCACGTGCTGATGGTCTACTGATGTAAAGGTAAATAATCATCACGTGTTGATGGTCTACTGATGTAAAGGTAAATAATGATCAAGTGCTGATGGTCTACTGATGTAAAGGTAAATAATCATCACGTGCTAATGGTCTACTGATGTAAAGGTAAATAATCATCACGTGCTGATGGTCTACTGATGTAAAGGTAAATAATCATCAAGTGTTGATGGTCTACTGATGTAAAGGTAAATAATCATCACGTGTTGATGGTCTACTGATGTAAAGGTAAATAATCATCAAGTGCTGATGGTCTACTGATGTAGGGGTAAATAATCATCAAGTGCTGATGGTCTACTGATGTAAAGGTAAATAATGATCAAGTGTTGATGGTCTACTGATGTAAAGGTAAATAATCATCAAGTGTTGATGGTCTACTGATGTAAAGGTAAATAATGATCAAGTGCTGATGGTCTACTGATGTAAAGGTAAATAATCATCACGTGCTGATGGTCTACTGATGTAAAGGTAAATAATCATCACGTGCTGATGGTCTACTGATGTAAAGGTAAATATTCATCACGTGCTGATGGTCTACTGATGTAAAGGTAAATAATCATCACGTGCTGATGGTCTACTGATGTAAAGGTAAATAATCATCAAGTGCTGATGGTCTACTGATGTAAAGGTAAATAATCATCACGTGCTGATGGTCTACTGATGTAAAGGTAAATATTCATCACGTGCTGATGGTCTACTGATGTAAAGGTAAATAATCATCACGTATTGATGGTCTACTGATGTAAAGGTAAATAATGATCAAGTGCTGATGATCTACTGATTTAAAGGTAAATAATCATCACGTGCTAATGGTCTACTGATGTAAAGGTAAATAATCATCACGTGCTGATGGTCTACTGATGTAAAGGTAAATAATCATCAAGTGTTGATGGTCTACTGATGTAAAGGTAAATAATCATCAAGTGTTGATGGTCTACTAATGTAAAGGTAAATAATCATCAAGTGCTGATGGTCTACTGATGTAAAGGTAAATAATCATCAAGTGTTGATGGTCTACTGATGTAAAGGTAAATAATCATCAAGTGCTGATGGTCTACTGATGTAAAGGTAAATGATCATCACGTGCTGATGGTCTACTGATGTAAAGGTAAATAATCATCACGTGCTGATGGTCTACTGATGTAAAGGTAAATAATCATCACGTGCTGATGGTCTACTGATGTAAAGGTAAATAATCATCACGTGCTGATGGTCTACTGATGTAAAGGTAAATAATCATCAAGTGTTGATGGTCTACTGATGTAAAGGTAAATAATCATCACGTGCTGATGGTCTACTGATGTAAAGGTAAATATTCATCACGTGCTGATGGTCTACTGATGTAAAGGTAAATAATCATCAAGTGCTGATGGTCTACTGATGTAAAGGTAAATAATCATCACGTGTTGATGGTCTACTGATGTAAAGGTAAATAATGATCAAGTGCTGATGATCTACTGATGTAAAGGTAAATAATCATCACGTGCTGATGGTCTACTGATGTAAAGGTAAATAATCATCACGTGCTGATGGTCTACTAATGTAAAGGTAAATAATGATCAAGTGCTGATGATCTACTGATGTAAAGGTAAATAATCATCACGTGCTGATGGTCTACTGATGTAAAGGTAAATAATCATTAAGTGCTGATGGTCTACTGATGTAAAGGTAAATAATCATTAAGTGCTGATGGTCTACTGATGTAAAGGTAAATAATCATCAAGTGCTGATGGTCTACTGATGTAAAGGTAAATAATCATCAAGTGCTGATGGTCTACTGATGTAAAGGTAAATAATCATCAAGTGCTGATGGTCTACTGATGTAAAGGTAAATAATGATCAAGTGCTGATGATCTACTGATGTAAAGGTAAATAATCATCACGTGCTGATGGTCTACTGATGTAAAGGTAAATAATCATCACGTGCTGATGGTCTACTAATGTAAAGGTAAATAATGATCAAGTGCTGATGATCTACTGATGTAAAGGTAAATAATCATCACGTGCTGATGGTCTACTGATGTAAAGGTAAGTAATCATTAAGTGCTGATGGTCTACTGATGTAAAGGTAAATAATCATCACGTGCTGATGATCTACTGATGTAAAGGTAAATAATTATTAAGTGCTGATGGTCTACTGATGTAAAGGTAAATAATGATCAAGTACTGATGGTCTACTGATGTAAAGGTAAATAATGATCACGTGCTGATGATCTACTGATGTAAAGGTAAATAATCATCACGTGCTGATGGTCTACTGATGTAAAGGTAAATAATGATCAAGTGCTGATGATCTACTGATGTAAAGGTAAATAATGATCAAGTGCTGATGATCTACTGATGTAAAGGTAAATAATCATCACGTGCTGATGGTCTACTGATGTAAAGGTAAATAATGATCAAGTGCTGATGATCTACTGATGTAAAGGTAAATAATCATCAAGTGCTGATGGTCTACTGATGTAAAGGTAAATAATGATCAAGTGCTGATGATCTACTGATGTAAAGGTAAATAATGATCAAGTGCTGATGATCTACTGATGTAAAGGTAAATAATCATCACGTGCTTATGGTCTACTGATGTAAAGGTAAATAATGATCAAGTGCTGATGGTCTACTGATGTAAAGGTAAATAATCATCACGTGCTGATGGTCTACTGATGTAAAGGTAAATAATCATCAAGTGCTGATGGTCTACTGATGTAAAGGTAAATAATCATCAAGTGCTGATGGTCTACTGATGTAAAGGTAAATAATGATCAAGTGCTGATGATCTACTGATGAAAAGGTAAATTATCATCACGTGCTGATGGTCTACTGATGTAAAGGTAAATAATCATCACGTGCTGATGGTCTACTAATGTAAAGGTAAATAATGATCAAGTGCTGATGGTCTACTGATGCAAAGGTAAATAATCATCACGTGCTGATGGTCTACTGATGTAAAGGTAAATAATCATCAAGTGCTGATGGTCTACTGATGTAAAGGTAAATAATCATCACGTGCTGATGGTCTACTGATGTAAAGGTAAATATTCATCACGTGCTGATGGTCTACTGATGTAAAGGTAAATAATCATCACGTATTGATGGTCTACTGATGTAAAGGTAAATAATGATCAAGTGCTGATGATCTACTGATTTAAAGGTAAATAATCATCACGTGCTAATGGTCTACTGATGTAAAGGTAAATAATCATCACGTGCTGATGGTCTACTGATGTAAAGGTAAATAATCATCAAGTGTTGATGGTCTACTGATGTAAAGGTAAATAATCATCAAGTGTTGATGGTCTACTAATGTAAAGGTAAATAATCATCAAGTGCTGATGGTCTACTGATGTAAAGGTAAATAATCATCAAGTGTTGATGGTCTACTGATGTAAAGGTAAATAATCATCAAGTGCTGATGGTCTACTGATGTAAAGGTAAATGATCATCACGTGCTGATGGTCTACTGATGTAAAGGTAAATAATCATCACGTGCTGATGGTCTACTGATGTAAAGGTAAATAATCATCACGTGCTGATGGTCTACTGATGTAAAGGTAAATAATCATCACGTGCTGATGGTCTACTGATGTAAAGGTAAATAATCATCAAGTGTTGATGGTCTACTGATGTAAAGGTAAATAATCATCACGTGCTGATGGTCTACTGATGTAAAGGTAAATATTCATCACGTGCTGATGGTCTACTGATGTAAAGGTAAATAATCATCACGTGCTGATGGTCTACTGATGTAAAGGTAAATAATCATCACGTGTTGATGGTCTACTGATGTAAAGGTAAATAATGATCAAGTGCTGATGATCTACTGATGTAAAGGTAAATAATCATCACGTGCTGATGGTCTACTGATGTAAAGGTAAATAATCATCACGTGCTGATGGTCTACTAATGTAAAGGTAAATAATGATCAAGTGCTGATGATCTACTGATGTAAAGGTAAATAATCATCACGTGCTGATGGTCTACTGATGTAAAGGTAAATAATCATTAAGTGCTGATGGTCTACTGATGTAAAGGTAAATAATCATTAAGTGCTGATGGTCTACTGATGTAAAGGTAAATAATCATCAAGTGCTGATGGTCTACTGATGTAAAGGTAAATAATCATCAAGTGCTGATGGTCTACTGATGTAAAGGTAAATAATCATCAAGTGCTGATGGTCTACTGATGTAAAGGTAAATAATGATCAAGTGCTGATGATCTACTGATGTAAAGGTAAATAATCATCACGTGCTGATGGTCTACTGATGTAAAGGTAAATAATCATCACGTGCTGATGGTCTACTAATGTAAAGGTAAATAATGATCAAGTGCTGATGATCTACTGATGTAAAGGTAAATAATCATCACGTGCTGATGGTCTACTGATGTAAAGGTAAATAATCATTAAGTGCTGATGGTCTACTGATGTAAAGGTAAATAATCATCACGTGCTGATGATCTACTGATGTAAAGGTAAATAATCATTAAGTGCTGATGGTCTACTGATGTAAAGGTAAATAATGATCAAGTACTGATGGTCTACTGATGTAAAGGTAAATAATGATCACGTGCTGATGATCTACTGATGTAAAGGTAAATAATCATCACGTGCTGATGGTCTACTGATGTAAAGGTAAATAATGATCAAGTGCTGATGATCTACTGATGTAAAGGTAAATAATGATCAAGTGCTGATGATCTACTGATGTAAAGGTAAATAATCATCACGTGCTGATGGTCTACTGATGTAAAGGTAAATAATGATCAAGTGCTGATGATCTACTGATGTAAAGGTAAATAATCATCAAGTGCTGATGGTCTACTGATGTAAAGGTAAATAATGATCAAGTGCTGATGATCTACTGATGTAAAGGTAAATAATGATCAAGTGCTGATGATCTACTGATGTAAAGGTAAATAATCATCACGTGCTTATGGTCTACTGATGTAAAGGTAAATAATGATCAAGTGCTGATGGTCTACTGATGTAAAGGTAAATAATCATCACGTGCTGATGGTCTACTGATGTAAAGGTAAATAATCATCAAGTGCTGATGGTCTACTGATGTAAAGGTAAATAATCATCAAGTGCTGATGGTCTACTGATGTAAAGGTAAATAATGATCAAGTGCTGATGATCTACTGATGAAAAGGTAAATAATCATCACGTGCTGATGGTCTACTGATGTAAAGGTAAATAATCATCACGTGCTGATGGTCTACTAATGTAAAGGTAAATAATGATCAAGTGCTGATGGTCTACTGATGCAAAGGTAAATAATCATCACGTGCTGATGGTCTACTGATGTAAAGGTAAATAATCATTAAGTGCTGATGGTCTACTGATGTAAAGGTAAATAATCATCACGTGCTGATGGTCTACTGATGTAAAGGTAAATAATCATCAAGTGCTGATGGTCTACTGATGTAAAGGTAAATAATGATCAAGTGCTGATGGTCTACTGATGTAAAGGTAAATAATGATCAAGTGCTGATGATCTACTGATGTAAAGGTAAATAATCATCAAGTGCTGATGGTCTACTGATGTAAAGGTAAATAATCATCACGTGCTGATGGTCTACTGATGTAAAGGTAAATAATCATTAAGTGCTGATGGTCTACTGATGTAAAGGTAAATAATCATCACGTGCTGATGGTCTACTGATGTAAAGGTAAATAATCATCAAGTGTTGATGGTCTACTGATGTAAAGGTAAATAATCATTAAGTGCTGATGGTCTACTGATGTAAAGGTAAATAATGATCAAGTGTTGATGGTCTACTGATGTAAAGGTAAATAATCATCAAGTGTTGATGGTCTACTGATGTAAAGGTAAATAATCATCAAGTGTTGATGGTCTACTGATGTAAAGGTAAATAATCATCAAGTGCTGATGGTCTACTGATGTAAAGGTAAATAATCATTAAGTGCTGATGGTCTACTGATGTAAAGGTAAATAATGATCAAGTGCTGATGGTCTACTGATGTAAAGGTAAATAATCATCACGTGCTGATGGTCTACTGATGTAAAGGTAAATAATCATCACGTGCTGATGGTCTACTGATGTAAAGGTAAATAATCATCACGTGCTGATGGTCTACTGATGTAAAGGTAAATAATCATCACGTGCTGATGGTCTACTGATGTAAAGGTAAATAATCATCACGTGCTGATGGTCTACTGATGTAAAGGTAAATAATCATCACGTGCTGATGGTCTACTGATGTAAAGGTAAATAATCATCACGTGTTGATGGTCTACTGATGTAAAGGTAAATAATCATCACGTGCTGATGGTCTACTGATGTAAAGGTAAATAATCATCACGTTCTGATGGTCTACTGATGTAAAGGTAAATAATCATCACGTGCTGATGGTCTACTGATATAAAGGTAAATAATCATCACGTGTTGATGGTCTACTGATGTAAAGGTAAATAATGATCAAGTGCTGATGATCTACTGATGTAAAGGTAAATAATCATCACGTGCTGATGGTCTACTGATGTAAAGGTAAATAATCATTAAGTGCTGATGGTCTACTGATGTAAAGGTAAATAATCATCACGTGCTGATGGTCTACTGATGTAAAGGTAAATAATCATCACGTGCTGATGGTCTACTAATGTAAAGGTAAATAATGATCAAGTGCTGATGATCTACTGATGTAAAGGTAAATAATCATCACGTGCTGATGGTCTACTGATGTAAAGGTAAATAATCATTAAGTGCTGAAGGTCTACTGATGTAAAGGTAAATAATCATCACGTACTGATGATCTACTGATGTAAAGGTAAATAATGATCAAGTACTGATGGTCTACTGATGTAAAGGTAAATAATGATCACGTGCTGATGATCTACTGATGTATAGGTAAATAATCATCACGTGCTGATGGTCTACTGATGTAAAGGTAAATAATGATCAAGTGCTGATGATCTACTGATGTAAAGGTAAATAATGATCAAGTGCTGATGATCTACTGATGTAAAGGTAAATAATCATCACGTGCTGATGGTCTACTGATGTAAAGGTAAATAATGATCAAGTGCTGATGATCTACTGATGTAAAGGTAAATAATCATCAAGTGCTGATGGTCTACTGATGTAAAGGTAAATAATGATCAAGTGCTGATGATCTACTGATGTAAAGGTAAATAATGATCAAGTGCTGATGATCTACTGATGTAAAGGTAAATAATCATCACGTGCTTATGGTCTACTGATGTAAAGGTAAATAATGATCAAGTGCTGATGGTCTACTGATGTAAAGGTAAATAATCATCACGTGCTGATGGTCTACTGATGTAAAGGTAAATAATCATCAAGTGCTGATGGTCTACTGATGTAAAGGTAAATAATGATCAAGTGCTGATGGTCTACTGATGTAAAGGTAAATAATGATCAAGTGCTGATGATCTACTGATGTAAAGGTAAATAATCATCACGTGCTGATGGTCTACTGATGTAAAGGTAAATAATCATCACGTGCTGATGGTCTACTGATGTAAAGGTAAATAATCATTAAGTGCTGATGGTCTACTGATGTAAAGGTAAATAATCATCACGTGCTGATGGTCTACTGATGTAAAGGTAAATAATCATCAAGTGTTGATGGTCTACTGATGTAAAGGTAAATAATCATTAAGTGCTGATGGTCTACTGATGTAAAGGTAAATAATGATCAAGTGTTGATGGTCTACTGATGTAAAGGTAAATAATCATCAAGTGTTGATGGTCTACTGATGTAAAGGTAAATAATCATCAAGTGTTGATGGTCTACTGATGTAAAGGTAAATAATCATCAAGTGTTGATGGTCTACTGATGTAAAGGTAAATAATCATCACGTGCTGATGGTCTACTGATGTAAAGGTAAATAATCATCACGTGCTGATGGTCTACTGATGTAAAGGTAAATAATCATCACGTGCTGATGGTCTACTGATGTAAAGGTAAATAATTATCACGTGCTGATGGTCTACTGATGTAAAGGTAAATAATCATCAAGTGCTGATGGTCTACTGATGTAAAGGTAAATAATCATTAAGTGCTGATGGTCTACTGATGTAAAGGTAAATAATGATCAAGTGCTGATGGTCTACTGATGTAAAGGTAAATAATCATCACGTGCTGATGGTCTACTGATGTAAAGGTAAATAATCATCACGTGCTGATGGTCTACTGATGTAAAGGTAAATAATCATCACGTGCTGATGGTCTACTGATGTAAAGGTAAATAATCATTAAGTGCTGATGGTCTACTGATGTAAAAGTAAATAATCATCACGTGCTGATGGTCTACTCATGTAAAGGTAAATATTCATCACGTGCTGATGGTCTACTGATGTAAAGGTAAATAATGATTAAGTGCTGATGGTCTACTGATGTAAAGGTAAATAATCATCAAGTGTTGATGGTCTACTGATGTAAAAGTAAATAATCATCAAGTGCTGATGGTCTACTGATGTAAAGGTAAATAATCATCACGTGCTGATGGTCTACTGATGTAAAGGTAAATAATATCACGTGCTGATGGTCTACTGATGTAAAGGTAAATAATCATCACGTGCTGATGGTCTACTGATGTAAAGGTAAATAATCATCACGTGCTGATGGTCTACTGATGTAAAGGTAAATAATCATCACGTGTTGATGGTCTACTGATGTAAAGGTAAATAATCATCACGTGCTGATGGTCTACTGATGTAAAGGTAAATAATCATCACGTGCTGATGGTCTACTGATGTAAAGGTAAATAATTATCACGTGCTGATGGTCTACTGATATAAAGGTAAATAATCATCACGTGTTGATGGTCTACTGATGTAAAGGTAAATAATGATCAAGTGCTGATGATCTACTGATGTAAAGGTAAATAATCATCACGTGCTGATGGTCTACTGATGTAAAGGTAAATAATCATTAAGTGCTGATGGTCTACTGATGTAAAGGTAAATAATCATCACGTGCTGATGGTCTACTGATGTAAAGGTAAATAATCATCACGTGCTGATGGTCTACTAATGTAAAGGTAAATAATGATCAAGTGCTGATGATCTACTGATGTAAAGGTAAATAATCATCACGTGCTGATGGTCTACTGATGTAAAGGTAAATAATCATTAAGTGCTGAAGGTCTACTGATGTAAAGGTAAATATTCATCACGTACTGATGATCTACTGATGTAAAGGTAAATAATCATTAAGTGCTGATGGTCTACTGATGTAAAGGTAAATAATGATCAAGTGCTGATGGTCTACTGATGTAAAGGTAAATAATGATCAAGTGCTGATGATCTACTGATGTAAAGGTAAATAATCATCAAGTGCTGATGGTCTACTGATGTAAAGGTAAATAATGATCAAGTGCTGATGATCTACTGATGTAAAGGTAAATAATGATCAAGTGCTGATGATCTACTGATGTAAAGGTAAATAATCATCACGTGCTGATGGTCTACTGATGTAAAGGTAAATAATGATCAAGTGCAGATGATATACTGATGTAAAGGTAAATAATCATCAAGTGCTGATGGTCCACTGATGTAAAGGTAAATAATGATCAAGTGCTGATGATCTACTGATGTAAAGGTAAATAATGATCAAGTGCTGATGATCTACTGATGTAAAGGTAAATAATCATCACGTGCTGATGGTCTACTGATGTAAAGGTAAATAATCATCACGTGCTGATGGTCTACTGATGTAAAGGTAAATAATCATCAAGTGCTGATGATCTACTGATGTAAAGGTAAATAATCATCACGTGCTGATGGTCTACTGATGTAAAGGTAAATAATGATCAAGTGCTGATGATCTACTGATGTAAAGGTAAATAATCATCAAGTGCTGATGGTCCACTGATGTAAAGGTAAATAATGATCAAGTGCTGATGATCTACTGATGTAAAGGTAAATAATGATCAAGTGCTGATGATCTACTGATGTAAAGGTAAATAATGATCAAGTGCTGATGGTCTACTGATGTAAAGGTAAATAATGATCAAGTGCTGATGGTCTACTGATGTAAAGGTAAATAATGATCAAGTGCTGATGATCTACTGATGTAAAGGTAAATAATGATCAAGTGCTGATGATCTACTGATGTAAAGGTAAATAATGATCAAGTGCTGATGGTCTACTGATGTAAAGGTAAATAATGATCAAGTGCTGATGATCTACTGATGTAAAGGTAAATAATGATCAAGTGCTGATGATCTACTGATGTAAAGGTAAATAATGATCAAGTGCTGATGGTCTACTGATGTAAAGGTAAATAATGATCAAGTGCTGATGATCTACTGATGTAAAGGTAAATAATCATCACGTGCTGATGGTCTACTGATGTAAAGGTAAATAATCATCACGTGCTGATGGTCTACTGATGTAAAGCTAAATAATGATCAAGTGCTGATGGTCTACTGATGTAAAGGTAAATAATCATCACGTGCTGATGGTCTACTAATGTAAAGGTAAATAATGATCAAGTGCTGATGGTCTACTGATGTAAAGGTAAATAATCATCACGTGCTGATGGTCTACTGATGTAAGGGTAAATAATCATTAAGTGCTGATGGTCTACTGATGTAAAGGTAAATAATCATCACGTGCTGATGGTCTACTGATGTAAAGGTAAATAATCATCAAGTGCTGATGGTCTACTGATGTAAAGGTAAATAATCATCACGTGCTGATGGTCTACTGATGTAAAGGTAAATAATGATCAAGTGCTGATGGTCTACTGATGTAAAGGTAAATAATGATCAAGTGCTGATGATCTACTGATGTAAAGGTAAATAATCATCAAGTGCTGATGGTCTACTGATGTAAAGGTAAATAATGATCAAGTGCTGATGATCTACTGATGTAAAGGTAAATAATGATCAAGTGCTGATGATCTACTGATGTAAAGGTAAATAATCATCACGTGCTGATGGTCTACTGATGTAAAGGTAAATAATGATCAAGTGCAGATGATATACTGATGTAAAGGTAAATAATCATCAAGTGCTGATGGTCCACTGATGTAAAGGTAAATAATGATCAAGTGCTGATGATCTACTGATGTAAAGGTAAATAATGATCAAGTGCTGATGATCTACTGATGTAAAGGTAAATAATCATCACGTGCTGATGGTCTACTGATGTAAAGGTAAATAATCATCACGTGCTGATGGTCTACTGATGTAAAGGTAAATAATCATCAAGTGCTGATGATCTACTGATGTAAAGGTAAATAATCATCACGTGCTGATGGTCTACTGATGTAAAGGTAAATAATGATCAAGTGCTGATGATCTACTGATGTAAAGGTAAATAATCATCAAGTGCTGATGGTCCACTGATGTAAAGGTAAATAATGATCAAGTGCTGATGATCTACTGATGTAAAGGTAAATAATGATCAAGTGCTGATGATCTACTGATGTAAAGGTAAATAATGATCAAGTGCTGATGGTCTACTGATGTAAAGGTAAATAATGATCAAGTGCTGATGGTCTACTGATGTAAAGGTAAATAATGATCAAGTGCTGATGATCTACTGATGTAAAGGTAAATAATGATCAAGTGCTGATGATCTACTGATGTAAAGGTAAATAATGATCAAGTGCTGATGGTCTACTGATGTAAAGGTAAATAATGATCAAGTGCTGATGATCTACTGATGTAAAGGTAAATAATGATCAAGTGCTGATGATCTACTGATGTAAAGGTAAATAATGATCAAGTGCTGATGGTCTACTGATGTAAAGGTAAATAATGATCAAGTGCTGATGATCTACTGATGTAAAGGTAAATAATCATCACGTGCTGATGGTCTACTGATGTAAAGGTAAATAATCATCACGTGCTGATGGTCTACTGATGTAAAGCTAAATAATGATCAAGTGCTGATGGTCTACTGATGTAAAGGTAAATAATCATCACGTGCTGATGGTCTACTAATGTAAAGGTAAATAATGATCAAGTGCTGATGGTCTACTGATGTAAAGGTAAATAATCATCACGTGCTGATGGTCTACTGATGTAAGGGTAAATAATCATTAAGTGCTGATGGTCTACTGATGTAAAGGTAAATAATCATCACGTGCTGATGGTCTACTGATGTAAAGGTAAATAATCATCAAGTGCTGATGGTCTACTGATGTAAAGGTAAATAATCATCACGTGCTGATGGTCTACTGATGTAAAGGTAAATAATGATCAAGTGCTGATGGTCTACTGATGTAAAGGTAAATAATGATCAAGTGCTGATGATCTACTGGTGTAAAGGTAAATAATCATCACGTGCTGATGGTCTACTGATGTAAAGGTAAATAATCATCACGTGCTGATGGTCTACTAATGTAAAGGTAAATAATGATCATGTGCTGATGGTCTACTGATGTAAAGGTAAATAATCATCACGTGCTGATGGTCTACTGATGTAAAGGTAAATAATCATTAAGTGCTGATGGTCTACTGATGTAAAGGTAAATAATCATCACGTGCTGATGGTCTACTGATGTAAAGGTAAATAATCATCAAGTGCTGATGGTCTACTGATGTAAAGGTAAATAATGATCAAGTGCTGATGGTCTACTGATCTAAAGGTAAATAATGATCAAGTGCTGATGATCTACTGATGTAAAGGTAAATAATCATCACGTGCTGATGGTCTACTGATGTAAAGGTAAATAATCATCACGTGCTGATGGTCTACTGATGTAAAGGTAAATAATCATTAAGTGCTGATGGTCTACTGATGTAAAGGTAAATAATCATCACGTGCTGATGGTCTACTGATGTAAAGGTAAATAATCATCAAGTGTTGATGGTCTACTGATGTAAAGGTAAATAATCATTAAGTGCTGATGGTCTACTGATGTAAAGGTAAATAATGATCAAGTGTTGATGGTCTACTGATGTAAAGGTAAATAATCATCAAGTGTTGATGGTCTACTGATGTAAAGGTAAATAATCATCAAGTGTTGATGGTCTACTGATGTAAAGGTAAATAAGCATTAAGTGCTGATGGTCTACTGATGTAAAGGTAAATAATGATCAAGTGTTGATGGTCTACTGATGTAAAGGTAAATAATCATCAAGTGTTGATGGTCTACTGATGTAAAGGTAAATAATCATTAAGTGCTGATGGTCTACTGATGTAAAGGTAAATAATGATCAAGTGTTGATGGTCTACTGATGTAAAGGTAAATAATCATCAAGTGTTGATGGTCTACTGATGTAAAGGTAAATAATCATCACGTGCTGATGGTCTACTGATGTAAAGGTAAATAATCATCACGTGCTGATGGTCTACTAATGTAAGGGTAAATAATCATCACGTGCTGATGGTCTACTGATGTAAAGGTAAATAATCATCACGTGCTGATGGTCTACTGATGTAAAGGTAAATAATCATCACGTGCTGATGGTCTACTGATGTAAAGGTAAATAATCATCACGTGCTGATGGTCTACTGATGTAAAGGTAAATATTCATCACGTGCTGATGGTCTACTGATGTAAAGGTAAATAATGATTAAGTGCTGATGGTCTACTGATGTAAAGGTAAATAATCATCAAGTGTTGATGGTCTACTGATGTAAAAGTAAATAATCATCAAGTGCTGATGGTCTACTGATGTAAAGGTAAATAATCATCACGTGCTGATGGTCTACTGATGTAAAGGTAAATAATGATTAAGTGCTGATGGTCTACTGATGTAAAGGTAAATAATCATCAAGTGTTGATGGTCTACTGATATAAAGGTAAATAATCATCACGTGCTGATGGTCTACTGATGTAAAGGTAAATAATGATCAAGTGCTGATGGTCTACTGATGTAAAGGTAAATAATGATCAAGTGCTGATGGTCTACTGATGTAAAGGTAAATAATCATCAAGTGTTGATGGTCTACTGATGTAAAGGTAAATAATCATCAAGTGCTGATGATCTACTGGTGTAAAGGTAAATAATCATCACGTGCTGATGGTCTACTGATGTAAAGGTAAATAATCATCACGTGCTGATGGTCTACTGATGTAAAGGTAAATAATCATCACGTGCTGATGGTCTACTGATGTAAAGGTAAATAATCATCACGTGCTGATGGTCTACTGATGTAAAGGTAAATAATCATCAAGTGCTGATGGTCTACTGATGTAAAGGTAAATAATCATTAAGTGCTGATGGTCTACTGATGTAAAGGTAAATAATCATCACGTGCTGATGGTCTACTAATGTAAAGGTAAATAATGATCAAGTGCTGATGATCTACTGATGTAAAGGTAAATAATCATCACGTGCTGATGGTCTACTGATGTAAAGGTAAATAATCATTAAGTGCTGATGGTCTACTGATGTAAAGGTAAATAATCATCACGTGCTGATGGTCTACTGATGTAAAGGTAAATAATCATCAAGTGCTGATGGTCTACTGATGTAAAGGTAAATAATGATCAAGTGCTGATGGTCTACTGATGTAAAGGTAAATAATCATCACGCGCTGGTGGTCTACTGATGTAAAGGTAAATAATCATTAAGTGCTGATGGTCTACTGATGTAAAGGTAAATAATCATCAAGTGCTGATGGTCTACTGATGTAAAGGTAAATAATCATCACGTGTTGATGGGTACTGATGTAAAGGTAAATAATCATCACGTGCTGATGGTCTACTGATGTAAAGGTAAATAATCATCAAGTGCTGATGGTCTACTGATGTAAAGGTAAATAATCATCAAGTGTTGATGGTCTACTGATGTAAAGGTAAATAATCATCACGTGCTGATGGTCTACTGATGTAAGGGTAAATAATCATCAAGTGCTGATGGTCTACTGATGTAAAGGTAAATAATCATCAAGTGTTGATGGTCTACTGATGTAAAGGTAAATAATCATCACGTGCTGATGGTCTACTGATGTAACGGTAAATAATCATCAAGTGTTGATGGTCTACAGATGTAAAGGTAAATAATCATCAAGTGTTGATGGTCTACTGATGTAAAGGTAAATAATCATCACGTGCTGATGGTCTACTGATGTAAAGGTAAATAATCATCACGTGCTGATGGTCTACTGATGTAAAGGTAAATAATCGTCACGTGCTGATGGTCTACTGATGTAAAGGTAAATAATCATCACGTGCTGATGGTCTACTGATGTAAAGGTAAATAATCATCACGTGCTGATGGTCTACTGATGTAAAGGTAAATAATCATCACGTGCTGATGGTCTACTGATGTAAAGGTAAATAATCATCACGTGCTGATGGTCTACTGATGTAAAGGTAAATATTCATCACGTGCTGATGGTCTACTGATGTAAAGGTAAATAATGATTAAGTGCTGATGGTCTACTGATGTAAAGGTAAATAATCATCAAGTGTTGATGGTCTACTGATGTAAAGGTAAATAATCATCACGTGCTGATGGTCTACTGATGTAAAGGTAAATAATCATCACGTGCTGATGGTCTACTGATGTAAAAGTAAATAATCATCAAGTGCTGATGGTCTACTGATGTAAAGGTAAATAATCATCACGTGCTGATGGTCTACTGATGTAAAGGTAAATAATGATTAAGTGCTGATGGTCTACTGATGTAAAGGTAAATAATCATCAAGTGTTGATGGTCTACTGATATAAAGGTAAATAATCATCACGTGCTGATGGTCTACTGATGTAAAGGTAAATAATCATCAAGTGCTGATGGTCTACTGATGTAAAGGTAAATAATCATCAAGTGTTGATGGTCTACTGATATAAAGGTAAATAATCATCAAGTGCTGATGGTCTACTGATGTAAAGGTAAATAATGATCAAGTGCTGATGATCTACTGGTGTAAAGGTAAATAATCATCACGTGCTGATGGTCTACTGATGTAAAGGTAAATAATCATCAAGTGCTGATGATCTACTGGTGTAAAGGTAAATAATCATCACGTGCTGATGGTCTACTGATGTAAAGGTAAATAATCATCACGTGCTGATGGTCTACTGATGTAAAGGTAAATAATCATCACGTGCTGATGGTCTACTGATGTAAAGGTAAATAATCATCACGTGCTGATGGTCTACTGATGTAAAGGTAAATAATCATCAAGTGCTGATTGTCTACTGATGTAAGGGTAAATAATCATTAAGTGCTGATGGTCTACTGATGTAAAGGTAAATAATCATCACGTGCTGATGGTCTACTAATGTAAAGGTAAATAATGATCAAGTGCTGATGATCTACTGATGTAAAGGTAAATAATCATCACGTGCTGATGGTCTACTGATGTAAAGGTAAATAATCATTAAGTGCTGATGGTCTACTGATGTAAAGGTAAATAATCATCACGTGCTGATGGTCTACTGATGTAAAGGTAAATAATCATCAAGTGCTGATGGTCTACTGATGTAAAGGTAAATAATGATCAAGTGCTGATGGTCTACTGATGTAAAGGTAAATAATCATCACGTGCTGGTGGTCTACTGATGTAAAGGTAAATAATCATCAAGTGCTGATGGTCTACTGATGTAAAGGTAAATAATCATCAAGTGCTGATGGTCTACTGATGTAAAGGTAAATAATCATCACGTGTTGATGGTCTACTGATGTAAAGGTAAATAATCATCACGTGCTGATGGTCTACTGATGTAAAGGTAAATAATCATCAAGTGCTGATGGTCTACTGATGTAAAGGTAAATAATCATCAAGTGCTGATGGTCTACTGATGTAAAGGTAAATAATCATCACGTGTTGATGGTCTACTGATGTAAAGGTAAATAATCATCACGTGCTGATGGTCTACTGATGTAAAGGTAAATAATCATCAAGTGTTGAAGAAGAAGATACCAAAGCGCTAATCAGAAGCCATACGTCGAAAGATAGACAAAGCAATGACCAATAGAAAAACGAGAGCAATGATCTACAAAACACACCACAATGATTGATCAACGCGAACCCATCTAAAAACCGGAGATGAACTCCGGTAATCATACCATACCAAGGATTAAATGACTCATGCACAACGATAGCTTTTAATATTTTAAGTTTATCTTCTTCAAGAAATTTACCCTTATCTTATTCATAAAGCTTCATTAATGCAGGATATCTGAAATCTTTCTACGACATCATGGGAAAAATACTGTTGAACAGAGAGTACCTAATTAAAATGAACATGCACTACCAGAAAGCAACAGGAGTAATGACAGCTGCATATGCATCCATTAATCTATTATGACTATTTAAAAAATATGATGACCTGGGGTCATAGCTAGTCTAATCTTTGTTAGTAATTTATTTTACTCACACGTGAAGAACACTTGTATGATCGCATCATTTCACCGAGAGGAGAGATTTGGACCCACAAAACTAGCTTAACCCCGCCACTTTTCATTTAATTGCCTGTACAAAGCAAGGGAAAAGTGAGAGGTCATATATGTGTGTATTAGGGGTTTCAATTTCCTTTGTTTCTGCGATTTTCCGATTCGATTTTATTGATACTGGTTAAAATTATAAATAGAATTAATTATATTTAGTATATCAATATTATTTTGGATGCAAAAACGTTATCAGAAATAAAATGTTAACCCACTGAACCCTGTCACCCGTACATCATCAATCAAGGGTGACTGCTTTATGTATAGTTGATTAGATTTCATCCTTAAGAATTAAATAAACATGTTTATATTTTTCTGTTTCTTCAGACGAAAGGTGAACATAAAGAAGATTAACCCCAAAAAATCATAGAACCAACATATTTTAAATCCGTTTTACCACTTCAATTTTTAATTTAATTTATTAATAGACTACAGCTTTTTATAATAATACTCTGTAATTAAATAATATTTGTAAGATTAATGTCACACGAATCTGAGTCTGTTCATTTTGTCGCGAAATCGGATTTCCTTATTTCTTTATCATTTAATTTACATATTATCATTTTTTTCTTCTTTGATATATTTAATCAGGTTTAAAGAAAGACGCAATATCATCTCTCATTTAAAACACCTCACTGAAAATATAATTGCTTTAATTGCACTAATTTAATAATTTAGCTGTAAATATTGTATTATAACTTTACTCTTGTCCATGCATTCAAAGGTAAATAATCATCAAGTGCTGATGGTCTACTGATGACCTAAAGAAGAAGTAGATACCAAATGGATAATCAGAAGCCATAAATCGAAAAATAGACAAAACAATGGCCAATAGAAAAACGACAACAATGATCTACAAAACACACCACAGAAAACTAATGACTGAGCAACGCGAACCCATCTAAAAACCGGTGATGAATTCCAGTAATCATACCATACCAAGGATTAAATGACTCATGCACAACGATAGCTTTTAATATTCCAAGTTTATCTTCTTCAAAAAATTTACCCTTATCTTATTCATAAAGCTTCATTAATGCAGGATATCTGAAAACTTTCTACGACATCATGGGATAAATACTGTTGAACAGAGAGTACCTAATTAAAATGAACACGCACTACCAGAAAGCAACAGGAGTAATGACAGCTGCATATGCATCCATTAATCTATGATGACTATTTAAAAAATATGATGACCTGGGGTCATAGGTAGTCGTAATCTTTGTTAATAATTCATTTTATTCACACGTGGAGAACACTTGTATGATCGCATCATTTCACCGAGAGAGGAGATATGGACCCACAAAACTAGCTTAACCCCGCCACTTTTCATTTAATTGCCTGTACAAAGCACGGAAAGAAAGCGGTCGCGTATATTTTTGTTAGGAGTTTCGATATTCCCTTTGTTTCTGCGATTTCCCGATTAGATTGTGAAACTGTTCTGAAGGTCAGGTACATTTTATTTATACTGGTTAAGATTCTTAATAGAATAAATAGTATTTAGTTTATCAATATTATTTTGGATTCAAAAATAAATCCCAAGTATTCTTAGTTATCCTACAAAGATATGCTAACCCATAAATAGTTTTATATATATGCTGAAACCTACCACCCGTATATCATCAATCAAGGATGACTGCTTTATATACAGTTGATTAGCTTTCGTACTTGAAAATTAAATATACATGTTTATATTTTTCTGTTTCTTCAGACGAAAAGTGAACATAAAGAAGATTAATCCCAGAAAATGCTAGAACCATCTTAGTAAATTCCATTTTACCACATTATTTTTTAATTGAATTTAGAATAATCTGCATCTTTTAATAACAATACTTTCTTATTAAAATGTATTTGTAAGATTGATGTCACGTAAATCTGAGTCTGTTCAATTTGTTGCGAAATCGGATTTCTTCATGTTTTTATCTTTTATCATTTTTCTCTTCTTTGATATATTTAATCAGGTTTTAGAGAAAGACGCACTATTATCTGTCCTCTTATAAGACGTACTTCATACACAATGGCTTCTTTTAGAAGTACTCTACATAAACAAAAATCTTGTGTCCACACGAAAAGTGGAAACTCCAGAAGATTACTATTTAAATGACGTTTTCTCATGTCTAAAGTGCATCTTTTTTTTAAATAATTATTGTAATATGTGTACCCTATTGTATTATACTTCCTGCTATAAACAGATCCCGCACGGAAATCATTTCCGGTGTTAAACTGACATCATTATAGGTGAAACCACAATAATTAAACCTGATTTTTACCTGTCTGTTGGCGGTCAATAAAGTGCAAGAAAATTAAAAGAATATTATTAATGTGAAAGTTTATCTTATATGATAACGGCTATGAAGAGGATTGTTATATGACCAATATACCACACACACATAACAATATAACAAAGAGTCCTCTTAATTTCTACTTGCATGATGTAGTTTGTGGTTAAATTAGATGCGTTTTGGGTACATAACTATGTTTCTTTTCATTATTTATTATGGAATGCAAATATATTGTATCGGTAGAAAATGTGTAAAATATCAAAAACTACATATTTAAGACATCATATCCTTAGAACATGATGATCTAACAAACATGTTTGGTACTTTCCTTGATTGGAATTTAATCAGATAGTGGTATAATGATGACAGTATTTGTAAGATTACTTTCCCCCGATTTTAATTATTAACCATGTATTTGTGACGGGAAAGACACACGTTTGATGTTAATCGGTCTGAAGTAAAGAGTGGATGGAGTTCATCTATAGGCTAGGCTATATATATAGGCTATAAGTTGCTTCACACTTATCCTATGATCAGTTATATTCTTCATTTAAGGCCTCACAATAGCTATAAGAAAAATAAATCAGTAATAGTAAATGTCACTTCTTTTTTTTCAGCTTCCTGTGAATATACTGTCCTGTTCACGGAGATTCATGTCATTGTAAGTTAAGCATGTTACTTGTTACGTGGAGCAGGAACTGCTAACCCTTCCAGAGCACCTGCGTTCACCCCCAGTTTTTAGTGGGTTCGTGTTATTCGATATTTAGTTTTATGTGTATGTTTTGTAGATCGTTGTTTGTCTTTTTGTACTTTTTTCTTTTGGCCATTGTATTGCCTGTCCTTCTTCGATATACGGATTCCGATAACCCCTTTGATATCTTCAAACTCTTCTTACGGTATCGTGTCAAGTTAAACATGTCACTTTTTACGGTATCATGTCAAGTTAAATATGTCACTTGCAACAGTATCATGTCAAGTGAACCATGTCGGTATCAGGTTAAGTTAATCATGTCACTTCTTACGGTATCATGTTAAGTTAAACAATTTCACTTGTTACGGAATAGTGTCAAGTTAAACATGTCACTTGTTATGGTATCGTGTCAAGATAAACATGTCACTTGTTATGGTATCGTGTCAATTTAAGCATGTCACTTATTACGGTATCATGTAAAGTTAAGCATGTCACTTGTTACGACGGTATCATGTAAAGTTAAGCATGTCACTTGTTATGGTATTGTGTCAAGATAGACATGTCACTTGTTATGGTATCGTGTCAATTTAAGCATGTCACTTGTTACGGTATCATGTAAAGCTAAGCATGTCACTTGTTACGACGGTATCATGTAAAGTTAAGCATGTCACTTGTTATGGTATCGTGTCAAGATAAACATGTCACTTGTTACGGTATCGTGTCAAGTTAAGCATGTCACTTGTTACGGTATCATGTCAAGTTAAACATGTCACTTGTTACGGTATCATGTCAAGTTAAGCATGTCATTTGTTACGGTATCATGTCAAGATAAACATGTCACTTGTTATGGTATCGTGTCAAGATAAACATGTCACTTTTTATGGTAATATGTTAAATTAGATTTGTTGCTTGTAACGGTACAATCTCAAATTGAGTTTTTCATTTGTAACCATATCATGTCAAATTGTGCATTACATTTGTAACGGTATCATGACAAATTAAAGAGCGGATGTTTGCTCCCATAGCAAGTCATGAAAGTGAGCGGACATGTATATGTGTTTAAAGATATTATTAATTTAGCTTCCTTCCGTGATTTTCGATGATTAGATTTTGGAGCTGTCACGACCGTGTAGTATTTTATTTGTATTTTTTATTTCACTAATTTAAGGGTATCAGGTCAATTAAATTTTTCACCTGTAAGAGAATCATGTCACATTGTGTTCACTTGCAACGATCTCATGCTAAATCATATTTGATACTTAATGTATATCTTTTCTATCGGGCAGTTGCGTAGCTACGTTAGGCTCAAGTAGGCACGTGCCTATGCATACATTTGACACTTTTTGTTTTTTATAATTCATTGCTCCACTTTCCTACTGGAATGCGCATGTAGATATGTTCCATGATTAAATCTAAAATGCACATAGCATAAATGTACAGAGCGTATTATTCTGTAGACACAGGGCAGTCTTAACAGCATTATAGACCCCCGGCAAAGCAGTGCACGGGGGCCCCTACCTACACAACCACTCGCAGGAATATAAATGTAAATGGTCTATTACATTAAATATTATACTTTACGCTTTTATTTTTCCTATTTGTCTTTGTTAGCGCAGCCGGTCAATATTTTCGTATATTGACCGGGCCCGATCAATATAATATTTTCTTCCGGATTTTGTCCGAACTCAATTTTTGTCTTAGATATACAATAACAAAAACATGTCGTCTGACAGATTTGCATGTATTGAGTATAATATAACAAATAGTTCATGGCATTTCGGGCCAAATGGCAGTTTATGGACCGTCTGTCACCCACAAAATAGTATATAGACCTCAGCTTCGCTTCGGTCCATATAATATTTTGTGGGCGATATTCCGGTCCATAAGCTGCCATATGGCCCTTAGTGCCATGAACTATTTGATAAACATTCCAACAAAATCAGTGTTTAAACATTAAAAAACATGCCGTACACAACACACACAGATTAGAATGGGCCCATCTGACTACTGAAAAATATCCATATACATTGTCTTCTTAGATCATTTAGTGGAAGAGATGTCAAAGCGAGTAGTAAGCAACGAGGAGCGTATTTTTTTGCATCTTATCTAAGCACTGTAAGTCTTCTAAACCCAACATCTGAAATAGTTGATAGATTGCTCAATGCCTATCAGACAGACTTACCAAGGAAAGTAGATTTTGTGGATGAGGATGAGTGTTGGGAAATCGGGTGGGCTCTTTCAGATGATAAGCCAGAGACTACTAGACACTATACATGCAACAAACTGTGACTTATACCCGGCTATATACCGCATCATCTGTATCTTACTGACAATCCCGGCGTAATTGACAACAAACGAGAGATCTTTCAGTGCAATTAGACGCGTGAAAATTCTACTTAAGGTGGACTATTAATGATGAATGATTGTCCAACTTATCACTTAAACATATCCACAGACATGTGCAAGTCGACTTGGATATGATAATTGATGATTTTTCATAAATTTACACAAGTGAACAACAATGAATAAAAGTTGATAGAGTAACCCCTATCATACATGTATTTTGTTATCCCTTTCGGCATTAAAGTTTCGAAGGGTATATAGTAACTTGACCATCCGTCCGTCCGCGAGATGTTTTTCTGAGTAGTCAAGGAAGTTAAAATTCTATTTAGTCCGTAGTGGTATTGTCAAAAAAGGGTCAAGATAATCTGAATTTCATGTTGTTAAAAGCACTTCCAAAATGATCAAAAACGTCGCCGTTTCTGTTGTATAATCCGTGAGCTTCCGGTAGGCTTAGCCCCATGGACACCCTTGCGCGACCCAGACCCCCCTACCCCCCACCGCCGACACAGTTTGTGCCTATACTTCTCCATTATTCTGGTTACGCCCCTGTCGGGAATACCTGACAATCAAATGAAGATGTTGTAATTTAAGATTCATCGAGATAGAGAAAACCGAGTGGGTGGTGTGATATACATTGTGCTTGCCTCGAGTGCGGTAAATCTTGTGTTCGGGCCCCGATCAGGTCGAAACAATGGCTTTGAAATTGGTATTTGTTGCTTCTCTGCTAAGTACGCAGCATTAAGACCGAGATTGGTTGGCTTATAATCAGGTTAATGTGCCCGAATGAGTCGACATGTCTAACGGTGTACTGTTGTTTCAGTGAGCTACCACTATAGAATACACGTAAGCGTGATGGTCAAGTGTAAATCGGTCATCATCATCACCATCACATCAATGAAATGCAACTTCTTCTTGCTATGATAAGCTGAAAAGTGCTCACTTGGCGTTGAACAATAACTCATTCACTCACTCAAAATAGAGAATGCACTGATGAAGACTTGTGTATAGAAGATTTTGTAATGTGTACAAACCCAGAGGTGAAGGTCATACTCCGCCATTATCTTTAGCTATAGATAGTATATGCCATGTATTTTAAATAACATTTTTATCTGATCCTTGATAAACAATTGCTGATGGTATACATGGATATACATGTAATGACAGAGTATGCTACCTGTGGGGATCGAAACATTATGTTATCTTTTAATTTCCAGAATCCCTTTGTTAACATGTACATGAGTTCGAACAAAAGGTCAACATACGATTACACTATATTTGTAATGTTTTATTTTACTTGACAATATTATTTTGATATTTCGATGAACCTAAGAACTTTTTTTTATAAAAAAAGATCAACCGGTCAAATTTCAAATTAGTAACACGTGTAGTATCCATATCCCAAAATTAGAACATTTTTAGACCAATTGTACTTTCTTTACAGAACTTCATCAGAAAAGATCGATCTGAGTTGATATGATATCATGTAGTTGCTTTGTCTTTCCTAACCTATGTGCATCCACCAGTGTTGTAGACATTATTTCAACATGTCACTACCATCATCTAACCTGCCATCATATCATTAATGAATACATTCTATCATCAATATTGCGATTGCTTGATTGAGTAATTATTGCATATGTATGGAGAGTTGGGTATAGATGACAAATTTAGTCTTTTGTAGCGACTACAATGTGTCTACTCCTTTTCCAAATCTACAAAACAGTTCTTTATCGTGGAGGAAGCGTGGCACACTCCAAGCACATTAAACACCATGGTCCACGATTAGACTTTCTGTCTTATAATCGGAAACCCCGTCCATCGAGAAAGTTCTCTTATCCGCCACTCCGAGACGCGCTGAGCAGCTCTGTGGGTTTGAGCCTTGAGAAGCTTCACCAGTACCCATTCCATATTAGGTCATCGGTATCGATCAAAACCAATATCCATATTGATCAACACTAGATAGCTATGATAGGGTGATTTTCAACTGATAAAGGTCGTAATGTTTTATTTTCTTTTTCAATTTCTAAATTGACGTTTCGCTGCCAAAATATTACAGAGAAATAACGTTAAAGAATACTGAAGGGGTAATCAAAAATGGATAAGCCAGAGAATCTGGCAACACAGGGCACAACATACGAAGAAAAACACAACATAATATGTGATGGACATACGCAAGCAAACACAAAAAACCTTTATAAGACATAAACCCTCCTACAAACAACTGTAGGTAAAGACGACCCGAACATCGTTTATATGCGGCAACAATCCAAAGTTGCACACCTTATACCTTTAATAAATATTATGTTCGTCATCATAATTCTGACGTGTTATCGTCATTATGATTCTGATGTATGCTTAAACTTATGTTTCGTTCGATTGTTGTGTCAGTTGGTTGTTGATTTCTATCTCCATTGTCATGTATATAATGACACAGAGGGGAACGAAGCAGATCATACCATCATTATGTTATCTTTTAATTTTCAGAATCTCTTTGTTTACATGTCCTTGCATTCGAACAAAAGGTCATTATACAATTACAGTGTATTTGTAAAGGGTTTACTTTGCAATATTATTTTGAGATTGTAATGAACCTAAGAATTTTTATTAAAAAAATCAACCGGTCAAATTTCAAATTGATAATACGTGTATTATCCATATCCTAAAATTAGAACAATATTTTAACTTAGACCAACTTTACTTTCTTTACAGAGCCTCTTTAGGAACGATCGACATGTGTTAATATCATGTAGTTGCTTTGTCTTTCCAAGCCTTTGTTTTCTTTGCTTAAAATTTCACATATTCGCAGCCACCAGTTTTGTAGACATTATTTCAACACGACACTACCATCATCTAATTTTCAATCATATCGTTCATGATTCCATTCTTCAGGCCATATTACGTCATCAGGATCTATCAATATTATTTCCCATGTAGGTCAACAATAGATAACTATAACAGACGATTCGTAAAACTTTTATTTTATTTTTATGTCTAAAATGGAGTTTCACTGCCAAAAGAAATTCAGAAAAATTTGAAGACATTAAACGTGTAATAGATTTTATGTCCGTCATCATGAATCTGATGTGTGTTCGTTGTCATGAATTTGATGTGTGCTGTCATCATGAGTCTGATATATGGTTAAACGTACGCGTCATTAGCTGTACTGTGTCATCTGGTTGTTGACTTGTATCCTCATTGCCATGTTTTTAATGACACTGTGTGGAATGAAGCAGATCATACTATCATTATGTTATCTTTAATTTCAAGAATTCCTTTGTTAGCATGTTATTGCATTCTAACAAAATGTCAATAAACGATAACAATGTATTTGTACTTCGCAAATATTAAGTTTATTGGAATATCAAAACAAAATTGATGTCTTCCACACAATGTAAAGATACTAAATCCTACGAACATGTAAATGAACACACAACAGGAAGAAATATCTTAACAGAGAATTATCATACACAACAAGAAAATGCAGATTCAATAAAACTACAAATAAATTTAGTTTCTGATATACTTTTAGGATTCACAAGCTTATTGAATGTGGATGAGGTCGTCTCACTATCATTTTGTAAGGTAGAAAGGTCTAGATTCAGATTTGAAAATAGATTAGATCTTAAGGTATCATGTTTTTTGCAAAATAATAGAAAATGTTCTTCATCATCGATCTTATTACAGAGTGAACATAATCTTAAATTTCTACAGAGTTTTGGTCTGAAGTATCTTCCTTTTTCTATTAGTAATGTATGTGCACTTATCCTCAATTTTGTTAAATTTTTCACTATGGACTTTGATAAATTTAGGTCTAAATAACTTTGAAGTGAAAATTCATTATAACAATTAGCAAATGTGTTTAATTTAGAATCAGTTGTTTGATTTTTAAAGATTTTTAGTTGATCTTCAACTGATTTTTTGTAATAATTGTTTACAATTTTGGAAATACATGTATCATCAGTTGGTAGCTTTGAAATATCAATTTTCATATTTTCTGTTGACTTGTATATGAATGACGACCAAGATACAGACCTCTATCCACATCAAAAGCTTCTTTTACTAACCTAGTAGATGGAAGCTTTTCTATTCTCGAATAGTATTTATATGTTAATGAAGCTATGAAACTTAAAATTGGTAATCTACCTAATTCGCCTTGATGCAAAATTTGAAGATTTCTTTTGTGCCCCTAATAAGTATTTACAAAAGTGGTTGTGGATTTTCTCAAATGGGAGATTTTCACCTTTCAGTTCTTTTTGTGTAAAGTCACTTATCCAAATTTCTGATGCATAAGATATTATAGCTGCGGAACCGTAGCCCTTTATGGTCCTCTTTTTTCTATTATTTTTTTGGCGGACAATAGGGCTACATATTTCACCCTATCAAAATTTGCGGAACGGAGACCAAGAATTCGTCGCACCTTTCAACAGTAATTTGCACAACAAAACGCTTTGTGAGAGCGGAGTCATGTGGATAACTCGTTTCGTTATATATTTATCTATCGCTTTTCGTATTTACTTACTGATTTTTACTCATTTCTAACTCATTATAATAAAAAAAATGTTTCGATATTAACTGATTTCACCTACTTAGTCCCGTCATCTTGTCTTTGTGGTATTCTCGCTTTGAGGTCACACGACTTTTGAGAGATTTGAAAAGTTTGAATTTTGATATCTAGAGTATAGTAGGCTGTAACCATGTTGATATTATCTATCAATTTAGTTCTGGCTTGTAAGTATATTGGACAATCCAAAAAGAAATGTTTTAAATCCTCAAAGACAGCTCCACATCGACAAGATGGGTCAGATACAATTCCTACTCGAAATAAATCATAATTTAAAAACGAAGCTGAACTTCTTAGCTGGGTTAAAATAGTATTCAATTTCCGAGGACCATAGAAATAATGTTTAGGAACAGCATGATTTTCAGTTTCATCAATTTTCTTTAATTCTGATTTAAATTTTGATTCATTTGATGGAAAGACATGTAAAAAAACAAAATCAAGCAAAATATCGTCTGAACAAATTATATAATCTACAGTGCTACTACCTCTAGGGCTGTATTAAGTCCTGTACCCTAGTGAGTCACCGTCAATCCTTCCATTGAGAATTCTCAGCTTTGTTTCAATACATAGGTCAATTAAATGTTTACCTTGTTCATTTATTTCTTTGTCTGAATTATTTCTAGACTTTAATTTTATGTCATTTGTATAAGTTTCTGGTAATAGGTTTATGTGGTCTGTATCATTAATATTCCCGTCAAGTTCTACATAATCAATTAAGGTTGATGTTCGACTATTATAATCCCCCATTAAGACAATTTTTTTCCAAGTTGGGAGTATTTATTAATAGAGTATAATAATTGATCAAATAAATCATCATTTTCTGGACAGTTTACTCTCATACGAGGTTTACTATAAAGACAACGTAGGTATATATCATGTGATATACCACATAGTGCTTTGTCTAGTTTAATCCATACGAAATTTTTAGTGCTATGGACTTTAGTTCCTGTTTTATTTTCTGCTAATTTTTTCTTGAAATATAAAATAATTCCCCTTGAGCGTCTTCCTCTTTTTCCTTTTTTTTTAAAACCCGGGTTCATGTATAAATTCAAAACCTGGAAGATTGACGTGTGAGTCACCGCTGATCCAAGACTCCACAATACCCAAAATATCAAATTTCTCAATATTTACATCAAGCAGTTTCTGACTAGAAAAACCATTAATGTTCCAACATCCTAGTTGTAACATGATATAAAAAGTTATAATACTACAATTAAAGCATCTCTATGCTATAGATAGTGACCCATGTCAAATTTCTTTGACAATGCAATTAATGCAATTGAGTATTGTATGATACATATAACGAGGAAAGCTTTTACCAAAGCTTATATCTTTACATTTAGGAAGGTGTGTATTATCAGTATCGTCTAATAAATATTGCAAGAAAAATGATATTTAATATCAGTTTGTGAAAAATATAATCTGTATGGGAGATTTAAAGTATCTTTCATAGAATTGAAATGAGAAAGTAACTTTAATTTTGATCTAAAATAAGTTTTAAATACAATTTTTTTTTGTAACTGAATGTACTGAAGTATCAATTTAAGAGCTTATTTGATTGATGAAATTACATTTTAAGTATACATTTCTTTGGTAGGTATGATTTGATTGGTATCGGTCCTCGTAATGATTGTAATCGTAACTTGCATACGTCATTAGACCTAATTGTTCATTCATGTTTTCTTTAATAATTTTGGCAAGTGATAAAATGACTATTTTGATGCAGAAACATTAATTAGTTCAATTGATCAATAAAATTACATTTCAAGATTCAAGGACATTAACATCTGTGGTCTTCTAATACAGTGATAATTTTATGACATTTTTATTAGAATTTAGAAGCTTGTACATAGAGAATTGTTGAAAGACAGAGACTGGCAAATGTGTTATCTTTCTTATATATCTGGTTTACTTTTAATGTTCTGTTAGTTTTAATTTTGAATGTCCAAGAGTATAGATTAAGATAATTTCATTGTAAAGTGGTGGCTCAGTATCAGTAGTTTTTGGTTTTAGAATACAAGTTGCACCCAGCTTTAGTTTTTATTGACGCCCACATTTTGGATAAAAGAACCCGTCATAGCAATTCTGGTGGCAGTGGTGGGATCCAAAAGGGATCTAGACTTTTTGTTAGCTTAATAGATAGTTGGATTAAGTTAGTATGGAAGACGGTGTTGATGTAACTAGACGAAATTCAATAGAGTTTACGCACACTGAACAAGCTCATGAAGATGAGGATGAGGATACTGAAGTAATGGGGCCACCAAAGAAGACAAGGGGTGCAACAAGGAAGGCAGCCAGTAAGAGTATTGTGAATATGGAGTTAGAGAGTAAGCGTTTGGACATGGAACGAGATAGAATGAAATATGAACATGAACTTAGACTAAAGCAAATGGAGATAGAATTGGCACGAATAAATGTTGTAAAACATAGAAATGACCACAAGGAGCGAGATGTTCCAGTCAAGTTAAAACTGCAGCCGTATGACCACAAGTCAAAGGATGATATATTGACATATTTATCTGAATTCGAGGCTATAGCTAAGCAAGCAAAGTGGACAAATGAGGTTAAGGTTTTGTAGTTGAGAACACCTTTAACTGGAGAGGCTAAGGAAGTCAGCCAGTTAGCAAATAAGTATTACGAGGAGCTACGGAAAGCTTTAGTTGATAGATTTGGACGACGACCACACCAGTATTTTGCCGACTTGTTGGAAGTTAAGCGTGGTGAAAACGAAACTTATTGTGGATTAATGGCCAAGATACAACAGTCAGTTAATCGTTTCGTAGGAGACGAAGATCCAAAAGTCCGTTTATGTGAGAAAATGTCTAATTTGCAGGTTGCAGGTTGTGGGTTGAAGTTTAAGTGCACACATGATTGTGATCATATAATATAGGAATTGCATATTTGGGACTTTAGATTTTCCTAATGACATTTAGAATCAATCACATTAAAATTGTGATGCAAGACATTTTCTTTTGTAACATTAAAAAATAGGGAAATACAAATACCTTGTGTTGGACCTTAAAGGACCACAAATTTGAAATTCAAGTATGGTATGGGTCGATCTGTCATCTGTCTTTTCCTTTAGGAACAAGAAAACTAAATCTTTTTTTTTTTTTTTTTTTGACAAACCATTTTTAGTGAGGGAAATGTGATGAGGAAGGGACATTTTGCTTGTTTTAGCAACTGAACACACTTCTGTTTTAGAAGTCATTTTTCATTAAATTCTGTATTTTGATCAGAATTTAGCTATTGGGGTCGTTGTCTCATGGGCATTTTCCCCACATCTCTGTTTTACTAAGAATCTGGACAGTCAGAGGTGCAATGTGGTAGTAAACTTTTTTATTCATTTATATTCATCTAACAAATTTAGATACAAGCAAGTCCAAAGAACAACTAATTGATTTGGAATGGTCTTTACAGTTATGTTTTTTTAAACATGAGAAAATCCTGCAGAATGTAATTTGTTTATGTGAGATTCAGTGAGGTTTACTGTTACTGGAACAGTAACTGAACTTGGACAGAAACTTGAGTGACATTTTTTTACACACTGAATGTTTGCATGGTAATATGCATTTGATATTTTCCCATCATTTCGTATGAATCACTCACGTAAATAATAATAAATATATGGGTTTTTTAGCAAATGATAAATGGAATACACGTGTACTTAATTTAAATTAAATTCATTTTTGACTTTTTTTTAATTTAGACAAATTTTAAAAGGCAAATTGCAACATTAGTCTAGAATGTCTGGGTGTCATACATAAATCTTATCAATTTCCCCCAAAAGCTTGACTTTATTATTTTGTTTGTTTCTGGCACCAAATTTTGTACGTTCAAGAAAAGGCATAAAACAATTTAAAGCAAATAGTTTCTTTATATTGGCCTCAAAGATGTTGAAAATCCACTGTTAGGAATTTAATTGTTTATGCAACTGGATAATGACAGATTTATGCGTCCAGAAAACTAATCAGATTCTTACACTACGTCAACCTCCTCGGAATCTGTTTAACCTGTAGGTCAATTTGAAGTTTTTATTACTTTGACTTCACTATCATGACTTTCCAGAATAATTTTGCAATATATTGAAAGTCTGATTATTGAATTTGAAGATTAAAGAACTGATTAACTGACAACTGACAAAACTAACTACTGACAACTGATAGCTAACAAAATACCTATACACTACAGTGTTATATTAGAAATTATTTGTAAACTTAAGAGGCAAAAACAAAAGATACCAAAAGAACTACACACCAAATCGACAATGAATGGTTAAATATTAATTCGACAGTAAAAATGATATCCCCAATGCTATAATTGTTCCATGAATGTTCTTGTAAGATGTATAAAGCATATTTTTAGATGTATACAATACTGAATTGTGCAAAGTGAAATTGTCAAACTTTCATTTCATTAATGTTTAAGAATAATAAACTACTATTAATTTTAAAGTGTGCATGGCCACAGGCGACATTTTATTTTTGTGACCTGCAACCTGCAACCTGCAACCCGCAACCTGCAACCTGCAAAATAGCACTACCCTTTATGTGAAGAGTTCATTTTAAAAACTTTGTCACCCGCACAAGCTCAATGGATTAGGCGGAATAAGGGAATCAATAGTGTTGTAGATGCTGCGGAAGATTACATTTTACCGACCATTTCTCCGAAAGGATCATCATAAAGGGAAAATGTTAGATTACACAATAATGTAGATAGTAGAAAGTGTTATAATTGTGATCGCATAGGCCATATAGCAAAGAATTGTCGTCCTCCAAAACGCGGGATTAAGGATAAAAAGCCAAATGCGGCTACATATTGTGTGAAACCTTCATATGGGGAGAGATTAATAAGTGTCTGTTGACAAGTGAATGGGCGTGAGATCCTATTTGACAGGGCAGCATCTACACTGTGCAACAATCTCCCAAGCAGCATCCGACATGAGCAATCAATGAGAATTTTCAAGAAACAACTGAAAACATATCTTTTTAGACTTGCCTATCTTGATTTTATCTAGTTGATGGTGTGCAGTAGCGATGCATTTTTATTTTCTTATGAGTCACGTATGTTTTAATTCTTGGTGGAATTTTTTTTTTTCATTTTTGATTATAGACGCGTTGTTTAAACATATTTCATACTGTTATCACTTTTAGTTAAGAGCTTCGATATCACTTTCTTCCTCTTTTATAATTTTAGTTTTATTGCTTCATGTTTCGTTTCTGGTAAGTTTTATAGGTTTATGTAATTTTCATTTTGTATGAAAATTTTTAGTCCTTGTTCTTTTTTAACTATGTTAAGCGCTTAGAGTAATTTTTTATCTATTATATATAGCGCTATATAAATTGTGTATCATATACAAAATGTGTATTATATTTGTAAAGGATACCGGTGCTGAAATGACTTTGATCCGTGAAGAATAAGTAGATTCAAGTAATATAATTGAAGGTCAGAGGATTACTCTGTATACTGCTGTGGGTCAACCCTTTACAGCAAAGATGGCCGTTGTCAATTTAGATACGCCGTACTTTAAGGGACATGCAGCTGTAGGATTAGTTGCGAACTTAGCTGCTGATGCTCTGTTAGGTATGGATATTTTGGGGAAATCTAAAAGTATGTAGTAACGAGGTCCAGGTGCAAGCAAAATGAAGGAATTGAGAATGTAGCGAAAAATGAAATGGTGGAATGTGAGTACATTTCCAAGATTTAAATGAAGATGTGGATCTAATAGATTTTTTGGAACCGGACGAAGCAATCCAGGAGGATATTGATATTGATGATGTTAATGAGCTGCCAGAACAAGGTGAGAGTATAGGGTTAGAACATTTGTCTAATGTTAATGCTGAAACATTGTCGAGGCTCCAAAGGGAGGACCCTACTCTAAGTAATTGTAGACTTCATGCTTTGAATAATGCGGACGAGTCAAAAGATGCTAAATTTGCATTTTATTATGAGAACAATGTTTTGAAGAGAAAATTGGAGTCAGCAGATGGTTATAAAAGGGAGAACCATATTGTTTTACCAAAGTCGTCAAGAAAGGCTGTGCTAGAGTTAGCACATGATCGTCCAATGTCAAGTCACTTAGGACCAGGAAAATGTAAACAGTTTTTTTATTGGCCGGGTGTCTTTGCAGATGTGACAAGACACTCGCAGTTGTGATATATGTCAGAGGACATCAAAATGGGATAATGTTAAAGTACCGATGGTGAAAACGCCAATCATTAGAGAGCCATTTAGCAAAATAGCTATTGATATAGTTGGTCCGTTAAGTCGAACTAAGAAGGGAAATAAGTATATTTTGACAGTTATTGATGAAGGTACAAGGTACCCAGAGGCTTTCCCACTTCCAAGTGTAGAAGCGGAGCGCATAGCTCAGTCTTTAGTTCAATTATTTAGCTGAGGTGTGGCTAGAGTAATTTTAAGCGATCAAGGTAGCAATTTCACAAGCACGTTATTAAAACAGTTGTATGAGATGTTAGGTGGTAAGGGTATTACGACAAGTCCGCATATACCCCAGTCTAATGAAAAATGTGAACGCTACAATGGAACTTTGAAGAAAAGGATTGGGACGAAATGCTGCCATATGAAACTGTTTGCTTATAGAGAGACGCCACATGAGGAGACATGATTTTCTCCGTTTGAACTGTTATTTGGGTGGCCAGTTAGAGGACCAACAGAGATATTGAAATTAGCAATAACAGGAGAAGAAGATGTTGAGAAGTCCGTTATTGAGCATGTCATTAATGTTAGGGAGCGCTTGTCTGAAATGAGAGACATTGTAGGTAAACATATATTCCTAATTAATTTTTTTCTTGTTCTAAAAATATTTTGTCGGATGATAATTGCTTAAAAAGAATTGAAATTAAAAAATTTCCCATTTGAGACCTCAACATGTGACTTCCGGTGAAAAATTTTGTCTATGGAAAATAACATCAATTTTTTAACCAATCAAAATCTCTTAAACACATCAAATTAATTTATATATACAATGGACAAAAGAAAAAAAAACAAAAACACAAATAATGATCTACAAAATACTAAACAGAAAACTAAAAACTGAGCAACACGAACCCCATTAAAACATTTATTGAATGTATACGTGTATGTAATGATACAGAATTAGTTATCTGTAAGGAACGAAGCAGATCATACCACAATGATGTTACCTTTTAATTTTCACATATGAGGTAGCAGTATCAATTCCTTTGTTATCATTGTCCTTGTATTCGAACAAAAGGTCAATATACGAGTATTTGTAATGAGTTTTTATAATTGGCTATAGTACTTTAAGATTGCAATGAACCTCAGAATTTTGATATAAAGATCAACCGGTCAAATTTCAAATAGACATTGATGACACCTGCATTATCCATTTTCTAAACTTAGAACACTATTTTAAACTATTTTTTCTTTCTTTACCGAACATCTGTAGACACGATCGGTATGAATATCGTGTAGTCGCTTTGTTTGTCTTATCAAATTCTTTGTTTCGTTGGGTTACAATATCACATGGGCTCAGCGACCATCTTTGTATACATTATTTCAACAAGACACTACCGAGACATCATTCATGATTATATGCATGTTTCCTGCAATCTTTTTTATTACTTTTTTCCTCACTTTTCTCCTTTTCTTTGACGTTTTTCATAAGGACTGTGATGTTGTAATTTACCTTGATTTGCATAGCGTTTTAACAGTTAATTTAAACTACTAATATGATATATAATACACTCGTGGTTAAAGATTTATGTTGTTTTGCAACAAAGGTTATTGTCGTACGTTTTTCCTTTATCAGCGCTTTTGCAGTCGATTACGTCACAATAAGATCATTATTACCTCCTTTGACCCAGTAACTCGTGACACTATTTCACAACAACTATTTATTCTCTCTTTAACCAATCCAAGTATAAAATTATATGGTGACAATGAACCATTGCCCCTTAGGTTAAATTATCATCACTTGAAGAGGCTTAAGTAAGCAGCTATATTTATCTATACTTATTTTATGATCTAATTGCATGTTTATATCAAGAAGTGCATCTATTAACTTGTATTTAGTCATAGCGTAAATTGAAGAGGTCGTTGTTCAGCTGTAGAATCGCTTGTGCTAATTGGAGCATAATGCCATATTTATATTTGCTATTAAAAGTACATGTACTACGTTTGTAACTGAGCATTACTTTCTTATACCAAGGAAATATATAGTTTTTAAACAAAGAGTTTTCACTCCTAATCCTCGAATGAATATGAGAAGCAGTTTTCTGACGTTCTTATTCTGTTCTGTAATAGACCCAAGGAAAAGTATGAATCTCTAACTGGTTTTGGTCGTATGATAATTTATTTAGATTTTCTGGTTTTTATTATATTTTTCCTAGTTACAACTAATGGTTTTTCATAGCTTTACATTTTTCATTTACTTTATAGTTAACATTGCTGTTTTCTCAAATGTGCAAAAATACAATTTTGAATGTTGAATAAGAAAATGTTAGCATGGATGTTAACTATTTATGTTGTTATATAGTACGATTATGATGTTTAAGCTTAGCTCGGTGCTGAGTCGAAGGTGTTGAATTATAGTTTGTCATGGCACCAAAGAATGGATATAGGAATAATGAATACCATATTTTTGGAGACTGTATTATTGTACACCGTCCTATTAGAGACGCATTAATGGATGCTGTATTAGTGAAGATCGTACACTTAGTACTGTATCAATGAGCTATGTACTCATTATACCTCAGTAATAGACATCGTATTAGTGTACAATGTAATATTAGTACTATAGTAATGGACACCGTATTGTACTATTTGCACCGTGGTTAGTGGATACGAAATTAATGGTCAACGTATTATTGGACACCGTATTAGTGGATACCGTATTAGTGGGTGCCGTATAAATGGGACTGTATTAGTATGCATTGCACTATTAGCACAGTATTAATGGACATAATATTATACCATCATATTATTGGAAACTGTATTAATGGATACTGCATTAAAAAATTGGACACAATACTATTGGACAACATATTAGTAAATTCCATATCAGTAGATACTGTATTCGTGAATATGGACACGACAACCGTATCAGTGGACGCCGTATTCATGGATACCGTAATAATGGAAATTATAATAGGGGCTTTTATTGGTGAGTGTAGAATATTGCGGATTGATGAGAAGAGACATACGAACATATTTTGCGTTTTGTAAATCGAGGTCTTTACTTTTGGATTTTTCGAACGAACATTCAAAACACGTAAAAATGTGTCCCTCGTAAACCCCAAAAAGATGAAATACTTTTAATCAAACTTATGTTTCACACTTTTAATTATTGTGTTGTGAACTTTTAATTCAAGGAGTATAATTTTTTGCTATACACTGTACATTTAATCTATCAATGTAGTTGTTATTAGCCAGTGTTCTAGAGATTAATGCTTGCAGAACATTACAGGATGAAAACTGCAGACGTTGCACATGTGAACACACCTGTATGATACAGAAAACAAAGCGCGTGTACGTGGTTTGGCACTTGATAAACTACTCGTAAATATCAACACCTGGACATAAAAACTTTGCCTTGTCTTTGTTACGACTTATATCTTAAAGGACAATTCAGACCACCATCAAAGTGTGGTCTCTGATTACACATCAGGGGTTACATATACAGCGTGACCATCGTATGTGTCTATCTGTTGTTTGTTCCGCCATTGAATGCCCATACTGTTTGTTTTCTTCATTTCTTATCGTTTGCGACACGCGACTGGGCTTAATTGGCGATAACTAAATTACCTGTTACTCAAAATGTTGATGTTTTTTGTGAAAGAGAGGTGTTTTTACCATTTGTTTTTAGGATTTAGATAAGATAAAAAATTATTTTATCAGATTTTTAACGCTGATCAACTTGGTTTAACCCGTGCATTTTCCCTATTGGAATATATACTATTTGCAATGAATATTGCCTATAAGTGAATGTACTTTTAGAAAAGTTAGAGTAATAGTACAGCTTGTTTAATTGTTCATAATTCCAAAGGGTCAGGTGCGATGAAGGACATATTAGGTCCCACATTTTGGTATGCTCTATAGTATAAATTTACCTCTCGTAGATTGTGTTAAAGATTATATACCTTGACGTTTGTGCACAATTTGACCAGAACATTGACAAAATTTGGCAAAATTCGGCACCAATCAGATCAAATTTACCATATATATATATTATTGTTTTTTCTCTAGAATCCCAAGATGTCAATATGTCCTCTAAGTCTAAATGACAAATTCTTCTACTTTACCTACAATTCATTTATTAACTACTTTTTAGAGATAAATAGAGTGTATTTTTGAAAAGGAATATATTGTTTAAATGTTGAAGTATACTCTATCCCACATTTTGAGTTACTTGACCTTTTGATGTGATGCTTTGTTTTCATTGGTGTCAATATCGCCTTTTACCACACCAAGTAACTGATAATAAGACATTGTCGTATCTTAACATATTCTAAAATTGCCAAGTTAATTTGTTTAAACAAACTTTTCCATTTCCTATGTGTTATTTGTTCCTTTTTAGAATAGTACCATTATATTATATATAATTTATCGAGATACGTCAAAGGGGGTGCCGAAAGAATATATTTATTTCTTATTTAACAGATCGGGTGTTTGACCTTAAATATAACACACAAAAAAGGTTAAAGTCTCTTATAGTACTTGAGTTTTTATAAAAGACGTATCACGTTGGCCACATTTAATTTAAATTTAAAAATAAATTTAGATTAAAAAGTTGAGAAAATGTGTGCTTTTCCTTGAGATTAAATCAAGATTTAAGATGTAGATTTATTTCACGAGATTCCCCTTGTCATTTCGGTTATTATATTGTAGGTGAATGACATTGTAATGTATCACCGATTCGATTATCTCCGATTCCCTCTGTGTTATTTTGATTCGTTTATCTTGATTCCTTCTGCGTATGTGCTGCCGAATAATATCAATCCAATAATTGTAGATTGTTGCTGTCAGATACTTTTGTCTCTGTGTAGTTTTTATTATACTTTATCTTTATATCATCAATAAAGATGGTATATCAATTTATTACCTGTGTATCTTAATATTTAAGAGATTTTGTTAGATATAGTTCATGTTTAGCTAACGTGATTTAGGTGTTCCGTTTTATTAAACATTTAAGTTATTGCCCTGCTTCACTCACTGTTACATGAAATAGAAGGACCCAAGCTATATATAAAGTGCTTTGAAAACAAAAGAAGTAGCCTGTATTGACCATTGATGGCTTGTTCTTCCGGATATGTGCCCAAGCGAATGAGTCTAAAAGAGTACACACAAGGGTTTAATGGTTTTACACAGAGAGATAATGGTGGATACTCGATTTTTGATTTTGGTCAAACAAAATTTTCTTCGACCCCATGTTGAAAACAGAAATGACCCTGTCACCCTAAAACATTAGATTGTGTTTCAGATCGTTGTTTGTCCGTTTGTTCTTTTTCCTTTGGTCATTGTGGTGTTTGTCCTTCTTCGATTTACGGCTACTGATTATCCATTTGTCGTCCATTGTATCTTCAAATGGATGTAGTCGAGTGGTCTAGGGCGCTGGACGTAAGGCTAAGCGAATGGTGCTGCAGTGTAACAATGGTGTGGGTTCAAATCCCGTCGAGGGAAGAACAAAAATTTGACAGCTCTAAAATCTAATTCTAACACTGTTTGGTTTAATTTTCAGACGTATATATATATATATATATATATACATGTATGAAGTACAAAGAAAAATGTATTACTGTCTTGCTGACGAAATCGAATAGACCTATTATATCATCTTTTAAGGCTGTGTACAAGAACAATCATATTGACATCTACGTCTTTAAAACATATAAGACATTAAAACTCGGCAGTTTTTTCATGGTCATTAAATTAGAAATGCATCTGACCAAGAATTCAATGGATTTTGCCAAATATTTTATTTTAGTATATAATTCTATATTGATAATTTTATTCAATTTATCAGTGGTCAAAATCTAACTACGGAGTATATTATTGCTTTTTGTTTGGAATGAATTTCTTGTGAATCAGAGGAAATAATAGAATATATTAATAATCAAATGTACCAGTTATATTTAAATATTTCAATGTAAATGACATGAATTTATCATTTAAGTTACACTTAATCCTCTCAATTTAGACAAATCAAGATAAAAATGTCGAAATGTTGTGAAATTCTTTTAGACGAAGAGTGTAGCTAAAACGCGATAGGTGCCACTTCATGAGATATGTCATTGATTGATTGGTTCAACTGCTTTAGTACGTAACGACAGAAGAACTACAGGGTATCCATATAACAAACGTAAGGTATGCCCATACATACATTGTCTATTCTTTAGAAATGCCTGTACCAAGTCAGGGTCATTACGGTTTTCACAGTTTTCCGGTTGTTGACTGATTTTGTCTGTTTATATACTTATGAGTTTTGACTTTCCCTTTGTGAGATTGTTCGGAGTTCGGTAATTTTGTCTTTACCCTTATTTGAAAGCCCTACTATGATTTGAGACGATAGCTCAGAATGCATTTTACATCGAGGTGTAATATAACGAATTTCAAATTATCTACTTGTGAAACTACATAGATATATGTGATAGAGCACATATAATTGTCGACTGATATTAAATAGATGATAACCCTTTATGAAAAGTGTATATCTAATTCAAATAACCAAGGAGGCTGTCGTGGCCGTGTTCATATGGTAATTGGATTTACAACTACCTGTGCAATCAGTGCCTATCATGCCTCATGACGAGGTATACTCGATACAATATTTGTCAGTGACTTGCGACAGGTCTCGGGTAGTCTGGTTTCCTCCACCAATAAAACTGACCACCACGATATGACTGAAATATTGTTGAAAATGACATAGCTCTAACCCTCAAATGACCAACAATGATAAGATATTGTGCATGTATTTACTTTTACTCTTGATTAAGGAACTAGTCATGCCAGGTGTAAGTCTAAATTTCTACACAATTTGTCATTGTTCTTAATACGTTTAATAAGGTGACAAAGTGGTTACAAAAGTTAGCATCTCCAGTTCTTAATCCCTGTTACTGTCAGCTGTAAAAATCAAACACGTTTGTTAAAGCAATAAAAACGCATCGCATCTTAATAATTTCTTTGTGTACGTCTTAAGAGCCATATATGTTCCAGGAATGACAGCTTTATTCCATATTATGTTGTGAAATTCGTGTTTATTTGAGACAAACGTCCAAGACTTTGATATGCATACGTAATTTTAGCATATTTGGTAAATAGGGACGATTTTATGTACTTGAACTGTATAAAAAGAAAACGTAAATATTTGATTTAGTGAGACGAAACGTTTCTGGAATAACCTCCATCAGAGCTGTACGCCCATAGTCAAAACATCGGTAAGTCTTAAACAGTGTTCCTAATATAATTACATAATTACCCACATTATGAAAAATATTTTTGTTAACTAATTCAACCATCCAAATGCGTATAAAGATTTAATTTAAATTTAATTGTACCCTAATTTATTCCTAATAATTAACATAGTTACATTTTGTTATATGTTATTCCTGTATTACCCGGATGAGAGAATGGGTGTAGTTGTTTACGAAGTGTCAGCCGTGAAAGTAGAGTTCTGTTTTGTACTATCATTGACCAACACGTCACCAGGCTCCATGTTTCTAATGATTTTTTTGGGGGTTATTTTCGTAATTATGACACTTACAGTCTAAATATATTTGTTTGGCTTTATGAATATACAGGTGGGGTTATTTTTATAAAAACTTCTGTTGTTGATACAAAGAGTTCTAATTTACAACGCCTTGAAGTCTCGACGATCACCTAAGCTTTTGAAGTAATGGTAGGGACTATTATAAAAATAAGTAAAATTAGGAATTTGAAATATTTAACCTTTTAATTATCGATCAAGGGTGTTACAATCAACCCGTGAAATCATTCATAATGAACAATTACTTTTAAAAAATCATTCGAATCACTAAATATGATTTTATCAAGAAGAAAAACATAACCGCCCTAGTTTGTTGAGTAATTAAATGAAAAAAAACTTCTGCGATGTATGTGCATGTAAATACAACGTAGATTTAAAAAGTAAAATGGTGCCAGATAATCTATTTCTTTAAATGACTTCCGCAAATTAAACAAGATGCTACTAATTTTCAAAAATCCATCATTTATATTATTATTCCGTCATTCCTAAGATTCATACCATGACCACACGCGACGCCCGTTTTTGTTTACAGTTTGTTCTGCGCTTAATATTATTTAATTGCATTAAAGGTGCAAGTTTGAAAATGTCGGTCTTTTGAAATATACTATGTTTGTATATGTCTGCGGTTAGCTGGAATTACATCTACTGTCAACGCATTTGATTCCACGCTGTCTCAAGTTTTGAAATAAATAATTATGATTTCATTCAGCATACACGATATATTCTTTCAGCAGTTTGACAGTACCTTGTAACTACATGACGTCAAAATCCTTTAAATAGCCCCGCTACATTTTTATAATATATATGCACCAAGCCAGTGATATTCTTGACGAGCTTTCTGAATGTTCCACTATACTATTAATTGCAACGAGGGGATGCAAACTAATCATACAAAGAACAGTTTGAAGATACACAAAGGTATCCAAAAACCGTAAATCGAAGGACAGACAATACAATGGCCAAAAAAAAAAGGGCACACACAAGTTTACCGCGTGGTTAAGGATTACAAATGTTCGTTTTTACATCTATTTTAAAATGGTATAATTTTAAGCAGTAGTTTTTAAAGAGATATTGATATAAGCACAAACTGGTTAGAGAGAGAGAACATCAATGTAAGGTGAATGATAATATTAGAGGGAAAGAGATATTCTAAGTCCTATAGCTTCAGTATGCAATAAAGAACAGAGATCTGTATGCACGCGTCTATGTATTTCTGGTTTCTGAATAAAGATCGATTAGCCACTGGAAAAAATATTTGAAAGAAAAAAAGTGACAAGAAAAGATTTATAAATAACATGTATTTACACACTGGACAGATGTCCCCAATATCAAATAAGGGTAATAACAAAATTACCGAACACCGAGCAATCTTCCAAAGGGAATGGCAAAACTCATAAGTCAACAAACAGACAAAATCAGTCAACAACCAGAAAACTGGGAAAACCGCAATGGCCCTGACTTGGTACAGGCATTTCCAAAGAAATGGTGGGTTGAATCAGATTTTACGGCGCCAAACCTCCCGCTTCCATTACGGTTAAAAGGTTCCGGTTGTCACTGTAACAGCATTTTTAACAATACTGAATGACACATTGTATTGCTATTGGCAGAAAATAGAAGCGTATCCTGTGACAACTAAATACGGGTTTGACTGTGTATTAAGGATATCATTGAAATATATATACTTTAGTTGTAACTATGTATATATGTCCCTCAAACGTCTTACCACAAAACTGAACTAAAGTTGGAATAAAAAAGTAGATATATAATAAAAACGTAGATATCAAATTTAGTGCGCACGACGCAATTTCTGTACACCACGGTATAGCCTTTATATCAATTAATCATTATCTAAAAGACTAGCTACGGAACCGTTGGTTTACATTGTTATTTGCCATCAGTGTAGCCCATCAATATTATCAATACCAGAAACAGGACCTGTCTTTCCATCTGTATATGTTGTGGTCTTTTTGTGCCTAATGACTTTAGATGTATTGTTTGTCCTTTTTTGATTTATGGCTTCGGATTACTAATTTGGTATCTTCAAACTTTTCTTTCTAAACTTCAGATGCTGTATAACACCAACAAAAGATACATAAATCTGAAATAGTTCAAATACACCTTTATTACAAAAGCAAAATCCCATAACAAATGTAAAAAAGGTGTGATTTACATTAGCTAAAACATGACAGTTGAAAGATAATAATCTTTAACCAACAGCTTCTACTTTGGGTATTAGTAAGATAACTACGAGCATTCATTTACCCTGCTATTGTATTGTTCATGTTTATATTGTCGTTCATTTTTGTGATAGGGTGTGGTCTTTTTGATTGGAAGTTAATATGAATGTTTTTCTATTGTGTATACCTGTATTATGTTACAAGCCGTCAAAATTCAGTATGGACAATGCATGGACGAGTAAACCGACCTGCGCAAACATGACCTTGGAAATTCCCACTTCAAACAAACATCGTACGTCACGATGAAAAAACCAATTTTGCGTTCACGTGAATTCACGTATATATATGCAAAGGACGCTTAACTTCGTAGGAAGCTTTATTACTAGATATAATTCATTTTGATTTTCTTATCGCGTTCACAGTTGATATTATAGTATTTGTAGAAAAAATGGGTTGTATCCAAATGTGTAAAATACGTCAAAATTAGGTGATTCTGCGTAGAGAAGGTTAGAATAAAGGCACTAAACGGAAAAATATTTAATTTTAATGAAAATAACGAAAATCACAGAGTGTACCCGAGTGCCTGTGATCGCGCTTTGTAAGTATTTATCATTGATTGATTGAATTTGTATGTTGAAATCTGTACCTGATTAAAAGCAAATATAGTAAAACTTGATTTCATTTATTTATATTTTGAATGGGAATTCCCTTCATTGCGCACATCAGTTAGGGCATTACGTATTATATATTCTCCCTTAGCGATTGGTTCATGGTATTTGACGTCGTTGTGTAAGGTTCCCCCTGGAAAGTGTTTGCGCAGGTCAGTTTGTTGTGATTGGTTTTTAAAATTGTGACGTACAATGTTTATGTCTGTTTTGAATGGGTTTAGTCTGCGCAGGTTCAGATCTTTGTCCATACTGAATTTTGACAGCTTGTAATATGAATGTTTTTCTATTGTGTATACCTGTATTGTCGTTGGATATCTTATTAACCGGTTTAACACCGCCACATTCGAATAACCGAAGCCAGGACCTGGATTTCCAACGCCATATGTCGTGATCTTTTTTTTTTCTTTTCAATAGTGTTGGTTGTAGGTTTTATTGTTATTGGTGAAAAGGTTATCCATCATTGTGTAAGCTTTCTTTTCATAGAGGGTGTGCCGGGGGTATAATAGGCACCAGGTTTCTCCGCCCTAGAGGCACTAGTCCTCTAAAAGGGGTCAACCCCGGGGTATAGAAATGGGACCGAGAGCTTCTTCTGCTTGAAGGGGCGTCCGTCGGTTGTGCGGGGTGTATAAATTCACAACCAACCCGTCCTTCGGATGAGACGTAAATAAAACCGAGGTCCCGTGTTGAGAGATTGCCACCCTCTTCGCATGTTAAAGAACCCAGTGTTACAGCTCACTATGAGACCTGTTGCACTGGCTAAATTATCCGTCCCTACCCATCACCTTTCCTTGTTTCGAGTCCTGTGGAGTTTAATTTTTTAAATGTTCTCGTCCTGAATATAGCTGAAAAATTGCTCGCTGGACGTTAAGCACCAATCAATCAATCAATCAATCAATAAATCAATCTTTTCATTGTGTGTTTAAATCTGTTCCTGATCACAAGCCTCCTTCGGGCCTTTATGATGGTGTCGCAAATTATTTGTGTATATGTCGACTATAAACATTTAAACCATTTATAGAAGATATCTAATATTTCTACTTAATGACACTTGTGTTTTTATATACACACTGTTCCATTTTAATAACATTATGGTCTTCTAGATTTTCGATTGACTTATAATTGAAACAAATAAACTAAACTTGGAGGCTGATACCTCCATATTGAAAACCCCGCTAAGGTATAATTAAACGAGTGTTTCTTCATGAACAAGTTAACACAAATAAATACTTACAGGTACACGAGAGAGAAATTAAAATAAAGCAGTCTAGATCATATATATATATCAATTTATCATTTCAATATGCTTTAAAATATACTAACATTAGTCATTTTTAAGAGATTTGTCCCATTCGGTTGCATCTCTTCATACGTAATTAAATTTTTGAAACTGATATTACATTGATATGTAGGTCAATGAATTAAATATTAACATTGTCGCACCTGGTAATAATAGTATATAAAAGGTAAACAAAACATAGTAACACCTGAATGGTGGGAAACTCCTGTGATGGATTCCCATTCGTTTGACATCTCACGATATTCTCCCATACGTTTTACATATATCCTATTCAGAAACAGTCTTTAGTTGTCTTTTGTTTCACATTGTAAATATTTTACATTATTTTGTGTCTTAAAATAGTGGTATATTATTCATAAAGGTATTTATAACGAATTCTCTGGTTCTGAGGTGTGGTAGGGTATATCATTTACTGTTGAAATCAAAATTAGAAACCAAAAGTGAAGTTGGAAAATTGATAATATAATACTCTGTGATAAGAAGAAGAATTTATCTTTATCTTATAAGGAACACCTGGTCTGGCTCTTCTTCTTGTAAAAAATCGTGCTGTGGAAGTTTTTCTGTATACTGTTGTACCCGAGACGACGTCCCTTTTTTCGATAATATTTTCATAGTTAGTAGATGACTGGTGTGGAATCAGACAGGACATTCCACCGTGCACACCACCCCTCAAATTGACATTACGCCATTAGCTGGTTACCGAGACTATGTCCCCATGTTATTCTATGGACACATCACAGGACCAATGATGGGTCTCATGTGGTGCCAATACCCCTCGTCTGACAAAAGCGCTCTCTCTCTTTTGCTTAGGAACTGGCGTGATCGTGCTCGAATGGTGCTTTGATTTATGTCTATCTGTACAATCAGTGCCAATCACCACTGATGTTGGCGAGGTTTATTCAATACAACATTATGTGATAGTAAAGTTAGTGACGTGTATTCCATACAACATTATGTGATAGTAGGTGACGCCGATTATTGCTATACTGCTTAGGTCCTTTGGTTTGATTGCTCTCAAAATTTATATTATTTGGCTTTCCAATCTTTCGATTATGAGCGTACATGATGAAGGTTATTACAGAAATGAGCCGTGCGCACTAATTTTGATATCTACGTTTTACTAGCGAGGTGTACTCAATAAAACGTTACATGATAGTATATTTGGTGAGGTTCGTCAGTACGCCATTATGTGATAAATTAACCAATACCAATTTGGATACATAACCATAGCAATCATGTTGGTTTTCTTGCTCCAGAGCAATTTTTTGAAGCCGGAACCTTTGAGCCGTAATGAGAGCGGGAGATTTGGCGCTTTAAAATCTGCTTCAACCCACCATTTCTTTAGAAATGCCTGTACCAAGTCAGGGTCATTACGGTTTTCACAGTTTTCCGGTTGTTGACTGATTTTGTCTGTTTATATAATTATGAGTTTTGACTTTCCCTTTGTAAGATTGTTCGGAGTTCGGTAATTTTGTTATTACCCTTTTTTATTATTTTACTTTCGAATATCTTGACAGGTCGTTGGTTTTCTCCGGGTACTCCGGTTTATCCCACCAACAAAATAACCGCCACGATATAACTGCAATATTGTTGAAAGTGACGTTAAATATCTTAACCCTAAACCCTCTTAACGATACCCTATGTGTTGTTTATATCTTGATATCAGGATAACTAAATATGTGAGTGATATGAAAATTCCAATAAATAACAAAACGTTTAAATTTTAATTTTAGATTAATCAGAAATTTGTAATCAATTGTGTGCATTGTTGATATATTTTTGACCTAAATATATCTAACCTTTTACTTTTAGCTGTATAACAAGTTACAGATATAACTGATGAAAAGAACAGAAAATACATAGATCTAATTATATAACCTACAAAACTTGCATCGAGTTTTGTATTTCTTTGTGAACATGATTATTTTTCCATAAAGCGAGATCATCTAAGCCTTCTTTTATCTTCCATAATTAGGGCGGTACCGTTACTCCATACATTATATAGTCCCCAGTGTAGTATTAGCCTAGTAACGAATATTAAACTGGAATGCAGAGCTAAAATGAATAATATCAAATACATGTACAGTCAAACCTGCCCCTGAGGTCACCTCTACTAAGCAGTCACTTGTATTAAAAGGTCACCTTTTTCTTGTCCAATCATTGAACATTTCATATGATTTGAATCTTTTTTAAGAGGTCACCTGTCTTAAGATACCACTTCTTCTTTGTCCAAAAGATGACCTCTTAATACAGGTTTGGCTGTATATAAAATACTATATGTTATATTTGATCATTTTATCCCAAGATTATTACATAATAACTACAAAATCGTGTGTATTTTAAACACCTACATGTATGACCGTCAAATAACAATTTTGAGTTGAAATTAAAACGATACAAATAACAAATTAATTCAACATTAATTCTGATCAAAGAACATACATGCATTACGTTATTTAGTTTTTGTAATACCTTAAATTGTTTTCGACAAAGTACGATCTTTTATATCATCAGCTCACTGCACCTAAATCAGGAACGACTTTGAATAATAGCTATGACTTTGCAACCGCTTTTTATACTAACAACAATTGGCAGTATATATATTTTTTTTATTTATGTCATATTTAATAACTTTTAAAGACGTAATGATGCGAATGATTTAAAAGTTGAAAGTGATAAGGTGTGCTAAAATATTCGATAATTTTCCTGCTACCAGATTCGGGCCATTGAGTGCAGATTTCCCATTATAACATACCAGTTACAAATAGTTATGTATTTTAGCATGAACTTTTTTTTTTGTCAGAATGTGGTTTTCGCAAAACGTTGTCATATAATGGTAAACAACTGCTTTGGTTGGAAATGGGATTGCTGGTCTAAATTTTACTCCAGTACGATTTGAGTGCAGTACAAAATATTCTTTTTTTTTAATACAAAGTTCGAAAATTAATATTAAAGTTAGTATTAAACTGTTGGTATTACTTAAAGATTTCCACTTTCTTGGTATTGTTGTTGGCTTCTGTTGACATGTCTTATACTATTTGATATTTGATTCTTGAATTGTCCCGACAGTGTGGCATTTTTGTGATTTTCATTTTATTATATGTTTTATGATTGGATGTTCAAATCCGTGAAGAAAGTAAATACCTAGATGTACCGTTTCACAAAGCTTTACTGGTACTGGTAGTTCCGGTGCAACTTACTCCAATGTAAATCAAGGTCTTACAAGTGTTTTGTTAAATGTTGTTCAGGTGTATACCAACAGTGTCCAAGAACAACCCGGAAATAAGAAGACAATACAACAACTTAAAGAAAACAAATCTCTGACAAAATTAAATACAACCCCAATAGAATACCAGAGATATCAAAAGTTCAAATATTAACTTAGCTCAACACGTAACACCTGCTTAGCATAGAGACTAAACCCTGTCAGACACTGAAGACATTCTATGTAATTTTTATTATGGATATCAAACTTTTTTTCTGAAATTTTGACATTTTCTTTTGTTTCATTTTTCTCTTATAATTACGAATGCCAAGATTTACTTTGATCGTCACACGTGCTTTTTTCAGCCAGGTGAGATTATTTTAGTTTCTCACGTGGTATTTCCAGTTTTATATACACATATCTTTCTAATGTATATAATATATATAATTTTATAATTTATGATTCAACATTGTGACGTGGATGTGTGTCAGTGAGTCAGTAGTCTATTGTGTTTCATAATGTTAAGCATCTAGATTGTCAGTTACTGGAGTAGTGTGCACTTCCTCTAACATTTGTAATGTTTGATCTCGTTTTCCCCTCAATCCATTGTTCTAATATGTGTCATGGTCATTTGAACATTGTATAGAGGAAGAATTACATATTTTAATACAAAAGATATATAATTACAAGTGTCGCTTTCGCTTTGTACCATCTCGCTTTTGAGACTTACGAAGAAATTGTTTCGCAATTCTTTGCCTCACATCTCCGATAATGTTTGAAAACATGTATTTTGTATGCATTTTTTCTGCTTTTCAGCTAGTCAATTTGACATGTCGTTCCGGAATGACTTCAGAATGTAGGCTTTGCATATATTAGTAAGAAACTTGCAGTCAAAAATAACCATATAAACAATATATGCGGAATATATTTGTAATAAATTATTAACTTTACTATTAGGTAATCTTGTTTTACTATCTACACAAGTTCATAGCACCTACTGTAATGGGAAACAAATACTGGAAACTATTAAACGGTCAGGCTAATTTCTTAAAAAGGGAACAAAATGGAGTACGAACAATATTTTCAAATTAGAATGTGGCTTCTTCTATTATTATAGCGATGATACCTTCACATATAACGACTTATGATTTTGTCGGATCTATTTCGCTTCTTTATATTTTTGGTTACTGTTGTGTGTATTTGCTTGGGACTGTTTCCTTGTTATTGCTTGTACCCGGGTCTGTTTTAAAAGTACATTATTTAGTTGAATGTGAAATATCGCTAGAATCGTTTAAAACACATGTTTGAAGATACCAAAGGGATAATCAGAAGCTGTAAATCGAAGGACAGACAATGATACAAGGATCAAAGAAGAAAAAGAAGAAGATACAAATAATGTTCAAAAAGCACTAAACACAAACGCTACTAAATAAACGTTAGAGAATACTGAAGGGGTACAACTGGACAACCCAGATAAACTGAGGTGAACACAGTTTTTGGGTAGGGCAAGCAGTTCCTGCTTCATTAGTTGCATCCACCGTGTTATTTTTAAACGAAACAAACATTTCTGATATGGTCATCGCTTTAGACACCAGTATACGCCACGTTAATAGATACAAATGACATAGATAAAATACGAACTCTCTACAAAACATATGAAGGTTAAGATGAACCGAACATCGTTTAAAATATGATTTTTATCGCTGCAAAATAGATTTTGTGAAACACCTTAACATCGGAAAATACGAATCGGTCAGTGGTTTTTATTATGACATACATTACTGGCCAGTGAAAGGAAGGTCATTACTATCCCCTTTAATTGTCAAACCTAAGTATACTGCTATTTAAAATATATCGACACTTCCTGCCCTATATACATAAAATCAATGAGCGCAAAGAAATGTAAACAAACATGCCGACATCTAATTAATGTAAAGTATCAATTAAAATGATGCAGAAGGTTAGTTCACTCCTCTTAAACACTTAACTGAACTTTACGGTGAATGCTTTCAAACATCCCAATTCTGAGGACATTTACCCGCGCTTTAAACTACAGACGAAAGACCGCCCTACTTTCTATCTATGCGCTTCTGCATGCAATTCAAAGAGAATTGACCTGTCAATCACTAATGACGTAATGTGTTTATTTTTCTTTATTTTCATTGATAAAATGTAGTTAATTTTACCTGTTCCCATATTATGACTAAGCAGGTTACTAATATATATAATACATGTGGTAATGGATCTGTCTTTTAAATCATAACAGCTCTATCTAACTTGTGGACGTTTTATGGTTTAATCATAGGTACACTGTTCTATCAATTGAACGTGTGTACATTTTATAGTTTTTGTATTTTTAAATTTAATTATTTATTTTAATAACAAGGAAGGAACTCACTATTTAACTGGTATCACTTGTGCAATCAAAACCGTAGTGTACAAAACTGGGAATTAATTAGAGCACACGAGGAACTATATTATGGAATTGTATACATTAGGCCGTTGTTTTACTTGTATATTTATATATTTAGTATCGGAGAGTAGCGGTGAAGTAGCAATTAGTGGTGATGACACGGTAAGCTCTTTTTTTTTTTTTTTTTTTTTTTTTTTAAGAATTTGATTGTTTATATGGACCAGGGGCGAATCCAGGATTTCAAGTTAGGGGGGGGGGGCGTACTTAAAAAAATTGCGCCGAGCGGAGGGAGGCGCGAAAATTGTTGGGGTATTTCGTGTGAAAAATTTGAGGGGGGGGGGGCGCGCGCCGGGTGCACCCCCCCTCTCTGGATCCGCCCCTGTATACTGTCGTATATTCAACTGCATTGTCGTTTATGACGAAATTATTAACTACAAAAAAATGTTTTAAAACACAAAAGGTGACCATGCATCCAGAACACTGTCCAATATGTGGTTCACGTGTATATCTAAAGACTTTAAATCTCTAATTACGCTCTGTCTTTGTTTCTATTTAAAATTGCCGACCATTTATTGTACCCCTATACGACATATATGTATATATATCGCGGTTGAAAGATTACACGTAGATATATAATATAACGAATATTGTATTGTCACATTGTGATCTTTTTAATGATTAGACTGATATATGTGATATAGATATGCTACATTTTCCAACTATTTAGAGGTGGTATCCAAATTATTTCTTTGTCGTTATTCTTGCATAATTTTGTCAATTGAGGTTAATCATGCACGTAATATAACTAGCTCACTCTATTAGAGTGTGTGTATAATTTTCCGTCCTATCAATGCAAAAATAAATACATTTTCAATATTTCTGTCATAAATGTGTATTGTAATGTGGGTGGGTGTTATCCGTATCTATAGTCACTTTCAGAATATGTTCCATTATCAGTGACCACCAGAGTTAATGCGGGGAGGAAGACCATTTGTGACGGGTATCAGGCTGTCAGTGGTGTTAGCCTTGTGGTCAGAGATAAATGATCTTGGACATTCGGTCAATCATACCCCATTTATTTTAAGAATTCTCATCAAGAATTACCTGTATTGTATATTAAGATCGTATTTTTAGGGATGTAATATAACACATTATGACTGAAGACATTAATTTACTTCCAAATAATCGCATCGAAACTTTAAACTATTTAATTACATGAGAGTATATCTCATATTTTTCCCGAACCGTAAAATTTAGAAAGACGATAGTGATTGGTATCCTAGTCTAATGATACTGACAGCTGTAATCTATTCTTTTGTTGTCTATTGTTGAATGATGGCTAATGTGTATAGTCAGTTCAAGTATACAATGAGATTTTATGTTCAAACGTGAGAAATGAACTAAAAGTGTTATTGAGATGGCATTTAATACACCCTATGTCTAGTCTCTCATCGCAACCGGGTCCTTACCTCATGCATGACCTGTAGCACGGTTTGTAACAAGAGTAACACGGCGATTGCAACTACTGGAGCAGGAACTGAGCACCCGGAGCACCTGAGTTCATCTGAGTTCACTTCCAGTTTTCAGCGGGACTCGTGTTGCTCAGCCTTTAGGTTTTATTATAGTGTTTTATAGATCATTGTTTGTCCTTTTGTCCTTTTTCTCTTGGCCACTGTATTGTCTGTCCTTCGATATACGGCTTCTGATTATCACATTGGTATCTTCAAACTTTTCTTGAACAGTCAAGGATACAGGTTTTGAAGACAAAGGGTCAATTACATAGAGGCATTCCGAAAAGAGTCAAAAGTACGTGAAATACAAAAGACTGAAATGAATGAAACCATATCAAAATCTGTAATAAGAATATTACAATTATCTTATCATTTTTACGTGAAATGTAATTTTGTTGTCAGAAATGTATCCCACTATATTTTCTCTTTGTATTCTATTACAGAGTTACCTTATAAAATATGGCTATATACCCCCTGAAGAGTCGGGTAGTGCAGCTTATAGAACAAAGGAGTATCTTGAAGACGCCATCAGAAGTTTTCAGAAAATGGCAAACCTGCCAATGACTGGTAAGTGTGTCGTATTTCTAGAACTTTTTTTTTAACTCTGTGATAACTGGCAAGTGCAACTTTCAACACTAAGCAGACGACAGAAGTTTTCACAAACTGGTACGGTGGTTTATTCTGTAGATAATATTTGTATTGTTGGTTGGTTGATTTATGGTGCTTAACGCCACTTTCAACAATATTTCAGATATATCGTTGCGGTCAGTTTCACTGGTGGGGAAAACCATGGGAGTACCCGGAGAAAACCACCGACCTAATACTTATTGTATATCTTCCGATAAACCGGTAATGTATCCTCCTAATATTTGGACTCTATTTTCATTTTGGACAATCCCTTTCGTCACTTAATGTATACGGAAATTGGCAGACCTCCTCCACTTGACATGTATGTCTTGCAGATAGAATATTAATCTCATGCATGATATTGATTCACCAGGAGAAAGATCCGACCATCAAAGAGTGCTAGAGTAGATAATTATATTTTCGGAAGTGCTTTAAGCTCATCATATTTTTCCCCACTACAGGTGCAAGTAGCTTGTGGTATTTGTATATCAGTCTCTTTGTGGTTTAATGACAAAGTACAGAGTACCAGGACGACCGCATGACCCTTTAGGGTGTTAAGTAGCAATACATCTTGTATACAGTATACATACTTGAAGCAATATTAATTGTTTAAAATCATATGTTAGTATATACCAAAACCACAAATTTAATGTCATATGTTAAACATAGGAACATCGTACATCATGTTTCAGCATATACGACTCTTATAACTAGTTTGTCAGAAACTTGCGATAGATCGGTGGTTTTCTCTGGGTACTCCGGTTTCCTCCACTAATAAAACTGACCGCCACGGTATAACTGGAATGTTGTTAAAAGTGGCGTTAAACACCATAACCCTAACCCTGCTTACAACTACGATTCTGAACAAAACCTCAACTGCATGGAATGGGTCCATTTTAGTTCTTTGATTTTTGCTAGCTTATAAACATGATATGTTGATATATGTTGTTGACATATACAAGAACAGTTATTTTTCTTTGATTTCACAGTTGTTCTGCCATTTTTTTGTGGGAGGGGAGGGGTGCAAGATAATGAAAAGTGTGGAAATTAAGAGATTCCGACCCTTCCCGGGCAAGTCAATTTCGGAGAAATGCATTGTAAGGATATCTAAGATCGAGCATATCTTCCCATGAAAAGAACGAGCGTGAAAACAATTCTTCTGGTTCATGTTCTTGTCCGACAGCCATCATGTATTGCGAGACGAAGCTAACACCAAAACTAGTATCAGTTGTTCTATTGCACTGTACGTACATTGTAACATAACATTGATATGCATGAAAACTAATAGCAAACGCGTGTGTGGTTTTAGCAAAGAATCTATTTTAGAGTTTCATGATCAACACATGATTCTGTTCCTCTGACGCCTAATTAAACATAATGTTTTCTTAATAAGATGAACCTGCTTTAAGATTTCTTTTAGTGCATTTTAGGACGATGAATGAAGAATATATATATAAATCAAATATACATCGATACAAACAGGAAATGATAACGTTTTATGTCAAAAATGAAATAATTTAGACTTTGCATCGTATTAAAGTCGGCGTGAAAAAGAATAAAACTTGTAATGTATTGACAAATCAAAATTATCAAATTAATGAAATCAAAAGATATAACTTTGCATTATATGTAGCAAATCATGGTGAGACGTCAGTAATGTGACTTTCGTTTTTTTTTGTGTTTAACGCCACATTCAACTATATTTTAGTTATATCGTGGCGGTCAGTTTTATTGGTGGTGGAACCCGGGGTAGCCGGAGAAAACCACCGACCTGTCGCAAGTCACTGACAAACTTTATCACGTAATGTCGTATCGAGTACACCTCGCCTGAGCGGGATTCGAACTCACAATGTTAGTGGTGATAGGCACTGATTGCACATGTAGTTGTAAACTCAACTATCATACGATCACGACCACGACGGCCCATACAAAATCATGATTTGACGTTAGTGGTGTCACTTTCGTCACGTGACGTAATCTCGGTATGGTGTTGTATTAATATGAAATTCGGTAATGGAAATAAACTTAATCTTTTAGACAGTTTGTTTGAAAGTTTTGTGATGTTCACAGATCGTTTGTTCACAATCAATATCTATCCACCTTTATTGGATCTTATTTCAAGTAGGTGTATCCATATTAGGGAAGAAAATCATCTGTTGATGAATATTATCTATTGATGCAGGTGGCTCTGTATTCAAGTTATGTGTAAGAGTATATTTCGTATTAAGCAACCAAATAAAAAACGTAAACATTGTTAGGTTTTTAATTTTTGCCATTCTTTCACGCACCTACAAATATATGTTTATAATGAATATGTGTATTTCCTATTAAGCAACCAAATAAAAAAACGTAAACATTGTTAGGTTTTTAATTTTTGACATTCTTTCACGCACATACAAATATATGTTCATGATAAATATTTTCCTGTTGTAGAAATTACATATCAGTTGCAACAATTCTCGGAAAGGTTTACAACTTTTTAGGATATATATCTTCTGACAGCTCTTCTCTTGTTAACATCTTTGTTATTCACATGACATTTTCATAAAGTTGAGAAAAAAAACATCTCTGACAGTAAATTGATAAAATGTTTCAACCCAGATGGCCTATTTATTAACAAATGTACTGCTCAAGTAACAATATACGTTACTTTACAAAAAAAGTCATTAAATTGAACTTAAACTACAGAAAGTTATCAACAGATACCCTGGCATTTGACACGAGGCGCACGATGTTAAAGTATTGTTTTATACTGAACAATTTGAAATGAGAAAAACGCATGACTAATGTTCTGCTACTCATCGTATTTCGTTTTGATATCTTTTTTTTTTCCGAGCAGAAAGTTTATCTTTATAGATTGAAGAAATCGCAACGAACAACGAATTATATAAACTACCGGTTGAAACAAGAAAACCATAGATACAGTTGTCAATTTATACTAATTTTTGGTGGGGGTCCATCATCTTTTTAGTTTTCTGTGTTGTGTTGTTCCGTGTGTCTTGTATCTGATGTTGTCTGTGTTCCTGGATTGTCCATTCTTGATTGATTCTATATTCGGTTCTCTCTAGTGTTTATTTGGATTGTCCATTCTTGATTGATTCTATATTCGATTCTCTCTAGTGTTTATTTGGATTGTCCATTCTTGATTGATTCTATATTCGGTTCTCTCTAGTGTTTATTTGGATTGTCCATTCTTGATTGATTCTATGTTCGGTTCTCTCTAGTGTTTATTTGGATTGTCCATTCTTGATTGATTCTATGTTCGGTTCTCTCTAGTGTTTATTTGGATTGTCCATTCTTGATTGATTCTATGTTCGGTTCTCTCTAGTGTTTATTTGGATTGTTCATTCTTGATTGATTCTATATTCGGTTCTCTCTAGTGTTTATTTGGATTGTCCATTCTTGATTGATTCTATGTTCGGTTCTCTCTAGTGTTTATTTGGATTGTCCATTCTTGATTGATTCTATGTTCGTTTCTCTCTAGTGTTTATTTGGATTGTCCATTCTTGAATGATTCTATATTCGGTTCTCTCTAGTGTTTATTTATGTTGGTAGTCATTCTAATACTTGTAATTTACCTGCCAGAAAACAGTACACACAAGCTTACATTATACTTACATAACATAAGTGTCCGATTAGATTATTGACCGTGTTCATTTACACTGAACTGTTATAATAAGGGCAATTCGTATGCTGAAATTAACCTGGCTGGTGGTGTAATGGCTAGCTTGCTCATCTCGAGGGTGGTAGATTGTAGAGTTTGATCCACGATCAGGCCAATCGAACGACCTTAAGATTAGTATTTGCTGCTTCTTTATTCAGCACGCAGGACAGGCGTAAGAGCAAATACTGATGGTCTGACACTTAGGATAATGTGTCTGGATGGAGTGACATGTCTATCTGTGGACTGTTGTTACAGTAAGATAACACTATAACAATCAAAATAAGAGTGTACAAAGTAAATATAAAGACCATTTAGTGGAAAGTAACTTGTTCTCGCCATAACTTGCTCACTTAGCGATAAACTGTAATCAATCTCTCCTTATCTCTGAAACCTGGCAGTGCGTATTTCTAAAACAATACATAATTAATTCTAAAGCAATGTATAAATTAGAGTCAGATTTCATATATTTGCTGAATTGGCAAAATTTAGTAGCTAATTAAATATCTCTCATATAACCAAAACAGAAGGTTACTGTATTCTACGGAGCGTTTCTATCTGATGTGTACGTTTGTCTCACCTGTATTCATGCCATTGTTTAAAGAGAACAATTTATTTCAGGTGCTGTTGACACGAAAACAAGGGAGATGATGAAACTACCGAGATGTGGTGTTCGAGATAATGTCGGAACTTCAGATATTGCCAAGAGGAAGAAACGTTATGCCCTTCATGGTATGTATGGGGTATCAGATTGCTTACCTGGTGGTTTGTCCAAAAATAATGATCTATTAATTTATTATATCAGGAATATGTCAAACAAATCATGTTGATTAATGCACAATATCGAGTTACGAGATAAATATATAATTCAGCTTCATAGTGGCTATTAAATCTAGTAATCTGGGATCCTTCAGTGCATGATAAAATTGCCAAGCTCGGGTTAATACATTGTCTGTAACTATCTCATTTACAGTGTCAGTCATATTTATGTTTGAAATTTACAGGTCCTAAATAATGTAATTTATTAAACCTAAAGCCCGGTATACACGATGCAAGTTTTGCACCCAAGTCTCCATTCAAGTTTCTTGAATTCAAGTTTTTTGATCGTGTATACCATACAAGAAACTTGAATCAAAAAACTTGAACGGACTTGGATGGAATAGAAATGCATCATATTTTTTTTCAACTTGGATGGGACTTGGATGGAGATTGGCCAATCAGAAGACATAATCCCTATCAGCATCAATTTGTGAATGTAAATAATAACAACTACACGTGTTGTGCAAAGATGGCGGGTAAAGAGGAAACTCCAACATGCAGGAAAAAGACAGTTACGTGGACTAATGAAATGATTGAAGATCTAATAGACTTCATAGAAATACATCCCATCGTCGCCTTCGAAGTCATTTACGAGCCCATATTGACCTCTTTTTGGAGCTTAATCTCCTTCGCAGTACAATTGTACATAATAATGCAATACAAAGGGAAGCACCCTCCTCTCCTCCCAGAAATGCCATTTTGTTTGTTGTATCTCCCGCCAAAACTTGTGTGTATTCATCAAAATTTCTTGCATCGTGTATACACAAACTTGAATTCAAGTTTTTTTTAACCAAGTTTTCTTGAATGGAGACTTGGATGCAAAACTTGTATCGTGTATACTGGGATTAGGGTGAATCGGCTTCAGGCGTATGTAACCTTAGCCGATTTTGGCTACCCTGTTTTGGTCCTTTGGTTTCCTGGCACCGAAAAACTTTTAGATTGTTTGCTTTCCAATTGTTTGACTACGAATGTAACTGATGGTTATTCTAGAAACGAAATTAAACATCTACATTTTTATCAAGCTTAGAGAGCAATGTGCAATCCTGGGCCATTAAGGTTATTGTAAACAGGAAATTTCTTGAATAAACTATATTATGACGTCAGTATATAAAAAGAAAAAAAAAGCTTAGAGAGCAATGGGCTTGTTGAAATAATAATACTCTGTATAGCTTGAACGTCAACTAGAAGCAGAGGTTTATTACATTTTCTCCCATTATTACGGCGCTTTAAACCCGCTGAACCAGTGGTGGAAAAATCTGTAATCCTCTAGAGGATTAAAATGTCGCGTGCCTTTCCCCTCATGTTGTCAAATCGGTAATTTTGAAGGATTTTGAAATAAAGTTCGTATAACTCTCTTGAGTGGAAAAATATCGTAACCCACGGGCAACTGAAGGAGAATCTATATGTATCTGTATTGCCCCAAATTAACTCCCTTAGCCTTTAGTTGCGTTTTCTTATAATAAATATCTAATCGAGTTTAGTCACAGAGTTAATGTGGATAGTTGTTTTTTAATAGTTATTGATTAGATGATACTGTGTCATTAAACTATGCATGTGTACCTCTTATGCAACTTTAAGTTGCTGTCTATTTCAGATTAGTAAGAAAGGGCATGGATGTACATGAACATGAGGGGTATTCCATTAATCGGTTTAATCCCGCCATATCCTTGTGCCTGTCCCAAGCTATGAACTGGATTTCCAGCGTCATACTTCGTTGGTTTTTTATGTTCATGAGTTGAGGTGAGAGGTGATTGTCCTATTTGTTGATATTGGTGTAGTTGTAGACCATCACTGTTTAAACTTTCTTTTTGCAATGAGAGACTACCCAAGTGTACATTTGGACCCAAATTAAAATAAAAAAAACATAGGGCGTTAATTGCTGTTCTACATTTAAGTCACAGTAGGGTTTTCAGTAATGAACATAATTCATACCATAAAATTAGTATGTAACCGTCATAGCCTGCAGTTCAATGTATTTTTGTCTTTATTGTACAATTGAATGTTTTCATTTGTATTTCAGGAAGCAAATGGTCTAAGAAAGAATTGACATACAAAATTTCCAAATATGGTAAAAAGATAACTAAAAAGGATGTTGATCACCAAGTTGATAGGGCGTTTGCGGTAAGTAAAATAGATCATGTCTGGTGGAATGAAAATATCTTTTATAGTCCTATTTAGGCACATAAAACCAATTTAACCCCACCACTTCTTATTAGCTTGCATATACCGAGCCAGGAAAGTGAGCAGTCATGTATGTATGTGTTAGGGGTATCCATTTTGCTTCTTTCTACGACTTTACGATTGGATTTTGGAACAGTACGCACAGTGTGATATTTTGGAACAGTACGCACAGTGTGATATTTTGTAACAGTACGCACAGTGTGATATTTTGGAACAGTATGCACAGTGTGATATTTTGGAACAGTACGCACAGTGTGATATTTTTTTCCCCATTTTATTTGATATTATTAAATATTATTTGATGACTATCTAGTTTTGGAAAATATTATTCCATTTGTATATTGTCGTTATCTACTATTCGCTATAGTTGTTTTTCAAGTACTGCAAATGACGCGCGAAAATTTTAATATCATATAGGTAAAAATGTAAATAAATCACAAATTGGAGATTCTCGCTTTCAATGAAGAATCCACAAAAGACCTAAAATGTGACTGAATAGCTATACCTGCAAAGTTAAAGACGAACCCAATTAAATTACCATAGCTTGTCTTTATTACAAAATTAGATTTAATATCACTATAGGCTTATAGAACATACTCACCAAAGCCATCATTGACTGTAGTCGTCACCGTTTGAAAATAAAGATAAAACTTAACGTAGATTTTCTATAAAGAATATATCTTTCTTTGATTTTGCATGGTAAATATGGTCTAGTGATACATTTGGCTTTGATCTTAATTCGTGGTATTCTACGTTCTTATAACTCTCTGTTTATTTACAGATTTGGAGTGATATATCACCATTAACGTTTATCCGACGGAAAACTGGTACTGTTGACATCGATATTCGGTTTGAGAAGGGGTGGCATGGTGATAACAATCCATTCGATGGTCAAGGACAAACACTAGCCCACGCTTTCTTTCCGCAGTTCGGAGGAGATGCTCATTTTGACGACGATGAACCATGGACGATCAACGTGGCAGATGGTAAATTATTTTTAATAATTTGAAGTACTATGATGCCGATTGTGTGTAATCTTCAAACGATATATACACGTTAGAACTGGGGAGGGTTTTTTGAGAGATCATTCTCCTAGAATATTAAGTTTTACGTTTTCAAGGAGAATAATTCTCACACGAAAGTTCCAAAATTAAAATATATGTCACAAGCGCCAACTTCAATACAAAACGAATATGGATTTTAAGCGTACCTGGTGACGTATCTGGTGACGGTTATTCCAGAAACGCATCGTCTGCACTAAATTTGACATCTACGTTTTTATTACTATCACTGTCACCTCTGCTGGTGGAACAACGGAAAACGAAAAACATTATACTAGTATATAGTATTTGCAAAATTATTCCACAGTAAATATAAAGCTATTAGTATAAAATATAGTCAAAGCACAATTGTGCTGTAACACTGCAATGACAGTGAATCAAACAGCAGGATATTGTTCAAACACATGTGATAGATGTGTTGAAATTGTAGCAGATTAAGGTATTAACAATTCCATCATCCACCTCCATCCAGCACGGACAACGCTAACTCTCTTTTTATGCTTCAGGTGTTGACTTTTTTCAAGTAGCAGTGCATGAGTTTGGACATTCTCTCGGACTGGCACATTCCAACATATACAGCGCATTAATGGCACCATTTTACAAAGGACATACACCGAATTTTATATTAGGAAGAGATGATATTTCAGCTATTCAAGCTTTATATGGTAAGGATCCGTAATAATTTGATAAGATCACTTATGCATTTAATTATATGTATACCCAAAAGTTGATAATGGTATTAGTTAATGCAAGAATTATTGAATAGAAAATGTGCTTATCTTGAACTTTTCGTTAAAGATTAAATTGTTGTTTCTTTAAATGTATACTAATCTTTAATCATCTCTTTTCAGACTAAATTTATTGTCCACGTTGCTATATATTCTTGTGTTCATCAAGCATATAAATATACACAATTACCAAAATGACAATAAAATGTATTTTATTTATTTTTCGTTGTAACAGATGACAAATGTTTTTCTTATAGAGTATATCTAGTATATAAAGACGTCATCCTGATATTTATTTGTTTTAAGTGACGGTAGACACTCCTGACTTGCATGAAATTGCAAATGATATATTGTCCTCTGTCAGAACGCTGCCAAAAAAATCCCGGATATTCATTTGCAACTTCATGCAAGTCATGAATGCTTTCCATCCATAATGCCTTACTGGTCTTATTTCATTGTACTAATTATAATTTTACACAATACAGGTACCCCTAAGAATACACCAAAACCAACCAAACCACCAACACCAAAGCCAACAAAGCCATGGAAGAAGCCAAATAGACCAACACCACGAACATGGACCCCAAGACCTACTACTCCCGATAGACTAACGACAACATCCAAGGGTCCAGTTGTTAGAATACCTCACATTTGTCGACATGCCAAGATAGATGCCATTACTAAACTTAAAAACGGACAAACATACATATTCCAAGGTATGTTATCTTAGATAAATAGATATATTATATACTACTGTTAAGTAAAGGTTAAATAAAAGATTAATTGGAATTTCATATCCTCATATTTGAAAGACAGCACCAGTAAGAAAAGATATGGATGCAAATGTACATGAAAGACTATCGTACATTACAGTTACGATGAAAAACAGTAATGATCATGAATGCCACCAATATCAACAAAACAAACGAGCACCTCTCATCTTAACTGAACTCACTGAACACAAAAAACACCACGACATAGGACGTTGGAAATCAAGGTCTTGGATTGGGACAGGTACAACAATGTGGCAGGGCTAAACTGGTTAATAGGATCCCAACTCTCCCTCTTGATAACTGGATCTCCAACTGCAAAAAACAATTAAAAAAATCTGCACAGATTCGCTTCCACTCAAAAAGACCACATACTATTACAGGAATGAATGACAGAATAGACATGGACAGTACATACAATATCATGGTCAGTAGATGTGCATAGTTAACTGACTACTACCTCGCAAGGTGGAATATATTGACTAAAGACCATTACTCTATAGACAACAATAATCATATACATATATTTTACAATCACATCAGCATAATGTAAATTTAAAGAGTGATATAATAATGGCACCACTTGCATTCCATAAAATGTGATATATTCTCAGATTGTTGATTATATTGTGTACATATTTTCCATAGGAAACCATCATTACCGTGTGACAAGATATGGTATAGATCGAGGCTATCCTAGAAGAATATCCTGGGATTTCAGAGGTGTAAGTGGCCCAATTGATGCAGCAATTACCTGGGATAATGGTTATACTTTTATATTCAAGGTATGATACTAAACATAGATTTAACATTAATTCACCTTATTACTTAATAATTAAATTTTCTGTTGAATTTTACTACTACTCAGATTTGAAAAATTTAACTCTTATTATTGTTCTATAGAAAGACATACATAAAGTTTTCAAGATGGAAGAGAGGGTTTGGATACAGAGTCAATAACAGTACACAAAACCATAATCACAAAGCTATGACAACCAGAATTACAACAATACATAGGTGTGGGACAAGGGCTAGCATCTCCTGTCTCATATATAACACGTGTTGAAGTCCTAATTTTCCATGCCAGATACAGAAACTAATGCAGTATTTATATTGGGAACATGTCCACAATTAGCTGAGAAACAGAAATTATCTATGAATCAACCCAATTGGTAATGACGACCACATATTCTTATATATCTTTTCTGTTTCATTTTAGGGTGATAAATATTGGAAATTTGAAAATACTAAAAGGATCTATGGTCCTAAGAGCATATCTGTTGGATTTAAAGGGGTACCAACTGACATTGATGCTGCTGTTGTCTGGAGTGGTAATGGAAAAACTTATTTCTTTAAAGGTAAAAATGAAAAAAATTCACTCTATAAAATATATCTGCAAATATAACATATAACATCTTTTTATAAGGGTCCTCATGGAATATTACCAGCAACTGCGATCTTTAACCTTTGATTTTTCATTTGTTCTATCTCTTGTCAAAATAGCTGTATTATCGCTCCCATCTGAGGTAGCATTTGTTCTTTAGAAATGCCTGTACCAAGTCAGGGTCATTACGGTTTTCACAGTTTTCCGGTTGTTGACTGATTTTGTCTGTTTATATACTTATGAGTTTTGACTTTCCCTTTGTGAGATTGTTCGGAGTTCGGTAATTTTGTTATTACCCTTATTGTATGTTCATGGTGATTATTAATTGCATTATTTAGGAATAAAGGTAGTAAATGTGATAACTCAGATTCTTATTTGTATCGGTTAACGTCATTTCTAATGTTGCAGGTGGTTATTATTGGCGATATTCAGGGCGAAAAGTAGAATATGGGTATCCTAGACCCGTATCGGTATGGAGAGGTTTACCTATGAAGATAACTGCAGCTTTCAAGTGGGTAAATGGTAGAACATACTTCTTTAGTGGAGACCACTATTACAGATATAATGACCATTTATTTACGGTTAGTATTTGTAATATAAAATAGGGGAAAACAGAAGATATGGAATCACCAGAACAGTTCTGACTTCCAATCACAAGATCGTAGAAACAGAGGCAAAATTAATACCCCTAATTCTAACTCACACAGGCCCTTTGGTAAATCAATACCCCTAATTTTAACTCACACAGGCCCTTTGGTAAATCAATACCCCTAATTCCAACTCACACAGGCCCTTTGGTAAATCAATACCCCTAATTCTAACTCACACAGGCTCTTTGGTAAATCAATACCCCTAATTTTAACTCACACAGGCCCTTTGGTAAATCAATACCCCTAATTTTAACTCACACAGGCCCTTTGGTAAATCAATACCCCTAATTCTAACTCACACAGGCCCTTTGGTAAATCAATACCCCTAATTTTAACCCACACAGGCCCTTTAGTAATCAATACCCCTAATTCTAACTCACAGGCCCTTTGGTAAATCAATACCCCTAGTTTTAACTCACACAGGCCCTTTGGTAAATCAATACCCCTAATTCTAACTCACACAGGCCCTTTGGTGTAAATCAATACCCCTATTTCTAACTCACACAGGCCCTTTGGTAAACCAATTCCCCTAATTCTAACTCACACAGGCCCTTTGGTAAATCAATACCCCTAATTCTAACTCACACAGGCCCTTTGGTAAATCAATACCCCTAATTCTAACTCACACAGGCCCTTTGGTGTAAGACCAATACCCCTAATTCTATCTCACACAGGACCTTTGGTGTACTTTCTTTCCAAGAATTATATTTTGGCTTACCACTCGGTTGGCTATGATCGTACCTAATGACAGTTGTTCCAGAAATGTATCTTACCACTATGTAAAAGATCTACGATCTTATACATGACCACTCACTCTCTTGGCTTTGTACATTATTGGCATATAGAATAAAATATGGCAAGTGGAGGATTAATTTCTTACTTCGTTGTAAATTATCCATGTTATAATGCAACATAATTAGCAGATAAAATATAGGTTAATAAAAAGATAAAAAGGAAGAAGATTAATTGCTGAAGGATTTTTCATTACTCAACTGATCTGTTTTTAAAGATGTGGTGGAGACTGCATTAACATGCTCTCAATTTTCCACCCAATTTTTTAAATGTTTTGGCACACAATTCGTCCTAAAATACGTCTGCTTGAAACTTAATTAGGCTTTACCTGGTAAATCTTATACTGTATACCTTCGTTATTATGAACTCTGTTATGTCGTTTTGTTTGATTACTCGAAGAAAACAAAGTTTTAGGATGCAAAACGGGTCACTGGGAAACGTAAATCGAAAGACAGACAATACAATGACCAAGAGAAAATGACAAAAAAGATAAATATTATAACTCACACAGGCCCTTTGGTAAATCAATACCCCTAATTCTAACTCCACAGGCCCTTTGGTAAATCAATACCCCTAATTCTAACTCGCACAGGCCCTTTGATAAATCAATACCCCTAATTCTAACTCATACAGGTCCTTTGGTGTAAGATCAATACCCCTAATTCTAACTCACACAGGCCCTTTGATAAATCAATACCCTAATTCTAACTCACACATGCTCTTTGGTGTGAAATCAATACCCCTAATTCTAACTCACACAGGCCCTTTGGTGTAAGATCAATACCCCTAATTCTAACTCACACAGGCCCTTTGGTAAATCAATACCCCTAATTCTAACTCCACAGGCCCTTTGGTAAATCAATACCCCTAATTCTAACTCGCACAGGCCCTTTGATAAATCAATACCCCTAATTCTAACTCATACAGGTCCTTTGGTGTAAGATCAATACCCCTAATTCTAACTCACACAGGCCCTTTGATAAATCAATACCCCTAATTCTAACTCACACATGCTCTTTGGTGTGAAATCAATACCCCTAATTCTAACTCACACAGGCCCTTTGGTGTAAGATCAATACCCCTAATTCTAACTCACACAGGCCCTTTGGTAAATCAATACCCCTAATTTTAACCCACACAGGCCCTTTAGTAATCAATACCCCTAATTCTAACTCACAGGCCCTTTGGTAAATCAATACCCCTAGTTTTAACTCACACAGGCCCTTTGGTAAATCAATACCCCTAATTCTAACTCACACAGGCCCTTTGGTGTAAATCAATACCCCTATTTCTAACTCACACAGGCCCTTTGGTAAACCAATTCCCCTAATTCTAACTCACACAGGCCCTTTGGTAAATCAATACCCCTAATTCTAACTCACACAGGCCCTTTAGTAATCAATACCCCTAATTCTAACTCACAGGCCCTTTGGTAAATCAATACCCCTAGTTTTAACTCACACAGGCCCTTTGGTAAACCAATTCCCCTAATTCTAACTCACACAGGCCCTTTGGTAAATCAATACCCCTAATTCTAACTCACACAGGCCCTTTGGTAAATCAATACCCCTAATTCTAACTCACACAGGCCCTTTGGTGTAAGACCAATACCCCTAATTCTATCTCACACAGGACCTTTGGTGTACTTTCTTTCCAAGAATTATATTTTGGCTTACCACTCGGTTGGCTATGATCGTACCTAATGACAGTTGTTCCAGAAATGTATCTTACCACTATGTAAAAGATCTACGATCTTATACATGACCACTCACTCTCTTGGCTTTGTACATTATTGGCATATAGAATAAAATATGGCAAGTGGAGGATTAATTTCTTACTTCGTTGTAAATTATCCATGTTATAATGCAACATAATTAGCAGATAAAATATAGGTTAATAAAAAGATAAAAAGGAAGAAGATTAATTGCTGAAGGATTTTTCATTACTCAACTGATCTGTTTTTAAAGATGTGGTGGAGACTGCATTAACATGCTCTCAATTTTCCACCCAATTTTTTAAATGTTTTGGCACACAATTCGTCCTAAAATACGTCTGCTTGAAACTTAATTAGGCTTTACCTGGTAAATCTTATACTGTATACCTTCGTTATTATGAACTGTTATGTCGTTTTGTTTGATTACTCGAAGAAAACAAAGTTTTAGGATGCAAAACGGGTCACTGGGAAACGTAAATCGAAAGACAGACAATACAATGACCAAGAGAAAATGACAAAAAAGATAAATATTATAACTCACACAGGCCCTTTGGTAAATCAATACCCCTAATTCTAACTCCACAGGCCCTTTGGTAAATCAATACCCCTAATTCTAACTCGCACAGGCCCTTTGATAAATCAATACCCCTAATTCTAACTCATACAGGTCCTTTGGTGTAAGATCAATACCCCTAATTCTAACTCACACAGGCCCTTTGATAAATCAATACCCTAATTCTAACTCACACATGCTCTTTGGTGTGAAATCAATACCCCTAATTCTAACTCACACAGGCCCTTTGGTGTAAGATCAATACCCCTAATTCTAACTCACACAGGCCCTTTGGTAAATCAATACCCCTAATTCTAACTCCACAGGCCCTTTGGTAAATCAATACCCCTAATTCTAACTCACACAGGCCCTTTGATAAATCAATACCCTAATTCTAACTCACACATGCTCTTTGGTGTGAAATCAATACCCCTAATTCTAACTCACACAGGCCCTTTGGTGTAAGATCAATACCCCTAATTCTAACTCACACAGGCCCTTTGGTAAATCAATACCCCTAATTCTAACTCACACAGGCCCTTTGATAAATCAATACCCCTAATTCTAACTCACACAGGCCCTTTGATAAATCAATACCCCTAATTCTAACTCACACAGGCCCTTTGGTAAATCAATACCCCTAATTCTAACTCACACAGGCCCTTTGGTAAATCAATACCCCTAATTCTAACTCCACAGGCCCTTTGGTAAATCAATACCCCTAATTCTAACTCGCACAGGCCCTTTGATAAATCAATACCCCTAATTCTAACTCATACAGGTCCTTTGGTGTAAGATCAATACCCCTAATTCTAACTCACACAGGCCCTTTGGTAAATCAATACCCCTAATTCTAACTCACACAGGCCCTTTGATCAATCAATACCCCTAATTCTAACTCACACAGGCCCTTTGGTGTAAGATCAATACCCCTAATTCTAACTCACACATGCCCTTTGATAAATCAATACCCCTAATTCTAACTCACACGGGCCCTTTGGTAAATCAATACCCCTAATTCTAACTCACACAGGCCCTTTGATAAACCAATACCCCTAATTCTAACTCACACAGGCCCTTTGATAAATCAATACCCCTAATTCTAACTCACACAGGCCCTTTGGTCTAAGATTAATACCCCTAATTCTAACTCACACAGGCCCTTTGGTAAATCAATACCTCTAATTCTAACTCACACAGGCCCTTTGATAAATCAATACCCCTAATTCTAACTCACACAGGCCCTTTGGTGTAAGATCAATACCCCTAATTCTAACTCACACATGCCCTTTGATAAATCAATACCCCTAATTCTAACTCCACAGGCCCTTTGGTAAATCAATACCCCTAATTCTAACTCACACAGACCATTTGATAAATTAATACCCCTAATTCTAACTCACACAGGCCTTTGATAAATCAATACCCCTAATTCTAACTCACACATGCTCTTTGGTGTAAAATCAATACCCCTAATTCTAACTCACACAGGCCCTCTGGTAATCAATACCCCTAATTCTAACTCACACAGGCCCTTTGGTGTAAAATCAATACCCCTAATTCTAACTCACACAGGCCCTTTGGTGTAAAATCAATACCCCTAATTCTAACTCACACATGCTCTTTGGTGTAAGATCAATGCCCCTAATTCTAACTCACACAGGCCCTCTGGTAATCAATACCCCTAATTCTAACTCACACAGGCCCTTTGGTGTAAAATCAATACCCCTAATTCTAACTCACACAGGACCTTTGGTGTAAGATCAATACCCCTAATTCTAACTCACACAGGCCCTTTGGTGTAAGATCAATACCCCTAATTCTAACTCACACAGGTCCTTTGGTGTAAGATCAATACCCCTAATTCTAACTCACACAGGACCTTTGGTGTAAGATCAATACCCCTAATTCTAACTCACACAGGCCCTTTGGTGTAAGATCAATACCCCTAATTCTAACTCACACAGGCCCTTTGGTAAATCAATACCCCTAATTCTAACTCACACAGGCCCTTTGGTGTAAGATCAATACCCCTAATTCTAACTCACACAGGCCCTTTGGTAAATCAATACCCCTAATTCTAACTCACACAGACCCTCTGGTAATCAATACCCCTAATTCTAACTCACACAGGCCCTTTGGTGTAAGACCAATACCCCTAATTCTAACTCACACAGGACCTTTGGTGTACTTTCTTTCCAAGAATTATATTTTGGCTTACCACTCGGTTGGCTATGATCGTACCTAATGACAGTTGTTCCAGAAATGTATCTTACCACTATGTAAAAGATCTACGATCTTATACATGACCACTCACTCTCTTGGCTTTGTACATTATTGGCATATAGAATAAAATATGGCAAGTGGAGGATTAATTTCTTACTTCGTTGTAAATTATCCATGTTATAATGCAACATAATTAGCAGATAAAATATAGGTTAATAAAAAGATAAAAAGGAAGAAGATTAATTGCTGAAGGATTTTTCATTACTCAACTGATCTGTTTTTAAAGATGTGGTGGAGACTGCATTAACATGCTCTCAATTTTCCACCCAATTTTTTAAATGTTTTGGCACACAATTCGTCCTAAAATACGTCTGCTTGAAACTTAATTAGGCTTTACCTGGTAAATCTTATACTGTATACCTTCGTTATTATGAACTCTGTTATGTCGTTTTGTTTGATTACTCGAAGAAAACAAAGTTTTAGGATGCAAAACGGGTCACTGGGAAACGTAAATCGAAAGACAGACAATACAATGACCAAGAGAAAATGACAAAAAAGATAAATATTATAACTCACACAGGCCCTTTGGTAAATCAATACCCCTAATTCTAACTCACACAGGCCCTTTGGTAAATCAATACCCCTAATTCTAACTCACACAGGCCCTTTGATAAATCAATACCCCTAATTCTAACTCACACAGGCCCTTTGGTGTAAGATCAATACCCCTAATTCTAACTCACACAGGCCCTTTGATAAATCAATACCCCTAATTCTAACTCACACATGCTCTTTGGTGTGAAATCAATACCCCTAATTCTAACTCACACAGGCCCTTTGGTGTGAGATCAATACCCCTAATTCTAACTCACACAGGCCCTTTTGGTAAATCAATACCCCTAATTCTAACTCACACAGGCCCTTTGATAAATCAATACCCCTAATTCTAACTCACACAGGCCCTTTGGTGTAAGATCAATACCCCTAATTCTAACTCACACAGGCCCTTTGATAAATCAATACCCCTAATTCTAACTCACACATGCTCTTTGGTGTGAAATCAATACCCCTAATTTTAACTCACACAGGCCCTTTGGTGTAAGATCAATACCCCTAATTCTAACTCACACAGGCCCTTTGTTAAATCAATACCCCTAATTCTAACTCACACAGGCCCTTTGATAAATCAATACTCCTAATTCTAACTCACACAGGCCCTTTGGTGTAAGATCAATACCCCTAATTCTAACTCACACATGCCCTTTGATAAATCAATACCCCTAATTCTAACTCACACGGGCCCTTTGGTAAATTAATACCCCTAATTCTAACTCACACAGGCCCTTTGATAAATCAATACCCCTAATTCTAACTCACACAGGCCCTTTGGTGTAAGATCAATACCCCTAATTCTAACTCACACAGGCCCTTTGGTAAATCAATACCCCTAATTCTAACTCACACAGGCCCTTTGATAAATCAATACCCCTAATTCTAACTCACACATGCCCTTTGGTGTAAGATCAATACCCCTAATTCTAACTCACACATGCCCTTTGATAAATCAATACCCCTAATTCTAACTCACACGGGCCCTTTGGTAAATCAATACCCCTAATTCTAACTCACACAGGCCCTTTGATAAACCAATACCCCTAATTCTAACTCACACAGGCCCTTTGATAAATCAATACCCCTAATTCTAACTCACACAGGCCCTTTGGTGTAAGATCAATACCCCTAATTCTAACTCACACAGGCCCTTTGGTAAATCAATACCTCTAATTCTAACTCACACAGGCCCTTTGATAAATCAATACCCCTAATTCTAACTCACACAGGCCCTTTGGTGTAAGATCAATACCCCTAATTCTAACTCACACATGCCCTTTGATAAATCAATACCCCTAATTCTAACTCCACAGGCCCTTTGGTAAATCAATACCCCTAATTCTAACTCACACAGACCATTTGATAAATTAATACCCCTAATTCTAACTCACACAGGCCTTTGATAAATCAATACCCCTAATTTTAACTCACACATGCTCTTTGGTGTAAAATCAATACCCCTAATTCTAACTCACACAGGCCCTCTGGTAATCAATACCCCTAATTCTAACTCACACAGGCCCTTTGGTGTAAAATCAATACCCCTAATTCTAACTCACACAGGCCCTTTGGTGTAAAATCAATACCCCTAATTCTAACTCACACATGCCCTTTGGTGTAAGATCAATGCCCCTAATTCTAACTCACACAGGCCCTCTGGTAATCAATACCCCTAATTCTAACTCACACAGGCCCTTTGGTGTAAAATCAATACCCCTAATTCTAACTCACACAGGACCTTTGGTGTAAGATCAATACCCCTAATTCTAACTCACACAGGCCCTTTGGTGTAAAATCAATACCCCTAATTCTAACTCACACAGGTCCTTTGGTGTAAGATCAATACCCCTAATTCTAACTCACACAGGACCTTTGGTGTAAGATCAATACCCCTAATTCTAACTCACACAGGCCCTTTGGTGTAAGATCAATACCCCTAATTCTAACTCACACAGGCCCTTTGGTAAATCAATACCCCTAATTCTAACTCACACAGGCCCTTTGGTGTAAGATCAATACCCCTAATTCTAACTCACACAGGCCCTCTGGTAATCAATACCCCTAATTCTAACTCACACAGGCCCTTTGGTGTAAGACCAATACCCCTAATTCTAACTCACACAGGACCTTTGGTGTACTTTCTTTCCAAGAATTATATTTTGGCTTACCACTCGGTTGGCTATGATCGTACCTAATGACAGTTGTTCCAGAAATGTATCTTACCACTATGTAAAAGATCTACGATCTTATACATGACCACTCACTCTCTTGGCTTTGTACATTATTGGCATATAGAATAAAATATGGCAAGTGGAGGATTAATTTCTTACTTCGTTGTAAATTATCCATGTTATAATGCAACATAATTAGCAGATAAAATATAGGTTAATAAAAAGATAAAAAGGAAGAAGATTAATTGCTGAAGGATTTTTCATTACTCAGCTGATCTGTTTTCAAAGATGTGGTGGAGACTGCATTAACATGCTCTCAATTTTCCATCTAATTTTTAAAAAGTTTTGGCACGCAATTCGTCCTAAAATACGTCTGCTTGAAACTTAATTAGGTTTTACCTGGTAAATCTTATACTGTATACCTTCGTTATTATGAATTCTGGTATGTCGTTTTGTTTGATTACTCGAAGAAAGAAAAGTTTTAAGATGCAAAACGGGTCACTGGGAATCGTAAACCGAAAGTCAGACAATACAATGACCAAGAAAAAATGACAAAAAAGATAAATAATGGTCGACAAACACTAGAAAAGTAAAGGTTGATAACACGAACCCCCCTATAAACCGGGTGTGAACTCGGGTGCTCCAGAAAGTAAACAGTTCCTGCTCCACTAGTGACACCGGTCGTGTTCTCTTTCTTAAATATTATATCATGAAAATCGGTAAAAAGTCATAAACTATGCGGTGCCCTTATAGCAGCTTTACCTTAAATCATCCCGAATGATATAGTGTGATATATCGAGGTAAATACGTCTTCAATAAAAATTAAGTTCGATTGTAGATTGTACTTAATGTTCATAAGCAATTTATACATATCAATAATTGTATGCAAAGTGTGTAAGTAATTGTTAATTTCCATTTTGCAAATGAAAGCATCATTTGAACTGTGACGGAGAAACCAACTGTTAATGTTCCTCTTACGTAACCACCTCGTGACCGTGTTGATGTTAGTTGTTTGTTGGCAACACACTCAATGGATGAAAAAAAAATACTATAAAATATAATTTATGTATTGGATCAGGGTGACCACTTTTAAACTGTGTAGATGATTTGCAATAAAATTGCGAATGGAATGTTTTACCCACGTTATTGGTTAAATTATATTGTATATTATTTTCTTTAAAAAGTTTGATTATATACATTGATTGATTGAGTGTTGATATAAAGTCAAAATTACTTTATAATTTAATAATTAAAAATATGATGAATATTATTATCTTTTCATTTCATTAAATAAACTGTATATGGCAACATATATCTAACAATCAAGCTGTCAGCCACCAATTAAGATAATTTCAATGAACACGGAACACTATAATTCAATTCTTAGTAGACAACGTCTTACAAAGTGTCTCCCATTACATTCGTCCAATTTTTTTGTCATTAAAATGTCATCATGATACCTTGATAGAAAAGGGGTCAGTGTGTCTTTTTAAATATACGAGTTTCAATTATAGTGTTTATCTAAATTTTTCACATAACCCTTCAAATTGTAGATATTAAAACCTATTAGAAATAGCTTTACAGTATACTCCTTATAAATTAAAGAATGCACCAAGAATTGACACAAAGGAATAGTAATATATACTTGTGTTATCGGTCATTAGCCAGTAGTCTGGCCAATATAAAATTATAATAGTATTTTTGTTTTTATAGTCTGTAAATAATTGATAAAGGTTGATATTTCTAGTTTTATGTTGAGGATATGAAACATATGTACTGTTATATCTAAGGCTGTGTTGTTTAACGCCACTTTCAACAATATTGTTATATTTCAAAGATGGACTGACATTTTAGATTTTCTACAACATGAACAATGTTTAATTGTTAGAACTGGTCAATTTGTACACAGTTTATAAGAGACAGTTCCTTGATATAGAAACTAGACTTAATCACACCACTCATCATTTCCTATCCCACATATAATCCCCCCATTCAATAAAATATTCATATAACGTGAATCACACGAACGAAAAATAACCTTAGTTAGTCAACATGTAAATAATGGCAATCGTAGTATATAAAAAGTAGCTTTATTTAACCATAGAGAGTTAGTCAACATATACAAAATGACAATTGTAGTATATTAAAAATAGCTTTATTTAACCATAGAGAGTTGGTCAACATATACAAAATGACAATTGTAGTATATTAAAAGTAGCTTTATTTAACCATAGAGAGTTAGTCAACATATATAAAATGACAATTGTAGTATATTAAAAGTCGCCGTCTTGACCATATGGTTGTTAGTCAACCTATAAATAATGACAATTGTGGTTAATTATTAATGTTGAAGATATATTTTTACCTCGGGTTTTATATGTAATAAATTATTGCATGTATTATTATTATTTTTCGCCCTCGGTTTTGTATTAGTCAAGTAAATATAAAAAAAAAATCCTCTCCTTATGATATTTTGAATTATAATTACATAGGGGAGCTTCGCGCCCATTAAATTAATTTAACCCCGCCACGTTTTATTGTAGTGCGTGTATCAAGCTAAGAAAGTGACCGGTCATGTATACTATATGTGTAGGGGTATCGATTTTACCTCTGTTTCTATGATTTTTTTATTGGACTTTGGAATTGTTTCGACAGTGTTGTATTTTTGTTTTATATTTAATAGTTGCTACCCTCCTCGTATCTACACAACATCTTTACCTTCTTTATTTTCTGTGGTGTGTTGAACATTCGTCATGTATAATAAATTACCATATGATCCTATCTGTATGTACATGTATGAATTGATAAGACGTTGACATAGGATAGTCAATCTATAATTAGGTGAACTAAGAGGCATGACAATAAATCTCGGTTGAACTATTCTGCCATAACTGGTTTATTTTCTAACATTGTAAAAATGCTTAAAGGTACGTTTGGAGTGTTAATTAGTACAAATCATGCATTACGGAGACATCAATGCTGCCATATTCATAAATTATTAAAATTATTATCGCCATTATAAAGACCCTGTGTATAAATATATGTCAACTCCAAGAGATCTGATCGATAATGTTATTTATTATCCTTTTTATGTGTGAATGACATGCATAAAAGCTACTACCTGACTAATTACATATTTTTTTTTTTTTAAATCCTCAATTTAATTTAAAGCAAGTTTTCGTATCCGATATTATCCCATTTGTGTACCTTTAACAAGCCATTCGACCAACTTATGACGTTATCACCATAGTTAAGGAGTAGTCTATAAAGGAGTTGTTCGTGTGGATATGGAAAATTGGTGAAATTGTTGACCATCACTGTTTAAACTTCCTTTTCATAAATGTATGGATATGTATGAGTGTAGTGATATCAATATGTGATTAGCTTAAATGCCTAACCAGAGTAAACCATTTCCAAAGTTTACCCCTAGGATCTTAATAATACCCACACATGCATTAATTTCAGGAGGGGATTGAATGTGCTGTCTCTTCCAGAGTTATCACTCTTGCATTCGTGTGAGAGCAAGGAACGATAACTCCAGTAGAAATTGTTGATTGCGGTGATAAATGACAAATGTTAACTCATGTCTAATTCAGAAATGATAAACGTAGGGAATGGATTCCTTGTCAAATTTACATTTTGAAATTTTGTATTAAAATATTTTATCAATAATAACAAATTTTGAATATTTCAATTTTATAGGTGGATGCAACATATCCAAGATCTGTGGCCACATGGTGGTTAGGATGTCCAAATCAGGGTGAAATGACTGATGTTAGGAATCCATACGTTCAGGATCAGATAGAACAGTCGGAGACAAATAATAAAGATGAACAATGGATAGTAGTGAAGGATCAGATAGAACAGTCGGAGACAAATTATAAAGATGAACAATGGAGAGTAGTGGAAGATGATGGAATGGTTTACAGTGATCAAGAAAAACAATATAATTCCTCGTCAACAAATAATTCCTCTTTTAAGGTTTCGTTAATCCCAGCATTATTGACATTTCTGTATATATTTGTTTTTCGGATATGAGAAAGAATTCTCGTGTGAAAACGGGTTGCTATTACATTCCATACCATTGTCAAAACGATCCCTGTCAAAGGGAGATAATCGCAATGTATTCCTCACCTCAGAATTCAGTGGCTTGGGTTTGCTTGTGTTATATTTTGGCAATGGATACACTTGATAATACCCCCACCTTTAAAACATAACTGATAATAGTTAGCATAAAAAGGTCATATCAAGTACACCTCTCACGGTTGCACATCCGAATGCGCCATGGTTTAACATGTAATGTTTAAGCCATGTGAGAGAAAATGGAGAACACTATAGGGATGATAAGAAATGATAGTATGGAAAGTAGATATATCTATATAATAATTACATTCAGATGAAATTGGTAGCCATATAAACGAACTAATTTGATTAAATATTTGACCTTTATTTATGGAGTACGGGTGAATGTTTGAGGCTGGATTTGGGTACAATACTTTTTTTTTTATCAAACTGCAGTGGTTATTGCTCTTTCTAAGAAATACTTAGAAAGTATCAAGTATTATTGCTTTTGTTCAGTTTAATCTATAGGACAAGCTATATTAACTTACCAGAATTTGAAGCAGACAAATCCTAAATATGTTGATATTCCTCTTTCGTTTTCGTATTTGATATGAACATAACATAAAATAAATACAAAATATAGGATATAGGATAGCAAAAAACTTGTATCAAAGTAGATATAGGATAGCAAAAAACATGTATCAAAGTAGATATAGGATAGCAAAAAACATGTATCAGAGTAGATATAGGATAGCAAAAAACATGTATCAAAGTAGATATAGGATAGCAAAAAACATGTACCAAAGTAGATATAGGATAGCAAAAAACATGTATCAAAGTAGATATAGGATAGCAAAAAACATGTATCAAAGTAGATATAGGATAGCAAAAAACTTGTATCAAAGTAGATATAGGATAGCAAAAAACATGTATCAAAGTAGATATAGGATAGCAAAAAACATGTATCAAAGTAGATATAGGATAGCAAAGAACATGTATCAAAGTAGATATAGGATAGCAAAGAACATGTATCAAAGTAGATATAGGATAGCAAAAAACATGTATCAAAGTAGATATAGGATAGCAAAGAACATGTATCAAAGTAGATATAGGATAGCAAAGAACATGTATCAAAGTAGATATAGGATAGCAAAAAACATGTATCAAAGTAGATATAGGATAGCAAAAAAACATGTATCAAAGTAGATATAGGATAGCAAAAAACTTGTATCAAAGCAACAACAGTATTTTATGACATATACTTACGTTTTATTATTTTCTATATAAAATATACCGAAAGTATTATATGTACGAAAACTATAAATCGTTTTGAACTAGAAGTATTTGAAAGGGAGCTTGAAGTAGTTTTCAATCATGATTTCTTGTCCTCAAATACAGTCTTGCTGCAAATCATTTCCATTCTTCTGTTCTCCATTGAGTCGAATTTTCAGTATATATCAAACCACACACCCATTAAATGCAATGATATCTTCCTACATATGAAGGTATGCGTGTATTTTATTCATATAAATATCCGGTGTGTTCGAATGTGAATACGGAAGTTGTATAGACGTCAAATAGACTATAGTATAAAAAAAAATAGGAGGATATTTTTTGTTATGATCTTGACTATAAATGTAAGGTATATATGTAAACATGTGTTACTGTAAATGTAGTATAATTTCATTTTTTTCATTGACATCAACCGCAAATGCATTTCATAATATACATTTTAGTTTTAGTTATATATCCATTTTTGTTTGTTGTAAATTTTACGAAATTGTAAATATTTGTTTATTTATTTTGATACTTTTATACCCTTTGTTGTGCCGAACGTTATGTAGTAAATGGTTCAATAGTGTGATGATGGAAGGATGGCTGTGTTTGTCCCGTGGTGTGTGGAAGTTGATCGAGTTTGTTGATCAAGAAAAATAATCGTAGACGTTTGTTATTCAAAATTCGAAATGTTAGGTTGGATGCATATGGAACTTTACAAACTTTTGTATAAATAATGATTTATATAAGGAACGTATGTTCTATGGCATTACCGTTTTTTGAGTATCCAAATTTTCGAATTCCGTTTTTTTTTACTTTCTGTTATATTATACTTAGTTTGTTGTGTCATTGTGAACAAGATTAAAAGAAAATGTGCCATAACTATTTATCCATTGAAATCAAAAGTACAAACTGTATGAATACTCATCATTAATACCATAACATTAAATGTTTTATATAAATTTCTTTTCACTACGCCATTGTGTATATTTATGTACATAACCTTAAATGTACACACGTATTAGATATTCAATACCTGAGTTACTGTTGTTTAAAACGCTAAGTGAGCAATTTTTTGGCTATATCATGGCACGAACAATTATGAAAGGAAAGTTTAAACAGTGAAGGTCAACAATACTACGAATAACAACATAACGAACAACCACCTTTCACCTTTCACCTTTAACCTTTAACCATCATACACAACAAAAATCACGATATCTCACGGCATGGCGTTCGAAATCCATGTCCTGGTTCTGGGATAACCACAAATATGTGGCGGTTTAAACTGGTCATTGACATCCCTGATAATTGGATCTCCAATGACAATACAGATATAAACAAACAATAACAAACCTGCGCAGATTCGCCCCAACTCAAAATGAGAACACACTATCACAAAAATGCTTTCCTATTTTTCTTGAACTCTATGACCTAAACAGAGAAGCAGCAAATACCATTTTAAAGTCCTTGGTTTAATTGGAACTCCAACGACAATATGGATATAAACAAACAATAACAAACCACTCGAACAGACAATACACTATCACAAAAATGAATATTTGCTCTTAGTCTTGAACTCTGTGAAGTAAGCAGAGAATCGGCAAACACCATTTTAAAGTCCTTGTTTTGACGCGACTGGCGATCGAGCACACGATTTATCACCAAAGATACAACCATGCTTACCATTACACAAACATAGCGCGTCATTGGCTATTGTACATATAACCTTATGTGCACACTATCCTTTTTCAAAATTTCAATATTGGTATATGACCATATATATTAAGATCCAAGCTCATATTTTCATTACTTTATTGTCACATGTTCACAGAACTATAAATCCACTCTCGCAGTTCATTTTCAATAGCTTGTTGACACACATCAGAGTAGAACATTAGACAGACAGAATACTGTCTTTTTCGATGTGATAAAAACGTAGATATCGAATATAGCGTGCACGATGCGTTTCTGGAATAACCTTCTTCAGGTACGCTCAGAGTCAAAATATGCGCGTGTATGTAATGTTTGATAGCCAAGTAGTACTTTTGATTACATTATTAGCGCAACTAATCACAAACCTAATACTACTGATGTGGATTTGCGTCCCGACACCAATCCCCAGTTCCATACACTGTCCATATGCTGTTAAGAGGTTGTCAGCGGTTAGTTAGTTGTAGCTGTTGAGACATCCCGCACCCCATTAAGTCGGATTGTCACCATATACATAGGGAAGTTTGAAAATACCAAAAAGTCATAAATCAAAGGACAGACAACACAATGGCCTAAGTAAAAGGGACAGAAAGAACCAACAATATTGTACAAAACACTACATAGAAAACTAAACATATACCAACTTGAACCCCACAAAATACCGGAGGTAAATTCAGACGGGTAAGCAGTTCCTGCTCCACTAGTGGCACCTGTCGTCTTCCTCTTGTTACAAATCCGGTGATAAGACATGGAAGAGGAACGGAGGACGAGATAGTGACTACGACTAACGGAACATATCCATGATCATCTGTCACAAAGATAATCTGCAAGGGTTAACCAAGTCATGTTGGTGACCGTTAAACTTTAAAAGCGATGACTTCAAAATAACCACCATGAACTCTTGGTTCGGTAGCTTCCTTATTAGCCCAATCCTCTATGAAGGAGGAATCAATGAAATCCTGATAGTAAGTTAATGATTGTATTCAGTTTTTAAATAAAATTTCAAACTTGCTTCTAAATACTTTTTGAAGCGAGACTGTTTAGAATCACGACTCAGTTCTGAATTATGAACCTTCTTCAGGATATGTATGAAATGTTGTATTATTTTGTATCAGGATCATCCAAACGAGCAAAAAACAATTCCAAATTTACATTCCGGAATGATAAAATCAAGTGATCTGTGTTGTGTTTTATTGTTTTGTTTGTCTTCGTCCTGTGTCTTGTGTGCCCAATGTTGCCAGTGTCTCTGTGTTGTGTTTTATTGTTTTGTTTGTCTTCGTCCTGTGTCTTGTGTGCCCAATGATGCCAGTGTCTCTGTGTTTTGTTTTATTGTTTTGTTTGTCTTCGTCCTGTGTCTTGTGTGCCCAATGTTGCCAGTGTCTCTGTGTTGTGTTTTATTGTTTTGTTTGTCTTCGTCCTCGTGTCTTGTGTGCCCAATGTTGCCAGTGTCTCTGTGTTGTGTTTTATTGTTTTGTTTGTCTTCGTCCTGTGTCTTGTGTGCCCAATGTTGCCAGTGTCACTGGATTCTCCATTCTTGATTTCTCCTTCAGTTTTCTCTAACGTTTATTTCTAAAATTGCTTAAAGTGTAACGTTATAAATCTTAATAAACTAAATCATTGAATGAATATAAATGTGAAAATATAGTGGAATAAAATTGGTTAATAAGAATATCATATATAATGTTAAGTTGTACAGTTAATTACTATACCTCATATACATCATTATCAATTTTAGTAGTTCTCGACAACTAACTATTAAGCTAATCTAATGTAAGTGGTCCTCAAGCACAGACTATAAAAAATTAAATTACTTTCAGTGGTGATCGACCCCAACAATAAAGTTAATTTAATTGGTGCTCGACCCCACAATACAGAGTCAACTCAATGTCAGTGGTGCTCGACCTATAACGCTAATTTCAATATTTACCAAATGATACCAAACTCAAAGACCTACAAGTTTAGAATGGCACAGCTGTTGATATTCGACTTCATAGTCTTATTGAAAGTGGTTAGTATTGGTATTTGTTTGAGAAGTAGAGCCAGTGCATTAAAAGTAATACAGTTGTAAAATAGAACTATACATTAGTTAGTAGTTAGTAGTATACGTCAATTAACATACAGTCAAACTTATATATAAAAGGTACTCAGAGGTATCTGAAAATATGGTTTTTATGAGCATTTGCCCTTTATATACATGTTAAAATCATATATACTATTCACTAATGGGGAAAATGAGGATGAACTTTCTAGACAGTGATTGGTTAAAAATGAGGATGCCTTTTCTAGACAGTGATTGGTTGAAAATGAGGATGCCCTTTCTAGACAGTGATTGGTTGAAAATGAGGATGCCCTTTCTAGACAGTGATTGGTTATATAGAGGGGTCCTTTAAGGCAGGTTTAACATAACAGTATAATTATATTTCCTCGATTCCCTAGTATTCGTTCTACTCATAAGATATGACAGATTATGAGATTCAGGATGATAATCTCCACACTGATAACGTTAGAAGTATCCCCATCTTAGTGTATGGTCTTTGTTTACATCTAGTCTTAAGTCTGAAAACGTAATGATCTGAAAACAAAGGTTAATTATTTATTGTATCAGACTGAAATCCATTAATTCCCTTTATCTTAGCATATTAATCCTAAGTGTCGGAACAGTCCGAAAATCTAATAGCAAATGGTAAAGAAAGGTAAACTCGATACTCCTAACACACAAATATATGAACATTCACTTCCCTTGCTTGGTAAGGAACATCAATAAAAAGTGGCGGAGTTATACCAGTTTTGTGGGCACAAACCAAAAACACAATGATCGATGTCCCAGATATTTATATTCGTGCCAATTAACTTGTCCATGCGTTGATAATCACGACACCAAATATATAGATAGTTCAGATGAGGAGACTGTTTTCGTACTGTATTTCGTTGGAATAGGTTAATTGTCTTCAAGGCTACGCTACATAATAGGAAAATAAGAATGTTTTCCAATTAAGAAAGTGTAAAGAGAGTAGAAACATTATTGAAATGCAACCGAGTGAAATACATGTACATGTATGAGAGTACCATCAGTGTTAACGGATTGTTGTTGTCTCCGTAATTATTATTATTACAATTCTTCTATAGCGCTTAATCTAAAACAATATTACTCTAAGCGCTTTACAGTGCATAAAATACAATATACATGTACAATAAAACATATATCAAGAATTGACACAATGAGATAAAAATTTCTAATTGAAAAACCAGTCCAAATCAAAAAGTATATATACAACATATAGAGTTCTAAAATACGTAGGAATTAAAAAAAATAAATAAATAAAAGAAAAGGGAAAGAGAAATTGAACTTAGATATGTTTAAGAACAAAATATGATAGACTTTAGGTTAAAGTTAAAAAACAAATTACCGACACAATTTATGCAAAAAATATAGTTTTATCACAGAATAATGAACTTAGATATTATTAAAAACAAAATAGGACAAGTGATTGAATGTACAAGACGGTTTGGTTGGTTTATAGTGTTTAACGTCACTTTCAACACTATTTCAATTATATACGTGACGGTTAGTTTTATTGGTGGAGGAAACCGGAGTACCAGTAGAAAACCAACGACCTTCGCATGTCAATGACAAACTTTATAACATAGTGTTATATCGAGTACACCTCACCATGAGCGGGATACGAACTCATAACTTTAGTGGTGATAGGCACTGATTGCACTAGTAGTTGTTAATCAAACTACCATGCGATCACGACCACGACAACCCCCATTCGTTAAATACTTTACAATTAACATTTCAGCCAAATTTTCTAAAACTATATACTTACTCTGGATTTATTTGTAATACGTCTTTTTCCGGTTAGATTTTCTTCTATTCTATATTTCTTTCCTTTGTCAATAACAAAACTGTCTGGGTATCCGTATAAACCATAGAAATGTATAACGTCTAAATATATTGGTTCATCTGGGCCATACGTTTGTATGATCTTCATATTCAAACAATTTCCCTGGGAAAATAAAAGTGAGAGTAAACGCAGTCCCGTTTGTAGAAATGTTATCTATATAGTGACATGTTACAAAAAAATGACGGTTGATGGTTTACTAATGAAAAATCAAGAAATGAGGAAGCTTTAAAATGAAAATATAGACCTTCGAGATTTAAGAAAAAATGTATGAACCTTGAGATGAATAATGATTATTTTACTTTTATTAATCAAATCATAGTCCTGAATACAAATATATCATCAATGATCAAAACAACTAAGCAACAATTAAAGGGCAACAACTCAATCTTATCTGGATTTTATTTGATGCTACAAAGAACATTTACGCTTACCACAATTTTAATATTCCTTAGTAACATTTCATAAGGTTTAGTAACATGATTTCCAAAATAAATATGAATATTTTTATGATACATTGAATTTTGAGTGGCATTTGTTCTTGTGTGAACTTTAAATTTGCTACTTGTTTCTGCTATTAAATTTTGGGACTTTGGTAACATTGTTTAATAACATTATATATATAAATATTTCAACATGAATTATATAATACAACGATTGATGAATTGCATACACAAGTACAGAGACAACCAGGTGTAGTGATCAATGTGTAAAGACATGTACCTGTATTTATTAATTAGGTTTCAGTGCCAGGTTATCCCGCTCATTCTTCTGTATTAAACGTTATAAATACATAGTACACAATTTTCTTAAATTTGTGTACCTTTGCTTCAGTTGTTTATTCATCAGGGTTGTGATTCCTTGTTTATCGCTCAATTATCGCTTTAAGTGTGCCTTCAAGTGCCTGTACCAAGACAGGAAAGTGAGCGAGGGTTATGTTTCATATGGGTATAGATTTCCCCTTTAGTTTGACGATTAGATTTTAGAACTGTTCTGACGATTAGAGTGTAGAACTGTTCTCACGGTGTGCTATAAAGTGAGCGGGGGTTATGTCTCATATGGGTATATATTTCCCCTTTAGTTTGACGATTAGATTGTAGAATTGTTCTGACGGTGTGCTATAAAGTGAGCGGGGGTTATGTCTCATATGGGTATATATTTCCCCTTTAGTTTGACGATTAGATTGTAGAACTGTTCTCACGGTGTGGTATATAGTGAGCGGGGGTTATGTCTCATATGGGTATATATTTCCCCTTTAGTTTGACGATTAGATTGTAGAACTGTTCTCACGGTGTGGTATAAAGTGAGCGGGGGTTATGTCTCATATGGGTATAGATTTCCCCTTTAGTTTGACGATTAGATTGTAGAACTGTTCTCACGGTGTGGTATAAAGTGAGCGGGGGTTATGTCTCATATGGGTATAGATTTCCTCTTTAGTTTGACGATTAGATTGTAGAACTGTTCTGACGGTGTGCTATAAAGTGAGCGGGAGTTATGTCTCATATGGGTATAGATTTCTCCTTTAGTTTGACGATTAGATTGTAGAACTGTTCTCACGGTGTACTATAAAGTGAGCGGGGGTTATGTCTCATATGGGTATATATTTCCCCTTTAGTTTGACGATTATATTGTAGAACTGTTCTCACGGTGTACTATAAAGTGAGCGGGGTTATGTCTCATATGGGTATAGATTTCCCCTTTAGTTTGACGATTAGATTGTAGAACTGTTCTCACGGTGTACTATAAAGTGAGCGGGGGTTATGTCTCATATGAGTATATATTTCCCCTTTAGTTTGACGATTAGATTGTAGAACTGTTCTCACGGTGTACTATAAAGTGAGCGGGGGTTATGTCTCATATGGGTATATATTTCTCCTTTAGTTTGACGATTAGATTGTAGAACTGTTCTCACGGTGTACTATAAAGTGAGCGGGGGTTATGTCTCATATGGGTATAGATTTCCCCTTTAGTTTGACGATTAGATTGTAGAACTGTTCTCACGGTGTACTATAAAGTGAGCGGGGGTTATGTCTCATATGGGTATAGATTTCTCCTTTAGTTTGACGATTAGATTGTAGAACTGTTCTCACGGTGAACTAGAAAGTGAGCGGGGGTTATGTCTCATATGGGTATAGATTTCCCCTTTAGTTTGACGATTAGATTGTAGAACTTTCTCACGGTGTGGTATAATGTGAGCGGGGGTTATGTCTCATATGGGTATACATTTTCCCTTTAGTTTGACGAATAGAGTGTAGAACTGTTCTGACAGTGTGCTATAAAGTGAGCGGGGATTATGTCTCATATGGGAATAGATTTCCCCTTTAGCTTGACGATTAGATTGTAGAACTTTCTCACGGTGTGGTATAATGTGAGCAGGGGCTATGTCTCATATGGGTATATATGTTCCCTTTAGTTTGACGATTAGAGTGTAGAACTGTTCTGACGGTGTGCTATATAGTGAGCAGGGGTTATGTCTCATATGGGTATATATTTCCCCTTTAGTTTGACGATTAGATTGTAGAACTGTTCTCAGGGTGTACTATAAAGTGAGCGGGGGTTATGTCTCATATGGGTATAGATTTCCCCTTTAGTTTGACGATTAGATTGTAGAACTGTTCTCACGGTGTGGTATAAAGTGAGCGAGGGTTATGTCTCATATCGGTATAGATTTTCCCATTAGTTTGACGATTAGATTGTAGAACTGTTCTCACGGTGTGGTATAAAGTGAGCGGGGGTTATGTCTCATATGGGTATATATTTTCCCTTTAGTTTGACGATTAGAGTGTAGAACTGTTCTCACGGTGTACTATAAAGTGAGCGGGGGTTATTTATCATATGGGTATAGATTTCTCCTTTAGTTTGACGATTAGATTGTAGAACTGTTCTCACGGTGTACTATAAAGTGAGCGGGGGTTATGTCTCATATGGGTATAGATTTCCCCTTTAGTTTGACGATTAGATTGTAGAACTTTCTCACGGTGTGGTATAATGTGAGCGGGGGTTATGTCTCATATGGGTATACATTTTCCCTTTAGTTTGACGAATAGAGTGTAGAACTGTTCTGACGGTGTGCTATAAAGTGAGCGGGGATTATGTCTCATATGGGAATATATTTCCCCTTTAGCTTGACGATTAGATTGTAGAACTTTCTCACGGTGTGGTATAATGTGAGCGGGGGTTATGTCTCATATGGGTATATATGTTCCCTTTAGTTTGACGATTAGAGTGTAGAACTGTTCTGACGGTGTGCTATATAGTGAGCAGGGGTTATGTCTCATATGGGTATATATTTCCCCTTTAGTTTGACGATTAGATTGTAGAACTGTTCTCAGGGTGTACTATAAAGTGAGCGGGGGTTATGTCTCATATGGGTATGCATTTCCCCTTTAGTTTGACGATTAGATTGTAGAACTGTTCTCACGGTGTGGTATAAAGTGAGCGAGGGTTATGTCTCATATGGGTATAGATTTTCCCTTTAGTTTGACGATTAGATTGTAGAACTGTTCTCACGGTGTGGTATAAAGTGAGCGGGGGTTATGTCTCATATGGGTATATATTTTCCCTTTAGTTTGACGATTAGAGTGTAGAACTGTTCTCACGGTGTACTATAAAGTGAGCGGGGGTTATGTCTCATATGGGTATATATTTCCCCTTTAGTTTGACGATTAGAGTGTAGAACTGTTCTGACGGTGTGCTATAAAGTGAGCGGGGGTTATGTCTCATATGGGTATAGATTTCCCCTTTAGTTTGACGATTAGATTGTAGAACTGTTCTCACGGTGTGCTATAAAGTGAGCGGGAGTTATGTCTCATATGGGTATAGATTTCCCCTTTAGTTTGACGATTAGATTTTAGAACTGTTCTCACGGTGTACTATAAAGTGAGCGGGGGTTATGTCTCATATGGGTATAGATTTCCCCTTTAGTTTGACGAATAGAGTGTAGAACTGTTCTCACGGTGTACTATAAAGTGAGCGGGGGTTATGTCTCATATGGGTATATATTTCCCCTTTAGTTTGACGATTAGATTGTAGAACTGTTCTCACGGTGTGCTATAAAGTGAGCGGGGGTTATGTCTCATATGGGTATAGATTTCCTCTTTAGTTTGACGATTAGAGTGTAGAACTGTTCTCACGGTGTGGTATAAAGTGAGCGGGGGTTATGTCTCATATGGGTATACATTTCCCCTTTAGTTTGACGATTAGATTGTAGAACTGATCTGACGGTGTGCTATAAAGTGAGCGGGGGTTATGTCTCATATGGGTATATATTTCCTCTTTAGTTTGACGATTAGAGTGTAGAACTGTTCTGACGGTGTGCTATAAAGTGAGCGGGGGTTATGTCTCATATGGGTATAGATTTCCCCTTTAGTTTGACGATTAGATTGTAGAACTGTTCTCACGGTGTGCTATAAAGTGAGCGGGGGTTATGTCTCATATGGGTATAGATTTCCCCTTTAGTTTGACGATTAGATTTTAGAACTGTTCTCACGGTGTACTATAAAGTGAGCGGGGGTTATGTCTCATATGGGTATAGATTTCCCCTTTAGTTTGACGAATAGAGTGTAGAACTGTTCTCACGGTGTACTATAAAGTGAGCTGGGGTTATGTCTCATATGGGTATAGATTTCCTCTTTAGTTTGACGATTAGAGTGTAGAACTGTTCTCACGGTGTGGTATAAAGTGAGCGGGGGTTATGTCTCATATGGGTATACATTTCCTCTTTACTTTGACGATTAGAGTGTAGAACTGTTCTCACGGTGTGATATAAAGTGAGCGGGGGTTATGTCTCATATGGGTATAGATTTCCTCTTTAGTTTGACGATTAGATTGTAGAACTGTTCTCACGGTGTACTATAAAGTGAGCTGGGGTTATGTCTCATATGGGTATATATTTCCTCTTTAGTTTGACGATTAGATTGTAGAACTGTTCTCACGGTGTGGTATAAAGTGAGCGGGGGTTATGTCTCATATGGGTATACATTTCCCCTTTAGTTTGACGATTAGATTGTAGAACTGTTCTCACGGTGTGCTATAAAGTGAGCGGGGGTTATGTCTCATATGGGTATAGATTTCCCCTTTAGTTTGACGATTAGATTGTAGAACTGTTCTCACGGTGTGCTATAAAGTGAGCGGGGGTTATGTCTCATATGGGTATAGATTTCCCCTTTAGTTTGACGATTAGATTTTAGAACTGTTCTCACGGTGTACGATAAAGTGAGCGGGGGTTATGTCTCATATGGGTATAGATTTCCCCTTTAGTTTGACGAATAGAGTGTAGAACTGTTCTGACGGTGTGCTATAAAGTGAGCGGGGATTATGTCTCATATGGGAATACATTTCCCCTTTAGCTTGACGATTAGATTGTAGAACTTTCTCACGGTGTGGTATAAAGTGAGCGGGAGTTATGTCTCATATGGGTATATATGTTCCCTTTAGTTTGACGATTAGAGTGTAGAACTGTTCTGATGGTGTGCTATATAGTGAGCGGGGGTTATGTCTCATATGGGTATATATTTCCCCTTTAGTTTGACGATTAGATTGTAGAACTGTTCTTAGGGTGTACTATAAAGTGAGCGGGGGTTATGTCTCATATGGGTATATATTTCCCCTTTAGTTTGACGATTAGATTGTAGAACTGTTCTCACGGTGTGGTATAAAGTGAGCGAGGGTTATGTCTCATATGGGTATAGATTTTCCCTTTAGTTTGACGATTAGATTGTAGAACTGTTCTCACGGTGTGGTATAAAGTGAGCGGGGGTTATGTCTCATATGGGTATAGATTTCCTCTTTAGTTTGACGATTAGATTGTAGAACTGTTCTCACGGTGTACTATAAAGTGAGCTGGGGTTATGTCTCATATGGGTATAGATTTCCTCTTTAGTTTGACGATTAGATTGTAGAACTGTTCTCACGGTGTGGTATAAAGTGAGCGGGGGTTATGTCTCATATGGGTATACATTTCCCCTTTAGTTTGACGATTAGATTGTAGAACTGTTCTGACGGTGTGCTATAAAGTGAGCGGGGGTTATGTCTCATATGGGTATAGATTTCCCCTTTAGTTTGACGATTAGATTGTAGAACTGTTCTCACGGTGTGCTATAAAGTGAGCGGGGGTTATGTCTCATATGGGTATAGATTTCCCCTTTAGTTTGACGATTAGATTGTAGAACTGTTCTCACGGTGTACTATAAAGTGAGCGGGGGTTATGTCTCATATGGGTATAGATTTCCCCTTTAGTTTGACGAATAGAGTGTAGAACTGTTCTGACGGTGTGCTATAAAGTGAGCGGGGATTATGTCTCATATGGGAATACATTTCCCCTTTAGCTTGACGATTAGATTGTAGAACTTTCTCACGGTGTGGTATAATGTGAGCGGGAGTTATGTCTCATATGGGTATATATGTTCCCTTTAGTTTGACGATTAGAGTGTAGAACTGTTCTGATGGTGTGCTATATAGTGAGCGGGGGTTATGTCTCATATGGGTATATATTTCCCCTTTAGTTTGACGATTAGATTGTAGAACTGTTCTTAGGGTGTACTATAAAGTGAGCGGGGGTTATGTCTCATATGGGTATAGATTTCCCCTTTAGTTTGACGATTAGATTGTAGAACTGTTCTCACGGTGTGGTATAAAGTGAGCGAGGGTTATGTCTCATATGGGTATAGATTTCCTCTTTAGTTTGACGATTAGAGTGTAGAACTGTTCTCACGGTGTGGTATAAAGTGAGTGGGGGTTATGTCTCATATGGGTATACATTTCCTCTTTAGTTTGACGATTAGAGTGTAGAACTGTTCTCACGGTGTGGTATAAAGTGAGCGGGGGTTATGTCTCATATGGGTATAGATTTCCTCTTTAGTTTGATGATTAGAGTGTAGAACTGTTCTCACGGTGTACTATAAAGTGAGCGGGGGTTATGTCTCATATGGGTATAGATTTCCCCTTTAGTTTGACGATTAGATTTTAGAACTGTTCTCACGGTGTACTATAAAGTGAGCGGGGGTTATGTCTCATATGGGTATAGATTTCCCCTTTAGTTTGACGAATAGAGTGTAGAACTGTTCTGACGGTGTGCTATAAAGTGAGCGGGGATTATGTCTCATATGGGAATACATTTCCCCTTTAGCTTGACGATTAGATTGTAGAACTTTCTCACGGTGTGGTATAATGTGAGCGGGAGTTATGTCTCATATGGGTATATATGTTCCCTTTAGTTTGACGATTAGAGTGTAGAACTGTTCTGATGGTGTGCTATATAGTGAGCGGGGGTTATGTCTCATAAGGGTATATATTTCCCCTTTAGTTTGACGATTAGATTGTAGAACTGTTCTTAGGGTGTACTATAAAGTGAGCGGGGGTTATGTCTCATATGGGTATACATTTCCCCTTTAGTTTGACGATTAGATTGTAGAACTGTTCTCACGGTGTGCTATAAAGTGAGCGGGGGTTATGTCTCATATGGGTATAGATTTCCCCTTTAGTTTGACGATTAGATTGTAGAACTGTTCTCACGGTGTGCTATAAAGTGAGCGGGGGTTATGTCTCATATGGGTATAGATTTCCCCTTTAGTTTGACGATTAGATTTTAGAACTGTTCTCACGGTGTACGATAAAGTGAGCGGGGGTTATGTCTCATATGGGTATAGATTTCCCCTTTAGTTTGACGAATAGAGTGTAGAACTGTTCTGACGGTGTGCTATAAAGTGACCGGGGATTATGTCTCATATGGGAATACATTTCCCCTTTAGCTTGACGATTAGATTGTAGAACTTTCTCACGGTGTGGTATAAAGTGAGCGGGAGTTATGTCTCATATGGGTATATATGTTCCCTTTAGTTTGACGATTAGAGTGTAGAACTGTTCTGATGGTGTGCTATATAGTGAGCGGGGGTTATGTCTCATATGGGTATATATTTCCCCTTTAGTTTGACGATTAGATTGTAGAACTGTTCTTAGGGTGTACTATAAAGTGAGCGGGGGTTATGTCTCATATGGGTATATATTTCCCCTTTAGTTTGACGATTAGATTGTAGAACTGTTCTCACGGTGTGGTATAAAGTGAGCGAGGGTTATGTCTCATATGGGTATAGATTTTCCCTTTAGTTTGACGATTAGATTGTAGAACTGTTCTCACGGTGTGGTATAAAGTGAGCGGGGGTTATGTCTCATATGGGTATAGATTTCCTCTTTAGTTTGACGATTAGATTGTAGAACTGTTCTCACGGTGTACTATAAAGTGAGCTGGGGTTATGTCTCATATGGGTATAGATTTCCTCTTTAGTTTGACGATTAGATTGTAGAACTGTTCTCACGGTGTGGTATAAAGTGAGCGGGGGTTATGTCTCATATGGGTATACATTTCCCCTTTAGTTTGACGATTAGATTGTAGAACTGTTCTGACGGTGTGCTATAAAGTGAGCGGGGGTTATGTCTCATATGGGTATAGATTTCCCCTTTAGTTTGACGATTAGATTGTAGAACTGTTCTCACGGTGTGCTATAAAGTGAGCGGGGGTTATGTCTCATATGGGTATAGATTTCCCCTTTAGTTTGACGATTAGATTTTAGAACTGTTCTCACGGTGTACTATAAAGTGAGCGGGGGTTATGTCTCATATGGGTATAGATTTCCCCTTTAGTTTGACGAATAGAGTGTAGAACTGTTCTGACGGTGTGCTATAAAGTGAGCGGGGATTATGTCTCATATGGGAATACATTTCCCCTTTAGCTTGACGATTAGATTGTAGAACTTTCTCACGGTGTGGTATAATGTGAGCGGGAGTTATGTCTCATATGGGTATATATGTTCCCTTTAGTTTGACGATTAGAGTGTAGAACTGTTCTGATGGTGTGCTATATAGTGAGCGGGGGTTATGTCTCATATGGGTATATATTTCCCCTTTAGTTTGACGATTAGATTGTAGAACTGTTCTTAGGGTGTACTATAAAGTGAGCGGGGGTTATGTCTCATATGGGTATAGATTTCCCCTTTAGTTTGACGATTAGATTGTAGAACTGTTCTCACGGTGTGGTATAAAGTGAGCGAGGGTTATGTCTCATATGGGTATAGATTTCCTCTTTAGTTTGACGATTAGAGTGTAGAACTGTTCTCACGGTGTGGTATAAAGTGAGCGGGGGTTATGTCTCATATGGGTATACATTTCCTCTTTAGTTTGACGATTAGAGTGTAAAACTGTTCTCACGGTGTGGTATAAAGTGAGCGGGGGTTATGTCTCATATGGGTATAGATTTCCTCTTTAGTTTGATGATTAGAGTGTAGAACTGTTCTCACGGTGTACTATAAAGTGAGCTGGGGTTATGTCTCATATGGGTATAGATTTCCTCTTTAATTTGACGATTAGATTGTAGAACTGTTCTCACGGTGTGGTATAAAGTGAGCGGGGGTTATGTCTCATATGGGTATACATTTCCCCTTTAGTTTGACGATTAGATTGTAGAACTGTTCTCACGGTGTGCTATAAAGTGAGCGGGGGTTATGTCTCATATGGGTATAGATTTCCCCTTTAGTTTGACGATTAGATTTTAGAACTGTTCTCACGGTGTACTATAAAGTGAGCGGGGGTTATGTCTCATATGGGTATAGATTTCCCCTTTAGTTTGACGAATAGAGTGTAGAACTGTTCTGACGGTGTGCTATAAAGTGAGCGGGGATTATGTCTCATATGGGAATACATTTCCCCTTTAGCTTGACGATTAGATTGTAGAACTTTCTCACGGTGTGGTATAATGTGAGCGGGAGTTATGTCTCATATGGGTATATATGTTCCCTTTAGTTTGACGATTAGAGTGTAGAACTGTTCTGATGGTGTGCTATATAGTGAGCGGGGGTTATGTCTCATATGGGTATATATTTCCCCTTTAGTTTGACGATTAGATTGTAGAACTGTTCTTAGGGTGTACTATAAAGTGAGCGGGGGTTATGTCGCATATGGGTATAGATTTCCCCTTTAGTTTGACGATTAGATTGTAGAACTGTTCTCACGGTGTGCTATAAAGTGAGCGGGGGTTATGTCTCATATGGGTATAGATTTCCCCTTTAGTTTGACGATTAGATTTTAGAACTGTTCTCACGGTGTACTATAAAGTGAGCGGGGGTTATGTCTCATATGGGTATAGATTTCCTCTTTAGTTTGACGATTAGATTTTAGAACTGTTCTCACGGTGTACTATAAAGTGAGCGGGGGTTATGTCTCATATGGGTATAGATTTCCCCTTTAGTTTGACGAATAGAGTGTAGAACTGTTCTGACGGTGTGCTATAAAGTGAGCGGGGATTATGTCTCATATGGGAATACATTTCCCCTTTAGCTTGACGATTAGATTGTAGAACTTTCTCACGGTGTGGTATAATGTGAGCGGGAGTTATGTCTCATATGGGTATATATGTTCCCTTTAGTTTGACGATTAGAGTGTAGAACTGTTCTGATGGTGTGCTATATAGTGAGCGGGGGTTATGTCTCATATGGGTATATATTTCCCCTTTAGTTTGACGATTAGATTGTAGAACTGTTCTTAGGGTGTACTATAAAGTGAGCGGGGGTTATGTCTCATATGGGTATAGATTTCCCCTTTAGTTTGACGATTAGATTGTAGAACTGTTCTCACGGTGTGCTATAAAGTGAGCGGGGGTTATGTCTCATATGGGTATAGATTTCCCCTTTAGTTTGACGATTAGATTTTAGAACTGTTCTCACGGTGTACTATAAAGTGAGCGGGGGTTATGTCTCATATGGGTATATATTTCCCCTTTAGTTTGACGATTCGATTGTTGAACTGTTCTGACGGTGTGCTATAAAGTGAGCGGGGGTTATGTCTCATATGGGTATAGATTTCCTCTTTAGTTTGACGATTAGATTTTAGAACTGTTCTCACGGTGTACTATAAAGTGAGCGGGGGTTATGTCTCATATGGGTATAGATTTCCCCTTTAGTTTGACGATTAGATTGTAGAACTGTTCTCACGGTGTTCTATAAAGTAAACGGGGATTATGTCTCATATGGGTATATATTTCCCCTTTAGTTTGACGATTAGATTGTAGAACTGTTCTGACGGTGTGCTATAAAGTGAGCGGGGGTTATGTCTCATATGGGTATAGATTTCCCCTTTAGTTTGACGATTAGATTGTAGAACTGTTCTCACGGTGTGCTATAAAGTGAGCGGGGTTTATGTTTCATATGGGTATATATTTCCCCTTTAGTTTGACGATTAGATTGTAGAACTGTTCTCACGGTGTACTATAAAGTGAGCGGGGGTTATGTCTCATATGGGTATAGATTTCCTCTTTAGTTTGACGATTAGAGTGTAGAACTGTTCTCACGGTGTACTATAAAGTGAGCGGGGGTTATGTCTCATATGGGTATAGATTTCCTCTTTAGTTTGACGATTAGATTGTAGAACTGTTCTCACGGTGTACTATAAAGTGAGCTGGGGTTATGTCTCATATGGGTATAGATTTCCTCTTTAGTTTGACGATTAGAGTGTAGAACTGTTCTCACGGTGTACTATAAAGTGAGCGGGGGTTATGTCTCATATGGGTATAGATTTCCTCTTTAGTTTGACGATTAGAGTGTAGAACTGTTCTCACGGTGTGCTATAAAGTGAGCGGGGGTTATGTCTCATATGGGTATAGATTTCCTCTTTAGTTTTACGATTAGATTGTAGAACTGTTCTGACGGTGTGCTATAAAGTGAGCGGGGGTTATGTCTCATATGGGTATAGATTTCCCCTTTAGTTTGACGAATAGAGTGTAGAACTGTTCTCACGGTGTACTATAAAGTGAGCGGGGGTTATGTCTCATATGGGTATAGATTTCCCCTTTAGTTTGACGATTAGATTGTAGAACTGTTCTCACGGTGTGCTATAAAGTGAGCGGGGGTTATGTCTCATATGGGTATAGATTTCCTCTTTAGTTTGACGATTAGAGTGTAGAACTGTTTTCACGGTGTACTATAAAGTGAGCTGGGGTTATGTCTCATATGGGTATAGATTTCCTCTTTAGTTTGACGATTAGATTGTAAAACTGTTCTGACGGTGTGCTATAAAGTGAGCGGGGGTTATGTCTCATATGGGTATAGATTTCCTCTTTAGTTTGACGATTAGATTTTAGAACTGTTCTCACGGTGTACTATCAAGTGAGCGGGGGTTATGTCTCATATGGATATATATTTCCCCTTTAGTTTGACGAATAGAGTGTAGAACTGTTCTCACGGTGTACTATAAAGTGAGCGGGGGTTATGTCTCATATGGGTATAGATTTCCCCTTTAGTTTGACGAATAGAGTGTAGAACTGTTCTCACGGTGTACTATAAAGTGAGCGGGGGTTATGTCTCATATGGGTATATATTTCCCCTTTAGTTTGATGATTAGATTGTAGAACTGTTCTCACGGTGTGCTATAAAGTGAGCGGGGGTTATGTCTCATATGGGTATATATTTTCCCTTTAGTTTGACGATTAGAGTGTAGAACTGTTCTCACGGTGTACTATAAAGTGAGCGGGGGTTATGTCTCATATGGGTATAGATTTCCCCTTTAGTTTGACGATTAGAGTGTAGAACTGTTCTGACGGTGTGCTATAAAGTGAGCGGGGGTTATGTCTCATATGGGTATAGATTTCCCCTTTAGTTTGACGATTAGATTGTAGAACTGTTCTGACGGTGTGCTATAAAGTGAGCGGGGGTTATGTCTCATATGGGTATAGATTTCCCCTTTAGTTTGACGATTAGATTGTAGAACTGTTCTGACGGTGTGCTATAAAGTGAGCGGGGGTTATGTCTTATATGGGTATAGATTTCCCCTTTAGTTTGACGATTAGATTTTAGAACTGTTCTGACGGTTAAATTTTAGAACTATTCAAACGATTAGATTTTAGAACTGTTCTCACGGTGTGGTATTTTAGAACTGTTCTGACGGTGTGGTATTTTAGAACTGTTCTGACGGTGTGGTATTTTAGAACTGTTCTGACGGTGTGGTATTTTAGAACTGTTCTCACGGTGTGGTATTTTAGAACTATTCTCACGGTGTGGTATTTTAGAACTGTTCAGACAGAGTGGTATTTTAGAACTGTTCTGACTGTGTGGTATTTTAGAACTGTTCTCACGGTGTGGTATTTTAGAACTGTTCTCACGGTGTGGTATTTTAGAAGTGCTCAGACGTTGTGGTATTTTAGAACTGTTCAGAGAGTGTGGTATTTTAGAACTGTTCTCACGGTGTGGTATTTGAGAACTGTTCTGACGGTGTAGTATTTTGAACTGTTCTGACGGTGTGGTATTTAAGAACTGTTCTCACGGTGTGGTATTTTAGAACTGTTCAGACAGTGTGGTATTTTAGAACTGTTCTGGTGGTGTGGTATTTTAGAACTGTTCTGACGGTGTGATATTTTAGAACTGTTCTCACGGTGTGGTATTTTAGAACTGCTCAGACAGTGTGGTATTTTAGAACTGTTCAGACAGTGTGGTACTTCAGAACTGTTCTGACAGTGTGGTATTTTAGAACTGTTCTGACGGTGTGGTATTTTAGAACTGTTCAGAGAGTGTCGTATTTTAGAACTGTTCTGATGGTGTGGTATTTTAGAACTGTTCTGACGGTGTGGTATTTTAGAACTGTTCTGACGGTGTGGTATTTTAGAACTGTTCTCGCGGTGTGGTATATTAGAACTGTTCTCACAGTGTGATATTTTAGAACTGTTCTGATGGTGTGGTATTTCAGACCTGTTCTGACGGTGTGGTATTTTAGAACTGTTCTCACGTTTGAATTTTAGAACTGTTCTTTCGGTTAGATTTTAGAACTGTTCTCACGGTGTGGTATTTTAAAACTGTTCTGACGGTGTGGTATTTTAGAACTGTTCTGACGTTGTGGTATTTTAGAACTGTTCTCACGGTTAGATTTTACAACTGTTCTCACGGTGTGGTATTTTAAAACTGTTCTGACGGTGTGGTATTTTAGAACTGTTCTGACGTTGTGGTATTTTAGAACTGTTCTCACGGTTAGATTTTACAACTGTTCTCACGGTGTGGTATTTTAAAACTGTTCTCACGGTGTGGTATTTTACAATTGTTCTCACGGTGTGGTATTTAACAACTGTTCTCACGGTGTGGTATATTTTTGCTTTTCATTTTACAATGGAATAATTTTTACTCTTTTCTATAGAAAGTTTTGCCACAAACACGTTTTATTTCTTTTCTCATTTTCTTTGGTTCAGAGATTGTGGCTTGTGATCAGTTTGTGTATTTCATCATGATGTGCATGTATACAGCATTTGTTTGTTTACGAATTTTACTTAAAAAAATCTGTATTTTACCTCAGTAACTTGGAGTTTAACGTGAACATATGTGTCTGTTTCTTCATTTTCTGAAATTGAATTACAAAGAAACATAACTATAGCAATTACAACCACATGCATACTAATATAAATTATCGGTATATCTTTTATTTCATTTGATCAATTTGTCTATCCAAACCTTTATATTGGTTGGAAGTAGAACAGATACATCAATAGTTAAAGTCACGAACATTTGAACTTGTGCATCATTAAACAGAATCGATGTGGAGAAATTAAACGTACATTTTTAGTTATCTATCTTCAGATGTCTCGTGTCATTTTGTTTACCTTTTTTTCCCCGCAAGTCTCTCTCTAGTATATCCATGTAGTATATCAGAATATACCTACTTCTAATAGACTCGGGAACGACAATAAAACAATTTGAGAATCAATCACGATTTCCTTCTTTCAACTGATAGGTAGTCATGGAAACATTAAAAGAATTCAGCTTGCTGGTATGGAACTTGGTTTGTTATTTCTTTTTAAATTGCAATGATAAAATATGAAATTGCTTATAACTATTGACTTGTCTAGTGTTATGGATCGTCAATAGCGTAGCTTAGTTTCACATAGTTTTGTCGTGTTTGAACGATATGGTTGACCATCCTGTCAAATTAGCACTATGGGCGAAATATATGTGATTAATATGTACTCCTTGTGTTTGTAGCTTCCTTGATTCATAACCTTAACCTTACATTGCAATGTTGATGTGACACACATGTTTTGAGTAGAGTACAGACATTACAAATTATTAGCAATAAACTTACGAGAACTATTCCTTTTCCTGATCTCTATTTCTCCTTCTGCTCTTCCATTGTTGTCTAATGTTATTGTCAACCCAAACATATTTCTGCACGACAACAAAAAGAGATAAAGTGCATAAGATGGAATGAAATTTCATTCAGTTTCATAGCACCGTGCATATCAGCTTCTGTGATTTTGTTCAATAAAGCAAACGACTGTCCTAAAATGGACAACTTTTTATTCAATGGTATTAGGACATACATGTTATCCATAATGATGAGCTGAACACTTCCATCAAGTCAATGACTTTACTTACAAAAATCGTAAGGAACTTAAATTTGATCATATGACAATTGCATTACCTTTCAGGAGCACCTAAGTTCGTCTTCAGTTTTTAGCTATGTACGTGTTGTTTATGTTGTCCAATTACATGTCTTCCAGTTTTTAATACCGTAAAAATGATGTTCGGTTCGTCTTAACTCCCATATGTTTTGTAGTGGTCGTTTTATTTATGTTATTTGTACTTATTTTCTCATACGGATGTCAACACGATTTCCATGTCAGACTATGTTCATGTCGTTTAACAGTAACACAGCGGGTGTCAATGGGAACAGGAACTGACTACCCTTCCGGAGCTCCTGTGTTCAATCCGGATTTCTGGTCGGGTTGATTCCTGCTGCTCAATCTTTAGTTTTTAGTGTTTCGTGGATCATTGTTTTCTTTTTGTATGTTTTATTGTTGGTCATTGAATCGTCTGTTCTTCTTCGATTTACGTGTTCTGATTATCCCTTTGGTATCTTCAAAACTTGTCTTAAAAACAGAGCATCCCAGGGTCATGGGAGGATGATACAACTATAATATAACAAGGATGTAAAATCACAAGAATAACAGAACCAAGGGAATAAAAGATATAAAAACATGAACACCAACAAAAAAAAAATAGGAGTGGGATGATGTGCTTGTCTGTTTGACGAATTTGAACTTTTTTGTTTATCTTTCCAGTCGTTCAGCATTATAATAACATCATGCATATAAAACGTCATGTGTATGCCATGCTATCATATTAAGCATACACATTTATTACCTTGCATCTGACCTATTACAGCAGTCGTATAGTGGCAGGATATATCCCCCATGTATATAGTCATATCTTGGGTTGATATGTACTCCGTGAATAACTGTACCCTGCAAATAAAACAACAATCATTTGGATACACCGCTTTCCATAATGTATAAATGGGTTACGACAGACAGATGTAATGTTTGTTTGCGGTTGCAAGCTCCTATACTTCTCCAATTATAACTTAAAACTTGACAATTTCATAAAAATTTATAAGCAATTTGATTGATTGATTGATTGATTGATTGATTGATTGATTGATTGATTGATTGATTGATTGATTGATTGATTGATTGATTGATTGATTGATTGATTGATTGATTGATTGATTGATTGATTGATTGATTGATTGATTGATTGATTGATTGATTGATTGATTGATTGATTGATTGATTGATTGATTGATTGATTCACGCAGTATTTCAGGTATGTACATGGCGACAGGTTTTCAAGCGATACATCTTGTAAGCGGGAAAGATCTATGGGTGGTAGTATAAATTGAAACAAGAAAACTGGAAGATAGGATCCGACATTTGTGCCCTGCAATGGGCCACTAACGACCCCCTTATAACAAACTTATTTATTATGAACTGTTGTAAGTTGTGTTTAACGTGCAAGAAGCATGACATTCTCCATACATGAGTCACTCATTTGCGTCGCGATTTGTGTATTTTGTTCACCCCGCACAACTAGCAGATGTCCCTCTTGAGTTGTACCCCTAAGTGGTGAATACATGTCCTATCTATATATCCCGGGGTTCTTTGGATGTAACTTGACAGGAATGAAAGTCTATCCCAAACTCATGTTAAAATCAGTCATTTTGACGTGTTCAATGATACCTCAAATGCGAATGAATGTATTAAACATGAATTATCTACCGGTGGGTTCTCTGAATTCTACTTATTCTACTTTGTGTTATGCGCAGATGCAGGGAATATCAGAAAGGTTTTAACATAGCGATAAAAATTACTTAAAAGAACAAGTGCGTGCAAAACGCATACCCAAAAAAGAGGGTAAAACGGCCTCTAGTCTACAGTGAGTTTCTATAAAAAAAAACTTACATCAGTATAGTTGTACAGTTTTTCACCGTTTGTTTCTTCTGTCCTTGAGCATTGTTTCGATGATTGCTGTAGAATAGATTTAAAATTTACATGTACTTAAAATAGCATAATAAAGCAAAATACATACCATAATTAACTATGTAAAATTAATTCCATGGAACAGACACAAATACGCTAACCAAAACATAACTTGTTTTAGGAAGGAGTAAATCTTACTTTGAAAAAACACACTGATTCTAACAAAGCATTCTCCGAAACTGAGCTTGTCGTTCATATCATGAATTCCTTCATAAAGGCTTACTGCTAACAATGAAGCTGCTGAATCAAGATTTCCTAATGGTTATGTTGAAGTCGTCACTTAAAAATGCTCCGTTAGTCGAAATCACAACTCTGTCTTTTCCTTGTTCATGATTTATCAACAAGTTTGTAACAAGAGTAACACGCACGACGGATGCCACTAGTGGAGCAGGAACTACTTATGTTTTTTGTGGAGTTCGTGTTGCTCATCTACGTTTTTATCACTATCACTGGGTCGATACCTCTGCTTCATTTTCTAAAGGACCACCCAAGGCACATTCCAGCCAAGTTTGCTGACAAATGATCATAATATTTTTAAATATTTTCACCATAGGGTTCTGAAAGAGCAATACCGAAGTAAAGTTCCTTTTTTTTAAAGGATGATTCAGATACCGGTATTTAGAGCTAAGCTATCTATATTTTGATCATTCATACTTACTGTTATCTTCGTACTTGTTCTCCGTAACAAACCTATCTGGAACGCTGAATATCTTGTCATTTCAGAAGAGTGTTGTGCTTTGATGTGTGGGTGTAGTTGAATAAGTTGATAAGAAAATAGTCTGGGTAATTTTATACCAAATCTGAAGAAAAAAACATGAAAAATACAAACATATCATATAGGTAATGAAAATAACTGCATGTGAAATATAATAAATTGAAACAAAAATAGAACAGTAATTTAGAAATAACAAATTATTGTGCTTTGAACATCGTGCTATTGCGTGCGTTCATGTATATATTCAGTGTTCGGTGTTATTCCGGTTTCCCAAGTCTAAACTGATATCATTGTAGTCATCTATTTCAAACTCTGATTTAAATGATCATTATGTATTTACGAATATTTTCTCTTGCGTTTGACAGCAAGATGACAGCTGCTTTCTATAGCAATCATAATAAAAAATAATTTTATTTAGTAGTCACGTTTTTGCTTCTCTTGCATATAATTTGCGTATATATAGTACATATCTAATGTTAGAACTCTTAACAGATTACAATGTGCAACTGAAATTACAGAGCCCAAAAAAGAGCCCAAACTAAAGTCATAGCTACAACGATCGTGGATAATGTCAATCTCCGATTTACGCAGTGGAAGAAACAAGTATTCCAGTGACACTAATATAACCTCCAGAAGCACCTTCCATTTTTATGCTGTGAATCAAGTCGAACCATCTAAGTTTTATGTGTTCCGTTAGTTTTAATACTTATTACAATATCCGTGTAATACTGCCATTTGTGTTTATGTTATGGCTGAGTACGAGGAATTTCTTCCATCACTGGATACCTCTTTGGTATCTTAATTTGTTTCCTCCTATCGGGTTTACTATGGACGCATTTGTTTCCTCCTATCGGGTTTACTATGGACGCATTTGTTTTGCCTTTGATCAGTATTATTCTGTGTTTTGTTTCACTATTGAAGATCTTGTATCTTACATTCGTCTAAATCAATTATACACTGCACCCCATAACCTGCTGTTATTTTTCTTGATATTTTATTTATTTCTTGATATTTTATTTATTTCTTGATATTTTATTTATTTATTTATTTATTTATTTATTTATTTATTTATTTATTTATTTATTTATTTGTACAAGAACGACATGAAGTCAGAAAAATCTGAAATATGAAAGACACATTTTTGGTAGAATGATGGATTAACACAATTTTCTATAAAAAATTAAAATATTCTCACATAATTTTATTAGTAGTAACATTCTTCAAATCAACCCCAAACATTGGTTCTGTAGCAAATGTCACATTGTATGGCGACTTCTCCGTAACGTTCATTTGTTGTTGACTAAAGATTTTCTTTGTGCTGTTGAGGTAGATCTGTAAAAAAAATGTGTTGGTTCAAAACCTCATTTTACAAAATTTAATTATGAAATCTTGCAATAATAATGAAAAAAAAAGTTAAACAGTGAAGGTCAAAAATGTCCATCAGTATCAACTACATGAATCGAAATCTAACATCGGATAATTTGTAAAAGTCCAATTCGATGGAAACATCTGCTCGCATTGTAAATATAGATATTAGTGGAATTGTCGATAATAACTGTTCATAGTTCATTCACAATACCAATATAAACAACCAATATATAATTGCATTTTGGAGGTCCGTATTGTAGATGTCTGTAAATCTTTCAGGACCACTTAAATACAACAAATTTGACCAGTATGGCTCCTCATACTTGCTAAATTGTTTCTATGCCCTCTCCCTAATTTAATTGATATCGCTAGAAAATTATAACCAAAGTCTTAATTCGGCTAAATATAGCATAAATGTTATCTAAGAAATTCTAGTATATCACGTTATTTTGAGTGAATAATTAATAATCAGTATTGGTTACTGATTAGGCTTGTATGGTGTAAAGAGTAGCGTCTCTTGTTAACTGACGTATTTCGTGATTTAATTATTATTAATCGGGTGTCATTTTTGTTTTTAACAACGATTTAAATTCAATGCATAATTAGAAGAAATAGTTGAAGACTTTAATCACAATCTTGCTGTTCCATACTTTCAGAATGTGCTTTGTTTCCAAAATATGTCTTACATGTAGAGCGTTTATCATAAATGTTAATTGTTAATTTATAATAATGGATGACTAGTCATACGACGAATGCAGAATATCTAATTTGAGAGATTTATTTGGAAGTTCCATATGCAGCTTTTATCATAAAAACAATTAGTGATATTCTTGTATGTAATTCCGAAGTGTGTGCATGCTATTATTAATGAGTGAGTGATTGTTGTTTAACGCCAACTCAGCAATCTGTCAGCTATATCATGACAAGAACAAGCTAATTTTCAATGAGATGATGATGAGATCCGCTTTGTACTAGACCAACACGTTTAGCTGGATTTTTTTTATAGTGCTAGCTCACTGAAACAACAGAACGCGGATAGACATGTCGCCCCACTCGGGCACATTATCATGATTCCGAGCCAACCAATCTTTGCTCTTTCCCCTACGTACCAAGCGGAGAAGCAACAATTACCAATTGTATAGTCTTTGGTTTGACCCTATCGGAACTCTAACCCACAATCTGCCACACTAGAGGAGGGCACACTAACCATTACACAACTGATGCTGTCAAGCAAATTAGAAGTAAAAGTTCAAATTACATGTATTGAGAGTACATTTAGACACACAAATTCCATTTCAAAATTCAGAAGTTCATTGTGACCCGTTGTTACATCTCGTCTTCTAAATAAACCTCTCCACACATTGTTTGTGACAATGATGTCATCTACTATATCTATCATTTGCTGTTGAGAAAAATCAGACAGTGGACTTGATTCTTCTGTATAAACAGGGTTTCTAAAAAGCAAAATATTACAATTATCAAAAACGATGTCCCAATTTCGCCCAATAATATAGTGTTCATTGTGTTAAAAAAAAAATTTTTTAAAGTAACACAAAATGATTTTCGTACAAAGTTTTGTTGTAAATTATAATTGATAATTGTTGAAACTTTTTTCATTGCCTTTCAAAAAGGCAGATATCCTCTCTTCTATTTAATTCTTGTGATTATTTTTGCAGACATTTTGTTTTGCTATTCGGTCCTCCATTTTGTATAATGCATGATTTTATGACATAGAATCCACAAACTGATTGGTAGTGTTAACGCTTCACGATAGAGTATAGTAGTGTCAAAGGTTTCCTATTGTCATGTATTCGTTTATGAATAACACGTAGTTGAAAGGCTGATAAAGATGGTTGTAACCCGAGAAATGCATTGTGAGCAGACGCTTGCTTCGGTTGATAATACGTTGCGAGTTCGAATCCCGCTCAGACGAGGTGTACTCGATACAGCATTATGTGATGGGATGAAGTTTGTCAGTGACTTGCCGCTGGTCGATGGTTTTCTCTGGATACTGCGGTTTCCTCCATCAATAAAATGGACCGCCACGATATAACTGAAATATTGTTGAAAGTGGCGTTGAACACCATAACCCTATAAAAACAATTTCGAGGAGAATTAATTTGCTATACCACATCCTCAGTTATGTGTTATTTCTTTTTTTTTTTATACTGAATATGTTTCTTTTTCATTTTTCTTTTTCTTTAGACATGCTATAATTTGTTGACGTATGTTTCGCCTTGTTATTTTCTTTTGTACAATGTATGATTTTTTGAAGGATCTACAAACAGACAACTGCTGGTGTGCACTTTTCCAGGAGAGAGAGGGTAACATTGTAAAATAATACTCGGTGTTTTAGAGATGAATGTTAGTCTAGAGGAAACCAAAAATAAATAGGATTTTCACATAAAGAATAAAAAAATAATATGAAGTCCACGACTGTTCTACTTCTTGATGGAAGATATAAAATGTGAGTCTTTACATTATAGTGCAAATAAGTGTTTTTTCATGTCTGTCATTATAAAATTACAGATAAAAATGTGCAAGTGAAGCATTATTACCTTGTCCATGTACTAGTGCGTGGTTGAGTTTTCTGTTCAGTAAAACAAGCATTGTTTGTTAACGCCTTGTCTGTTTCTGTAATGCTATAATCTTCAACTTGTAAACACAAAATAATTCCAAATAAAATAAATTTTATAAACATCCATATAATTATTGTTTTTATCATTTTGATTCATGCGGTTGACAGGGTCCATCATTTATCTCCAATTATCTGTAACTTATGATAAATATAGAAATTGTGATCTATTTGATAATTTTGTCTGGTCAGATGCGTATGACTTTTATTTAGTTTTATATATTAAAAGGTATACGGGGTCATGCCCTACATCATTAATATATCATTCGAATTTAGTAATGAATTTAAAGGGGAGATAACTTTAACTTCAACTGTCAATAAAAATAATTTCAACGGCAAATGTAATTGAACAAACAATAATGGAAACAACGATAGTTTAAAGAAACAATAAGAAGCAACAAACATATTAAGTTTTTCTAGATTTATCAATAACTCATCAGTATGCTGGAGTCCCTTATCGATAACATATTTGGTGAGTTCGGGGTACATTTTTTAATCAAATCATTGACATCCCCATGGGAACAAACTGTGTCGCTGTCCTTGTCGATTTGCTTTGACATCCCCATGGGAACAAACTGTGCAGCTGTCCTTGTCGATTTGTTTTGCTCCTATAAGGAAAAGTTTATACAACAACTTATCAAATACAAAAGAACTATAGAATCTAATGCCTTTAATCTCACTTTCAAATATATTGATGATATCAATTATTCAAACTTTGCTAATTGGATTCCATTTATATACACCAAAAGATCTTGAGATAAAAGAAACAACAGAAACAGCCTCCTCTGTCTCATTTCTTGACATTTACCTCAATTTTTACACTAACGATCAACATTCTACCAGACTCTATGACAATAGAGACGACGTAAATTGTGTCACTATTAATTGTCCACACCTTGATCGTAATATACCAACCACTTCCGGAAGTTTATACGACACGCTCGAGCTTGCAATTTGTATTCAGACTTTTAACAACGTCACCGTCTTCTGAGTATAAAACAGTTAAGTCGAGGGTTTTTAAAGATTCTCCTCTCTCGTGTATAGGTGACATTAGCCTATTTTTGCTATCTTAGTTAGGCTTTTTGGTTTATTTGGTCCCAAAGACTTTTAAATTATTTGGATTTCCAATCTTTTTATTATGAACATATCTGATGAAGGTTATTGCAGAAACGAGTCGTGGGCACCTAATTCAATATCAAAGTTTCATCAAAATTAGTCAATCTTAACGAAGACGTCATATTTGGTAATGTGTATATTCCCCCAGAAGGTTCACCTTATTCTCAACCAGATACTTTCGATCAAATAGAAAATGAAACTCGAACTTTTTCACAAAATTATAAATACATCTCTTTATTTGGTGATTTTAACAGTAGAACTGCAGAAGAACCAGACTTTATTGATTTTGAGATAAATGAACATGAACAAGAGTGAAGACTTTACCGAATTTTTACAAAATGATTTGGCTACTCTTAATGAATTAAATATAGATAAAAATAGAAAAAAATGTGGACAAAGTTAAAAGCAGATCTGGTAACAATTTGTTAGACATTTGTAAAGCAAACAATTTATTTATTGTAAATGGTCGTATTGGTGATGATAAAACCGAATCAGGAAAATTAACATGTAAAAACTCAAGTGTTGTTGATTATTGTATTTGTACATGTAGTTTTTTACAATTTGCTTACAATTTTAAAGAACTAGATTTTTGTCGTTTGTATTCTGATGTTCACTCTCCAACTATTACAAATCTCAAATTTAAACTTGCCGCGGGGAATGTTCAATCGACTAGTAATAATAGTAATGATATTCTCGCTGATAATAGAGCTAAGAAATGGGACATGTCGAAACATACGGCTTTAAATAATAATATAGATAAAGAAAAGTTAAACGGATTATATAATGAAATTGTGAACACATTAATCGATGATATAGATAAAGATAAAGTCAATTCGTTTGTCAGTGAACTTTGTAATATTTTAATTGACAGTGCGAAAACAACCCTTGGAACTCACAAATATAAAACTAGACCTGATACATGTAATAAAAAACCTAAGGGAGATAAACCCTGGTTCAATTATGAGTGTAAAGTTGCTCGACAAAATTATCGTAAACTAAAATGGAAATTAAAAATAAAACGAACAGAAGTGTTGAAACAAGATGTCGCTGAAGCCGAGAAACGATACAAAAAGACGCTTGACAAACATAGTAAAATTTATCGTGCAGATATGCGTAAGAAGATAAAAAAAATTAAATCATCAGACTCAAAAGAATACTGGAAACTGTTGAACAAGGGTAGGGATAGAAAACAACCCAACATCCCTTTGGGAGACTTATTCAAGTTTTTCAAAAACCTGAATAAAGCTCCCGATGAACTTCTTGTACAACAAGAGAATTTTGATACAGATCTCCTTGATAATGTTAATATTGGTCCCCTAAATGAAGAAATTAATTTCAGTATAACGCAAGAGGAAATACTTCGCTGTATTAAGAAGTTAAAAAATAATAAAGCTTGTGGAGAAGATTATGTTGTAAACGAATATATAAAATCTACATCAGATCTGTTTCTCCCTACTTATGAGAAGATATGTAATGTAATGTTTAACTCTGGTGTAATGCCCGACATTTGGCTTGTAGGTAATATAAAACCAATATACAAAAATAAAGGCAATCCACTTGATCCAAAAAACTTCCGCCCGATTATTATCCTTAGCTGCCCTGGTAAATTATTCACAGCTATATTAAATGAAAGATTATGTCGTTTCTTTATGAACGAAAAACCAATTTGGTTTCACGAAAATCTTACTCGACGACGGACAGTTTTTTCACATTATTTTCATTTTTTGAGATCTTAAAAAAAAAACACAAAAAAAAAATGTTTTGTGCCTTTGTCGACTTCGAAAAGGTTTTTGACACGGTATGGAGAGATGCACTATGGTGCAAAGTACTATTGAATCACATAAATGGCAAAATGTATACTATTATTCTAAATATGTACACAGATGTAAAATCATGTATAACCTATAATTATTGTAAATCTGATTATTTTAACTGTGATATGGGAGTGAGGCAAGGGGAAAATGTATCCCTTTTCTATTTGCTATGTTCCTAAACGATCTACAAATGTTTTTTGAAAATACAAGTCTTAATGGTTTAGAAACAGTTTCAAACTGCATAGAAGATAAGTTGAATATTTATTTAAAGCTTTTTGCACTTTTATATGCTGACGATACTGTCTTAATGGCTGAAACCCACGATGATTTACAAAATATTTTGAATGAATTCGGTGAATATTGCAATACTTGGAGAATAAAAGCAAATACTGATAAAGCTAAGGTTATAGTTTTTTCCAGGGGGAGACAATCAACCAATTTAAAATTTACATTGAAAGGGTCTGAATTAGAAATTGTTAATGAATTTAATTATCTGGGAATATTGTTTAACAGGACAGGAAATTTTAACAAAACTATTAAAAAGCAAGCCGAAAAAGCTACAAAAGCAATGTTTGAAGTTTTGAAAAGAGGTAGAACACATAACTTATCAATTGAATGTCAGCTTGAACTTTCTAACAAAATGGTAAAACCAATATTACTATATGGTTCAGAAATATGGGGTTTTAGTAAAAATATTCGATGTCTTGAAAAAGTACAACTTAGATTTTGCAAGCTGTTATTGAAATTTTAAAAATCGACACCTAGTTATATGATATATGGTGAACTTGGATTGCTTCCTATTGAAATTGATGTAAAATTAAGAATGATATCATATTGGGCAAGACTGTTAACCGGTAAAGAAACAATACTCTCATATTTATCCTATAAAATTTTGTATAACCTTTTTATTGATGAAAATCTGGATTTTTCGTAGATTAAACATGTTAAACACATTTTTGATGATACAGGCTATTCCTACATTTGGTCTCAACAATTCTTTCAAAATTCCGACCTGCTTTTAGCTTTAATTAGGAACCGTCTCCATGAGCAGTTTACACAGGAATCGCATTCCCTGATACAAAACTCACCAAAAGCTATCAATTATAGATTATTTAAAGACAACTTTGAATTCGAAAATTATTTCAATATTTTGGAAGACAAAGATATATATACACTATGTAAATTTCGAACCACAAACCACAAATTACCGATAGAAACTGGACGGTGGAATTGTATCGACAGAGAAAATAGACAGTGTTTAAAATGTAATAGCAGATCTATTGGTGACGAATTCCACTATATTATGGAATGTCATTTTTTTTTACTGAAAATCGAACCCAACTAATAAGTAGATATCTTACTCAAAGGTCAAATATATTAAAATTTAAACAAATAATGCGTATTTCTGAAAAAATAAAACTAGAAAAGTTATGTAGATTTATAAGAAAAATCAACAGATCAGATATTCTCTTGGCTAATACTTAACTCCTCCTGTTGTAATGTAAATATTGTATGCATATGTATTTGTGTATCTGTTATTTATTTATCATGTATGTGTTGTGTTGTATTTTTATATGTGACTTCTCTATACCATTGTAATGTATGGTTTATTTGAGAAGAAAGATTCTTAGTCTTCTACGTTTGTATTACTATCACTGGGTCGATACCTCTGCTGGTGGACTACTAGACACCCGAGGGTATCATCCGCCCAGCAGTCAGCGTTTCGGCACTGTCATGGTTTATTAGATATATCTATTATTGACATTTACAGTTCCTAAATAATGTAATTAAGTTCTTCTCCCTCATGTATATGTGACGTCAGCCTATTTTGGCTATCCTGTTTAGGCCCTTTGGTTTATTTATGTGTGACATCAGTCTATTTTTGCTATCCTGTTTAGGCCCCTTGGTTTATTTATATGTAACATCAGCCTATTTTGGCTATCCTGTTTAGGCCCTTTGGTTTATTTATATGTGACATCAGCCTATGTTTGCTATCCTGTTTAGGCCCTTTGGTTTATTTATATGTGACATCAGCCTATGTTTGCTATCCTGTTTAGGCCCCTTGGTTTATTTATATGTAACATCAGCCTATTTTGGCTATCCTGTTTAGGCCCTTTGGTTTATTTATATGTGACATCAGCCTATGTTTGCTATCCTGTTTAGACCCCTTGGTTTATTTATATGTGACATCAGCCTATTTTGGCTATCCTGTTTAGGCCCTTTGGTTTATTTATATGTGACATCAGCCTATGTTTGCTATCCTGTTTAGACCCCTTGGTTTATTTATATGTGACATCAGCCTATTTTGGCTATCCTGTTTAGGCCCTTTGGTTTATTTATATGTGACGTCAGCCTATTTTTGCTATCCTGTTTAGGCCCTTTGGTTTGTTTATATGTGACATCAGCCTATTTTGGCTATCCTGTTTCGGCCCTTTGGTTTATTTATATGTGACGTCAGCCTATTTTTGCTATCCTGTTTAGGCCCTTTGGTTTATTTATATGTGACATCAGCCTATGTTTGCTATCCTGTTTAGACCCCTTGGTTTATTTATATGTGACATCAGCCTATTTTTGCTATCCTGTTTAGGCCCTTTGGTTTATTTATATGTGACATCAGCCTATTTTTGCTATCCTGTTTAGGCCCTTTCGTTTATTTATATGTGACATCAGCCTATTTTTGCTATCCTGTTTCGGCCCTTTCGTTTATTTATATGTGACATCAGCCTATTTTTGCTATCCTGTTTAGACCCCTTGGTTTATTTATATGTGACATCAGCCTATTTTTGCTATCCTGTTTAGGCCCTTTGGTTTATTTATATGTGACATCAGCCTATGTTTGCTATCCTGTTTCGGCCCCTTGGTTTATTTATATGTAACATCAGCCTATGTTTGCTATCCTGTTTAGGCCCTTTGGTTTATTTATATGTGACATCAGCCTATTGTAGCTATCCTGTTTAGGCCCTTTGGTTTATTTATATGTAACATCAGCCTATGTTTGCTATCCTGTTTCGGCCCTTTGGTTTATTTATATGTGACATCAGCCTATTTTTGCTATCCTGTTTAGGCCCTTTGGTTTATTTATATGTGACATCAGCCTATGTTTGCTATCCTGTTTAGACCCCTTGGTTTATTTATATGTGACGTCAGCCTATGTTTGCTATCCTGTTTAGGCCCCTTGGTTTATTTATATGTGACATCAGCCTATGTTTGCTATCCTGTTTCGGCCCTTTGGTTTATTTATATGTGACATCAGCCTATTTTGGCTATCCTGTTTAGGCCCTTTGGTTTATTTATATGTGACATCAGCCTATGTTTGCTATCCTGTTTAGGCCCCTTGGTTTATTTATATGTGACATCAGCCTATTTTTGCTATCCTGTTTAGGCCCCTTGGTTTATTTATATGTGACATCAGCCTATTTTTGCTATCCTGTTTCGGCCCTTTCGTTTATTTATATGTGACATCAGCCTATTTTTGCTATTCTGTTTCGGCCCTTTGGTTTATTTATATGTGACATCAGCCTATTTTTGCTCTCCTGTTTCGGCCCTTTCGTTTATTTATATGTGACATCAGCCTATTTTTGCTATCCTGTTTCGGCCCTTTCGTTTATTTATATGTGACATCAGCCTATGTTTGCTATCCTGTTTCGGCCCTTTGGTTTATTTATATGTGACATCAGCCTATGTTTGCTATCCTGTTTAGGCCCCTTGGTTTATTTATATGTGACATCAGCCTATTTTGACTATCCTGTTTCGGCCCTTTGGTTTATTTATATGTGACATCAGCCTATGTTTGCTATCCTGTTTAGGCCCCTTGGTTTATTTATATGTGACATCAGCCTATTTTGGCTATCCTGTTTCGGCCCTTTGGTTTATTTATATGTGACATCAGCCTATTTTTGCTATCCTGTTTCGGCCCTTTCGTTTATTTATATGTGACATCAGCCTATTTTTGCTATCCTGTTTCGGCCCTTTGGTTTATTTATATGTGACATCAGTTTATTTTGGCTATCCTGTTTCGGCCGTTTGGTTTATTTATATGTGACGTCAGTTTATTTTGGCTATCCTGTTTAGGCCCTTTGGTTTATTTATATGTGACGTCAGCCTATTGTAGCTATCCTGTTTAGGCCCCTTGGTTTATTTATATGTGACATCAGCCTATTTTGGCTATCCTGTTTAGGCCCTTTGGTTTATTTATATGTGACATCAGCCTATTTTGGCTATCCTGTTTAGGCCCTTTGGTTTATTTATATGTGACATCAGCCTATTTTTGCTATCCTGTTTAGGCCCCTTGGTTTATTTATATGTGACATCAGCCTATTTTTGCTATCCTGTTTCGGCCCTTTGGTTTATTTATATGTGACATCAGTTTATTTTGGCTATCCTGTTTCGGCCGTTTGGTTTATTTATATGTGACGTCAGTTTATTTTGGCTATCCTGTTTAGGCCCTTTGGTTTATTTATGTGTGACATCAGCCTATTTTGGCTATCCTGTTTCGGTCGTTTGGTTTATTTATATGTGACGTCAGCCTATTGTAGCTATCCTGTTTCGGCCCTTTGGTTTATTTATATGTGACGTCAGCATATTGTAGCTATCCTGTTTAGGCCCTTTGGTTTATTTATGTGTGACATCAGCCTATTTTGGCTATCCTGTTTCGGCCGTTTGGTTTATTTATATGTGACGTCAGCCTATTGTAGCTATCCTGTTTCGGCCCTTTGGTTTATTTATATGTGACGTCAGCCTATTGTAACTATCCTGTTTAGGCCCCTTGGTTTATTTATATGTGACGTCAGCATATTGTAGCTATCCTGTTTCGGCCCTTTGGTTTATTTATATGTGACGTCAGCATATTGTAGCTATCCTGTTTAGGCCCTTTGGTTTATTTATGTGTGACATCAGCCTATTTTGGCTATCCTGTTTCGGCCGTTTGGTTTATTTATATGTGACGTCAGCCTATTGTTGCTATTCTGTTTAGGCCCTTTGGTTTATTTATATGTGACGTCAGCCTATTGTAGCTATCCTGTTTCGGCCCTTTGGTTTATTTATATGTGACGTCAGCCTATTGTAGCTATCCTGTTTCGGCCGTTTGGTTTATTTATATGTGACGTCAGCATATTGTAGCTATCCTGTTTCGGCCCTTTGGTTTATTTATATGTGACGTCAGCATATTGTAGCTATCCTGTTTAGGCCCTTTGGTTTATTTATATGTGACGTCAGCCTATTGTAGCTATCCTGTTTCGGCCCTTTGGTTTATTTATATGTGACGTCAGCCTATTGTAGCTATCCTGTTTAGGCCCTTTGGTTTATTTATATGTGACGTCAGCCTATTGTAGCTATCCTGTTTAGGCCCTTTGGTTTATTTATATGTGACATCAGCCTATTTTTGCTATCCTGTTTAGGCCCTTTGGTTTATTTATATGTGACGTCAGCCTATTGTAGCTATCCTGTTTAGGCCCTTTGGTTTATTTATATGTGACGTCAGCCTATTGTAGCTATCCTGTTTAGGCCCTTTGGTTTATTTATATGTGACGTCAGCCTATTGTAGCTATCCGGTTTCGGCCCTTTGGTTTATATATATGTGACGTCAGCATATTGTAGCTATCCTGTTTAGGCCCTTTGGTTTATTTGCTCCTAAAGACTTGTAGCAATCTTTTAATTATGAGCGTACCTAATGAATGTTATTCAAGAATCACGTTGTGCGCACCAAATTCGATATTTACATTTTTATTAACCCCGCCACTTTTTTTTTATTAAAGTGTCTGTTCCAAGCTAGGAAAGTGAGCAGTCATATATATCATTGTAGTATTGTATTAACATGGTAGATACAATCATTAACACCTTATACATGTGTATTGGATTTTATATGACAGGGATTTGATTGTAATGCAATTTGTCATAATATGCATATTTAAATGTTATATTCGTATCATCACTATGTGTGCAGATTAGATTGTAGATTATTTGTTTTATCCTTGATAACAAAGGACAGATGCTGTATTATCTATTTTTTTCTACCGTTCTACATTATACCTATATTTTTCATCCAAGGTGTTAATTATATATATATGTATATCTTTATTTCTGGTAACTTTTGTTGGTACATTGGTATACAGATAGCAAATTAAATACAAACATAATACACAATTATAAGATACAATACAATACATAATAAGAAAACAGCTATACAATATCAACAAAATGAGAGGAATTAACTACATTCACCAGGTGGGGATTTAGAGGGAGACGTGTGACCCCTCCCCCTTTAAATTTGTAGAGTTCATGTGAGACAGCGTTTACTTTATCAGAATTCATGTATGTAGGTAAATGTGTGCCCTAAGAATAAAAGAGAATTTGACCATGCAAGTATAGACACCGATGATCACTCGTAGAAGACTGATGCTCGATTTAAGAAGAGCGGCATTATCCAAACAAGAGACACTCATTTACGCCTCGTCTTAAGATCGGGTTATGCGCTTGATTCGTCCCGTAGGCCCTTCCATGTTATGAATATAACTGAAATACTGCTTATTAACGTTAAGACGTCAGTACAAAAAATCGTTCATAACTGCTGATTGTGGTTTTTATACCGTTTTCATAGGAGTTATTTCCCTTACAACGGACAAAATGGTACATAGCAATCGCAATGGAATGGGCAACGGATTCGAGTATAATTTTCTTACATTTGTAGATATTTGAACCATGTATGAAATCAGATGGTAATTTTATAGCAAATAGAAAATTCACTGGTTGTTTGAATAAACTATGCATGGGTGAAAGGCATATTATTAACATTGAGCTTTGTATGTTAATGGGAAATAACTCGTATAAAACCTATAATTTTAACATCAAAGTCAAAAATGAACAAATGGTCTATCTTTTTTTCAACCACATCGGTGGCGTAATGGTTAGCATGCTCGCCTCGAGTGCGGTAGATCGTGGGTTCGAGCCCCGGTCGGATCAAACCAAAGACTATAAAATTGTATATATCTGTTGCTTCTCCGCTAAACACACAGCATTTAGGAGAACTAGCAAAGACTTGTTGGTTCTTTGTTGGACGAATTTGTCCGAGTGGGGCGACTTCTTTAACCGCGAACTGCTGTTTCAGTGAGCTAGCACTATGAAGATCTAATTAAGCATGTATAACGCGGGCATCATCGTCATTTCAGTGAATGTAACTTGTTCTTGTCATGATATAGCTGAATAATTGCTCAGTTGACGTTAAACAATAATCACTTACTCGCTTATTATTATTTTGTATGTTTTACAAAAATATGTAATTCCCTAATCTATATAGGGATACAATTGTGTAATTCCCTAATCTATATAGGGATACAATTGTGTAATTCCCTAATCTATATAGGGATACAATTGTGTAATTCCCTAATCTATATAGGGATACAATTGTGTAATTCCCTAATCTATATAGGGATACAATTGTGTAATTCCCTAATCGATATAGGGATACAATTGTTTAATTCCCTAATCTATATAGGGATAGTTGTGTCATTCTAGATAAAGGTATACCTATAGCATACTTTTCTCTCGGTTTACAGAAATATTTCTTCCCTCTATATTTTGATGTACATGTATACCACTACCTGTCATTAAACGCATAGTTGTGTGTTGAGGGTATTGAGGGGGAGTGTTTTGTTCATGTGGCAAAATGCAATTATTTAACAAATATGATAAAATCAGAAGAACCATTTAGAGCTGTTTGTTACATGTATGTTGATTAATAAAGCTCTTATAATTAGAATAATTCTTTAATAAGATATAATATGTTCAATTCATTTTATTTGATCCACCAGACGATGCCCTCATTTGAACATCTTTAATCATTTTAATGTTTAAACCGAGGACGCAATAGGTTGTTTTTGTGTAAATAATTGTCGATAGCTGTAAACGAGCTACTTTTTTATTTATCAATTCTTCTTTGACTGTTGGCTTAAACATGCAAGGTTACGGTTATGACTTGAAGCCAAAACGGTCGAATTCCAGGTGGTATCAATGTTTCGGCTGTTTACTATTTTTACTTGCTAGTGCAGCTATTGCAATATCGATAGTGGTGTTAGTGAGACAATTAAATAATGATGACGAGAATAATAATATAATTGGTAAAAAAGCAGGCGAGATTTATGGAACAACTGTTGTTACAACTGTATCCACACCTGAGCCGACAACTGAACCCACACCTCAGCCGACAACAGTACCTACAAGACAAATGGATACTCGACAGGACACCGTTGTGGAATGTGCAGTCAAGAATGCAGTAACTAAAAGTGTCTGTCACGCCACTGACGGGTACGTATTCATACCTTTTCTTTTTATGCTATTCAGTTCAGATATGTTCTTCAATTGATCTCAAGAAAGTTTGTAGATACGAAGTAAATAATCAGAAGCCGTATATCGAAGGATGAGACCATACAATGACCAAAAGAAAAAGCATAGTACATTTTTTATGCTATGTCAAGATTTGTTACATAGCTTGGATACTATTGACGAGTTTAACCTCGTCACATTTTTTGTCTGTTACCAGCCAAAACCTATATTTGTATAACCTTTTGTCGTTATCTTTGTGTTTGGTAATTTTATGAGGGTGTTCGTTTTATTATGTAATATTTATACCGCATTTTCAAAATTCTAAATTAGGTTCATTTCTGGTGGATTTCTAGTCTACTTTATTAATGCTTTTTAAATCTAATACATTTTCATGTGTGCATTTGAAGAAGAAATTATTTTTTTTAAAACAAAAACAAACATGTGTGATTAAAGTGCTATTCACCGGCCGGTGAATAGTCATTTGTGCTATTCACCGGTGAATAGTACTTTTCAGACAAATTGAATGAAACTATGGAAATAGTATTTTTATTGCAATAAAATTTATATAGTAAAAAGTATGAGAAGTATAATAAAATAGATTATTATGCAGAAGGTGGTGACGTTGTAAAAAGTCTAAATACAAACTTTAAGTGCACTTTCAAATATTGTAATTAGAGGTTACAATATACATGTAGTTGAAATACTGTTGAAGCTGGCGTTAAACCCCAAATCAATAATTAGAGGTTTTTATGTGATAAACTATAGCAAAGTGAAATGTTCCCGGCCTAGTGTTCAATCAAATGGATAAACATATTGGTTAAATCAAAATCAAGCTATGATTTCTGTGTGTCTTATTTGTTGTGTCTGTCCAGTATGGTGTTTCTGTTCATCTATCACTACTAACGCTGTGAGTTCAAATCCCGCTCAGGCGAGATGTACTCGATACAACATTGTCTGATAAAGTTTGTCAGTGACTTACGGCAGGTCGGTGGTTTTCTGTGGTACTCCGAATTCCTCCACCAATAAAACTGACCGCCACGATATAACTGAAATATTGTTGAAAGTGGCGTTAAACACTATAACCCTATCCCTAAATCACAACAAAGACACATGACATGAGATAAATTAATGTTTAATTCGTAGCTACATATTAATATTCAATGTACAAATAAATATAATTGTATAATTTATAAATCAACAATAAAAGTAAATATCAACAAAACGTACATTTCTTGCCGTTTCTGAAAACGGTTAATAATGGCGAATCCGGACTTTCGAAACAAATATTGATAAAGTCCATATTTGGAATTGGACTAAAAATTGTCTGTTTTACATTTTCCTTATCACAAAACGAAATATCTGACGCAGATTTGCTTTCACGGCAAATCTCTATTTTATCCTGTCTTGCTGCACTTCTACTCCTTTTAAACAACCGTTTTGGAGTTGCTGGTCTTTTCCTGATATTAGTGTTCTTACGTATCACTTCTGTATTATATCCATACACGTGTACCGGTAGTCCTGAACTTGATTTAGCTTGTTTGCACGGGGTAGTTGCGGAATCTTCATTATCATCCAGATCAGTGGAAGCGAAAATACGTTTTGCTCTTTTCTGAATTTCTTCAAATTTTTTCCGTATTTCGACATCTTTTTCTCTAAGTGATTGTGTTCGTCTTTTTATTCTTTCTAACTGGTTACTCCATACTATCATATGAACAGTAACATTTGTTTTACGTTTGATCGGTGTTATATAACTTTTTACAATGTTCATACCTTTTATGCTGTTACCCGTTCCACTTGTTTTGCTGTTATCCGTTCCACCTTTTATGCTGTTACCCGTTCCACCTGTTTTGCTGTTATCCGTTCCACCTTTTATGCTGTTATCCATTCCACCTTTTATGCTGATATCCGTTCCATTTTTTAAGCTGATATCCGTTCCATTTTTTAAGCTGATATCCATTCCATTTCTTAAGCTGATATCCGTTCCACCTTTTATGATGTTATCCGTTCCATTATTTATGCTATTTCCCGTTCCATTTTTCCTGGTATTATCCGTTGCTCTTTTCATGCCATTTTCTGTTTTGTACATTACTGTACAGCTCCTTTTCAAATTCGTGGAATTTACATATGTAACATAGCTATCAATATCGTGCCTAGTGTTGTCCTTGCATCTTTTTGTAACAGCTTCGGACTTCGGTGGTGTTAGGATTGAATCTGATAATCTTCTTCTTATTGGTGATTGCTGCTTTTCAGACTGTTGCTGTTGTAATTTCCTTAACAGTGTTTTTCTGAGATATCCAGGAGGAAGCGATCGTCTTGTAAATTTCATCATTTTTTACACTTTCTTGTTAATGTCCCTCAAAAAGAAATGATAATCAAATTTTCTTAGGTCACTTTATGCCAAAAATGAAATCATCTATAAATGTTGGTAATTTATTGATGTTTTGTGATTATTTTCTCCATGTCCAAGCTATAATGTGTTGTCAATCACATAACTGTCTTTGAAGTCAGCGCTTGGACTTCATTGTTAATTAAACAAAGCAAAAACAATTAATGACCACATGTTTACCTATTAGTTAATTAAAATACATATCATATATTGATCAAAGGGGTAATTAAATTAAAATAATTGTGTACATTTCGTTTCTTAGAGCTTTTTTTCAGAGGACATAATTACAAATAATATACAAATAAATATACGTATTTAACCATGTTTTTCTTTAAAATATATGTAATTTTAATAGGAATAATATTTTTTGTAACAATACAACGCCAGTTTATTTTTTGAACATGTGTACTATTTTGTTTAAAGAACTCTGCTTGAGTGAGTTACTTTTGTTTATATATATATTTGTTTATATATATATTTGTTTATATATATATTTGTTTATATATATATTTGTTTATATATATATTTGTTTATATATATTTTGTTTATATATTTATTTGTTTATATATATATTTTTGTTTATATATATATTTGTTTATATATATATTTGTTTATATATTTATTTGTTTATATATTTATTTGTTTATATATTTATTTTTGTTTATATATATATTTTTGTTTATATATATATTTGATGGTTATATTACATTCTGAGTAAAAACCATATTAAGTTAAAAATCCAGAATACTGAGAATTACATTTGTTTAAACTTGAATACTTGACTTGAATTATCAATTGAAGAGACAAAGTGACTTATCTTTGAGTGAAAACCTTTTATTTACATACTTGATTGTTTCATTCGTGTCATTTTGTTTGGAGTGACTTCTGGAAATTAGTAAAAAAAACCATTGTGTTTCAAAAACAACATTTTAGCTTTCTGGCACGTCACCATTCGTGACATTCCTGAACATCGATTCACAACACAATTCTTTTGTTATATCTTTATTTCTCAAACTGACAGTGCACAGCACATATACAGAGAACTGAACTGAATAAACTATATATATATCTGTATTTATGTGTACATGTGTGCATATGTATGAATATGCCTTCTTTTGTGCCTATATATATATATATGTACATATGTATTCTTGATATACAGACGAATATATTAATTACAAGTTAACTTATTCACACTCTAAATTGGCAAATTTCATAATTATAATGAATAAATGGACAGTTTTAAAATTATTACAAAATTTTGAATTTCTCCCAAGTAGAAAATTTGTGTACACTAATAACAATGTAAATTAATTAATCATTCTTATCATTATACTTGATGTCCTTAGTTATTGAGGGAGAGCACTTACATAGGCTATGCCTGATGTGCAATCCCATTGGATATTGTATTTATGCATATATTTAATAAAATATTTGAATAGAATTGGATTGATTAAACTATATACAGTATAGTACAGTAAATCGACAGATGGAATTAATGGAGAGGACAGATATCTAATAAATTTACATAGTATTAAGCAGGATGGGTTTTCGTTTGCTAGTCATTAAATTTTTGAATTTTATTATATTTTCAAGATATATCAAACATTTGCATGTCGGCGGGATTTACTCCGTGAGCATCTGTTCACATACTTACTAAGGTATCATCGATTGACTGTCAAAGTCAACTCGTGAGATAACAATCAGACATTAAGTGCCTATCAAGACAAATATCTGGTGTGAATTTAAAAGATATCGTTTAAAAGTTAACCCCTTAATACATAGATGTACACTGTATGTCCAAAAATATAGCCATGATATAGCTGAAAACTTGCTGAATTGACGTTAAACAACAATCATTCAGTCACCCAAAAATACAGAAATCATCTTAATGGATAAGACATTTTTTTCTAATTTGTGGTTGAGAATTATTTTATAAAATTATTAACTATCAAATTTCAGCACCCACATCTAAATCACCTGTAAGTTAGAATCTGGAATAAAATTAGAAAAAAGAAGGTATTTTTTTTTACAGGAACATAAATTGTATTATGAACGAATGTGTAATTAGTACACACAGATGTTAAAGGCAATTCTCAAAATTTTTGATTTTTACTGAAAAAACTTTTTTTCCCCCACAATTTAATAACACATAATCATTAAGTATCTAACTGAAATGAACCACTGAAGGAATATTTTTTTGATCTTTGTTTTTGACAGGGTTTCTCTTTTTTTTCTTTTTCTTTTCTTTTTTTTTTTTTTGTAATTTTCTTGATTTTTAGTATCTCCAATTGTTCATTCAAGTTTTTAATGTAATTCTCAAAATTCTGGATTTTTCCTGAAGAAAAAGTATTTTGTGCTCCAAAAGTTACAGATGGAACAAATAAGTATTTAAATAAATAGGAACAAATAAAGGAATGTTGTCACAACATTTCACTTTTAGATATTTTAAACGATTTTCTTGAAAATATTTTTTTAATGTTGAAACAATATAATAATCTAGTTAGATTTATAATTCATAAATGTGACAAGTCTAGCTCTAATCACAGGAGTCATCGTGGTCATCATCGTATGTTAGTTGGATTTACAACTACATATGCAATCAGTGCCTATCACCACTAAAGTTCGAGTCCCGCTCATGGTGAAAGTTACTCGAAACAATATTATACGATAAAGTTGGTCAGTGACTTGCGACAGGTCTGTGTTTTTTTCAGGGCACTCTGGTTTACTCCACTGATAAAACTGATAGCCAGACTATAACTGAAATATTGTTGAAAGTGGCATAACCATAACCCACATTCAGCCCACACTACTTATTTTCAGTACCGTTTACCGTTGTGGTATCATTTATAGAAAAATAGGTACGAGTTGGACAAATTTGGGTTATTTCTACAATTATACTTTTTTGGATGAGCTCATTTGGAACTCAATAAATTTGAGCTAATTCAGCTTTCGCGAACCAGGTTTTTATTTTTTACTTTATAATACTGGTTTCAGATGTGTGTGGCAAGCCAGAAGTAATACAGAAAGGACCCCTCCGTGTGTTCACGAAGATGAGATTGGATATGAACTAGATGGCCAAATTACTATCGGACCAAACAAATGGTCAGCTCGACTTAAACGTAAAGGAATACAAGCAGTCTTTGGGATGGACGTGTACGACAAAATCAACTTAGACGTGGAAATGCTGAACGAGTATGCTCTCAGAATATACGTAAGGAATTGAATGAACTTTATTTCTAAGAATCTAACATACAACTATCTATTCAATCAATGCCTATTACCACTAATGTTGTGAGTTCGAACCCCGTTCATGGCGAGGTGTACTCGATACAACATTATGTGATAAAGTTTGTCAGTGACTTGCGGTTTGTCAATAATTTTCTCTACAAATAATACTGACCGCCCCGATATAACTGAAATATTGTTGAAAGTGGCGTTAAACACCATAACCTAACCCCCCTCTAACAATCTAACAGCATAATTACAGAAACCATATAAATATTAAAATAAGCATTCGTGAACACCGTGTTATTATTAACTAAACTGGAGGAGAGCCTTGAACGTTTATAATGTTGATGAATTTAGAAAACATTTTCTAATATAAAATGAATTAGATAATTGTTGATATTTATATGTATTTGGATTTTAAGTACAAGTGTCGTAGAAATTTACTTCTTTCTTTTTTTCAGAACACCACATGACATGGCATAATGATATTTATCTCCGGTTTCGTTTGAGCCACAACATAATTATATTCGTTATATTCATTATCATATCTTTTGTGCACACATCTCTCAATCGAGTAAAATGGTCATTTTTTTTTTTATTTATGTCAGTTGAAAAGTGTTAATGATAAAACTATTTGAAAATTTCCTTTTCCCTCGGTGGCGTAATGGTTAGCGTGCTCGCATCGAGTGCGGTAGATCGTGGATTCGAGTCACTGTCGGGTAAAACCAAAGACTATGAAATTGGTATTTGTTGCTTCTCCGCAAAGCACGCAACATTAAGGAGAAAGAGCAAATACTGGTTGGCTCAAAATCAGAATAATGTGTCCGAGTGGAGCGACATGTCTACCCGCGGACGGTTGTTTCAGTGAGCTAGCAATATTAAAATCCAACTCAGCGTGTTGGTCTAGAACAAAGCGGACCTCATCATCATCTCATTGAAAATTAACTTGTTCTCGCCATTATATAGCTGAAAAAATTTTGAATTGGCATTAAACAACACTCACTCACTCACTCCTTTTCGCTTACTTTTATTAAATATTTCTTATTATCATGTATATTGTAGATGTATCCTGATAAGTCTAAGAATGCTTGGGAAATACCAGACGAAGCGCTGAAAATGGAAATTCCCAAGCGAACAACAAATAAATTGTACAACGTTACTTTTGTAAAGACACCAGTATTTGGTGTAATTGTGGAAAGGTTGATTGATTCAAAAACTAAAACTAAAATGTAAGTAGTTTAAAACGTTTGCAATCTTTCATAAATAAAATCGTGACTAACGGTTGGTTATTTTACATAGATAAAAACGTGACTAGCGGTTGGACATTTTACATAAATAAAAACGTGAAACGTGTCTAACCGTTGAAAATATTGCACAAATGAGAAAAAAAAACACATTTATTTGAGGTGGTATCATATATTAAAACTGAGAAGTGCAACGAGACATGATCTTTAACCAGTCTATTGATTAGCGATTTTAGTATTCTTAGGTTAGAATAACATGCATATACAATTAATTATTGGATAACCACTAATTACTTTATTTTCACCCACCAATAGAATCGACACAACAGTACCAGGTACCATATTTTCCCGCCAATTCATGCAGATAACAACAAGACTGCCATCAGAGCACTTGTACGGTTTTGGAGAACACAACCATAAACGATTTAAGCATGACATGAATTGGAAAACATGGCCTATTTTTACAAGAGACGTAGCACCAGTAGTAAGTAATGGTAAAAGTATATATTAACAGGTGTAATGTATGTTGACATTGCGGTGTGTGCTTTACGAATTCTGATTATGCCTTTGGTATCTTCAAACTTTGCTTGCATGCATTCCAACTCATACATATAAGCACACTGCTTATACAAAAACACTTATGTTAGCATAATTAATATTCATAGTGTAATTTCTTGACGTGAACATGCAATTTGTATATCAGAACAAGAGTGTGGTCTTGTGAGTAGCACAATTAGGTGCGGATTAAGACGGCCTTAGAAAGACAGACGATCGTCTGCCGATCGTCTATTGTTAAATCTGACAATATAATATTATTTATAAACATTTACATCCTCTACTGTCCCAGGGGGGTACTGGGTGGGTGCCTTTTAATCATTGAGAAATTTTCTACAAAATATGTACTCTCTAACATAAATTCCAGCATCCGCATCTGATAATGATAAGAATATACATAAAGAGTGGTCCTTTTATTACCATAATGTTCGGAAGCATGTCATCGCAATTTGAAAAAGACATTTCTTACCCATAAAAATGATTGAGTTGTTTTATTATAATTCACAGGATGAATGGAATCTGTATGGGGCACATCCAGTATATTTAAATTTAGAAGAGGATGGGAAAGCTAGCATGGTATTTCTTAAGAATAGTCATGCGATGGGTGAGTATAATTAGGTAAACAACGTTTAGTTTGGTCGTTGGCACAGTCGTTGACATATCATAATAAGCATTTTCTACATAAAAAAGCTTGACAATATTATATCTCATTTAGCAAGAATATTCACCTGCCAGCCAAACTTTCACGATGAAAATGTTTTATTTGTCAAGAATGGTACTCATTAAACATTATTCCTGACGACCAAACTGTTACGGTACTATTAAATTGTGTCACTAATTTCTTCAAATTTGTATTTAAGTGTTGTGTACTCCACAGATGTTGTTCTTCAGCCTGACCCGTTTCCCGCCATAACATATAAAGTAATTGGTGGTGTACTTGATTTCTACGTATTTCTCGGACCGACTCCACAACAGGCTGTGCAGCAATATATTTCGGTAAGATATTGATTATTTGTCCACATTTTATTTAGTAAAATTATGAAAATTAATGGTGCTTTGTTGTTGTTCTTTCATTTTTGGAGTGATACCAGTCATATTGATGACAGTATTTGTAAAGTTACGTTGACAGTATTTGATATTTGTGAGATAAGAAGCAAGCATGTAGTGTTTTTTATTGATTAGAAATTAGAAAGGTGCATGACTTTCAATTGCATGACTTGGGAATAAATTATACTGATTATTGAAAACTGCAAGGTGACTGTGAGATGAAGAGCAAAAGCAAAAACAGGAACTGCATACCCTTCCGAAGCACCTGAGTTCATTTCCAGTTTTTGTGGAATTTTCATGTTGCTCAATCTTTAGTTTTGTGAATCATTATTTATCTTTTTGTCCCTTTTCTTATAGCCATTTTATTTTCTGTCCTTTTTCTACATACGACTGCAGATCTGATTACTTCTTTGGTATCTTCAAACTTTTCTAGATTAGATCTATATATAGGATGAGAAAATGTTATTGTAATGTTAGGTTTAATAGTGTTGTATCACGATGTTATTTCAATGTATATGGGTTTCCCAGCCTCTTGATTGTACCAAGCAAAACAAATCCTTTAATCACCAAGTTTTTAGTTAATTTATAATCTCTTTAATATCATGTTTGTAGGCAGTAGGAAAACCATTGATGCCTCCCTATTGGTCTCTTGGATTTCATTTGTGTAAATGGGGGTATGAAAATATTACTGTTGTCAAGAATGTCGTGGAAAGAACCAAACAAGCAGAAATATCCCAGGTAAAATATATTTTGGGCAGTGATAAACCCTTTTTCCAAGTATAGTATTTAATAGGTCAAATAAATGATAAAGGTTTTTTTGGTTAAACTAATATAAACATTGAAGGTCGTCAAACACGTATATTATATTATAAAAAGGGTAGACATCGAATTTAATCGGCAAAAAAGAATAATGTCTTTCCTGAAAAATAATCAACATTGAGAAGGAGTTATTTCCAAAGTCTGAAGCCCCAATCGCTTGGCGTTATGCCCAGTGCCATATACCGCTACTATTTCTCATCTGACTCAGTTGTAAGCAAAAACCATAGAACGGCAATAGATCATTGATGCTGCCATATTGGTTGACCTAAACAAATCAAAACAGATTCAATTATGTTCTTGATTTAATAAAATCCAGCTTTTAAGTCTATCTGAAATGTCATAAATATATTATCTTGTTTTCACGCATGAACGACTTTTGGCGGGATATGTAATCTAATTTAAATTAGATATTTGCTGTATTTTTTCTTCTTTTTTTTCTTTGGCAATACAAATTCTTATTTTTTTAAAGATGCAACACACTAACTTTAATTAGATTGTGTAATATAGTGAAACTTATCTAAACCGAACCTCCGTGGGACAAACGTTTTTGCTCGGAATAGACAGGTGTTCGGTTTATACAGTTTTAAATTAACAAAGTTTCGTAGATTTAGAATGTCTTTAAAGTTTGCTTTATACAAGATTCCTGGTTTATTTTGGGTTCGGTTTCGATAGGTTTCACTCTATTTTGTTTGTGGGCTCGTTCAATATCTTTCACTCGTTCAGCACGGTTTCATGTTGCGTCTAACAATTGATATTTGACGACATCTACAAACAAGAAGACATATACCATTTTTAAGCTAATGCCTTTTTTTTTCAGGATGTACAATGGGGAGATATTGACTACATGTATAAATATTTTGATTTTACTTACGATAAAACTACATTCCAAGGTTTGCCTGACTTTGTTGATGAACTGCACAAAAATGGACAGAAGTATGTTATCATTGTTGTAAGTCAACATTTTATTATTTATTAATTTTGCAATAAATTAATATTCAAACGAAATTAAATAGGGATATTTTTTTTTACTAGAAACCAGACAATGAAATAATTTAGCTGATTATAATAGAATAGTTGGATGATTCTACACCAAAATATGTTATTGTCATTTCTCGTGGGTAGCAGATACAGTAATATATCAAGATTAAGAGACAGCACGTGAAGTTACAACATGGGTTTATGTTATGCTGCATGATATATTTCTTATATTCATTTCATGGATGGGTGTACAGCAACATGAATGAGACAAAAGTTGCATATATATTAGAGATGTTTTTGGTCGAAATACTGATTTCTTTCATTCAAATTGCATGCCAATGATAAATCAAGACGACAGTAACGACACAATACACTCTGACACAGAATAATAGATTCAGAGACAGAAATGTCACCAGTGGTAAATTATTGTTAATGTATAATTGATAGACATTTACATATTATAGGATCCTGGTATTGGTGCTAACAAGACAATTGTTGCAGAAGCTAGAATTAATAGTCCCCATTATGAAATGTACCAAGATGGGTTAAACTCGGATGTTTTTATTAAAGATTATAATAACAGTGTGTTGTTTTCAAAGGTTTGTATCGCTAAACACAGAGACACACATTAAATATATTCTGACACATAAAACGCGCTTAAATATACACTGACATCTACTTATCACGTTTAAGCATACATTGACATCTAGACACAATTAAAAGTACACTTAAATATTTACGTTTTATTACTATCACTATGTCGATACCTCTGGTAGTGGACTAATAGTCATCGATGGTATAATCCGAACAATAATCAGTGTTTAGGCAGACACGTGGTTTATCAGAAGAGTTTGAAGACACCTAAGTAGTAATCAGTAACCGTAAGTCACTTAAGGACAGACAACGCAATGGACAAAAGAAAAAAAGACAAAAGGACAAACAACGATCTACAAAACATTACACAGAAACTAAAGATCAAGCAGCAAATATTGCTTCGATTCTTCAAATAATTCAGTAAGCTAAATCAACATTCCATCTTGCCTATATGAAGAAGTGGTAGTAATATTACAGCTCTGAACATATCCATTATATTAACATATTTCAAGTTGTCACAACATACCAAATTTTGTTCCTATGTTTTTTTAAGTTGTACTGTGGCCATCATTGAATAAGGGTAATAACAAAATTACCGAACTCCGAACAATCTTACAAAGGGAAAGTCAAAACTCATAATTATATAAACAGACAAAATCAGTCAACAACCGGAAAACTGTGAAAACCGTAATGACCCTGACTTGGTACAGGCATTTCTAAAGAAATGGTGGGTTGAATCAGATTTTAAAACGCCAAACCTCCCGCTCTCATTACGGTTCAAAGGTTCCGGCTGTCACTATAACAGTATTTAAATACAGGAACAAAATAGGTAAAATAGTTGTCAAAGCAGTACCATATTCGGTGACGTAAATGTCAAAAATATTTTTACGTCACACATTGATGAAAAAAAATATCCTTGACATTTTTCTTGACTTCTTTATCTTTATACATTTTCACTATATGAAAATGCATCGCTTATAATCGTTTCTGCAGAGACGGAATATATTTCGACAAGATCTTACACATTATACACATGTTTGGCATGAATTTATCTGTTCAGAAAAAAGTTCATAGTAAACATTGAATTTATTAGATTGAGGAAACGTATGTAGGGAGGCACCTTAGAGCAAGTGTAATTGTAACTAATTAAATTGTACTTGAGTATTTCTAGAAAAATATGAAAACCAAAAAATATAGGACAATTAAAATGATTAAATCTTAAGACCAAAAGCAAAACGACAGTAAAAATATGATGGCTCATTTACCTGACTTGATACAGCACTTTATAACAAAGATAGCGTGAACAAACTGTTATGACCCATTTCATATAACTATGAAGTCCCAACACAAAATGAGAAGAAAGGAACTGATCACATATCATTGCTACTCAAAACAAGAATGACAAAGTATCCAATAGACTGGATGTATATCTCTATAATGTACAAGTGCCCTGTTCGAAACATTCTTTTGAATTTCTAGTATGTAATATTTCATATCTAGTGATAAAAAAGTATACCACATTATTATACACAACTGATACAAACTAATTTTTTTAATTTAATCCAGACCTTTTACAGATCTGATGGTAAACTATTACATGTTTAATATTTATGCGAATAATAGCTACTAGTTTAAAGGGTAAAATCGTGTATGCAAGCTTTAATGATTTATTTTTTCATTATTTCAATTATTATGTTTGTTAAAATGTGAATATCATATCATATGTTTTTCATTTATTGTCTATATCTTTTGATCTACTTGTTTATTTCATGTTGTTTTTGTTTATTTAATTATGTAGGTTTGGCCAGGTATTACTGTATTCCCAGATTTTACAGATATAAACAAATCACTTCCATATTGGATTAAATATATCAAGTATTTTTATGAAGAAGAAGGCATAAAAGTTGACGGACTTTGGATTGTAAGTGCAAATACTGTCATTTCTAATAATAATGCATTGCAAAAAATTAAAAAAAGAAACATAGAACAAAGTATGATTATATTTCCTTTTAGGATGTTAACACAATTTTTACATTCATATTATGTTGATGAATAATGCATTAGATGGCGTTTTCGATAAGGTTAGATAATACATTAAGCTAAACCACGTGGCAATGATCAGAGAATAATCAGGATATCTTAAATTTTATTTTAGTTATTATCAATTTTAAGATAATTAAGAGATATATCATAGAACTAATAAAACAGGAATACACACAATATTTACAGCCGGACAGGCAAGTCAAGTCAGGAAGAATTACATAATTATTATCTGGATAGACAAGATAAATCAGGAAAAAACGACTAATAATTATACTGGACAGCAAGTCAAATCAAGAAAAAGACATTTTTCAATGGAGGTAGGCAGTACAAATCAGGAATAGCCAGATGAACATTATCCGGTTATGCCAGACAAATCCAGAATAACCACATGAACATTATCCGGTTATTCAATACGAATCCAGAATATCTACATGGAAATCCGGTTGTGCCAGACAAATCAGGAATTAAACAACAAATTTGTTCGCCTATATCTTGCACCACACCGTTGTCTCTTGATCTTGTTAATCGGTTATCTCTAAGTCCAGTAATATTCAGAAGAAACTGATTACTGGTATCATAAACAACAAGAACACGTAGCAATATTTTAAGCCATTTGGGATAATATTTTTATGTTGTATCTGTATCTACACGTTGTTGACACCAAAGCGAGAATCAGATTGATGGTTCAATATCAATGCTATTTAATACTTGATTATTATAAAGGACATGAACGAGCCAGCAAACTTTGTACAAGGGTCTTTTGATGGATGCAGAAATAATGAGCTGAATTATCCACCATATGTGCCTCGTGAGTCATATAATATATAGTGTAAATAGTCTGCTTGTGCTATTTTTTCCATGAAAAGTTTGATGAGGTAATCAGAATGCGTAAATGGAAGAAGGGCCGACAATACAATGGCCAAAGAAAAGGGGACAAACAATAATCTACAAAGAAAAACACAGAAAACTAAAGATTGAGCAGCACGAATCACACGAAAACCGGAAATAACTTCGGAATGGTAAGCAGTTTCACGAGTGGCACCCGCCGTGTTACTATTGTTAAAAATTCGGAACATATCCGTGGTCATGAATGATAGATATTCCGTAATGTTTAACCAAGTCATGGTGGCGACCGTAAAACTTTCGAATTGATGAATGCAGTTTATGAAAATATTTTTTTCACATTGTAACCAAATATATTACTAATTTAGTATTAAATTTAAGATAACAATTTATTAAATGTATCGTATGTATTACTTTATCAAAACCACCTTTCAGTATTCACCTTTAGCCTGAAAATAGTGTACAAAAACCCAATTTGGTTTTTAATTACTCATTACAATTGTGCTATGTTAGTTGTAAACAAAATCTCAACACCACACAAAAATTACTACAAGATTAATAGAATTTTTCCGTGTGTTTTTTAATGTTAGTCATGAATATTTGTTGTATTGTCTATATCTGAACTATAGTATGTAAACGTCACATATGACAGAAACAAATACTTAATTTGTTCTTTGATTTATTGTAGCCTTGCTGATACACATTGTACAATACTACATTATAATTGTTCATAAGAAAATTAGTTCTGTATTGAAAAGGGGGTTGTGGTGTTTAACGCCACTTTCAACAATATTTCAGCTATATCGTGGCTGTCAGTTTTTATTGGTGGTGGAAACCTGAGTACCCGGAGAAAACCAACGAACTGCCGCAAGTCACTGACAAACATTATCACATAAAGTTATATCGAGTACACTTCGCCATGAACGGGATTCGAACTCACAACTTTTGTGATGATAGAAACTGTTTGCATAGGTAGTTGTAAATCCAACTACAATACGATCACGATCAAGAAAATGTTCTGACCTCTGAAATAAAATCTTGGGTAAGGTTGAGATTCCAGTAACCGGTTTAACCCCACCAAATGTGTGTGCCTGTCACAAGACCTGGAATTCCAACACCATAATTATGTCGTGATCTTTTTGATGTTCAATGGTTGAGGTGAGAGATGGTTATTGGTTTTTGTGGATATTGGTGGTATTGTTGACCATCACTGTTTAAACGTTTTTTTTCCCACATTATAACTTAACAGATATTTTGGATTGGGATAAAGGCAACCTGTTTTATAAAACTATATGTATGGACTCTAAGCAACACTGGGGTGACCATTATGCAGTGCATAGCTTATATGGACATGCTGAGAGTATTGTTACTTACAAGTAAGTATTAGTATTGTTGTTGGAAACACTTCACGGTCATTTCCTCTCTCAGGACTTATAACCGGGTTTGTTACTAGATTAACACGACGGGTGCCACTAGTAGAGCAGGAACTGCTTACCCTTTCGGAGCACCTGAGTTGTACTTTTTCTTTTTGCCATTGAATTGTCTGTCCTTCGATTTACGGATTTTGATTACCCCTTTGATATCTTCAAACCCTTCTTATTGATAATGTCTCTACAAAGGTCAGCATGAAAAATTGTGGATATTTAGAAAAGTTTGAGGATACCAAAGGGGTAATCAGATGCCGTAATTCGAAGGACAGACAAAACAATGGCCAAAAGTAAAATGAGAAAAACATAGACAATTTTCCACGAATCATTACTCGCTAAAGTTTGTGCAACATATCCCTCACAAAACAATGGGAGTAGTAAGGGTTGTGAACACAGGTGAACAATCGTTTTTATGATATAAATATAAATTCATTGAGTGGTTTCCAATGATTTGTTACTGTATTTGACCTCATGTACGTACCTTGTATTATGACATTAGCATAGGTAGTGATATTTTTTGTGTTCATTGAGTGAATGTTAGATGTGATTGTTCGTTTTGTTGATATTGATGGAATTGTTGTTATTTGTTTTGTAAGGCTTAATCTTTCAGGAGGGGGGGGGTACGTAAAAAGAATGGTATATCCTTTTAGCAGCATTTCTAAGAGGAATATGCCATTTCAAGTAATACGATTCCCATGGACATTTCCGTGTAAGAGGATGTGATACCGTTCTTATTCATGACGGTGTTTATGTCTGGAGCAGGAGATGTTGATGGACTATTCGCTTAGATAATTGAGTTTCATATGGATTTTCTAAGATATTCACTTGAACTCCCACTTTTTTGCTAGTAAGCATAAGCAATTTTCTTTATAGAGCGATGACAACGTTATGGAATAAAACCCGACCATTTATTATGACACGAGCATCATTTGCTGGTACGGGGAAATATTCCTTCAAATGGCTGGGTGATAATCAAAGTCAGTGGAGACAAATACCATGGTCTATCATTGGTAAATATATCATATAATTGTGTTTCGTTGTCACTTGGGTCCAACAAAGGTTTACAGTATTTTATATTAGCATTGTATTAGCTATTTTGTGTACCCTTTGTAACACTTGATATATTTCACATTAGAACAACTGTAAACAAGCTAAAATAGGCGGAACCTTGCAAATATGTTCAGAAACAATAACGGTTAGGAGGTTAGGGTTATGGTGTTTAACGCCACTTTCAACAGTATTTCAGTTATATCATTATAGACAATAACACCGGGGAATAAAATAGAAATGAAATAATAAAAGACTAGACAATATGAATAAAAGTTTAAAGATACCATAAGTGTTAATCAGAGGCTATAAATCGAAGGACAGTCAATACTAAAATGAAAACGGATAAAAAGACAAACAATGGTTCACAAAATACAAGACAGAGAGCTAAAGATGGAGCAACACGAAGCCCACTTAATAAGTATAAAACCTTGAGATAAAGTGATTAGAAGCTTCTATGTATAGCAACTGTCGCTAAGTCCTTATTTACATGCTCAGTATCAGGTCAAATGAGACGAGGTTGTCTAATGATATACAAAGAACAAAGCTGTGCATTCCGTAATGGTCGACTAATTCGTGCTTTCGACAATGATTTTATTTATGAGAGATATGACTTTTATCACGGTAAAATTATTTACAAAGATACAGACCTTTGTTAATAAGAACAGGTTGGTTATTAACTTATTGGCTGAAAGTGGCAGACGCTATATTCGAGGGAGAAAAAGATGTTACGACTTATTAATGAAAAATTTTAAATTGTCACATTCTTCATAAATTTATGCTACGGTTGTTTCGAATCATGTCAATTCCGACCACGTTCCGTCTTTTTCTTGCCTTGACGTCTGAACAAATCGGCAGGCGACTTCCGGTGTTTATGCTATTACTGTGACAAGGTCAGCATATCATAGTCGTAGATGCGGTAGAAAATAAGTAATCGTAATATGGAGACGCTAAGGAAACCGCTGAATAAATACTGGTGTTCGGTACCCCACTATTTGTCTGATATCAGAAATATATACATAAAGGCAGATCGTTTTCCTTTGATGATGCTGACAGCCGCAAATAAAGAAAGAAAACAAATTTAATCTTAAAGAAGTATTTGTCTCTGCATTGAAGTCTTTGATACAAATAAAATAATTTAATTGATATCTGTCTTTTATTTTTACAGAAAATGTTAAAAAAAAATTAAGTTGAGGATCGAATGTTAAAACGGCACATATCGATTGGAGTTTTTGTTGTGTACATTGACCCCGGAAGTTCAATGCCGATTAGTCCATCGAAATCACGTGATCTGGCGGACGAAAAAAAAAAAAATTGACGGAATGGAAATGATTCGAAACAACCGTATTCAACTGGCATATTGAGTCACATTGAACAAGAAAGTTTTCAATATAAATGACCTTTTAGATAATCGTTGTGTGTTTAATTTTAAGAAGAGTTTGAAGATACCAAATGGGTAATCAGAATCTGTAAATCGATGAAGGACAGACAACACAATGACCAAAAGAAAAAGGACAAACAAGGATCTACAAAACATACACATAAAACTACAGATCGAGTAACACGAACCCCACTAAAACCCGGGGGCGAACGCAGGTGCTCCGGAAGGGTACTGGGAAAAATAACATGTAAGCGGCATCTACAAAAATCTATTGTAAATACTGGAAATTTGTGTATTCTTTTTTTTTTGTGTAATCACTGCAGCTGACTTGTTGTTTTATTATTCTATATGGATACACACCTTTTTCAGGTATATTGGAATTCAGTATGTTCGGATTCCCATTGGTAAGTTTCATTCAATGTCATGATTAAGTATTTACGACTGTTATTGAAAAATCCTTTCTTTTTTTCTCCTAATGTTTGGTATAAAATGTAATTATTATAAATACATTATTACTTGCTGGCGCATGGAATATATAATTGTATGTAAATATGTGGAGAGGACCTGTGTAAGTTGGAATAACTTGCGTCCGATCCAAATGTTATATAGTTAACAATAAAATATAATCTAATCTGACTGTTATTAACTATTTTACTTTGTTTATCTTTATTTAAGTTTTCTTTTTCTCAAAAGACATGCATAATTGAATTGAATATTTTCATGACTTCGTTATAACAATCAACTTTGAATAAACTTTAAATATGTAGACAAAGTCTGGTAGATTATTTGTAGCAACTCATTTCATGTTTTTTTCTATACCATATTTTATCTCTTAACTTTTCCAGATAGGAGCAGATATTTGTGGTTTTTGGTTTGCTGCACAATATGAAATGTGTCTAAGATGGTCACAACTTGGTGCCTTTTATCCATTTGCTCGAAATCATAATGCTAAAGGATGGCCTGTGAGTAAATGCAATAGTATATTCATTGAAATTATGAAAATAAGTGTTTAAGAAAACCATGCATTGTCTTCTAATTAGTTTTTCATGGTAAAATTTTATAGAAAATAAATTGTGAGATAAGGTTTCATCCCACAATTAACCACACTTAACAGATTATGCTTGATATAGAATGGCTGCGCGCTCTTGTAAACGTTTCCACGTAAAGAAGAGTTTGAAGATCCAAAGGGGTAATCAGAATCCGTATATCCAAGAACAGACAACACAATGGCCAAAAGAAAAAGTACAAAAGGACAAACAACGATTTACAAAACATACAAATAAAACTAAAGATCGAGTAACACGAACCCCACTAAAAACCGGAGGTGAACTCCGGAAGGGTAAACAGTTCCTGCTCCATTAGTGGCACCCGTCGTGTTAATCTAGATTGAACATTGAAAATTACATCATTACATAACTGACCAATGGTAAAGTTTAAAGATGACTATAGGCATTGGGTTCATATAGAAAAAACGGAAGTTGTTGTTGTTGTGGGGCAATTGTGGTCCTTTTTGGTTTATTTTACCTACAGTGTATAAGACCAATGAATCCCGAAAGTCAAATGTAGCCTATTCACAGATGTATCGTAGATGAACTAGACTGTGTCTAGTAGGGATAATATCGATTTAAGCAAGACCTTGTTGGGCTAGACCTTGTTTGTTTCTAGATTCGATATCAACAAAAGGTGTAGTGTAATGTTTAAATTCTGTTTCAATATACATGGTTGCTGAAAGAATCGTGGTTCGGTATTTAGCAGAGTGTGACACAGAACATAATCCAGTTTTTATTTATGTGTTACGTTTCATGTAGATTTTGTAAACGGACAATAAAATGAAAAACAAACAATACCACACTATCGGAAACAGTTCCAAATTCTAATGGAAAAATCGTAGGAAAAAACAAACAAAAAATACCACACTATCGGAAACAGTTACAAATTCTAATGGAAAAATCGTAGGAAAAAACAAACAAAAAATACCACACTATCGGAAACAGTTCCAAATTCTAATGGAAAAACAAACAATACCACACTATCAGAAACAGTTCCAAATTCTAATGGAAAAACAAAAAAATACCACACTATCGGAAACAGTTCCAAATTCTAATGGAAAAACAAAAAATACCACACTATCGGAAACAGTTCCAAATTCTAATGGAAAAATCGTAGGAAAAAACAAACCAAAAATACCGCACTATCGGAAACAGTTCCAAATTCTAATGGAAAAATCGTAGGAAAAAACAAACAAAAAATACCACACTATCGGAAACAGTTCCAAATTCTAATGGAAAAATCGTAGGAAAAAACAAACAAAAAATACCACACTATCAGAAACAGTTCCAAATTCTAATGGAAAAATCGTAGGGAAAAACAAACAAAAAATACCACACTATCGGAAACAGTTCCAAATTCTAATGGAAAAATCGTAGGGAAAAACAAACAAAAAATACCACACTATCGGAAACAGTTACAAATTCTAATGGAAAAATCGTAGGAAAAAACAAACAAAAAATACCACACTATCGGAAACAGTTGCAAATTCTAATGGAAAAATCGTAGGAAAAAACAAACAAAAAATACCACACTATCGGAAACAGTTACAAATTCTAATGGAAAAATCGTAGGAAAAAACAAACAAAAAATACCACACTATCGGAAACAGTTCCAAATTCTAATGGAAAAACAAACAATACCACACTATCAGAAACAGTTCCAAATTCTAATGGAAAAACAAAAAAATACCACACTATCGGAAACAGTTCCAAATTCTAATGGAAAAACAAAAAATACCACACTATCGGAAACAGTTCCAAATTCTAATGGAAAAATCGTAGGAAAAAACAAACCAAAAATACCGCACTATCGGAAACAGTTCCAAATTCTAATGGAAAAATCGTAGGAAAAAACAAACAAAAAATACCACACTATCGGAAACAGTTACAAATTCTAATGGAAAAATCGTAGGAAAAAACAAACAAAAAATACCACACTATCGGAAACAGTTCCAAATTCTAATGGAAAAACAAACAATACCACACTATCAGAAACAGTTCCAAATTCTAATGGAAAAACAAAAAAATACCACACTATCGGAAACAGTTCCAAATTCTAATGGAAAAACAAAAAATACCACACTATCGGAAACAGTTCCAAATTCTAATGGAAAAATCGTAGGAAAAAACAAACCAAAAATACCGCACTATCGGAAACAGTTCCAAATTCTAATGGAAAAATCGTAGGAAAAAACAAACAAAAAATACCACACTATCGGAAACAGTTCCAAATTCTAATGGAAAAATCGTAGGAAAAAACAAACAAAAAATACCACACTATCAGAAACAGTTCCAAATTCTAATGGAAAAATCGTAGGGAAAAACAAACAAAAAATACCACACTATCGGAAACAGTTCCAAATTCTAATGGAAAAATCGTAGGGAAAAACAAACAAAAAATACCACACTATCGGAAACAGTTCCAAATTCTAATGGAAAAATCGTAGAAAAAACAAATTATGTTCTGTATTTTTGAAAAAAGCAGTTTGCACATTTCCCGTTTCCAGCATCACAATTTTTTTTTTGCAGCACCAAGATCCTGCCCATTGGGACGAAGCTTTTATAAGTATTGCTAGACGTGCCCTCCACATCCGATACAAAATATTACCATATATGTACACACAGTTTCATTTGGCACACACAACAGCTTCTATGGTTGCAAGACCTTTAGTATTTGAGTAAGTATAAAACCTATATGTAAAAATATACTTAAAAGACAAATAAATTATGTATACATGTCTTGCTCGTTATAATAGAGGAAAACTAAATAAAAAAACATGGTGATGTAACAAGAATATAGATTTAAGATATGAATAGAAATTGACCTAAGTATTTGAGTAAGTATAACAACTATCTACAAATATCCTTAGATATATTATATATATACTGGTCTTGCTTGTTGCAGATAGAACAAGACATAAAAGCATATAAAGCATGGTGGTGTAAAATAAGAATATAAATCTAAGATATGAACAGGAAATGACTTCACTGAATCAAATGTATGCCGGGTTAAAAACGTTTTAACATTAGGTATCATATTATACCTATACTCGGCTTGTCTTTACCTCCAGTTGTTTGTTGGAGGGTGCATGTCTTATATACCTATATTCGGTTCGTATTTACCTCCAGTTGTTTGTAGGAGGGCGCATGTCTTATTTACATATAGTGTTGTGTCTTTGTTTTGTTTTCCTTCGCTTGTGTACCCTATGTTGCCAGTTTTTCTGCATTGTCCTTTCTTGATTGCCCCTTCGATATTCTCTAACGTTTATTTTCAATGCGTCGCATTGCATTTGTTATGAACATTATACCGAGAGACTATCTCTTTCAGGTTTCCACAGGATAAAGCCACGAGAAATATAGACCGACAGTTTCTTCTAGGACCAGCATTTTTGGTTACACCAGTTTTAGAAGAGGTACTATTGAAATATTGAATAAAATGACATTTATCATACACTATGTTTAAAGAAAAAATATATTACAGAGGAAATCAGAAGTCGTAAATCGAAGGACAGACAATACAATGGTTAAGAGGAAAAGGACAATATGGAAAGCACTGATCCACAAAACACTACATACAAAAATAAAGATTGAGCAACACGAACCACACACAAAACCGGGAGTGAAATGGGGTGTTCCTGCTCCACTAGTAGCACTCGTCGTGTTACTCTTGTTAAAATATGTAAGATATTTTAAAGTAAGTTGAATTTATTTGAAGTTTCATCCAGGTTACATCAAACAACAGTCAAGTCATGTAACTGTTAATATCATTCATTTATACCAATTGCCAAATTAGTCAAATAAAACACAGAAAATATAGTTGTATTTTTATTGCAGTGTGAACAAATTTATGGATAATCAAAATACCTAGAGGCCAATATTATTAATTCCATTGGCTTAATAAAAACGTAGATATAGAAAATATTATATGTTTTATTTTTCCTAGTATATTAATTAAAAGTAGATATCAAATTTAGTGTGCACGACAATTTTCTGGAAAGTCAAAATATTTGAAAGTCAAATAATTTTAAAATCGTTAGAAGTCAAAACACCAAAGGGCCTAAACAGAATAATCAAATTCGGCTAAGGTCAGCTATGCTTGAGGGAGGAGTGCCTTAGTTTTAATAAAAATTACATGATTTAGCAACTGTAAATTTCAATAAAAAAATATATCTAATAAACCACTCACTACTGGGCGGATGATACGTACCCTCGGGGACAAATAGTCCACCAGCAGAGGAAAAGGACGTTCATGTGAAATTGCATTGGATGGTTTTTAACTGAACCACGTTGTAAAGTATCATGAATATAAAAAAGGGACTTGTATGTTTATAAATATTATAATCATTGTAGGGTAAAACTACTGTTGATGGTTATTTCCCAAGGCAGCGATGGTATAACTATTATGATGTAAGTAAAATTACATATTTTGTTGTCATTTTGTCCAAAAAGACTTTGAAACGATAGAATGCTAAGTCATAAATTCTACTTTCATCTTCTTTGGTGATCCCTTAGTTAGTATAATGAAACGATAATAAATTATACATCCGTCTTCTCATTTCCGTTTGGTTAATTCTTAAAATTGCTACTCCAAATGTCATAAAAGGTGTTCACTAATGAATTCTACTTCTATGATCCCAATTACGTTTTGGTGTTAACTCTTAGTACAACGACCACCACAAATTATCATCAATTCTACGTTAATCTCTTAATAAAATGGCCATCAATTCTACTTTTATCTTCCCCATTACGTTTGGTTAGTTCTTAGTAAAATTACCACTGCAAATGTCATTAAAGATGTCTACCCACACAAAGCAGTCGTATTTACGAGTTGGTTCATTCATTATTTACAGTGACTACTTTAATTCTTTCTATAGGTTTTTATCATTCAGTACGACTGTGCTAAACAGTATTGTAGGAGAAAATATACACAGTTGACTAGTCTAGATTTCAACTCGCCGTAAACTTATTCGGATCAACATGCTTTGATTGTTGTTTTAATTTTGTATTCTCAAATATTATAGAGAAACTACGTTTGGTGCGTTTTTATTTTTATTTTAAGATTATAGATGCTCAAAATTGTTTATACCGATTTATTTATATACGTGTAGATGTTATATAGATGATGTCCTGTCACTAACTAATTCTAGGTTGGTGATTTCGCTGATCGCATCTATCCCATTGAGCTTGAAATAAAGGATACCACAGATACAGATAGGTATGCTTCATACCGTGACCTACACCTCGAAATTGACAGTTAAGAACGAAACTTTACGACAAAAAAGATGATTTCAATTTTCCCCTTGTGAACTTTCCTTTTATATGTAGCAACATTCCAAAAGCACCTGCATATGGAGTATATATATCTCAGCTGATACGATATTCCAGAGTTTGTGGTTCCTATCAGGATTTTCTTGATAGAAGGTTGCTGCTAACAAGGAAGCTACTGAACCAAGGGTTCCTCTTGGTTAAGTTGAAGTCGTCACTTCGAAAGTTTTACGGTCGCCACCATGACTTGGTTGACCGCTATGGAATATCTGTGTCACAAATGACCACGGATATGTTCCACTTGTCGTAAACACTTCTCGATCCTTTCCTCATTCATGACTTATCATCGGGTTTGTAACTAGAATAACACGACGGGTGTCACTAGTGGAGTAGGAACTGCCTACCCTTCCGGAGCACCTGAGTTCATCACCGGTTTTTAGTGGGATTCGTGTTACTCGATCTTTAGTTTTATGTGTATGTTTTGTAGATCGTTATTTGTCCTGTTGTACTTTTTCTTTTGGCCATTGCGTTGTCTGTTCTTCTTCGATATACGGATTCTGATTACCTCCCTTTGGTATGTTCAAACTCTTCTTACACATTATTGTTGTGGACTAATTTCAGGGTGAGGAGTTTTCAGAAACTGGTAAACACATTACTGTAGATGCACCCTTGACCATCATACCTCTACATTTACGTGGTGGATATATTTTACCAACACAAGAACCAGCAAATACAACACAATATAGGTAATAATATACAAGTACATGTATCTGTTTAGTGTTGCTTCTAAATGTTTATATTTTAATTTGTATGTTTGTCTCATTGATTTTGAAAATATGTTTTTATTAGATGTATGGTACCTCAGTTTGGGTTTTCTCCCCTTTAAAACGTATTATTTATTATATAATGTTGTGATATATTTAATGCATTTTTTATGCAATTTTAAATAAGATTAAAACAAAACTCTACGCCAAACGTGATCACTTCACTTTTCCAATAGTCAGCTTCTCATTCATCAATAACCATAATTCAGAAGCATTTAATTATGGAATTCATATATCACAAATCGTATGTTCTTCTAGGCTTGTATGTAAAAGCTACTCAAACAAGGCTACTATGTTGATACGGAGTTAAATTCATCACCGCAAAAATTCTACGGTCATCAAAATTAAGTAGAATTTTCCTTTCCCCTTTCACCGACAAGACTTTTACCGGATTTGACTATGTCTTATATGAAACAGGAACTGCATTGTATATCCTTCGCGAAGCATCCTCGGTTCACCCCTCGTATTGGTTTTTTTCTTTGGGAGGATGGGGGAGGGGGGGTTGATGGGGTCCGTATACCTAGTTTTATTTGTCTTCGGTCTTTGTCCTTGTGCGCAATGTTGCCTGTGTCTCTGATTGTCCATTCTTGATCACAGGTACTTGTGGACAGGACCCTATATGATGCCTCTGATTGCTCCTCCCCCCCCCCCATTTTTTTTTTTTTTTTAACATCGATTTTTTTTTCATGTACACAACATTTTGCAACTTTCTATGTATCACTGGATGACATATATACAATAAATACAATCAAACAGTAGTTTCTATCAATACCGGGTTTCTGACATATGTATCAGTGTAATTTGTTCTCTGAAAATTGATGTACAGTTTACAGTCGAACTTCACATGAATATCTAAAGAGTTAATTAGATGCTTAGAGAAATTGAAAAACAAAATTGCTACCAACAATAGTTACCATACCAATTATCAAATAAATTTCGAAGATACCTGTAAATAAAATACAGTAGCAGATGTTGATTTAATTTTTATAATTATTTTTTTGGTCTTTAACTGCTTCTTTAGTTTTACTCAAACGCCAAATATTCCCTACAAACTCCAGAAACCCATCCTAATAACTGCATGGGTTAATGTTGGACGCCACTACTTTCCTAAAAGTTTATAGGTTTATTAAGAGGGTCCGAATTAAATAGTCTAATGAGCTAATTGACCTAAACATTTAACATATCAAACATATTACTGACCAATATCTACATTACCCAATGTTTTTATGATGATTTGTTTTGATTTTACTACATTATAAGAAGTTGTGCTTGAGATATCTTTTAAAAATGCTGGTAATGTTGAAATGAGATTAAATTTAAGGGTGATTGGTGGTGGTTTATGGTGCTTAACGCCACTTTCAACTATATTTCAGTTTTATTGGTGGAGGAAACCGGAGAACCCGGAGAAAAGCACCGACATGTCGAGAGTCACTGACAAACTTTAACACATAATATTGTATCGACTACATCTGGCCATGAATGGGATTCGAACTCACAACTTTTATGGTGATAGGCACTGATTGCCCATGTAGTTGTAAATCCAACTACCATACGATCATGATCACGACGGCCCCTGAATTTAAGGGTAAATCATAGTAAACTAATGTTGTTGTTTTAATTTATTTTCACATTATCATCTAAAGTCGTCAGCGGCCTATGGGACTAATAGTAGCATTTGATAAAGACACAACAGCTAAAGGAGAATTATTTTGGGACGATGGAGAATCTATTGGTATATCAATTATCATAATAACCTGATTTCGTAATTAGTGTCTGAACACTTAATTGGTATTATTTGTTATTTGTTTTAAATCTTTATGTTCAGTTCTGTTCTTCTTTTTAGTGACAGCTGATGCCATAGTTCTCTATTTTTATTGTTCGTATATACTTACTACAGACGTGATCACTCTCTAACTTTATGAAGAATTTGAAGATATCAAAGGGGTAATCAGAATCCGTATATTGAAGAAGAACAGACAACATAATGGCCAAACGAAAAAGTACAAAAGGACAAAAAACAAACTACGGATTCTGATTAACCCTTTGGTATCTCTTCTATATAAACAACCAATAAAAACATGACATGAAATACATATCTTAACAAGCATGAAATATATGAAGACAATTCAATAATTCAATTATTAAAATCATGAAAAATAATATTATGAAATTAGAGTCTGAAGATACCAAATGGGTAATTAGAAGGACAGACAACACAATGGCCAAAAGTACAAACAACGATCAACAAAACATACACATAAAACTAAAGATCGAGTAACACGAACCCCACTAAAAACCGGGGGTGAACTCAGGTGCTCCGGAACGGTGTGCATTTCGGATATCTGCTAAAACATATACATGTATATATAATTTACTGCCCAGAACGTATTTCTGGAATAATCTTCATCAGGTACACTCAACGTCACATGTTTGTAAAGCCAAATAATTTATGAGTCTTTAGGAGTGATTAAACCAAAAGACCTCAACAAAATATCCAAAATCTTCTATGGTTACCAATAATCTGTTAATTATTTAGACCAACGTGTTTCCTGTCATTTTTGGTACATATAAATAGATGGTCTTCTGGTTATATATTATCCATACACCGTTCATAATTTGCAAAATGTATGAAATGTTATTTTGATATCAAGAATTTCAAATGAATATAATTTATCAAACATACTAGTATTTAATATTCCTATGGTCATATTCATATAGATATTTTACTATACTGATCAGCATTAACTAATGTCGTTTGTCATTTTGAATGTATTGCCTTTTACAGATTCTGTGGAACGGGGAGAGTATTTAAAAGCTGAGATGACAGCCACTAAGGTAAATACAAAATACACATTTGATCTCTAGTTACTGCTGTTGTTACTAAAATGATCAAGTATTTGCCATGCAATTGCTATTGTCAACGTTATAATATAATGTGTATTTCCCCATTGCCATTGGCGGATCGTTTATGAACAAAATATTCCTGTATTTTCAACAGCAGTTCCATAAATATTACATTTCCCCATGGCAATTTATTTACCAACCAAACATTCATGTCCTTTGATAAACTATATCAAGTAAGGCCATATCGGTTGTTAACTTTACAGCCTTGATATTCACACCACTGACTGATTGCAACATAATATTTACATGATTTACACATGCTTTAGCGATTAAGTGACATTTTTTGCCATACTATATGTTATTTTGGATTTCATCTAGCTACGAAATCCAGACACGTATCCAGATTTTGACGTTAGGAAGGGTATCAATTCTAAGTGAGGTATGTGCGGGACCATGTTGGTCCCGAATGGATACAGGGTATAGCCAGTAAGCAGCGGGGTTTGATGAATTACAATCGTTACGGTATATACTGATAAAATAAATGCTGTGTAACATATGTTTTGCTATTTTGGGGTGGGGAGTTGGCCCTCTAAATCCGAAAGTAGTACCTATCATCCCCAAAGAGTTTGATTTCCGCGCATGGCGAACTATGCTTAATTCAACATTATGTGTTAGGTGTTAAACTTTGTCAGTGGCCTTTCCACGGTACTCCTGTTTCTTCCACAAATAAAACTGACCACCATGATTTATCAGAAACATTATTGAAACATCAATAACTTTAATTAATCAATTACATACATCGAAATCAGATAAGTCGCTACCACGTATAGCTTAAACTGTAGTCTGTTCTAGTTGCGATCACACATAACTCGATACCCTACAACTGAGACTAATACCAATTGTCGATTGTAGCAAATGAACACTTTTTTCCAGAAGAAAAAACAAATGTTAAGGTAAAGAGGTAGACTAAAATTCTATCATGAATTAGTATATACATGTAGATAGATTTTTCGACATGGTTGCTTTTTTTAATCTCGACAAAACAAAATCTGCTGTATTTATAATTTTTTTGTCATGTGATGCACCGTAAATAAAAGTCAGAGAAAACCGAAGAGGCAATCAAGAATGGACGAAGACAATCCAGAGAAACTGGCAACATTTGTGTACACAGGATACAGGACGAATACAATCCAGAGAAACTGGCAACATTTGTGTACACAGGATACAGTACGAAGACAATCCAGAGAAACTGACAACATTTGTGTACACAGGATACAGGACGAAGACAATCCAGAGAAACTGGCAACATTTGTGTACACAGGATACAGGACGAAGACAATCCAGAGAAACTGGCAACATTTGTGTACGCAGGATATAGTACGAAGACAATCCAGAGAAACTGACAACATTTGTGTACACAGGATACAGGACGAAGACAATCCAGAGAAACTGGCAACATTTGTGTACGCAGGATATAGTACGAAGACAATCCAGAGAAACTGACAACATTTGTGTACACAGGATACAGGACGAAGACAATCCAGAGAAACTGGCAACATTTGTGTACACAGGATACAGGACGAAGACAATTCAGAGAAACTGGCAACATTTGTGTACACAGGATACAGTACGAAGACAATCCAGAGAAACTGACAACATTTGTGTACACAGGATACAGAACGAAGACAATCCAGAGAAACTGGCAACATTTGGTACACAGGATACAGGACGAAGACAATCCAGAGAAACTGGCAACATTTGTGTACACCGGATACAGTACGAAGACAATCCAGAGAAACTGACAACATTTGTGTACACAGGATACAGGACGAAGACAATCCAGAGAAACTGTCAACATTTGTGTACACAGGATACAGGACGAAGACAATCCAGAGAAACTGGCAACATTTGTGTACACAGGATACAGGACGAAGACAATCCAGAGAAACTGGCAACATTTGTGTACACAGGATACAGGACGATGACAATTCAGTGAAACTGGCAACATTTGTGTACACAGGATACAGGACGAAGACAATCCAGTGAAACTGGCAACATTTGTGTACATAGGATACAGGACGAAGACAAAGTAAAATAAAGCACAACACAACACAGAAAACTCGGACCCCACCAACCAAACCAGGTGTAGCTCAGATGCTCGTTTAAGGTAAACAGTATCAGTAATTAAGCAGCTAGCAAGAATCAAAACAAGATTACTGGAAGCAAATATATAAAGTTACAAGTTTACAAATTGGTCACCCACACTGCATTGTGCATTGGCAAGGGAAGTGGGAATGTGTTTGTGTGTGTTTTGTTTTAAGAAAATTGTCAAAACATGCTTTTAATTATTTTACAGGGGAAGTATTTGGAATACTCAGTTGTTCACAATGGTTATGCCGAGGCCAACTCTCTTGTTATCAATACTATAGAATTATATGGATTATTTGGTTTTCCGGAACGTGTAACGAAAGATGGCACATTACTTCCTGGAAGTTCAGTAAGAAGTAAAGGCAAGAAAGTGAGTACTAGTAAATAACTGTATTTCCCTCCATTGATATTGACAATATCAACATAGTTTTAAAGTATGAAAATAGAGGGGGTTATGGTGTTTAACGCCACTTTCAACAGTATTTCAGTTATATCGTGGCGGTCAGTTTTATTGATGGAAGAAACCGGAGTACCTGGAGAAAGCCACCGACCTGTCGCAAGTCACTGACAAACTTTATCACATACTGTTCTATCGAGTACACCCGCCATGAGCGGCCTCGAATTTACAACTTTAGTAATGATAGGCACTGATTGCATAGGTAGTTGTAGATCAAACTACAATACGATCACGACCACGAAGGCCCCAATATTAAAATATATATCGTGGTATACTTTACACATGAAATAAATTTTGGCATAAACTCCATATAAAAAGAAAATAGATAAATCAACTTGCGAACCAAACTTCGTTTTAGGCGGAAATAGTACTGAATATCAAACATGTAATGTAACAAATTTATGATGATTTTATTATTCCGCGATAAACTGGAGTAAGATCTGTTTCTTTGAAAGTATAAACTAAATATAAATGTTTTCTTAATGATACATGTAACACCAAGGCTTACAGGATATCAATTTAAGTTGTTGGACTTCACTTGCGGCGATGTAAGTTACATGTTTATTACCATTCACAGAACTATACAACCATATCTGTCTGTATAGAAAACATCACTAGTGACACATAACATCTAAAACAATCAGAACATATAAGGGATCAGTTGGCAAGGATTCGTGCTCAAGAACCCAAATGAGACCAGGTCTGACGGTCATCAAATTTACGAGCATGAGTTTGAACGCGTACTCGAAAAAAATAATAATTCGGAACACTGCATCAAATAAATACTTTGTTCTGGTTGGACAATTTCGGAATACCCGTAAGACAATGGCTTTTGGTTGTAGAACTTCCGGATACGAGTATCGTACTCATCCTCTAATCAGAACACTTAATGTACTTAATACAGTATTCTTATTGGCCATTATCGAAAGTTTTATAACCACAAAGGAACGCGTTCTTTTTTCCTAGTTTAAAACAAAAACAATAAAAAACGTAGATATCAAATTTGTTCGTACGACGCGTTTCTTGAATAACCTACATCAGGTACCTCAATATCAAAATATTGGAAAGCCAAATAATGTAAACGTGGTTTGGGAGCATTAAATCCAAAGGGTCTAAAAAGGATAACATTGTTTTATCAATTAGACACGTTTATTTACAATTAATATGTGTTTGTTTCCTTTGTAGATTGCAGAGCTGATGGATTTAAACCTAACTATCACACAAAATCATACAATAAGCTGGGAGTTTTTTTGACCGATAGCTACTGTCATGACATAAAATAATGTGTACCATTCCGTCTGTGTTTTCCATTTGTGCATTTGTTTCAACCAAAGCAATATCCATGGAGACTCGCTTTGCATGTAGTAATTGAATTTGTATTATAATCATCAAATGAAAATAATTTTCACGCCATTTTCCTTATACTCTGTTCTTACACCAGATCTGAAATCAATCAATTAAAAACATTGCCACTTTATGTCTATTTTATTTACTATATACAGACTCGGACAAATATTTCCACATTTCTCTAAAGCGGAACCTGTTACCTTCATCCTCTATACTATCCTTTCCTTACATTGTTCAAAAATAATGTTTACCTTAGACAACGGGTTAGGTGTTATAGTTATGGTGTTTAACGCCACTTTCAACAATTTTCAGTTATATAGTGGCGGTCAGTTTTATTGGTAAAGGAAATCTGAGTACATAGAGAAAGCCACCGACCTGCCGTAAGTCATTTTATCATATACATGTAATGTTGTATCGAGTACACCAAGCCATGAGAGGGATTCGAATTAACAACTTTAGTTGTGATAGGCACTGATTTGCATAGGTAGCTCTAGGTAAATCTTATTACCATACAATCATGACCACGACAGCCCCCTCTTAGACAACAAAGTTGGAGATATTTGTACACTAGTAAGTTCATTTGGGGTTAACAAGATAAAATATTCATAATGATAAATGCGGTCATAAAACTATGCATGACTTTATAATGATTTGTTCGGGGTTTTTTTTTTTTTTTTTTTTTTTATAGTGTTATATGATGGAAGTTAAATTAGCTATTCTGCTTGGAACCCGAACATATGTTCATTTATTTCTTCTTTATAATTTTTTTCTTTTTTTAATACTAATCTTATATTTGGACTATTTACAATTACGGCCGTCATGGGAGATGATCATCCAAAACTGACAACTCTATTATGGGTTCTTTAAGCGAGTGCTTTGACCCGATGGAAATAACCCACTGTAAAAGATGTTGACCATTCATTTACTAATTCTGAGTACTGCAATAGTTTGATAATACTCTTAAAAAAAACTTGGAATACTACACCATCACTAGGAATTTTCTAATATTTACCAAAACATTAAGTTCGAATCCCGATCAGGGCAAAGTGCACAACATTTAAGAATTGAATGCATTTTTTGTAGCTTTATTGGCGTGTATAAGCGTGGACCGAAGAACATTTTGTATGAAGCGCATTTTTTTGTAGTTTTATTGGCGTGTAAAAGCGAGAACCGAAGCACATTTTGTATGAAGCGCGCTAGCGCTTCATGCAAAAAATGTGCCTCGGTCCACGCTTTTACATGCCTATAAAACTACAAAAAAATGCATTCAATTCTCATAATTACATTTAAATCATACCAAAATTTAATATAGTTGAATTTTTCGTTGTGAATTTTATTTGTGTTAGATTATTTGCTGTTGGAAATTACTACGCCATCTATTGTTTACATCTGACGTCGTCATTGGAGGCACGTGCAGGTTCGGACTTTAGTTGTATTGGGATGTAAAACATCTCTTTTATAATCATGTGATCACTTCATAACCAGTCATATTGTAACATTTCAATGAAAAACGGAAGTAATGTAATAATTATATGAAAAAGTTTGTCAGTGACTTGCGACAGATTGGTGGTTTTCTCCGGGTACTCTGGTTTCCTCCACCAATAAAACTGACGGCCACAATATAGCTGAAATATTGTTGAAAGTGGTGTTAAACACCATAAAACCAAACCAACCAACCAAAATATTATCGGAATAAACCAAAGCTCTACGTTTGTAATTTTATGTTAAAATTGCATTGCTAAGAAACACAGAAATTATCAGAAGTTGTCAGAAAGCAGTTGGAACCAATCAACCTCATTTGACTCGGCAAATCCAAACGGATTCACGATGTCCATCTTTGCTTATAAGCAGACATTGCTCGTGGGAGGTCGCTCAAGGTTTAAATATCATTTACTGATAGGGTTATTAGCTGCACCTGATAAACGTCGAGGTTACATTTGTTCACCTTATGTTGTTATCAGAGGCAAAATTATGTAATATATTATTATAACGTAAGGTATAATAATATAATTTACTTACGGCCTTGTTAGGAGGTGGATACCCAGAATGATCAACCCATCTAAGGTTATATCTCCCAAGGGCATTCACCAGAGAGGAAATAACCTTGGTGTGTTGATAATTCTGGATATCCACCTCCTAATTTTGTCGTGAATGTTTTATAATACCGAAACAAACTTTAGATACTCCACATGAACCAAACCTGATTATATTATGTCAATTTCATCTGATTCAAGCCAAAACGGATTGGGTTAGAATCTAGCAGAGGGAAGAAAGAAACATGTGTCAGCTAAACAGTTAATTAACACTGTTGGGTTGAATGTTCAGATGTTTACATTTTGTATATAACTAGCTTAACCCCGTCACCAGTACTAAGCCAGGAAAGTGAGTGGTCATGTATGTGTGTTAGGGATATCACATTAGTCTATTTCTACGATTTTTCTATTGAATTTTGGAACTGTTCCGACAGTGTGATATTTTTTTCCATTATATTACAGGTTGTGAAAAAAAAATCAATTATGATTACCGCTTACTTCTCCTAACAGCTGAGTTAAAATTGTAATCATTAAAAAAAGATGGTTGCGGTTCGTCTTCCGTAATAAAAATCGTCAAAAATAAATAAAAACCGAATTGATATCAAATGATGACTTGTTTCAACCTCATTTAATATACACCTTGAAATTCTTTCATTCTTTTTAAAATCACGTACATTATTTTTTATTACAACAATATTTCACTCTGGTGTACATTTTTTCCTGTTAAAGGTCTTCGTCAAACAGAATGATACAGTTTACAGTCATGACAGCCGGAAACTTTGAGCCGTAATGAAAGCGGGAGGTTTGGCGCTTTAAAATCTGATTCACCCACCATTTCTTTAGAAATGCCTGTACCAAGTCAGGGTCATTACGGTTTTCACAGTTTTCCGGTTGTTGACTGATTTTGTCTGTTTATATACTTATGAGTTTTGACTTTCCCTTTGTAAGATTGTTCGGAGTTCGGTAAGTTTGTTATTACCCTTATTTAGTACGTATGGGGGGTACAAAGGGGGGTCGCTATTGCGCATGCGAAATATTAATTACAAACCCCATTGACGAGATATGCAACTGACAACGGTGTGATATCCAATGTTTATAGCTCGATCGTGATTTTTAAAATTAAATTAAAAAATTAGAAATGATAAATACCATGAATACCTCTATAACTGCTTAACATAATGGAGGGTAGAACTTCAATGTCGCTGTAAGAATGTTCACAAATAGATGAAGCTGTAAGGACCGTTCCCAATTCTAGTTGAGAAAGTTAATTCATTATCTGAACTCAGTTCGCCTTAGTTCCTTTTCTGATTTATTGATTAGTTTATGGTTTATGGTGTTTAACGCCACTTTCAATAATATTTCAGTTATATCGTGGCGGTCATTATTGTTGGTGGAGGACGATTTATTGATAGTGTTACGCTTCAAAGAACTCACCTTATAAATACATTTAAGCACAACACAAAGTACGGCTGATAATAGCAGAAATTTACACAATGTATGTCTTTTTACATAAAACCACCAAATAACTTGACCATCTAACTGGTGCCATGATCTTCCATCGTAGTGGTCGAACAGGATCTTGCCATCATTTCCAACTATATGTATTTGTGATTTGTTCGGATATAAGTTGTACTTAGTTGTCAGGTAAACAGGCCCTGTGGTCATCATAACAGTTACATACGGCAAGATATATCCTGTGTTAGCGGGCTTTAATCCTTGAATCACATATTTAATGAATTCATTCTTTTTACTTGAGATCATGAGATCGTTGGAAACTCCAGATGGCTTCGTTGCCATCAATGCCACGCTTTGTGTAAGAGAACTTAAACAGAATTGTATTGCATTGCGCTTGCAACCTATATCTAGATCAGAATATATGCCTCCGTAGTAGTATAATAGAAAATATCTAGCTGCATCTGCCCTTTGTATGTTGTATCTGTAACTTCTGAAAGTTTCATAAAACCAGGAAAACGATTTGTTTATAAATGTGTGAAGTTTTCTATCATTCCAAAACATGTAAACGGCTTCACGCGATTTGCTCACCGCATATAAGTTAATTTCTCGGATCCATGATTGCTGAGGTATTTTCAATTGTTTTGGTATGTGGTTGTTTTTCCACATTTGATGCACAATAAGTGGTATTGTATTATATGTTCGAACCTGGGTCTGACTATAAGCTATATTATAAGGTCCGTCAGATGATGACAGAAATATTGAAAATTTAATCCAGTTGAAGGCAACAACACAGATGACAATTAAAATAAATATCGATAATGTAATAAGACATTTCTTCAATTTACGATGTCGAGTCATAATTTCTTTGAATTCAGGAGGCTAAACCTGACTAAGATAACTTTCCTCCAGTGATATAAAATTTGAGTGTTTATTCGTTCCTTTTTATATAAAATATCCATATCATATATCTGTATGCGTATTATCAATTACGTTGTATTGATAAAACTGGAGAGGTCAGAAAATATATATACAAATGTATACATGTGTATATATATATTTATTGAGAATAACTACCCCTTTACATCGGGGGCACATACAGACAGGGTACTGCAGTGCGTCTGAAATATAATTATGTACATATTACAATATAAAATAAAAATAGATAATTGTTTAGGTAATACATTAAAAACGTATTTCAATCAATATTTAAAACGCTCTAGATCGGAGAACATATACCCTTTTTAATACAGTTTTAACTATCCGATCGAAGAAATTACCACACTCTTGGTTAAAATAATAACAGGTGTCCCCAATTAAAAATTGTAGTTTTTGTAAGGGCGACAACTCTTTGAAATCCAGACAGGGCATAAATACATTCATATGATCAATAAATTCTTGAAAACTTTGATCTCTTATATTTTTGTATACCGAACATTCAAGTAAGAAGTGTTGAAGGGATTTGGTGGCTTTATAAGGACACGCTTCGCATATCGGGCTGTCACGTAACTTCATTCTATTAAGTGTAGTGTTCAGAGCAAGCGTATTAGTTCTTGCTAGTAATTTTAACCTTGACGACTGAAATTCTACCACATAGTACGGTTGTTTACCTTGAAATATACAAATATTTTTGAAAAATTCAAGACTGCACTTTTTATTAACGCAGTCGAATTCTCATTTCCTTACAAAAGACCCAAAGAATCTTTTGAAAGTATTTATGTCAATTTCATTATTGATTAAATGATCAAGACCAATATTATTAAAAACGAATTTCAAATGGTCTAAGTATTTCCAACCAGATGAAGTATTACTATGTTCTACCTCCATGAGAACTCATTTACACAGTCTTGTGATCGGTAGCTTCTTAATCCTGGCAAAATAAGAAACCTTCTGTCTGTCTAGATAATCTTTTATCGGTTCCCATCCCAATTCTAAGAATAAAGATGACTTTGGGATATTCATATTGGTGTTTAGAATAAACTTGGCGACTTTATATTGCCACGATTCTAAAGATGCTATTCTTGCATAGGAAGATGGTATCCAAACTGCACAGTCATGAGCAATTGATGGACGAATAATAGATTTCCATAAAGCATCACCAAAAGAAATACGATTGAAGGAACCATGTTCACCTAACAGTTTTATTACATAATTATACTTTTTCTCAAACTTTTCTATGAAATAAAAGTTTATGTGGTAGCTATAACTCAGAGATCTGGAAAAATATACACCTAGATATTTATAATCATTGGTTTCCTTTAAAACATCGCTACCCAGTGACCATTCTTTATTATGATCAATACCTAATATTATAATCAATATCTATCACCATTACTTTAGATTTGTCTGAATTAAATTTCAGATTCCACTTAGCGGCAAAATATGCAGTAATATTTAAAAGGGCTTGCAATTCGGCTTCTGATTTTCCCAGGACAATATCATCAGCAAACAATAGACAGTTAATAACCTGAGAAGCCAGTTCAATACCCATATTTCTGTTTTTGTAGCATATCTGCTAAATCGTTCATCAGAACCGAAAACAGAGTTGGAGATAGGACACACCCCTGCTTTAGACCACAGTCTTGATCGAAAAATTCGCTTTCGAAATCACCAAACAGAAGTTTGTTGGAGACATGACAATAAAGTGATCTAAGCAGCTTCCAACACTTGCATTGTATTCCACTTTTCCATAATAAATAAAACAGGCCATCACGTCAAACTCGATCGAATGCTTTCGATAAATCAAGGAAAGCTAGATAAGTATTACGATTTTTAAACTTACGAACGGAGCAAAGCCCTTGAAGAGTAAAAATATGGTCTTCGGTCCGTCTGTCTTTCCTAAAGGCCCCTTGGACTTCACCTAGAATTGCATTGTCTTCTAAATACCGGAAGTCATTACGGCTTCTTCTAAAACTTTTGAATGTATCTTGTATACGTTTGATGTTAAGGTAATACCCCTGTAATTATCAAGATCATACATGGAACGACTTTTATGGAGAGGGTTTATTTTACCTATTTGCCAGTCACCGGGTACAGTCTCAAGGTCAGAGATAAGTGTAAAAAGGTCAATTAGGGAGGTAATTAGTGTCTGGCCTCCGAATTTTAAGAACTCGTTTGGTATTTCATCAATACCACAAGCTTTGCCTGCTTTTACTTCGCTTACTATTTTAGATATTTTTCCGCTGTCAAATTTAACTGGCATACTGGGGACGACGGAGTAATTATGTTATTTTCAATACTGGAAAGAAATACTTTTATGTCATCATGCATTAGGGGGTCAGTGGTGGTATGTTTGCCAAAAGAATTAAAGTGACTACTTAAAATGGTATTAATATCATTTTTCTCTGTCAGCATTTCAGACTTATTTACAGGGTTTAGAAGCTGTGAAGGAGTTTTGTCACATTTTTTACCTTTTAGAAGTTCCCAGAAACCTTTAACTTTATTAGTAGAATTAATGCATCTACCTTGAAAAGATTTGAATTTAGCCACATTTTCCTTTTTCTTGATCGCCTCTTGAACTCTAAGATGACGAAGTTTATACACATTCGATAAGCGTTGCCCTGTTTCGCTATCATAATTCCGCGTTTTATCGTGAATTCTTTTCAAACGATTTACTTCTCGTCTTTCTTTGATTAATTTATCAATTTTCTTATCCCAAAAACTTCTTAAATTTTTCACCAATAACTTCTAAAGCAGCCTCGTTGACGGTATTTTTCCATATAGACCAGGCTAAATTTACATCAGAAGTATTCTGATTATCAAATTTAACCTTCTCAAACTTATTTTTTATACATTCCTGAAACATTGGCCAATCAGTTTTCTCGTTTATTTTCCAATAAAACTGAGGACCATTTACTACTTTTTTGCATTCCCTTTTTATAGGACCTGTATTGAAGACTATTCGTATAATGACATGGTCACTATGAATATTGAACAAACCTTCCTCGTCGATAGTTTAGCGAACAGTCTGAGTTGTTGTAATGGGTTCTTTACGCGTATTCGTAATAATCAAATGTCTGCGATCAATTATGTACTGTTATTAAATGACATTTGTACGGGTGTAAAACGTGTTACTAAGTTCACTCGCTTCGACAAATTGGCGCAATCTAGTACCGTTATAGGATGGTAAGTCGCTAATAACATTTATTTTTGTAAAACCACACCTTTTCAGGCATCTGCCATTAAAATTCCCCAACAGAACGACACTGAATCCCTTTGATGACATTTCAGTATAATTTTGCAAGAGTTCATACATAAGATTATCTGTGCACAACTCTGGTAAAACATATTTGCAACTCCACCACTGATATCATATACATGTATGCATACATATCAGTGGCGGATTTAGAGGGGGGCGTGCGGAGCGTGCGCCCCCCCCCCCCCCCTAAAATTCGCAAAGCATATGTTATACAACGTTAATTAAGCAGTTCAATAAATAACTTTTTCATGAATGGTTAACTCGTGACCTGTAGTAAAAATATTTTTACACATTGTAAATACACGTTGGATGTGTTCGCTGATTCATATATGTATTCGCCGTCAGTAGTTCAAAGATTATTCCATTCTGATTGGTTCCGAGGTACCAGACATCAACTATTTTCTCACGCTAATTAAACATTATTTCTGCAGTCAATTTTACAACTACATGTACACGTGCTATTTAGAAATTATAAAATGGACGAAAATTCTAGGCCAAGAAAATAAGCAAGATTGGATACATTTCTGATTCCTCGACGAGACGAGAAAAGTCAAAGGTAAACTAAAAAGTAAATTCAATCAATACTTCGAATAATTAATTTAACAATTGATCTCATTTATAAAACATACAACGAAAACCTATAACGAGAGAATCAGATGATGAAACTGAGACAGTGTGGAGAAACTTGAGTGATCCAAGAAAATGGTCACTTCTCTTTAAATAATGGTTCAAATAGTTCTTGAATTCGAAATTCTGCAATTTCATATGAAAAAAAAATATAAGTTTGATTTGTATACAAATACCCGAAAATGTTGCCTTTTACTTTTCAAGTAAAGATCAGTAAAAATACGCGTTGGTATATTGTACATTAAAATACAAAAGTAACATATTAATAAAAAAAAAAATTAGCGGCAATTTAGTTGTAACAATCTCTGCATCTTCCCGAGGTATCTGCACACAATAAAGTGTGAACAAATCCTTTGTCCGGGTACGTTTATATTATTTATATCTACCAATGGATGTCTGTACAATTTTTTTTTACACATTTTTAACAAAAATTTCTGACTACAATTAATTTGTAATAAATTAATATCTACAACTGCACATGAAAGTGTGAAAATAATCTCGACAAAATGGTTTATGCATATCTCACACCTGATTTCCGTAAACATATTTCTCGAGAACTTTGATACATTTTGTTTGTTTGATCTTTTAGTGTAATGAGGTTTTTACGCCCGTTGCTCAAACACTTGACGCAACTGATAAACTTTATCACTTGCGAGTCGAGTGCACCCATTTTTGTAATTTACAAAGCTGGGCGCGAACCCACGCCGTATTGGTGATAGGCTTGTATGAGCTGTTAGATCCAACGACCTAACTCATTGAGCCATCCGGATCCCAGGAATGCGTTAAAACTAAACCAATAGTTCTTTGAAGGGTTAAAATATCGTGATCGATCAGTCATGAGTTGAACAATTCGCATCACGGTTGTTCAAAAAAAAAGTTTTACTTCAGGTTCTTATAATCTGACAAAAACATACTGTTAACAATTATCCGACAAAATTAAGACTCAAAGTAAAGTTTTTTTGGTCTGATAAAAATGGTGTGGTTGGTTCAAAATTGTCGTTCAAATAAATGTCTGTAATTCCTCAAACCCCTAGAACTTAGGGGGGGGGGGTTCGCCCACCTGGACCCCTTCCTAGGGCTCTGCTCTGGACCCGCTGGGGACCTTAAAGCGGTCCCTAGATCCCTCTCCAACTCACGCCCCCCTCCTAATCCCAAATCCTTGAATCCGTCCCTGGATATATATATACATTGTATACATACACACGATATACCTTTTTTCTGAATAACAGTTTATTTATGATGGCGTTATCTTAAGTTTGTGTTATCCATATTAAAGCTATTCGTTCTTGCTGATATTTAGGGTTCTACAAGTTAACAACAGTCTACTTTCAGATTTAATTGACACCTACATAACAAACTGTCATATTGTTAGTAACGCCTACTGGGGCCACTACGACTCCCCATCTCCTGCTTGCAGCAAACACCACTGTCTTCATACACTCTGTCCTTACAAACAAGCTCTCACTCGCGCTCAAGGTTACAGGCAAGGTTACTGATAGCGATATTGTCTTGGTATTTTGTTTGATGTATTCTTAGTCCCAATGCTAGTCATTATGTTGTCAGCAATATGGCGTATGGTTAATATTTTTTTTTTGAAACTGTATGTTAAAATGGTTTATTATGAGTTATTTTACTAGTGTACATAAATGATCCATAGAATTTAGTTGTTAAATACTATTAGTAAAAAATAAAATAAGCTTTTTCATCAAATGGTTATTGTGGTCCACCAACAAAATTAAGAGTAATCGAGGTCCATGGGGGGAAAAAGGTTGAGAACCACTGCGTTAAATGATGCTTAGATTTAATTACATGATGTTGACTCTTTTTATCAAGTTTGACTGTTTCATTATGTGACCTGTGTAAGACAGTGTTGGGCAGGTTGGGGCTGTGGGTAATATATAATAACTTCTAGTTTGTTGAAGACACAGTGTACATGTCTGACCTAATATAACGTAATATTTTAACTATTCCTAATTTTCCGGAGCATCTATGCCTGACTGCCTGTGTAGGCCTACCGGGTCTACCTCCTTCATGGCCCAAGTAAGGGGCCTCACAACTTAACTAGCACAGGGCCTCATATGTCCTAAATCCGGCACTGTCCTCTGTCACACACACCTGGGCAAAGGAACCGAGTACACAACGGACAATAGGACAACACATCAGACAATAATATACACGTGACAATTGTAGTCAATTAAAAATAACTTTTCTCAATGTGTGTGGTATTAAATCCAAATTGTTAAATCCCGATTTTGAACTGTTGATAAAAAAAGATGATATTTTAATTTTTGTTGAAACTAAAACAGATGAATTTGACCATTTAGATTTACCAGATGAGTATACTTTTTTTGCAAAACATAGAAAAAAGGTTAACAGAAAATCGGGAGGGATTATTATTATATTTAAGAAATATTTGTCAAAATATATTAATTTTTTGCAATCAGAGTCAGAATACGTCCAGTGGGTTGAAATTTCCAAAAGTTCTTACAAGCATAATAATCAAAATGATCAAATTCTAATGGGTTGTATATATATTCCACCAGAATATTCAAATTACTCCTCAGAAGAGGCTTTTACAGAAATTGAAGAAGAAATGTTAACTTTTTCATCCAATACTGATAAAATTGCACTAGTTGGTGACTTTAATTCAAGAACATCAAATTTAAGTGATATTGTAATTGTTGATGATAATCTTTTTGATATTTTAGACATTGTTATATCTCGGTCTGGCATGGTCAAATAGTTTGGATATATCAGTTCGTTATCTCTTGTATTTGTAACGCAAATCCGTATATTATGCATGCGCTTACCGTCATTGTTTTAGTTCATTAGTTAGTTGATGCCGGCTGCTGATAAAGAAAGTAAACAGGAAATTTTACCTCGTCAGGGGCTCGTGTTTTCGTTTTTTTAATTGTTTATCTTCCCCAGGACAGACGACGACATAAAAACATAAATAATGAAAAGTCTACGTATGATAATTTTTCATCATACAGTGTATTGAAAGAAAATGGTATTCCCATCGAAAGGTTTAGTAATGAGATAACTCGTACAAATAAATATGGTAATAAACTTATTGAGAAAAAGTTATGTAAGAGATGTTCTGTACATATAGCCAATGGTCGACTAGATAAAGATAGATTTATTGGAAATACTACTTGCAAGGATGCAAGTCTTGTTGATTATTTAATTTTATCTCCAAATGTTTTTGATGTTGACTCAGAATATGAAGTTGTTGACTTTAACCCGATGTTCTCGGATGTGTCTAATCATTTGCACTTTTCTTTTGATTTAGGCAAATCTCAGGGGGACCCCAATACACAACAAAATGTAAAAAAAGGTAGTACTTACGTCAGGTGGAAACCCCAATACACAACAAAATGCATAAAAAAGTAGTACTTACGTCAGGTGGAAACCCCACAAATCTAATGAGTTTAACCAGATGCTTGGTGACGACACGGGTAATGTATTACAACGGTTTAACCTGGATCGCATACATTTAATTAGCATACTACTAATTAAATAGTTAAATAAACAAAAAAGACAATAGGTTCACATACCATAAAGACCTATAGTCTATTTTGGGGGTGCATTACGTTTGCGCAACTTTCAGGGTTTTTACATTTGCGCGACTGAGACGTTTGCGCGACTTTTAGGCATACATTTGCGCGACTCATAAATGTCCCCATGCTCGTACTGGCTACGGATTTCACGCATTTTCTCCAAACGTTCTCTCTCTTTTCTCACGGAGGGTACACTATGTCTTGAACCCCTTATCTTCAGATAGTTATGGGTTTGAACACTTAAGTCTTTCCATAAATTCAAAAATTGGCGGATGGCTGTGATAAAACATGTCCGCAAACTTTGCATGAAAACTCTCACATCCGTTCGTAGTTCTTTTAAATTGTAAGTCTGGTTCCGCCCAAACAGAAGGTGGACATTTGGAATTTTCATCTATGTAATTCCGTAAAATGTAATCTGCTAATTCATGTGCTTTTTCCACGTTAGGAGCACATGGAAATAAGTCGAACGCAAAACAGTCCTCAACATCGTTGGGATCCAAGTAGCTTAAACCAAAGAAAGTTTTATCCAATTATATCTACATCGGACTCTGGATTTTTATATTCAGCAGCCAAACCAAGGCTCTGCACTTTCCTCCACCAAGATTGTGAAAGGTGAAACTGACATCCTTTTATATCAATTCCTGGCCATTTTGCTCGGGTGGCATTGTGAGTAGCATGTTCAAAATCTAGATGTAAGCACGAAATATTAAGTATTAACTGTAGATCAGTATGTACAGCATTCAACAAGATGTTGAAACATATTGCGATATTTAGTTTCCTCTATTTTATCCGGAAGAAGAAAAAACACACACGGCACATACTGCCCATTTTTGAATGCATGTATTGTATAAAGTTGGTAAAAATATTTGGGACAATACTGGAATGTTCCCTCGGCAAATAAATGCACATCCTGACATAAAAACCTTAGATTGGACTCTGTAGTAAACATAATTATGTTAGTGTCAATATCATTTTTGTGGGTCATGTCCTCGTTATTACTGGATTGCAGTTCATACTCCTGTACTGCTTCGTGAGTTTCCTCCCTTGATTTCGGTAGCTTCGGTTGAAATAAACAAAATAATCTGTATGTCAGGGAAGAACAAAATTCTCTCCGATTGGATCCCCTTTCTTTATCCACGGAAATAATTTAAATGTATATATTTACATGTATATTAAAAAATAAATGCATGTATGTTTACCTTATATCTTTAGGTAGTATTTCTGTCGAGTTTTGCTTTTCAATTTCTTGTATGATCAGTTTACACGGTCTCTCACATGGTTCCTCCTCTTCTTTCCGCTTGCACTCAGTTCGGACTCTCTGTTTCTCAATATTTCTTTGATTTTGGTTCCTCGTGACAGTGATCGAACCGGCCTCCTAAAATCATCAATTCCTGCATCAATATGTCTTGCATCTGGCCGAACATGTTTTCTGTACGCATCGCCACAGTTTTGATACAGAGGTTTCCTTTTCCAATCTGTACTGGAATCCGTCATATTTTATACCAGGCTTGCCCCGATTTGTCAAAATAAAATTCCATACCGAGTGGTAGTGTAGGATTAAATAGTGTCCGCCGTGAAATATTGTCCTCTGTTACAATTGTTTTCTATGATAAAGTCCGAGGACGGAATAAAGCGCAGAGGTGACTTCTTTTAGTCTGTTGGGGATTTTTCATTTGAAAAAGATACAATCGGACACATTTTCACAGGACAATATTATGGCTTGCAGTAGAACGTTTGTGATTAAATGTTCGTTAATCTCTTTCACATTTATATATATATATATATATATATATATATATATATATATATATATATACAACACAATAATTATGTGAGTACTGTTCAGTTTTGCTATGTAAAATTTCTACATGATCTGTGATTACTTTTCAGTACTATAAAGTAGGAGATATCTAGATTTTGAACAAGCTGCCCACAATTTCAGTAGCAGTTGATATAAAATTTGCCAACATTATAGTATTTTAAAAGTTGCGCGATCGTATACTTGCCTTAGTCACCTACACAGGCACTTGTTTCTGGTAATTTTTTACCTAGATACTATATATACCAGTTGAAGAGCAGACTCGCAAAAATTCTAATTTTCCGGTCCGTGGAATATTTAAAAATCCAAGGGAGATAATCGTAAATATTTTTCGCTAGATGGCGCTTCACAAACCCAAACAATTATACGTACTTGGAAAACTACGTTTTTGTTCTATTAAACCAATGAAAATGATTGAAATATGATTAAAAATCACATTTATATTTATTAATGGTCATGATTTTCAGTCTGGTATAAAATCGGTCTGCGATGAATGTAAAAATAACGGTTTTTTTCTTTACCTCGGAAAATCGTAATTTTTTTTTGTCGCGTATGTTTACACTTTTTGCATCTGACAGAATAAAGTTCCCGTGGAGGGAAAAATAAAAAAAACTGGTTCCTTGGACAGAATAATATCTACACTTCATCGGGTAAAAGGGAATTTACATCACTCGTAACAGTTTAAGAAAAATAATCAATATTCCAACGTCACCCAAACAGAGTCAAGGTTGAAAAATTTGCTCCTCCCATTTTGCTCGTGCAATCAATATTTACACATGTAAACAATGGAATAACGGTAGGCATGTGAGGTAAAACACACTGTTTTGATGTACAGTGCAAATTGTCTAGAAATTCGATGTATTTATCCCATTCCGTCAATCTCGTGGATTCACAACTACAACCCGAACTTGGTTATATGCACCCCCCTTTTCTGAAATATGCCACCAAAGTCAATCTGTCAACGGGTGCAGACCTTTTAGTTTTAGTCAGGGATAGTACCAGGTACCCACTTAAAATGGTAATTGGTACCTTCTAATTTCAAAGAATGTTGTACAGCATGTTTATTTGCTCATTTGTTTATATGACTGAGTGGTTTTTATTTGTAGATAATTTAACCAGGATTGTTAATTTTTAGGATTTATTTTTAGTTGAAATATATAGGAAAATCAAAGTCAATTTTTATTTGTTGTATTTAAATTATGTACAAATAAAAACCACTCATATAAACATAATGAGCAAATAAACAGTCAAAATATAGACAATTCTGAATGTTTTGGTGTAAAATTTGTTAAAATCTATCCAGAAATGACTTCATAATAATATTTTGAAAAAATATGGTTTTGGTTGATTATATAGGGATTTTTTTTTACATGTGGCAATACTTTTGGCCACATACTCTATAAGATATTCAATAAAACTGGTGGACGTGTTTGAATAGCCTTATATGTTAAAAAACAGTTGAAAGTAATTTTTAATATTCCATGATTTACCATTGCATATGAAAATATGACTGGTTTTTTTTCTCAAGTTCATTCGATAAATTTAGTAGACCATTACAGTTGATTCTTGTTTTGTTATACCTTCATGGAACAACTTTACATGTATTTCGACCGAAAAGTCAGCTTAACAGGATTACTTTTACAGTAATATAATTGCTCCTTACTTAATACTGTTGTGGTTCCATAAAATCTCAAATTTGGACTCCTCTGTTAAATTATATTTGATCAATTTAATAGCTGTAGATATAATAAACAATTATTCTGACTAATTTCAACATTTTTAATACAAAATATTTGTTTTATTGAGAAAACGCATTTACTTACACTCGTTCTATAAATAGAATGTTAAAAATTACGGAGTATGTGATGATTCTAGTTACCTCCCTTGAATCCAACCAAAATGTGACACGATCCATCTGACAGAAAAAAGTTCTATTGTACGTTTAATTACAGAAAATGTTTCTTTGAAATACTAATATAGAAATCTATGGAACTATATATATGATTTTCCATCACCCTTTCGGCAAATATTTTAATTTTTAATTTTTCGTGTTTCTTTAAACAACTTCCGCCATTTCCGTGTCGTTTTAATTTCTGCATTACTCCTTTGTTACAAGAAGTTCAAGCACGGGGCCTCAAATTTATATGAAAGAAACAATTTTCTATGTTTTTCTCGCTTCTTCGGTTATATTTGACGCTCGCAACGATTAAAACGAGTGAATTTTCAACACTTGGTCGATGTATTCTAAAATGTGTCCGATTCCGGTAAAAAATGTACGTGACAAATTAATTGAAACGACGCCATTATCGAGTCTGCTCTCCGACTGTACTACAAGGTACGTAACCGTTCATTTGTAAAAAATCTAGGTCATCGCGATTTTCGCGTTTTTTCAACTCGACGGACGCCAGCATGGAGGAATGGCCTACATCATCTGAAACTACGATAATTTATCTACAAAATGATGTATAAAACACCTACCTTTGATGAACCTCAACAATGCAACAGACCTTTTTCCACGGGTCAGTTATCAGCTTTCATCATCCAGTTGGTCACCTGGCAAGTTCTACCCCGCAGTGAATGAAAAGTTCAAGGTCGAACTCAGGTAAAGTATTTGATTGGTCGAAGTTTCTCATTACATTTAGCAAGCTGGAATTCTGAAGTTTATTTTTATAATTTTTCATCAAAATGGAGAAGATGCAAAAAGAAACATGTGATGCTGTATTAATTTTCCCGCCTATAAGACTTTCAGTCCTGTTGATATACTTCAGGGGAAAATCCCGAGGTTGTATAGAAAGTTCATAAATTTTTGAATTCTAAAAATAGCCACAGATTTGTATTCAAACTACACTTTTATTCTAAGAAATTAAAACACTTTTATTAATTTTTTTTATTGGAATGCAATATATATAATTTTCTAACATCTCAGTATTTTTTATAGCATTTTTATTACAACTTATCTTATTTTTTCTTTCACTGCGGGGTAGAACTTGCCAGGTGACCAACTGGATGATGAAAGCTGATAACTGACCCGTGGAAAAAGGTCTGTTGCATTGTTGAGGTTCAGCAAAGGTACGTGTTTTATACATCATTTTGTAGATAAATTATCGTAGTTTCAGATGATGTAGGCCATTCCTCCATGCTGGCGTCCGTCGAGTTGAAAAAACGCGAAAATCGCGATGACCTAGATTTTTTACAAATGAACGGTTACGTACCTTGTAGTATATATAGTATCTAGGTAAAAAAAAATTACCAGAAACAAGTGCCTGTGGTCACCTACTAAGAAATTGAGTCCCGCAAACGTATTATAATTTTTTTGGGGAAAAGTCGCGCAAATGTGCTGCTCCCCTATTTTGAATATGTTGAATTAAAAGTGACTATATCTTGCAATATAGTTCTAAGTAAATTCTCATTTATGTTGGTTGAAATCTTTGTGCATATGTCTCTTCTGAATATGTTAATTTACATAGATGTTTTGTGTGTACCTGTAACCATATATTTTAACGAGTTGAAGTATTTTCCCCATTTAAGCTGGTTCAATATGTCTGATATTTATCTAACTTGTCTTGCATGATAAATAATGAATAAATAAAACTGATTTGTAATTTATATATTTATTCAATTACAAATTTTAATTCATAAGTAACAATTCAAACTTGCTCTTAACAAATTCAAGTGCATGTAGTTGAGCGGGTTTAATCCTGGTTTGCCCACATTTAATTACACCAAAGACAAAGGGTTTACTGACCATAAAATTTTATAGTCTGTTCCAAATATATAGGTGTCAAATATGTATGCTTCTGTGTATATAGAAGATTTTTTTTCACTGTGTAGTTTCTTTTTAATATTTAAATGTGTAAAAAAAAAAGATGAATGATATATCTTTATATACTTTAATATTACTTCATTGAAGTCAATTACAATTAATTTGAACAATAAATATAACAACATTGAAAGTAATCTTTAAACTTTATGGTGACCTCCTAGGACCAATCTTTCTCTGCCAATCTGTTCTGGACGTACTGAAGTGCTTGAAGTTGAGCGTTTGCTATACTTGGTTTGAATGATTCAAAACTAATATCGTTTATTCCACAATTTATGTTCCATGAAAAGCTGAAGGTCATAGGAAATCTACGCTTATAAAAATAGTGCAAATTGAAAAAATATTTTTTGTGACGAAGAATCTAGAAAACACGAATAATATATTAATGACCAAAAAGTCAAGGATAAAATGAGGTTACAAGATACTTGAAACAGGACGACTTAATTATTCATTATCACTGTTTAATTACTATATCAGAGTTAAATAATAATTCATTTCTTACAGTAAGTGGTGACTCGGAAATCATAAGTTACGTCCATATTAGATTAAATACTTTAAAAAAAAAAAAATATCACGTTGATTGACTTGAATCAGAGACAGCAAATTTTTTGAATCGATCGAATTGCATACCTTTATATATCCTTTTATTCTCAAACCGACAGTGCATATCATATCTATAGAGAGAAATTACAATAACAAATAAAAAGACTTATTATGTTCAGATACGGAAGATTGACTAATGAAACTAGCTGGGAAGACAGAATACCTTGTTAATATACAATTAATTTGTACCAGGATGTCGAATATTGAATAAAGTTGAAAGTTGATCTGTTTGTCGCCATTCTGCTAAAATATTGATCTTGTTTAACTTCAGTAAGATGCCTCCATTCCATCAATTACAAAAAAACGACAACAAAACTGCACACAGATTCAAAGCAATATCATTACATTTTACAACTGAAATTGTCTGGGGTTTTATGTAGAAGATACTATATGCGAAATGGAGTATGATTCGAACTTGAAATTCAACACATGTAAACTTAAAAAAAAAGAAACAAAGGACAGAATAAGTATAATCTTGTAAACCACAAAAAAAAAATAAAAGTAAAAAAGGCAGAATAAAAATAATCTTTTTGTGCTTGCATTCTGCTTGCATATTTTATAACATGTGGTTTTATTAACACATAAAACGTAATGAAAACTTATGTATCTTGGGGTGTTACTTTTTCAATGCTTAATATATGTAGGTATTTAGTAATTAAAATAATTTCTAAATGACATCCTTAATTTCGTTTTATTCTCCAAGTATCGTGCATTTAACTTAATTATCTGTCATAATTTTAACAATTAAAAAAAAAATGCATATTTTGTTAAACATGTTTATAAGATATTTCACCAAAATCGTACATATTTTGGCAAATTTGTAAGATATTTCGTCAAAATTGTATAAGTTTTGCAAATTTTGTTATTAAAATTAAGCATTTTTCTACAGTGTTTGTGAAAGATTTATTTTTAAAATGTGCATATTTCACTTAATTCAATAGTAAATTATATAATTCTTTAAAAGATTTTACAGTTAAAATACAGGTAAAAATATAACTATATTTCAGAAACAAACTTTAATTGTTAAAACAACATAACCCCCTGTTTATTTATACATGTAATTAAAAGTGGGCAAACCAGGATGACACCATTGAGCGTTTGCAATGGTTGTTGATGAATGAGTTCAAATAAAAAGCACTGAATATTTATAATACTGGAAATTTGTGAGAACAGTTCACAGCTTAGTTATAGGCTTGCATTTAATTGTTTAATGATGCATTTTTTCTTTTTAACTTGGATGAATACTATTTATGCCTATCTAGCTTCAATCATTATGCTTATATAATTAGCTTGGAAGCTAAACAATAAGGCTCTTAATTAACTGTATGAAAATAATTAATGAATAAATAGATAATTAATTTAATAAAATTTATATTCATTATATGATATATCTTAAACAAAATCACAACTTTGTAAGCAAGATAAATCTTTATTTATATTTAAAAGAAAATCAAAAGTTGTAAACAAGATGAAATGTTACTATAATATTAAAAGTGCAGCATATTACTATAATAATTCTTTAATTTTAATCATGTCTATATAAAGTTCATCAGATATTTACTTAGTTTGAGAGCAAATGTTTCTAACTTTAATATTTGTTTAAAGTTTTTGTTGGGGTTACAAAAAATATCTAGCTTCAGACAATATTCAAAACAGAGCTATGAGCTATTAACTATACCTTGCATTGCCAATTAGATTTATTTGACAAAATGGTCAAACCTGTTTTATTGTACGGATGTGAATTATGGGATTATGGAAATTGTGATATTATAGAAGGTGTCCACTTCAAATTCTGTAAAATGTTACTACACATGAAATCTTCTACACCTTTGTTCATGGTTTATGGCTAGCTGGGTCGATATCCTTTGGAGATTGATATCAAAATACGCATGGTTTCATATTGGACAACATTTATTGATGGTAAACAATCAAAACTTTCAAATGTAGTTTTCCAATGTAATTTCAGCATTACTTTATTATGCAAGAATTTTAAGAGTTCAGGAGTTAAACACAAATCTAAATTTTGAACGTCAAAAACACGATACAATGATAGTACTTTTGAAGACAAATAATGTAAGCCTGTGCTTAAATCATGAATAATTAAAAATTATTAAAAAATATCTTAAAATAATCGCAGAAAACTACATATGTTCTCGCTTTTGTTGGTAAAAATTTCATCAAAATCATACAGGAATTTACCTTGGAATAATGTTTTGAAAAAATGTGGTTTTATATGAAATATATAGTAAAAAATTAGTGACCAAATACTTTTTGCACCTCTCAGTAACTGAAATATTGTTGAAAGTGGCGTTAAACATAATCAAACAAGATGTTGCACGCTACGTCGTGCTAAGAATACCCCCACTCGTTCATTTGCAAGTCGTACGGTAAACAGGAAGTAGATGTGCGGTAAACCTGGAAAGGGGAGACACGGTACAAGTCACCATGCCAAAGCCATAAATCAAATATAAAATCATTTCTTCCAGTAAAAGCTGAGATAACTGTTACCAAAGTTTTCATTACGGCAAACATGAAAAATTCTAAGTCGCACTGTAAACAGGAAGTAGATGTGCGGTAAACCTGGAAAGGGGAGAAACGGTACAAGTCACCATGCCAAAGCCATATATCAAATATAAAATCATTTCTTCCAGTAGAAGCCGAGATATCTGTTACGAAAGTGTGAACGGACGGACGGACAAGGTGATTGCAATATAGCCCCCACTTATAGAGTGGGGGTATAACAAACAAACAGTAACAGTAACAGCTGCAGCCAAAAACATACTTTTAGACTGTTTGCTTCAGAATCAGAATAAGGTGTGTCAAAGTTGGGTGACTGGCTGTTTCTGTGATATTCTAGATCCACTCCAAAACAAAATGAAAATTTGCAAAGGACTATCCAAAGACAAGTACAGTTTGGATTCATTTAAATTTTGTAGTTTTTTGCGAGTCTTATTTTAAGATTTTGCCCTGCTTTGATGGCTATATGGAATTTCCTATGTAAACACACACAATGAGAATTTTCTAAAGGACTAACCAATGATTATTCACATAAAGTTTTAGTTTAATCAAAATTGTAGTTTTGTCAAAATAAATATTTATCATAGGGTCCAGTGCCGGATTTACCTATAGGCTCGATAGGCCTAAACCTAGGGCCTCAAAATTTAGGGGGCTCCAACCAAGGTGTATACTATTTTTACACTGTTATTGGACTTTCACACTTATGCTGTCGTAGCATAATATACTTTCTAAACAACCCTTCAGTAATTTTCCTTACACAGTTGCACTCCATTTCAGAGTATTACAGAATTTTAAACATCCCTCATCATCCTTAAGCTTGCCTTTATTGAAATTGACACTTCCATCTTCCTCCAGTCGTGAAGGTGGGCAATTGGGAGGGGTCTCACAAGTGGAATAGCCTAGGGCCACTCTTTATCTAAATCCGGCACTGATAGGTCCTATGTTTAACTTTGTCCTGTAGTTATGGCCATCTTGGTTTTACAATCTAGAAATAAAACCCAAAGTTTGTACAGGTTCATTTAGGAACATTTCTACACCTAGAAATTGATGGTGAGGGCCTGTTAAGAATGAAAATTCCAGAGCTTGTGGTTCCTATCATAATTTCCTTGATAGAGGAATGCAGTTAAAACAAGGAAGCTACTGGACCTAGCTATATAGGGTTCCCAGTACTTAAAAATAATTCATAACTTCAAAAGTTTGATGGTTGCCACCATGGTTTGATTAATCCTTACAGAATATCTATGTAAAAAATAACCACCAATATGTTCCTGTGTCGTAATCACAATCTTTCCTCAAGCAAGAATTTTTACCAGGTTTTTGGTATAAACATATTTTATTGGTATAACTGACATATATAAACAAAACAATAGCAATTCTACAATAGGATTCAGAAACAAGCAAATGCTTTTTTTAAATCTGTTTCCTATGAAAAACATACAAGTGTCACAAACAAATATATATGCATGCCGATTTAAATTTTAAAACTTGTGAGAATTTTTTATACATTGAGGGAGAAAAAATGTATGTAGCATGTAGTTGAAAGCTACGCAATTTACTTGAAAATAATAATACAAAGAGATTGAATAAGATTGAAAAGGTGAAAAATATTATGTAAGCATATCAGGGTGTAAATCTTTTACTTTTTATGATAAAGGTTTGGACTGATTTAAATACTGCCTTGTTTTCTTCGTCATTTAGATTAACTGAGCCAAAAATAAGTAGTTTCAGTGAAATTTTTTCAGGAATGTTCAAAAGTGAGTAGAAAAGTTGTTGTCTTAGAGTCGTGTGACGCGGACAATCTAATAAGAAATGAGATACAGTTTCAGTTATTCCACAGATGCAATTTGGCGATTCAACAAGGTTTCTAATAAAGAGGTGTGCATTTAAGGCACTACAATTCATACGTAGTCTCGCATGTAATATCTGACCTAACCTACATCCAACATAATAATGGGCTGGAACTTTAGTGTTTTTAGTGTTGATAAGAGATTTAAATGAATTTAGCGATTCCAAATTACGGGTGGGAAGTGGTAAATCATTCCATGCTTTTACAGTTGAGGGCAGGAAATATTCAGAATAGAGACTAGTTCGACAGTTTATATTAACAATATTGTTTATTTGTCTAGTATTATGGGTGTGTCGGGTACCTACAGTTTTTGGAATTAATTCAACTAAATATTGGGGTGTTTTGTTGTAATTCATTTTATGAAAGAGAACAAGCTTGTGATTATTTCTTCTATCTTTTAGTTTCTCCCATTTTGTTTCTTCATACAGGCTGTCATGTGATGTTAATCTGGTCCCCCCAGTTACTATTCTTGCTGCATCTAATTGAATATTCTCTAATTTATTTATTAAATTTTGTTTTTGATTATCCCATATAACATCAGCGTACTCCATTAAAGGTCTTATAAAAGAAATATAAATTTTTTCTAAAGAGTATCTATCAAGGAATGTTCTAGATTTTCTCATTATATTTAATCTGTTATAAGTTTTTTTAACAATGTAATCAATGTGATCATTCCATTGGCCATTATCTGAAATTATTACACCTAAGTGTTTGTGAGAGTTAACTACGTGGAGATCTTGATTATTCATTTGTAAAGGGGGGTGATATGGTTTGTTTCTCTTACTAGAAATAACCATAGTTTCAGTTTTATTCGGGTTGAATTTTACGAGCCATTTTTCAGACCAACGTTGCAATTGATTGAGATCTTGATTCAGGAGGAAAGCCGTGTCGTTGGGGTTGTCAACAATGAGATATAATCTGGTGTCGTCAGCAAACAGTTTAATTTCAGCATTGATCTCGTTTACGATATCATTTATAAAAATAATAAATAAAAGAGGACCAAGTATGGAACCTTGAGGAACCCCTGCCTTTACCGGTAACCAGTTAGAGTTTGAGCCATTAATAACCACCCTTTGTTCCCTCCCATAGAGATAATTTTGAAACCACTTGAGTAAATTTCCTGAAATGCCTGATTGTTTTAGTTTGTGAATTAAACCTTTATGCCAAACTCTATCAAATGCTTTACTGATATCGCAGAAAACGACCCGAACTTCTTTACCACTATCTAAGGCTTTGCCAAAATCGTTTGTTATATTGATTAGTTGATTAACTGCAGAATCCCTTTTTGTGAATCCAGATTGACAAGTAGTTAGAATATCGTTATCCAATAGATGATTGTGAATATGTTTATATACACAACGCTCCATACATTTTGAAATTACACTAAGTAGGGATATGGGTCTATAATTATTTACGTCGTTTTGTTTATTATTCTTAAAAACAGGCGTTATGTTTGCTCTTTTCCATTGACTTGGATAGGAAGCGACCCGTAACGAGAGATTGAATAATTTACAAAGAGGGTGTTTAATAATAGGTGCTGCTTCCTTCAACAGTCTAGGATTAATCAAATCAGGACCAGATGCTTTTGTAGGATTTATCACTTTTAGAACATCTTCGACTTCATTTTCACATAATTTGATTTCACGTATTTGGTTTGTAACATGTAATAAATTAGGGATATTGCTGTTAGAGTCGTCAATTTCGGATTGTTTTGAAAAATATATATTAAATAAGTTTGCTCTTTCGATATCATCAAATATTAAGTTATCATTATGGAGAATTGGGGGAATACTCATATCAGATCCTTTTATACCAGAAATCTGTTTAACTATGTTCCACCAGTTTTTGCAAGAAGAATTCATATTTGTAATTTTTTTGATTAAATCATTATTATATTTGTCTTTGGCGTTCCTTACCAGGCTTGTAACTTCATTTCTGATTTTCCTAAATTTATTCCAATGCATGGGGTTATTAAAATGTTTTGCCTTTCTGTGAATTCTATTTTTCTGCCTTATCATTTTTCGTATATTACAAGATAACCACTTGGGCCCCCCTTTTCGGATAGTAACAATTTTACTCGGGATAGAAGATTCAGCGGCACTTAAAATAGCATTAGTAATATCGTTTGTTATCAATTCTATATCATCAGTAAGAAAAAGTGAGTCCCAGTTTACGTTGAACAAATTCTGTCTTAGCTTTTCATAATCTGCATGTTCATACAACCATATTTTACGTTTGAACGGTTTAGTCGGGGTCTTAGGATAATTTATGAAACCTATTACAGGACAATGATATCGTATTTGTTCGGTGAGTGCAGGTCCTACTCCAGTGTATATCAACCTATTAACATTATTTGTCAATATAAGATCAATTAATGATGATGAGTGCTCAGTGAAATGTGTCGGTTCGTCAATCATTTGTAAAAGACTAAATTTAGTTAAAAGGAAGCTAATTTTAGTGCGTGAGTAGTCCAGTTGATTGTCGTTAAAATCACCCGTTATAATGACATCATCAATAGCGGTATCATTTATGGCCATTTCTATTGAGGATTCCAATTTCTCCCATATATCTTGGGTACTTTTAGGGGGGATATAAAAAATTCCAAATAAGATCTGTTTGCCATTTATTTTTATTTGAACCCAAATTCCTTCAAGATCGTCGAAATCAAGATCGTCACGTCTGCTTACATTTATATTATCCTTTACATACAAAATAACCCCACCCCCCGATTTGTTAGGACCCCTATCTTTTCGAAATGGAATTCGATAGTTTTAATGACTCATCCGTATGACTACGGTTTAACCATGATTCTGAAAAAGATAGTATGTCAAAATCAGCGTATTCTGCTGAAATAAGGTCTAGTTTTGGGACTAAACTTTGAATGTTTAGATGAAGAAATGAGATCGACGAGGAGAACATCGCACTAATACTAGAAGTGATTGACAAATCACTCATGCTAGACTGCACATCAGTAATCGAATCCGTGGGTGGATTTGGACCTGGGTTAGTTTCTACTCCGGCAATTATTAGGAGGAAAACAATTACAGCTTTAAGGAAAATATTTAAAAACTGATGGAAACAAAATCGATTTTCATTAATGATAGAAGAAAGTACATTTGTATTTTGTTTGGGAAAATCATCTACCTTACACGTAGAGGCAATGAGGTTATTTTCTACTTTAAATTCGGTCAGACAACTTATTAATACAGCGGCTAAAAGTGCATGCTTCTTGTTTCTGGTATTTATAATCAACCCAATACATAAGATTTCGCATAGATTTAAATAACATTTGGATTGCTGTCGGTTTGGTTTGAAGAGGCCTACTCTCATTCTATACTGATCAATTCCAATCGTCATTTGTCAATTTTAAGTTACACCAGATTGATCTTGTAGAAAATGAGAGTGGCCTAAACACTGTTTTAAATCAGTTAAGTTTTTGTAAGCGACAAATATTAATGAGGTCCTAGTATGAGACATTACTTTACAAGGAGTTTCGCCCTTTTCAATCTTTTTTGTAGAACAAAAAAATAAAAAATGAATTGTAAGCAAATATACATTAAAGATAAACAAATAAAATATGTACATTGGCAAAATACACATAAAGTAGAAGAAATGGAGGCGAATTATAATGGAAACAAAATTTTCTAGACACATACAAAACATGTACATAATAATAATAAAGAAAACTAACTAATGAGAAAAATAAATGCATATGAAATCCTATTAGATATATACGTTATGTGTGTACTATTTTAAGATGAATTTAAATTTCGGAGAGAGATGTTACTATATCTAATTCAACTAGACAGAGACACTGGTTAGGTATGCACAAAAATGTACTGTAATCATCACAGTTAAATTCGACAATAGAGAAATTAAAGTGACACCGAATTAAAGTCTTGTGCGAGAACAATACAAATACATCGATTATACTTAAGAATCACATGACATGTGTAAGAAGGAATCATGTAAGTACACCGTACATTTAGGATTGTTTGATTTGTCGTTGTAATCAATGAAAGACCTTGACTTGGTTTGGAGTTTACTACTATTAGTATGTGGTATCTGTATACTAGAAATGGATAAAAAAAAAAAAAAAAAAAAAAAAAAAAAAAAAAAAAAAAAAATGTAGACTTGACCTCTTGGGCAATAACATTTCTACATGGTATGGCATGGATAGCAATACATTATGATAAAAAAAATCACTTGTGGTTGGATAACGAATGGTGATTGTATCAAATATAGTAATAGCGATTTTGCATGACACAGGTAAAAACGAACATACAAGAGTCACTTTCACAAACCATTATGATCATGTGATTGGTCATAGCTATAATAGAAGACCTTGACATATATTGTGATATATATACTGTATTCAATTTGTATGTTGTATCTTGTAGTACATTTATTAATGAATAGAGCGATATTAAGAAAAAAAATCCAGTTGAGTATAAAACGGACCTGTTTGTATATAACTTTACGCGTGAGTAGCGATGATGATTGTTGAGAAATCACGTGAACTGAAAAATAAATAAACATAAATTGCGTCACTTTCACAAATCATGTGATTGGTCACTACAATCAATGAAAAACCTTGACCTGGATTGCATTTTACTACGGACTGTGTGTAGTATCTTACAGTACAATATTCCAATAATGAATAGGCCTAGATAACCCCAAAACATGTTTATTGAATTTAGTTTGAAAGCTGTTGGACCATACCATTTCTACATTTATATTTGGCCAACTAGATACACCAATGATTTGTATTATACTATACAAATCCTTGGATACACATAAAAAAACCACATATGGTTGTAACAAAGAATAAGGATGGAATGGATTTATACACAATGCGAGAAAATGACAATTACAACTAGTGAACAGTTTATTGCAGATAGAACAGTTTATTGTGTTTTAATAAAGTACAATCAATGATGTGATTTAGCATGGTTTGGTGTTGCGGCCGATGCATACGATTGCGGATGTTCTTTGACTCGAGTGAGCCCCTGTGAGGATCTAGGTCTGTTGTGCTCCGATGATTTAGTGTTGATGTCATTGATAACTTTAACAGCATCCCTACCAATCTCACTAGCTAGTTTATTTAGCGCTGTTACATTATTGACTAATACGACCCTGTCTCGAACTTTCACAAAAATTTTCCCGTCAATAGTCCATGTATCCGTAACCAATTTTAGTTTTTTAAGTTGTCGCGCCCGGTATGCTATGCCATTACGAATTTTTGTGAGATCCTCGTTTATGTTAACTGAACGGTATTCTGGTTTATCCTTCAAGTTCTTTCTACATTTCAATATGCGCTTTTTCACGTTAGAATCTTTGAGACGGACAATAATTTGGCGTGGTGGTAAAGCACGTCCGTGCTCGCCAACCCTGACTGGATTCCCAATTCTATGCGATCGTATGATATCGGACTCATTAAGATCGGGATCTATGGACTTAATTAGATCAGTGACTAGCTTAGTTGTATTGGCTGTTGTTTCTTGTTGACCTCCGTCCGGAATTCCATTAATGCGCATTAGTTCACGCCTGCCGTATTGTTCTAGATCGTCCAGATCTTCACGTAATTTCTCATTCTCGGAATTAAGTCTAAATATTTCACCTTTATAGTGGTCTATAGTACTTTTTATAGTGTAGTCAATTTCACTGCGTAACATTTCTTTAAGTTTACAGGCTATTTTGCATACATCATCTTGGGAAAGACTACAATTAACGGGGTTGGGTTGTGACGATGAAAACTGGGATGGAGAAGTAGACTGCGGTAGCGGTGGCTGATTATCTTGAATAAAGGACAGGTCCTGGTGCTGAGAATTATCTGGGGAGTTCATTATGTGTGTACGTTTGGAGAATTCTCGTTCAGGAGGCGTAGGTTTACTTTCACGTCGTTTTCTATTTACAACTGGAGTGGAAGTGTCTTGAAAATTTTTCTTTTGAGACATACGGAACACAGAAAATATATTGTTTATGATAAAGTTGACTGTTGACAGTTAGTTTGTTTACATTCAAGCGTCACAGGTAACAGGTACACAGGTACATAAGTAAACAGGTAAGTAGCATATACATGGGTATATAATGTGAATAGTACTCACACGTTTGAATGGATCAGATTTTCTCTAGAATAAATGTCTAACACATATATTCAAGTCATATAATACGTTGGTTTTCCACTACATATACATATGTTTTGATAATGTCATATTGGCCCACAACCTCCTGTTAGATAATTAATGTTTTTAAGCCATTTTCCCAAGATTCACAAGATCACAGAAAATTTAACGTCCGAACAAGTCGAGCATGCGCAATCCAGGTTTTTAACAGGAATAACATTGATGTTTACACTACCAAAGCTGCTTTCCCTTTCTGGAGCACCTGATTCATCCCCAGTTTTTAGTGGGGTTCATGTTTGCTCAATCTTTAGTATTTTTGTAGCATTTTGTAGATATTTGTTTGTGTTTTTTTGTTTTTTTTGTTGTTGTTGACTACATGTATATTGTATTTATTTATATCTTTCCTTCTTAGATTTATGGCTTCTGATTACCCCTTCTTCTGATTATCCCTTCCTTCTGATTACCCCTTCTTCTGATTACTCCTTCTTCTGATTATCCCTTCCTTCTGATTACCCCTTCTTCTGATTACCCTTTCCTTCTGATTACCCCTTCCTTCTGATTACCCCTTCTTCTGATTACCCCTTCCTTCTGATTACCTTCTTCTGATTACCCCTTCGGTATCATCAAACTTTTCTTGTAATATTTCTATCAATTATGCAGTTTTTGAGAAGAGAAGAACTGAAATTTCAACCAATCAGAAAGCATAACTTATCCTAACAGCAATGTTGAATTCTAAATGGAACGAAAATAAAATAAAATATTGAAGAATTTTTTTATAAGCAAGAGATAAAGTAATAACAGCGATCAAAACATATTTTTCAAACAATTTTGTGGTATTCAAGATTGCTGACGAGACTGGTACTTGGCAAAATAGTGTCTACAGCCAAGTATATATTATTTCAAAACTTATTTTTCTAATCATTGCATTGTTCTTTTTTTTTTTAAATATCTTTATCTGCCAATCCACAGGTAACATCTAATGTTATTCAGTATTTGTAGACATCACATAATCCTTGCATTACATTCAGAAGCTGTGTACCTATTTGAAACACCACTTTACTGCTGGATATATTGTAGGCTTGTTTCTGACTGGTCGATAGAACCATCATACCTCTGTCATGACCTGATATCAATTAAAGTTGGAAAAAATCACAACAGGGAATGCAAAAAACAAAAAAACCCACAGAAACCAAAATATAGTATAATTTTATTTCTGCTCTCAAAACTTATTTTCAGAATAAACCAACAATAATAAAATAAATAACAATTCTTAAATATAAAAAAATAAATAAATGCGATTGGACGGAATATTTCTGGTAGGAAATAAATGCAATAGCAAAATTATTATCCATATCAAATATCATAATTATGTAGTATAATAAAGGGAAAAAGTACTGGTTCACTTTTATCACAGTAATAAAAACCATTGGATGGAATGTTTTTGTGGTGGGATAAATCAAAAAGTCTACAATACACAAAATATATTATTCAATTATCATATCTCCTTCATTTTTAAGTTATATTTAATTATGTTGATATTTAGACAATAAAAAAAAAATAGTATATTAATTATTCAAATTAAAACATTTACATACATAAACATTTTTTGCATAAATATTGTTAAATGACATACCATCAAAGACTACTGGCATTCATTTCTTTTTTTTTTTTTTTTTATCTTCTATTGATTACAATTTGGAAATTTAACATAATTTTAACTTTCAAAGTTATTACAAAAAAAATCTAACAGTGAATTAAATGTAAACTGTTCAATATAATTTCCTAAATGCAATAATATTATTATGTTCAAAATAGCTCATAAAATATTCTTTATCAATTAAATCAATATTTTTTGTCCAAAACCAAACATTTTAACAAAATATTTGTACACAATAAATATAGTCATTCAGCTTAATAGTCCAAGCTCATCAACAACGCTGTTCCTCTCTTTGTCCAGTTGTCAGCTATTTTTTCTCCTGTCTTTAACTCAACAGCCACGATAAATGAGGCTCTTCCTCCACCTCCTGCTCTGTTAGGATAATAGTAACATGGAGCATTGTACATTCCTGTAAAATAATCATGATTCATTTAGTATAGAGGTATATAAAGAACTCGGTCTGTTTTGGTTATATATAGCATTGTTTATATCAATAAAAGATTCACTTGATATAGATATCCATTCATTACACATTTAAGGAATATGTTCAATTTTTGAACAGGTTATACAATATAATCTTGCTTGGTGCAGTTTACGCTTAATTAACCACGAAGTTGTTTATGAAAAGTGTAAACTGTTCTAAACCAGGTTACACAAGTATAACCTGTTCAAAAATTGAACATATTCCTTATAATTTAATTTATACAACACAATTTAATGATTCCTTAATTTGAATTACGATTATTTCATGGGACTATTTGAATTTGTAGTTGGGGAATAACAAAAAAAGTGTCAGCTCAATATATATATATATGTATATATATTCCTAAAGTTGATAGCTAACAAGTGCCTTGAGATCAATGTGGATTCATCTAAATGAGTGAGTGAATGAGTCAGTTAGTCAGTAATTGGTGTTAAACACCAAGTTAGCAATTTTCAGCTATATCATGGCAATAACAATTTACATTTTGCTGAGATGATGATAATGTGCTCTTTGTAATGGAGCAACACCTTTTGGTTGGATTTTTAGAGTTTTCATACATTTATTATCAATTCATTAAAGCCAATAAATGGATTTTCTGAAATGACAATAAAGAACAAACACATCTTATAAATCTGTGAAATAATTAATTACAAATGTGTAGGGGTTTTTATACACAAGGAAGATTTACCTAATATATGTAATAGGAACATGTGAAATACTGTAAATGTAATGTCTAGGGATATTCATAGAGGTCAACTGATTTGTAATTATATCTTATGTTAGAATATATTTTACAATTTGGTTTGTTAAAATGATTGCTCAACATACAGCCATATTGTGTCAAATATTTAATCAATTGAATGTAATCTTTTTAATACAATGTTAGGTTTGTAACAATGAAAATTAAATTAAAAAAATGTACATGAATTGTAAGAAAAGTTTTATAATAATATGTTCAAGTTCCAGATAATGGAATTCTTGCTATTTGAAATAATATATCTTTTATTTATGGACACAAGGTATATTTGTTACATATGCTACTATAAAAGACATTGTAGTGATTCTTCTTTCTATGATAAGGTAATATGATAAGGTAATGATGTACTTTCACTTTCTAAAGTAAGATCAAGGTATACTTTCATTTTCTAAAGAAAGGTAATGATCTACTTTCATTTTGTGAAGTAAGTTCATCGATTACTTTCATTTAAAAAAAAAGGTGATGACCAACTTTTTACTGTGTAGGGTTGCTGGTTAGGAATGATACTTACCATTTTCAGGTCAGAGTTTAAAATACATCGGATATATAGGTCATTTGGAAAAAATAAAAACATTTCAAGGGAAACAAGGGATTTAAGAAGTGCGTCAAAGAAATCATATAATGGTCTGTGTAACTTGAAAAAAAAATTATAGAATGTTTGACATCAAAATGATTGGAAACGATTTTCCTTAACAGATAAAACCAAATAGTGCTTCCTTGAATCATAGGTGGGGGACTGAAACATAAAATAACATAAAATGTTTGCTATTTTTACCCACCACCATATACCAACAGATTGGCTCTTGCTAAAGCTCTTGCTAAATAAAATAAATTTAAAAAATGCACACATGATGTAATTACTTAGCTAATGTTCAATATTAGTTAAAACACTGTGATTACACATGGTCTGCTAAAGTTCAAGAAAGAGAGCTACATTGATTAAAACATTCAAGTGAGCTGTTTTCAAAATCAAATCAATATTCTTCATCTCAATAATAAAATATTATTGCATAACCAAAACAAGATGTTGCACGCTACGTTGTGCTAAGAATACCCCCACTCGTTCATTTGTAAGTCGCACGGTAAACAGGAAGTAGATGTGCGGTAAACCTGGAAAGGGGAGACACGGTACAAGCCACCATGCCAAAGCCATATATCAAATATAAAATCATTTCTTCCAGTAGAAGCTGAGATAACTGTTACGAAAGTTTTCATAACGGCAAACATGAAAAATTCTAAGTCACACTGTAAACAGGAAGTAGATGTGCGGTAAACCTGGAAAGGGGAGACACGGTACAAGTCACCATGCCAAAGCCATATATCAAATATAAAATAATTTCTTCCAGTAGAAGCTGAGATATCTGTTACGAAAGTGTGAACGGACGGACAAGGTGATTGCAATATAGCCCCCACTCTATGAGTGGGGGTATAATTACTGGATTTTTTTAATAATTAAAATTTTTCATGGAAACTAAAAATTTAATTCTAATCTATTATTAATAACAAATACTATTCTAGTCTTTGGCGGTCTAAAAGGATGACAATACATATGTCGAGGATATCACTATAAATCTATTAATAATTAGTAAAATTGAGTTTGATTTAAATCCTAATAATCACATCCACCAATCTCAAAATGAAGAAAATCAACTCATAATTTACAATACTAATTTTCAGCTTTTAGACATCAGAATACAGTAGTCCCCCTTCTTATAAGGCCCCTCCCACCAAAGGTCATTTCTCCTGTCATGCCAGATTTCAGATGCCTTTTGATAGTAAAATACTAATAAATTGTTCCTCTCAACAGAGCCAGTTTTGTTTTTCATTGCAGAAGGGGTGGGGGTTATAAGAGTGTGACTACTGTAATCCTGTCTAGTTAAGATAGATTAGTAAGTATGTGTATTGATGTGGCTATTTCTAACATATAATACTATAATAGTAAAACAAACCTTTAGCTGCCTTTTTCTTGTTCTCTACTGGTTTAAAGTGTATGGTGGGCATCTGACAAACCAACTCCATTGGCTTGGCTTCTACCAAACAGGAATTCTTAATATCCCATCCAGCTCCTTGTAGATACAATCCCTTGATATACACACCATCCTGTAAACAAAGCTTTGAGTTAACTCTTGGACAAACATCACTTTTGAATGAGTAATTGATTGATTGATTCTTGTTGTTAAACGCCAAATTAGTAATTTTTCAGCTATATCATGGAAATAATTAGTTATATTTTGATGATGATGTCCGCTATTTACTAAACCAACATGCTTCGTTGGATTTTTATTAAGATAGTTCACTGAAACAAGTCTGTGGATAGACATGCTGCTCCATCAGGACAAACAAGATGAACTGTGAGCTAATGCTCACTTATGATACCCCCACATATGTGTTCAATGTGTATAAAAACCAACTATGTCAGCAAACAGGAAGTAGGAATCTGACGGGTTCAAAAACGTTTCCCACAATATGGCATACCTATATGAAGCTTGTGACTAAATATCAGATTCCTGTCATCAATAGTTGCTTAGAAAAATGCGACAAAAAATGTGCATATACAAATGCATGTTAAATGTGTATAAAACTCAACAAAATCGGCAAACAGGAAGTAGGAATCTGATGGGTCCAAAAACGCTTCCCACGATATGGGGTACCTATATGAAGCTTGTGACCAAATATCAGATTTCTGCCATCAATAATTGCTGAGAAAAATGTGACGAAAAATGTGCATATTTGTTCAATGTATAAAAACCAACCAAGTCGGCAAACAGGAAGTAGGAATCTGACAGGTCCAAAAACGCTACCCACAATATGGTATACCTATATGACGCTTGTGACCAAATATCAGATTTCTGCCATCAACAGTTATTGAGAAAAATGCGACGAAAAATATCTTGGACGGATGGAAGGACGGACGGGCAGAGGTAAAACAGTATACCCCCCTCCCCCTTCGGGGAGTGGGGGTATAATCATTCTGATTCCAAGACAATTGGTCTTAGCTCTTATTTCTTGATGCTGCATACTTAGCTTCCTAATTCTCGCGACAATGGCTAGTAGCCACGATCTACCACCCTTTGAGGCAACCACATTACCCACCACCCATGTGGTCAATTTTAAATAATATTAAATATATATATAAATTATAAAGAAGATTCACTTAAACAAAATAAATACATATACATGTATGTACAAATTCACAAGAAACACAAAAATAAATACATCTTTGTGCATTTTACCAATTTCTTTTAAAACATGTGACATCTTTAATTTACCAGTACAATTTGATACTGCAATGTTGTACATGACATAGTTTAACAGCCTTATAGAGTACTAACCTTGGGTGGACCAACAATGTTCTCATCTCCAACAGTCATTACACTGAATTCCCATGACAAAGTATCAATAGACACCTGCAAAACATAATTATATTTAATAATTGATGCCACTGGTAATAATATGGTTTTTCTAATGAAATTTGTTCCTAAACACCAGACAGTATTCATAGAAGAGATATTGTTCCTAAACACAGGTAATTTACATATTATTAACATATTTTAACCTTAAATAAGTCTTTATTCATATGTCACTTTACACTGATGTATTTATTGTTTCACAGAAATAGAAATTACCCATGATTCATTAGTATCTGATATGATGATTTAAAGTTGTTGCTATAATTAATAGGATAATTAACTAAACTTTAAATCGTTCCAATTTCAAATTTTATCTCAGTTTGTATCTTACAATATATATTTGGTATTTATTGATTCAAAAACAATCTCATTTCTTTTAAATATTTGTTTTTGACTATGACTCACATTGTTCTGTCTGGCTGATGTCTGTAATACAGCTGTTAAGAATCCTGTAGGGAATGTAAAGCCAGACATCCAGAAAATAGTGGGAGCATGTGCTGTAACAGCCCACTTAGATAACTGTTCTACTCTAGCTACCAAATCTCTGGTCCAGGAGCCGAGGGGCCTCATGGATGGGTAAGCCTAAAATACATGTATACAATATTGTAACTAAATAGTCCATGTTTGCAAATGACAAAAGGGCTAGAGGTTAGATAGGTTGACTCATATTAGGTCAAATCTCTGGTCCTGAATGACAAGCTGTTATTTCATTTGTAGATGATATACAAATAGAATACACATTTTTGAAATTCAAACTACTGTAAGTATCTGTTCAAGGAAGAGAGATAATTCTTTTAAAATAAAGAAAGGTCTATACTAACAAAGTCTTCAATTTAGGAAGGGAACAAACAACAGGAGTAATTGAGACATAAAGTCAAATATTGTCTGACCATGGTAAAATAAACATAAGGGGCTCACTGATATCCCTAAAGTTTACAATATAATCATCACTACAGCTCCAATCTGACTGTTTTCTTATCCATGCTACTGCTGTAACACTGACCACATACAGTTTTTTTTATCATTGAAGATACAGTGATTATCAATCAATGATGACACAAAAAATGACAGACAGGGGTTGCACAACATTACTGACCAATGAAAATAAACCATCATATCTGACATGTTTCTCAGTTGCTTGTGGTCTATTTCCATTGATCAGTAATGTTTTGTAAATCCCTGTCACTTTCTGTGACCTTATTGTAAATTTCTACATCAGAAACCACAATAAAACAAGGGCAACACAAAGCGTGGTGTATCCCCTCGCCTAAAAATTAGACCCTGTGACCTTGACCTTTGGCCTTGAAAATCAATAGGGTTCCAGATTCTCTTAAGGTCTTGATTCTAGAGTGTTCACAAGGATGTTATGCGGTAAAAATTTGACCCCTTGATCTTTGACATTGAAAATCAATAGGGTTCCAGACTCTACTAAGGACTAAGTATGTACCAAGTTTGGTCAAAATCCATTGAAGGATGTTGATTCTAGAGTGTTCACAATGATGTTACGCAGTAAAAATTTGACCCGGTGACATTGACCTTTGACCTTGAAAATCAATAGGATTCCAGACTCTCCTAAGGACTAAGTATGTACCAAGTTTGATCAAAATCCATTGAAGGATGTTGATTCTAGAGTGTTCACAAGGATATTACGCAGTAAAAAATTTACCCAGTGACCTTGATCGTTGACCTATGACCTTGAAAATCAATAGGGTTCAAACTCACCTAAGGACTAAGTATGTACCAAGTTTAGTCAAAATCCATTGAAGGATGTTGATTCTAGAGTGTTCACAAGCATGTTACGGAAGGAAGGAAGGACGGAAGGTAGCGTTACTATATCCCTTCGCAACTTCGTTGGCGAGGGAATAACAAATCAATCAATCACACGATAGGTATTACTTACAACAGAATAAGGATGAGTACAACAGTGTTAGCTATAAGCCAGCGGGATAGCATTACAAGAAAATAATTTATTCAATTCACAATTTTCAACTTACAAATGGTACAATAAATACTGTTAATCAAAATTATTGATTGATTGGTGTTTAATGCCAACCTTAGCTGTATTTTTGGCATTAACACCAAGAAATCAAATAATTCAAAATCAAAATAATAGGATCCCTATAATACAATAGGTGTACTGATATCGCTAGTTACCTTAAGCCATGTAGGGGGTACTCTGCCATCAAATATACACTGGAATATATTTTCTAACTCCATGGTCATCACCACCAGACCCTGAATTCCTTTCTCTAGATCTACAAGTCTCTCTCTTATTTCATTCATAAGAGCATTGTATCTCTCAATCTGTAAAATCAAGGAATACATATTTAAACAAAAAATGATGTAACAGGTACACCTAAGGTTATAGGAACTGTAGTAGGTTCATAACCACCTTCCGCTCACTGCATCAGTAGAGATCTCCTTTAGCTCAGTTGGTAGAGCATTTACTTACAATGCGAGAGGTCCCAGGATCAAATCCCATCGGGGACATTGCATTTTTTGGAGATAAAACATGCTCTACTGTTACAATTACAATATTCATCTAGGATTTTTTCCATCGACTGATTGCTTAATGTTATAAATGTGAAAAAAAGGTGTAAAAGTATCAGTTTAAAAAATGTTCAATACAAGGTACAGAAGTCAATAAGTGTACAGGGAATATAAGAAGACAATTTTATCACCTAAACAAACAAATACAATTTTCTCCATAAGTCATTACACATTTGTTAAAAAGATAAATTTTATTTATCTCATCAAAACAACAATTTCTGCATTTAATTTTTTTTTATTCTTCTAATAACAGAGATGATCCTGCTTAGAAAATAAAATAACTAAAATCAATGAAAAATAGCTGAAACCATCTACACCCCCTTTCAAAATGATCATTGTTTACCTGCTCTGACTGTGTTTAGCAACTTTTGGAAAACAATTTCAGAGGAAAATAGCTGAAATCAGTTAAATAACTAAAAAAATCATCCCTGTAATATATAATGTTTTCTTTATATACTACAAACATTTTGCTTCGTTTTAACATTACCTCTTGTAACAGAACTACATTAAGTGGACAGGGATCCAGTGCTAGAATTTTAGCTGTTCCTTCATAATCAATATTTTCTGGTATCTGTTTAAAGATGTTGGCTGCAAGATCCAATACCTGTAAAATATTTTAATAATCAGATGAAGTGATTGGACAAAAACAATCGTGTGACATTCTTTGAGATTTGTGAAGTGATTGGACAAAAACAATCATGTGACATTCTTTGAGATTTGTGAAATAATTGGACAAAAACAATCATGTGACATTCTTTGAGATTTGTGAAATGATTGGACAAAAACAATCATGTGACATTCTTGAGATTTGAAGAACTATGTTTCAGTTATGTCTTATTCATTAATTGTATTGAGTGAGTGAGTGATTGTTGTTTAATGACAAATGACCAATTTTTCAGCTATATCATGGAGAGAACAAGTTACATTCCAATGAGATGATAAAGATGATGTCTGCTTTGTACTAGACCAACATGCTTAGATTTTTATATTGAAATAACAGTGAGCGGGTAGACATATCGCTCTACTCTGACACATTATCATGATTCTGAGCAAACCAGCCATTGCTCTTGCTCATTAATGCTGCATGCTTAATGAATAAGCAACAAATACCCATTTTTTTTATAAATCTTTGGTTTGACCTGACCAGGACTCGAACCCATGATCTTTTTCTTTGTTTTCCCCAAAGATGACCTCTTAATACAGATTTGACCGTTTAACACTATGACAGATGATAATGCATAACGTCATAGATTCATTTTTACTTTAAAAAAAAAATTATGTTAAAATATATAATTTATTTCTATTACTTTGGCAAATATTACTAAATTTCTCATTTTTATGTGTTTTTTTCTTTTTCATTGTAACTTTTCTCAAACAGCATAACAAATAATAAAAATATGTATGTACATGTGTTTTTTACTGATTCTATATATTTAACTTGAAAAAATTTGATGTAAGCGAACAGGAAGAAAATCTATATAAGTTTCGGGTTGAGTCAAGGATCAATGACTTTATTGCTGTCCTTCATCTAAAAGTCGCAGTGAGATATTTAAGGGTTAAGGTTATGGTGTTAAACATCACTTTCCAAAATATTTCAGTTATTTCATGGCAGCAAGTTTCATTAGTGGAGGAAACTGGTGTACCCAGAGAAAACCACTGACCTGTCAAAAGTTACTGACAAACTATCACATAATGTTGTATTGAGCATACCTCACCATAAGCGGGATTCAAACTCACAACTTTAGTGGTGATAGGCACTGATATCTAAACATAAAGAGTATCTCCTATACAGTATCCACATATATATATATTCATAAAATCAAAAAACAGGAAGATATACAAGCACATGTATATCAAAATATAGTTTATGACTTCTAAATTATAGAACTGTTTACCTTATCTTCTCGACTTTCACCTCCTGATGCAGCAGAAACTTGAGGTTGTAAACTTAATAAGGTATCAAACATCATTCTAGTTTCCTGGATCTGTGATGTGATGTCAGCGTTAGGATGTTGTCCGAATGCCTCAGGGTGGTCTATATTTGGTAACATGCTTACATATTCTTTATAAGAAGATAATGGACCATCCTTGGGTATGTAGTATGTTGGCAAACTTGACAATCTGAAATTACATTGGATATACCATTTCAGCAGGCTTAATTTATAAAACTATTAGAAAATACACAAGTTTTCATATTTTAAATATAAATTAAATGGTAAGTATTCTATTTATAAATGAACAATTCTATTTTATGAGAAGTTTTTAAATCTTTAATTGAAATTTATTTTTACATGACAATTTTCAAAAAAATAATGAATAATTTCGAATTGGTCGAACCAACATGCCATTTAAGAGAAGTGGCATATATCAATATTGAAATACTGAAAGACTCCATTAATTATAAAATAAATTCAAAACAAAACTTATTAATGAACAACTAAAGGCTCCCAGGAGCCTGTAATCGCTCACCTGGTTTTCAATTTGACATCTAAAGTTGATAGAAAATGGGGGTGTTACACATAATTTTGAAAGTGGGCCACCCAAAGATCATTTCAACTCAAATTTCTGAGCAAAAGATTTTGATGTGATTTTTATCTCATAATATTCCTAAACGGAATAAACTGGCTGAAAAAATCTCACAGAAAAACCCAGAATATATGTTAAACTACTCATTGCCATATAGCTGCAGTTAAAATTTGAGTTCATTTAGATTTGTAATAAAGTGGAAATTGACAACTAAAGAAATTTCTATTTTTAGTAACAGCAGCCATTTTGAATGGAGGGCGGGGCTGTCGGACACAATATTGAAAGGGGACCACCCAAGGACCATCCCAGCCAAATTTGCTTTAATTTGGTTCAGCGGTTTCAGAGGAGAAGATTTAAATGTGATCTTTTATCAAAATATGTCTAATTTGTATAATCAGTACAAATCGGTTGAAAAAAATCAATTCACAGAAAAACCCAGAATATATGTTAATCTACTCATTGTCATGTAGCTGCAGTTAAAATTTGAGCTCATTTTGATTTATAATAAAGCAGCAATGGACAATTGAAGAAATTTCTATTTTTAGTAACAGCAGCCATCTTGAATGGAGGGCGGGGGTGTCGGACACAATTTTGAAAGGGACCCACCCAGGGACCATCCCTGCCAGGTTTGGTTTAATTTGGTTCAGCGGTTTCAGAGGAGAAGATTTAAATGTGATCTTTTATCAAAATATGCCTAATTTGCATAATCGGTATATATCGGCTGAAAGAAAAACCCGGAATATATGTTAAACTACTCCTTGCCATGTAGCTGCAGTTAAAATTTGAGCTCATTTTGACTTATACTAAAGCAGCAATGAACAATCAAAATTTCATCCCCCCTTTTTTCTATTTTTAGCTTGGCGGCCATCTTGGTTGGAAGTCGGGATCACCGGACACAATTTTGGAAGGGGGCCATCCAAGGACCATTCCACCAAAGTTTGGTTCAAATTGGCCCAGTGGCTTCAGAGGAGTTGATTAAAATGTGAAAAGTTAACGGACGGACGGACGACGGACGCTCAGTGGTGACAATAGCTTTGGGTCAGGTGAGCTAAAAAGCAAGCTTAAGATCAACACTAGAAAATATTAATTGATTGATTGATTGATTGGTGTTTAATGCCAACTTTAGCAGAATTTACACTAGAAAATAAAGATCCATTAAAATTCTTTTCTTTAAAGAATTTGTCTTCATTAAACCAAGGTGAATAACTGCAAAATATAAGTGCCGAGAGGTTGAATATGAACAATTTGGACCTGTTCGTGTAACTACATTATGTAAAAGTGGCGATACACTAATTTTTGTTGTCACTATTTTGTAAAGAAGTTATTTTTCTTAAAACCATTGGAATAATTGTTTTAAAATATGTACGGTATCTGTTAATATTCAAATTTGTTTGTACTCTTGGAGCAAGGGTCCGTTATTAATCAAGAATAACAAAGAATGAAACAAATACATCTTTACATGATAATCAGAATTAACAAAATCACAGAACATTGGTCTAAATTACAATTGACAACCTGACTACCTGTGACCTGTATAATAATTGACTGAAGTGTGCTGGTTAAGAAATGATGTGTATCTGTGTGTATCAGTAGTGATATTGTGACTATTTGTGTATTTACTTATCACTCAGTATGGGAGCGTCACGGACAAGAAGATATTTAAAGTTAAAATTAACAGAAGTCTTATCGATTTTGTAAAATGAAATGACAAATGTATTAATCCAAGGACTATTCTAACTTCAATGAAACATAATTCTCCTCTGATTTTTCTTTTTAGTAGATTTTTAACTTGTCTGGGTTTTTTTAATTAAAAGGAAGATAATTTTTTATATTTAAAATCTAATTTTCTCAAAAGTTTGTTGAAATAAAAAAATGTCTTATTTGATATTGTGACAGAGAAAGTACTGTCCCCATTATAATGATACATGCCCTTCTGCAGTAAAAAAAAAAATCTGTCTTAAAATAATAGTCTATGTACGGTAAATAGGTTTATACATCTAGTTATGAAGCATAGTATGAGTGGTGTTCTGTCCTTATGAGTAGAAGGGGAACTAATACTGTAAATAAAACCTTAAATTGTTCATTTTGATAAACATCCCACATGTATTATTGAATGTAGCTCAAATAATCTTACAGGTCAAATAGCTCTTAAAATACCATAGGCCTATTTATGTTACTATCAATTTTCATGGATTGGCCGAAAATGAGAAGTCTGACTTTTATTTTCTCGTTTTGATACTTTCTATTATCTTCCCTTGTTATATTTCCTTTCATGGCACTCTGAATTTCATTGTTACATAGTATCAACAAAAACCAAAAAAAATTGGAATTCAACGGAAAAAAATTACATTTACAATATGTTTGCTATGTGTTATAAAAATGACCACTTAATTTTGAAGATACAATATTTAAGTTTTCTGTTTAACAAACAGTATTCAGTTGCCTAAATTTTAAAGGAGTTTATTATAAAAGAAATTCACTGCCATGCATAAATCCTGAACTTGAAATATAATTGAAGAAAAGATTGTTACGACTGATTTTTTATATGACGTTTAATGATGTACACCCATAAAATATGTGAACTGTTTGAATGAAATCATGACTTGCCTGTAATTATGGTAAACTGCCCCACTCTCCCTGTAAATAGTACATCATTTAATATCCACAAAGAGTTTTATTTCTCATCTATTATCTTTTTATGCAAAACAAATTAAAAATCAAAATTAATTTTTCAAACATTTATTCTGTGTATTAAACAGTCTTTGCCTTAATTTTTTTCACCTACTTGCCCAAAAGCCAAATTTAGAAAAAATTTCTATTCATTCAAACAAATTCTTTCATAGTTTTCCTTTTCTCTGTCTTCGGGCAAGTGAGTTAGCGCAAAGACTGTTATGTATTAAAACTCCATTCTTCGTTTAAACAGACTAATTAATATTAATTAGTGTAATTAAAAATTCACTAATACTACAAAAATATTAGGGGAGGTAATCTACAAATATTAAGCTGACACAGATATACTAGGGGGATAAAAACTAAAAATCTTATAAAAACTTCTTATAAAGGTTAAAATTTTACTTGTAGAATGCACTCTGTAATACACCGTCATGGAAATACTCGTTGATGTAGGTCATCAGTAAACGTCTATCAAAATCATCCGTCACATGACCTCCATAGTTGATTCCAGCGATTAAATATTTCAAAGCATCCCATGGTGTCTCATCGTAACCATCTAAATAAATACTTAATAGATTCTCTGATACCTAAAATCAAGAAAATAAAACATGCTAAAATGTGTCAAACATTTGATAATCAGGAAAATAAAACATGCTAAAATGTGTCAAACATTTGATAATCCTAAAAAAGGGAAAATAAAACATGTAAAAATGTGTAAAACGTGATAATAGATTCTCTGATACATAAAACAGGAATTAAAACATGCTAATATTTGTCAAACACAAGATGAACTTTCATAATTTGAATTTTCATGGATGTGGAAATCATCTTTATTGGAATAATCCTATAATTTGTTACTAAAAAGGTCTTTCAGAGTACTCATTTTAAACAAGTTAATGAAATGTAACTAAACCATTTCTTTTTTATCATTGAAATGCCTTAATGAATTAAAAACAAATTTCAAAAACTTCCAAATACTACAGTGAAACCTGTCTAAAACTAACCTCCTTGTGACCAGCTTTAAAATAGACAAGGTGGTCAGTTTATACAGGTAGATATTAACAAAGATTTCCTACATTGGGACTTTAATTAAAATTTGGCTTATACAGAATTCAGGTTTATTCAAAATCAGCTTAGACAGGTTTCACTGCATTTCTAAATATATTTTTTTTTCTGAATTAAAAGTGTCATGTGGTCTGAGTAATAACAACCATTGTAAATTATTGATGGAAAATGTCCTCCAGTGAAAACAAAGTCCAATGTTAATCCGTAGATTGTGGTAGGGTTGGTCACACACTGTTGTAGGTCATTTGTTTTGAAATGCTGAACTACTTTTTCATAAAGAGATGGAGTGGTATTACGAATAACATTTAAATCTCCAAGAATAATGGTATGTCCAGATGCTGACAATGGATGGAGCAGATGTAAATCATTTACAAAGAAGCACTGGATGAAGGAGAACAATACAACAACACTATACTTAGAGATCTTAAGGATGTTTGTATCTTAATTTCAATTAATTCTGCAACTGGTAGTCTAACAACACGAATGACTTTTGTTTTGAGAGATTCTTTGACACAGATCATTATTCCATGAGTGTTGCTGTTTGTATCCATAGGCAGTTGGGTGCAGTTGTATTTATCTATCTTCATATTGTCACCAGAATAAAAATTTGCTTCAGTAAGGGAAATGATATCAGCTTTAAGGATATTTGGAAAATGATGTTTTGCTGATCTGGCATTTAGAAGTGAAACTATGATATTGTCGATGTTTGTCTGCCAAAGATCACTCAACCCGAAATAAACCGTAAACTCAACCTCTACTTAATAATACACTAACATTTCAAAAATCAAATCGAATGCATTAAGTGGGAACAACAACTTGAATACTATGTAAAATTCTAAAATCCAAGGACAGTAATTTGGCCAAAATTATTCAGTGGGAACAAAAGCTAAACTTGATCTGTAACTCATTAATGTAATACCAAATACCAAAAATATAAATATTTGACCAAATTTCAAAGCTTAATGGCTGTAAGTTGGCCAAAAATCATTCAACCGGAATGAATTTCAAAGTTGATCTGTAACTTATGCTTATACACTCTCATACCAAAAATCAAGTCAATATCTCAAATTATAGTGAAATAGAGTGGTGACAACTAAATATTTGGCCAAATTTCAAAGCCCATTGGTTGTAAGTTGGCCAAAAATCATTCAACCAGAACAAATTTCAAAGGTGGTCTGTAACTTATGATTATACACTCTCATACCAAAAATCAAGTCAATATCTCAAATCAGAGTGAAATAAAGTGGTGACAACTAAATATTTGGCCAAATTTTAAAGTCCAAGGGCCATAACTCGGCCAAAAATCATTGGACCGGAACGAAATGTAAACTTGATCTGTATCTCATCATTATACACTCATATACCAAAAATCAAGTAAACATCTCCAAGCATAGCGAAAAAAAAAGTGGTGACAACTAAATATTTGGCCAAATTTCAAAGTCCAAGGACCATAACTCGGCCAAAAATCAATGAACCGGAACGAAACGTAAACTTGATCTGTAACTTATCATTATACACCCACATACCATATATCAAGTCAATATCTCAAAACATAGCGAAAACTGACAATTGTTTTATTTCGGAATTATGGAATGACGGACATGGGTAACACTATATGTCCCTGCCACTTAGTGGTGGGGACATAATAATTTTACAAAATAGTAGACTCAATAAAGGTATAAATATATATTCTCAAGTCGTAATTATTACAGATACTTACCTCAAAATCAGAATCATTAAATTCATAAGCAATGTTCCATCCTAACATCAAGAACTTCTTTCTCTCCAGTAAGACAGAGTGGAAGAAACAGAGAGCAAACAATAGTTTCTTGTATTTATCTTGCTTAGGACATCTGACAAACTGTTGTTCTGTTACTAGATTGTACAAACGTTTCATGTTGGCTTTCAATCCCTGAAAAAAAAATAATTGAATTTAGTTAGGATATTGAAGTAAATGTACTGGTTAAGTGATTTGATGTTATAAAGGTCTTTATCATATACTTGTAGATGATAAAGCTAAAATTTTACCCTGTAATAAAACTTTGAGTTTTGTTTAGAATAATAAGAGAAGTCATGTTTATTTCACCCAGTTTCACAAGAATGGTCCAAGCGGGCTGATAAAGCAAGTTTATTAACTGCTTCCGGGATGTTATTACATGCCTTTCCGTCAATGTCTGCAAGTTCACTTCATGAATTTCCGGAAAACTGTGTTTACAGACACGGCGGATTCAACTGTTTTATAAAATATTTGCACAGAAAATTGTTAACTACCAATTTCTCTCTTATGATATTGAAAGTGCTTAAAAAACGTGCATTTATTGGACATATACATGTATTTATTTCCTCTGTTGAAGTATATGATAAACATATCATAACATGTCATTTTTCATATCATACCCTTTATCAGCTCTCGTTCATATATCAGCTCTCTGGATGAAATCATGACCTCGGGCTGATAAAGGGTATGATATGAAAAATGCCATGTAATAATCTATATTTATTCAAGGAAAACAAATCATAATGTTTTGTGTGATAGACCATTTGTACATTACCAATTTGATTATAAAATTACAAAGGATAAAGAATTTGAGTAGATTTTTTTTTATAATTTGTTGATATTTGAACCTTTTAAAAATTCAAAGGAGAGCTTTATACCAAAAGAAAATTCACAAGTTGTTACAAAATTAAAATTGTGTACAGATTATGAAAAAAATATATATGCTAATTTCATGGAACTTCACACGAAAGAATACCCTTTTGCCTGCATTAAAGGGAAATAACTTGTACAAAAATGTTATATATGCATAATCTTAGAATCCAGTCAGAAAAGTGAAAATAATCTATCATATATGCTATAAATACTTTTTAAGAAAGTTTTTTTGACAGATTACAAAATATCAATTCTTTCTTTTAAATTTCTTAGAAGTTATCATTTTTAATGTAAGTTGCAGTTTTATCACTATAAAACTGTTGAACACATATTTGCTTTAAATAAACAAGTAAAACTGTGACATATCAAAATATTTTGGACATATCAGCCATTTGTGGAATTTCTTAAAGAAGTCTTGATGATCACCACAGTTGAATTCTTTAACCTACCTTAGGTGGTTCTGTGGTCATTTTCAAACCAGTTTGAAGAATGGCTATGGGGAAGTCTGGATGTGGACTACTGCTGAGCCACAATCTAAATTCAGGATGTGGCTCTGGTTTCTGAATTTGTAACTGCTCCACTAGTTTGTCTAATTGTGGCATCCAACTCAATGACAAGTGACAATTGGCCAAAAATACCCAGTTACCCTGCAAAATAAAACATTGGTTGTCTAAATACATTGAAACTTGGTCAACATGATTATTGATTTCATCAGTTTTTTGTTGTTGGAATTTATAGCAAATCAGATTAACTTTGCAAATATTTCAAACAATTCATAATAAATCACTCCTCAAATCATAATGTTTTTAAGCCAAATGGCTGATTTAGTACAATTGTCAATTATATTAAATCAGCCATTTGGCAAACATTTTTATGATCTGAGGAGTGTTATTTATATATCAACTTTATGCAAAGAAAGCAATACAAAAAAGAACCTGGGGGAATATTTTGAAAAGGGATCTCATCAGGAGGGGGGTTAGGGTTATGTCACTTTCAACAATATTTCAGCTATATCGTGGCGGTCAGTTTTATTGGTGGTGGAAAACCCAGAAAAAACTACAGACCTGCCGCAAGTCACTGACAAACTTTATCACATAATGTTGTATCGAGTACACCTCGCTTGAGCAGGATTCGAACTCACAATGTTAGTGGTGATTGGTACTGATTGCATAGGAAGTTGTAAATCCAACTACCATACGATCACGACGGTCCCCTCATCAGGAGAGGGGTTAGAACTTTTACCATATTCACCCTTTAGATTTCTTGCTTCTTCCTTTACACAAAGTACAAACCTTCCATTCATAATTTAAAAATAATATTTTTAAATGATCATGCTTTTTAAAAACATCAGATCATGTGTCATATCTAAACACCAATGATTGGAGATGAATAATATACAAGTAAAATAAATAAAAGATTGTTCGTCATCTCTCTATACAAAAGTACATAGCTAAAATACCTCTCTGATTCCTTCTTTGATCATTCTGGTAGCAATAGGAGCTTGACCTTGACCTAAAGACAAAGCATGGAATTTCTGTGCCAAACCTTTAGCTTCTGCCAGCTGTAAAAGTTGACTTGTTGGGTCCTGAAATAACAAATTCAGTCTGATACTATCTTATATTTTGAAAATTTAAAAGAAATTACTGTAATCATATTTAAATAAAAATAAAATTACTGTACTTGCATCAAAATTTTTAATCTCCTATAGAAACATTACTGATGGTGACTGGAGGCCATTTTCTTTTGATATTTCCTCGTGGTAGAATATTATTGACCAAATCTTGTTAGCAGCAATTTTTATTTATTTGAAATCGATCGTATTTAGATAAAATATGCTGAAATCATTACTATATTTTATTATATAGATAGGTGTGAATTATGGGATTTATCCGTGAAATAAATTCTGGTATTTCACATGTGAGATATAAGTTTTTTCCCACTGGAACTACTCTTACACAACTATAAGTGTGGTGGTTGTGTCCCTTGTTGTGTTACGGTGAATACACATACGATTGTAAACTGAAAAAATTCCGCAAATGTTATTGACAACTTTGGCATATAACCAACATGACGTCATTGATGTCATATGAAGACTTCCAGTTTGAAACGTAAAGATTAGACGTTATTTGGTTTCGTGTATGCTTCAATTTTGATCAAATTTAACTAAAATAAGTTTTCAAGGTAAGCATTTTAATTATTTGTGTGTATTGTTGTAAATATGACAACTAGTATTTCACATTTTCAAGATGGCAGATCCTTCCAGCTGAACCCCTTAGTATCATTGCTCGTAGATTTATACACGTGGAATGAAATATACAAATAAAAAAAAAAATATAAGAAATTTTGAAAGTCTATAAAATAAACAGTATAACTAACTCATACATTTTGAATATCAAAATTATACCACTCGTGACCGAATGTGCATTAATGATTAAACTCGTGGACGGAACAAGTTCCGCCCACTCGCTTAATCCTTATGCATACTTCGGTCACTCGTGGTCTTATTTTGATATTCAAAATCTACGATTAGTTATACTATATTTATTTCCTTCAATTTATTCAGTGTTAATACAAGTTTCAACATAGCTAGACTCAGTCTGACTGTTGTTCTGACGTTTCAGTAACTTTTCTCTTCCTTTGGCAGAAAAAAATGAAAGTGGGTTGCCATTTTGTGCTGGCAAGACTTACCACACCAGGTGACAGCACAAAAATGAGTGGTGTTTTAGTTGTAGAATCTTCTACTACTTGACCCATATCCAAAACTGGTGGTTCAGTGAACTTTGACCCTAGGTTGTTGATGATAAAGGATGTGGCACAGAACGAGACACGGTCGGGACGTAGAGATCTGACAATCAACATTCTCTGTAACTCATTACAAGCATTGTCCCATTCACCTAAAACACACAATTAATCATCTAAAATAACAAAATCATTTTTAACCTACATGAAAAAGTTCAAACATTGCAATATATGTACTAAGCCACGATATATCGCTGAAATAATGCTAAAGTTGGCATTAAACATTAATTAATCAATCTATCAATATTGTACTAATGGATCATTGTTTTGTAACAGTATCATTATCCATAAAGAACTCTAGTTTTTAGCACTACTGATATTTTGTCATACTGTAATTCACACAATATACAATATAATATGTAATTACACTTGTTAATCCTAACTATATTCTACATTATGTGTAATGATACCAACACGGGTAGTAGTCAACAACAACAAAATAAAGTCAATGAGCACTAATGTATGTTTTATTACATACACAATATATGTGCATTGTCGGAAAATATATAATTTATTTGTTTGAGCTATAGAAACAGGTAGAAAAGCGAGGGCAAATTAATTTTATATTTAATGACAATGTATCTATATTGTGTTTATCCTGCAATATCAAAAAGTACAAAACACCTGTCAAATTGTCTAAAAATAACTGAAACAAATGTCATTCTAATTGTTTTCAATGGTGTCATCTGTGATTCAGCGCTTATACAGTTACCATTGAGGATAAAAAATTCAATTAAATTTTAAAAACACATCGTCAAACCTGTCTTATGTGACCTTTCAAGGGCACATTGCAATAAGGTTGCATAAAACAGCTGGTAGCAAAATACAGGTTTAATTAATATGAAATTCACAGATAATGGAAATTGAAATTAAGATCACATAATACAAGCTATAATAGAAGTGGTCACTAAAGCAGGTTTGACTGTACAGTTAAACCTGTCCAAGCAGTCACCTCTATTAAGCAGTCACCTGTTTTAAGAGGTCACCTTCTTCTTGTCCTGTCATAGAAAATTTCATATCAATTTAACCTCTTTTAAGAGGTCACCTGTCTTAGAAAACCATTCTTTTTTAGTCCCAAAGGTGACCTCTTAATACAGGTTTGACTGTATTTACAAGGAACTTACTTGGAAGTGGTGAAGTCTCAGGTTCTGATGATGTATACCAGATATTCCAGTCTCTGGGGTACTGTTCAAATGATGTAATGATACCATGGAAGTTTGTTAGTTTGTCTAACTCTGTAATGTTATCCCACGCAGTATCAGATAACCAGTTTGGACAAGGATTGTCCATTTGGTTTTCTCTGTCCATTACCTTGATTCAAAAAGAACAAAAAAAATCATTTATTTGGTTTTCTCTGTCCACTACCTTGATTCAAAAAGAAAAAAACATATCATTCTGATCTCCTTTATTTCTGCCCTTTCTGCCATATACTAACAAGGTAAAAATATCATTCTGATCTCCTTTATTTCTGTCCTTTCTGCCATATACTGACAAGGTAAAAATATCATCAGTTCTTTTGTGATATGAAGGGTTGTCCTGATCGTGATTGTAGTGATATGAAGGGTTGTCCTGATCGTGATTGTAGTGATATGAAGGGTTGTCCTGATCGTGATTGTAGTGATATGAAGGGTTGTCCTGATCGTGATTGTAGTGATATGAAGGGTTGTCCTGATCGTGATTGTAGTGATATGAAGGGTTGTCTTGATCGTGATTGTAGTGATATGAAGGGTTGTCCTGATCGTGATTGTAGTGATATGAAGGGTTGTCCTGATCGTGATTGTAGTGATATGAAGGGTTGTCCTGATCGTGATTGTAGTGATATGAAGGGTTGTCCTGATCGTGATTGTAGTGATATGAAGGGTTGTCCTGATCGTGATTGTAGTGATATGAAGGGTTGTCCTGATCGTGATTGTATGATAGTTTGATTTACATCTACCAATATGCAATCAGTGCTTATCACTTATAAATTTAAAGGTTGTCATTTTTTAAATCCCACTCATGGCCAGGTGTACTTCATACAACCCTATGTGATCAAATTTGTCAGTAGGTTGATGGTTTTCACTCTGTACTCCACTAATAAAACCGTTCTGCATGATATAAGTGAAATATTGTTTGAAAGTGGTATTAAAACACCAATAACCCTTTAGTGATAGTTCTCATAAACAATATCAATAGAATTTATGTTGAAGCAACAACTTTTGTTTTCTGACAATTTTTTACAAAACAGGTCATACCATTATATAGACATTTGAACAAATATGCTAATAGTATTTCAGAAGATGGGGTTACATTTATAACTGGTGCCTAATAGAGTTTTTTCGTGTATATAAGAACTTAGTTTTTGTACACCTTTAGAAACAGACTAGTACAGTGGAACCTGTCTAATCCGACACACCAATGGACCAGGGAAATGTATCGGATTGTCAGGATGTCGGAAAACTCAGGTTTTATTTTAGTTAACAGAAATACTTTGGGACCATAAATTTTTGTCATATGTCACAGGATGTCGGATTGCACAAGTTCCACTCTATATACTTTATACACATTATAGAAAATTACTAAAAATAACATATTCTCAAGTGTATAAACTTACGACACCACCACGGAGGAAGAAGCTGTATTCATCTGTGTTAATCTTATTGGCGTTCTCCAAAATCTTGACACACATTTGGAATGAGAAAAGTAGTTTGTGTCTCTCAAACAATCCTCTACAGGCATATCTGGTAAAAAAAACAACAAATTAATGATTCCCTGTTTAATTAAGTTTTACATGTTTAATTTTTTTAATTTAGATACATTTCATTTTATTAAATAAATTTTTAATCCATAGTGAAAAATGATAAACAACTGCTAAACAAACTTTATCCACATACACATGTAATATTCCTCATTAACTATACTGTTAAAATACAATCCACATACACATGTAATATTCCTCATTAACAATACTGTTAAAATACAATCCACATACACATGTAATATTCCTCATTAACAATACTGTTAACATACTATCCACATACACATGTAATATTCCTCACTAACTATACTGTTAAAATACAATCCACATACACATGCAATATTCCTCATTAACAATACTGTTAACATACAATACACATGTAATATTCCTCATTAACAATACTGTTAACATACTATCCACATACACATGTAATATTCCTTACTAACTATACTGTTAAAATACAATCCACATGCACATGCAATATTCCTCATTAACAATACTGTTAACATACTATCCACATACACATGTAATATTCCTCACTAACTATACTGTTAAAATACAATCCACATACACATGCAATATTCCTCATTAACAATACTGTTAACATACAATACACATGTAATATTCCTCATTAACTATACTGTTAAAATACTATCCACATACACATGTAATATTCCTCATTAACTATACTGTTAAAATACTATCCACATAGATATCAAATTTAGTGCCCATGACACATTTCTGGAGTGACCTTCAAAGCCAAAATATTTGAAAGCCAAATAATTCAAATAACATTTAATTTCTGAATGAATAAAATATTATATAAGCTAAATACACTCGTACTTACTTGTATACAGCATATGTATGGTATTCATTCAGATTGTTAATTCTCTCTTCTAACTTAGAACTCTTCTGACTCTTATCGATGGACAACAAGAACAGTTCAATATAGGCATCCAATGAAAACTGGTACATGGGATCAATTCTACCCATATCATTGAGAACAAAGAACAAAATAGAGGCTCTCTCAGCAGATGGTCTGTATCCTTCCCTAGCTGCATCAATCTTCACTTCATTTTGTTCAGAAATTTGTAGTTTTTCAGACACTTCTTGTGAGGTCAGTTTAGACAACTGTAGTGTGTTTACTAGTTGTTCATCATCTAATAAAGATCCTTTGGTTTCATTCAAAAGTCTGAAAGTTAATTCTTCATATCATATTATATTTATATATTTTCAAATCCTTATCTTTTTTTTTTGGTTCATAATTTCAGCATAAATTTATGAAACACTAGAATGCAATAATTTTTATTACAATTATAAAATATTATCTAACATATGGTTGAAGTGTTGTGGTGTTTACCGCCACTGTTAACAAGATTTCAGTCATATCGTAGCGGTCAGTTTTATTGGTGGAAGAAACCGGAGTATCCGGAGAAAACCATCGACCTGTCATAAGTCACTGACAAACTTTATCACATAATGTTGTATCGAATACACCTTGCCATGAGCGAGATTCGAACTCTCAACTTTAGTGGTGATAGGCACTGATAGCACAGGTAGTTGTAAATCCAACTACCATACAATCATGACCACGATGCCTCCTTCTAACATAGGAAATAATAAAGTTGTAATATCATAACTTCTGGAATTTATTAAATTATCTCCCTTTCCAGGAAAATTAAAAAATAATAGAACAGTAGTCTTCTTCTTTTAAGGCCTACTACAACTTAAGAGATAAGAAGGGTGGTCTCCCTTGAGATGGCAAATTTAGTAGTATTTTACTGAATCTGGCCTAATAAGAGGGAGGGGACTTCGGTAAGGTGGGTGAATGAATGATTGTTGTTTAACACCAACTCAGCAATTTTCTGCTATATTATGGGGAAAAAAAGTTAATTTTCAATGAGATGATGATAAGGTTCACTTTGTACTAGACCAACACGCTTAGTTGGATTTTTATAGTGCTAGCTCACTGAAACAACAGTGTGTGGATAGACATGTTGCTTCACTCAGACACATTATCCTGATTCCGAGACAACCAGTCTTTGCTCTTTCTCCTTAATGCTGCATTTTTAGCAGAGAAGCAACAAATACCAATTTCATAGTCTTTGGTTTGACCCGATAAGCACTCAAACCCACAATCTATCGCACTGGAGCCAGCATGCTTACCATTACACCACTGATGTGGTTGGCTTTGGTAGGAGTGTCCTCATAAAGAAGGAAACTATTGCATTAACAATAGAACATGTAAATCAAACTTTAATATGATTGATACTGTAAGTCATTAAAAACAGGAAATGTAAAGTTTTCCCACTTTTTCATACTTTCTAATTTGCATTGAGTGGAAAAGAAGTTCAGAGAAGAAAGTATGGATTAACCATAAGTTAGAGATGTTACCTGAGAATTTCATCTTCACATTCCTCTAATTTCTTCTTTCCACCAGCAATACTTTTAACAAGTTGATCTTTTTGTTCTTCAAGTTCTGCCCTTTCTTTCTTTACTACAATACCCAACATCTGAGCCTCCAAACCTTAAGTAAACAATAATAACATTTCATAAATATATATATATATATATCATATGAACAAATAACGTTCTGATATTCAAAATATCTGTATATGTCACAGACGGTGTTACATCACGTCACAACAAACACATTATCCTGGTTTTGAGCCAACCAGTCTTTGCTCTTTCTCCTTAATGCTGGTGCTAAGCGGAGAAGCAACAAATACTAATTTTATAGTCTTTGGTTTGACTCGATCGTGGCTCCAATCCACGATCTATAACACTCGAGGCGAGAACACTAATCATTACACCACCGATACCGTTAGTACAAAGTGGACATCATCATCATTTCATTGAATGTAACTTTTCTTTGCCACGATATTGCTGAAAAATTGCTCATTTGCTGTGAAACAACAATTACTAGCTCACTCTAATGGCTTACATTCTGTATTTCTATAACATATACCCTTAATGATAGATCATAAGAACTTACCTTGTTCTTTTACAGCAAAGTTAACAATAGTTGTCTTTGTGGATATTTCTGGTGTATAGTGTGGGTTACTGAGTTTTGTTGTGATGTAGAACTTAAAATCTGGATTATATTCTATCTCCTTGTCTCCAATTCTGATCATGTAAGCACCACCTGAAAATTGTTATTTCAAATTTAATTTAACTCTTCATGCATACTGAAGAAGGTATACACATCAATATATTTACGATGAACAAATAAAAACAATTCTTTCCATTAGTGATTTTTGGAAGCTAACAATGAGTTGTTAATTCAGATTTGCTTATAAAGGGCTCCATTGAAGGATCCAGTTTTTACCTAATTTCATCAATGATTTGGTAAGGATGGGGTTCAATGAAGGGTTCAGTTTTTACCTATTTTCATCAATGATTTAAGGATGGGGTCCAATGAAGGGTCCAGTTTTTACCTATTTTGACCAATGATTTAGTGAGGATGGGGTTCAATGAAGGGTCCAGTCTTTACCTATTTTCATCAATGATTTGTTAAGGATGGGGTCCAATGAAGGGTCTAGTTTTTCTTGTACATTCTGTAACAGGACTGGTAAACCAAACTGTATGGCTGATTCCATTGTTCTCATGTAGTCAGATTGTTGAAGATCTACAACTTTCAACCCCTGAAATAAGATGAGAATTATTATTATAGACATTAAATTAACAAAAATAGATATCGTCTTGTTAACTTTCTCTCTTTTTTTAGATTTTTGTTATTGATTGATTAATTGATTGTTGCTTAACACCAACTCAGCAATTTTTTAACTATATCATGGTGAGAACAAGTTAATTTTCAATGAGATGATAATGAGGTCCGCTTTGTACTAGACCAACATGCTTAGTTGGATTTTTATAATGCTAACTTAATGAAACAACAGTCCACGGATAGACATGTCGCCCGCTCTGACACATTATCCTGATTCTGAGCCAATCAGTCTTTGTTTTTTTCTCCTTAATGCTGCGTGCATAGCGGAGAAGCAACAAATACCAATTTCATAGTCTTTGGTTTGACCCGACCGGGACTCGAACCCACGATCTACCGCACTCAATGCGGTTCAACTTTTTAGTAAACTGTACAAAACATTTTTCAGTGTATATGTAACATTTTCCTGGTTCAAATTAAATAACCATTTACTGACTAATATGAATACCGACAATATTTTTTTCATTGAAATTAAGCATACTTACCCTAACAGACTCCATATTTTTGATCCATTTGATAGCCTGTCCCTGTGGATCTACCATGAGAGGCCATCTACTAGAAGATGTCACAATGACACCATTCTCTGTGGAGAAACTATCATTAGGTAAGCCTTGGATGTTCCATTCTCTTACACTAGTTGGCTTAGCCATGAACTGACAGAAGTCAAATCCTGGGTCTGATGGTATGGCAAGTTTACGAATCTGAAATAATTACAAAAAAATTAGTCAGAGTCACACAAATTTATACCTCTCATTTCTGTCTTTAACTTAATACATTCTTTATGTACTCATAGTGAGTGATTGTTCTTTAACACCAACTCAGCATTTTTTCAGCTATATCATGGTGAGAACAAGTTAATTTTGAATGACATGATGATGCGGTCCACTTTGCACTAATCAAACATGCTTAGTTTTTTTTTAGATTTTTATAGTGCTAGCTCACTGAAACAACAGTCCGCGGATAGACATGTCGCCCACTTGGACACATTATCCTGATTCCGAGCCAATCAGTCTTTGCTCCTCTCCTTAATGCTGCGTGCTTAGCGGAGAAGCAACAAATACCAATTTCATAATCTTTGGCTTGATCTGATCAGGGCTCGAACCCACAATCTACACTTATTATAACACCACCGATGCAGTTGCCTTTGGAAGGAGTGGCCTCATAAAATTAAGCACAGAAATGCAACTAAATTTCTATTAATATGTAATACCGAATCTGAACCCTGAATAAATCAGACTCCTGTATAAACCAAACTTAGAATAAAGTCCCAATGTAGAAAGACTTTGTTAATTTTACATGTATAAACCAAACACCTGTCTATTCTGAATGCAAATAATGGTCCCATGTAGGGTTGCTTTAGATAAGTTTCATTGTATACTTTAAGGAAAGCAATTAACAATACGAGGAAAACTCCAATAAAACAATTATTTTTTTAAAACCGTTTAAGAAAAAATATATAAAATAAATAACTTTTTCAATCGGTGAAAGAAAATAGGGTACACAAATTGTGAATTCTTACAGTATACTTACACATACATTGTTCTTTTGAGGCAATATAAAAATGTGAACATTTAAAAAAAAACAGTACAGAGTGATATTGTTTGACTTTTACATAAGGTTTGAGTGTAGGAATCATGTGCTGACAATAGACCTTTTCCACATTCCCTATTTGATTCTAAAATTACATTTTTCTATGCCTTTTTAATAAGAGTTATTTCCCTTACGACAGATAAATGGTACCCGATCTAGCAAGCTCAATGGAAAGGAAAACACATTTTAGTATGATTTTCTTCTAATTTGTACATATTTGAACCTTGTGAAAATCAGAGTATAATTTTATAGCAAATAGAAAAGTTGCTACAACATTAGAATTTTAAACAGACCAGGGGAAAAAATATGTTATTTTCTTTGAACTTCGCATGAAACAGGTTTTGTTTGGTTTGCTTTATGGTGTTTCAGTTATATCCTGGCTGTCAGGAGTAGCCAGGGAAACCACAAAACTCCAAGTCACTGACAAACTTTATCACATAATGTTGTATCAAGTACACCTCTACTGAGTGGGATTCGAGCTCACAATGTTAGTGGTGATAGGCACTGATTGCATAGGTAGTTATAAATCCAACTACCATATGATCACGACGACAGCCTCTGTAAAAATCAGAGTATAATCTTATAGCAAATACAAAACTCACAAGTTGCTACAATGTTAGAATTTTGAACAGATCAGGGGGGAAATATATGTTATTTTCTTTGAACTTTGCATGCAATAGGACTCTTTTGTCCATCTTAAAGGGAAATAACTCATGTGATATGTATAATTTTAGAATAAAAGTAGAAAATGTGCAGTGCAAATGGTCAATTGTTATAAATAATATAAGGAATGGAAGTAGGGGGTGGGGGCATTTGAGATTTTTTATTTTACATGTCTTACCCCTTCCTCATTGTCCTTATTGAAGATGATTGCAAAATGAAGAGATCTATGTTAACTTAGGAAATGACAGAATTTATTATATCTTTTCGATAGGGTTTAGGTTTATGGTGTTTAATGCCACTTTCAAGAATATTTCAGTTATATTGTGGCAGTCTTTTCAATAAAATTACATTTTATATAAAACATAATAATTAAAAAAAAAATTGTCATCTAACATTTTAGGCCTGAAAAGACACAAACTTATTTACAATTTGGGTCATCAAATCAAAGAAAAAAAAACATGTCTAACAAATAGATTTTTGTTTGTTTGATACAAAACAGAACTAAATCCAATTCTTCATTTCTAGCAAACAGAATGTTTGAATAGTGTAATCATCCTATATAAGACACCTTGTTATTACCTCAGCTAACCATATCTTTTGTACCATTTGTTCTCTATACTCAGATAAGAATGGTCCCATGTAAGACATAAAGGCTGCAGCAATCAGACAATCTCCTGGTAAATAACCCATTCTTTCTTCTAGATCCTAAAATATATATATATATACATACAATATAAGTACACTATCGCAAAATATAAAATTCATTTGTACAAGCTTTTAGGAACAGGTAGAAAAGTGAGTTTTTCTGTTGTAAAATGTTGTCTTTTAGACTCATGCAGTTTTGTTTTATCATGTGTATATATTTGTTTGATCTATGGAGATTTAGTTGTCAAGAAGGAAGGATTGGGATACAGTTACTGGTTTAACCCTGTCACATTACTGTGCCTTTTTACCAGAATCTATATTATCAGTAATTTCTGTCATTGTCATCTTTTTTGAAGGTTTAAGATGAATCAGAGTAGTAATTGGCAGAGTCAGATTATGACTTTTTGGGACCCCTAGGTTAATGAAATTATGGGGCCCGCTCAGACATAGACCATCCTCTAACTCGCCTGCATCCGTCTGTCTGAAGATTGTTTACTCATGAAATATATTAGCGACTTTTACATAGCTAGAACTAAACTTATTTCAAATTCTTTAAAATAAACTAGAATAGCACAAGCTTTAGCATATATTAGCATATAGGATAATCCAGCTCTGGAAATTCGCATTGTTGCAATTGTCAACCATCACTGTTTAACTTTCCTTTTTTTCAAAACAGTACAATAACATGAAGGTTGTGGACAAATGCTAAGTAGTCCCCCCCCCCCCCCCCCCAAAAAAATTCCTTCATCCTTGGCAGAATTAACACACCTTAACAGTTTCTTCCCATCTGATTCTTTCACCAGCCAAGCCTTCTACAAGTTTACCAGCACGTTCCAACATCATCTCAGTGTAATCTGCTTTACGTTTTAATTCCTCTTTCTGAGCTAACTTTTCATCATACTCTTTCTTCAAGTGTGCCATTTTTGCCTCCACCTATGTAACATAAGAATAAACTCAACATTAGATATAAAATGTGTTTTTATATTTTTCTACTTTCAAAAATTGTATATATAAAACTCATTACGATATGGGGTTCATGAAAAATAACCTATAATAACCAAAGTGACATGGAAATTGAAAGTGCATGTTTAAAATTATAGTCAAATGTCATTTATTATACAACACAGCCCTTTGTATTGAGGTTCTATTGCATATTAAGGAAGTCCTCACGATGAGCACCAGTCCTCCGGCCCAAGACCAGTAAAACTTTGTTTGGACCAGTACATTTTTCAGTTATATATAGAAATATATAAAAAAATAAATTCTAGAATTTGATTCGGCTGTTTAAGGTCAACAAATGTTTTTATAAATTTTGAGAATTTGTCAATAATTTTTTTTACAACCAAGTGACTTGTCACAAAATTACCTCTGCTAATTTGGCTTTAGCATCACTCAAGGCATCCTGTTTCTCTTTCAACTGAGACTGAGCAGCATTTAACCTCTGTTTCTTTGGCTCTACAACTCTGTATATACGTCCATATACCTCCATAGCTCTGACCCACATACACAGTGACTTAGCAGCAGTTGATACACGACCTACAACCTCAGGTTGGAAGTCTGACTGAGAACAATAAGTACCAATCTTCTTCAACACACGGTCAGAAATATTATCCTTATCAAAGTTCATCAGCTGTTTGATGAAATTCTGGTCACCTGCAAACAAGAAATTTACACATGTCATAGATTTGAATAGACACAGATCAACATACATGAATTAGACTTTTGACACAATAGGTTAGATTAGGTTAGGTTTATGATGTTTAATGCCACTTTCAACAATATTTCAGTTATATCGTTGCGGAAACCGAAGTACCAGGAGACACCACTGCACCTGTCGCAAGCCACTGACAAACTTTACCACATAATGTTGTATCGAGTACACCTCACCATAAACGGGGTTTGAACTCACAACTTTACTGGTAATAGGCACCAATTGCACAGGTAGTTGTAAATTCAACTACCATAAGATCACGACCACGACAGCCCCTTTGACACAATAAGTTTGCATCATAATAAAAAATAGATTACAGAAAAACCTTAATAGCCTTTGTGATTTCATTGAATGCTACTTGATTTTTGGGAATTACATTATCATAATACCTATATTTAATCAGTGTTCATCATCAGTAAGTTTTGTGGGTTTTATCATGGCCCCATAGTGAAGTATAATTGTTAAAAACCTTATGTAGAACAATTTGTCAGCAACTTATGGCAGATCTGTATCTTTCTTTTGTTCCATTCATAAATATGTATAAAAATGGCTTTTACAATACCTTATATCCTTCTGGTTTACTAAATTATGACAATTTGTTTATGTTTTACCATAAATACATACCAAGTTGTTTCTTGGACTCTGACCACGTTGGTTCCACACCTCTAAGTATCATCACAGCTTCCATTACTTTCTCTACAAGACCTGGAGGTTTGGCATAAGATCTAATCTCAGTCATGTCTTTCTTGTTCAAAGATTCCAGAGCCTGTGTAGAAGGAAAAATATAAATAAAAATACAAATTATTCCCAATTATCGCAAATTTAATATAGACATTCATAATAAACATTCAAATTCTTCGCATTTATCACAAATTTAATATAGACATTCATAATAAACATCCAAATTCTTCGCATTTATCACAAATTTAATATAGACATTCATAATAAACATCCAAATTCTTCGCATTTATCACAAATTTAATATAGACATTCATAATAAACATCCAAATTCTTCCCATTTATCACAAATTTAATATAGACATTCATAATAAACATCCAAATTCTTTGCATTTATCACAAATTTAATATAGACATTCATAATAAACATCCAAATTCTTCGCATTTATCACAAATTTAATATAGACATTCATAATATACATCCAAATTCTTCCCATTTATCATAAATTTAATATAGACATTCATAATAAACATCCAAATTCTTCCCATTTATCACAAATTTAATAGACATTCATAATAAACATCCAAATTCTTCCTATTTATCACAAATTTAATATAGACATTCGGACAATAGACATTTGAGTGAAAAAATTAATTTACACTGTGGACATTTGAGCGACAACATTAGTGGACATTTGAGCGACACAATTTCAATTGACCCTAAAATCTATGTGGACAATTAAGCAACACTCACAACATTTATCTGTACTCATCTGTAAAGTATTACACGAGTTTGTTTTAGTGGACTAATTGTTATCATTTAGTCAAGATGGACATAAAGGTGACGGTCTAGAATGGTCACTAGGTTCCGTTATTATATGTCTTGTTGTCTTGATGATCGAAAAAATGTTTATCGTCACTGCATGTCAACTACTGTCACACTATACAGAAAGTCAGTTTAAGTCAGGAATACAAAAGGTCTAAATCTGAGATTGGTGTTACCATGGAATCAAAATTTTCCCCAATTTTGTGGATAGAATATTGACATGTTATTGAATCTACAAACCATTAACTATACCAAAATCAGGAACATAGACACAGTACTTCCACAATCCAGGGTGGAAAATGATAAAGATAAACAGTTGCATGATATGGTTCAAAAGTATTCTAGTGGTGAAATTTCTTGTGAACAGTACACCTGTACTCTTGGGTTTAAATACCAAACAAGAATGGAATTATAAGACTATCACCTTATCTTCATGTATATATTTGCTATAAACTTTTAAAATAGAGCTGAACTTTTATAAATAAAACAAGACAATATCCTGCTCGAAAACCTACTTGCACTTCCCTGTGGTGAGCAGGGGATAACGGACTTAATGTCTGGCTAACGGAAGAGTTTTTATTCTCGCTCAAATTGGCTATTAACTTTTCCCTCAAATGGGTTTCAAGTTGTCGCTCTTTTGTCCTGTCAATTTGCTCAAATGTCTTTCGCCGAGACATTCATAATAAACAAACAAATTCTTCCCAATTATCACAAACTGGATGTAAATATTTAAAAAAAAACCCAACAAAAAGGTTTGAAATTGTACAGAAATGGCATGAAACTAAAAAATAAAGTTTCAAATTTTTTTCAATACCAAATAAAATTAAGTGACTCTTTCTCAATATTTTCAATGAAAAATTAGATTGTACACAATCAAAACTTTAGGAAAAAATGCTTTTATACTTGGCAAAAATTGTATTAAACAGAAACAGACTAACCAGAATAGCTTCTTCCAGAGCTGGCATGGCTTCATTCAGATCATTCTGAGCTAGATCTGCCATATGTTGACATTTTATCTCTTCTTCACCAATCCTTTCACTCTTCTGGGCTACAGACTACAAATATCAAACAAATAGGTTTAGGTTTATGGTGTTTAATGCCACATACAACAATATTTCAGTTATATCGTGGCGGTCAGTTTTACTGATGGAGGAAACTGGAGTACCCGTGGAAAACCACCGACCTGTCACAAGTCACTGACAAATGTTTTAACATAATGTTGTATCAAGTACACCTCGACATGAACAAGGGTTCGAACTCACGACTTTAGTGGTGATAGGCACTGATTGCACAAGTAGTTGTTAATCCAACTACCATATTATGATCACGACCACAACGGCCCCTCAAACATAAGTTTGCTTAACTTGTGCCTAATCCATTTCGTCTATTTAATTGGCAAATACAATATGCTTAAACTAAAATCTGACAATAATATTACAGTAAACAGAATGGCTATAAAACATCTAAATCGTCTCTTGCTTCTTTCCATTGCTTAAATTTTACTCATTTAACTTAGAAGGGAGGTTGGGGCAAATAAATCTAGTTTAACCCTTCTACTTTTTATTGAAATGCCTGTACCAATCCAGAAAAGTAAGTGGTCATGTGTGTTAGGGATATTGATCTTGCCTCTTTCTATGATTATTTCTATTAGATTTTGGAACTGTTCTGACAGTGTGGTATTTTTTTTTTTTTTTTTTTATTACATCACCAAACCATGTGTCAAAGGTTTCAATGTTATCATTTATATAAGCTAGGCCATCTTTAAACCAAGACTGAAGAACTTTGATCATGGTACATGTATTTAGTTCAGTAAATCTCATTACAGTAGTCTCTTCTTATAAGGCTACCCAATCTGCAATGAAAATAGGCTCCTCCCATTTACTGCGGGACTACAAATTGATGTCATTTGACTGAAGTACTTTGTCATCTGCCTGTGATGTTTGTAAACAGAGTATGAAGGCATGACTTATCTGCTGTGAGAGATAGCTCTTGTAGCATTAACCAATGGTGTGGTAGAGGTGATAGTGGTTGATGTATAATACCCAGAATCCTTTGCATGGAGATTACAACAATAGTGCTAACCTTCTGCTGTTCATCTGCATCTCTCTTCTGTTGTACAATGACAACTAAATATTCATCACACTGTTTCTGGAACTGTACCACTTTAACCTTAGCATCTTCTAATTCTATTGTCATGTTCTTGACTTTCTCTCGTGTTTCATCAATCTTACTCAAACCATTACGTAGTTTGTTAGCTTGGTCACCCAATTCTTTCTTCTTATCTGTTAAAAGTCTGTAAATATAGATCAGTATATATCTCTTATATGCTAAATAAAAACTATGGGAAAAGATTTCTAACCCATACAAGCTTTTTTGTACAGTGAAACCTATCTAATCTGAACCTCACTGGGGCCATCTTTTGTGTTCTGTTTATACAGGTTAAATTAACACTGATTTCCTACATTTGAACTTTAATTAAAGTTTGGATTATACAGGATTCTGCTTTATTTCTATATACCGTTATATAACTACAGATCATCTCTAGGAAGTTTTTAAATGTGACTTACTTGTGAGGTAATTATATTTTATTTATATCCAAAGACAAGTTCAATGCAATTTGCATATTTGATATGCAGTCAAAACCATTCATATAAGACAGGTGGTCACTACATACAGGTTAACATAATATGAAATGCACTACGAAGTGAAATGAAAATCAAGGTCACTCAAGACCAGATAATGTTTAATAAAGGTAGTCACTGAGGATATTTAATAGAGGTAGTCACTGAGGATGTTTAATAGAGGTAGTCACTGAGGATATTTAATAGATAATCACTGATGATATTCAATAGAGGTAGTCACTGAGGATATTTAATAGATAGTCACTGAGGATGTTTAATAGAGGTAGTCACTGAGGATATTTAATAGAGGTAGTCACTGAGGATATTTAATAGAGGTAGTCACTGAGGATATTTAATAGAGGTAGTCACTGAGGATATTTAATAGTCACTGAGGATGTTTAATAGAGGTAGTCACTGAGGATGTTTAAGAGGTAGTCACAGGATATTTAATAGAGGTAGTCACTGAGGATATTTAATAGAGGTAGTCACTGAGGATATTTAATAGAGGTAGTCACTGAGGATGCTTAATAGAAGTAGTCACTGAGGATGTTTAATAGAGGTAGTCACTGAGGATATTTAATAGAGATAGTCAGATGATATTTAATAGAGGTAGTCACTGAGGATATTTAATAGAGGTAGTCACTGAGGATGTTTAATAGAGGTAGTCACTGAGGATATTTAAGAGGTAGTCACTGAGGATCTTTAATAGAGGTAGTCACTGAGGATATTTAATAGAGGTAGTCACTGAGGATGCTTAATAGAGGTAGTCACTGAGGATATTTAATAGAGGTAGTCACAAAGGCACGCTTGTCACATAATACTTACTTTTTATACCCACTGACAAGTTCCAGGTAATTTGTAGGTGTGACATAGTTTTGACGTTTCATCTCTAACAACATCTTACGGGAAAACTCTGTCACAGACTTGTGCATGACGGAAAACATCTTGGCCAAATTTGGTTTTAGTTTGTCCTAAAAACATATATACATACAATATGAAAATTTCTAAGCAATGGCTCCAAATTTACAAACTAAAGTTCCTGTAACAGAAATTCCCCCGAAAGTCCAATTTATCTTTAAATCTACGTCATAAAACATGTCTCATAACATACCTTTATCTCACAAGTTTTATTTTCCCTTTTTGTAAAATCAAATAAAAAAAATAAGAACAAATATATATGGAATAAATACATGTACAATTACGTTGTGTTTTTTTCTTTTTTACTATGAATATGTTTTTACACCGAATGATTACGCTGAGATTTTATATAGCTAATCAAGTCTAACAAAACAAACATCTTTCAGATGAATAAGCCTGGGGCTGTAGCAGCCATTTAAGTGGGATTGATAATGTTTTCTCAGGCCTAGGCCTATTACCTTCAACTCTGATTCTCAGAGCTGTCGAAATCTCTTTCCTGTCTGTCAGACAATAGGTCTGGCAGATGTGGACAATGTGTCAGACCTATCAAACATTTGCCAGACCTACATTTTTTTTACGACTTCAACTGAATTACACATATACTGGCTAAATCCATAACATGGTTTGTTTACAGCTTCAACTGATACCTTGGAATACTCAAAGTTAGTACAACACATTGTTGTGTGACATGTGGAAATATACATACAATACAATAGACTTGTGTATGAAATAAACAAAGATACCAAGTTTGAATAATGCTAGCTATGCACATGTTTCAAGGTGTTACCTCTTATAAGTAGCATTGCCATTAGGTCTGGATCGAATCAATTGGATGACTGACAACCTAGGCCTAAATTAAAATTAAGTTTGTTTCCCCTTTCACCGACCGACCCTTAAAAAAGCCGCCGAGTCAACAAAATTGATTGCCAAAAAATAATATTTTTTTAAAAAATAAAATCGTAATTTCCGGAAAATCGATGCGCGTCCATCCGGAATCGGTTACACATTTAGTAGTCAAACTCTTCAATGTGAAGTCAAAATTTGATTATATAGACAAAAATAAACAAAAATTGGAGATTGAAGATTGCAAACAACGACAAGTTTGAGAAGCGAAATTAAGTAATGATGCCGGTCATCTTCAAGCGTTTTGTCGGTTCCAAGTTACTGAAAAATTGCTCCGGACATCGGGTCTGATGCGAAGTAGTTTAAATCAGACCTAGTCAATATTTTGTCTGACGGTCCGATGATTTTCGACAGCTCTGGATTCTATAAAAAAAATAAATATGACAAGAAAAATGGAAAAAAATATGAATTTAGTTTCAGTGTGACATATTTAAAAAAAAATTGTATTGCAAGCAAGTCCGAGAAAAAATATTTAAGCAACAAGACTAATTAATTAAAGTAACAAATTAATTAAGAAATAAAGTAATTGTTGATAGTGTAAAAGTAATAAAAATGGTCATGACAGTATTTTATTTAAGGAAACTACATTTGTATCAATTGCAAGTAAAACAAGATGTTGCACGCTACGTCATGCTAAGAATACCCCCACTCATTCATTTGTAAGTCGCACGGTAAACAGGAAGTAGATGTGCAATCATTTCTTCCAGTAGAAGCTGAGATATCTACGGATGGACGGACTAATGGACGGACGGACGGACAAACGGACAAGGTGATTGCAATATAGCCCCCTCTCTATGAGTGGGGGTATAATAAAACAGATGAATTATTACTGAAATTTACAGTTCCTAAATAATGTAGTTATTAATAAAATTAAGGTATCATCCTTCTGACATAGGTGACCTTAGCCAATTTTTGCTATCCTGTTTAGGTTTTATTGATCCCAAAACTTTAAATTATTTGGTTTTCCAATCTTTCGATTTTGAGTATACCTGATGAAGGTTATTCTAGAAACGTGTCATACACACTAAATAAGTATATTTATTAGATATCTATAGCTTCAATTACTGATAAGACTGACACCACTCTTATCAAATGAAAACAAATGGACAATAACATGTTCTTCTTTGTCTTTTAAAACTCTTCTTTTTTCATGTAAAACATTCAACAATTTAAAAAGGCAGAAACTTATCATTTTAAAATCTATTGTAAGTGCTTTGTGATATGATTGGAATCCATGCTTTAACTTAAAATTATCCTTATTGGTGCTTAAGTGTTGTCTATAAGACTTTTGTGTCAAGCATGCTTTTGGTCTTAAGTCTTACTGGTGCTTAGGTGTTTTCTATAAGACTTTTGTTTCAAGCATGCTTTTGGTCTTAAGTCTTACTGGTGCTTAGGTGTTTTCTATAACACTTTTGTTTTAAGCATGCTTTTGGTCTTAAGTTTTACTGGTGCTTACAGTAAGTGTTTTCTACAATACCTTTGCTTTCAGCATGCTTTTGGTCTTAAGTTTTACTGGTGCTTACGGTAAGTGTTTTCTACAATACCTTTGCTTTCAGCATGCTTTTGGTCTTGAAGTGATAAGATTTGCAATTTGGTATAAATTGTATAAAAATAAGGATTCATTCAAGTAAAATTTAAAAAAAAAATTGTATTTATAGTTTTTAAGGTGCTTGACAAGGTTTATTTTAACATTGTGTTGAACCTTGTGTAACATTGATGTGAAGTGACCTACCCACTTGCTCCAAACTTTCCTAGGCTGTAATAAAGTATAACTTTTTCAGTTTAAACTTAAATACATTTTTTCCCTTAGGAGAAGTGCAGATTACATTACACTTTCATTTTATACACAGTAAACATATACATTAACCTTGTATATTTACTAATACTTCTTTAGTAAGAAAAGATTTAAAACAAGACTGTCTAACATTACACTTAAGACACAAATTAAAGTAAAGGAACAGCAATGTCATTGTAGTGCTGTTCTACATTTCACAGTCACAGTGAGGCCTTCAATAATGACAATAACTCGTATCCTAAAATGAGTGTGAAATGACCTCTATCTTACAGATGTACAGTGCTCTTCTGTCAACAAAATACTACATCTGGGCGTCTTTGTCATTTATTTATGTAATTTCGGTGTGTAGAATATTTTTTCCCTGAAAAAGTTTTGTCCTTATAAAGAGTTATATTTTAAAAAGTTTAAAAAAAAATATTTTGAAGAGCCTATGATGACTATACCGACCAAAACAATCAATCAACCCTGGAGTTGTCATAATTTGGGAGGGGCTTAGAATAAAATGAATATTCATATATAGTAAATAATCCACAGAAGACAGGCAGTGGTGACATTAATAAAGCCAGATTCTTCATTAATTCATGCAAACAAATAGTATTCAGATTATTTTGTAGTAAAAAAAAATCTCTATTTCAAAAATAAATGACAGTAAAGGGATTAGAATTTAAAATAATCATGCAAAATCATAAATCTCAACATGCACATTTTTTTTTATAAAATAGGTAGTACCTAATGAATTTTTCTGAATTAATTAAATATATTCCAATTATGTATTATTTTTTTCTTATTCTTAGCATCTTTTACTATTTGGTTAAAGTTCCATAATATTTCTAAACACCATGGTGGTTAAATTTCTGCATCAGAACTATTACTGCCAATTTTCTTTGATGGTCATTAACAACTTTAAAATATTTTTGACGCTTTGATCACAGTAGAAACAGATTTCCCTGTTGCTACCAATGAATTATGATATTTTTCCACTCTCAATAGTTAATTTTTTTTTTTTTTAACTATCTTGAGTGGAGAAATATCACAATCCACTGCTAGCAGATGGAGAATCTATATTTATTTATATTGGAAAAAATGACAGGGTATAAATAACTAAAAATGTATTCCAAGCATTATATGATATACTGAAGGTATATTCACTATAAGGGGGGTTTCATTATAGGAAAGAAGACTGAAAAAAAGGGGGACTGTCTAATAGCCATACAGCATTCAAACATTACAATGTCACATAATCTATTGTTTATATATCTCCTGAAATACAAATATGACAATATTATATATAGGTTAATATGAGACGTGGAATGAGGAGACTAATAAACATGTACAAGAGGCCCAAGCCATGACAGTGGTGTGATAACTCTTACATCTATAATACCTCATTACTAGGGTCAAACAAAATCATAATTTGAGCAGACAAATTTGGAGAAAAAAGATGTATGATAACAGCAAAAGTCTTGAATTTTTAGGATGGTTAGCAAAGAAAAATTACCATTTAAGACATAAATGAATAACAGATAAACTTATAAAAAATTTGCTTTACTTAATTGCAAGTAATTTGACCAAAGACATTTGGGTGTACTATCCCAGAATGCATTATTTTATGACAGGGTGAAATTTTTTGTCATATCTCTTTTAAAAAGTTTTAATTCAAGCTGTCGAACTTCTAATCAAAAAGAGGAAAATTACAAAATAAATTTGATCTGTGAAATGGATGTGTTAATTTCTAACAATTCAGATTCACCTGATAGCCTACCATCATTACTAGCAAGTCATTTGGAATAATCAACAGTTGCAGATAATTCATTTAAGAGAATTTATCCACATTGTAATTTCATAATCCCACCTAATTCAGTCCCCCCCCCCTTTATACTGTGCCTTAATTGAGCCCCTCCACATTTTATAAGCCAAATACAGCCAAACCTGTATTAAGAGGCCACCTTTGGCACAAAGAAAAAGTGGTCTTTTAAGACAGGTGACCTCTTAAAAGAGGTTCAAATTTTCAATGACAGGCTAAGAAAAAGGTGATCTTTAAATATTGGTGACTGCTTAATAGAGGTGACCGCATGGGCAGGTTTGACTTAATAGAGGTGACCGCATGGGCAGGTTTGACTGTATTTGGACATTGACCATTGCTAGTAGTTACAGAGGTATAATAAATATAAGTGTTATTAGATAAGTACATGTATAACAATAATAGCAGGAAATACAGTATGACAAAGCTGGAATCATATTATATTGTGGACAGACCCTCAAAGCCATTTTGTTTTGTTTTGATTTTTTTTGTAACTAACAACTATGTGCACCTCACCTTCTTTTTCTGAAAATTGAAGAACATAACTAAACCATTAAATCTAGTTCCCAAAAATATTAAAATTATATAATGGTAACAGTAGTCCCCTCTCTTAAGAGGACATCCATTCTGAAATGAACAAGTGGCCTTATAAGAAGGGTGGTCTCTCTTGAGGGGGTGATTTAGGAGTATTTTACTATCTCAGTGCATCTGAAATCTGGCCTTATAAGAAGAGTAATCTCTCTCAAGGGATACAAGATTGCAGTATTTTACTGTCAAAGTAATAGTGCATCTGAAATCTGGTCTTATAAGAGGGGTAGCCTTTGAAAGGAGTGGCCTTATAAGAGAGGGACTACTGTATATCATTCATATAAAGTCATGCAGTTATAATCCTGAAATCTAAAGTTTGAAGTCTGTTTCAAGTATATCTGTTATAATACTAACAATACACTACAACAGTCAACACTGCAAAGTGCTTAAACAAATGAAGGTCCACAAATGACCTTTTAACCTCACCTTACTGGGCTAATAATAAAAAATGTATTGTATGATTTTAAGGATTTTTTTTTTAATTCCATTTCTACTATATTTAATTATCTATAGGGTACATGTTTTCTTTATAATACATATTTATCAGAATCAGGATTTTTTTTCTTCTTTTAAGAATAAATACATTTATCAGGGATGATCCTGGTTAGAAAATAAAATAACTGAAATAAATTTAAAAATAGCTGAAACCATCTACACCCCCTTTCAAAATGGTCATTTTTCACCAGTTCTGATCGTGTCCGGCAACATTTGGAAAATAATTTTCAGAGGAAAATAGCTGAAATCAGTTAAATAACTGAAAAAACCACCCCTGATTAATACAGCAAATGATATTATCCCACTACTAAATGATGAAGATAAAGATTTATATATTCTATCCTTGTACCATCAGTATATAAATAAAATATTTATATAAAAAATGAGTGTATTTAACCCAGTAATGAATGTTATCTAGTTTGTATGTCTACTTTGTAAGGTCCTTTTTTTACCATCAACCATGGTCCGATCACTATAATTAAATCTTTCTTGTATCTTACCCATTCTCCTTGTTTATCATTTACCAATTTGTTCTAACAAATATTAAATATGTTAAGAATTATTTGATGTTGTTTTTAGAAAAAAAAGTTTTTTTAACATGTATGCCATTTTATTATAAAATTTGATCAATTGTTTACATACATTGTATTTAAAGATCTGAACTTGTAGTTGAATTGAAATTTAATATGTTTTTTTTTTTAATATATTTGTACAAAAGGAATATTCCTTATTGAATAATCTAATCACCACAATTAAATGATTCTCTGTACAGCAAATATTTCTTTAAAAAAATAATGTTTAAAAAAATTATAGTTGAAGATTGGGTAAAAAGTGCTCTGTACAAAATAAAATACATGAAGCATAACTTTTGTGCTAAAATCACACGGGAGTGCAAAAATAAAATAAAATTCTCAATAAAGCACCATCAATACCATTTTCCAGATAGTTATTTCTATACTTCACACACAAAAATAGTTTACATTCTACAAAACACTCTGTTCAACATCATAAATTTTGTGTAATAAAAGACAACCATATTTTACTTAAACTAGATAAATTCTTATATATAACCCATACCTCATCCTCTGCTCCAATCTGTACCTCTTGTAGGTATTTGTCAGCAACTTCTAGTAAGGCATCGGCAGGCCATTCACTGAACCAATCAATTGTTGTACAATTGACAAAAGCAGGGAACATACGAATACGGTTTCTATAAAAACATATGAATTAGTAAGCAAATTTACATATGACTGTACATAGTTTTTTTTACATGCTGGTTTCATATAAATCCAAAGCGGTATGTAACAGCTCGTTTTGTGTACTCTGTTGACACTGGTAATCATATAAAGATGTTCATCAGAGTATGTATCACCCTGTTTATTCATGCACAGTTTATAGTTTCTAAGAAAAAGCTTCTTAGGTCATATGTTCTATGGTGGAAGCCATCTTGTATTCCATACAAAAACAGACAAACTGTACATAATCCTCCAAGGAAAAGTCCATTTAAATTAGCTGTCAAATGGCTCAGTGGTTTCCGAGAAGAATAACAATTACATATTTTTCCCAGAGTTAAAATTATGCTGAGAAGGTGGCCATCTTGAACTTAAATCTACATAACAAAAATTGAAAACTTTGTAAGGGGCCATTCAATGATTATTCATAGACATTTGGGGTCAATTATGTTTCTAGTATCTGAGTAAAATAAGTATTCATTTTCCCATAGGGTTCTACGTTATAACTTTGTCTTACAGTGGTGGTCATCTCAGTTTTACCAAAACATAACATTTTTAATCTTTCAACCGATTGTCAAATAAAGTGTTTTGTTTACTAAAAATAATAACAGGGTTTAAACTTTTTATTTTGAAATGTGTCAGAATGTAATGAGGACTGGTCCACAGAAATAAAATTGACAGCATTGAACCCAACTATTGACAGAAGACATTGTAATACATGTAACGTAATAAGACCACATTTGTGGATGTATAGAAGGAATACAATAAATGTGGTAAGTCTAGTAATGTCAAATATGGCACATTGTCAAATATCTGTACCAGGATCGTTTAACAGGTCCAGGTGTCAGTCCATCAAGAGCGCTATATTCAACATGGCAAATTGACAAACATCTGGACCTGCATTGCTAAACAGGTTCAGGTGTCCATCAACAGCGCTATATTCAATTTTTCAAAGACTGATAACAATTTTATTCAAATATTCTAGTATTAATGTATAATTTATGTCATATCAAATTAAAAGAATGGCAGAATATGTACATGTAAAGGATAGTGATTTTCTGCTTTGTATATATATGGTTGACCTACATACAGACCATGCTTTTCAGCCATTGTGATTTTGTGTAATCGTCTGCTATTTTGGGCTTCTTTAATTAAATGAATAAGGGAAAAGTTGTCTACTGTTTCTGTTGAGACAGAAATAGATTAAGGGAAGGGTCAAATATAGATGAAGAGTTTGATATAAAGAAATTCTTTGACACTGTCACCCCCCCCCCCCCCCCTTTCCATCCATTGCTTGCTAAAACATAGATGCTGGCCAATCAACATTACATCCCCATGATCATTAATTATAATTAAAACATAGATGTCCTACCTGAATGGTTCTCCAACAGGACTCATACACAATACAACATGGAGGTTAGCTCTGACTCTATCGATCAGGTATGCAAATATGCTCTGAGGGCTATCATCAACACCATCTTTCTTGGCAGTGTCGCTCAGAGCATTTCGCACCTATTAGTCAAACACAAGATGCACAAAAATTATTAATATATAGCATACATGTAGTTGCCATGACAGCTATTGTCTGTACACCTTGAGTCTGAGTCTATAACATGCTTGCATTGTCCTTGCTTGGAGCATATTTGAAAAAAAAAAGAGTTAAAATGAACAAATCAGTATTAATTGAGTTATTCAACACACATAAAGAAATGAAATGATAAAAAATGGGAAAATATAGAAATTAGTTAAAGATGTATCAACAAATGTTTTTTTTTTTCAAATTTATTAAATTAATTCAAATGAAATGAAGCAAAAAATGTCATTGTTATCAAGCCAATTTTTTTAAACTCTTAATTTATCAAAGGAGTCAGTTTGAGATATTTTTCCTTAGTGATTTTATACATAAGTTTGCTAAAAGAGTAAGTATGGGTAATGATGAGTAAAAAGATGTATGTTGTAATAAAAGAAAGAAAGAATGGAAATAGAATAAAACACAATTAATGCTACAATATGATTGATTGATTGATTTTTGGTGTTTAATGCCACTTTCAGCAATATTTCAGCTATATCATGGCAACCAGTTTTAGTGGTGGAAGAAGCTGGAGTGCCCGGAGACAACCACTGACCATGGGCAAGCAACTGGTAAACTTTATCACTTGCGACTGCGAGTCGAGTGCACCCCTTTTTGTAATTTACAAAGCCGGGCGCGAACCCACGCCGTATTGGTGATAGGCTTGTATGAGTTAGGTAATTCAACTATGTACCTAACTCATTGAGCCACCCGGGCCCTTGCTACAATATGTCAGCTAAGTCAATTTAAAATATTTATTATATATAAGTTTTCTTTTCAAGTATGCTTACATCCAAACTCTTCTTACGAAAATATAAATATGAAAATGTGTGGGCATGTATATTGCCATAGGAAATAATGTCATGTTTAAAGGATATAATTGATAAAAATTGGCACAAACAAGAATCAATAACAAAAAGTTAATAGATATATTAGGTAAGTAGTTAAGATTTAGTCAAAATTTTCTCCAAGCAAGGACGCATTTCAAAGTGAATCAAAGTTCACTAAATATTGGTTTTGAAAGTTTGCCCATCATAGCATGTGTGGTGTGTTAATTACACAAAAAGCAAAAACAAATATAAATCTTTACCTAAAATATCTTTAGATAATTGATAGATAACTTGATAAAATGTGGGGAAAAAAAAACTAATTTAATTTATAAAAAAAAATAGAAATGTAAATCTTTGAAGCGACTAAAAACAAAAATCCTCTAATTTTAAAATTTGTTAACCATAAAAGTAAGAAAAATATACAAATGTAATTCTTAAACCTAATTAAAAAATATATTTTCTGTAAAATATAGAGAAATAATATCCCCCCCCCGCCCCCCTCTAACCACCCAAAATATATAAAACAAAATCAATACAGTTAGTGCATGTGCAGAGAACCAAAAACCATTTGATGGGCAAACCTACATGGTTTAATTAATCCACTCAAGGCAGGTGCTATTTCCCAAATCTATTGTGCAACTTTCAAAAGGGTTTTCCTGGTCTACAGTACATATACAGTCAAACCTGCCCATACGATCACCTCTATTAAGCAGTAACCTGTATTAAAAGGTCACCTTTTTCTTGTCATGTCATACACAAATTTCATTTGAATTTTAAGAGGTCACCTGTCTTATAAGGACACTTTTTCTTTGTCCTAAAGAAGACCTCTTAATACAGGTTTGATTGTATATTTCTTATTAGTTATTTAATGTTTGTAGAACAACAGATTTTCAAGTCTGACACAAAATTTCGTGCATAATCAAAATGAAAATTACAAACACAAAATCATTATCATCCACAACGAACGTCTCATTTTTCATAAATTCATAAACATTGGTACTAACAAATATTCATGAATTCACAGAATAAATCAGCTAATAACCCTGGTCGAATATTATGACAAAAATGATTTTTTAACCATGATATTTTCCCCTTAAATGCCTGTACCAAGCCAGGTGAGTAACTAGTCATGAATATGCATGTTGGGGTACCGATTTTGTCTCCGTTCCTATGATTTTCCCGTAGAATTTCAGAACTGTTCTGATGGTGTGTTATTGTTTGTTTTCCATATTATTAAAAGTCTAAGAGCAAAATACTGTTCTGTAATCAGGAAAACCCTTTGATGTTTGTAATTCTGCTTAACAAATAACAAATTGTATACACAATAACATAAAATGACAACAATATACAGGAAAACAAGACTTTATGTGTGCATTCTATTACAACCACATTAGTTTAATCATTTTTGTCTTTTGTCATTAACTTGAACATTTTTCTACCAGAAAATGCAAGACATTTTAAACTTTGACCTAACATGAACTTCAGTCATAGGTGACCTTAGCCGATTTTGACTATCCTGTTTAAGCCCTTTGGTTTTGTTGTTCCCAAAACTTTAAATTATTTGGCTTTCCAATTTTTCAATTTTGAGCGTACCTAATGAAGGTTAATTTTCTTAAAATTTGGAACAGTCAAATACTCAAGCCTTGTCAAATATTACTTTCACAATTTCAATTTTATTTATTCTCAACAAATAACAGTTTGTTGGTCTATTTATATACTAAGTGACATTAGCATACTATCACCAAAATTATTCCCAGTAAAACCCATTTTCAGTTTTTATTTAAAACACTGGAATAAGTTGTTTAAATGGCAGAGGCATACTAAGAAAGAGAAGGCCTACTAGTTACATTTGATTTAAAAAAATATTATTAAAAAAAATGAATGAATTATAACAATGGGTTATAATATAATGCACAATTGACGTTTGAGGTTAAGGAAAACACTTTCAAAATAATAAAAACATTCAAAATAATAAAAACAAAAACATGTAACTTTAAGACACACAAATAGTAATTCAGTACGTATATAAAGACAACTTTAAAATATTCCTTTAAGATTTTTTTTTAAATTACAATACACCATCCATTCATTTAGGTCAATGTATATTATTACATTTAAATTGGATATATCTTAAAATTATTTATCCAAAATTTGGAATTTAATAAAATTCTGAATATTAACTAACATTCAACAGAAAATCCATACAAATTCATTTAATTGTATTGTATTAATGCTTCTCTTTTTATTTTACCATTAAGAGCTGATTGTAGAACTTTTATTTGAATGAGTTCCAAGAAAGGCTCAATTTGAGACTGTTATGTCATTTTAATTAAAATTACTCTTCTGGGGCCTCAGTTTGGATAAAAGTGATCGACAGTGATTATCTCCCTTTGACATACCTCCTCAAACTCGTCAACCTTGTAGAGGTTAGGGACCTCTCCACTACTGAGAATGTTATTGATATCCTCTAGGAATCCTTCCTCTACTACTTGTGTGTCATTGAAGATAAATACTGTAGGTTTATTGTCAACTCCAGCCTGCCAGTACAATCTCTTTAGATCTATTGAATAGAGTGAGTGAGTGAGTGATTGTTGCTTAACGCCAACTCACCAATTTATCAGCTATATCATGGCGAGTACAAGTTAACTTTCAATGAGATGATGAGGTTTGCTTTGTTCTAGACCAACACGCTTAGTTGGATTTTTATAGTGCTAACTCACTGAAACAACAGTCCGCGAATAGACATGTCGCCCCACTTGGACACATTATTCTGATTCCGAGTCAACCAGTCTTTGTTCTTTCTCCTTAATGAAGAAGCAACAAATACCAATTTCATAGTCTTTGGTTTGACCCGATCTGATCTGAGGAAAATATATCTAAATTAAATTCTTTACATATCACAAATCACCTAATGATTAATCTCCCTTAGGAAGTCTTTTTTTTTTAATTTCCTAAATATAGTTTCAAAAGATCTGTTTTTAATTATACTTATTCTGCATATATTTAATTACATATGTATCAACTACTGGCCATCCATATTTTTTTTACAAACTCAAGAAACATTAAAATTTGACATATATTACCATCTCTAAACTCTGCCTTGCGGTAGTGCTTGGTAACCTCTATTTGGAATGCAGCCATTTCACAAATGTATGAGGACAGACGTGTCAAACTCTGACGTCCACTTCCACCAATACCAATAAGCAACATGTTGCCACGTGGCTGTCTGATCACACGAACAATCTTAGACACTACAAATAAAATACACAAATGTTATCATTTTGGTAAATTATAAACAATGTGATACACAATAATACTCAATACATTTCAAGAAAAAAAAATGAAATGTATAGAAGTAGAAAATATTTGGTGAAACATATTCTTGATGGGATATAATCAATTACATACGATCAAATACCAACAATTCATAATTCTACATACTTATTTATAAGGCACAGGGGGTTTGAAGACCAAGAAGAATTATTGAAGTCAAGATTTCAGTTGAACTATGACTTTTAATATCAGGATTTCAGTTGAACTAAGACTATTAATATCAGAATTTCAGTTGAAATAGGATTATTAATATCAGGATTTTGGTTGAAATATGATTATCAATATCAGGATTTCTGTTGAACTATGAGTATCAAAGTCAAAATATTTACCCCATGCATCAAGACTACCTCGTATCGCGAGATAGCAGACTCGCTTCACGAGCCAACCGAAACCCCTTTGAAAAGTCCTCGATACAGGCATGTAAGGTGTATCCTTTCTTTAAATAGTAATATTTTTTTTACTAACCATGTTCAATTGCATCTTTGAACAGAACCAAATCCATGTTTACGACACCAGGAGATCCGTTGTATTCCTCCAACACGTCCACCATGTGTTTCTTCAGCTTGGTAATGTCAGTAACATCTTCATACACCAAGTCTAAACTCATGTAGTCACCTGGTACAGAAAACATACATTATTAGGGTACCAGTTATACTCACTGTTGAAGACCCTACAGCCTACTATGACTGTGAAATGTAGAACAGCAATAAAAGTGCTGTTTCTCTACTTTAATTTGTGTCTACGTGTAAAGTTGGATAGTCTCTGATATTCATTTACACCAAAATAATGGTTTATGGTGTTTAACACCACTTTCAACAATATTTCAGTGATATCGTGGCAGTCGGATTTATTGATGGAGAAAACCGGAGTACCCGGAGAAAACCACTGACCTGTCGCAAGTCACTCTTACTAATAATATTTGTTTTTAATATACATATAGAAATAATATTCACAAGTCTCCTTTTGGTCTTTGATCGGAAAAGAAAACAAGATATAAGAGTCAACAAAAAGTTTAACAATTACAACCTTGAGTGGTTCAGTAACATTTGATATTAGACCATAGTGTTTGACTACCTGTCCTGAGAAACAATCTCGTATCATGAATAAAAAAAAAAAATTGTGAGAGAAATAAATATGGGATAAAAACAAACCCTGATTTCACATTCCTTAAAAAGGTTGGCACCTATATTCTACAGACATGATATTTTAGTTTCTGTATATATGTGCACTCATATGTGTTTTAATTTCTTCAGAGAAATACAGTCACAAAAGAGGTATAAACCATGTCTGAACAATGTCGTTGGAGATCCAATTATCAAGATGGAGAGGGTTGGGATCCCATTAAGCTTAACACCGCCACATTTTGGTGCCTGTTCCAAACCAGGACTTGGAATTCCATTACCATATGTGATTATTTTTTTTGTGTTCAATAGTTAAAGGTGAGAGTTGGTTGTTCACTTTGTTCATATTGGTGGAATTATTGACCATCACTGTTTAAACTTTCTTTGTTTTGTTGATATTTGTGGAATTATTGACCATCACTGCTTAAACTTTCTTTGCTTTGTTGATATTGGTGGAATTATTGACCATCACTGTTTAAACTTTCTTTGTTTTGTTGATATTGGTGGAATTATTGACCCTCACTGTGTAAACTTTCTTTGCTTTGTTGATATTTGTGGAATTATTGACCATCACTGTTTAAACTCTCTTTGTTTTGTTGATATTTGTGGAATTATTGACCATCACTGTTTAAACTCTCTTTGTTTTGTTGATATTGGTGGAATTATTGACCCTCACTGTTTAAACTCTCTTTGTTTTGTTGATATTTGTGGAATTATTGACCATCACTGTTTAAACTCTCTTTGTTTTGTTGATATTTGTGGAATTATTGACCCTCACTGTTTAAACTCTCTTTGTTTTGTTGATATTTGTGGAATTATTGACCATCACTGTTTAAAATCTCTTTGTTTTGTTGATATTGGTGGAATTATTGACCATCACTGTTTAAACTTTCTTTCCATAATCATAATTATCTAGTGCTATCAGCTGTGATATGTCAATTACGACTAGATTTTATATATACTGTACTTACCAAATATTGGTGGTTGTTTATTAGGACAGATATTATGAAAGGTCTGGTCAAACATGGAGCCAAGTTTCTCTGCCATAAGAGCGATGAATTGTTCGATATCTTTGTCATCAACTAAACGATCAGAAAAGACCCTGAAAATAAATAAGGTATTTATTTACAATCCACCATTACTGTTGATATTTGGTAACCAGGGACGATTCTGGGTAGAATATAAAATGACTGAAGATCAATGAAAATAGCTGAAACCATCTACACCCCCTTACAAACAGGTCATGTTTGACCTGTTCTGACTGTGTTCTGCAACTTTCAGAATTTTTGTTTCAGTGGAAAATTGCTGAAATCATTTAAATAACTGAAAAAAATAATCCCTGGGTAACTAATGACAACATGCAGCTCCATTATAAAAGCTAAACATTCAAAACAGGAAATTGAACGACCTCAAGAAACCATTAGACCAATATCAATATTGGGTTTCGAACTGAAACAAAAACAGTCCAAAATATTTCATCAAGATGCACTATATAAGATGATTTTAATTTGATCTGCATATTAAATTAAAACTGTGATGTAATAAAACAAAGATTAGAAAGGATTCAATTATCTACAAAACTAAGAAAAAATCTCCTATTGGAAAACAGTTAAACAGTAAAAGCTGATAAATAACCAATCACAACAACAGAAACTGGAATATATCACACTCCTAATCATAGAAATGCAGTTCAATATTTTTATAACTGAATTACTGGTATTTGAAATAAATTCAAACAAAAATTAACTTTTATTTCTTCTCAAGGACTTAAATGAATAAAAGTGATTGCAAAAATATATACATCAACTTTACCTAAAGCATTCATGAATCCATAACCTAGTGATGGCCTGTTTAGTATCATGAAAATCTTTGTGTGCTCTCAACATCCCCTGGAACACCTGTTATAAATGATTAAGTAATGCTTAGTTCTATCTAGAAAATATCAAATGTTTTATCTAATATTTACCTGAATATCTGAAGGATTTTCATCCCAAAATTACAATTTAATATTACTTTATTATTAACGAGGTAAAAATTTAATTAAAAAATATTTTGCTAAAATCAAATTAAGAAAAAAAAACTTCCTGTATATAATTTTGTCCAAGTTAAAAGAGTCCAAAAGATTTATTTTGAAATAGTCAAGTATTGGAGTTATCAAGACACACACTACTACAAATGGGCATAAATGTTGACTTAGTCATCCAATGAAATCTGGCCTCATTAGTTTTGTGCACATACCCCAAAATCGTCCAATCAGAATGCTGTTTTTATTGGATATGACATTCTGATTGAACGATTTCCATGTTTGAGTACAAAATTTGTACTCAAAAGATTTATGACAGTGACGCCAGTTTGAGATAGCAAATTGCGCTTGTCTAAGCGCCATGGTATTTATGGACAAGATGTATAAACAGATAATTAGATTGAAGTTTTCTATGTAATTACCCTTGATATATCTCTCAGATTGAAGAGGTAATGTATCTTGGTAGGAGTAGGTAAGAATTTGTTGACAACAGAGGTGTACATCTCTATGGTAGCTGTTGTAACCACGTCCCCTATAGGTTTTACCTCCTCTTCAAAGTCCTGTAGTTTCTGGTTGATCATACTACCAAAGATTCTCTTGATCTGAGATTCCTGTATAATCAAATTATAATATTGTAATAATACAGGGATAAAAAAGTTCACATATGATAACATTTAATGTATTAGAAATGTTTTTAGGGATATAAAGCTGCTTAAAGACTGTCTTAGCAATAAACAGTGAACAATAAACATGTTAGGGATAATAACAAGATATTTATATATACAAATGTTTAATATTTCTTTTATATTACAATATACTTTTTATTGACAAGCAATTGTTTTGATAAAAAAAATCAGGCTTTCATGAAATGAGTGTTGACTGACACCATTTCAAAATTAAAGAGGTCTTAAGTTGTATCTTTGGAGAAAAAAATCTAATTTCCCGAAATTTTGACATACTTAACTCCATTTGGGTGCAATCATGCATGTTAAATTAGAAAGTAAGCAAATTTAAAATGCAAGAGTTGTGCAGTACTCGAAATAAAAATTTTAATTTACTGGTCCCAATCAAATTCTTTAATTTATTTATATATATATCGAAACGAGGGCAACGCAAAGCGTGGCATATCCCCTCGCCTAAAAATTTGATCTGGTGACCTTGACCTATGACCTTGAAAATCAATAGGGTTCCAGATTCTCTTAAGGACTAAGTATGTACCAAGTTTGACCAAAATTCATTGAAGGATGTTGATTCTAGAGTGTTCAAAAGGTAAAAATTAGACCCTTGACCTTTGACCTTGAAAATCAATAGAGTTCCAGACTATCGTAAGGACTAAGAATGTACCAAGTTTGGTCAAAGTCCATTGAAGGATGTTGATTCTAGAGTGTCACAAGGTAAAAATTAGACCCTGTGACCTTGACCTTTGACCTTGAAAATCAATAGGGCTCCAGACTATCGTAAGGACTAAGTATGTACCAAGTTTGGTCAAAATCCATTGAAGGATGTTGATTCTAGAGTGTTCACAAGGTAAAAATTAGACCCTGTGACCTTGACCTTTGACCTTGAAAATCAATAGGGTTCCAGATTCTCCTAAGGACTAAGTATGTACCAAGTTTGGTCAAAATCCATTGAAGGATGTTGATTCTAGAGCGTTCACAAGGATGGTACAGGGTAAAAAATTTGACCCGTTGACCTTGAAAATTAATAGGGTTCCAGAATCTCCTAAGGACTAAGAATGTACCAAGTTTGATCAAAATCCATTGAAGGATGTTGATTCTAGAGTGTTCACAAGGATGGTACACGGTAAAAAATTTGACCTGGTGACCTTGACCTTTGACATATGACCTTGAAAATCAATAGGGTTCCAGATTCTCTTAAGGACTAAGTATGTACCAAGTTCGGTCAAAATCCATTGAAGGATGTTGATTCTAGAGTGTTCACAAGGATGTTACGGACGGAAGGAAGGATGGACGGACGGTAGCGTTACTATATCCCATAGCAACTTCGTTGGCGAGGGGATAATAAAAACTGAAAAATGTACTGGTCTGAACAAAGTTTTACTGGTCTTGGGCCGGAGGACTGATGCTCATAATGAGGACTGGTTGTGATCACAAGGAAGCAGACGACAGTTTACAAGCTGATCCCTACATATTAGACATGCTACATCAGTTACACAAAAATGGACGATTTGACACAAAAACATGTTGTGTGCAGATATCTACGTTTTTATTATAAAAACTTCAAGATACTTGATATATGGTTAGGAGTATAAGTATTTGCTGTAAAGAAATTTAAGTGGAAAGAATTTTGACTTTTATCAATATTTTATATATTTGATTACTTACGTGTGGGAAAGTCATGTTGATAAGGTTGAATCTACTCTGAATACGAGGAGATATAACCATACGTCCACCACCAGGTGGACCCATTGCTGCTATTAAGAACATGTCCTAAAAATACAAAGAATAATAAAACTCCGGCGAATCAACAGAAAATTCAACATCATAGCATAGTTTTTACTTATTTGGTACATATTTAATGATAAGAAATGTGTATGCACTGAAATTTGACTTATTTAAATTCCAATGTTAATTAAGCTAAAATACTGTGAAAATTACCTAAAAATAAATTTGTTCTGTAAATATTGCCCTGCTTATCAGAAATTGAAGTGTACATGTTGCGAAATAATGTCCATATGTAATGACAGAAAACTTGTATGCAGTGAAGTTATTATTAATGTCAATTTTCAATATTGATTAAGCTTAAATACGCTTGTAATAGTTAACTTAAAATAAATATGTTTTGTAAATAATTACCCTGATCTCTTTCTGTGTCTGTTTTTCTCTGTCATACCAGAATCCGTAGTCTAACCATAATTTCATCAACTCAATTGGAGGTTGAGAACCAAATGTATCCTTAGCAGGCATGTTAAAGTCATCCATGAAAGTCAGAAGTTTTTTACCACCTATAGGTACATATACACCCTTTGTTCTCTTCTCTACTCGACTTTCTATGATCTCTTGTACTTGGTTAGAAGTTGTCTACAAAAGATGGATATATTCTTGTAGCTTTGGCAAATAGCACTATTATATCATAAAACTGAACATGCAAGTTTAAAATATGTTTAAAAATACCCTGGTTATAAAAAGAATTAATACAACCCAGCCACATTTTTGTGCCTGTCCCGTGCCAGAAACATTAAATGTCATGGTCTTTTTGTGTCTGTTGTGTTGAAGTGAGAGATGATTGTTTGTTTTGTTGAAATTGGTGGAATTGTTGACCATCACTGATTTAAAGTTTCTTTTCATAACTAATAAAATCCACTTTTCTGTACTGTACACCTGGGGTAATTTAAATATAGAATAGTTTGGTAAGATTGTTGGTTGAATTGTATATAGTTGGATTAAAAATGTCCAATAATTTGTTAAACTTGAACACACTTGAGGTTAATAAAGAATTTGTTTGTTCTTGTATTAACATATACAAAAAATATTATTGATCCTTTGTACTTACAGGTAACACAGCAACTGCAAGATGAGCAACACCAATAAAATATTTTTTTTTTTTTTTATTAATTCTGAAATTTTTCTGATGAATTTTTTAAGTTTACTTCCATAAAAAAATTATTTACTAAACTGCAATGTTTCACTGTATGCAGAAAAAAATCTGACAATGCATATGTTAAAAATGGGCAGAGAAAAATGGTTTCTTCCAAGTAAAAATCTATTATACCTGGGCTGACATGTTTACTGCAAGAACTCCATATGTCTTGGCATCTACTTTAGACAATGTTGTGTTGGCTACAGAGGTCTTTCCTGTTCCTACAGGGCCAACTAACAGCACTGGGTTAAATGATTTGATCAAGGTAGATACTATGAACTCGTAACGTACAGTGTCGACTGTTGGAACAATCAAACGGAAAAATGGTGTTCTGAAAAAATACAAATTGAACAAATGTATTTTGTGATCAAACTAACTTAATTTTTTACAGGCTATATATAACTTAAATTAAAACATAGTCTTTTCTTTTTTTTAAACTTTAGTGTCAAACAAATAAGATATTAAATTGTCAATATATGTGACTACTTAATAAACAAATTTGTGACTTCTTAAAAACAATTTGGGAACTACTTAATAAACAATGTTGTGAATTCTTAATAAACAATATTGTGACTTCTTAATAAACAATTTTGTGACTGCTTAATAAACAATTTTGTGATTACTTAATAAACAATTGTGTGACTTCTTAATAAACAATTTTGTGATTTCTTAAAAACAATTTGGGAACTACTTAATAAACAATGTTGTGAATTCTTAATAAACAATATTGTGACTTCTTAATAAACAATTTGATGACTGCTTAATAAACAATTTGATGACTAATTAATAAACAATTTGATGACTAATTAATAAACAATTTAGTGATTACTTAATAAACGATTTGATGACTAATTAATAAACAATTTGATGACTACTTAATAAACAATTTGATGACTAATTAATAAACAATATTGTGATTACTTAATAAACGATTTGATGACTAATTAATAAACAATTTGATGACTACTTAATAAACAATTTGATGACTAATTAATAAACAATATTGTGACTGCTATTAAACTATCTATTAAACAACTTTGTGACTACTTGATAAAAATTCCTTGACTACTTAATAAAAAATTTTGTGACTACTTAATAAACAATTTCGTGACTACTTAATTGCAAATTCGGGGACACTATGCACGAAATAATAAAAACTTACCCAGGTACATATTTCCATCCAGATTTAAGTTTTTCCTCCCAGTGTACCCATGTCTTAGTTTTAGGGTCCACATAATATTCATAAATAGTGTCTTTGTTTGGGAATGTTCCTTCTGTCTCACGGATGTAATTGTCAAGCCTTCTACGACCTTCTTCATCAACGGAACAACAAATAGACCAGATCATACAGAACTGGAACCAAAATTCAATCATTCTAACGTAATTCTCCTGGTCATATGGATCTACTCCATTCTCTGGTGTGGCAAGAGCATCAAACAAATTACATAAGGATTTGACACCATTAAGCTGTGCAATAGGTACTAGTTCAGTACAGTTTAATCTCTTAAAGTCCAATATTTTGACAAGGAATTTTTCAAATAGCCGTTTTAACTCCTCAACTAATGGCTGCAAAATGATAGAAAAAAAATGTAATTATCACTATATAATAGTATACACACATAAGACCAACTATCATGTAAGTCTGCAAAAAATTAATAAAGATTTTTTATATTTTACAAGATGGGCAAACATGCTGTATTTAATGGAAATAAAATAGAGAATATATTGGAAGAATCAGTTAATTTTTATTTTATTTGAGTACATTTTGATTTAATGATTTGCTATATTATTTTCTCTACATGACATATTTATGTTTACAAATATCTTTGTAAAAGAGGTTTGGTTGGTTTTGGTGTTTAACGCCACTTTCAACAATATTTCAGTTATATCGTAAAGAGATTTATAAAATCCTGTCCATCAATGAATAATTTCTGAATCTAGAAAAATGTAAATTCAAAAGTAGTATACAATGGGTAAAATGGTGCATATCATGTGACTGGAAAACATATATTCCTACACAGGTCAAAGGTTAAAACGAAAGGATTGTGTTCAGTTTGGGCATGTATGTAAAATATTGAATTTGGCATAACAAAATATCTTGTAACTGAAATGAAGAATAAATAAATAATAAGATAAGGAATTCTTACCTCCTCCTAGAAAAGTTGAATCAAAATAGAAATAGTATAATAAAAAAGTATATGGTTAATTGTCAAACACTATCTTCTGTGTCAGGATGTTATCAACTGTTTCACATGAAAGAAAAAAATATATATATATATATATATATTCAACATTGAAAGTAACATTCCAATGCTGATTGATTGATTGGAGTTGGTGTTAAACATCAATCAATCAATCAATTTCGGGAAACTTACTTTCAATGTTGAACATTTTTTTTTTTTTTTGCAATTAGGGGAGAAGGGACAAGGTTCTTATCACATTTTCATATCAAAACCGCACCTGTTAAAGATATTGTGAGATAATATAATAACAGTCTAAAAATTTACCTTGTGCTTCAAATAATTTGCATTCTAACTTTTTTTTGGATGTCATCATTTTTTATTGTTATATAACCAATATCAATTTAGTCCTCATAACTCATGTCTTCACAACTCATGTGTCTTCACAACTCATGTCTTCACAAGTCATGTCTTCACAACTCATGTGTCTTCACAACTCTTTGTCTTCACAACTCATGTCTTCACAACTCATATGTTTTCACAACTCATGTCTTCACAACTCATATATCTTCACTACTAAAATATTTATGCAATTTTTATGCCAATAATCTGTTATTCATATAATGTTAAATTTCAAAGAAATCTAACAAATACCTTTTCTTTCTTCTTTGCCAACCAACTGTCCACATATGGTTGCCATTTGAGATCTGAATAATCAGCATACACCATACCACATCTAGAAACTGTGGCAGGGGAGGCTACTGATAGATCTCCTACTTCAAACAGCAAGGACACTTGATCAGGAAGTGATATTCTCTCTCCATTAATCAATGTTAAAATCTTATTATCGTCCATCACAGAGTTCATACTTTCAATCCATAGAGTATCAACAGGGCTATCAAATAGAATCCATCTTTCATCTGGCTTGTCATCTAAAAAAATGTAATAAATAAAGATTAGATTTTTTTATTGGTAATTTGGACCCATTTCCTTTGATCTCATAGAGTGATATTGTCAGTATCCACGAACTGACTGCGAACTGACTGCGATACAGAAAATTAAGTCTGTGTGACATCACCAATGAAAACAATAACGTCGTTAGTTTTGAATTCCTCTTCATACATTATCACTAGTATGTATAATTTGATTTGAATAATCTTAAAAGGAATACATAAACATAGAAATCAATTCTTATATAGGCTCAAAGGTAAACATTAAAAATATACACAAAACAAAAATAGGGTTAGAGTGATGGTGTTTAACATCACTTTTAACAATATTTCAGTTATATTGTGGCAGTCAGTTTTATTGGTGTAAAGATAAGAAATAGATTCTTATCTTTTAAATTCTATTAAGCAAAGACGGAATTTCATCACATTTCTTAAATTAATAAAGCCCATCTATAATATAAAACTTGTATGGCGAGTAAATGGTGCTGATATTGAAAAAGAATTAAGAGTAAGCTGATTGCATCGAAAATAATTGGTATCAAAATGCAGCTTAAAATAAAATGATATGGTTAAATAATAAGACATAATGCAGTGTTCTCCATTGCTGGTTATAGCCGGCTTCGCCGACCAGCTATAATTCTCTTCCGACCGGCATTCATTTTTCAAAGCTGGTCGGAAAATTAACATTGCTTTCCCAACTTGCGTATTGATCCCAATTAAAATCCTGTGTTGCATTTCATGTGGCTCTTATGCTACAATCGTCAGAATGTCTTTAAACGTATATTGAATCAGGGGACAGTTGACAATTTTAATGACGAAATAAGTACGAGCATATCTAATGGGTTATAATCCACATGCAAATGTTTTTGAATTATTTAACTTTGCAAAACGACAGAAATATTTATCAGTGAAAAGATTTTAACAATTTCCGGTAAAAAAAGACTTCCAAACTATACACTAACGGTGACACACTTTTACATGTAATTAGTGCTGTATAAACATTTCTCTTTTAAATTATAACACCCTTCGATTAGCATATTTGATCATCTTTCTTTTTAAACAATTAAGTACAAGTTAACTGTACATTTGCCCCTGGGTCAGGATTAATTTTGCGACACATTTACGAGTGGTTTCAATCGGAGACAAAGGTAATGAAAGATGTTGAAGTAATTTTACAAGTACAACCTGTCATAATGAGAAGAAAAAAAAAACCTTTTGGTTCTTTTTTTTCGTTGTGAAAAACAAAAATTGAAAATAAAATGGAGATTAAATATTTGTAAAACATAAAAAAAAACAAATTTAATTTTTACATGTATCAACGGAAAGTGCTAATATACAAGCTCATAAAAGTAATTTCAGATGCTTTTTTTAATTTTCAAATTCCATGAAATAACACTGATCTATAATTATGAAATTCAAAAACTTTTGTTCCGATTCTAAGTTGATATATGCAAAAAAAAAATTGAGAAAATGAACAGGTTACTAGTAATATCCACGTTCCACTTATGATTACATAATTATACGGCTCGTTTGTCTAATGTATTGAATGTGAAAGGGGATTCAGTTGTATGTCCAGAGTGAAGACAAGTCAACATTGAGGAACAAACAGGCTGACTAATACCATATTACAAGGATTAATGATGGTTTCAATACATGGACCGGATGACTCAGAATTTGATTTCAGGAGAGCCATGACCATTTGGGGGAAACTTAGAAAGAGACATATCTTGGTTGAAAAAGCAAAGGAATCAACAGAAAAATCAAAACTTTTGAAAAAAATTGTGATGAAATCTCTTTTGCTAAGTAAATTACAAGAGAAAGAATTAAGAGAGACATGTTGAAAATAAAATAAAATTGCTGTAGCAAGTAGTAGCATAAAATTGGAAATATAAAGTATTCTTTGTATTATTTTTGTCGCGATTACGCGTACGTAAGTGCAACGGTGAAAAAATGAAAACACACTATAAAAGTCAGCAACAAAAAACAACCACCTATCACTGAGCAAAAATGGTGAACACTGTAATGAAACACAAAATGAAGGTTAAGGATATCTTACCTTCTGTAATGTAAAGATTGAAAAGTAAAATTATCATGAAAACATTATTTAATTTTTAAATATTATAATAATGGCAATAATTGGGTACCATTGACAATGAAAATAACATTCCTTAACATATTGAAATAGATTTACAAAAACAAAACTATGATAGACTCAGATCAGCATCATAATTTCAAATCACGTTCTGATTTAAGGGTATTCTCAAATTGGTGTCCTTTCCTAATTCTCAGATCTTTGGCCGATTTATTGGTTAGGGTTGGGATTAGAGCATTCGTCATTGAATGTCAATTTGAGAAAGTGAGAAATGGACATAGATTTTAGAATGTGAAAAAGGTAATTTGAGAATTTGAAAAAGCACATAGATCTGAGGTACAAATGTTTGTGACGTAGAAATCAGACATGAATTTGAGGATTGGACGTCGATCGGAGTCTTACATATAGATACATACTATGTTATAAAAGTTACAGATATTATCATTTAATAGAATTGAAATCTCTGAAAGAATAAAAAAAATTAAATAATTCTTTCTCTTTTTATCATGAAATAACTGTTATATTATTAAATTTATAACTAAACTTTTGGTGATATAGTCGTAAATGAAAGGAATCTACCCTTTTACCACAGTACTTTATAGTGAAACATACAAAATATAACAGTAATAATCAACCTACCATTACAGGCATTTCTTACAACACTTGACAGAACCCCATCAGTCCATTCATTAGTGTTAAGATCAAACTCTCCATATAATTCTCCAAGAGACAATGACTTGGGATTCAGTGGAAACACCTAAAACCAAAAAATTAAAATTATTTAATGTTTACATCAATTTATCATGTGATTTCGAGTACTGATAAAGGGGTTAATTCAACGTCAGTGTTATATAATGATGGGCCTAATAAAACTTTTCTGGTACCCGATTCATGTAGAGCAAATGGTAAGAAACAGTAACAGTATAACCACAGACGTGATAGTGGATATCCTTGAAAACATTAGAATGACAATTGTTTCTGCTGTTTTCAGTAAAATTTGGCATGCGTTTTTGGGATTTTTGACATTGCAGGATAAACACAAGGGCTCGCTTTTATACCTAATTCTAAAGTTTGTACATTGTATATTTCTTTGTACAAAGTTTTTAGAAGAACAGATAATAATTGACTTTGCTTTTACATAATAGTGTACTACCAATCTTTCTTAATACATCTGTATTGATTAACAATCCTTCCAATCTCTATGCTTTCTTTTCATGTCATATTGATATAGAAGTTGGTATTTTACTATTTTGTTAAGAAAAGAGTTTGCCATGCAACAGAATCATTCCTCATCTTCCTCTTAAAATCACAGATAAATACCTTACATTGATGATTTGGAAGTTGGGATTTCCCTCTTTTAGTTTAGTCTTGACAGCTTACAATGTTTGCCATTCTATGTATTACCTGTTATTGTACATTTAACCTCTTACAATAATATATATTTTACCTTGACAATTTAGAAGTTGGGATTTCCCTCTTTTAGTTTAGTCTCGACAGCTTACAATGTTTGCCATTCTATGTATTACCTGTTATTGTACATTTAACCTCTTACAATAATATATATTTTACCTTGACGATTTAGAAGTTGGGATTTCCCTCTTTTAGTTTAGTCTCGACAGCTTACAATGTTTGCCATTCTATGTATTACCTGTTATTGTACATTTAACCTCTTACAATAATATATATTTTACCTTGACGATTTAGAAGTTGGGATTTCCCTCTTTTAGTTTAGTCTCGACAGCTTACAATGTTTGCCATTCTATGTATTACCTGTTATTGTACATTTAACCTCTTACAATAATATATATTTTACCTTGACGATTTGGAGGTTGGGATTTCCCTCTTTTAGTTTAGTCTCGACAGCTTACAATGTTTGCCATTCTATGTATTACCTGTTATTGTACATTTAAGCTCTTACAATAATAGATATTTTACCTCGACGATTTAGAAGTTGGGATTTCCCTCTTTTAGTTTAGTCTTGGCGGCTTACAATGTTTGCCATGCTACAGGCCTAGCTAGGTTTACAGGTTATTGTATCGCTTATCTCTTACAATAATCTAAATCTTACATTGACGATTTGGAGGTTGGGATTTCCCTCTTTTAATTTAGTCTTGACAGCTTACAATGTTTGCCATGCTATGTATTACCTCTTATTCTACCTTTTACCTCTTACAATTATAGATATCTTACCTTGACTCACATAGTATCTCTTACCTCCTACAATTATAGATATTTTACCTTGACTCACATAGTATCTCTTACCTCCTACAATTATAGATATCTTACCTTGACTCACATAGTATCTCTTACCTCCTACAATTATAGATATCTTACCTTGACTCACATAGTATCTCTTACCTCCTACAATTATAGATATTTTACCTTGACTCACATAGTATCTCTTACCTCCTACAATTATAGATATCTTACCTTGACTCACATTGTATCTCTTACCTCCTACAATTATAGATATCTTACCTTGACTCACATAGTATCTCTTACCTCCTACAATTATAGATATCTTACCTTGACGATTTGGAAGTTAGGATCTCCCTCTTTATTTAGTCTTGTCATGGCAGCCTGTAGAGTTTGCCATGCTACAGATTTTCCAGATTGTGTACCTCCAACGATCATCACAGAGTGACGAGATGTTTTGGTCTCGTATAGTTGTATAGTCTTGGTGTAGGTCTGTTGGTTTACTTGTAGTTCCTTGGCCTGAAGTTCCTTTGCTATTGCAGCTTTCATCTGTCATAAATAATGTATATAATTTTTTAAATAAATTTGCTAAACAACATTCATGTCCTTCACCTATGTATTTCAAAATTAGCTATGTACAATTTAATGATTTAATTGATAAAATTGTATTAAGATGGACCATGATAAGGTTCTCAGTGCAATACACTGATGCGCATTATATACAAACAATTACGGTAGTAATATGGATACACAATTATAATTTTATATTTTCTATTCCAATCACAGAAGGATCATGTTCATACATGACTAACACAACAGGTGGCACTAGTGGAGCAATCAGGTACTGCTTACAATTTTGGATGTGGCCAAATTTCCCCCCATTTTTGGGTGGAGTTCACATTGCTCAATCTTTAGTTTTCTGTGTAGTGTTTTATTGAGCACTGTTTGTATTCTGATTACTTCCTGGGTATCTTCATTTTTTTCTTAGAAAAGCCTCTGGTTAAAATCACTAACAGGCAGAGGAACAGATATAATGAAACTCCTTTATCTATTTCTTGATGCATATACATAATGTATACAATTTTTATTCAACACATGGCTGCACAGATTATTAATCAAGTTTACCTTAGAATAGTCAGATATTGGAGTTTCTATTCCTGGGAACAGATCAGCCATAATACCAATAAGTAATGGTAAATCTACTGAGGTCATCTTAGCAATGTTCATGTCTTTCATAGAGACTAACAACACCTGAAAAATACATAAGAAATTTATTTTTACCATAACACTCTTTGATTTCTTTTCTTTTTTCTTTTTTAATTAATGTTAATGTATGATATGAAAAATCATTCCATAATGTTGTTGTGGTCAGACAAGATCTAATTTGATAACATTTCTGTATTATCTCCCTTAGTAAAAAAAAGTTATCTCCCCTCTAAAACTGGGGTAAATTTTAAAAACATTCAAAAGATTATTACAACTCTATCATAATGTAAATGGAGAAAGATTATATTTGTTTTCAGCATCCTTAACATTTTGTTGTTACATAATTATATTTTACCACTTGAACATGTCACCTTTAATATATCAGAACCACTGAAATGTGCACATACATATATATTTTCTTAGTAGCACAAATTATACAGCAATTATTTACTTTGACCATTTGAAATGGTAAATGATTCCTTGTAATTTATCAATTGTTGGTAGCTAAACAAGAACAGTTTCGCTCCTTTTTATTGAAACGTGGTAAATTTTTGATAGGGCAGACAATGCAAGCTTTAAAAGGTTGTCTATAGCACAATCATATTATAATCTTTACTTGAGAATTGTTACTGTTAGCTTAGATATTTTTACATTTTTTTGTAAATAATCTAATTCAATTCAAATATACCATGAATATTTTTAATACCTATCATATCTGTTTATTGAAATAGAACTACCAAACAATGCTCAGCACCAATACATAAAAAATTATTGTCTTTCATTAAGATCAGCCAAAAAAAAATTTCCTACCTCTTCAGTCGTGGTCATGATCGTATTGTAGTTGGATTTACAACTACCTGTTCAAACAGTCATATCACCACTAAAGTTGTGAGTATGATTCCCGCCCATGGCGAGGTGTATTTGATACAACATTATGTGATAAAAGTTTGTCAGTGACTTGCGACAGATAGGTGGTTTTCTCCAGGTACTGTTTTCCTCCACCTAATAAAACTGACTGCCACGATACATATGAAATATTGTTGAAAGTGGTGCTAAACACCATAAATTAAACCAAATCAAACCTACCTCTTCATCTGATAAGTGTGGACTGCTTCTCTTCTTCCTACCAGCATAACGTAACACAGACACTAAAGCTCTCAAACCAAAGTCATAATGGTCCTGTTTGGATAACTGTTGTTCAGCCAGAGAATACAAAGTATATGTTTTTTTAGCAAGAACTTTACAATTGCCAAATCCTTCACCAAATAATGTGATTTCAGCAATTAACATGGAGTCTGGCGTAACCATGGCAATTGGTCGGAACATAGATTTCAAATTGTCTGGCAGCTCTGTACGTCCAGCATAACCTATACAAAAAGAATCATTCAATGAGTCACAGAAGAAAGGAATGGCAATTTATAGTAAACATAAGTAATAGCAATTAATTCACAATGCCATAGACAGAGAGAGAGTTATGCTGTTTAATGCCATTTTCAACCATACAATCACCACCATGACAGCCCCCAGTGCCATAGAGGATAGAGATGTCTATTAAACAAGAAAAAGAAAGAGTCATTCAAAGATTGAAGATAAGAGCTAAACATAACATAGAAGAAAGGAATGTCAATATAATTCATCTGTAATGAATGTATTCTAAGGGAATTTTAATTCACTTAAAAATATCCTAAGATAAGAACTAATCTGCAGGATTCAGTCATGTATTATTTTACCTCAAAAATATGATTTCTAATCTACAAATTCTTAACCCCCATTTTAAACAATGTTAGAAGAGAACAAATTCAACATTAGTATTATCCCTTTGATACTATGTTCTCATACATTCTGGTGTTCCACCATGATATAACTGAAATATCTTTGTAAGTGCCATTAAACACCATAATCCCCTAACCCCTTTTCCGGTGTTTAAAATTTTACCTGGATTCATGGTGATAAAGATACCACAGGTGTGAGTAAGATTTATACTTTCTGGTGTTTAATATTTTACCTGGATTCATGGTGATAAAGATACCACAGGTGTGAATAAGATTTATACTTTCTGGTGTTTAATATCTTACCTGGATTCATGGTGATAAAGATACCACAGGTGTGAGTAAGATTTGTACTTTCTGGTGTTTAATATTTTACCTGGATTCATGGTGATGAAGATACCACAGGTGTGAGTAAGATTTATACTTTCTGGTGTTTAATATTTTACCTGGATTCATGGTGATCAAGATACCACACGTGTGAGTAAGATTTATACTTTCTGGTGTTTAATATTTTACCTGGATTCATGGTGATAAAGATACCACAGGTGTGAGTAAGATTTATACTTTCTGGTGTTTAATATTTTACCTGAATTCATGGTGATGAAGATACCACACGTGTGAGTAAGATTTATACTTTCTGGTGTTTAATATTTTACCTGGATTCATGGTGATGAAGATACCACACGTGTGAGTAAGATTTATACTTTCTGGTGTTTAATATTTTACCTGGATTCATGGTGATGAAGATACCACAGGTGTGAGTAAGATTTATACTTTCTGGTGTTTAATATTTTACCTGGATTCATGGTGATAAAGATACCACAGGTGTGAGTAAGATTTATACTTTCTGGTGATTAATATTTTACCTGGATTCATGGTGATGAAGATACTACAGGTGTGAGTAAGATTTATACTTTCTGGTGTTTAATATTTTACCTGGATTCATGGTGATGAAGATACCACAGGTGTGAATAAGATTTATACTTTCTGGTGTTTAATATTTTACCTGGATTCATGGTGATGAAGATACCACAGGTGTGAGTAAAATTTATACTTTCTGGTGTTTAATATTTTACCTGGATTCATGGTGATGAAGATACCACAGGTGTGAGTAAGATTTATACTTGCTGGTGTTTAATATTTTACCTGGATTCATGGTGATGAAGATACCACAGGTGTGAGTAAGATTTATACTTTCTGGTGTTTAATATTTTACCTGGATTCATGGTGATGAAGATACTACAGGTGTGAGTAAGATTTATACTTTCTGGTGTTTAATATTTTACCTGGATTCATGGTGATAAAGATACCACAGGTGTGAATAAGATTTATACTTTCTGGTGTTTAATATTTTACCTGGATTCATGGTGATGAAGATACCACAGGTGTGAATAAGATTTATACTTTCTGGTTTTAATATTTTACCTGGATTCATGGTGATGAAGATACTACAGGTGTGAGTAAGATTTATACTTTCTGGTGTTTAATATTTTACCTGGATTCATGGTGATGAAGATACTACAGGTGTGAGTAAGATTTATACTTTCTGGTGTTTAATATTTTACCTGGATTCATGGTGATGAAGATACCACAGGTGTGAGTAAGATTTATACTTTCTGGTGTTTAATATTTTACCTGGATTCATGGTGATAAAGATACCACAGGTGTGAGTAAGATTTATATTTTCTGGTGTTTAATATTTTACCTGGATTCATGGTGATGAAGATACCACAGGTGTGAGTAAGATTTATACTTTCTGGTGTTTAATATTTTACCTGGATTCATGGTGATGAAGATACCACAGGTGTGAGTAAGATTTATACTTTCTGGTGTTTAATATTTTACCTGGATTCATGGTGATGAAGATACCACAGGTGTGAGTAAGATCAATCTCTCTCCCTTCAAAGGCAAATCTATCAGTACCAGCAGCTAGAGCACTAAGGATAGACAAGATCTGCTGGGCTACTACAGACAATACTTCAATGTTGATACGATTAAACTCATCAAAACAACCCCATGCTCCAGTCTGTCAAAATATTTAAGATTCATTTAAATTTTATAATAGCAACTAGTTCTAATATTTTTTTTCATTAATTTGTCAATAACTACATGTATATAAATGCCTTATGTTAAAAAAAAAAAATTTCATCACACTATTTTCTGGTGTTTTTTTGTTTGTTCAATAACATATGGTGAGAGGTATTTTGTTTTTAATGTTCATTAATTTTTCAATAACTATATAAATGTCTAAAGTAAAAAATAAACTCTCACCATTGTTCTGGTCATTTTTATTGTGGACAGCAAATTGATGTGTGAGGGGTTGTTTGTTAATATTGATGGAATTGTAGACCATTACTGTTTAAACTTTCTTTTTCATAAGAATAAAAGTAATAACATATACCTGGTCAACAAAGGAAATAGAGAGATTATAAATAGACTAACCTGGGCAAGACCAGAGAACATTCTTCCCATGGATCTGAAGTCAAGACCTTCAGAACAGTTGACGACGATGACATACATTCCCAATCCTTTGCCCAAATCTTTAACAGTCTCAGTTTTACCAGTACCAGCAGGACCTTTAGGACTTCCTCCTCTATGTAGATGTAAAGCTGTCGTCAACGTGATGTAACAACGATCTGTCAATGGAGTGATGACCAAGCGTCCGGAGTTTCCAAGATACTCATATCCGTAACGGAATTCTGTGTTAGTTTGTCTGATCATACAGATATCTTTCTGGTGGTCCTAAGTACAATATAATATAAATACAATGTAATATTAATAATATAATTTCTTTGACAACCTGACATTTTCCAAAGACTTTGTTCTACTACAGTCTATTCTATTTTGACAAATATATTCAGCATGGCCAAGAACCATTTCGCAAACATTACTCTGATATTTGAAATATTTCGACACAAAAAGATATTTGACCTCTTTTGAGATAATGCTTTAAGAAGAACATACCCTTTCCATATAAAATCTAAGCTGGCTAAGCCATTCAAATGCATTTTCATCAGAACATCCTTGTTTGATCAACTTCTCTGTGATATCTCTCTGATGTACTTCTATAGTAACTATAGCTGTCACCTTCAAACGCTGCATCTTGTTAAGATTAGATCGAGTCAACTCAGAATATTTGTTCAAAATACCAATCTGTAATACAAGGAATTATTTGTTATTTAAAATAGTCAAAATTTGGTACATGTAGCTCAACAAATCATCAGTTTTCCCTGTAAAGCTATTAAACAATACTCTTGTTACATGTATTAACAATAGACCTTACCTGATCATGTACATAGTCAATATATAATAAAATCTAAAATATTATTTAACATTGAGAACAAAGAATTGCTACCTTTTTTTTCCATCAGCAACTTTCAAACCAATGGATCTTGTAAAAAACTTGTCTAGATTTCTTTAAAATCTGTCTATATGCATGGAGTCCTTGTTTAACATTCCAAAAACCACAATAAAAATTTATAATTTTCAATAGTCTTTTAAGGGGTGGAAAAAAACAATTGAGAGTCTGTTAAACTTAAATTTAATAAATGCATTTTCAATTTAAAAATATGACTGTAATCTCATCTTCATTTTAAATTATCTAGATTAATCCTAGAGTCAAACCTTTACTCTTTACTCCACAGGAATAAGTTACCTTTTTGGGATGTAAAAAATGAGAAATTTCAAAATGCTAATTTTACTATTTGTACTGAAGATCATTTAATTTTTTATGCTATTTATATCCAAGATTTAGCAACTGAGTCATTGACACAGATACATGAAAAAAAGCAATACTTATGGAAACTGACCTGTTTTTTCTTCATGGATTTCAGTGCCTTCTTATCTCCCCTGTCTCTTGTCTGTTTAAGAGCTTTAATAGTATCAGCTGTCCATTGAATCTGACTGGATGTTATACATGTCTGACCAGGGAAATCTTTCAACCATTTATCTCTCTTAGATTTCTTCAGTGCTGCCTTTGTTGCTGTTAGTCTATCTATTAATGTATTTACCATTGCCCTTTCAACATCACCTAACCAGTTCTGAAGAAGAAATATTTTCCAAATAAATAAATCCCAAGTACCATTTCTGCCATGTCAGTTCCATAAAGTTGACAATTTCTATATGTTAAGGTTAAATGTGAAAAAAAAATGAATAAAAATATTAATGTCACAAGCTGGCATGTCCTTTTGCCATGTCAGCTAAACATAGATGACAATTTTTGTTTCCTGGCCCTTCTCCTCTTAATTAACTACTGTATTCATTAAATAGTATTACCTCAACTTGTCCATCTAGAGGTACAGCTGTCATGAATTCTATCTTTTCATCATCCCCAGATTTCATAGCTGTTGCCTGCCACTGCATACCATGCTATAAAAAATGGACAAAATATGTTTATGTTTGGCGTTTTCATCTTAACTTATATAACAATGATTGGCCACTTCAAAAATATTCTAGAAATTTATCTATCCGTTACATTGGCATACTATAGAAATATACATATTGGAAAATTTCTTTTAAATGTTTAGAAGATTGCAATTAATTTGATGCCTGAATAATGTGTCATTTCTACCGGAACATAAGGAAAATATGCAATTTATCTCTCTTTAACCAAATTTAGGAAAGGAGATGATAAGACTTCCTTCAATCAAAGGGAAATAATCTTTATACCTAACTGAGTAAAGGGAGATAATTCAATCAAAGGGAAATAATCTTGATTACCTAAATGAGTAAAGGGAGATAATAAAATCTTATTTCTCATTTAATTTAAATCAGTTAATTATCGCATGTGAATAAACTGCACAACATGTAGCAAATAAAACCAATGACATTTAAGATCTGAAGCACTATATATTAAAATTGAAAAGGCTGGATGAATATGTACAACACACTTGATAATTATGTTCTGAAAAGATGCTTTCGATTGCAATGTTTTTATTTATCTAAATAAAAGCATCCAATAGGAAATTCTATAACATAGTTATTTTTAGTATTATGTATATATATATTTATATTAATACATATAATAAATATATTACAATCCACTGGTAGTAACAAATAAGTCAACAAGCAAAGAACACATGGTAGCAACAAATTGTCAACACTTCATCTTATAGACACAGGAAGATTGTCGTGAATTGGTTAGTTTTTATATATAACTTGGTAGCTCAGTAAGAAAAAAAAAAAGCTGTTGATGTTAAATTTATAGTTTTATAAGATATCATAGAGGTCATAGTAGTGAATTGAAATATTCAAATAAATTGATAAATTTTATGTATGCACTACCTCAACACTCTGAACTATTTTTTTGTGTACAAATATCAATCCAATAAATTTTATCACTCTGACTCAGAACTATTTTTGTGTACAGAAATCGAAACAAAAATTGTTTTTCTTTCAATTTAAGCATACTATTATTTATATCTTATTACTTTTCCTTGAAAGTCACAATTTACACAATTTTTTGTGATAACAAAGTTCATATAAAAAACAAAAATAGCTTAGTATCAAAATAAATATATAATGGAACATGCTTAAACCGACCCCTGAATAAACCGAAATCCTGCATAAACTGAACTTAAATATAAAGTCCTAATGTAGGAAATTTTTGTTAAATTAAACAACCAAATACTTGTCTATTCCGTACACAAAAGTTGGTCCCAAGGAGGTTCAGTTTAGACAGGTTTCACTGAAGTTAAAAGTTAAATAAAATTTGTCTAAAACTCACAAATTAACATATTTCAGTAATATAACAATTCAGACTTCTGCACACATAAATTTACAATAAAACAACTATAAAATAATAAGGTATTTATATTATTAAATTGTTCCGATAATAGTATTTATATAAAAAGATATTAGACGGTTCAAATAATAGCATTTAAATATAAGATACTAGACGGTTCAAATCATAGTATCTATATATAAGAAATTAAACGGTTCAAATCATAGTATTTATATATAAGATATTAGACGGTTCAAATAATAGCATTTAAATATAAGATATTAGACGGTTCAAATCATAGTATTTATTAGACCACTCAAATCATAGTATTTATATACAAGATATTAGACGGTTCAAATCATAGCATTTATATATAAGATATTAGTCAGTTCACATAATAGTATTTTTAGTTGGTTCAAATAATAGTACATGTATTTTTAATAAAGTATTAGATATAATCATCAATAACTAAATAATATTATACTTTTAGTTGTTAATGCAAGTAAAACACACAAAAAAAGTAACAAAATAAATACATGAATTAGTGCATATGTACTTATCATCAACATTTCTACTCTGTAAAGTAAAATAAATCAACATAATTATATATCTGACAGTCAAGTAATGGCTGACTTTTCAATAAAAAAAAATTATGGTGGGTCTAAAGGTGCAGTCACGCAATACGATTCCCGCCCGATTTCTAAATGATTCTGCATCTTTCCCACAGAGAAGTCGAATGACCAAGTGTTCCCACAGTGTCACTTTCAATTCGATTTAGATACAATATTTAAATTCTTTTACCATTTTCACGATACAATTTTCGTCAGACTGTCGGATGAAAATTAGGACGCCAAATCAGTTTGAAACGATGTTTTGATTCGACTTTCAACTTTTGTGTTCACACATGATTTTTGTCAAAAGCATGTCGAAAGTAAAAATCTGGTGGAACATCGTAACATGTGACCACACTTGGCACATATCATGAAATAAAAAAGATAAGAAATTTTTCCTAAAAACCAGACTTTTTATTGGAATAGCTTTAATAAAAGTACATTGAAATTTTGTTGTTGTCAAAAACCTTTTTTTATCCACTAGAATTAAGCTATTTGGATGAGGCTGATTTTCCTAAATTAGCCTAGTATTTGTAGCCATTTCTTTACTACTAAAGTTAAATATTATTTTACTCAAATCTCAAAAATAAACATCTAACTCAGTACTTGTTATTCACATCGACATAAAATATAAAGCTCTTAAATCCTTCACTATCCACCTGGTCTAATCTTAATTTGATCAAACAGTGAAAAAAAATATGCTAAATCAAAACCTATAAAAAACAACATATGATTTTCTAATGATCATTAAATTCAGATTGTTAAATTCCTGCTAAGAAGAGTTTGAAGATACCAAAGAGGTAATCAGAATTCGTAAATACATACCACTTTTGTCATATCTAATGATTTAATGTTGTCGAAGCACTTCTTCAAATGTGGCTGTACTAGCATAGGTTGTTTAGAATTACCCAGAATTTCCAGTAAGTCGTCGTTGGATAAGAAGTAAAATCGTGGGAATATTCCTCTCTTTGTTTCCAAATAAGTATCCAAAGATTTCTGAATGTCCTCAAGTTTTAAGTTCATTTCATTCAATGCTTCTAACACACCTGAAAATAACAAACACATTCTGTGATACGTAAAGAACTCATATTAACACATAATTTAAAAAAATCCCATTAAAATCCTGTCAGGGGTGATAACTCCTGCAATACATTCTGAAATCCACTATTAAAATGAAACAAGATGATACTGGGATATGTTGTAAAGAAATTAGGTTATTTCCAGTAAACTTGAAATGGAAGCTATCCTACATGAAGATTGGCTGCTAAATATCAGTAAACTGAAACGATGGGATAAACTTTGAGTGAACACTGACTGTGTTAGTGAGGTGACCATTTATTTGAATCTAAATAACATTTAAAATACGGTAAGGAGAGTTTTAAACTAGTGAACATTAAGGCAAGACTGCAATATGTTAAACAAGAAAATAAGAAACAAATTCACCGTGGCAAATTTAAAGCCTTGACTTGTTATTATTACCTTCATGGTGAGTACAACGAAGAGCATTCTTTTCTTTATGCATTCTTGTCATAATTACTTTCCATTTAGCATTGACATCATCAAAATCAGCTGATTCCCTGGGTAACTGTTTACGAATATCTTCTCCAAGGAAAATATTCTACAAATAAAATCATAAACATGTTAATGTTTCTATGAAATTTAGTGATTTCTGACTATGTAAAAAAAATTGCATTGCATATCATTTAAACAAATATTTCCTTCACACAAAAATTACGAAAATATATTGCTGGTTAATAAAAAGATAAGATTAAAGAATGGCTTCTCTTATACAGCCAAAAAAGTTTATCACTGAAAAGAAAACATGTCTTCCAATATATCAAATAGTTCTGTACTTACAAATCCCCCTCCTTATCAAACAATCTACAAAGAGAGGTGGATTATGGTGTTTAACACCACTTTCAACAATATTTAAGTTATATCGTGGCAGTCAGTTTTATTGGTGGAGGAAACCAGAGGACCCAGAGAAAACCACTGCCCTGCTTCAAGTCACTGACAAACTATATGATGTAATGTTGTATTGAGTAAACCAATCTACAATGAAAAACAAATTTTACCTCCAAATACATCCACTGTTTTTGTACTTGAAGTAAGGTCTCCACAACTTCTAATATCTGTGATAGTGTTTTCTCCCATCGGTCTACATCTTGTTCAAAAGCTTTGACAAATCTGGAGGCTTTCATTGTAGATAATGAGACCTGGTTGTCATCTAATGCTGTGAAGATATTGTCTATGCTCCTGTATAAGAAAACATGGGATTATTACATCATTGGTTGGTTGATTGGTTGGTTTATGGTGTTTAACGCCACTTTCAACAATATTTCAGGTATATCATGGCGGTCAGTTTTATTAGAGGAAACCGGAGTACCCGAAGAATACCATCAACCTGCCACAAGTCACTGACAAACTTTATCACATAATGTTGTATCGATTGAGTACACCTCGCCTGAATGGTATTTGAACTCACAACATTAGTGGTGAAAGGCAAATCCAACTATCATACGATCACGATCATGACAGTCCTTTTACATCATTTGTATTGTATATTTATTTGTAATGTTTTAAAATTTTCATTCTAACTTGCATGCTTTTTTTTCTAAATGAAGTTCAAAAATATTCCTTAAAATTCTATTTATTCAGCTTTTTTTGTTATCAAACTTTTTTAACTTCATTTTTTTGTCTTTGAATCCACAAATGCACAAAAATAACTTAAATTCCTAGACAACAGAACAAATAACAAGGTGTGCATTAGAATATAAGATTAATTCACTATACTTAACAATAGGTCAATGGTCTTATTAAAAGTATATCAGGAGTAGTAGGTTGACATAAAACTTTTACTTACACCAGTTTGTAGTGTCCTTTGTCCTTGTATGGTACAATTTCAAGGTCAGTGATATTCCATGCTTCCTCAATAGCTTTCAGTCCCTGAAAAATTTAGAAACAAATATTGCTTAATATGTGTTTTATAATTATTTTCATATTATTGGTCTACTAATATACATTGTATTACTTTTTACATATTTTTCTTTTAATCTCAACATATTTCTGACAATCACAAAACAAAACATTGAAACGAATCAAAATTATGACCACCATAATAATGGAAATATATTTCTCCCATTATTACGGCGTTTTAACCCCACTGAACCAGTGGTGGAAAAATCTGTAATCCTCTAGAGGATTAAAATGTCTCGTGCCTTTCCCTGCGTCCTAGCAACAGAATTGTGTAGAGGTCCGCCAAAGGATTTTGAAATAAAGTTCGTGTTAAATAATGGGAGAAACGGCTTGTGGTTAAAATTTTAAATTTAACTCTCTTGAGTGGAGAAATATCGTAACCCACAGGCAACTGAACGAGAATCTATATATCAATTATATGGGTCTGCATGCTGATATCAGGCTGAAAAGCTTAAAATGTTTATAGAGTTGCACAGTAAATTCTGAACTTGTCCTACAAATCTAGTATTATTATTGGCTAAATCACCAACAATAGACTCATTGTTTATGACCAGAAGGCTATATTTTCTAAAGATTATTTAATCTGCCTTACATTGATTGATTGATTGACTGGTGTTTAATGCTAGCCTTAGCAGTGTTTCAGCTATATCATGGCTTGACTTATATAAGAACCTGATGATTACTTACGTAAGCTACTATATAACATATGTATGATATATAACTGTACTATTAATTCACATACAGTTAAACCTGTCTAAATCAATCCTTGAATAAACTGGAATCCTTTGGAAACGGAACTTTATAAAAAAAAATCTCAATGTAGAAAATCTTTGCTAATTTAACCTGACATAAACTGAACACCTGTTTATTCTGAACACAAAATATGGTACCAAGGAGGTTCTGTTTAGACAGATTTAACTGTACAACAAAGACTTGTCTGTAACAAACCTGTTCAATAGCCAACTCTTTAGTAGCAGCTCCAGAGACTTCATTGATAGTATCAGCATACTGATCAAATCCATACTCTATAATCTTCTCTAAAGTAAATTCATCATCTTTATGGTTAAATTCTTTCTGCATTTCATTCTAAAATGTATGTATAAATAAAAATAAATTAATTTAAGAAGAATAATTTTATATAAAACTATTAAAATCGCTGTAATGGTCAGATTCTATCTCTAGTAATGCTTTGATTTTTTTTTTAGAAATTGTATTCATGGATTAAAAATATATCATCAGGTTAGAGTTAGGATTATGGTGTTAAATGCCACTTTCAACAATATTTCAGTTATATTGTGGAGGTCAGTTTTACTGGTGGAGGAAACCATCGACCTGATTCTAAATTTCTCACCTGAATTTTCTCCCAATGTCTTGGTCTCATAGCAGGGTTTTTGAGGTCACCAACTAATGGCATGGTACGCTTGAACTGGTCAACACGGTTCCTACTTGTCTCAACAACCTCCCAATTTTTGTCCTGAAAAAAAAAAGAAGGAATAAATTAGATTTCATCAATACATATAGAATATCGGCTGATATGAAAGTTGAGAGACATTATCGCTAGTATTGCAGCGAGTCTGATAGGTGGTGGTAATAACATCAGATTACAATCAGTTTTGAATATGACTGTGATTTTTGCACGAACATTTGTTATCTTAATGTTAGAATAAAATGCAGGATTGCAATTCCTGTGAATTCATTAAGTATTCTATCAATTACTTTCAAGAAAATGTTTTGTCTTTCTTTTTTTGTTGTAAAATAAACCTCATTAAAACAAACCAAATTCTTAATCTAACAACATACAAATATACAAATACAGGTCTGGACTTAAAAAAACTTATATACATACCGGTATGCAACAAACAATATTTTTAGCATGTTCAACCAGTTGGTTAAATTTTCATATATTTTAAGTCACCATGGTGATTGAATTGCGGCTAAAAGAGAATTTGGCTAATTTCCTTTTGAGGGTCATTTACGACAAAAATTAATAGCTTAAAATAATTTTGACATTTTTGGTCATAGGAGAAATAGATTCTCCTGCTGCTGCTAGTGGATTATAATATTTCTCCACTCCCAATACTTGAATTTTCAAATCTTAAAGTCTGAGACAAACATTTGAAAATTTAACTGTCGTGAGTGGTGAAATATCATAATCCACTGGTAGCAGAAGGAGAATCTATATTTACAGTATATATGAATCCTATTTATCCTTGGTATGAATAAATTATAATTCCTTAAAATACACTCCAAAAAAATGACAGCTTTCTCTTTGGGGTAAGGTATGAGAAAAAAAAGTATGATCACAAATTGCTGCATTTAAAAATGTGCTAAAATAAACCATAATAATAAAATTATAAGATATAATTTGACAACATAATGTTCCATGGACAATGTATTGAAGGAAAAAAAAACAACAACAACATACCAAATGGATAAAAAAATGTCTGTGTTAAAAACATTTCTTGAAGAATAAAGAAACATCTTGTAGGTGTACTGTAGGGGTGTATTGTGGGTGTGCATTACAGGTGTATTGTAGGTGTGAATGCTACTTACTTCTTTATCTTTGTCCTTTTCACTATGCTGATTACCAAATATGACATTAAATTTTGAAAATTTAGACAATAGAAAATAAACCAAGCTTGAAATATTCTGACAATGTTCTCCATACACAATAAAACTTGTGCATAATGGTTAAATAATTATATAAAGTCAAGTAAACTGTGTCTGTCACGGTTCACTCCAAAATAATTAGTCTGTGTACCGTTATTCTTCCATCATTTCATTATTTATGCGTTGTGTGGTTATTAGTAATAAGTTAACTTTTTATCAATCTGATTAAATTCATCTCTGACTTACTCCCCTATATTGATATATTGCGGATCGGGAGATCTTTGGAAACCCCATTATGGGTCACATGCGAGTGACCTTATGTCATGAATAGATAATAATATGGAAAATATGGTTATGAGCTTTTTCAGTCAATATTATTGCTTGTAGCATGCAAAGCTGTTTAGTAATATTTTTGTTGTCTAGCAATCACCATTTTCATTGGATGGTTCATAGGGTCAATCACATGTGACCTGTAATAGGGTTTCCAAAGATCTCCCACGATGTGACATATCAGTAAAGGGCAGTAAGTGAGTGATCTGATTTTAATCAGATTAACTTTTTATAACTGTATCACAGTAAGAGTCATATCTTATTCACATGAGTTCAAAATTGACAGCAGCAGTCATAAACAGTAACATTAGTGACAATGTTTGTTTTCCATGAAAATGTGAATTTTCAAACATAAAGAATAATCAATAAATCATATAAATTCAGCCTTAAAAATTGATTAAAATATAGTTTTATGTAAAAATATTGGTAACTTAATATCTCTGTCCTTAAAATGTTTTTTTACAAGGATGTTTGTTTCCAATATGACAGTTTTCCATGGTAACAAGAAAATATACATAAATTATAAAATTGACCTTGAGTTCTTTACTGTATCTATTGAGTTTCTTGTATACAGATTGAGCTGTCGATTCCATGGTTTCTGTTTTGATGTCAGAAAATTTGCTGACTTTCCATTCAGACCACATTCCTTCCCATTCCTTGTTAAGTGTCCAAATTTGTTCAATGTGTTCCAAATCCTGAAAAAAAAAAAAATTAAATATTAAAAGTCATAGTAATAAATTAAATCTAATGTGTTTTTTTAACGATAGTTTGATATTAAAATGAACTGACTGTGATTACATAAATATTAATTAAATTATAAAGTAAATGTCAAAATGTATTCCAACAAAAATGTTACGAGTTTGCTTAAACATCCAATAATTTCATTTTTGGTATAAAAAAAAAGGGGGGAAGAGGAGTTAACTCCTCCCATCATGTACTCTGGATTTGTTACCGAATGGAGAGTTGTTGAATATTTACAATAATTAAAATAAAACTGACCGTCACAATATAACCTATCTATTGTTATTTTAGATACCTTTTTATTGTAGTGCCTGTATCAAGCCAGGACAGTAAGTGGTCATGCGTGGTAGTATCAAGCCAGGACAGTAAGTGGTCATGTGTGGTAGTATCAAGCCAGGACAGTACGTGGTCATGTGTGGTAGCATCAAGTCAGGACAGTAAGTGGTCATGTGTGGTAGTATCAAGCCAGGACAGTAAGTGGTCATGTGTGGTAGTATCAAGCCAGGACAGTAAGTGGTCATGTGTGGTAGTATCAAGTCAGGACAGTAAGTGGTCATGTGCGGTAGTATCAAGCCAGGACAGTAAGTGGTCATGTGTGGTAGTATCAAGCCAGGACAGTAAGTGGTCATGTGTGGTAGTATCAAGCCAGGACAGTAAGTGGTCATGTGTGGTAGTATCAAGTCAGGACAGTAAGTGGTCATGTGTGGTAGTATCAAGCCAGGACAGTAAGTGGTCATGTGTGGTAGTATCAAGCCAGGACAGTAAGTGGTCATGTGTGGTAGTATCAAGCCAGGATAGTAAGTGGTCATGTGTGGTAGTATCAAGCCAGGACAGTAAGTGGTCATGTGTGGTAGGGGTATCAATTTTTTCTATTAGATTTTGGAACTATTACAACAGTGTGGTATTAATGTTTTTCATTTTTATTGTTAAAGTAAAGTAAACCTATTCAATCCATACCATGGCATCAAACCATTTTAAAAACTATCTAGCCATACAAAAGGGTTAGGGTTAGAGTTATGGTGTTTAACGACACTTTCAACAATATTTCAGCTATACTGTGGCGGTCAGTTTTATTGGGCCATACAAAAAAACTTAATAGAATGTGAATATATCTTCCCTTATATCTATAAAAAACCATACCTTTTCAAGATTAGCAATTTCTTTGGATGGTGGTTGGTCAATCTTAAAGATATTCAATCCCTTCCTGATGTCTTGTTCTTGTTTCTTGAGAGCATTAAGTTGATCCCTGATAGCCTGTACATTAGACATGGCTTCTTCTGTTGTGATATTACTGGTAAATGGTCCTTTAGTGGCAAACTCATCCAACAGATTGTGTACTTGTTTCTTAAACTCTTCTGACTGGGCTAACAAACCACTCTTGAATTTTTCCTGCAGAACAGAAAACAAATAATTTTAGTTTCATATAAAAAAAAATTTTGCTCACATATTGAAAACATTTTAAAGAGATTTTCAGATAAAAATGGTATCATGTTTTCATACTTTCATATTTACAAATGTAATATGCTCTTACAAATCAATATTGATTGATTGATTGGTGTTTAATGCCAACCTTAGCAATATTTCAGATATATCGTGGCCTTACAATCCAATTTTTTATTTCTCTACAACATACGTATGTAAAATAAATACCCTAAATAATTGCCAATAAAAATAATTCAGATAAAAATGGCAATTTTACATACCAAACGAGGTTTTCATTTTTCATAATATATAAGATTATATTCTTTAACAATATTTATACTACCTTATGTTTTTTCAGCATAGTTTCAGCATCTATAAGTTTCTGTTGGAAAACATGCCATTCATTGCTCAACTCATTCAACATCGCTAACACCTGAAAAAGAAGAAATTAACATTTCAATGTTGCCATGAAGATTTATTTCAACTTTGACCTCAAATAGTAATAATTTTCAATCACAAGAATACATATACAACTAGAGGCTCCCAGGGGACTGTAATCGCTCACCTGATTTTCAATTTGACATCTAAAGTTGATAGAAAATGGGGGTGTTACACATAATTTTGAAAGTGGGCCACACAAAGATCATTTCAACTCAAATTTCTGAGCAAAAGATTTTGATGTGATTTTTATCTCATAATATTCCTAAACGGAATAAACTGGCTGAAAAAGTCTCACAGAAAAACCCAGAATATATGTTAAACTACTCATTGACATGTAGCTGCAGCTAAAATTTGCAATAAAGCAGAAATTGACAACTAAAGAAATTTCTATTTTTAGTAACAGCAGCCATTTTGAATGGAGGGCTGGGCTGTCGGACACAATATTGAATGGGGACCACCCAAGGACCATCCCAGCCAAATTTGCTTTAATTTGGTTCAGCAGTTTCAGAGGAGAATATTTAAATGTGATCTTTTATCAAAATATGTCTAATTTGTATAATCTGTATAAATCAGTTGAAAGAAAAATTTCACAGAAAAACTCCGAATATATGTTAATCTACTCATTGTCATGTAGCTGCACAAGCACTCATGGCACGGACTTACCACCCCCTTTTTTTTTCTAACATCCTGTTTACAAATTTATTAGTATCTATATAGGGTCGACACATGCAATTTTATGTTAACATAAGATTGTATGAATATTGACACGAACAAGTTAAAATAAGGAAAAAGAGATGAAATAATAAGGAAATAAAGAAATTTTATTGAAAATAAATTTGTAAACAGAAAGTTAGAAAAAAGGGGGTGGTAGGTCTGTGCCACGAGCACCTGTGTGTAGCTGCAGTAAAAATTTGAGCTCATTTTGATTTATAATAATGGACAATTGAAAAAATTTCTATTTTTAGTAACAGCAGCCATCTTGAATGGAGGGCAGAGCTGTCGGACACAATTTTGAAATGGGACTACCCAAGGACTATCCCAGCCAAATTTGGTTTAATTTGGTTCAGCGGTTTCAGAGAAGATTTAAATGTGATCTTTTATCAAAATATAACAGCAGCCATCTTAAATGGAAGGCAGGGCTGTCAGACATAATTTTGAAAGGGACCCACCCAGGGACCATCCCTGCCAGGTTTGGTTTAATTTGGTTCAGCGGTTTCAGAGGAAAAGATTTAAATGCGATCTTTTATCAAAATATGCCTAATTTGCATAATCGGTATAAATCAACTGAAAGAAAAACTCGGAATATATGCTAAACTACACATTTCCATGTAGCTGCAGTAAAATTTTGAGCTCATTTAGATTTAAAATAAAGCAGCAATGGACAATTGAAGAAATTTCTATTTTTAGTAACAGCAGCCATCTTGAATGGAGGGCAGGTCTGTCGGACACAATTTTGAAAGGGGCCCACCCAAGGACCATCCCTGCCAGGTTTGATTTAATTTGGTTCAGGTGTTTCAGAGGAGAAGATTTAAATGTGAAAGTTTATGACATACGATGAACGGACAATGACGGACACCAAGTGATGGCAAAAGCTCACATGGCCTTTGGCCAGGTGAGCTAAAAACCAGGATGTTGTATTTAAGCTAAATATCTTGGTGAATAGAAAAGAATAACATACAGTCTACTCCACTTATGATGAAATTTTGTTTGTATATATACATGTATTTCTAAAAATAAGATTTCCAATTCACTCAAATGTCAATCTATCCTATCTTAACTGGTTCTTTATATCTAATCTCATATTAAACTGGTACCCCATGTTTACATTGCCATCCTATCTCATCTTCCACTGGTACTTCATATTCAAATACTATTCTACCCCCATATTAAACTGATATCCCATATCTAAATGTTACCCTACCTCCTCCTCAACTGGTACTTCATATTTCTCCAGAATGTTAAATTGATCCTGCAATGGTGGGAACTTGGCTTCTGTCTCACTTAGCCCAGAGTTCAGTTTCTCCCAAAGGTTCAAACTGTTACCTAACTCATCTAAAGTCTGAGGAGGCTTGCTCACACTGTAAACAAATAATTGAAAATAATATTTGGTTGTTTACCATCAAGCTAAAGCTTAAGAAAATATTTTTTTCCCAAACTGATATTATTAGAGCCAAATGGTAACAAATTGTTAACTAAGAATGAAGCATCAATGTAAGTAGTTAAATAGAAATATAACATACAGACTGGATGTGACAGACATGTAGTAGTTAAATAGAAATATAACATACAGACTGGATGTGACAGACATGTTGATACCAAGGTACCTTATATTCTCTATGGATCTATCCTCCTTCATATATCTTATTTTGTCAATTTCATTAGATATTATCAATAATGCTTCTGATGATTAATTTTTTTTTATCTACAGGTCATAGGCTAAATCCCTTTTTAAAAAACATCTTTTTACATCACAATTCAGGCCATTCCGTTAAAGGCCACTCTCCTTTATCACCCACATGTTAGTTGACAGGGACTACATGACAGGCCACCCCTTCTAACACCCACATTTTAGTTGACAGAGACTACATGACAGACCACCCCTTATAACACCCACATTCTATTTGACAGGGAATATATACACTGCGACAAAAGTTAATCACCACTCTATATTTTTATCAATATATTTTTTTACATCAATACTGTTAAAACAATAAAATAGATATCACCATTTTTCTTACACTTCTTAAAAGACTACATCAAGGGCTCTAAAATTACCAATCTACGAAGTATTTATCATCCTGAAAGACGTGACTATGACGTGGCAAAAATGGGGTTCAAAACAGGTGCAGGAAAAACGTAAAACCAGTTTGTCTTTGATGGAAGTTTTTAACATTGCATTAAAATGCAGAGTCTTCAGATTTTAAGAACTTTTAAATGCATCTATTGTGCGTATGTGCAAGGCATAAAAATCAATAACAAGTATATCCACCCCGTTTATTGTGAAGTTCTGTAACATGCCTCATCATGCTTCGCACAAGACGCCAAAGCCGTTCTTGGGGGAACTGTTGTCACTCCTGTAAGATAGCAGTTCTTAATTCGTCAATATTTTGACATTTTGGATTGCGTTGGTTAATTTTTCGGCCAATAAAGTCCCATACATGCTCTATAGGGTTCATGTCTGGCAACATCACAGGCCATGGAATTGTCTGAACAGCCTCTAGCTGTAAAAAATGTTGTACAATTCAGGCTCTATGTGGCCTAGCCTTGTCGTCCATGAACATTGGCCTGTCAGCCAACGCATGATTGTCGAAATGGGGGACTACGCGTGGAGCGAGCACATTGTCATGGTATTTTTGGCCTGTCAGATTACCATCAAGAATGTACAAGTCCAACTTACGGTCAAAGGAAAAACAACCCCAGACAGTTACACTCCCACCCCCAAAAGCAGTCGTGCCCAAAATGTGGTTGTCCTGAAATGAAGTGTTTCGTTGGCGCCAAACTCTTGCATGACCGTTGGTAAGGCATAACAAAAAACGACTTTCATCAGACCAGTGGACTCATCTCCATGTGCGAATAGTCCACCCCAAATGATCATGTGACCAGTCAAATCAAGCATGGCGATGACGTAATGTCAACTGTGGACGTTTTATGGGTCGTCGCGCTCGCATTCCCTGATGGTGGAGGTGTCTGATTACAGTGCGTGTGCTAATGTGGCCTCCAAACACTAAATTACCACGAAGTGCACCAGCTATACTGAACGGCCGTTGCCGCGCCCGTCTGGATATGAGCCGATCCTCTCTCGATGTCGTTTTGCAAGGTGTACCTGCACGTGGACGGTCAGTAACATTCCTCGTTTGACGAAAACGCTGCATCAGTCGTACAATGATGGAATGGTTAACCCTGAAGTGGTATGCCACCCTTCTATGGCTAAAACCACCGTTATGCATGCCAACAGCTTGCCACCTTTCTGGTATGGTTAATTTTCGCTGCACCATACCAAACCAATAGAAAATGAAACTTAAAACTCTACACAAAAAAAATCAGCTTTCGTTCACAAACACAAATGTTGAAAAGTACACGTGGCACTTTACACACCCTGTCATATACACATAAATAAAAATCTATCAATAACCTGTTTCACAGGTAAGTAAGTATGTGTGTACAGGTAACGAAAACAGCAAACCGATTTGAAATAAGTTCATTATTAGAAAAGATATTATTGAAACAAGTCAGGTGGTGCTTAACTTTTGTCGGACTGTATATTACAGGTAGTTTCTCTTTATTACACTCATTTGTCATGATGAGCACTATATTACAGACCATTCCCATTTTATAAGATCTTCTTCTCCTGACAGGACAAATGAACTTACTTTTCTCCATTCTCCTTTAAGAATGCGTTCAGTTCTTTAAGACCATCTGTTGCAATCTGTTTCAATAATGTTGTAAACTTGTTCTGCCATTCCTGACAGTGACTTAAGATGGAGTATTTTAATGGTGAACAGTCTAGTAGAACAAACTGTATGTTTAATATTGTCTCTTGGGTCTGTACATTGTTAGCTACTTCATCATATCTGTAAGAAACACAACATTATAGTGACGTACATAAACGATAATTATCTAATATCCATATTTTCCTTGTTCATATTATTCCAAAATACATCGGGGCCCGGGTTACAGGTTCAATGAGTTAGGTAGTTGGATTACCTAACAACTCGTACAAGCCTATCACCAATATGGCGTGGGTTCACATGACTCACATCCGCAAGTGATAAAGTTTACCAGTTGCTTGCCCATGGTCAGTGGTTCTCTCCGGGTACTCCAGTTTCTTCCACCACTAAAACTGGTCGCCATGATATAGCTGAAATATTGCTGAAAGTGGTGTTAAACACAATAAATCAATCAAATAAAATCCAAAATACATCATTACAAATGTTCCTCATTAAGTTATAGTGAAATCTATTCCAAGCAATATAATTACTAACTACATCTACCATCCATATGGTAGATAAAATACAATGGTAATATCTTTAAATCATAGAATTGGATTGGATTATAGAATGTTTAACAACACAATCAACAATATTTTAGTCTTACATCATTGTCCAGTCAAACCCTGTTTGAAAGACCACGTGTACTAAGCAAAAACCTGTTAAAAGCCCACCCTCTCCAATAACCATTATAGTACATTCCAAATACCATATAAATTTCACAGTTTTAGAGACCACCTGTGTTTAGAGACCATGTTTTGATGCTTCCTTGAGTGGTTATTGAAAACAGGTTTGACTGTACATTTGTATTTGATTACAACCTGTCACATACAAGAATCGAACTCACAAAACTTCAGTGGTGGTAAACACAGATCATATAGAAAGATGAAAACTCAACTACAGCAATGGAGGCTCCCTTAAAATGATAATCAAATTACCTAGCAATATCAGCATCAAATGATGAGACTTGTGGGTTTAATTTCTGATATCGACGAATGAACATGTCTTTGTTAATTTCCCAGATTTCTCTGTAGTTGTCCCAAGTTGATAGATAATTCTTTAGATTAGTAGCATTAGATGTCATTCCAGTATTGATAACACCGTGGATTTTCTTTGTTTCTTCATCTCTAGCTATAACTTCATGGATTGGCTGAAAAAAAACATACACATGAATTCTAAAATCCTATAAATGTGAAGCATTTCACCTAAAAATGTGAAGTATTTCACCTTAAAATGTGAAGTATTTCACATATAAATGTAAAGTATTTCATTATAAGAATGGTACAATGTCATATTAATTTGTCAAAGTTTTTGCTATTTACTATAGAAATTCCAAAAGTATACCTAGCATATATTTATAATCTTAAATTCAAACCCAATCTTACCCATCACACTTAAATGATAACAATCTTATACAAAATCTAATCATATTAGAATGGCAAAAAACAAGCTCAATTTAGCAACTACTTTTTAACACATATATGTTACCTAAACCAAATTTATAATTATATTATAATTCCTTATCTAGTTGTAATTTGAAATATGAATCTTAACATGTTTATTTGTTTCAAAGTAAATATTTGACATGCAAGTTAAACACATAAAGTTATATAACTTTAAATGAAGGAGGATGTTTGTGTCACAGTAGAGATAGGATTAGGGTTATGGTGTTTAATGCCATTTTCAACAATATTTCAGTTATATTGTGGCAGTCAGTTTTATTGGTGGAGGAAACCGGAGTACCAGGAGAAAACCACCGACCTGCCGCAAGTCACTTACAAACTTTACCACATAATGTCTTATGGAGTACACCTCACCTGAGCAGAATTCGAACTCACAACATTAAGCACTGATTGCATAGGTGGTTATATAATTTTGAACTACAAATTCATTTTACATATAGATATGGTGCAAAAGGAATGGGTAAATGTGCTACAAAGATATCAGAAGATTTTTATTTAACTTGATTATGTTCTCATAATTGACAACAAGAAAAACTAAGTTTGTTACAATGTTGATTTAAAATTACAAATGAAATATTTAAAATTTATTTTGATATACCATAATTTTCAGTTCTTCAAAGGCAACAAATAAAATGATATGTAAGGGTGCTAGTGATATCTATAGAAACAGTGATAGAAAATAATAAACAAAAAATTAATTAATAATAAAAAAAAATCTTCTTAAAGTTAAACAGACATGATATAAAGAAAATTGTGCTTTTAGTTCACCGTTAACTGCTGCATTGAAAGGAAGATACATATTCATTATCATATCAAACAGTGTGAACTTCAATTTTACTCAAGTCATGATTTTCCATTATAATATATTTTCTTTAAGGACCTAAATTCTACATCACTATGTTTAACAATGTCATTACTTCTAAAAAAAAATTACAATCTCATTACAAAATATTTTAGTTAGAAAGATGAAAATAAACAAATGATAAAAATAATCAAATGATAAAAATAAACAAAATGATTATGCTACATAATTTCTAAATTATTTAAAAAGTAAAAGGCATATCAAAATACAGTTAATCCTGCATTAGTGACCCCCCTCTATTAAGCAATAAATTGTATTATATCACCTTAATCTTAATTTCCATTCAAAGTGCATTTCCTATCAATTAAACCTGTAGTAATTAAGCGACCACCTGTCTTATATGACCCTATTTCAATGTTCCCTTGGAAGGTGACATAAGACAGGTTTTTGACTGTAATTCCTTTTGTATTGTAAACCTAAAAAATGTCCATCTACAATACCTAAGTTTTTATTACTATCACTGGGTCAATACCTATGCTGGTGGACTTAGTCTCTGAGGCTATCATCTGTCCAGTAGTCAGTGCTTTGGAACTGACATATGGTTTATTAGATATATTTATTACTGAAATTTACAGTTCCTAAATAAAGTAATTATTAATAAAACTAAGGTTATCTTCCCTCAGGCATAGGTAACCTTAGCCGATTTTGGCTATCCTGTTTTGGCCCTTTGGATTTATTGCTCCCAAAACTTTAAATTACTTGGCTTTCCAATCTTTCGATTTTGAGCATACCTGATGAAAGTTATTCCAGAAACGTGTCGTGCACACTAAATTTGATATCTACGTTTTTATTTGAATACTTACATCTTTTGAAGATTTCTTCTTTGTCAGGAGGTTAGGTAATCTATTGATGTTAGAAATAGATTTAGTCAGATGTCCATAGATACTGCTTACAATGTTAGCTAGCTGTTTAAGTGTAGGCTGGAACTCAACCTGATAATCAAAAATACAAGAAAATTAACAATAATATATAGATTAGTGTAGGCTGGAACTCAATCTGATAACAAAAGATACCAGACCATAAATAAACAAAAAATATAAATTAATGAGGCTTATACTGATATATATGAAAATATTATTTTTTCCAAATAAAATGTTCAATATTATACTAATTTTTCTATAATATGACACTTATGAAAAGAAAGTCTACCAATATCAACAAAACGTACAACCATCTCGCACCTCAACACATTGTTAATTTTATAATTCTTATATGATTTACATAATTAGAAATCCTATACTCTGATTGGGTATAAGCGCTTATGGAGGCAGGGTTTTTGTCAGTTTATTTTTCGATAGACGATGTTCACCGGACTACTTTTTTCGTAATGTAAACAAAATGGCGGCTTGGATTCCCTATAATTAAAAAAGATAAAAGAAACAATGTTTATTGTTAATAATCAACAATTATTGTTAGATATGAAATCAAAAAATAAATGCCAATGAAAAAAAAGCTTGTACAAAAAAATTCCAGAAAAAATACTTAAGACAACCATCTATCGACTTTGACTATTGTAATATATCGTCATCCTTGACGTTGTTTGCAAGGGACGCTGATTGACACAAGCTGGTTACTGATTTATTTTACGATTTTGTGAGCATTTTATTTGTTTGAGTAGCTAAATGCAAAATGCCATAAAATTGGAAAATATCAGTAACTTAATTACATCACCGTCTAGTTATCAATGTAGGAAAACAACTTAAACAAGGTTAGTTCATTTTGTTATTCATGGCCGACACACATCAATGGAATGTATGTGTGCGTACTGGGGATCCCCAAAGGTAAATTTTCAAAACAAATGAAAAAAAATACTTAGTTACAGAATTATAAGGATTAAATGCATTTTTTTCGGAGTTTATTGATGTATAACCTGGACCAAGTCACTCACAAACTTTCATAAAAGTCCTTCGGACTTTTATTTGTTTGTGAGTGAATTGATCCAGGTTATACATAAATAAACTCCGGAAAAAATGCGTTTAATCCTATATTACATTTACAATAAAACATCTTGAAGAGCTTCATTTCCTAAAAGTATAACTTTGATCATGAACAATAAATTTGGAATATATTTTTCACCACCAACTAACCTGATCTCCTTGAAGTATAACTTTGACCCTGAACAATGGATTTGGAGCAGATTTCCCATCTCCATTGATTGCCTTAGACAGTTCTTGTAGAGACCATTTAACATTAAGACGGAAAGCTTCCTCAACCATTTTATCCATCCTCTCTGTATATCTGTGCCAGTGTTGTTGAACCTAAATGCATATACATAAAACATGTTAGACTCATTATCAAGAAAATTTTGTTACTTAAATTAAAAGACATTAAAAAGTACATATTAAATTAAATGAGGATAGTTTAGGTTTATGGTGTTTAACACCACTTTCAACAATATTTCAGTTACATCGTGGCTGTCAGTTTTATTTGTGGAGGAAACTGGGGTACCCAGGGAAAACCACCGACCTGTCACAAGTCACTGACAAATTTTATCTCTTAATCTTGTATCAAGTACACCTTGCCATGAATGGAGTTCAAACTCTCAACGTTCATAGTGATAGGCACTGATCTAAAACAAATCAGCAGATGTTCTACTGGGATAATCTTTTATATCTTGTAAGTCTGACAATCAGTTCAATTGTTTTTGGTATGATATGCAATTGGCAACTGCCAGAATCTTCATCCAAACAGTTATTTCCATTTTAAAAAAAAAACAACAAGATGTTGCACACTACGTCGTGCTAAGAATACCCCCACTCGTTCATTTGTAAGTCGCACGGTAAACAGGAAGTAGATGTGCGGTAAATCTGGAAAGGGGAGACACGGTACAAGTCACCATGCCAAAGCCATATATCAAATATAAAATCATTTCTTCCAGTAGAAGCTGAGATAACTGTTACGAAAGTTTTCATTATGGCAAACATGAAAAATTCTAAGTCGCACTGTAAACAGGAAGTAGATGTGCAGTAAACCTGGAAAGGGGAGACACGGTACAAGTCACCATGCCAAAGCCATATATCAAATATAAAATCATTTCTTCCAGTAGAAGCTGAGATATCTGTTACGAAAGTGTGAACGGACGGACGGACAAGGTGATTGCAATATAGCCCCCACTCATAGATTAATATTAATATTCCAACTTATGATTTACAATAGAAACTTACTATACTACAAAGGCTCCAGAATTCATTTGAGTTACCCAAGATTATAATATAATTGAGTTTGAGACAACCAGATTTGACTGTATATGTTTTCTACTTGTAGATTGCGGAAACTTACAAATTGGATCCTTTTATTTTTTATTTTTGTGGTTTGCAATTAAAAAATAACCCATAAAAATTTGGAGATAATTTACTTTTATATCAGAAATTTTAAATCTGTCAAATATATACCAGCTCCTATTGTGTTATCATTATTAGCCCCAAATTTGTTTTGTGTAATTGTTATACCATTATCATAATAAATAAATGGCCCTCATATTAAAAATGATTGACAGTACAGTCTAACCGACAGGTTTATTGAGTCAAATAAGGTCAACTGCTGGTCATTGAGTCAAATAAGGTCAAATGCTGGTTATTGAGTCACATATGGTCAACTGCTGGTTATCGAGTCAAACAAGGTCAACTGCTGGTTATTTGGGTCAAATAAGGTCAACTGGTTACAAAAGTGTAGTCCTAAGTAGATAAAGTGAGACATGTTATCTGTATAGATTATATCAATAAGTATTTAACACCACTTTCAACAATATTTTTATAATATTTGAATTATTTCTATTTGTGAAGGAAACCAGACTACCTGGAGAAAACCAGTCAATTATGGAATGTCAGTGGCTGTGTACAGGTGCTCCAGATTGGTTGTTGTTTGTTTAACGCCACTTTCAACAATATTTCAGTTATATCGTGGCGGTCAGTTTTATTGGTGGAGGAAACCTGAGTACCCGGAGAAAACGATCAACCTGTCGCAAGTCACTGACAAACTTTATCACATAATGTTGTACAAATTGCCCTGATCGAGATTCGAGAGTGGCATTTAGTGTTGATTGGAGTATATACTTGCCTCATTTCCATCAGCTTTGAATATTTCATATGTCCTTTTCATTGTCTTGACTATTTCCTCATGACATTTTACCAAATTTTTAGCTGTAATTTCTCTATGCTTAGCCTAAAAACAAATGAATATTATAAAAAAAAATATGGAAAATGCTATTAACAATGGACTGTAGTTACATAAAAAAAAAATCTTATACACACTATGTGCAATTATCTCTGACAGTCAATAGTGAAACATCTGACAAAATTAACACATTTTCATGAAATATATTTAGTCTAAAAATCGAACAAAATAATTTTTAATACAATAGCATGTGAATCATTTCCTATAAAATTTTCTCACCTGTTCATCATCAAATTCTAAGTTTTCATAAACCTTTCTGCTATCAATTTTGATAAGTAATTGTTCACTAATTTTAACACAATGTCCAGATACATCCAAGTTAGCTCCCTTGTAATCATCAACCATCAGTTGGATCTTACTGGCATTGATACGACAGTCTGTTATAAAATAATCACTTATTCCTTTAGATCCCCAGGTCAGTTTGGTCAAACCAGGATGTATCTTCTTATCCAAGAATCTTATCCTTTCTCTAAAAAGTCCTCTTTCTTCCAAGGACAAAGCTGCTATGATTCTGAAATAAATAAAGGGGAATAACTGTAATAACAATTCCTTTGTGTAAACAAATAAAATTCTTTGTATGTAATGATTTATTTTCATACTATTCAAAAACTTTAATAATTTTTGTGTTAATTTTTGTTAATTACTGTATCATGTTATCTGTACAGTTGCCATAGACATAATTAAACAACAATCAGTCAGTGGCAACAATTCTTGTACAAGGGTGTGAAGTCCTTATCTTATATGAACACAATTAATCTAAACGTAATTACCAGTAAAACTTTTGTTTCGGAATAAACAGGTGTTCAGATTATACAGGTTAAATTAACAAAGATTTCGTACAATGGGACTTTACTTATAGTTTGGTTTCTAGAGAATTCTGGTTTAAACAGGGTTCGGTTTAGATAAAATACACTGTAATATAAAATTAGCCCTGAACCAAAAGAATTGTCTGTGACTTTACCTGTTGTAATCTCTAACCACTAGTAAGACATGTGACCTTACCTGTTGTAATCTCTAACCACTAGTAAGACATGTGACTTTACCTGTTGTAATCTCTAACCACTAGTAAGACATGTGACATTACCTGTTGTAATCTCTAACCACTAGTAAGACATGTGACTTTACCTGTTGTAATCTCTAACCACTAGTAAGACATGTGACCTTACCTGTTGTAATCTCTAACCACTAGTAAGACATGTGACTTTACCTGTTGTAATCTCTAACCACTATTAAGAAATGTGACTTTACCTGTGGTAATCTCTAACCACTAGTAAGACATGTGACTTTACCTGTTGTAATCTCTAACCACTAGTAAGACATGTGACTTTACCTGTTGTAATCTCTAACCACTAGTAAGACATGTGACTGTACCTGTTGTAATCTCTAACCACTAGTAAGACATGTGACTTTACCTGTTGTAATCTCTAACCACTTGTAAGACATGTGACTACCTGTTGTAATCTCTAACCACTAGTAAGACATGTGACTACCTGTTGTAATCTCTAACCACTAGTAAGACATGTGACTGTACCGGTTGTAATCTCTAACCACTAGTAAGACATGTGACTTTACCGGTTGTAATCTCTAACCACTAGTAAGACATGTGACTTTACCTGTTGTAATCTCTAACCACTAGTAAGACATGTGACTACCTGTTGTAATCTCTAACCACTAGTAAGACATGTGACTACCTATTGTAATCTCTAACCACTAGTAAGACATGTGACTTTACCTGTTGTAATCTCTAACCACTAGTAAGACATGTGACTTTACCGGTTGTAATCTCTAACCACTAGTAAGACATGTGACTTTACCTGTTGTAATCTCTAACCACTAGTAAGACATGTGACTACCTGTTGTAATCTCTAACCACTAGTAAGACATGTGACTACCTATTGTAATCTCTAACCACTAGTAAGACATGTGACTTTACCTGTTGTAATCTCTAACCACTAGTAAGACATGTTCTCTAAGTCCTCTCAGATCTTCCCTCTTATTGTATACATCTGTGGCATAGTGAGGTATCTCAAACATTAACCTCTCCCAGTAGTGTATCTCCTGGAACATCTTTAATAGACTCCTGTACAACATCAAATACATGTATATAAATAACAGAACAATAAACTTTGTAATAAACTTTACAATATCATTACTTGTATAATTAGTTATTAATATATAGAAGACCTATAAAGTACTGAATATGTGGGTAATTAAAAAAATATATATTACAACAACTTAACCTACTAGATTTATATTTGAAATATATATAGTTCTTAGATACCATAATGAAGTAAGTTTAACCAATTTTGGTTATCCTGTTAAAGCCCTTTGGTTTACTTGCTCACAAAGATTTTTAAATAAGTTGGCTTTCCAATAATTTGACAATATGAAGGTTATACCAGAAATGTGTCATGCACACTAAAATAAATATCTATGTTGTTTTTTACCACAACCAATTTCTATTAATACATGTATCTTGAGGCAGACATGGGGTAATCGTAATCAGCTGTAATAGATTACATTTTTTCATGTAATCGTATGTAATCTGTCATTTTTTAGATTACATGTAATTGCAATGTAATCGATTACATTCATTTTGACCATGTGATCATGATTACTTTCTGATTACATTTAGATTACTTTTCATCATTTTGATTGATTTTGTCTTACTTGAAACATATATCTCCTTAGATATTTAATGTATGATTTATGTAAATGAAGTTTCTTCATGAAATTTATTAAACAAATAATGTAGAATGGTTTACTAGAAAAAAATATAAAGTTTATTGAAAACTGAATAAAAAAATATGTTATGAAATTCAATTGTTAAAAACTCAAAGAAAATCTATTAAAATAAAGTGGTAATCACAACATGATTAAAAGATATTATTCTATGTTTAATTGCAATCAAAACTATCACAGCCACAACAAAAATATTAAGCATTAATTATGGCTTCCAAACAAATAATGTCTCAATTTCAATTTCTTTAGGGTTTCAAAATTCAGTAAAAACAGTTTGTCGGCTTGTAAAAGCTGTAAAATTTATAAATTATCTGACACAACTTTCAAGATTTCATATATGAAATTGTTTCTATGAAAACCTATCACCATGCCCTCATGATTCCCATAAGTTAAAGAAATATTTTATATAAACCAAAACAATCTCATGAAGATTTCTTATACAAGTTTAAAATGAGATCTAAATTTGAATAAAAATATTATATAAAAAGCAAAATGTAAATTATAATTTTCAGAAACATTTATTTGTGATGCTGTACGTAGTAGAATAACAAAATATTTTCAATCATACATATTACAGATTAAATGATAAAATAGCTAGTTGTAATATTTGTAAAAATTTGGATTTTTTTTTAAAGAATATTCCATTTAGACTTGAATCTGATATTCAGAGATATGTGATATTTCTCGTCTTTATTTTGGTGCTGATTTTCCTTTTAATATTGGATTATATGATAATGGATATTTTTTTATTAAACCTATTTACATAAATTAAGGATTTAGTTTTCATATTTAGACAGAGAAATTATACATATTTTTAAGCAAGTTTTTAGAATTAGAATGACTTTTGTTTTTTTATCTTCTGAATTATATATTAAGGACACATATTGAAATGGTGTGAAATTTAGTAATGGCGATTGTTACATAATTTGGTGTCATAAATAAGATCTTAATTACTAATTTGATCTGTGGCACGCACAGGTTAGCTGCTAGTTTATTATCCACAATAGCCTTTGACAGGATGTTTGAAATTATTTGACATATATTATCAAAATGTGCAAATGTACATTATAATATTTACAAATAGTATAAGATGGAATGAATATTGGTCATAGTAATAAGACACAACATATTTTATGAAGGAAAGGAAAATGAGAATTGCTGTTTATAATTTACAATCTACTGTATGTTATTGCATGTAATGATCACATTAAAACTGAATTGTAATTCATAGTTCTGAGTAAGAAATACATTAAAAAAAAAGAGATATTGGACAGATGCAAATGAGAAAAAAATAACATAAAACATTAATGTATTGGTTGTCATGACATTAAATGTAATCAGTAATGTAATTGATTACATTTACAAAGTAATTGTAATTTAATTGATTACATTTGAAAATTGATGTAATCGTAATGTAATGTAATCATGAAAATTGGAGAGTAATTGTAATGTAATCGATTACATTTGAAAGTAATTGACCCCAAGTCTGTCTACAACAAACAAACTTGAAAAATCCTATTAACACATGATTTTATTTCTGACTATAATAAAAGAGCGAAAAAAATGTACACGTTATCAACATACTGATACTTTGGTGTAGATATGAATTGTATTGTACACAAACATGTGCATTATGGACTTTTAATTCCATGTATAATTAACAATGGTAGTGTGGTACAATGTAGAGACAAATGGTAAACATCCACAATTTTACAAATATTTTGAAATATCCTTTGAGGTAGGTTATTTTTTTTTTAAGAACTGAAATTTTTGAAAATCAAATGTAATATATAGAATAAGAACAGTTTTGAAGGTCAAGATGGACTTTATTACTAGTATCTCAGCCAAGTCCATTAGGACGAGATGCAATACTACAGCGTTTTCATTAAGAGCCGGAAGCCGGCGAATTTCGCCGTCTATTGCAGTATTTTTCCCGGCTATTTTATTTCCGACAAAAATAGATCGGTACTTTTCTGGAACCAGTTGTACGTGTTTTGGGATTGTCTTTATTCTGGTTCCGTATTTGATAGTGTGTGCTTTAGCTCGTTTTTCAGATATGAAATGGGAAACCAGTCATTACTCGATCTAAATCATTTCCGCGAGTTTAACCCTGGTGAGTTTTCTGCGTTAAATATGTACAATTATTTGACACCGCAGAACAACGTGAGAAACGGTTGAAATATCATTAATATGTCTAAAAGGACGATACTGGACTTCTTCCAGTCAGGCCCAAAGGCTAAGCAGTCTAGAAATTTGTATTTCATAAATTTATGAAGTGAATAAATAAAATAATGGCGCTCAACTGGCAACTATCAATGTAAATTTTGCAAACATGTACAGTTTCCAACTATCGGAAATTCAGGTCAAATGAAAATAGACATGAAAACATGTGTAAATGTGTTACAAAACAATCAAACTGTAAATTCAATGTAAGCTTAGTTATTCCAACACCCCAGTTCTCAAAGCCACTTAAGTGCACAACCATCTATAAAACAAACAATCCGCTATTCAAATGTAAGCACAGAAAAAAATCTCAAGGTGGAACATTTATGTAAATCTATTTTCTTACAGTTTGTTTAAATTTTCATTTGTACATGACTAGGAGCCATCTTCAGCATGCTGTCGAGATAGTGTATGATATTATACTCATGCTTGAAGGTTGCATTGCAACTTAAAAGATGAAGAGCAGCAATCAATGTGTTTGTATGCTTCATGTTTATCATGTGTGATTTTGTCAATTGCACATTTACCCCATATCCATTTACATGTTATTATTTTTTACTATAAATTAGTATTGGCAGCTTTTGAAAGATACCTTTTTATGTTGTAGAACAAACAGAAGAGACAACAGATAACCCTAACGTATCTGTCACTGGAGTACCACAGTCTAAACCTGAAGCTACAAAGTCCTCAACAAGTTGTACTAGTAGTAAAACATTAGTTACATGTAGTCTATCATCAGATGTACATTTTAAACTAATCCACGACTTGTTTCCGGACACCGATATAAATGAAATTCATCCTCAATTACTTTGTATCAATCGGAACTGTACAGTATTTACCAAGACCGAAAAATATACAGTCACATTTAAAGGAAAAATTTGACCACACCTGGTTGTCCGAAAAATCGCTGTCATTTTGTGAGGTGACAAGAATTTGGAATGTTGTTTTTATTGAAGGATTTGGAATTTATTGTTTATTATGCAAAAAAACACAACACAAAGAATACGTTTTTGAAAAGTTACCTTAACTGAGCATATTAGTAGTAAGCATCATAGCGAAGCAAAATCATGTGAGGCAATGAATAGAATATCTGCTTGCAGATAAACGCTGTGCTTAGCGGTAGACATTTTTTTTTATTAGCCACTGTGGCTAATGAGTAATAATTTCTTTTAGCCACACTCAATTTCAGTTAGCCACACTAAATATAAACAAAGAGCATAAAACAGTTGAAAGTTCAAAACTTTATTATCTAATTAACTAACAATAATAATTCATATATTATCATGATAAAGAACATTAGATAAACAGAACATTCAATATTCGTATGATTTTGTTGTTTTTTGCTGTGTGGGACCGTTGTCGTTGCCAAAAAAGGATAAAATAGATCCTTGGCGCTTGGCCATGCTTGACCTTCTCGTTGTCAAATGATTTATTGGTTTTAGATTCAAGCGTAGACAGAAGGACAGACAGAATAAAGCATAATTTAGGAAACCAGTCAGTCGGTGACTAAATTCGAAACTATTTCCGGAATGGGACCCGGATAATGTTATTTCAACTGAAAAAACTACCGGAAATAATCAATTTGACCCGCTTTTTAAAATCATTTTGGATATTATACATCAATCAAATCATTGTCTATAACGCGTTTTATTCGAAGTTGTCTTTCTACATAATAAAAGATCTTTGTCAGATGCACGCTCTAAAAGTTTTTCGTTCACCAGTGTGGCTACTGCTACACAAATTATCCTCACCACACTACCGTTATATTCGCAAAATGCGACGTGGCGATAGTCTACCGCTAACACAGAAACGCTATCCAAAAAGCAATATTTTTATACATAAAAAAAAACATTACGCTTTCTGATATGAACCGTCAGCTTTCCTAGTGAAACAGAAATATCTGTTAGTTCCCTGTTTTACTATCATTTATTTGCTATAACTTTTAAGAATCTTTTTTCTGCAGGGACAAGACTTTCAAGACAGTCTAATCCTACTGTTATTGTAACAATGGAGGCAGAAACTCAGACAGAGGAAGAACAAGTTAATATTATTGAGCCAAGTGATCCGATTAGTCCAATAGACATTGTAAATTTTGCTCCTGGCACTGATTCTATGGACTCTGATGCTGAAATTGAAAACCATGAAAGACAGTTAGAACAGACTTTACTTCAGCTAAAGATTGCTAAATCTGTAGCTGAAGCCAAGCAGTTCTGCACAACTGACCTAGATACCTTTGATGATGAGGAAGATGATTTTGAGGATTTCTTTGAATAAAAGTTATAACCAAATCGAATCTCTATTAATAAAAAAATAATCCTGATTAGGGTGCTAATAGCAAAGGCTCACAGTCGTTTATTTTGCTAAAGTCAGCATACCAAAATATAATCCACTGAAAACCTAAACAAAAACCAAAAAAATAATTTAATGTGTAAAAAGTGACAAATTCAAAGCTTTATTTAGCTTGCAGGAAATGCCCAGATGCCAGGATTTTGCATTATTTTGTCGTCAGCTTCCGGTGGCCTAGGTGGCCCCCCGACGCCTCGCCTGAAGGTCGCTCACTTCATTTGCTCCATTTTTCTGCCTATTCTAAAAAAATTCCTTCTATTCAAAATCTTAATGAAACCACTGTACTAGTGATAATGTATGTGAAGACCATCAAAACTGATGTTATTGTTTTAATGGGCAAGGTCATAATGTGCTTGACATGGGCAAGGTCATAATGTGTTTGACATCACACTGACTGATCATTTTCAGTCAGTTCGTTGATACCGACAATATCCTTTTATCAAAATTACTGATAAATTTACATCTCGATTACATACAATATAGGGTTAGGGTTGTGGTGTTTAATGACATATAATGTCACTTTCAACAATATTTCAGTTATATCGTGGCAGTACATGCAATATAAAACTGACAGGAAAATATAATATTTATCATAGAACATATTTCTGTTTTCTTTCAGTTCTTAAAAATGGAATGTGCAGAATTCTTTTGTCATATGTGCAAGGGTCTTTTACATAAGTTCAATGTATAAGCTTGGGAGTGTGTTTGTGCTTTCAGATCACCATAGATCGCTGCCATTGGAAGAAAATGTAGCATAACAATATATCAATACAATTATAAATTCAATGGCATCATAAATCAATCTTTTCTAGTATCAAGGATGATCCTGGTTAGAAGATAAAATAATTTAAATCAATGAAGAATAGCTGAAACCATCTACAACTCCTTTCAAAATGGTCATTTTTGACCTACTCTGACTGTGTTTAGCAACTTTCGAAAAACAATTTTCAGAGGAAAATAGCTGAAATCAGTTAAATAACAATTTTCAGAGGAAAATAGCTGAAATCAGTTAAATAACTGAAAAAAAATCATCCCTGTAGTATTGAGATGTAATTAATTAAGATTTTCTTCACTTAAAAAGATTTCTTTTTTATTGCTTTACTTAAAATTATAAAGAGCAAAATTATTAAAATGCTTTTGTAATACAAGAGAAATGGAACCACGTTAAAATCTGCTTGTGTCTGTTAAAATAATCTATTTCACTTCAAGTAAACATTTTTTCTATCATAACAATATAAGTTTACCTGTTAAAGTTAATGTCCAACATTGGTGGCCTTTCCAGACTTCTACACATCAACGGTACTTCTAACAATTTCATTGGTTCCTATAAATAGCACAAATTAAATCTTAGTTTTAATCTTAAATTAGGGTTTGACATGTAAACAAATTAAAAATGTCACATGATTAAAGTCAAATAGATCTTTCTTGTATATATTAACATACGAAAGTAAAACTCGACTGGTTTCTTATCAGTTCATCAAAACAACAGTATTTTCCTACTGAAGTGGTATAGGATACTGTTCTTAATTTGTTTGGCGTTTTTTTTTTTAGAAAGCTAGACTGGATTGATGAGAGAAGAGTTTGACGATACCAAAGGGGTAATCAGAATCCGTAAATCGAAGAAGGACAGACAACACAATGGCCAAGAGAAAAAGGACAAAAGGACAAACAACGATCTACAAAACATTACACATAAATCAAAGATCGAGTAAACACGATCCCCACTATTTTATCCTTCAGTCATTATATTTGTTGTACAATAAATCCATATGAATATAGTACTGCCTTATTCCTCTAGCATACAAATAACAATCTCCTTGTACCCGATTTGTGTAGAGCACACAGTACAAAAACAGTAACAGCAAAGGGTGGTCATGAAAGAGGACATCCTTTGAAATGAATGAAACAACGACTGTTTCTGTCCTTTTTCAGTAATATTTGGCAGTTGATTTTGATTTTTGACATTGCAGGATAAACATAATATAAATACATTGTCATTTAATTTGCACTCGCTGCGAAACAAGACAGAAAAGCAAGCCAAATTTCTAAAGCTTATGCAAAACAATTTTATATTTTCTGACAATGTACATATATAAGTACTTACTTTATCAACAGTCAATGTCCATTCATGGAATGTCTTTCTGATGTACTCATCCAAGGCCTGACATAGGTGTTGATATTGTGTTCTAACTTCCTGTCCTATACCAATGGATGGTAAGAAATGGGCTCTATCTAAAGCCTACAAAATGGCAATTCTTATATTAAATATTTGGGGTAAATATAATAATAGTCTAACTTTAGTGAATGTAAAAATCACACATTTATATCTGTATTTAACTGTAATTTACTAACACATTTTAGATCAACAAAAATCAATACTTTGTGGGTGAGAGACACACAATCCATCGCCTTAGCTGTCAAATTAATACTAGACCTCCTCACCTTAGATTAAAGTTTGAATCCTGCTCATGGCAAAGAGTACTCAATACAACATTATGTGATAAAGTTTGTCAGTGACTTGCGGCAGGTCGGTGGTTTTCTCCGGGTACTCCGATTTCCTCCACCAATAAAACTTACCCGTTACCGCCACGATATAACTGAAATATTGTTGAAAGTGGCGTTAAACACCATAACACACCCACTTAGATTAAATAGAAGCTTACACACAGACATTTATAATACATAAATAGTGAAAACTCTAATGATCTTTTTATTTTAATTTTTTTTTTAATTCATCTAGATACAGTAGTATCTCTCTTATAAGACAACCTATTCTGTATTGAAAAGGTGCTTCTATGAGATCATAAGAGGGGGCCTCTTGAGGGATTAAATTATTAGTATTTTAATCACAGTGTATCTGAACTCCGACCTGATAAGACGGGATGGTGATTGGTGTGAGTGACCTTATAAGAGGGGGACTACAAAATTTATTGACATATTAAACTGATACTTTACCATCATGTCTCTCTCTATCCTCCTCTTTAACTGCCTCGCCCACAAACCTTGTCCAGAATATTTAGGATGGTTTGGAGATTGAGGCTGAGATTTATGTGTTAGTTCTTTCTTCACTGCATTAAGTTCTTCATTAAACATAGTGAAGACGTCCACTGTTTTCTTATCTATTGTCCTCCTAATAGCCTAAAATTAAAATACAATATACAGTCAAAACTTTACATGCAGTCACCTCTATTAAGCAGTCACCTGTATTAAAAGGTCACATTTTTCTTGTCCTTTCAAGGAAAATTTCATATGAATTGAACCTCTTTTAAGAGGTTACCTGTCTTAAAAGACCAATTTTTTTTGTCCCAATGGTGACCTCTTAATACAGGTTTGACTGTATACCGTATAACAAATACTTTCATTGATACTAAAGAACAATATTTTATCTTCATATAAAACGAATCCTGTTTAAATTGAACCCTCAATAAAGTGGAATCCTGTTTAAACCAAACATTAAATAAGAAGGTCTCAATGTAGTAAATCTTAGTTAAATTAAAAGGTTACTTTTTTCTTGTCATGTTATTGAAAATTTCATTTGAATTGAACCTCTTTTAAGAGGTTACTTGTCATATAATGCCAATTTTTCATTGTCCCAAAGGTGATCTGTTAATACAGGTTTGACTATCATTGTATGTGACATTTAAGATGACGAACCATCTTTTCTTCAATCTAAACTTTTGGTATAGTTCATGAAATCTCAACAGTGATTTAGAAATAAATACAGCTATGTACAATCATTTAAGAACTTGCTGTTGATATGGTCAGGAAGCACAAAAATAGCTGACATCTCTTTTGTAGAACAAACGTCAACTAGTTTGGTTTTGATCATAGTGTTATATTTACCAAGGGCTGTTAATACTTAGCTTCTTTGGCATGCTAGGAGAAACCAAACTAACCAATGGGATTGTAAGGGAACTTAAAATCACCTAGACACCTATAACAATTAGAGCACCTAGGACTAATGGAGTGTTCCTAACTTGTACTGCACAGGCCTCAGGGACATAAACTTGCTATGTAATATGTGTTGATTTTGCAAATGTATTTTCTTATCATTTGCAATTACAAATATTAATTTAGGATAGAACAGGTGTGAATAATTTCTGAAAAACCGTGACCCTCAACTGACAAGTGAATATGCATTTCAATCTGTTATTAAGAATTAGGCTGTATTACCTCTCTAGAAGCCAGATGCATGAAGATATCTAACAACTCTACTCCAGCCTCTACTGTTGTCACGGTATCAAATGCTGAGGTGATAACATTCTGCATCATCACTTCTAGATCCTTTATACCACTTCGGAATCTGAAGCATAAAACAAATATCGTCATTTTCAAAATAACTAACGTTTGGTTTGAACATACATGTGGATTATGAGTGGAATATGAAATTGATACTGTAAGATCTTGGTCACAGAAGTGTTTCCTATGAAATTGGTACTGTAAGATCTAGGTCACAAAAGTGTTTCCTATGATATTGATACTGTATGATCTTGGTCACAGAAGAGTTTCATATGAAATTGATACTGTAAGATCTTGGTCATAGAAGTGTTTCCTGTGTTAGACAATAGTACAAAATAATTAGATGTGCATACATAAAATGCAAGAAACAAAAACAAATGTATCAGCAATGTTGTGCAGTATTAGATTTTAAAGATGACTCTTTATTAAATGTAAGTGACAACGCATCAGGAGAGCTTGACCTCGCCTAAACCTTTACAGTCATCAAACTTTCAAGTACAAGAATGTATGGTGTTCTGACAAGCCAATATTTGGATATGAATACAAAGATTATTTGTGTTTTCTGTAGGTTTATTTCCCTTTGTTCTGTATTACCTTGTTGTTGTGCCTAGATTGTTTCTTTGCTTTAAAATTTATTTATTCAGACTTGTGTACTCTATAATTATCCCTTTGTCTACCTTTATGCTTATAACTACTAAACAACAGCTCTCATATTTTTTCAGTGACCATGTGCTCACAGAAAAAAAAGACCGTAATAGTTACGGTTCAACAGTTACCTTTATGCCACAACAATTGTATTAAATTTAGCATACCTGTTGTAATCATCATGCCATGAAGTCGCTTTTACATCTAGTATGGTCTTTTTCACAGCTCTCAGTTGACTCAAATTCTTCTCAAATGTAGCTTCAATTTCCAATAAACTTCTAGCAATTTCAGGTCCTTTCTGTCCTGCAAAATGTGGCATGTCTGTCTTCTCTCCATCTTGTCTTCTGGCAAAATGAATCTGAGCATCACATATCTACAAACAGAATGTTCAAAATTCATTACAATTAAAAACCCACATGGACATCATTTTTACTCTTAAAATAAGAATAAGTGAATAATTGACTAAGTCATCAGTGATCTTCATTACTGTTGATTGGGTTAAGGTTGTGGTGTTTAATGCCACTTTCAACAATATTTTAGCTATATCATGGTGGTAAGTTTGATTGATGGGGGAACACCGGAGTACCTGGAGAAAACCACCGAGGTATCACAAGTCACTGACAAACTTTATAACATAATGTTGTATCAAGTATACTTCTCCATGAGCAAGATTCAAATTCACATGGTTAGTGGTGATAGACACTGATTAAATAGGTAGTTGTAAATCCAACTACCATACAATTATGACCATGATGGCCCCTACTGTTGATTGATAAGTTTTTGAAACAGAGTTCAAATACAACCAGTAATTATCTCTAATTAAGTAATTCAAAACAATGTAAGCTGAGTGAAAAAGCCAATGAAAATAAATATTATACATATTTCATGTTGCATTTAAGAATATCAATCTGAAGAACATGATATTTTAGATAATGTACAAGTATTATTTGATATTCTTTGTACAAAACATCACAACACATTATACCAAGAGTTTTCTAGAAAGTGACTTATAGTCACAACACATGTTTTGTAGAACCAGATAAAGTGATTTATAGTCACAACTCATTTTCTAAGTGTTTTCTAGAAGTAGATATAGTGATGTATAGTATAGCTAGCTGGTATTTGTAACTATTCCAGTCAATGGGAACAAATTTGATGTCTGGTTTACACAGACTTTGGCTTTTTATAGGGTTAAGCTCAGAAAAGTTTCATTGTATTACAATCCAACAGATATAACAATAAATACCTCTATCAAATCTTTACATCTTTGTACAAAGGCATCTATTTGAGCAAAAATGCTACTCTTGTCTAAAATCCATCCTTCTGGTGAAAACTTGTGGTGAAGTTTAGCTGTCTGTAAACAAAAAGAAAAAACTTAAAATTTAAAATATATTTGAAAGTTAGAAAGATACAACAAAAGTCATCCATTAGAATTAAACTGGTAATATATTGATTAATTACAAAATATTCATTGAATTGTCTCCCCTTATTATCATGTAAAGTTAAATTTTCTCCTTTTTTACAAGATTTTACATTACAGAATATAACTGGCCCAAACAAAAGGACACAATTCAATATTTGTTGAATTTATTACAAAATTATGCATGTGCAAAACAAATGAGAAAGATGTGGATGTAAATGAATATGAAAGAACGTTTATCTGAAACAGATACAATAAAAATGTAATTAACTGCTTTCCTTAATCACTTCATGTAAATGTAAAATCTGAAATCTTCAACACAATGGGAAATGATTGTGTTGAGGTAAAAAAAAATATGAATTTGACAATATTAACACAATGTATTGTAGTGCATTTGGTATGACGAAAAGGTATTGGAACTCAAAAAGGCTAGGTCAAAATCTAATTCATTCAAATAAATAGGCTACTTTAAGGAAAAACAAATTCATTCTAATAATTTAAACATGGAAAAATAAATTCATTCTAATACTTTAAACATAACAGATGGTCAAATTAATACTTTGCTCAAAGAGTTATTTTTTTATATACAGTCTTTCAATCCTTTTTAAATAGTGTATTTTAATTTTGCAAGTATTAAATTTGGTTAAATTTGTTCAAAAATATAATTTCCCCCATCTTGATGTTATGACAAAGCAGCACACATTTGTTAAAATACCCTGATTTTATAAAAAATCAAATGTACCCAAATTTTAAAAATAACCAATAATATGAATTAGTCTGGCACAATTTTGTTCAAAATATGTTACAAATCAAATATGTAAAATAAAAACCTGAAATAAAAAAATATATTAGATATTATCAGTAGAGAGAACAGGGATTTGGAAGGCAATGGTATATATTTACTATGGAGTGCAGGGCTTGACTATAACAACCATATCCCCCCTCACTCTTTAAGTCTAAATGTAGAAAAAATTCTGACTGTGTCACATTTTTCTGCAAGTTTTTAGTTACCACGGGATCATTAACATATTCATATATATGACATTAAGATAAGTTCAATACATAAAATTCTGACTCTAATATATAAATAATTTCTTTTTTTTTAGTTATTCCAGTCCCTTCTTTGATAAAGATACTTAAAACATGCTGTCTGTAAACACACACAGTCTAAATAAGCCTGGTGCAAAGACATTATCTCTGTGTATATTTTTTTTAATTTACAAACAAATTCAGTTACTCTATATACTAAAGCTTGATTGCGTTTTAATTCTGGTGGAATTTCAAAAATATTGCAATTCGCAGAATAAGAAACATAAAATTACGGTAAAAGGCTATATTGAGAAATTATAAATTATACTATCTCTTAAACATTAACCAAGTGCTTCAAGGGGGAATAATTCATTCTAAACTGGAAAAATGTCAACAAAACTTAGGTTTAGGGATATAATAAAAATTCACATAACACCAAGTATCATATTATTTCAATCTAATTAAAATATGATGTTTGTTTGCATCCTTTTAAAAAAAAATGGTTAGGCAATACACTAACATCTAACAACATCCTGTAATGGGGTTACATCAGGGTTCATACATTTAACAGACCAATCGGCCATGATGCTACCAAATATTGAGATATTAAAACTGAGCACAATAGGAGTCCTGTTGTCCAATTGATTAATTTATTTAACTCTTTAATATGATGGGTTGATTGATTGATTGGTGCTTAACGCCAACTTTAGTAGTATTGAATATGATGGGAGAGTCAAATATGAATGAATGGTTACCTGACGTTGACAGATGTTAGTGTATCACCTATATTGTTCTTAGAAAAAAGATACAACAAACGTCTAATGTTAAACAGATTGACATTATTTATACCTTGTCTGTCTTACATCTTACCACTACCCATATCAATACTTACTGCATAGTTATGTAGTGAAGCAGTCTAATGTAGAAAACACATTGAAAAATTAATATCATACATCACAAAAACTTTCTACAAATTCATTACAGTTGATCTTGTCTAATCTGACACACCAAGGGATCAGGGAAATGTATCGGATTGTAAAGGATGTTGGAATACTCAGGTTTTATTTTATTTAACAGAAATACTTTGAGACCATCAATTTTTGTCGGATGTCACAGGATGTCCGAAAACTCAGATGTCAGATTGCACAAGTTCCACTGTACTATGAAGATTTTTTTCTTATCCTTTAAAAACTAAGAATATTATATTTGCTAAAAATAAATATCGTAATTTAATCATTTAAGATTAACTTTATTTTCTCTGTTCTATTTTTAGTTTATACAAGAATCTCACTTTATCATAAATTTCTTTCCAAGTTTCACAGCATTCAATACAATCGTTGAGGGACTGGAGTCCTGTCTGTACGAATCCGTCAAATATCTTGTCCAAATTTATCTCACGGCAACATCTTTTGATAATCTCATTACTCATCTGAAAATAAATTGATTGATTGATTGGTTGGTGCTTAATGCCAACTTTAGCAGTATTTCAGCTATATCTTGGTATGAACAAATTTTATAAATTAGACACATACAAGACTCTAAGAAATAAAAGATACTCGTCTATAACTACAGGACATGTACCTGCATTTCCAACCACATATGTCATGGTCTTTTCTATGTTCAATGCTTTCATGAGAGGTGATTGTTCGTTTTGTTGATATTGATGGAATTGTTGACCATCACTGTTTAGACTTTTTTTCATAATACAATATTCTTTAATTTAAATCTATTTAAGGAATATTTGAAATTGTTGAATAGGTTATACGATATAACCTGGTTTGGGTCAGTTTACGCTTAATAAACCGCGAAGCAGTTTATGAAAAGCGTAAACTGACCCAAACCAGGTTATACACGTATAACCTGTTCAACAATTTCAAATACTCCTTATAATTTAATTTTTACAACAAAATTTAATGATTCCTCGATTTTAATTACGATTATTTCGTGTGACTATTTGAATTTGTCGTTGGCGGATGAACACATTGGGGACGTCAACATACCAACTCAGGTTATCGAGTATAACCAAAATTTTCTCCAGGCGGATTAGCCAATCAGATTGCAGTATTCAAATCAAATTAAATTATTAGTCAATAATAATCATGGTCAATATTTTGCATTTTAATTGTTATCTATCAGATAAATACTAGATATTTAAAGTTTGAGCCGTGCAACAAAAATACATCTTATTGAGAGGATTATATGCATAGGATCCTGCAATTAAATTTAAAAATAATAACAAAAAAACACTTTGCTATTTTAGAAAACAGGAAATCTTAATTAATATTATACAAGTATGAAAACATTTTATTATTTTAAAAGAAATACTGGTACCGGTCAGATACTTACCTTTTTTAGGATACCAGTCAATCTTTCTCTAGTTTTGTAAAACTCTGAGTTGACCCAGATCATTCTGATAGTATTAAGAATCTTAGGTAACAGGCCTGGGATATCCTTTGGTTTAGCTTCAGACAATTCATAACATGGATCTTTTAATACCATCAAAAACTTCAAGTTACTTTCAGCTTGTCTGGATCCTTCCTGTTAGTAGATTATAAAGAATTAAACATACTGAGTCTGTTATTCATGACAATAAGATAGCAACCATTTAACTTTAGCAGGGGGGAGGGGTTGTAGGTTTTCTTTTATTTCCTGTTGCCACATTTTATAGAAATGGATTAATTTTCGTGAAAGATGCAAAAAATTGTTGGTATATTTTGAAAAAATATATATTGATTTTTCATGTAAAAAAATATTCTGATTTTTGTTTTGCATGAACATTTTTCTGGTTTCAAGGAAAAAACATAACTAACTCCTAAAAGTTAAATGGTTGGTCCCTACACAATGAAACATCTGCAGAAACATATTTTTTTTCAAGTTCTAATTTGATTATTTATGTTTTTGTAACCCTGTCACCAAGCGTAACACAAAGTGTTCATTTCATTGATTGATTGATTGGGGCTTAATGCCAATTTCATAAATCATTGTGCTACAAACAGTGTACATATCACCTATCTTATCTTGTGTATTCTTGTAAATTATTTATATAGTGATGAAGTAAACAATTCACTTCCACCAAATATTTACCATAGAATTTAAAAAATCACATGGACATTTTATTACCTGCGTCCTTCCGTAGAAAATTCTACCAAAAACATAAAAATAGACGAAATTATCAAAGAAACTAAAAACACTATTAATGAAAGGTAAAAAATATCTTACATATTCGACTATTCGCACGTAATACAGTAAAATTTTAAAATCGGTCTTCAGTGACCTCTATCATTTGTAAGACAACTACTATATTACAGATACTCTTTACTGATTCTATTAAAGAAACCTTTCTTAATAAGAGAACGTCTGTCCCTTAAGTCCACATTTTGATGTTGGTACGGTTGGTATGTCATAACAGGTTTCATTCCACTAAAATTAACCTTTAAACTCAAACTAAACATATGACTATCTTTTTACAAGTACTGTTATACGTATGTGATAAAAAAAAAAATTCTTTAAAAAATATCTATTCTAATGGATTAAGTCAATATATAGAAGCAAAAAAAGAAGAAAAAAATGATACTAACCTTAATTTCCCCTGATAATTTAAGGAATGGAGCAACATATGATGATTTTGCACATGTAAGTATTTCTGTAATCTTCTTGACACCAGATTTATCTAACTGTTTACTTATACCAGTTAGATCACTACATCTGTCCTTCCAGAACTGTATCTCATCCAGGGGACCAGAATTCTCAGCCATCTCAAATGCATCCTGGGTAGTCAATACCTCTTTGATCTGCCTGGCCCAGTGAATCATTGCAGCTGAAATAATATTGATATTACAATCTTGGTGCTTAAGACATTATATGTATAAGGTTAAACATAATAGGCCTTAACTTGAATAAAACACTTTTTGATAACCTAAATTAGAACAATTCCCATCATAGTAATAATAAACTAACTTTACCTTAGATGATTCATATACTGTATCATTAACTTGAAACCTTCAATTAACTTTTGTAAATAAATATTTTTAAAATAAAAAAAAAATGTTCTGACAGAAATAATTTCAAAATATTTTAAACATTTTCATCTTTCATGCTTTTGTGTAAAGAAGTAAAAATATACTAATATACCCTAAAACATAAAAATAATAGTATACAAGAGGACACAATTACCACTATACATGTCAAGTCATGTTAACTTAAAATTACTGGTAGCCCTAGAATTAACAAAAGTTGATCAGGACAAATAAAATAGAAATGTATCATTATCTTACTCTGAAAAACCATATAAAGTCAAACCTGTATTAAGAGGTTATCTTTAAGACAAAGAAAAGGTGGACTTTGAACACAGGTGATCTCTTAAAAGAGGTTCAATTGATATGAAATTTTCTATGACAGGACAAGAAAAAGGTGACTTTTTAAAACAGGTGATTGCTTAATACTAAATAGAGGTGACAGTTTGGGCAGGTTTTAATTATATAAATAATTACAAAACCATTCAATAAGTTATACATCTATGATCTATCTTACTTTCTAATCTCTGGACAAGTTCTTTATTCTTAGCAGCATCTTCAGATTTCAGTCTAAGTCCTTCTGTTGGTATATATAGTACTGTTTTACCCTCCAACTTCCATCTTGTGTCTGTCAGATTGGCCAAAAATTTGTGTAGTTGTGCTGAGAAGTCATTTTTAATACCTGATACACAGTTAAGAATACATAATGACATTTATTATAGAGGTAATTCTATTATTGTATTAGCAATCATTTTGTTTCCGTTAAGACAAATGTCAAAGCCATGATAATGGAAAAGCCTAAGCTAATATAAAACTTTATATTCCTAAAATAAAGGTAGATTCATTCACATGACCATCAATAAACAAAATTGTTAGTATTTGTACTTTTCATTTATAGGGCTAGGAATATTAGTGTTTATTGCCAATTTCAGCAATTTTGAAAATACATTTTGACTACACAAATTAATAGGGGAAAAAACCTAGGACAATTATAAAGGGGCAATAAACTGACAAAACCCCTGACAATAGGTAGGTGTTTGGAAACCTGAACACTTCAGGTGGGTATCAGGGTGTAAACCTAATGTCGGTGGAGTTAGATTTGTGGTCATTCAGCCACCCATGCCACTGCATTTTATAAACCTTCAGTAAATAAATGAAATAAAGTTGACCAGGGTTTAAAATGCTTGCAGTTGTAAAAGAAATTCAAGGTAATAACATTAATAAAGGATACTGTCTGGCCATGTTGTATTTTCAAAGAAAGCAGGAGCATATATCCCCATCATGAGCCTCAGTAAACTCTCTATATGTTGTCCTTTAACTGTACCATATTGTAGGACCTCATGGAAGTTCTCAGCTGTTACTTCCTTCACACTGTCAGCCTTGATAAAATAAGTCATCTGATCTACATAATAAGCTGGTAGTCCAAACTCAATTATAAAGCCTTTGTATTGGTCAATGAAGGCTACCATAAATCTTAACCCTGAGTCATCAATAAAAGTCTGTATGGCATCCTCATGAAGCTCCTTCCACATCTGTTCTGTCAATCCACTTACATTTACTCTTGCTTTCATCAGTGATAACTGAAAATTTACAAGAATTGTTAAAATAATCCATGTTAGAAGATTTTATAAAAACTGACATTTTGTATACAAATTATAGAAATGTAATAACGAAATACAGTCAAACCTGCTTTAGTGACCACCTCTATTAAGTTACAGTCAAACCTGATTTAGTGACCACCGCTATTGAGTTAGTCAAACCTGCTTTAGTGACCACCTCTATTAAGTTACAGTAAAACCTGCTTTAGTGAACACCTCTATTAAGCTACAGTAAAACCTGCTTTAGTGACCACCTCTATTAAGTTACAGTCAAACCTGCTTTAGTGAACACCTCTATTAAGTTACAGTAAAACCTGCTTTAGTGACCACCTCTATTAAGTTACAGTCAAACCTGCTTTAGTGACCACCTCTATTAAGTTAGTCCAACCTGCTTTAGTGACCACCTCTATTAAGTTAGTCAAACCTGCTTTAGTGACCACCTCTATTAAGTTACAGTCAAACCTGCTTTAGTGACCACCTCTATTAAGTTACAGTCAAACCTGCTTTAGTGACCACCTCTATTAAGTTAGTCCAACCTGCTTTAGTGACCACCTCTATTAAGTTAGTCAAACCTGCTTTAGTGACCGCCTCTATTAAGTTAGTCAAACCTGCTTTAGTAACCACCTCTATTAAGTTAGTCAAACCTGCTTTAGTGACCACCTCTATTAAGTTACAGTCAAACCTGCTTTAGTGAACACCTCTATTAAGTTAGTCAAACCTGCTTTAGTGACCGCCTCTATTAAGTTACAGTCAAACCTGCTTTAGTGACCACCTCTATTAAGTTACAGTCAAACCTGCTTTAGTGACCACCTCTATTAAGTTACAGTCAAACCTGCTTTAGTGACCGCCTCTATTAAGTTACAGTCAAACCTGCTTTAGTGAACACCTCTATTAAGTTACAGTCAAACCTGCTTTAGTGACCACCTCTATTAAGTTAGTCAAACCTGCTTTAGTGACCGCCTCTATTAAGACTAAGCAATCCAATTCTTTATTGACAATATAGTTGTTTTTATTTACTTCATGTCATTTCCAGCAATGTTGTTGCAATCAGGTTATGTGGTGTAAGAAGCCAGAAACATATAGAAAAGATATGAGTTTCATTGAGTACCTGCTACACCTTTAAACTTTAGGTCAACATATCTTAAGACATGAACTAGGTGTAAACTTGAAGTTGTACATCAATGGTGAAACCAAATTTAATCTGTATAAATGATCAAGTTCTCTTTCAAGGGTTTGGGCCCATAAAACTAGAATAACCCTGCCACTTTTTATTGAAGTGTCTGTACCAACCCAGAAAATGAATGATCATGTATATTTGTGTCAGGGGTATTGATTTGCCTGTTTCTATGAATTTTCTACGGTGGTTTTCTCCGGGTACTCCGGTTTCCTTCACAAATAAAACTGATCGGCACGATATAACTGAAATATTGTTGAAAGTGATGTTAAACACAATAAATCATAACCACTTCAATTTTGGAACTGTTCTGACAGCATGGAGTATTTTATTTTTCATTTTATTTCATCACTTATATCCACTGTATGTTTCCAGTGACTAAAGAAGGAAAAGCCTACACATTCCCCCCATTAAAACACAATTTTGTGACAATTTACCACAGATGGTCCCGTATCTTTTGCTGGTTCTGGCTCTGTGTGTTCTACAACTTCTCCTGTACCATCGGCTGCCACAGCTAAGTCACCTTCTCCTGGTTGTAATGTACCATTGGCTGAAAAACAAATATAAACTTTAGCCTCTACAACCTGTACATAATGGCAAGTATTAGGCCATAGAATATTCTTATTATTATTACAGTGGAACCTGTCTAATTCGACACACCAACTGACCAAGGGACCAGGGAAATGTGTCAGATTGTGCAGGATGTCGGAATACTCAGATTTTTTTAGCTAACAGAAATACTTTGGGACCATAAATTTGTGTCTGATATTACAGGATGTCGGAAAACTCTGGTGTCAGATTGCACAAGTTCCACTGTATTTGGGACATTTTGCTTGTTTTACATTGGAATAATAAGCAAAAGGAATTGATGGTGAAGGGTTAACCAGACTCAAATGATGTCTTATTATTTTATTTCACTATTTTTGGTCCACATATTATATAATAGGCAACAATAAAAAAAATTATTTCCTTAAATAAGATGTCTCCTCTGCTATATTTTAATATATAAAATTATGAACTTTGTGATATTATTAACAGGAGAATAAAGGGGAAATTTATTTCAAATTTGAGCTATGAAACAACAAAACTATATTATTTAAAGATTTTAATCAGATTCTGGTATGATCTGATTATGTTTATTAAAACCTGTCTATTAAAAGAACACTGGCAAATGATCAAACGAACAATGGTAATAAATAACAGGTAAATGTAATTCTCGGCTCAATAAAAATCAATATTAAACTTAAAGCCATTATGTATTCAATCCTGTACTGCATTATATTGTACATTGCTTTTTTTAAATATCATAATATAATCTAGATGACAATCTAAACTGAAATAGTGGTAATTTTGTCAAACTTTTTCAATATTAAATAATCTACATATGCATATCGTTCTTAATTTTTCAATATTAAATAATTCCTGTATACTTACAAGCTCCACCAAGTGTGTCATCTAGGTCACCCAAACCATTTGATGCAGAAATAGCCGATTCTGTTGGTAAAGGTGTATTACTTTTCGACCCCTTTGGAGTTCCTGCTTTTGATCCTTTAGGGGTGCTAGCCTTGGATCCTTTCTTCATATTTGGGGTTCCAGTTCTGGAACCCTTTTCCGACATTTCGGTTTATTTTATTGTTGTAATCTCATTAATGAAGTTTCTCAGTTCTGAAATAAAGGGAGGTTATTATATAAATCATATGAAAATGAAAATACATGATTTTCTATTTAAGCCATCCATTTTTTGGGCAAGTTGATTGTATACAGATTACATTATTTACATAAACATTCTCCCACTAATTTAAAGTAGTCAGAGGTCTCACTAAATCACATATTTTAATATTTTTTTGCATATCAAATTTTTTTTGAAATAAGGATTAGTGTATGCTTGTAAGTTGAAAACAAAATAATCAAAGCAGAATGAAGGATTGAAATAATCCGTTTATTTAGAACAATTACTATGCTCTAGATTGTCTGGTTCTCCATACAAAAATCAAACCAGAAAAAAAAACTAAAATGTTCTAAAAACAGAAATGGGTCCAAGTCACGAATAAAATTAGAGGAGGCTAAACAGATTGGTTAGACTTCTTTAGTCATTTAGAAAACTGTACTGGCTAGCAATCATATCTCACCAACATGCAAGAATCATGTAATTTTATGACAAGACAAACCCTAATTTGCAAAATAAAAAATCTTCACCATAACCCGAAATTTGTACACTATTTTGATTATGAGCAAAAAACTATAAGGATAGCTTCTGCTCCTAAAGAGCAATAAAACTAGCAAAGTTCATAATTTCATATTTGTAAATATTTAGATTTTTTTGGGGGACATATGGATTCTATATTTGAATCAGAAACTGTAGTCTGTGAGCCTTCATAGGACATTATGTCTTTACTATGACACCCTATGCAGTAAAACGTCAAATATATTTTACTAAATTTAAGTTTATCTCAGTTTTACACCAATTTAATAGCTCAATGAAAACAAATCTTTACTTGACCTAAGTATTCTAAAGGTGTGATAAATAAATTTTTCCTTCTTCATTTTTTCAATTCATTTCATTCGGAGAAAACTTGAAATATTTTGACATGACAAAAGTGATTTGTACATTTTTTACATTATGATTACAGAAATCAATAAAAATAATAACCTCATGTTCTTTAATTTTCAGTAGGTCTTGAAAGGATCTAAACTTGGACAGAGGATGGACATTTTTCGGAGGCATGACACATGATAAACAAGATCTGAAAACATGATTTTTTAGTGTAAAGTGATCCTCGAAAAAACATTTCTCACATGATAATGATCATGATTACATGGCATGCAAAACCATATATTCATAAGGATGGCGATAATATCCTTTCATTTTGTGCCAATGAATGTTCCCCACTCTTAATGTTGACAGAAACCCTGTTGGCTGTATTATTTGTACAATATGCTTTGCTGATAAATATAATACTAGTAGCATTCCTGTTGATGTATGATATTGCTTTACAAAGATACAAATGTACATGTATGTACATAGAGATCCGTTTTCAAACCACAAAAAATTGTCATTTGCACACCATTTATGAATCTCGAACTGAAGGCAAGACTCTGTTAACCTCATTGTCAGATTATCGAATACTTTATTTTGAATTAACTTAGGCATACAATGTACAGTATAATCATGAAACATAAAAGGAATCCTCCTTTTTACATTACATACATTGCATTTTGGTCTAAATGAAAGACTTATGGCACTATGACAAGTCTGGCTCTCGCTCACTCTGTATTGACATAGTCAAATCAAATCAAAAGTTTTATTTAAAGTCAGTACAGTTTATAACATACAACATAAGCTCTGAAGAGCTGAAGTGCCATTACTATTAGCCATAGTCCGAGATTCCTCTGCCGTCCGACGGCTTTTTGTTCGACTTGCTGGAGCCGTGGGACGTCAGAGCGCTCTCCATAAGGAAAACAGCAGATTTGTCGCTCCAACTCTGGGTCGGCACATTTCCACGTCTCGTGGCTATCAGATTTTATTTTCTATCCGAAACCCTTATATAAATCGCTTCACCAATCATTTTTCTATTCATTCATAACCATCTTACCCTCAGAAAGTGGTGTTGCACTCGATTACTGCACGATTTTCCCTTAGACCCTCTCATTTCGCCATTCCTTATGGAGAGCACTCCGACGTCCCATGGCTCCAGCAAGTCGAACAAAACGCTGTCGGACGGCAGAGGAATCTCGGACTACATTAGCCACAGCTGGCACTGCATTCTTAACACAGCCATATTTATTGGCCTTGCTGTCACGACTCGTGTTGTTCGAAATTAACTAGTATTAGTAATTTGGTGTTGTTAAACACTTACACTTCAAGAAGGGGTTTTTATGATACTTTCAAACACAACATGATACATTTTTTCAAAAAAGGTGGCTTTTTATTTTCATGGCCATGGCGGTGTAATCTTGTCTTATTCTTGGGCATGGTATGCAAAATTTCGTCCAAGTTACAAGCAAATATTTCATACACTAATTCCGTAGTATTTACGGCTGTATGTTCTTGCTAATGTTATAATTTTCATACCAAACAATGGAATTGAATGCAAAATTATAGAGAAAATGTACAAAAAGTTTCACCCAGTTTACCTTGACAACGATCAGCTCTTATTTGTGTTAATCAAGCTAAATCTCGTTCTCTCGACGAGAATTTATTTGATTGGTCGGGACAATTTGGATAAAATAAATGGGTACAGGTTTGTTCGTGACTGACACGATTCGTAACTAATATGATTCGTCCATGTTCAATACTGTTGCTTGTGTTTCCTTTGCACTTGAGATATAATTTATTTAAATAAAATTTTCAGCGAATTAATTTATTAAAATAGGGTTGTTGTGTCAAATATATTGATACATTGCTGTGTACAATTAATAGAACAACTATGCAACTAGTGACCATGCCTGTCAGTGTCAAATATTTTGCTCCAAAAGTAACTGTGAAACTATGTATCATTGATTTTTCCTCCTCGAGATAACCGTGGTCAAAATAATGAACAATCTGTTCATTTGCTCCGCCCACAGCTATTTATACCCACGGTCCCGGTTTAAGGGACTGTATTGTAAGACATATATTCCTTGTCAGGGCATCAAACTAATTGAAATTTGAAGCTGCTGAGAACTTTAAATTTGTTCTTTATTTATGGAAATTTTTACACGTTTTGTCCGGAAGTTTTATAATTTTGCATCGCATCAACAGTACTAAAACAGTTGTTAATAGTGTCTCTTTCGAAATGTTCTCCTACGATTTGCATACCCCCCGCAACGAAGTTGTAGGGGGTATACTGGCTTCACCATGTCCGTCCGTCCGTCTGTCCGTCTGTAGACAAATCCTATGTCGTACGGTAACTTGAGTTGTGTTTCTTTGAATCTTTTAAAATTTTATCAGCTGTTTACTGGAAAAGAGAGGAGGATCCCTTTCATTTTTGACGATTTTCACTTTTGCCGTTCCAGAGTTATTGGACTTGATATGACGGAAAATAGGATGTTTACCCTATGTCGTATGATAACTTGAGTAGTGTTTCTCAGAATGTTTTGAAATTTTATCAGTAGCTTACCGGTGAAGAGAGGAGGATCGGGGTCATCCCTTTCATTTTTGACGATTTTCACTTTTGCCAGGCCTCGAATTATTGATGAGGTGGGGGATATAGGCTCTACACAAATCAACGTACATTTGTAAAATTATTTTGCTTGGTACGAAGGTCATGGCACGACTATGTTAGTTACGAAAGGGTCGGATTACGAATCATCTAACATTCATATTAATTACTCTAAATCGGTTTACAAACAGACACGAATGAAAACCGATATTATGATATCAGTTTTAAAAAAACTAGATTCTAACTTCTTTCGTTTTGTTAACAAACGAGCGAGCTATCCATTCGGTATAATCTCATTAGCACGTGCGCCGGTGAATGTGACTGACTTTTCCATTGGCAGCATAAATTGTGTGCGACATTTTCCGCAAACGTAAATATAAATTACCGTCTTACAATCAAAGTATACTACCGTATTACATACATGTGATAGAGTTGCTATGCTACAACTGGAGATTTGGTCTCATAACTGGAGATTTTTTATCGACGTATTTGATGCGTGTTTTTATTGTTTATTGATGTTTTCCTTTTGTTTGTTTCAGTATTGAACCAACTGCATCTCATTTCAATATGTATTGTTTACATTTCTGTCTTAAGTAGTGTTTCATATGATGAATGAAGGATAAAAACTGTATTTATAATTTATTCATAATCATTCATAATCATAAGGTTATAACAAAGCAATAACAATGAAGACAGAATGTTCTGAACAATAAAGTCATAGAGCACTAAAATTAAAAAGTCACTATTCATCACATGTAGTCACAGAATTTACCCTTAAAAAGTCACAGATATAATCACAGTAAGTGAAAGAAAATAAACATAGAGAAGTCACAAAATTGAACATATATAAAAGTCATTAAGCATCAGTCTACTTGACACTGGCACACTGGTCCAAGTAGGAGGTACAAGCCTTCTTTGCTGCTTTCACCACATCTGTATCAGGTTTGTACTGGTGACACTCTGTTGTATTGTTAATCTTAACACTGAAAAGACTGTGTATGGTTTGGTCACTTCAGCATGGAGAAATAAGAAGTTTTCCTCGGTATCAAAGGTTGCACAACAGTTTATAACTATTTTTAATTGCCTTTATCACACTTCTAATCATCTAAGCGTGTGCCACAAACACATTTCCTTATCCCCAATTAACTGTCAATCAGTGGATAATTGTTGTATAATCATCAACACCTTAATTAATCACCATGACCCAATTTACCTGTAAAGGTGTCAAACAGATCAATAACCGGATATCATTAAATATGACATTCACCTTTACCATTCGTATCTCTCGGCGTTTTTCGTAAGTTCAAATGGGGAATTTCCAGAAATATTGATCGCAAAATGTAGGTCAAGATTTTTTTGTACTTTATTTTTTTCACGGGCGGAAGATTTTGAAAGTTGACGAGGGGACGGAAGGGACCCTCAAAATCGGGAGAAAAATGCTCCCGCCGGAAGGTTCACATGTATGGACTATTAGTACTCTATCAGAATCGTAATAAATCATGGAAGCCAGAATGTGTTTTGAGTTTTAAGATGGATTGGCGGATATTGGTAAATTTCATCCCTCGCTTCTGGCTCGGGATAAAATACTAATATCCGCCAATCCATGTTAAAACTCCCAACACATTCTGGCTTCCATGATTTATTTCTTAAATATACATTTCTATGTTTCAAAAAGAGAAGCATTTAATAAATGATTTATGGTAAGATTTGTTGTGATTACACTATGAAACAGAAAGTTGTATAATTAAGGAATATTTGAAATTGTTGAACAGGTTATACGATATAACCTGGTTTGGATCTGTTTACGCCAATTTATGAAAAGCGTAAACTGACCCAAGTATAACCTGTTCAACAATTTCAAATATTCCTTATAATTTAATTTTTACAACAAAATTTAATGATTCTTCGATTTTAATTACGATTATTTCATGTGACTATTTTAATTTGTCGTTGGCGGATGAACACGTTGGTGACGTCACAATACCAACCCAAGTTATCGAGTATAACAAAAATTTCCTACAGGTGGATTAGCCAATCAGATTGAAATATTCAAATCAAATTAAATTATTAACAAATAAACAATATTCACTCACTCACAAAAAAATTCGAGTGGTGTTTAAATTATGTATATTAATATCAATAAAAAAAAAGTTTAGAATATTTATGGCATAATTTGTTGTTAAAACAACAACGAATTATGCCATAAATATTCTATTTGCTTTGTTAATTTATGTTTACTGTTATAACTTGGACCTTATAGAACAGAGACCAATTTCTGCAACACCTGTCATGATGGATTAAAAATTGGTTGATTTAATTGATTGACGTCCAGTGAGTAGTATTTCAATTGTATTCAGTACGAGAAGAAGTTATACCACATATAAAAACTATATATAAATGATTGAAGGGATGGGCCAACTGGGTCAACGACTTTTGACCGCCACTGAAGAAAGTATGGAGGTTTGGGTAGGGTCGAAAATGTAGTCTCTTTATGGGTCTCCGAGAGTAATAAAACTACAGCCCAGATTTAAAGTGTGCAATATCTCTTATCTACGTGTATTTTTTTTCATAGTTCTTATCTGTTTCTTACATTCCGGTATATAAACCATAAAAACACCAAAGGAAAAGAATGCATTCATGTTACAACTCAATTTTAACAAATTGACCGTTTTCAGCCATTTTTTGTTGTCTGTATCAATGGTCTGTAACTATATATAACACAGTTTGCTGTCCATCTGTAAGAAGTCTCTTTCGAGCCATAGAATTATTTTTTTTAATTTTTGTTCCCATTACATTTAATTTTAAATCCTGGTCGCACAGCTTTGAAATATGCACCATGTTTATTTTTATGTGCAGACTTTTGATATTCAGCACACCACTTAAAAAACTTGTGGTCTTTTAATATTGTATGCACAAATTTGAAACTTGGAAATTAATAGCATGTGCATACCTATGAGTGGGACTTTCAAAAATCATGTGTAATCTAGATTGTTTGTATATTTTATAGTTCATTTTAATTAGCAAATCGGATTGAGCTTGCAGATCCGATTTAATATTTTTTGATAACTCAGTCATTTTAATTAATTGTCCTTTTAATTGTACTACTTTCTGCTACTCTTTGATAACTCTGAGCCAGAATATCATATTACAGAACTGGTGTTTGTCTGATCTTGACTCTATGTCCACCTTTTGGACCCCTTTCCATTTTCAGTTTTCTTACATGTATATGTATTTAATATGCCTCTTTTTAATAACATTTATTTCTTCTGTCAATATATAGTTATTTCAGCCCTTTTGGGTTCATATTCAAATATGGAGGTGGGGCAAGGCCACTGGAAACTCAAATTTTAATTGCATGTTGTGCAAAGTAATGTACTAAAGTATGAAAAAAAACAAAAAACAAGGGAGATAAAAAATGAGAACCTTAAATTTCAGTTCCTTTTGATGTTTTGTATGACAACTTATCATTTGTGTGTATTAAATTCTTTCTTTAAATTCTACCAAAATTTACTGTTACATGTAATGCATCCATATTCAGTAAGTTGTTTTGGTGGAGTCTGTGTTGCTCATCTTTTTTAGATTTCTGTGTTGTCATATCATGTGGCTTTATGTTCTTATTTCCACATTATGATGTTGGTTCTAAATTCCGCAAAATTTTGTCATATAATATACATGTATGTCTCTATATTCTGAGTTCCATGTTGTGATGTCCACTATGATTACCACATAAACACGATATTCGGTTCGTCTTTACCCTTATTTGTTTGTTATTTATGTGTTTGTTTGCATGGAGTCCAAAAGGAATTGACTATATGAGTAACATGGTGGGTGTCTTATAATAGGCAGGAACAGCTTACCATTCGAGAGCAACCGAGTTCACCCGTGATTTTTGGTGGGGTCCATCCGTGTTGTTCATCTTTTTAGTTTTCTGTGTTTTTGTGTTTTGTTGGTCTTCATCCTGTGTCTTTGTATGCCTAATGTTGCCAGTGTCTCTGGATTGTCCATTCTTTATTGCCCCTTCCGTTTTATCTCACTTTTATTTAAATTATGATCGTCTTTGGACCCTCAGAGCTTGGATCCCATATGGCCTATAACCTTATTTTAATCTTGAATCTTCGTGTCTTGTGAGCACAATGTTTCCAGTGTCTCTGGATTATCCATTCTTGATTGTCCCCTTGGTTTTCTCTAACTTTAAACTATGATCGTCTTGGGACCCTCAGAACTTGGATCCCATATGACATATAACCTCATTGAAGTCCCTCATCTTCATTTCACAAGGAAATATCACTATTACATCTACATTGCTTGTGCTAGAGAAAACTACCTTTTAAGTTTGTACAAGCTTGAATCTGTGTTTCAAAATGATGATTTATGTCATAAATTTGTATTTCCATTGATGATTTCCATTTTTTTCTTCAATTTTCCACATTGCAGCCAATGTAAATCTTTGTACCTCAGGGCTCAAGTCCCATACACCCTAGGACTTTTGTTTGTGGTAATCTAAATATGCATATCCAAATGATGCTGCACGACAAGTATTTCAGCATTTCTATTACTGGATTTTGAGACTTTGTTACTTAATTTCTCCCTATTAGCCCTTCTTCCATTGAGGATCAACTTTATATCCCTTATCGTAAGGATCCTCCCTCCCAAGGTTGAATTAATTTTCTTGAGTAATTTTGCATAAGAAAAAGATTTAAATGTGGAGAAAAACTAGAGGCTCAGCACTGAGCTGAGCCTGTGTCGCTCACCTTTCATTCTGCTTTGAGGAAACTTAATACAGAACCTTCCATAGGTGCTTCCCACCAAATGTCGGCTCATTTTTGGCAAAGCAGTTTCAGAGAAGAAGATTTTTAGAAATCGACCAATCTAAAACAAGAATTGCCTGTGGCAGCCATGTTTGTTAATGGATCAACACGAATAAGGGTAATAACAAAATGACCGAACTCCGAACAATCTTACAAAGGGAAAGTCAAAACTTAGAAGTATATAAACAGACAAAATCAGTCAACAACCGGAAAACTGTGAAAACCGCAATGACCCTGACTTTTTTTTTTTTTTCATCATAATATAGTTTATTCAAAATCTCCTGTTTACAATAACCTTAATGGCCCAGGAGTGAACATTAAGGGTCCCTGTTTTACATAAATCTCACTTGTCCAGGGGTAGCAAGTGAAAATAAAAATAAAAAGTCCACTTAAACATATTTCATATTGATTTGTTTTTACATTTCATTATAATATACACAATTAGACGATACAATTATTACCATGCATTAACTTTATGTTCATAAATAATAAATACTCATGTTATTCCGAAAAAGTTCTAATTTGTTTTTATCATTTTCATTAATATGCGAAGTTTGTAATGTGCATTGTAAATGTTTTTTAAAATTATTTTTCCAAGTGTTGAAAATTGTTTGATCTCCAATTCGGGATTGGTTATATTTCACCTTATTACGTATTTTCCATATTTCCCACTTTGAGATAAATATTACGGTATTAAAAATGACGTCTAAATGCTCACCCTCATATAGCCCTAACATTATATTTAATTCCTTGATTTCTATATTAGCTGTTAATCCAGATCTGTTAAATATTGCTTCTATTTCTTTTATAATTTGTTTCACAGAAGGACATTTAAAAAATAGATGCTGCATCGTTTCATCGTTGTCTCTTATTTGGCAGAGATGGCATCTTCCGTTTGACAAATTCATTTTTTTCAATCTATCTTCTGTATAATTTATATTATGGAGACATTTCCACTGGAATTCTTTGACCTTATTAGTAACTTTGATTTTCTTTAATTTTGTCCAAATTTGTGTCCAATCAATATTACCCCCGTACTGTTCTTCCCACTTAATCTGACATGTTGGTTTTATATTTTGTTTAAAGATTCCCTGAATTACTTTTATTTTCAATTTATCAGGTGATATAGTTGTATTTGACTCATTTAAAAATTGTAGCTTATCGTTGATATTTAAGGTAACTCTACGTTCTGGTACTATTGTAGTTTCACCTTTTAAGACTTTTATGAACTTTTCGGGGATTTCTTTTTTTATCTTAGAAAACTCTGAAATACAGTTCCTCCTATCTATTAATAAATTGTATATATCATGACAACTTTTAAAATTTGTATTATTTGAATCCCAAATATCGTTTATAGTTCGTAAGTTACTTTGCAGAAACGAGGTAAACCCTAATGGTTTGTTTTTAAAAGTTATTGAAGAGTTACAAAATATTCTGGTTTTTAGAATGGAATCAATGTCATTATTACACAATTGAATAAGTTCCTGTAATTTTGACCATGATTGGATACATATTTTGTAAAAAATTGGTATCATATTTAAGTTTAGAGTTGATACATTAGAGCACTTGCATACAAAATATTTTTCATTAAACTTGATATCTAACTTACGGAGCCAATACTTACCAATTGCATTCCAACTTTCTAATGGTTCATGTAAAATTCGGTATAGAAGCTTAATTCTTTTGCTGTCAATAAACTCTTGTATGTTAATCATACTCATGCCTCCATTTTCTACTCCCAAGCAGCAAACTTTCCTATCTATTTGATTAATACCCCCTCCTCAGATAAAACCCCATACCAAAGTTGTTATTTCTTTTACGTATTTTTCTGGTATTCCCCGCATTTCAATTTCGTAACCACAAAGAGAGATCAAGAGATTTTTCACTATTAAAGTTTTTCCTGTATATGTCAAGTTTCTACTTTTCCAAACGTGGACACAATTTTTCATTTGATCTATTATTGATTTCCATATCTCATCATTTTGTATATTATAACCATGATGAATGCCAAGAGTTTTAACATTATCCTTTGTCCAAACTATTTTTGTAAACTTGGGTCTGTTATTTTTAGCCGATCCAATATACATACCTTTTGTCTTTTCATAATTGACTTTTGAACCAGAGGCTTTTTCATATATAGTTAAAATATCAAAAGATTTTTTGACAGATTCATCATTTTTATTAAATAGCTGAGTGTCATCTGCAAACATGCAGAGCTTAGTCTCGATATATTCCCCATCTTTCCCGCTAGGTAATTTGATTCCTTGTATTTCACTATCCCCCCTTATAGCACAGGCTACAGGTTCGGCCTGTAGTATGTAAACAAGAGGCGCTATTGGACACCCTTGTCTACAGGACCTTGAAATATTGAAATATTTAGACACAAAACCATTGGTCTTGATACAAGTTTGTGCATATTTGAATAACATTTGAACCCACTCCCTAAATTTTTCACCAAAGTTAAATTTGCTTAATACATGATCCACCCATCCCCATTCTACCCGGTCGAAGGCCTTTTGTTGATCTAAAAATATTATGATACCGTCATCATCTTCACGATCAGTATATTCTATTACATCTTGTATTAGACGGTTAGCTTCACTGATATTACGACCTTTTACAAATCCCTTCTGGTCCGAATGTATTAATTTTGGTAAAACAACTTTTAATCTTTCTGCAAGAATTTTTGCAATTATTTTGTAGTCACTATTTAATAGAGTCAGTGGTCTCCAGTTTCGTATATCTTCCCGCTCCCCACTTTTATGTAATAGAGTAAGAACCCCCTTATATTGTGAAGGAGTTAGTTCTTTTTTTTCGAAAGTATCATTTACAAGCAGAAAGAATTCGTCTTTGATTTGTTCCCAGTGAGTTATATAAAACTCAGAAATTATTCCATCCTCTCCGGGTGATTTATTTGGTTTCAAAATTTTTAAAACATTTATAATTTCTTCTATGCTTACATCCAATTCGAGAGTTTCTTTTTCATCCCCATTTAACTTACTTTCAATATGTTGCGTTAATTTATTAGCACTGTTTTCATCCCATCCCTCAGTTGTAAATAGCTTGGAGTAAAATGTTATCTGTTCGTCAATTATTGAATCTATATCATATTTATACTTACCTTCTGTGTTTTTAATTCGATTCCACATTTTATTTTCTCCCTGTTTTTTTTCAAGTTCAAAGAAATATCGAGTTGACCTTTCCCCTTCTTCCTTCCATTTTATTCTTGAACGAATTTTTGCGGCTTCCGCTTTTTGTGTATAATATTTCTTAATTAAATTTTCTAATTCTTGTATCTTACCTTTGATGATATCGCCGTCATCTGTACTAGATTTAAGATCTTCTAACTGTTTCTCAAATTTTTCTATGTCTTTTTTATTTTGACCTTTTTTTAATTGCTTACTTATTTGCATTGTCAAATATTTAATTTTAGTCTTTGTAACATCCCACCATTCTTGAATATTTCGGAATCTTTCTATCTCGTTCTTCCATATACCCCACCAAGTATTAAATGCTTTTGTAAATAGTTCACTAGTTATAGTGTTAAAATTCATTGCCCAAATTCCCGGGCCCCTCTCAATGTCATCTAATTTTAATTTAGTGGATACTAAGTCGTGATCGCTGAATGGAAAGTGTTTTATATTGGTATCAAACATTTTACTACATAAACCATTTGAACATAAAATAAAATCAATACGTGATTTTGAATTCCCTCTGAAAAGAATATCGTTTTTTATTTGGGTTAAGCTTTCTCCATGCATCATATAAATCATACCTAGTAATAAGATTTTGTAGTTCTATTTTGCCTATGTCGTCCGTCCGTCTATTGGGATATCTATCAATCTTTTTATCGAGAATACAATTAAAATCTCCCAAAACAATATTGTAATGATAGATACTATCATCTTCATGGTTGGAAGAAATGTTTTGAAAAGAATCGAAAAATTGTTTTCTATCACTGCATAGATTTGGAGCATATATATTAAAAATATGAAACACTGCATTTTCTGTGTTTATCTCACATGTTAATAGTCTATCAGTCTTGTCAGAAAAATTAAAATTAATATCAAAAGCAAAATGTTTACTTAAAAGGATAGCCACGCCCTTTGATTCGCTAGATCCACATGACCATGCACTAGCACCGCCCCCTTGTGTTTTCCATTCACTTTCCCACCGGTTAATATCAACTCCCGTACAGTGCGTCTCCTGTAAACAAATACAATCATATTTCTTTGATACGAGTCAATTAAACACCAATTCACGTTTTCTATTATCTCGTAGTCCATTAACATTAATTGTGACAAGTTTCAATGACATTATCTAAATTATTGTCAGGGTATTTACTCACTTGTGACGGATTTATTTTAACTTGACAATAAACACATTTTAACCTTTTCATCAGCTGTGAAAAAAAATCACATTGACCTTTAAGATAATACATTTTCATTTTAAAATTGAGACTATATTTCCAAAAACAATTACAAATATCGTCACTAGATTCATTTATATATACACATTTCAAATAATAATTCAATAAGAAATACAAATCTTGCAAATACACATACATATAACATATATTACAGTTTAAAGAAAAACACGCCTGTTTAAAGGCTACATATTGTAAAGAAGTGGACATTATTATGTACAATCAAAATAATAGCAAATAATAGCACATTCAACTAGTAATTACCGTCTGTTTATTTTTAATTCTTGATTGTGTATTTTCTTTAAATAAGATAAAACAAAATATAATGTAAATATCAAATAAATTTACAATTTCAATATTCAGTTGCGGATCCTAATTTCGAATGTTTTGTTTTTCTATCAACGGATGAGGGTGTCGTTGTAATGTCACTTAAGTTTCTTTTACGATCAGTATTTGTCAAATCAAATACGTCATTTGGTGCCTTGAGAAATTCACGGATTTTTTCTTGTATTTTTTTTGAACCATCAGGACCGATGTGTACGCCACTGTGATCATGTTTATCAAACATTGACTTAACAATCGCACGCTGATTGAAGAAGTCACTGATTGTGTCAATGTATTCAACTGTTGGATCTTTCATACACAGTTTACGGATAAAATTATTCACACTGGTAGTAGTCGCATTTAATATATTTGTGTTATTGCCGGTCCCTTTTCGTGGAAATATACCACAAATACCAATCAAGGAGTCGGGAAAGTGACTTTTGACCTTAGCAATAGCTTGTGTCAATAGTACATTCACTTGATCACTATCATCTTTATATTTGCTCACATCATTTGTTCCCAAACACATAACAACTTTATTAACCATGCTGTTTGTATTTTCTAATTTTGAAATTGCCCTGTCAATGCATTGATCAATGTTGTTTAGAGTTGCGCCCGATATAGATGCGTTTATAAAGTTGTCATCAAATGCGCCAAGTCGTACACCATTTGATGCACCTAACAGTATATTAACAGCACTGATTGTACTTGTGTCTTTGTTATCACCAAGTTTATTGTCTACATTATTTGTTTGTGATGTTTGTTGTGCGTCTTGTTCAGTAGCTTTCCTACCCTCAATAATTTCAGGGGCATAGCTCCCAAAATCTCCACGTGTTTGATCCGTATCATATAGCTCACAATCTCGCCTTATATGCCCTTCCTGTTTACAAAATGAACAAGTTGGTGCACTCATACAGTCTCTTGCTAAGTGACCCAGATCGTTACAATTATAGCATCGCCTTTGCCATGTTGGTTTCTGTCTACATGCGTAGGATGGGTGGTTGGTTTGTTTACAGTGTAAGCATTGAGTTCGGTTATTGTCTGCGAATAACCTAACTTCAAATCGGCCAAAGTCAGTTCTATTGGGGCACAGTTTATGATTTGGAGATACCTAGAACCGTTCTCTATATTTGTACCTTTAATGTACCGTCTACGCACTGATTCTGGAATAACTTCTCCATACTTCATCATTTGTGTGGCAATATAACAGTCGCTTACCTCATAGGGAGCATCTTTGATTGTTACATTTGTGATTGTTTTTTCAACGTCTAAAAAGTTAACTGACCTGTTTTTTAGTGTTATTCCACCGGATATTAATTTTTCCTTCGTATTCAAATCCTTCACTGAAATTATACAGTCAGTTTCCGTGAACTGCACAGAACCAACATTCTCTAATTCTACCTTTTTCTCAATTCCACTCAAAATCTCTTCATGAGTAATCGCCTTGAAAAATCTGGTGTTGAAGTGAATGGATAAATGTCTTTGTACTTTAGCCATTTTTTTTTTCGTGAGTAGATTTCAGGATGTCATAAGATAAGATAAGATAATAGTAGTATATGAGGGTTTAACGTCCGACTGACCTATTGAGGTATTGCAGACAGATTTTTCTTCTTCTTGCTAGCCTTTGGCTTGCTGTTTTTATGCCGTTGTTGTGTAGGTGTTGGTGGTCTTTCACCAAGGTCTGTTTCTGTAGTGTAATTTGTAAATTAAGATAAGATAAGATAAGTTTTATTTATAGTCGGCATATTTAAATAACAATACAACACAAGCCCTAGTGGGCTTTTGACCGACATATCAGAATTGTTTATAATACATTTAATTCAGGAAAAAATTACTGTTAACATTTTTCCTAGCATATCCTAGATTATATTCTGTGAATATCCCGAAAAATCGAGTCTAAAATGAATCTCAAAAGCTAATCAATATTGTAATTTTCAGAGCTCGAAAAAACTCACTACTCCATAACAAAGGGACCCTGACTTGGTACAGGCACTTCTAAAGAAATGGTGGGTTGAATCAGATTTTAAAGCGCCAAACCTCCCCCTTTCATTACGGCTCAAAGTTTTCGGCTGTCACTATAACAGTATTTATAACAATACTTGTACAAAACAGGTAAAACAGTTTTCAAAGCAGCACCAAACTCAGTGAAGTAAATGTCAAAGACACTTTTACGTCACACATTGATAAACAAATATTTTTGACATTTTTGTTGACACCTTATCATTATACATTTTCACTATATGAAAATCCATCGTTTATAATCTTTTCTGCAGAGACGGAATATATTTCGACAAGATCTTGGTATCGGAATATAAACTTTGTAAGAGATCGAATAAGGCGAATCTTTTCATAGCCCTGGTCCAGTAGCCTGTTTCTCAGATGAAGATGACGTTTCAGGAAATCAGAATAATTGCTACTGGCCCTTGCATAACGAATCAATTGTGAGATGTAAACACCATATACAGGAGAAGCTGGTATATTGCTGCACATATTTGGAAAATTTATGATTTTAAAATTGAAGTCGTCCCGTTTATCATAAATTTTAGTACTGATTTGACCACTGTCGTCAAATTCGAGGTACAAGTCCAAAAATGATGCGGACGAAGCGGTATCTGTGGTCTCTTTAACTTCCAGCTCTGGAGGATATATCAATGGAAGAAATTCTGCAAATATAGAATTATTGATAGATAAAACGTCATCAATATACCTGTATGTGAAATTAAAGGCTCTAGCCTCATGATTCTTCTTATCTTTTACAAGCTTTTGAAGAAACTCCGACTCATATGAGTATAAAAATAAATCGGCTAGAAGAGGGGCACAATTCATACCCATTGGTATGCCGACAACCTGCTGAAACAGTATCCCTCCAAAGGAGACAAATATTTTATCGATGAGGAACTCCAGCATACTGATCTCTTGTTCCTCGGAGTAGCATGTTTTACTTTTTTGAATTTTGTTTGAAAAATATGTGGAATTGTAGCCTAACACAACAAATTTTGAGCCATAGTTTCTATGACTGAAAGCTTTGTGAATTGTTTCTTTTAAGCGGGTTTTTAATTTGTCATGCGGTAGGGTGGTATATAGAGTTGAAAATCAAAAGTTTTGATGGAGGATACCTGAGAGAAAGATCTTGATTTAAGGTTATCCAAAAGATCTTTAGAGTTTTTCAAAATCCACATGTGATTTATGCCACGCAAGTAAATAGTTTCACAATATTTCTGTTGTCCCTCTTTTACTGCAGACAGAATCTTTGTCAGGTGAATCGACAATTCTTTCGTGGAATAAGTCGATGATCCCGCTATGTACCTTTCTTTGTATGGTGTCTTATGGAGCTTAGGTATCCAATATAAATAGGGTAAATCCTCAGATTCTTTACCAGAGGGGATGGTTAAAGAGGTCATGAATGATCTGTGGTTAGCTAGGATTTCATCTTTGTCGAACGAAGTAGGTTTGTATGTGGTATTACTAGAGGTGTTGTTATTTATGCCTAATTCCTTGATTAGGCATTCGAAGTAATATGATTTACATACAAACACGATATTGTTGGAAGCCTTAAGCTTGTCCGCAGGAACGATAACATATTTGTCATGAAGAGAAGAAAGACACTTAACAGCTTCTTGGTCTTTAAATACAGACTTAGGTCGACTATTAACACAATTTTTGAGTTTGTGAATCCGACCTTGTACTAGAGACCTAATTGTTCTAACCCAGTCTGACAAGGACTCTAACTCAGGATCTTGGTCTACTTCTCTCTTTATCCACCTTCTGGCATAATCTTCAACAGCATCCATAATTATTTTGAAATTATGTTTCCAATTGATGTGTTGAGGTTCTCTGAATTTAGGACCATGAGAAATCACCTTTCGGATATTCAGATCACCAGTGTCCAGATGGGTTGTACTGAAAAGGAGAGTGGGAGCAGTCACAAGTCAGAGGGTTCTTAAGGTACTCTTCTATGTTAATATCTTGCAATGCTTCTTTGTAGTTGAAAATTTTACGGCCAATGCTGTTAGTGTAGCTATAGGAGACAATGGGAACAGATTGATTTTTGAAATATGGTGGAATTTCTTTTACGACCTCTTTTCTATTAAGAATGTTGCTGATGTTAATAGCATCGATTCTTTTCTTAGCAAACGGAATATGGAGGAATTTTCTGTTGTTATCATGAAGAGGTTCAGATCGAACTGGTTTGAAAAGACGAAAGGACGCCACGTCACATATAATACTAGACAATCTGTACTTAGGAGAAAAAGGATCTACGCCTCCTTTGTTAAGTCCAAAATCCCTAAGATCTTTGAGGTAGTTTACAGGTAGTGAAAATAAGATTGTACGAATGTGATGAATTCCAAGAGATTTCTGTATATTAGAAAGTAAATCATTAAAAGTATCTTGTACCGTTCTTGGTTTAGAGGCCTTTTTAACATTTGGATGTTGAATTCTTTTATGACCATGGCTACGAAATGAGCAAATTCTATAGAGGACCTGCCATAAATGCTTCTTACCAAGTTTCATATCATTTGGCCAAGCGGTTTTAGAGGAAAAGCTGTTTTAGAAATCGACCAATAAGAAACAAGAACTGCCTATGACGGCCATGTTTGTTAACGGATCAAAACGGAATGAGCAATTCCCATAGAGGACCTTCCATAGATGCTTCCTACCACGTTTCGGTCCATTTGGCCAAGCTGTTTCAGAGTAGAAGATTTTTAGAAATCGACCAATCAGAAACAAGAATTGCCTGTGGTTGCCATGTTTGTTAATGGATTGGGACAAAATGAGCCATCTTTATAGAGAACCATCCATAGATGCTTCCTGCCAAGTTTCGGTTCATTTGTCACAGCGGTTTCAGAGAAGATTTTTTTAGAAATCAACCAATCAGAAACAAGAATTGTCTGTGGTGGCCATGTTTGTTAATGGATCGGGACGAAATGAGCAATCTTAACAGAGGACTTTCCTTAGATGCTTCCTACCAAGTTTCGGTTCATTTGGCCAAACGGTTTCAGAGGAGAAGAATCTAAAAAATCAGTCAATCAGAAACAAGAATCGCCTGTGGTGGCCATGTTTGTTAACGGATCGGGATGGAATGAGCAATCTTTATAGAGGACCTTCCACAGATGCTTCCTACCAAGTTTCAGTTCATTTGGCTGAGGGGTTTCAGAGGAGAATATTTAAATGTGAAAAATTAACGGACGACGGACACCAAAAACCGATTGGGGACGGATACAGTTAATGGATGCTAAATAAAGCTCACTTGGCCTTAATCAAGAATTTATCTCTTTTTTTGGAGGAAAATGTAAAGATATTTATGTAATAAGTTTCAACTAATTAATTTTGAAATGAACAAATAAACCATTTATTTTAGCAGATTATTTATCAGAGTACTTCTGTAAAATTTCATGATTTTGCATAAATACATTTTAAGCTCTATTATATTATTATTTGTCTTTTTACTGGGACATCCTTATTTATTTTGGCATGTTTAAAAAAATTGACAAATTTACATAGCAGCAAAATAAGCTGCAATACAGGGGTTAGGTTTATGGTGTTTAACGCCACATTCAACAATATTTCAGCTATATCGTGGCAGTCAGTTTATTGGTGGAGGAAACAGGAGTACCAGGAGAAAACCACTGACCTGTCACAAGTCACTGACAAACTTTATCACATAATGTTTTATCGAGTACACCTTGCTATGAACGGGTTTCGAACTCACAATTTTAGTGGTGATAGGCAGTTGTAAATCCAACTACCATACAATCACAACCACCCCTGTATGTAAATGGAGAGATTATTTTTGGTATATTTCTTATAATCATTAAAAACCTGTGAAAGTCCATAATAATACATTAATAACAAAATATATCTATTGTTTACATTAGGGGCCGTCGTGGTCATATGGTAGTTAGATTTACAACTACCTGTGCAATCAGTGCCTATCACCACTACAGCTGTGAGTTCGAACTTCGTTCATGGCCAGGTGTACTTGATACAAATGTACAACATTATGTGATAAAGTTTGTCAGTGACTTGTGACAGGTCAGTGGTTTTCTCCGGGTACTTCGGTTTCCTCCACCAATAAAACTGTCTCCACGATATAGTTGAAATATTGTTGAAAGTGGCATTAAATACCATAACCCAACCAAACAACTATTGTTTTCATTAACTGAAAAATCTAGAAAATGTGACTTTTGTTCTAAAAATAGTTTTAACAAAAGACCAATTCTAAAATTTATTTCTCAATTTGAAATTCAACATAATGTACATTTCATAATAAAACTACTGTCAATGAATTTATCATGTTTCAATTATCTTAAAAATTAAAATGAAGGAAAAGAATAAATACATTTCTGTATTCTCTATCAAGAACAAAACACAACACATACCCACACCAATATGTAAAATCAAAGGTGTAAGAAACAAATATTTATTTTGCATGGCCTAAGTTCAGGGATCATAAACACAACACTAGTTTAAAAGTTTGAAGGATTCTCAATAAAGTTCATATATATGAAGCCTTTAACAGTGTGTGACTAAAAAATACATATTATTTCACTTCTTGTTTCTTTGCTAACATAAAATACATCGAAATAGAGTAAAAATAAACCCCAAAAAAATCACATTAAAACATATATGTGTGCAAATCAAATAGTTGACTATTATATACAATGTTGAATATACAAATAAGCATCAACAAAGGCCTTTGATTATAGTTTAATACAAAGTTTTTCAGTAAATTTAATGATCTCAATGATAATGCTATAATTATAGTAAGATTTCAAATGTCCAAATTCATAAGAAATGCTGTCACTCTCTTGACCCAGTGGTCACTGAATTTTCAAATGTCCAAACTCATAAGTAAAGCTGTCCCTCTCTTTACCCAGTGGTCAGGAAATTTTCAAATGTCCAAACTCATAAGTAACGCTGTCCCTCTCTTTACCCAGTGGTCAGGAGATTTCTCCCCAGCTTTCATCTCTACTCCTACGATAAATGATGATCTGTCAATGTTACCAGCTCTGTTGGGGTAGTAATAACAGGGACAGGTATAGATGCCTGTAAACAAAGATCAGAGATAATTTAATAATAATAATCGATAGGTTCTGTGACTTGTGAGTTACATATACCCCCTCCCCCCAACATCATTCTAAGGAGGTTATATATTTCTGTCGAGTTGTTAGATGCATACCCAAAGTATATAACTGAAATAATAAGAAAGTTCTTTGTTTGATATGGGAAACCTGAAAATCTTTTGTATAAAAAAATAAAATAGGAGGTACACAATGGCATTAACTACTAAAGAATCCCAGAAAGTTCCATTGAAATCCATTCACTGGTTTCAGGTGAGTAAAGGATTGAAGGAGCAGACGGACAAATGAACGGAACTCATTAATACTATATACCCCGGTTTTGCTAGCAGGGGTATACAAATACAAATATTTACATGTAGGTGTCACATGACATCACAGAGATGTGTGCTTAGTTTGTACTTTAAGTGAGAAGCTTTACCAGGTATGAACTTAATGCTCAGTGTTTATTTTCCAGGAATTCCAATTCTCTCCACTACTCCACCTAGTCACCACAATAGAGCTGAAAAATGAAAATCCTACATCCCCTTCATTATTCTAGATATGCCATAAATTTGCTGGTCATAAAATAATACATGCAGTCATTAGGGTTGCATAAGGCAGAAATATAAGAAGTAAATGTCAATCGTATATATTTTTCAGTTCCTTGAGCATGTTTCATTTGCTTTTGAGTCATACCTTTAGCAGGCTTTTTCTTGTTTTCTACAGGTTTAAAATGAATAGTTGGTACTGGACAAACTAACTCCATTGGCTTAGCTTCTATTAAACAGGAATTTTTCATATCCCATCCAGCTCCTTGTAGAAATAGACCTTTAACATATACACCATCCTGTAATTTAAAAAAAAAAGGATCTGAGTCATGGCCATGAATGTATGGTAGTTGGATTTACAACTACCTGTGCAATCAGTGCCTATCACCACTAAAGTTGTGTGAGTTCTAACCCCGGTCATGGCGAGGTGTACTCGATACAACATTTATGTGATAAAGTTGGTAAGCGACTTGAGACAGGTCCGTGGTTCTCTCCAGTTTCCTCCATCAATAAAATTAACCGCCACGTTATGACAAAAATATTGTTGAAAGTGGCATTAAACACCATAATCCCCCTGTAAATCAAAAGAAAAAAACCCACCTTTTTATTAAGAATGGCAGAGTATCAAAGTCAAAAGAGAATTTCAAATAAAGGAAAAATTTTAAATTATCTGATGCAGAAGCCCTATATTATTAAAATTCTTTAAAAAAAATTCCCATTTTCAAACTTGAATGAGATACTCTTGATGTATAACTTGTGTATAAAGAAATACAGAATCTGTTAAGGATCTATTTTGAATACACAATCTGTTAAGGATCTATTTTGAATACACAATCTGTTAAGGATCTATTTTGAATACACAATCTGTAAAGGATCTATTTTGAATACACAATCTGTAAAGGATCTATTTTGAATACACAATCTGTTAAGGATCTATTTTGCTAGTGCACTAACAAGAACATTTTCAAACTGTTTTTACATTAAAGAAGTTTGAAAATGTAAAAACAATGAGAAAATGGATATAAATCATAAAATTCTTGATGGAAAATTATTGTTTTCAAACTTCACAGAGATATTGTCCATAAACAGTTTAAATTTGGCTTCTGTCATGGAATAAAGCTACTAGAGCACCAACAAGTTTGATACACACACAGCTGACATCTGAGAATTCACCAAAACATTAGCCAATCTCAATTTCAGTGCTACTCTGCTAAAAAAAAATCACGCTTATATCCTTTATATACATGTAGTAGCAAGGTGCTGTCCATAAAGGATAGTTATCTTCACACTCCTGAACATTGAACATAAAAAAACTAATTATAAATTTTCTTGCTCGATTAATACCTAGATTTCCAGCAGCAAAAGAAAACACCTGGATGCAACAGATGTATCCATATCTCCTGCACTTAATAAAAGACAGGATGCATACAGAGACAAAATAATATGATTATAATATGGTCAGGCCTTTCAATAAAGGAATGTACCAGGTACTTTTACCCACCCACCTAAAATGGTCTTTGGTACCTCCTGATTTTAAAGAGTGTTGTATAAGACATTCATGAAAATTGTTCAAATTTTAATAAAAAGTACTGCATGTAAATAGTGAAGTACTGGTAGACTTGAAAAATATTGAAAGCCCTGTGTGGTATCATTAGGTTTTATGATAATATTAATTAGGATTTATATCACTTTAATTCTCCTTACCTTTGGTGGTCCTATTATGTTTTCATCACTGACAGTCATAATGCTGAACTCCCATGATAATGTGTCTATAGAAACCTATAAAAAAACCAATAGAATCTATAGAAACCTATAAAAAAACCCAACAGAATCTAACATTATAAATAAGATTTACCATCATTTTGTCTTTTGGTTCAGGCAGGGAGATGAGGAAACCATTAGAACCTATGGAACAACCATCCAGACCTCAACAGCAGGCTATCACCCCAAGTGAAGTTGAAGACGATTCCAGCCAGGTGGTCCGAAAAAAACCAACTAGTACCGATCTCCAGCAACCAGGAAATGAAAATTAACACAGACAGGCAATGCCGGTTGCTGGAGAAACAGAAAATCATCAGCTCTCACCTGTCAGGTCAACGAAGAGGGAGCAATCAACTACCAGACATGACCCTAACTGACATCACAATACAAAAGATGGAAGTACAATGAATCCCCTGCCAGTCTACTGAAGACAAGAATGAAAGGGAAGAGGCTACTCACACAACAGACACAGCAGCAATCCCCAAGAGTATTCAGCTTCTCAACACCTCACATGATGGTATAATGTACAACAAGATATTAAAGACCTGATAGAAAAGTACAAAGAGAGGCATGATATCAAAGTCATCCTGAATGTGTTATGCTATGTATATTGCACAGATAACGGTTGTTTTTCATATGCTGTAGTGAAGAGAAACCACATAGAGCTAAACGATTACAGAAGAAACAATAATTCTGAAAAGAACTCCATACAAATTGAATGACAGCCACGTGTGTGCTCACTACAATCACATGAACAACACCTCCAGACGGTACTCAAAACTTGGTGCAGATGGACACAAGACGATATGATATTTGGGAGCAATTCCTGTGAGGACTAGTCACCCTAACTAACTAACTTGTCCTTTATTGAAAATTTGACATTCAAACCATTAGATGCTTTATCCATATAATATATTACAACCTTCTCTTTATTATCTCAAAATGTTTGTATCTGAAAAAGATCTCTAAATTTAAGATATACTTTTACATGGATATAATTGTCAATATAAAGATCTGTGAAGGAAAAACACCAAACCCAAGAATATAATATAGGCATTAAAGTGTTTAACACCACTTTCAACAATATTTCAATTATATCGTGGTGGTCAGTTTTATTGGTGGAGGAAACCAGAGTACACGGAGAAAACCATGACCTGCCGCAAGTCACTGACAAACTTTACTACTGTACGATCATGATGTCCCCCTAATATAATATACAAGTGACTATGTTTTGTTGTCATAAAAAAAAACCTGTTTAAAAAAAAAAAAAAGACTTACATTATTTTGTCTAGCTGATCTCTGTAAAACAGCTGTTAGGAAACCAGTAGGGAACATAAAACCAGAGATCCAGTATATCAATGGTGGTTGAGCCCTCTTAAACCACTTAGACAGCTGTTCTATTCTGTTTACTAGGTCTCTGGTCCACGAGGCTAATGGTTTCATGGATGGGTAGGCCTGAAATAAAATGGAAATTTCATACGTCTTGAATTATTATGTCTCAATTAAAAGTCATATTGTATATCATAAATTTTTACAAAGATTTAATTGAATATTCAATTTCATCCAAATAAATTGCTATGTTCAAAGGTCATTATAACTATAAAACAAAAACTTGAATTTTTGTGACCAGACAAGTATGTTTATCAAATTAGCATTGTTCTCATTTTCCATATTTCTTACCTCAGACAAATAAACCTAGAAAGGTGTTTCCCTACTGTACAATAATAAAAAAAACAAATTCTAACACACAGCCCATCTTTTTCCTTAAGCCAGAATGTGTTTTAAGTTTTAACATGAGTTGGCAGGAAATTAGTAAATTTTATCCTTTGCTACTGCTCGGGATAAAATACTAATATCCGCCAACCCATGTTAAAACTCAAAACACATTCTCGCTTCCATGTAGTTGTATTAAATCGCTATTTACCTTAAGCCAAGTAGGGGGTACTCTGCCATCAATTATACACTGGAATATATTTTCTAACTCCATGGTCATCACAACCAGACCCTGAATTCCTTTATCTAGATCTACTAACCTGTAGTTGTATTAAATCAATATTTACCTTAAGCCATGAAGGAGGTACTCTGCCATCAAATATACACTGGAATATATTTTCCAACTCCATGGTCATCACCACCAGACCCTGAATTCCTTTATCTAGATTTACTAACCTGTAGTTGTATTAAATCAATATTTACCTTAATCCATGAAGGAGGTACTCTGCCATCAAATATACACTGGAATATATTTTCTAACTCCATGGTCATCACAACCAGACCCTGAATTCCTTTATCTAGATCTACTAACCTGTAGTTGTATTAAATCAATATTTACCTTAAGCCATGAAGGAGGTACTCTGCCATCAAATATACACTGGAATATATTTTCTAACTCCATGGTCATCACCACCAGACCCTGAATTCCTTTCTCTAGGTACTTCAGTGCATTTCTAATTTCATTCATGAGAGCATTGTATCTTTCAATCTGGATAAAAAATTAATATATAGTCAAACCTGCCCATGTGGTCACCTCTATTAAGCAGTCACCTGGATTAAAAGGTCATCTTTTTCTTGTCCTGTCATAGAAAATGTTATATGAATTAAAACCTCTTTTAAGAGGTCACCTGTCTTATAAGACCACTTTTTCATTGTCCCAAAGGTGACCTCTTAATACAGGTTTGACTGTATTTTTAAAATGACAATTTAATGGCATTTTGATTTTAGCAACTTAAACAAGTTAAAATGTTAAAAAAAATCGTAAAATAAATCAGTAACCTGCCTGTGTCAAATATGTTAAGAAACTAAACGGGAATTCTTGTTTGCATGTACCATGGTCCTGTATGAATACATGAAATCACTTAGGAATGAGGTTAATAATTTGTTCAACAATATGCATGTGCGAATTCAAATATATCGGGAGTTTTATCACAACATAATTTATAAAGGACGTCATGCTAGAATGCGAGATATATTTTACACATTGGAAAAATGTATTCATAAAATATTCCATATTTATTATTTCTGCAATCTACATTCCTTTTTAATAAATGGTATCTACATTGATCATATATTTGAAGTTTTAATTATGTTGCTTTTTTTCTTTTTAAAAACTGCAAAATCTTGAACAGAATAAAAACATTTTTTTCTCTTAAAGAAAAAAAAAAAAGGAAGCTAAACACGTTCATTCTAAGTCCATCTTGTATTTACTGCCTCGATATAACTGAAAAATTGTTGAAAGTGGTGTTAAACACCATAATTCTAACTCTAACCCATCTTGTATCTAATATTACCTCCTGTAGTAAAACTATATTAATAGGGCTGTTATCATTTTCAAATATCTTCACTGTGCCTTCATAATCTATATCCTCCGGGATCTGTTTGAAAATGTTGGCTGCTAATTCTAGAACCTGTAAATAATAAAAAATACTCACTATTATTAATTCATTTCCAGAATTTCATAGCTTAAATAATTTTTTTACTTCAAGCTGAAAGCACTGCATAAAAGTCTGCAATGATATTTGAGAAAAGGCTGCCAACAAAACTTCTTTTTTATCCAAGTAAACAGCTCAGAGTTGGGGTGAAAAGAGAATAATAAGCCCAGACGACACTTTTAAGTTATAAAACAGCTCACACAATATGTTAATTTCAACTATCTGTAAAGTAAATATGTTTGAATGCAGTCTGAAAATACAGCTACACTAGTCCCCTTTTATGCAGCAATCCTATCTGCAGTGAAAAAGAGGGTGGCCTCTCTTGAGGGGGACATTCTAGTAATATTTTACTATCTCAGTGCATCTGAAGTCTGGCCTGATAAGAGGTGTTGGCCTATGGTGGGAGGGGCCTTTATAAGAGAAGAATTATACTGTTAAAAGTTTATATAAAACTTAATGTTAAATAAGATACCTTCTCTTCCCTACTCTCTCCTCCCCCAACAACAATCTGAGGTTGTAAACTCTGTAACGTATCAAACATCATCTTGGTTTCCTGTATCTGTGACTGAATATCAGCATTAGAGTGTTGACCAAAAGCTTCTGGGTGATCTACACTTGGTAACATACTAATATACTCTCTATAAACAGCTAACTGGCCGTCTTTTGGGATGTAATATGTTGGCAATGCAGACAATCTGAAATATAGATATTAGTATAAGAATGCTTTTAATGTCAATAAATCCTGCTACCACAAACGTCAGAAATTCATGGTACCACAAACTTCAGAAATTCCTGCTACCACAAACGTCAGAAATTCCTGCTACCACAAACTTCAGAAATTCCTGCTACCACAAACTAGCATATTTTAAAGTACCAAAAATGTTACTAGAATTTGTTTTATTCAAAAACAATATTATCAAGAGGGCATATATAAGTAATCTACACTCATATCCTTAGATATGGAGAATTTTACACCCTGAAATACTGCAATACACCCTGAGGTGAGGCCAAAGAGTGAATACAGGTTCTGAAGGGTGCTAAAATCCCCATATCTATGGATATGAACATAAATAATGAATTTATTCCTGATTTTATGTTGTCTAAATTGGATAATTTAGGATATCAATTGAAACAAATGTATAACATAGCAGTAACATTTATCAAAATTATCAGTAAGGGTTGTTTGAAATTTAAAAAAAATAGATACTCTTTGCAAAGTGTTGGGTACTTACTACCTTTGGTAGAATCTTACAACTATTGAAATATAAGCCGTTCTACCTTCATAACACATGAGAAATTGGATGAAATTGTTTTGAAGCTCAGCATCACTTGCTGAAATGTCATACATAATGTGAGGTCACAGTGCATATTTAAAATAAATAAGTTAAGAATTCCATTCATAAAAATATTGACGATCCAGATATTTTCTTTGAACAACCAAGTATTAGTGGACATCAATAGGATAAGATCATAACAGAATAATAAACAGACAACAGTGTAGAGAATTGTGCAAAGTTCTCCAGGGTAATGGTTACCAACGTCTACGTATACATTTTTTTTATGGACGTGTTGTTAACCAATCACAATCCGAGAATTTTACTAAGACGAGGATAATAATTTATATTTAGGAGATAAGAAACTTCTATCTTTATCATTAACACAAGAAAAAAACTTTTCCTCTTAATTCTTAGTATTGAATTTCAAAATATTTCAATGATTCTCGATAAGAAATTTTGTACTATCTATTCCAATGAAAATACAGAAGTAAGTTCTGCTTTAAAAGTTGATGTCAGGAAATCTTCAAATACAGACATCAATTCTCCTCATTCAAACTATTTGATTTGATAACCTTTTATTCAACCAAATTCTATGAAACAAGAAGTTTATATTGCACTTGAAATTAAAGGAACAAAACTTACTGGTAAAAATTACTCTGAACAACTCCATCATGAAAATAGTCATTGATGTAAGTCATCAGCAGACGACGATCCCAGTCATCAGTCACATGACCGCCATATACAATTCCAGCAATCAAATACTTCAAGGCTTCCCAAGGAGTTTCATCATAATTATCTAGATATATTCCCAACAGATTTTCTGATACCTGATGAAAGAAGATAGCCTTACACAATATTCCAATGAAATAAATAAACATATTCACAACATAAAATGTCTTTAATTAGGAAAAGTCACATGATGCATACTGATATTAGATTAAGTGATTCTTTGAAAGATGGGGTATTGGTACTTATTTCCAAAACTGATTGACTTATTGATATGAAAAATTGTCATTTAAATATAAAGACATAAAAAATTATAAACAATATATAATTTAACTACTCGGTACTATGTGTGTTGGATAATTTATTATAAACAACTCCATAATATTTCTTCTTTGCCAAACAAATATACTATATTGTTAATTCAGTCTGTTAGAATAGAATGTAATAATTGTTCTCATCACACATTCACGGTAGGTGTGGTTTCTATAAAATGGAGGGGCAGTCGTGGTCATGATCGTATGGTAGTTGGATTTACAACTACCTATGCAAGCGGGGCCAATCACCACTAAAGTTGTGAGTTCGAATCACACTCATGGTGATGTGTACTCGATACAACATTATGTGATAAAGTTTGTCAGTGACTTGTGGCAGGTTGATGGCTTTCTCCAGGTACTCTGGTTTCCTCCATCAATAAAGCTGACTACCACGATATAACTGAAACATTACTGAAAATGGTATTAAACACCATAACCCTAACCCCTTCTATAAAATGGATCTATGAACAAACGTATTGACAATGACACATCATCTTAATCTGGGAAAATAAGAGCAAAAAAACACATGTTACAACATACCTCGAAATCTGAATCATTGAATTCGTAGACAATATTCCAGCCGAGCATCAAGAACTTCTTTCTCTCCAGTAAGACAGAATGGAAGAAACACAAAGAGAATAATAACTTCTTATACTTGTCTTGCTTAGGACATCCTCTGAATTGAGCATCTGTGATGTGGGCATATAGTCTCTTCATGTTGGCTTTTAGACCCTGTAGTATTAATATTGATGCATACTGTGAACATTCAGTCAAATTTGTGGATATCAATTTCCATGATGTGAGGAAAAAAATACATTTTCATGGATATTTATATATTTGTGGACCCCAACCTAGATTAAGTACATTAGGTACACACATATAGTGACAAATATTGGTTGAATTCTTAATTTTTTAGTTTAATGCGACCAATGAAATCCACGAAATGTTGTCTATTGGTATACAACGAATAATGAATTCACAGTTCATATGAAACAGTCTTGTTTGGGACACCTTTGGACCTTTCCAATTTTGAAGTTGGTATCCTTCTATTGTTTTCTGATCCTGAAATTTGTTTTTCTTGCATACATATTTTTGTGTACAGTATATACCAGTAACCACTTGATGAGGTACATATATGGTATGATCACTCAATGTTTCAGAAATTTAAATTTAAACTTTGTTGTACATGTACAATGAAGCCTGTCTTGAAAGATTGAACAATTTGCCCCAAAAAAGCATGAATATATTGTTCATATGTCATTAAAAGCATGACATTATATTTGTGGTTCCAACAACCTACCTTAGGAGGTTCACCTGTAGTCATTTAACACCCGTCTGTAGGATAGTGACAAGGAAATCTAGTTGTGGCTATGATAACCTACCTTAGGGGGTTCTGTAGTCATTTTGACCCTTGTCTGTAGCATGGTGATGGGAAAATCTAGGTTTGGCTCTGATAACATACCTTAGGGGGTTCTGTAGACATTTTAACACCAGTCTGTAGTATAGTGATGGGGAAATCTAGGTTTGGCTCTGATAACATACCTTAGGGGGTTCTGTAGACATTTTAACACCAGTCTGTAGTATAGTGATGGGGAAATCTAGGTTTGGCTCTGATAACATACCTTAGGGGGTTCTGTAGACATTTTAACACCAGTCTGTAGTATAGTGATGGGGAAATCTAGGTTTGGCTCTGATAACATACCTTAGGGGGTTCTGTAGACATTTTAACACCAGTCTGTAGTATAGTGATGGGGAAATCTGGATGTGGATTACTACTAAGCCACAGTCTAAACTCGGGGTGTGGCTCTGGCTTCTGATTCTGAAACTGCTCTATGATCTTGTGGAGTTGTGGCATCCAACTGAGTGCCAGGTGACAATTAGCCAGGAACACCCAGTTTCCCTGTAAAAATAATCAGTGTTATTATTAAAGTGAAGACGAATTTTGAATATTTGTTTATTGTAAGAGTACATGACTGTTTTTGCATTGTGTGCAATAAATCAGATATCTATGTTTTTAGTAAATCAAATAAATTTGATTTTCTAGGAATAAAATATAAAATCATTTATAATTTTCCATTTCTCCTGTGTTCAGAAATTTGACAATTAATTTCTCAAAATCAACTTAAAACAGTATGTTTGCTACTGCCTGCATAAATCAGAAACTACTATCATGATTACCTCACGAATTCCTTCTTTAATCAGTCTAGTAGCTATTGGAGCTTGACCTTGTCCAAGAGATAGAGCATTAAAATTGCTACCCATTCTCTTTGTTTCTGCTAAATGTAACAGCTGGTTTGTTGGATCCTGAAAGTAATTAATTAAAACATAATGACCTAGAATAAATAATTGACCTAATACCAAGCACACTTTTCCTCAAAAGATTTGTTTCTTTAAGAACATAAAAGGCTGTTTGTTGGCCACAGGTCCTCCGACGCCAAGGTTACTTTGTAAGTTCCAATATTGAAATTATGCTGTAGTAACTTCAGTAAGAAGTGTCAAAAAGGCATTCCACACATCTGACTTTTCGCTCACAAGTAATCATCTGGAAACTACAAATTTAGTAAATTTGAAGTACAAAAAGGGGCAAAACTCTGGTAAGAATTGTCTAAAATTCGTCACCATCAAACTTGACTTAGATTCATAATATACACTTATATACCACACATAGCTTCAATCTGACTTTTTGTTTCCATGTTATCATCTGGAAACCAGATATTTTTGTATCTGTATTGCATTGAGATACAATTATCAAGCAGGGAAGGGTTTATATCTCATTAACAGGTTTAACCCTGTCACATTTTTGTGCCTCTACTAATTAAGACAGGAGCTGGATTTCTAACATTATTTGTCATGGACGTTTTTATGTTTAATGATTTGAGGTTAGAGGTGGTTATTCGTTTTGTTGATGTTGGTGGAATTGTCAACGATCACTGTTTAAACCTCCATTTCATACTTTAGAAATTAGAATCGGTTTAGCTTGGTTTATGGTGTTTAATTCCACCGTTAAATTGTGGCGATCAGTTTTATTGGTGGAGGAAAGAGGAGTACCCGGAGAAAACCACTGACCTGTCGAAGTTACGGGATCTGAACTCACAAATTTAGTGGTGATAGGCACTAATTGTACAGGTAGTGGTAAATCCAACTACCATACAATCACGATCATGACGGCCCCAATTTAGAATCAGTATCTGTAATATCTGTAATAAATAAGCATACATACCACACCAGGAGAAAGGACAAATATTAAAGGATTCTTGTAGCTGGAATCATCAATAACTTGTGCCATGTCTAGTACAGGTGGCTCTGTAAACTTTATACCAAGATGGTTTACGATAAATGTTGTACAACAAAATGAAACACGATCTGGTCTCAGTGATCGTACAAACAACATTTTCTGTAATTCATTGCAACCATTTTCCCACTCACCTAAAATGAACAAAAATTGTACACTATCTGGTCTCAACTATAATGTACTCAACATATATGACAAGAGGCTCCCAGGATCATATATCGATCACTTGATTATCAATACTGTCTGGTTAATGAATGAAAATAAAATCCTCAAAAAGCTGTAATAAATCAGTAAAGAATCATGTATAAGAAGCAGGAACTGGTTCCCCTTCGTGAGCACCTGGTTCCCCTCGATTTTCTGTAAGGTTCGTGTTGCTCATCTTTTTAGTTTTCTGTGTTGTGTTGTGTTTTTGTGCTTTGTTTGTCTTCCTCCTGTGTCGTGTGTGCCCAATGTTGCCAGTGTCTGGATTGTCCATTCTTGATTGCCCCTTCGGTTTTCTCTAACGTTTATTCACAAAAACATCAGTTATGCTTTCGTCTCTAAAAAGAAGATTTTTTTGAGTTTTCCATTACATTGAACTTTATAGCTATGACAAGGTTAGTTAATATTTTTTTCCTACATAAGAAACCCTAACTTTGAAAAGGACCATGCAATGATCATTCGTGTACAGTTTTGGTTTCACCAGTTGGAAGTTTTCTCAATAGAAGGCATTTATTGGGTCCTATGAAAACTAATAGGTAGTGGCAATCTTGGTTGTTTCCAATCCACATAAAAATACAATCTTTTTAAAGGACCATCCAATGATCAATAATGCACAGTATGGGTTTCATCAGCGTAGCACCTACTGAGAAGATGACATTTTGCTACATATTACCATGGAGTCCTATGTTAAACTATGTTGAGTAGGAACAGTCCTCTTGTTTTTTTATTGACATAAAATAGAAATAAAAATTAAACCACCATGCAATGATCACTCATTTAGAGTTGCAGTTTCATCAGCACATAACTTTCTGAGAAAAAAGCATTTGTTACATTTTCCCCCAAATCTCAGCAAAATGAATTATTTTTCAGCAACACCCATGTTGGATGATTCAGCCTAACTTTGTTTCAAACTGTCCTAGTGGTTTCAGAGTGGAAGAATTTAGAAAAAGTTACGACATATATATGATGGAGGAACAATGACAGAGGCAAGGAAGTTATGGGAAAAGCTCACATGACCTTACACTTATGGAGCTGAAATAATTTTAAACCAACTCTTTGACTAGCAGAAGGTCTTGTTAGTCTAAAATAGACAAACAATAAGACATGGACAATATGATTCATTTATGTCAGCAACACTATATAACTAATAAAACCAGTTTTATTGGACTCTTGTGTCTCATTAAGCCGACTTACAAAATAAATTTCAAACATTTTTTTAAACAATACTTAATTCAAGCTATCCGTTTCAACCATCAGAATTATCTAGTGACTACATTGAATATTTTAGAGTTCATTTCTTTTACAGTGAAAACGGTCTTAACAGAACCTAAAATAAAAAAAAATCTTGTTTAAACTGAATTTGAAATAAAGTCCCTATGTAGGAAATCTTTGTTAATTTAACCTGTATAAACCGAACACTTATCTATTCCAAACACAAAAGGTGGTCCTAAGGAGGTTTGGTTTAGATAGGTTTTACTGTACCAACAGAGAAAGTTATCAATCCATTGGAGTATATCTGATTGCTATATACCTGGAAGTTCTGAGGTTTCAGGTTCAATAGAAGAATACCAGCTATGCCAGTCTCTAGGATACTGTTCAAATGATGAAATAATAGCATGGAAATTTGTCAGTTTGTCTAACTCTGTAATATTGTCCCAAGCAGAGTCTGACAGCCAGTTGGAGCATGGATTATCAATTTGACTGTCTCTATCAATCACCTAAATATAGAACAACGACTGTACAAAATCTTACACATTCTGACAAGCAGTCTGAATTCAGTTGGAACATGGATTATCAGCAGATGTAACCAGAATATGGATAATTTTTTTGCTTCATATTTAATTCTACAGTAATATTTAAGAAGCTTATATTCAAACTTCCATGTACAATTGATCAATTAATGTGCACAAAATGAATTGAAAAAAGTTTCAATGGAAAAATTAAATTGCTTCGAAATTTCCAGAACAAAAACTTGATAAAAAAACACTGCATCCCCTCATTAGTCTCCTGAAAGTTTTATGACCATTATCATAGGTACCGGTAACCCATGGTTGATCACGCTCCGATAACTCTCCACTCATCACCGTGAATCAACTGACAGAAAAAATCTTACTAGTCATGTAATATTCATTTTGAAACATTTTTAATTTGTACTGACAAGCTGTTTGACAGCCTATCAAATCACAGACACAGTTTAAAAAAAAGGGACGTCCTTGCAAACTGAAATAATTACAGGAAATAAACAGGCAGTAATTATCTATGGGTTATTGCCAATAAATGCTATAGACTCGTCAGATCGTATCTTTCAAAATCTGTTCAATCCATCGAATAGGAAAATGTGAGTGATGTTATGTTTTTTGGAAACTGCTAAGCACAGACCAGTTACTAAACAAACCAGAACAAAATGGTTTGATATCAACTGACCCACAGTTGATGAGTGGAGGGTACAGGAGAGTGATCAGTCATAGGCTACTGCCGATGTATGACCGACCAGAAAACGTGTGTCCACTTACCAGACCTCCATGTAAGAAGAAGTTGTACTCATCCATGTTGATTTTATTGGCACATTCTAATATATTCACACACATTCGAAATGAGAACAAGAGTTTGTGTCTTTCAAACAGACCTTGACAAGCATACCTGTCAAGAAATAAAAATACACAGTAATCAGCAGTGTTTATACAATTCATTTGTTATATAGATAAACTTCTGAACAGCCAGTATGTGAATGACTATAAATTTGCTTTTTTTGCAGTGGATGGAGAGGGTAAATTTTTTGTAATTTCAATTTATAAACATATTACTATAATTTTTATGTAATTGTTTCCCTGGAAATAAATTTCAGTGGTAAAAATGAAAAGAATGTTCAATATTTTGGGAAAGGGGGTAAATTCGGTACTGCCATCCTCTCCTTTTTTCAATTACATCACATTTGTAGTTGTAGAAAGTTGCTATCTCTAGCTATCATTCAGCAATTCAGTATTGAATAGATTTATATATTTGCATAAGAGGTATTTATATGAATGTTTTTTTTTTAACTTACTTAATCAATTGTTTGTTTATTTGCTACATTCATACAGGGATAAATTTATTTTCTTAACATATACTACAATATATATACAATATACAAACAAATATATATATCAAATTTATTTGTACGAAATGTGTAGAAAAACGAACGTTTGGTGAGATTTTCTTACCTGTGTTGGAGCAAGTTCAAATTAATTTTATATTTATAGACAATGTACATATATTGTGTGTATCCTGCAATGTAAAAACAAATCAAAAACGACTGTCAAATTTTCTTAAAAGAGCAAAAACAAGTGTCATTCTAATTGTTTTTATGGTGTCATCTATCACATCTGCACTAATACTGTTACCTGATCATTTCTCTACATGAATCAGGTACCAGAAAAGATTTATTAGGTCCATGATTAAGTAACACTGAAGTTTATTTTACTCCTTTATTGGAACTCTAAATTACACAATTGCAGGATAAATATATTTAAATACTTACTTGTAAACAGCATATGTATGGTAATCATTAAGGTTTATAATTCGTTCCTCTAGTTTCTGACTTTTCTGGCTCCTGTCTATAGACAGGAGGAACAGTTCTATATATGAGTCCAGTGAAAACTGATACATTGGGTCAATCAGTCCCATATCATTCAGAACAAAGAATAAAATGGATGCTCTTTGGGCACAAGGTCTATATCCCTGAAAAGGAAAGAAACAGGTAAAAAAAAAGGGAGTTCACATCTTCGCCAACCATTAGATACGATCTGCCTCCCCGGGTGAACCCTTGGCTGGCAAAGATGAGGATCCCATGGCAACTGGTATACTGGATCAATCTGTTCAATGTTGTTGAACATAAAATAGAACAAAATTAATGGAAATAATTATCTACTAACAGTTGGAATGCAAACAGAAACAATAGTGTTGGCCAATTTTATTGGAGGAAGAAACCGTGCCACAAGTATTTGAGAGGGTGATTGTTGTTTAATGCCAAATGAGTAACTTTTCAGCTTAATCATAATGAGAACAAATTACATTCGATGAGATGATAATAATATCTGCTTTGTATTAGACTAACTAATTTTTATAATGTTATCTCATTGAATAAACAATCTGTGGGTAGACATGTCACTCCACTAAGACACATTATCCTGCTCCAATTTTATTTACTTTGATTTGACCCGACCAGGACTCAAACCCATGATCTACTACAATCGAGGCAATCAAGCTAACAATTACACCTCTGATGATTCTTCACATAGAAAAAAATAACACTTCAGGTCCATTTCCACTTAAGGACATTAAACACAATTTTAACCTGATCAATATTGTCAAATTGTTTGGAAAGCAGCCTTTTTCAACATAGAATGTATGCTATAATCAAAAATTCTGCATGGGGGTTGCTAAGAAGTGACAATATTTATGAATGGAGGGGGGACGGGTTACATTATATCAGCCTACCTCTCTAGCAGCATCAATCTTATGTTCAGTTTGTTCTGATATCTGTAGTTTTTCTGACACTTCCTGGGATGTGATCTTTGATGTCTGTAATGTGTTGACTAACTGTTCATCATCTAGTAGAGAACCCTTTGTTTCATTCAGAAGTCTACAAATAATAAGATTGTAATAGGAAATCAATGGAAATTAAAGGTTTTTGTCTATAACACAAAAAAACCAACATTTATTGTCTTTTGTATTAAAAATTTGACATAAGGAAAAAATAGGAGAATTTTCAACAAATTCTGAATGAAGGACTGTAATCTTTATTAAACTGTGCAGTACAAAGTTATTGAGAAAATATAAATAATTATAAAAATCAAGAATGCAATATATGCATGAGTGAACAATACAAATAGCTTGGAGGATAAAAATGCTTTACAAAACAGAATGCAATGATACTTGATGTTGTTGAAGTCACAGAGATGGTATGCAAAGTCTATTGTTTCACTTCTATTATTTTATTTCAGTCTGTTTGATAATGAAAACAGTGGAAACTTGGTTAAAAAAATAATAAAGTAGGCTGAGAATTTAATCTTTATGTTCCTTCAATTTGTTTTCTCTAAAATTATAAGCTAATCTGAGAATTTCATCTTTATGTTCCTCCATTTTTTTTTTACTAACCTGAGAATTTCATCTTCACATTCCTCTAACTTCTTCTTACCACTGGCAATACTCTTTACTAATTGATCCTTAGTCTCTTCTAATTCTGTCTTCTCCTTCTTCACAACAATACCTAAAAACTGGGCTTCTAAACCTATAATGTGTTCAAATATAATGTAAACCAATGGGTTTGGTAGGGTTATGGTGCTAAACACCACTTTCAACAATATTTCAGTTATATCGTGGTGGTCAGTTTTATTTCTGTGTAAACGAATGAACAATCTGTCTATACAAATATCTTGAACAATTTTCACTTTCTTTCTGTGTCTAAAGCAATATGGCATTTTTAAATTTCTATTCATTTTTGTTTTAATATTTGATCTTCAATAGATTTCAGAACTACAAATTTTTATTCTTTACTCATTTTACAAACATGTTCATCTGAAAAAAGAATTGCATTAGTAAGAAAGGACATGGATGTAAATGAACATGAGAGACTATCCAAAATTATACTTAGACACAAATTAAAGTAAAGGAGCAGCGCTTTTATTGCTGTTCTACATTTCACAGTCACAGTAGAGTTCATCAACAATGAGTATAACTCATACCCTAAAATGAGTGTGAAATGGCACCTCCATGAATCTAAATTGAAGCAATATAAATGGCTGAAAAAGGGTTAGGGTTATGGTGTTTAATGCCACTTTCAACAATATTTCAGTAATATCATGGCCATCAGTTTTATTGGTGGAGGAAACCCGAGTACCAGGAGAAAACAACCGACCTGGCGCAAGTCACTGACAAACTTTATCATATAATGTTGTATCGAGTATACTTCGCCTGAGCGGGGTTCAAACTCACAACGTTAGTGGTGATAGGCACTGATTGCATAGGTAGTTGTAAATCCAACTACCATACGATCATGACCATGACCGCCCCTGGCTGAAAAATAACATTTCCTCATCTGTTTTAGCTATATATACCATACCTTGTTCCTTGACAGCAAAATTAACAATGGTTGTCTTTGTAGAGATTTCTGGAGGATAGTGAGGGTTACTTAATTTGGTTGTAATGTAGAATCTAAACTCTGGGTTGTACTCAATCTCTTTGTCACCCAACATGATAAACAATACTCCACCTAAAAAACATAACAATACCTATATCATCAAAGTGTATGAGAAACAAGATAGATAATATGACAGACTTGGAACGTAAATAGAATAACAAATTTCTTGTTATTTTACAGTGAACTACAGATAAACAAACATTCTTTTTGGCAACTGTTTTTCAAATTTAACAATGACTTTTTAAAAAGAAAAAATTTTCAGGCAATGAATTTCCTTTCAAAATCACATCAAACAAATCACTACAATTTACTTGACTTTTACCCATGGGAGACAATTTTACAAGACCCTATCTCTTATAGAAAAGATCCATTTATACACACAAAAAAACAACAATAATTTAACTTTATAACTAGTCCATGCTGTCTACTTAATGCTGTGTAGTAAGTGGTGAAGCAGCAAGCACCAATATTACAAAGTCTTTGATGTAATAAAACCATGAACTCCAGGAGAACAGACTAATATGACATGGTCTCTTTGTGTTCAGTGAGTTCAGTTAAGATCAGAGGTAATTGTTCATTTTATTGATATTGGTGGAATTGATGACCCTCACTTTCTTTTCATGGCCATGAAAACACTAGAATTGACATGTTTTACAGAGACACTGTTCACCATACTATTGTCTTGTACAATTTTAAATTACAAACCTTTTTTGACAACTGATTTTTTAAGTATGGGATCAAGTGAAGGGTCAAGGCTCTCTTTAACATTCTGTAGTAAAACTGGAGTTCCAAAATGAATACCACACTCTAAAGATTTCATATAGTCCGTCTGCTGAAAATCTATCAACTTTAAACCCTAAAAAATATTAGTTATTCCTGTTACAATGTAAACAATTATAGTTATCCTCACACTCAGGTGGAGAATTGGCTGGTTGTCAGGTTATAATACAGAAAGATTGAATGTGGTCCATAGTGGGTAATTTGTTTAGAGAGTTCCACCCTCCCTGTACGTTAAAGACCTCTTGTAGATTTTGAAAAAGAATAGGCACTTCATAGTAACTACAAAAGATTAAATTTGTTGTCTCTATTCAACTTTTCATACTTTTCCAAAAGTTGTCGCCATGGTTGGTTCATCCCTTCCTCATCTCTATATAGCTTTTATTTCTTGAACTTGTTCTCATCCCGAATATAGCTGCAATATTGGATGTTCTAACATGACATCCTTCTTTCGCTTTGTATTACAAAGTTTGTAAGCAAACGAGCGATTTATCGATTGGGTATAATCTCATTAGCACATGTGCCGGTGTACACATTTAAGCCAGGTAATAAAATAATTAAATAAAATTATCTACACTGTTGTTAATGTTTTAATAACATCTATATTCACTGAAAATAATCAACATATCCAAAATCAATAATATGTGTGCAATTAAAATATGCAAACACAATATTATTGTTACGGATGCTCCATCAATATGACTGACTTTCCCGTCATAAATGTATATGTGACTGACTTTTCCGTCGTAAAAGTACATGTTGATGAATTATTGTCTGCTGAAATTTGGCAGCATAAATTGTGTGCGACATTGTCCGCAAATGTAAATATAAATTTTCGTCTTCCAAATAAAATATACTACCGTATTTGTACTGCTAGACTAATTAAGCAATAATCAATCAATCTAGTTCCTTCTTTTATCATTATTTGAGAAACAAATTATACAGTTAAGCATGCTTCAAATATATAAAAATAATACCATTTAATTTATTTATAAGTGCAGTTCTTACCATTTCAGCCTCTTTATTCTTGATCCACTTAATAGCTTGTCCTTGTGGGTCCACCATAAGAGGCCATCTACTAGCAGATGTCACAATGACACCATTCTCTGTGGAGAAACTGTCACTAGGTAACCCTTGGATATTCCATTCTCTAACATGGGTAGGACGGGCCATGAACTCACAGAAGTCAAATGTTGGTGAACACGGAATTCCAAGCTTGACAATCTTTTTTATAAGGAATAAAGACAAAATTATACAATATATTTTTGTTGCATGAAATATTAGTTATAATGTGTATAAACATAAGCATTTCTCATATCTAATAAAAAAAAATTGCATTTAAACAGTAAACAAAATTTGCAAGTCCTCTTGAATATAAAAATATATTACGGTTTACCATAGAAATATATCCAGTCATATGCTATTGTATATTAGTTTAAACAAAAGGAATCATAATTTCTAAAATAAATTTAGATTAGTAAAAATAGTTTTACATGTTTTGTACTGAATATTGTACAAACTTATACTTAAAACTTAAAATAATATTTAAAACACAGAGGTCATACAATATTTGTTTTTCAATTTCCAGTAAATTAACAAAAAAAGAAGAATTCGTTACATATATATCTAAAACACACCTGTGGAATCCATGTTTTCTTGACAATAATTTCTCTGTAGTTAGATAAGAATGGACCAAGATATGACATAAAGGCAGCTGCTATCATACAGTCCCCAGGCAAATAACCAAGTCTTTTTCCTAAATTCTGATAAGTATAAATTTAAAACATTTAACTTGAGTCAAATCCATTCCATCAAATAACTCTATCCAATATAAGACAAATCAAAATTATCAATATACCATATTTTTCAGCAATCTATGTTTGCACCAAAAAAACTGTTTCATTTCCACCAATAATACATACGATTGTGCCTTTTTACATGTGATTTAAATAAAAACCTAACATACAGGTTATTTATAAATTTGTGAATTTGATATACTTTCTCTTTGGCGCATTTGATAAAAACAATTTTTTTTTTAATTTGTGCATTTCATGTGTTTAAAAATCTCTAATTAGTGCTAATGTATCGTTTGATTGGTAATGCCAACTTTAGCAGTATTTCAGTGATATCGTGGTATGTAGCGCAAACGTAGGATAGCCATATCTTTCTGATCAAGACAATTTTCTCTAAGGCTATCCTGGCTATAAATCAATTGACATTGTTCCAGTTATAACTATAGTCCATGAAAAAACACTGAATATTCCAATACATTTCATCTGCAGCAACTTAAATAAAATAAAAGATAAAAAAAAATGCTAAAATATTATAAATGAGATAATTCTTCCATCAAATTTTACATGTAATTGTTTAAGAATTATGAAAAGTAATGAAAAAAATTACTGAAAATGGAAACAGTTGTTTTATAATTGATTAATGTGTCAAATAATGTAATTTGATAGTAATTAAAACAAAGTTTTCTCTTATTTGAAAATTTTGCAAATAGTTGGAAAATACCAAAATTTGCTATTGATGTCATAAATTTCATGTCAGAAAACATCATATCATATAGATGACAAGTTTGATCTACATACAAAAATTATAATAAAAAAAAATCTTTTAATACTGAATTCTGAATAAACTCATAACATATGTCTATCCTCAGCAAATCTTGCCCATGTTTATTTTCTTACAAAATAAAGTTGTGAGTTTGAATCCCCACTAAGGGCAAGGTGTACTCAGTACAATTTATGTGATAAAGTTTGTCAGTGACTTGCCACAGGTTAGTGGTTTACTCTGGTTACTTCGGTTCCCTCCACCAATAAAACGGATCGCCACGATATATCTGAAATATTGTTGAAAGTGGCATTAAACATCATAACCTCTAAACCCCCATTTGTTCATGTTTTTAGACTGTCTATTTAAAATTTTCAATCTAATTTTTTTCTCGCTTTGACTAAAATTAAATTTCCATTTTCATGAATCTTTTCTTCGCCCTGGCAACTCAATTATTGATGTGTTACCTCTACTGTTTTTTCCCATCGAACCCTCTCCTCTGCCAGACCTTCCACCAGTTTAGCAGCCCTCTCCAGCATCATTTCTGTGTAATCTGCCTTGCGTTTTAAGTCCTCTTTCTGGTCTAGTTTCTCGTCATAGACTCTTTTTAGCTCCTCCATTTTAGCCCTCACCTGTAAATAAATTTATTGAAATTAGCAAGAAAAGATGAATTACATGGCTGGAATTTTGAAATTGTGTATGCAGTAAAATTGTTTATACATGTATATGGAACTGCTTCCAACTGGTACCCCTTGAAATTTACCAAATGTATGTCTTGCCACTTATTTTGTCCTGAAATCAGTTCTCGCTCTGAAGCTTCCAATAGAGCTATATCTGTAAAGAATATTAACAAATTGTGAAAACAATAAAAAAAACTGTTTTCATTATGCATCAATCAAACATGCTTTTGAAGATAATGGACATTTTTATTTTTTTCACAATTGCAGCAGAATATATATGAGAGGTCAAAACAATATTATTTCAATTACATATTATATATATTCCTAATTCAAAGGATTAATAATCACTTAATCAAGAAATCACAGGTGAAGTGAAACAATGAAAAAATGAGGGGTTTTTTTTGCCGAAGAATTTTACATATTCTTTGTAATAGGATGGATTTAGTTTTTTTCCTGTATTGTGATTTAGATTTATTCTTGTCTAAAACTTAATTGTCAGTTTTAATTTGTTATGATGAAAAATGAAAATGATGACAATTTTGTATTGTTGGAACTCCTCCTCTCCCTCAATACAAACCTCTTCTAATTTTTCTTGAGCCTCTGCCAGTGCCTCTTGTTTCTCATTCAGCTGTTTCATGGCGACATTTAATCTCTGTTGCTTAGGCTGAACCACCCTGAATACGCGTCCATACATTTCCATTGCCCTAACCCACAGGCATAGAGACTTGGCAGCGAGAGAGACACGCCCGACTATCTCTGGACGGAAATCACCCTGGTTCACATAGTGACTACTTATTTTCTTTAACATTTTGTCTGATATATTGTCTTTATCATAAGCTATCAACTTATTGATGAAATTTTGATCACCTAAAAATAAGCCAAAATAAAAATTAATTAATACCTTGCAAATAATAATTACAGAAGACAGACTCAATTTTTGGGCTTACTGGTAGTAGGCTTAGGAAATCAAGATACTGTAATTCTACTGAATTTTAACCCAGGTGTGGATTCAAAAGGTGAAAATCCTCCTCTCCCGTAACATAGAATCCTGCATCCACACCAGCAACCTATACTTATTCATGTGTAAAATTCTAAAAATATATATACAAATATGAATATATTACAATGGCTATCAAATATACAAATTGGACTTAAATGCAGGTAGAAAATAATGTCTTTAGTTAACACTAGGAAAAATGTCTCAAAAATTAAAAAAAAAAAAACATTTTCAGATCCCAAATATTAATCAAAAAAATTTCTTGTCAATTTCGTAAAGGACAAAACAAAGATAAACCTTAAGATTTACAATAAAATAAAATATAAGGTACCAAGTTGCTTCTTTGATTCTGCCCATGTTGGTTCACTGCCTCGTAGAATCATGACAGCTTCCATAACTTTCTCTACTTGTGCCGGAGGTCTACCATATGATCTGATCTCTGTTATGTCATTCTTGTTCAATGAGTCTAAAGCCTAAAAAACAAAGCCTCAAGTTTATTATTATTTTTTATATTGAAAGAAAGAGACATTGTATACAGTTGATAATTTAAAGTGTATACAAAATAATTTTGACATTTTTTGTATTGTTACAAACCAACAAATCAGTAAGACTACTGTATTTTCCGTACAGGTAGGTTTGGTTTGGTGTATGGTGTTTAACGCCACTTTCAACAATATTTCAGTTCTATTGTGGCGATCAGTTTTATTGGTGGAGGAAACCGGAGTACCTGGAAAAAACCACTGACCTGTCACAAATCACTGACAAACTTCATCACATAATGTTGTATTGAGTACACCTCACCATGAATGGGGTTCGAACTCACAATTTTAGTGGTGATAGTCACTGATTGCATGGAATACAGGTATAATTGGCACTTCCTTCTCAACTTATAATGGCAAATCAGTCAATAAGTGACTGTGAGTGAGTGATTGTTGTTAAACGCCAAGTGAACAAATTTTCAGCTATGATCAAGGCAAGAACAAGCTATGTTTCGATGTGAAAATTATGATGTCCACTTTGTACTAAAGTAATATGCTTAGTTGGATTTTAACAGTGCTAGCTCACTGAAACAACAGTCTGTAGGTAGACATGTCGCTCGACTCGTGACACATTATCCCGATTCCAATACAACCAGTCTTTGCTCTTATTCTTTAATACGGCATGCTTAGCAGCAAATACCAATTTTATAGTTTTTGGTTTGACCAGACTAGGGTTCGAACCTATGATCTACCACACTCAAAATGAACAAGCCGACCATTATACCACTGATGCTGATTAAATATATTAATTAAATAAGCTTATTACTGTATCGCCATTAGGATTTAAAAAAAATATAACATGCTCCAAATAATACAAAAAGTCAAATCTGTATATAAAGGGCACTCAAGGGAACCTAAAAATGTGACCTTTATGAAAAGTTGCCATTTATATACAGGCTAAAATTATATGCAGCTGCCCTTTACAGACAGTTATTTGTTATATAGAGGTGCCCTTTACAGACAGGCTTGACTGTATTTTGTTTTGATATAAGAAAATTATTTTTACACCAGGATATTAATTACCTCTATAGCTTCTTTAAGAGCAGGCATTGCTTCATCTAAGTCATGTTGTGCTATATCTGCCATATGTTTACACTTGGTTTCCTCTTCTGCAATTCTCTCACTCTTCTGTGTTACAGTCTGAAGACAGAGTTAACATAGCCTACAGTTATAACATGTAGCAGAAAAACAATACAACATTAGATTATAAAGTTTGACAGTGACGTTTAGCAGATCGGTTGTGTTCGCAGGGTGATTTATAAGAGGGGGTGGTCTCTCATGAGGGGGACAATCTACTAATACTTTATTATCTCAGTACATCTTAAATCTGGTCTTATAAGAAGGTGGCCTTTAACTAGAGGGGACTACTGCAATATACGTTTACCACTTTACAACATTAATACAGCAACTGATATTTATATTTGTATGACCTTCAAAACATAGCACTAACAGTATTGTAAGTAGAAGTTATTGATATGCATTTAGTTTATGTATGACCTTCAAAACATAGCACTAACAGTATTGTAAGTAAAAGTTATTGATATGCATTTAGTTTATGTATGACCTTCAAAACATAGCACTAACAGTATTGTAAGTAGAAGTTATTGATATGCATTTAGTTTATGTATGACCTTCAAAACATAGCACTAACAGTATTGTAAGTAAAAGTTATTGATATGCATTTAGTTTATGTAAGTTCATATAGTTGGTAACCCACGGTTGAACATGATCTGATTACTCTCTACTCATCACCCATAGGTCAGCTAACTGAGAAATCCTTGTATTCATGAATAATTCATGAGTCATTTTAAAACATTTAGATTTTTTTTTTACCCACGAGTGAAGAGTGGAGAGTATCAGAGTGTTATTAGTCATGGGTATCTGACGATGGCAAGTTGATTGCTACATAACAATTATCTATGAGTTATGGTGTCTTCAGACCTACCTTTTGCTGCTCATCAGCGTCTCTTTTCTGTTGTACAATATTAACGAGATATTCATCACATGTTTTCTGGTATTGCAACACCTTAACCCGAGCATCTTCTAGTTCTTCTGTCATGTACTTGACCTTGGTTCTTGTCTCGTCTATCTTATTTAAACCATTTTTTAGCTTATTGGATTGATCCTCCAGTTCAGCTCTCTTAGAAGACATCAATCTGTAAGTAAAATAAATACAAGTTTAGTAATGTGCTGTTTCAAGTATAAAATATCCCTATAGAAATAGGGGGTCTTTGTGGTCATGATCATATGGTAGTTGGATTTTCAACTACCTGTGCAACCAGTGCCTATCACCAATAAAGTTGTGAGTTCGAACCCTGTTTAATGGCGAGGCGTACTCGATAAAACATTATGTGATAAAGTTTGTCAGTGACTTGTGACAGGTCGGTGGTTTTCTCCTGGTACTCCTGTTTCCTCCACCAATAAACTGACCGCCACGATATAACTGAAATATTGTTAAAAATGGAGTTAAACACTATAAACCAACCAAACCAAACCACCCTATAGAAATAGAGTGATTGATTGTTGTTTAATGCCAAGTAAGCCATTTTTCAGCTATTAGTATTAACATGGCAAGAACAAGTTACAAGACCAATGCACTCGAACCCATGATCTACCACACTGGAGCATGCTAACCATTACATCACCAATGTTATTAGATAGCTTCTTTGACTTGAGGATTAGTACTATAGTGTTATATGGATGTACCAAATACACAACTTGACCTAAAAATATTTAGAAAAAAACACCATCCTTGTTTAATGCCGACACTTTTTTTGTGCCTGTCCCAGAGCCAAGACCTGGATTTCCAATGTCATATGTTGTGGGTTTTGTTTGTGTTCAGAGAGTTGAGGTGACAGATGACTGTTTGCTTTGTTGATATTGGTGGAATAGTTGATCTTCACTATTTACACTTTCATTTCATACCATAACAGATTTGTTGCAGTAGCTCACAAGAGAAAAATAAAATTGGTTGGGATGTCTATAGGTGGATCAAATTTTCCTGACCTTATCAATAATTTCTTGTATCACTTGTGTTAATCTAAACCACCACCCATAGACCCACCCTATCGCTGGCATACTCACTTTTCATATCCACTGACAAGTTCCAGGTAGTTTGTAGGTGTGACTCAATACTCACTTTATATAACCACTGACAAGTTCCAGGTAGTTTGTAGGTGTGACTCAATACTCACTTTTTATATCCACTGACAAGTTCCAGGTAGTTTGTAGGTGTGACTCAATACTCACTTTTTATAACCACTGACAAGTTCCAGGTAGTTTGTAGGTGTGACTCAATACTCACTTTTTATAACCACTGACAAGTTCCAGGTAGTTTGTAGGTGTGACTCAATACTCACTTTATATAACCACTGACAAGTTCCAGGTAGTTTGTAGGTGTGACTCAATACTCACTTTTTATATCCACTGACAAGTTCCAGGTAGTTTGTAGGTGTGACTCAATACTCACTTTTTATAACCACTGACAAGTTCCAGGTAGTTTGTAGGTGTGACTCAATACTCACTTTTTATAACCACTGACAAGTTCCAGGTAGTTTGTAGGTGTGACTCAATACTCACTTTTTATAACCACTGACAAGTTCCAGGTAGATTGTAGGTAGTTTGTAGGTGTGACTCAATACTCACTTTTTATAACCACTGACAATTTCCAGGTAGTTTGTAGGTGTGACTCAATACTCCCTTTTTATATCCACTGACAAGTTCCAGGTAGTTTGTAGGTGTGACTCAATACTCACTTTTTATATCCACTGACAAGTTCCAGGTAGTTTGTAGGTGTGACTCAATACTCACTTTTTATATCCACTGACAAGTTCCAGGTAGTTTGTAGGTGTGACTCAATACTCACTTTTTATATCCACTGACAAGTTCCAGGTAGTTTGTAGGTGTGACTCAATACTCACTTTATATAACCACTGACAAGTTCCAGGTAGTTTGTAGGTGTGACTCAATACTCACTTTTTATATCCACTGACAAGTTCCAGGTAGTTAGTAGGTGTGACTCAATACTCACTTTTTATAACCACTGACAAGTTCCAGGTAGTTTGTAGGTGTGACTCAATACTCACTTTTTATATCCACTGACAAGTTCCAGGTAGTTTGTAGGTGTGACTCAATACTCACTTTTTATATCCACTGACAAGTTCCAGGTAGTTTGTAGGTGTGACTCAATACTCACTTTTTATATCCACTGACAAGTTCCAGGTAGTTTGTAGGTGTGACTCAATACTCACTTTTCACAACCACTGACAAGTTCCAGGTAGTTTGTAGGTGTGACTCAATACTCACTTTTCATATCCACTGACAAGTTCCAGGTAGTTTGTAGGTGTGACTCAATACTCACTTTTTATATCCACTGACAAGTTCCAGGTAGTTTGTAGGTGTGACTCAATACTCACTTTTCATAACCACTGACAAGTTCCAGGTAGTTTGTAGGTGTGACTCAATACTCACTTTTCATAACCACTGACAAGTTCCAGGTAGTTTGTAGGTGTGACTCAATACTCACTTTTTATAACCACTTATAATTTCCAGGTAGTTTGTAGGTGTGACTCAATACTCACTTTTTATATCCACTGACAAGTTCCAGGTAGTTTGTAGGTGTGACTCAATACTCACTTTTTATAACCACTGACAAGTTCCAGGTAGTTTGTAGGTGTGACTCAATACTCACTTTTTATATCCACTGACAAGTTCCAGGTAGTTTGTAGGTGTGACTCAATACTCACTTTTCATAACCACTGACAAGTTCCAGGTAGTTTGTAGGTGTGACTCAATACTCACTTTTTATATCCACTGACAAGTTCCAGGTAGTTTGTAGGTGTGACTCAATACTCACTTTTCATATCCACTGACAAGTTCCAGGTAGTTTGTAGGTGTGACTCAATACTCACTTTTCATATCCACTGACAAGTTCCAGGTAGTTTGTAGGTGTGACTCAATACTCACTTTTTATATCCACTGACAAGTTCCAGGTAGTTTGTAGGTGTGACTCAATACTCACTTTTCATATCCACTGACAAGTTCCAGGTAGTTTGTAGGTGTGACTCAATACTCACTTTTCATATCCACTGACAAGTTCCAGGTAGTTTGTAGGTGTGACTCAATACTCACTTTATATAACCACTGACAAGTTCCAGGTAGTTTGTAGGTGTGACTCAATACTCACTTTTTATATCCACTGACAAGTTCCAGGTAGTTTGTAGGTGTGACTCAATACTCACTTTTTATAACCACTGACAAGTTCCAGGTAGTTTGTAGGTGTGACTCAATACTCACTTTTCATATCCACTGACAAGTTCCAGGTAGTTTGTAGGTGTGACTCAATACTCACTTTTTATATCCACTGACAAGTTCCAGGTAGTTTGTAGGTGTGACTCAATACTCACTTTTTATAACCACTGATAATTTCCAGGTAGTTTGTAGGTGTGACTCAATACTCACTTTTTATATCCACTGACAAGTTCCAGGTAGTTTGTAGGTGTGACTCAATACTCACTTTTTATATCCACTGACAAGTTCCAGGTAGTTTGTAGGTGTGACTCAATACTCACTTTTCATAACCACTGACAAGTTCCAGGTAGTTTGTAGGTGTGACTCAATACTCACTTTTTATATCCACTGACAAGTTCCAGGTAGTTTGTAGGTGTGACTCAATACTCACTTTTTATATCCACTGACAAGTTCCAGGTAGTTTGTAGGTGTGACTCAATACTCACTTTTTATAACCACTGACAAGTTCCAGGTAGTTTGTAGGTGTGACTCAATAGTCACTTTTTATATCCACTGACAAGTTCCAGGTAGTTTGTAGGTGTGACTCAATACTCACTTTTTATAACCACTGACAAGTTCCAGGTAGTTTGTAAGTGTGACTCAATACTCACTTTATATAACCACTGACAAGTTCCAGGTAGTTTGTAGGTGTGACTCAATACTCACTTTTTATAACCACTGACAAGTTCCAGGTAATTTGTAGGTGTGACATAGTTATGACGTCTCATCTCCAGCAGCATTTTATGTGAGAAATCTGACACAGATTTATGCATTACATAAAACATCTTCACTATCAGGGGTTTGAAACTGTCCTGAAAAAACAACGTTATTCAATCAGTTCAAATTATTTAATAATCAAAACAAATTCCAACAATAAAGATAATTTCATTTCTGTGTTATGTCAAGTGTAAAAATGTATAATTTTAGAATCAAGTCGGATATGTGCAAATGGTCTATTGTGATATTTGAAAGAGATGTTAGATGCACTTGCAAAAAAAAACCAAAAAAAAACAGAACCATCACGACCTCCCTCTCTCTCAAAACAAAATTCAAAGTTAGCAGTTAATTAATAAAGATGTAATGAATTGGCCTTGTTATTGGTCCTCGGCCAGCTGTATTTGTCCTTCGGCTTCAACTTAGATTAATTACAATGCCAATACATAAATCATGATGTAATAATATCATAATATTAGTAGAGTAATTTATCAGAGAGATGTGGAAATAAACATGGAAACCCTCTGGTAGTTGATATCACAGTATACCAGGTAAATTTTTAGAAAATCTTACAAAACTTACCTGTTTCTCAGAACCCAAAGATACTTCCTGTATATATTTCTCAGCAACTTCTAACAGGGCATCCTGTGGCCATTCACTATACCAATCAATAGTGGTACAATTCACAATGGCTGGAAACATGCGTACACGATTCCTATAATATATAGATATAACAATGAGTAAGATATAAGAAGTATCTCCCTCAGGCATTAGGTAACCTTAGCAGATCCTAATTTTATATTAGATTAGATTATTTGTGCTTCCACTCTTTTGACTGTGAGCATGCATGATGAAGGATATTGAAGAAACATGACATAATTTGCATTCTAAGAGTTAACAGTGATTCATTGATGTAGGAGTGTTCGTATAATATTAAGGAGGGGCTGTCGTGGTTGAGATCGTATGGTAGTTGGACTTACAACTACCAATGCCATCAGTGCCTAACAAATCCCACTCATGGTGAGGTGTACTTGATACAACTTTATGTGATAAAGTTTGTCAGTGACTTGCAACAGGTTGGTGGTTGTTTTCCAGGTACTCCAGTTTCCTCCATCAATAAAACCGACTGCCACAAAATATTGTTGAAAGTGGCAACCCCTATAATATTAAAGTATATGATAATTTAATGATTTTATGTTCAATTCCAGGAGATTCTTTACATAATATTTATGTTAGCAACAAACAGATAAAAATAAATATCATTAAAAAAAAAAAATTCACAAGGGAAGAGTAGCTATTTATAATCCAAACACTGGACAAGATGGGTTGTAATAACTTTGTATATAAATTCAAAGTTAGAATCTGTCCAGTAATGAACCCATTAGTTTGCTAATTAGGGTGAATTGTTTCTCTCTTAGTGCTAATAAATAACAATAAAATTAAGAATATTTTTTCTTTTCATCTTGGGAGGACCATGACATCTATTATCATTAACAAAAACTTGAGGATTTTCAAATTCAGGTGGCGTATAGTTGATATATAGTTTGTGTACATATTTGGTTACAATCAGTTGAATATGAAATTTACAATAGTGGATTAACAAGGATAATATATATACATAAATGCCTACCTTTTATTAATTCAACTAAAAACAACAAGTGTAAAAATTCCCCATAAACAATGTGATTTACACAACGACAACTCTTAGTACCTCTAATAATACACGTGGATGTGCCATGCCATAACCTTTTACAGATGTCAAACATTACTTCTTCCCTTAATGTGCATTCAAACAGTAAAATTGTCTGTTTCCCTCAAACTCTACATGTTCCCATGTTTTATACAAAACTGATTGTCTCAACTTGTTGTCAAAATATGTTGCAGATGGGTCTATCAAATATTAGAAGGGATTTTGGATATGTGTTGAGACTATCAAATTTGTGTTTGAAACAGGTATCCAGGTAAAGTTTGAAGGGTGTTTGAAAAAAAAAAGTTGACCATGTAAACACCTTTACACACAAAAAAAGATGCCACTGTAAAATTTATGTGTCCATTGAAATATAATTATAAATATTTTGCTCCTTCAACATAAATTCAATCAAACCACCAGTCTACAGAACGTGTCTTGCCTGAATGGTTCTCCAACGGGGCTCATACACATAACAACATGAAGATTTGATCTGACATGCTCCACAAAGAAGGAGAATATACTCTGAGGGGTATCTTCTATATCCTCATTTTGTGTTACTTCTGACAGAGCATTCTTAACCTAGTAATTATAACATGAAGATTTGATCTACTAAAAGGAATCGCATTGGTGGTGTAATGGTTAGCATACTCACCTCAAGTGTGGTAGATCGTGGGTTAGAGCCCTAATCAGGTCTACCAAAGACTATACAATTGGTATTTGTTGCTTCTTTGCTAAGCACGCAGTATTAAGAAGAAAGAGCAAAGACTGGTTGGCTTGTAATCAGGATAATGTGTCAGAGTGGGGCGACATGTCTATCTGCGGACTGTTTCAATAGTCTAGCACCATAAAAATCCAACTCAGCGTGTTGGTCTAGTACAAAGCGGACTTCATCAACATCTCATTGAAAATTTACTTGTTCTCGCCATGATATGGCTGAAAAATTGCAAGTAGGCCTTAAGCAACAATCACTCACTCACTCTACTAAAAGAAAGTCCCAATGAAGGAAATCTTTGTTAAATTAAACTTGTATAAACTGACCATCTGTCTATTCAGAACACAAAAGATGGCCGCAAGGAGGTTCAGCTTAGGCAGGCTTCCGTTTTATTCAGTTCTGGTTTAGACAGGTTTCACAGTTTATGTTATAGAGAAATTTCAATATACAAGTACAGTGGAACTTTTCTAATCCAACACATCAAGGGATCAGGGAAATGTGTCGGATTGTACAGGATGTCAGAATACTCAGGTTTTATTGTAGTTAACAGAAATATTTTAGGACCATAAATTTTTTGTCGGATGTCACAGGATGTTGGAAAACTCAGGTGTCGGACTGCACAAGTTCCACTGTATTGTCATTTATATAGTCTAGTTAATTATAACTGGTAGACTAACTATAATTTATATAGTCTAGTTAATTATACCTGGTAGACTAACTATAATTTATATAGTCTAGTTAATTATACCTGGTAGACTAACTATAATTTATATAGTCTAGTTAATTATACCTGGTAGACTAACTATAATTTATATAGTCTAATTAATTATACCTGGTAGACTAACTATAATTTATATAGTCTAGTTAATTATACCTGGTAGACTAACTCTAATTTATATAGTCTAGTTAATTATACCTGGTAGACAAACTATAATTTATATAGTCTAATTAATTATACCTGGTAGACTAACTATAATTTATATAGTCTAGTTAATTATACCTGGTAGACTAACTATAATATTTAAATTGATTATACATCATGAATTTGTACCTCATCAAATTCCTCATCATTATAAAGGCCTGGTATTTCCCCACTACTAAGGATATTGTTTATGTCCTCAAGGAAAACTTCCTCCACAACTTGGTTATCACTAAAGATAAACACTGTGGGCTTGTTGAGTACTCCAGCTTGCCAGTATAATCTCTTCAGATCTGAAAGAGAATGTTTTTGCTTAGGTAAAAACAACAAGATTACAACTTCAAATGTCATTATTAATATTGAGTGTTTTTAATTTAATAAATTTGTAAAATAACTCTTTTCTTTCCAGGTTAAAATAAATATAAAACAAAAGATTGATGCTTGCTATATTCTGTTTACTATGATGCTACAATATATCTAACATACTGCTAAAGTTGGTGTTAAACACCAATCAATCAATCAATCAATCAATCAATCAATCAATCAATCAACCTGTTTTCTAGGTTGAGAAAATGACAAAGAATACAGACAAACTATATGTTTTTGAAACAATTCAATTCAAAAAATATTTTTATTTGAGAAATAACCTCAAAATAATTTCTCAAAAATATATTGTGTGTTCCCATTGTTACCAAAGTCTTTTAAATTCTAAATTTCTATATGAACATCAATTAAAAAACACACACAAACAAGTAAGAAAGTTAATAGTAGGAAGCTAATAGAGGAGTTATCATCAGATTGTTCCAATAGGGTTTTGTTACCAAGAATGTGTCCATAGGGATAGGATGTCCCAGGTAAACAGGGGTGTATAACCCTAGAACCATATAAGGAATATTAACAAAAGTGGAACTTGGCCTGTGTATTGTGATAAAAAAAACATTATGCAATGGAAAACAAAACAACAATAAAGTACAGATGATAATAAAAATACAGTTTCTTAACAAGTATATAGTTTGATTTGAAAAATTAAAATCTGACATCATTTCCTGATTGAATATTATATAATAAACCTACCATCTCTGAATTCCTTTTTCCTATACTGTTTATTAATCTCTATCTCAAAAGCAGACATTTTACAGATGAATGATGAAAGTCTGGTCAAACTTTTGTGTCCACTCCCTCCTATACCCACTAACATCATGTTACCACATGGCTGCCTTATTACACGAATTATCTTGGAAACTGAAATTGAAATCAATTATGAAACCAGGAAAGTGTTTAAGATCGTGGAATCTTCGACCATCTTTGTAGATATTCTTAAGCAGATACATATCTTTCAATTATATCTTCATAATCAAGAAGCTAGTCAAACCTGCTTATGTGGTTACCTTTATTAAGCAATCACCTGTATTAAAAGGTCACCTTTATCTTGACCTGTCATAGAAAGCTTCATAAGAATTGAACCTCATTCAAGAAGTCACCGGTCATAAAAGACCACACTTTCTTTGTCTCATGTACTGCCAAGACACGGATGTAGATCAATAAATTGACAATATACTTCAGCAATGAAAAACAATATTGCAGGAAAATGCTCATGTAGTTTTTCATACCCAAAACCCTGTGTAAGATCAAATTTTCTTTTCACCAATATTACTGGACTACTTTATCCAAGGGGTGAGAAAAATAAATCTTACTGTGTTCAATGGCATCTCTAAATAGGACCAGATCCATCCTGACCACCCCTGGTGAATTATTGTACTTTTCCAGACAATCATTCAGGTGTTTCCTCAACTTCCCAATGTCCATAATATCTTCATATTTACCATTGAGGTTCATGAAATCACCTATAATAAAAAAAACATATATATAAAATCATAATTAAATTAAAAAACAAACTGTGTCTCCAAAAGTCGTCTACCTTGACGTGAAAATTGCTAACAGACACCATTACTGGGAAAGACTAACATGGTCTTTGACAGGCGAGTTAAAACAAGGTAAAATATATTTATCACATAAATGTTTTTTCAACTCAAAAGGACATGTATAAAATTTAACAAGGGCAACGCAAAGCATGGTGTATCCTTCCCTCGCTTAAAAATTAGACCCGGTAACCTTGACCTTTGACCTTGAAAATCAATAGGGTTCCAGATTCTCCTAAGGACTAAGTATGTACCAAGTTTGGTTAAAATCCATTGAAGGATGTTGATTCTAGAGTGTTCACAAGGATGTTATGCAGTAAAAAATTTGACCCAGTGACCTTTGACCTTATAACCTTGAAAATCAATAGGGTTCCAGACTCTCCTAAGGACTAAGTATGTACCAAGTTTGGTCAAAATCCATTGAAGAATGTTGATTCTAGAGTGTTCACAAGGATGTTATGGAAGGACGGACGGAAGAACGGATGGTAGCATTACTATATCCCTTCGCAACTTCGTTGGCGAGGGAATAATAATACTTACCAAAGATAGGTGATTGTTTATTTGGACAAATGTTGTGGAAAGTCTGGTCAAACAACGAGGCTAGTTTCTCTGTCAAAATAGCCATGAAGCTTTCATGGTCTATTCTATCAACCAGACGATCAGAAAATACTCTAAAACAAAAAACAAAAAAAACAAAAATCGTTATAAAATCATTTCTAATAAATATATTTTTACAAGCTAATTAAAAACTTTAAAAGCAAGTAGTTAATAAACATACATGGCACCTTAGGAAGGAGGGGCCGTCATGGTCGTGATCATATGGTAGCTTGGTTTTACGACTACCTATGCAATCAGTGCCTATTAGTATTACCACTAACATTGTGACTTCGAATCTCACTCAAGCAAAGTGTACTCAATGCAAAATTTTGTGGATAAAGTTTGTCAGTGACTTACAGCAGATTGGTGGTTTTTATCCAGGTACTCCAGTTCCCTCCACCAATAAAACTGACCCCCACAATATAACTGAAGTATTGTTGAAAGTGGCATTAAACACCATAACCACAAGCATATGAAGATGGAATGAATTTATACATTAATTTACATACAGAGAGCACAATCTTGTGCTACTATTTTTTTTTTACATATTATCTAATAATTGTAATTATCGGTAAATTTGACATTTTTCCTTTGATCTCACTGATTGATATTATACAATTAATTACTCCCTAAGAAGTCAATACCAGGATATGAGGACCTCGAGAATTGGCAATCAAGGTGACCTGACCTGACCGAGGCCAATGGCCGAGGTCAGGTCAGATCACCGAGAGTGACAAGTCGAGAGGTCCTCATATCCTGGTATTGACTTCTTATGTAGTAATCAATTGCTTTATTATACCGAAATAAACTGGATAAGGCTGTTACCTTGTCTTTTGTCATTGTCTTATAATTTTTACTCTTCTAATAGAGTAAGGATATAATTCTTGGTCGTCACCGGATGTATAATCGTGTTTTAATCATGTTCAAAACTTCCGGTGTAGTAATGAATGTCACCTGTGCATGTACAATTTCCTAAAATGATGGTAAATGCTTCACATTATAAACTTGGATAATGTTCAAGTGTTTTATACACATCCAGTGGAGGGGGCATCGTGGTCGTGATGGTATGGTAGTGGGATCTACAACAATATGTGATAAAGTTTGTCAGCTACTTGCGACAGGTCAGTGGTTTTCTCCGGGTCCTCCAGCTTCCTCCACCAATATAACTGACCACCACGACATAACTGAAATATTGTTGAATATATTCAATGAAGTGCAATAATTATATACTATTCCATATTTCAATCGAAACGGGATTAATCGGTTGCCATTTTAATTTTTTCAATCGGTCAATATCTACAGGTCAGTGTAAAATCACGTGATAAATAATGACTTCTTTGGAAGATTTAGTGGTCATACCGTGGAAAATAAAATAAAATCACATGACAAAGCGTAACCAATAGAAAGCGAGTATATCCTTATTAATATTCATGAGGTATAATAAATCAACATATTGACTCTGATACTGGAAAATATTGGTCAGTGTAACATCACATTATGACGCTTAATACCAATAATGTCAGTTTTGAAGGTTTCAACATACATTACACTTCATCCTATCAGACTCGCTAGGATACTAGTGATAATGTCTCTCTTGACATTCAAAACTGCCATTATTCTATATTGATGATAAAATATATAAAATGATAAAAAAAATTGTGATAAGAGGTTTTCCAGTCACAAAACTATTATCAAAATGGACCTAAATATCTTGTGATGTAAATTTATTATATTGGAATGATATCATACCAGTAGGTGTCGAGAATAATCTTTCACCATTTTTTTTCTATTTATTAATATTTCTCTTGTGTTAAAGGCAAGAATAAATCCACATGAACCGGGTGTCATATAATATTGTTAAAAATACTATATGACACCGGTTCGCTTGGATTGTTTTTGCTTTAATCTTCAATTTCACTAAAACTAAAAAGAAAATGATGTCTTGAAGGAATGTGTGCAAATAATTTGTGTGTAACTAACTATATCTGGCTTGCAGACTGATAGATCTATTGCAACATATTCTACTGTAATTTTCACCACTAGTAGTTAAGCTACGAAGCTTTACTCTGGTCAGAATGACAAGTATTAATACCTGAAGCATTCATGTATCCACAATCTGATCATCATATTCTTGGTATCATGGACATCTTTATGGGATCTTAACATTCCTTGAAAAACCTGAAATATTTATCATAGTTTTTCATAAATGCGAATATTAAACAAAAAGTACAATGAAGTGTTGCAATGTTGAAGAAATTATGGTAGAAATAAAATCTGTGTTTTTTTGTTTGAAAGTCTCCTTCCTTAATGATGAAATAAGATACAACAAGATGAACTATGAGCTAATGCTCACGTATGATACCCCCGCTCTTCGGCAAACAGAAAGTAGGAATCTGACAGGTCAAAAAACGCTTCCCACGATATGGGGTACCTATATGAAGCTTGTGACCAAATATCAGATTTCTACCATCAATAGTTGCTGAGAAAAATGCGATGAAAAATGAGCATATATGTTCAATGTGTATAAAAATCAACAAAGTCGGCAAACAGGAAGTAGGAATCTGATGGGTCCAAAAACGCTTCCCACGATATGGGGTACCGATATGAAGCTTGTGACCAAATATCAGATTTGTCTCATCAATAGTTGCTGAGAAAAATGCGACGAAAAATGTGCATATATGTTCAATGTGTATAAAAACCAACTAAGTCGGCAAACAGGAAGTAGGAATCTGACAGGTCCAAAAACGCTACCCACAATATGCAATACCTATATGAAGCTTGGGATCAAATATCAGATTTCTGCCATTGATAGTTGCTGAGAAAAATGTGACGCAAAATATCTTGGACGGACGGACAGACGGACAGAGGTAAAACAGTATACCCCCTCCCCTTCCGGGGAGCGGGGGTATAATAAAACAGCATACCCCCTCCCCCTCCAGTGAGCGGGGGTATAATTAGATTTAAATCAGAAAAGCTTACATTTGAATAAAATGAGGCTTAACTCATTGAATGATTATACAATGATGATCATGCTCCTTGATCCATTTTAAACATTATGTTGCACAATCTAATTAAAAAAAATTCTTTGCCACTTGAACATATCAACCTGCTTTCCAGAATTTGTCAGTTGTCATACCAACCACTAATAAATATAGAAACATGTCTTTCTCACTGTGGAGTATGTAAACGTTTTAAAGACAAACCTTGGAGATATCTCTGAGATTAAACAGGTAGTGCATCCTGGATGGGGTAGGCTTGAACTTGTGCTGGATAGCAAAGTACATCTCTATGGTTGCATTGGTGATGGCATCTCCTATTGGTTTAATATCTTCCTCAAACTCTTGTAATTTCTGATTGAACATGCTACCAAATATCATCTTAATCTGGGAATCCTAAAGAAAAGGAAAAATAATTAAGGGGTCAGGGCTTATGGTGTTTAACGCCACTTTAAACAATATTTCAGCTATATCGTGGAGGTCAGTTTTATTGGTGGAGGAAACCGGAGTCCCCGGAGAAAACCACCCACCTATCACAAGTCACTGACATACTTTATCACATAATGTTGTATCGAGTACACACGTTAGTGGTGATAGGCACTGATTGCACAGGTAGTCATAAATCCAACTACCATACGATCACGACCACGACGGCCCCTGGAAAAATAATTAAACTTATTGCATTTTCTGCAATTGTTTTATATCAAGTTCTCTGCCCTCTACATGTAATGTGCTGTGTATCACAGTAACTTGAACTGAATGAAGTCAAAGTGGTTGACCCAGACAATAGAACCTGTCATGTTTGTCATAATTTATATTGGATATCCTGTCATAATGGTAGAACCACATTGGCAGTGTAATGGTTAGCATGCTAGCCTCTAGTACAGTAAACTGTGGGTTCAAGCTCCTGGTTGAGTCAAGTCAATGACTATGAAATTGGAATTTGTTGCTTCTCCACTTAGCATTCAGAATTCAGGAGTAAAGGCAAAGCCATCTTGGATAACAGGATAATGTGTCCGAGTGGAGCAACATGTCTCTCCAGGACTATTGTCTCAGTAAGCTGGCAATATAAAAACCAACTAAGTGTGTTGGTCTATTACAAAGTCAGACAACATCATCATTTCATTAAAATGTAATTTATTCTCACCATGATATAGCTGAATTTTTTTTCATTTGGTGTTAAACAACAAGCACTCACTTATAATGGAAATCATTAGGTGGTAATATGCAATATGCAATATATATGAAAGATAACTCTTTGCAGATATCTATTTTCACAATAACTCATTCAACAGAAGAAATATTAACCAATATATTTTTCAAACTTCATATTTCGAAGCTTAGTCAACAGTTTATATCTAGATGTATTTTAGGAAGGTTTAACTCAATCATTGAAATTAGACCCCAAAAAAAATTAAAGGTAGCATTCAATGACAGTGAAAAACAGAATGTTTACACAAATTTTAGCATAAGTTTCTTACAAATTCTTATTGCAGATTTGGAATGTCATTTCAAAACATCAAATTTCAAAATTACAGAAAAATCTAACAAACCTGAGGAAAGGTCATGTTAATTAGGTTAAATCGGCTCTGCAGACGACGAGATATCACCTTACGTCCTCCTCCAGGTGGCCCCATAGCTGCTATCAAGAACATCTCCTATAATAAAAGTTATCATCAGTCCATTATTGGCATTGAAACACATTTAACTGAAACAACTCCATACAACAAAAAGTCTGTCTAATATATATGATATAAGACAGTGACTTTTTAATTGTCCCTTCTAAAGATGATTGATTGATTGATTTTTGGTATTTAATGCAACTTTCAGCAATATTTCAGCTATATCATGGCGACCAGTTTTAGTTGTGGAAGAAGCCGGAGTACCCAGAGAGAACCACCGACCATGGGCAAGCAACTGGTAAACTTTATCACTTGCGGTTGCGAGTCGAGTGCACCCATTTTTGTAATTTACAAAGCCAGGTGCGAACCCACGCCGTATTGGTGATTGGCTTGTATGAGTTGTTAGGTAATCCAACTACCTAACTCATTGAGCCACCCGGGCCCTTCCCCTCTAAAGAAGGTGGTCTGTTATATCAGATGTCCCACATGACAGGTCCACTGATTCCTGATGAAAACTCTGGAGAAATTAATTAATCCCAAAAAACATTAGGTTAAAATCAAACATGTTAATTAGGATAAATACTGTGACTCCATGTGTCCTGAACTTGAAAATAAAGACCACAGCTATGACAGAAAAATCTTCAATTCCAACAAAATTCAAAAACACACCAATCTAATTAAAATAAAATAAATATTGTATCTCTTTTTCTTTGGCAACACACTAACATCTAACTATATCCTGTATGGGGTCAACAATTTAATGATCGATTGATTGGTCTTTTATGCCAACTTTAGCAGTATTTCAGGTATATCGTGGCATGAACAAATTTTACAAATTAATTTCCACAACTACAAGACTCTATAAAACATATTTGTGTATATTTAATAAAAAAGATACAACGAACATATAACTTCATTAAGATTGAAATATCATACAATTAACACAGCAGACGGATGTTCCACAACCAACTCAAGTGTGACCATGATTATAACATCACATGATGTCCTTGTGTTTCAGCCATATAATTCAGGGCTTTTTTCAGGCAAAACAGTTTATTGAAAATCCTGAAGTTTTTTTTAACAGAAAACACGAAATTTATGGGTAAGGGTTAGGGTTATGGTGTTTAACACCACTTTCAACAATATTTTAGTAATATCGTGACGGTAAGTTTTAATGGTGGAGGAAACCAGAATTACTGGAGAAAACCACCAACCTGCCCCAAGTCACTGACAGTATCACATAATGTTGTATTAAGTATACCTAGTCATGAGCGGGATTCAAACTCACAATTTTAGTGGTGATGGGCACTGATTGTATAGGTAGTTATAAATTTGACTACCATATGATCACGACCATGACAGCCCTGAAAAATATGAAAAGAATGAAAAACCTACCCTGATTTCTTTGTGTACTTGCTTTTCTCTGTCATACCAGAAACCATAATCCAGCCACATTCTGATTAATTCTAAAGGAGGCTGTGATCCAAACTGATCTTTAACAGGCATGTTAAAGTCATCCATGAAAGTCAGAAGTTTTTTACCACCTATAGGTACATATACACCCTTTGTTCTCTTCTCTACTCGACTTTCTATGATCTCTTGTACTTGGTTTGAAGTTGTCTGTAATAAAAATTATTCTAACCAATAATATCACCAAGTTATATTTGAAATACCACAAGAAATGTGGTAAAGAAACTGGTATCTCTTTACAATGGTGCAAATTATTGAAACTTATCGTTTTTCAATTCATTTTCTTGAGCTGACCAATCAAGTTGCTCTATTTAACATTTACAATAACAGTCCTATTAAAAAAAAAGAAAAAAAAGAAAAAGGAAAGGAAAACGTTATACATATTTAAAAAAAAACCACACAATTTCTTAAATATGAGCTCTAATGGCAGTAATTATACACAATATTTTTAAACATATATTGTATTATTTTTACTTACAAAAGAAACCATTATTCAACACCTGATATTATATTTAATGTAGTCAATTTGTTACAAACAAAAAGAAATATGCACAAAACAATTCACAAATATCAAAGAACAAGGGGGATAACTCTGAATAATTTTGTTCATAACCAATGATGCTTAAATTAGAGGAAGAAAACTAATTCATTTGGTCTGCAGCAGTTCATTATAAGTAAACTTTACTGAGGAATCCAAATTTCAAATATCATTTTCATCAAAATACCTACATGAGCAGATATGTTTATGTTGAGAACAGAATATGTCTTGGGATCTATTTTCTGTAGTGTTTTATTGGCAACTGATGTCTTCCCTGTTCCAACTGGTCCCACAAGTAATACAGGACTGAATGATTTAATCAAGGTAGATACAAGAAACTGGTACCTGACTGTATCCACTGTTGGCACAATCAATTTGTAGAATGGAGTGCTGAAAGATAAAAAGTGTTAATAAAACAAAAAGTTTAAAACACAATGAAGGTTTAACACAATGAAGATCTACATTTTATATACATTTGTATATATCGTTTTATATTTCATCCAATCAGAAACTATGATGTCATTTCCCATGGTTGATATTCTTTTTTCTATTAAAATAATATTGATTGATTGATTGGTGTTTAATGCCAACTTTTTTTAAATGGGAGATGCTACCCTAGCCTTAGAAGTAATCATGCCATAACTACTTTCTGTAAAAGATATTTAAATTATTTGACATTTTCAAGACAGAAACTTGGGAATCTCAACAAAGTCAATCTAGATATTAATTTTAGTCATAGCCATGCAAAAATAGTACAAGGGCATACAAGATTAATGACAAACTCAAAATATCATCTGCAAACTACATAATTCAGATTGAATAACAGATGAAAGTAGATGGACAAACCAATAATGTTATGTGACCCTGAAATATTTGCAGGTAGAATTCATTTAACAATAGAAGAACATGTTCAGTCAAGCAAAACTTTCAATTCTTACAAACAAACTGCCCATACAGACTAGTTCCCCTCTTATAAAGCCAAACCCATCAAAGATCATATCTCTTATCAGGACAAATATCAGATACACTGAGATAGTAAAATACTACTAAATTGTTTCCCTCAAGAGAGACCATCCTTCTTGTATGACCCCTTTTGTTTTAACTGCAGAAGGGGTAGCCTTATAAGAAGGGGGCTATTGTAGACCTAGTACAGTGGAACCTGTCTAATCCTACACACCAAGGGACCAGGGAAAAGTGTCGGATTGTACAGGATGTCGGAAAACTCAGGTTTTCTTTTTAATTAACAGAAATACTTTGGGACCATAATTTTTTGTCGGATGTCACAGGATGACAGAATACTCAGGTGTCGGATTGCACAAGTTCTACTGTATTTGATTAATTCTTACCTTGGATCATATTTCCATCCATCTTTCAGTTTATCATCCCAGTGAATCCATACTTTTCCTTTGGGTTCTACGTAATATTCATATATTGTATCTCTGTTTGGAAAAGTTCCTTCCATTTCTCTAATATAATTGTCTAACTTTTTCCTTCCATCTTCATCCACAGAGGCACCTATTGACCAAATCAAACAAAACAAGAACCACAACTCTACCACTCTAGCAAAGCTGTCTTCTGATTGGTCTGTTTGATCAACTCCATTTTCTGGAGTAGCCAATGCATCAAAGAGTTTGCAGAGAGACTTTACTCCGTTCATTGGAGCAATAACAATGAGATCTTGACAGTAATATTTTTTGAATGTCATAATCTTCACAAGATATTTTTCAAACAGTCTCTTCAGCTCTTCAACAAGAACCTGTGAATAAAAAATTTTATAATTTGATTCCTCAATTCGAACATTTTCCCATTCTTTACTTCAGGACCCCAACTCCACCTTTTTAGATTTTCATTTAAAGTAATTTTATACAATTTAAAACAAAATTCAAATTTTAACTTTGAATCCCAAGAATGTAGATACAGTCCCATAAACATTGAGTATAGACATTCATTTGACACAACTATCAACTAATAGTATTATTCCATGAATAGATTTGGGTTATGTTATGAGTGTCTGATACCACTTTCAACAGTATGTCAGTTATATTGCATGGCTAGGTTTATTTGATAGAGAAAATCAGAGTATACAGAGAAAACCACTGACCTGCTGCAAGTTACTGACAAATTGTATCACATGAACTTTATGACCTGTGAATGGATATGAGGCACATACCACAAAATAGAAGTTCCTTAAAATATGTTGTATTAATTTATTCAGCATACAATAATTATTGTCAATTTTCTGTGCTTGTGATGATTATGGTTGAATTTTAACAAGTTCCTGAACATGAAAAGCTTCATTCAAAATTATTGTTCCAGAATCTGGGAAAAAAGACCCCTCTCCTCCCTAGATTAAGGCACCACTTACTTCATCATCTTTTTTCAGTAACCAGCTTTCAACAAAAGGCAGCCATTTTAAGTCTTCATAATCTGCATAGACCATACCACATCTGGACACAGTGGCAGGGGAGGCTACTGACAAATCTTCCACCTCAAACAGTAATGACACTTGATCAGGAAGTGAGATTCGTTCTCCATTTATCAGTGTCAAGACTTTGTTATCATCCATCAGAGAATTCATGCTCTCTATCCACATAGTGTCCACTGGACCATCAAATACAATCCACCGTTCATCAGGCTTGTCATCTGAAAGGAGATGTTTTTGTTCTATTAATACATTTTCAGTAGGCATTCATATTCCCTATTTAAGAACAATCATACACAATCTATCTCTCTCTGCTTAAAGAAGACATTTACATACAAATGCAGTAAAACCTGTCTTAAGCAAACCTCCATGGAATGAACTTTTGTGTTCAGAATAGACAGGTGTTTGGTCTATACAAGGCAAATTAACACAAATTCCTACATTGGGACTTTCTTTATTTAAAGTTTGGTTTATACAGGCTAAGTTAACAATGATTTCTACAGTGGGACTTTATTTATTTAAATCTCAGATTATACAGGATTCTGTTTTCTTCAGGGTTCTGTTTATACATGTTTCACTGTCCAATGTAATGTGAAATTTAGTCATAAAACATTATGAACCACTTTCAACAATATTTCAGTTATATCATGACGGTCAGATTTATTGGTGGAGGAAACCAGAGTACCCAGAGAAACCAAAGACCTGTCGCATGTCACTGAAAAACTTAATCACATAATAAAACCTACCATTGCAAGCATTCCTGGCAATACTAGACAATACTCCATCAGTCCAATCATTGCTACCTAACTCAAACTCTCCATATAATTCTCCTAGTGACAATGCTTTTGGATTCAGTGGAAACACCTGGTATAAATAAATAAACTTTTTTAACATTTTTTTATAGAAGTTATATCCCTTTAAGGTGGGCAAATTGTTTCGATTTCATGAAAAGTTCAATTAATAAATAAACGTTAGAGAAAAACGTAGGGGCAATCAAGAATGGACAATCCAGAGAAACTGGCAACATTGGGTATACGAAGACACAGAACGAAGACAAACAAAACAATAAAGCACAACACAGAAAACTAAAAAGTTGAGCAGCAACAAAAATGTTGGACATCACTATACACAAACATACACAAAAAAAGATAAGACATAAGCTCTCCTACAAACAACTGGAGGTAAAATAACATACAGTTTCTCATAAAAAAAATTTGTGCATACACAATAAAATTGTTGGTCAGAAAACATTACAACAGATTTTTTATTTCTATTTAAAAAAACCATGCCTTGATACTTTTGTAACGAGAATGCCCCTACCTAGGGTTATAGGAACTCTAGTAGGTTCATAACCACATCTGCTAACTGCGTTAGTAGAGATCTCCTTTAGGTCAGTTGGTAGAGCGGTGGCTTACAGTGCGAGAACACCCGGGATCGAATCCCATAGGGGACATTGCATTTTGCAGAGGTAATACATGCTCTACTGTTACATTTTACACATACCTTTACATTATTGAAGTCATAGTCTCCCTTTCTAAACAGAGATATCAGTGCTCCTTGTAATGTCTTCCAAGCTACTGTCTTCCCAGATTGTGTACCACCGACTATCACCACAGAATGACGGGATGATTTAGTCTCGTAAAGTTGTATCGTCTTTTTGATGGAGTGTTGGTTGGCTTGTAAACCTTTACTCTTCAGGTCTGCCACAATGGCATTTTTTATCTGAAAGGAAAATATATTCATATGCAAAATTATTTTGGATCTGGACTTGCTCAAAATATGCATGAGTAAATAGTCCTTTTGCATATTCCCGATTTGTTTCTACACTATAAATCAACCTGGTTCTAAAACTATACTTTTTTATAGGAGTTATTTCCCTTACGACAGACAATTTAGTACCCGTTCTTAGTAAGAGCATTAGAAAGGACAAAGAATTTCAGTATAATCTTCTTACAATTTGTAGACAACTGAACCTTGAATAAAATCAGGACAATTTTATAGCAACTAGAAAATTCACAAGTTGCTATAACATTAAAATTTCTTTACAGATAATGAGAAATATATATATTGTTTACATGAAATGGGAACTATTGCCCACCTTAAATGGAAACTCCTATACAAATGGCAAAAACATATAATTTTAAACTTAAGATGGAAATGTGCAAATGGTCTATTACAGCTTACTTGTCAACATTTACAGACATTTCTAGTACAGTAGTTCCCCTCTTTTAAGGCCATTCCCATCAAAGGTCACCCCTCTTATAAGGTCATTCCCATCAAAGGTCACCCCTCCTATAAGGCCATTCCCATCAAAGGTCACCCCTCTTATAAGGTCATTCCCATCAAAGATCACCCCTCTTATAAGGTCATTTCCATCAAAGGTCACCCCTCTTATAAGGTCATTCCCATCAAAGGTCACCCCTCTTATAAGGCCATTCCCATCAAAGGTCACCCCTCTTATAAGGCCATTCCCATCAAAGGTCACCCCTCTTATAAGGCCATTCCCATCAAAGGCCACCTCTCTTACAAGGCCATTCCCATCAAAGGTCACCCCTCTTATAAGGCCATTCCCATCAAAGGTCACCCCTCTTATAAGGCCATTCCCATCAAAGGTCACCCCTCTTATAAGACCATTCCCATCAAAGGTCACCCCTCTTATAAGGCCATTCCCATCAAAGGTCACCCCTCTTATAAGGCCATTCCCATCAAAGGTCACCCCTCTTATCAGGTCATTCCCATCAAAGGTCACCCCTCTTATAAGGCCATTCCCATCAAAGGTCACCCCTCTTATCAGGTCATTCCCATCAAAGGTCACCCCTCTTATCAGGCCAGCTTTCAGATGCACTGAGATAGTAAAATACTCTTTAAATTGTCCCCCTCAAGAGAGACCATCCCTCATATAAGGCCACTTTTTCATTGCAGAAGGGGTGGCCTTATTAAAGGGAGACTACTGTATTCAGACTGATATAGATACATTAGTTGAATAAGCCTAGGGTTAATTTCTACTTCGTAATGTATAATATTGCAGAGGCTTACAATGGCAATTACTATTCTGCAAGAGACAATATTCATACAATACTGACTAAAAGCCAAATTTTTATAATAGACGTTCTCCATTATTGGAGTAAAAATTGAATACAAACCTTGGTTTTTTCCACCACAGGTACTTCTATACCTGGAAACAAGTCAGAAACAATACCATTAAACAATGGAAGATCAGCAGACGTTAGCTTAGCAACATTCATATCTTTCATGGATAGCAACAAAACCTAAAATAAGAAAAAATATATAACAGATATGAAAAAAAAACCATGGGATATTTTATTAATAATATACAAGAGTAAAAGTCCTGGATGCAAAGTTTAAGCATTACAAATGTTAAATCTAAAGCCTTCAAAATAGGGTTAGAGTTATGGTGTTTAACGCCACTTTCAACAATATTACAGTTACATAGTGGCGGTCAGTTTTATTGGTGGAGGAAACCAGAGTACTCTGAGAAAACCACAGACCTGCCGTAACTTTATCACATAATGTTGCATCAAGTACACCTCCCCATGAGTGGGATTAGAACTAACAACGTTAATGGTGATAGGCACTGATTGCATAGGTAGCTGTAAATCCAACTACCAAATGATCAAGACCACCCTCCCTGTCCCTTCAAAATAAAGACAAAAGATAGTGCAATGGGAATTTTATCATATTTGAAAAAATATGGTTCTAGTTTATTTACACTTCTGCATATTGAAAATAAATCACAAGTAACTGAACAACACAGTAATTCATCAATGTGTGTCAGTGTGTGAATGAATAATCACTGATGTTCAGTTATGACTAAACTCTCATCTCTATACAGACCCCTTCAACAGACATTGTAGGACTTAGCACAACCTTCTCAGATGTCCATTATAAAGCTCTAAACCCTCACCAACAACAGATTACTAAACCATTATCTATATACTGACCTCTTCATCAGAAATTAAAGGACTGGACCTTCGTAAAGGTCCAGCATATCTCAACACAGACACCAAAGCTCTCAATCCAAAGTCATAGTGGTCTTGTTTAGATAGTTGTTGTTCTGCCAAAGAGTATAAAGTATATGTTTTCCTTGCTAGACCTTTGCAGTTATTAAATCCCTCACAGAAAAGTATAATCTCTGCAATAAGTGCCGAATCTGGTGTTACCATGGCAAATGGACGGAATATTGCCTTCAGATTGTCCGGTAGGTCTGTTCTTCTGGAACCAACTGAAAGATAATTTTGTATTTTTGTGCAATGTGCTAAATTGAGCCAAACATATTAATAAAGCATTTTCATAGTTTTGTTCTTGAAAAAAAATATTTACAGTAGTCCTAATATTATAAGGCTACTCTATTTACAATGAAAATGTGGTGAGCTCTCTTGAGGGGGACAATTTAGTAGCATTTTACATTTGAAATATGGCCTAATAAGAGGGGGGACCTTTGGTGGGAGTGGCCTTATAAGAGAGGGACTACTGTCTTGGTATTCAGGTTTTGTATGTCATTACATGTGTAAATAGTCTTCGGTGTCAATCCTCTTTTTTTGGAGAAAGCCTTCCTAGACTTTTTGAAATCTCCAATCTGGGATCAGTATACTTTGAGAAATTCTGAAATCTCCAACTTTTCAGATTTTGCTCTTATTAATCTGCTTTTTTAAAAGATTTTTATTTAATAGGTGAATAAAATATGAATATAATTTAATTTAAATAACATTCAAATTCTTCATCTGAGCCCAAGTCAACTTCCACATTGACAGACGGAGGTCAACCAATAAATTGAATCTTGTTCGTTTTATCTTTACTTAAGTTGACTAAAAATAAGCAACAAACCTGGATTCATAGTTATAAAGATTCCACAGGTTGCTATTAGAGTTATCTCCCTTCTTTCAAATGTAAATCTAGGTGTACGAGCATACAGTGCACTCAGTATAGATAGGATCTGTTGAGCTACCACTGATAGCACTTCTACATTGATACGGTTAAACTCATCAAAACAACCCCATGCTCCTGTCTGTACAAAAAACAAGCATTTTAAATTGTAGAAATAATATTCTATTTGTTGTGTGCAAGTTGGAAAATAAAGTGGATCAAAAACAAAGACAATCAGTTGTGTAAATTTATTAGTGGTCCTTGGGGACACTCAGCTGCTTCACATCTGAGTTTTTGGACCTTAATGAAATTTTATTGTCTTGATGTATGCAAAATTTCATCTATCCCCCCAAAATTCAGTATTTCTCTTCACCAGATAGTAAAATAACTGTAATATGTTCAGAAATAACAAAATATGACTTTTAAAACATACAGTTGTAATAATTTAAAAATTGTTGTGGTTCAAAGATACAGAACTAAAAATAACATTGTGTCTTGAAACCTAAAATATAAAAATCTGAGAGGTTTGATACTTTACAGTGAGGACTGGGGAGGCTTGGAATCCCATTAACCAGTTTAACTCCACCACATTCTTATGCCTGTCCTAAGCCAGGACCTGTATATTCAATGCCAAATGTCATCATCTTTTTCGTTTTTTAATGGCTTGAGGTGAGAGGTGGTTATTCATTTTTTTTATACATATGGGTGGAATTGTTGACTATCACCCTTTAAACTTTCTTTTCAAAATTATATCATACCTGTGCAAGACCAGAGAACATTCTTCCCATAGACCTGAAATCTAGACCCTCAGAACAGTTGACAACGATGACATACATTCCAAGTGCCTTTCCCAAATCTTTAACAGTCTCAGTTTTACCAGTACCAGCAGGACCTTTAGGACTTCCTCCTCTATGTAGATGTAAAGCTGTCGTCAACGTGATGTAACAACGATCTGTCAGCGGTGTAATGACCAGGCGTTTTGAGTTCAGATATTCACATCCATATCTAAATTCAGTGTTTGTCTGTTTTATAACACAAACATCATCATTCTGGTCCTATAGAAAAAAGCACATGCTTAAATTTATCACTCCACTTACAAAAAATTTAAAGAGGGTCTCGAAAACCTTTTATAAATCTTAATTAACCTCCTTTTATTATCATTTAGAATGTATAATCAAAATAAGACTAAATTTGTGGAGAGAAAAATCAAGGTTGTCGTTATGATTATGGTGTTTAATGCCACTTTCAACAATATTTCAGTTATATCATGGCCATCAGTTTTATTGGTGGAGGAAACTGGAGTACCCGGAGAAAACCACAGATCTGCTACAAGTCACTACAACTTCTACAATTCAAAAGTGATAAAATGGCAAATTGCCTCATATCATTAAATTTCTCTATGAAAAATTCCTGTTTTCTAATTAAACTGAGATATTCTTGATGTACATCTTGTGTACACATTTGGTTTGTATCTGTTGAGGAATTATTTTTTTGGTGCACTATCAGAACATTTTAATATCTTCAAGGAGGCATAACTCATTATATCATATTTCCATATTTATCTAATGAGTAACTTTCATCTGACCACTTAGTTTTATTAAGATATATTTAAATTTATAAGTATTTCCATGATTTCCATTGGATAAGAGAAATTTGCCGTTTTAGTTGATCACCATCCGAAGCTGGATGACATTTTTTACAATAACACCATCTCAAGTGAAGAATTTTTCTTTGAAATTGTCAAATCTATCCAAACTAGGAGGTGTGTATATTCAGTATGTGTGCAGTCACTGTACAAAGTTTAAATAATATGAATGAAAACTGTTGCAATTACAGATTACAAAAACTAGGTACCATCTTGGTTATATAATTTCGGACAGACAGATGGACTAACTTGAGCGGTTTCTAAATGCCGGTAAAAATTCATTAATTTATTAATCAAATATAGAATTACAGTAACCAATATTTCAGCAATAATGGTATGTTTTAGTTCCTTGTGAAACAATCATTTGCTATTACATGCTGTCTGTTGTCTGTACCTGTTTTTCATTTTGCTGTTTTAAGATTTAGTGATATAAAATAAATAACACATTACTTAGGGGTGACCCTAACACATCTTAAAACACTGTAAACCTCTGTTTTTTCTGCAGCTGAAATTGTTTTCAAGGGGTTACAATATGCTTTGTCACCCCCTTAGAAATGAGTTATTTTAATTATTGGCAATTCATACATTCATTTCTTGATCTTACAGAGTGATATTTTCAGTATCGACCGACTGACCATGATAAATATAGAATGTAAATATCAACTGACTGACCATGATAAATATAGAATGTAAATATCAACAGACTGACCATGATAAATATAGAATGTAAATATCAACAGACTGACCATGATAAATATAGAATGTAAATATCAACAGAATGACCATGATAAATATAGAATGTAAATATCAACAGACTGACCATGATAAATATAGAATGTAAATATCAACCGACTGACCATGATAAATATAGAATGTAAATATCAACAGACTGACCATGATAAATATAGAATGTAAATATCAACAGACTGACCATGATAAATATAGAATGTAAATATCAACAGACTGACCATGATAAATATAGAATGTAAATATCAACCGACTGACCATGATAAATATAGAATGTAAATATCAACAGACTGACCATGATAAATATAGAATGTAAATATCAACAGACTGACCATGATAAATATAGAATGTAAATACCAACAGACTGACCAAGATAAATATAGAAGGTAAATATCAACCGACTGACCATGATAAATATAGAATGTAAATATCAACAGGGACTGACCATGATAAATATAGAATGTAAATATCAACCGATTGACCATGATAAATATAGAATGTAAATATCAACCGACTGACCATGATAAATATAGAATGTAAATATCAACAGACTGACCATGATAAATATAGAATGTAAATATCAACCGATTGACCATGATAAATATAGAATGTAAATATCAACCGACTGACCATGATAAATATAGAAGGTAAATATCAACAGACTGACCATGATAAATATAGAATGTAAATATCAACAGACTGACCATGATAAATATAGAATAACAGCTGTTTTGAAGGTCAAACAAACATTATCACTAGTATCAAAGCAAGTCTGATGTCAAGACCTTCAAAACTAACCTTTTTGTTTTTATTAATGTGCTTGACGTCACAAAGACCGATAGTCTCATTATCAGAATCCCTTCTTTGATACTGACAATATCACTCGGTAAGATCAATGGATAAAATAATGTCTAAATTACAGATTATCAATCAGTGTGATGTCAAACACATTATGATGGTATCGATAAAAAAACAATATAGTCAGGTTTGAATGCTATGGACTCCCTATGATAAAAAAACAATATAGTCAGGTTTGAATGCTATGGACTCCCTATGATAAAAAAACAATATAGTCAGGTTTGAATGCTATGGACTCCCTATGATAAAAAAACAATATAGTCAGGTTTGAATGTTATGGACTCCCTATGATAAAAAAACAATATAGTCAGGTTTGAATGCTATGGACTCCCTATGATAAAAAAACAATATAGTCAGGTTTGAATGCTATGGACTCCCTATGATAAAAAAACAATATAGTCAGGTTTGAATGTTATGGACTCCCTATGATAAAAAAACAATATAGTCAGGTTTGAATGCTATGGACTCCCTATGATAAAAAAAACAATATAGTCAGGTTTGAATGCTATGGACTCCCTATGATAAAAAAAACAATATAGTCAGGTTTGAATGCTATGGACTCCCTATGATAAAAAGAATAGTGATAATGTCTGTCTTGACCTTTATATGGGTAACTGCCGTAATAACATATAAAACCCCACAATTTTTTTCATTGTTTTTTGTGCATCATTAAATAAAAAAAAACATAAGACTACCTTCTCCATGTAATATCTCAGTTGACACAGCCATTCAAATGCATTTTCATCTGAACATCCAGATTTTATCAACCTCTCTATAACATCTCTAGAATGAACTTCTATGGTGACAAGAGCAGTCACTTTGAGTCTGAGAATCTTCGTCAAATTTGACCTGATTATTTCTGAATACTTGTTAAGTGATGTAATCTAAAATAAAAATAAAAAAAAAGATTTAAAAAAAAAATGTTTAGAGAACACCTGGAAAGTTATTTTTTCATGCTTAAAAAAAAAAAGTCTATATAGGATGAAAAGCGACAGCTAAATTCTGGTAAACTGATACCATAGGATAAACTTTGATTTCCAGCTAGGAGGGTTTTAAACTGCCCATTTAGAGCTGATGACCAATGATCACTCATATAAGGCACGTTTACATGTCTTTTTTTCATGTTCAGGTATTCTTATAAACCCCCTCCCCCCAACCCACCCCTCCATCTTCTGACAAAATGTTACCTGTTTTTTCTTCATTGTCCTCAGAGCTTTCTTATCCCCTCTGATCCTAACATGTTTCAGTGCCCTCTCAGTATCACTAGTCCATTGTATCTGACTAGCCACAATACAAAGTTGTCCAGGGTATTCCCTCAGCCATTTGTCCTTCTTGGTCTTTTTCTGTGCAGCTTTGGTTGCTACCAATCTATTCATCAATGTATCGACCATGCTTGCCTCAACATCACCCAGCCAATTCTACAAGTTATGTTAAATACAGAAATGCATATCTGAGGGGGTAGGGTTATGGTGTTTAATGCCACTTTCAACAATATGTCAGTTATATCGTGGCGGTCAGTTTTATTGGTGAAGGAAACCACTTAACCCAGAGAAAAACACCCACCTGTCGCACCTCGTCATGAGCGGGATTCAAACTCACAACTTTTGTGGTGATAAGCACTTATTGCATAGGTAGTTATAAATCCAACTGCCATACCATCAGTACCACGATGGCCCCTGCACATCTGATACACTACATGAACATAGGCATCTTCAATGTTTATTACCAGTTAATTTCTGACCACAAGACTAAAACTCTTGATAGAGGATGCTTCCCCGATACCCACCTCTAGTGTTAAGGTTTCCAGATGTCTATTCAAGGCCAAGAGATTAAGTGATCAGTTCATTATATTTGCCAAGGTTTCCCTCCTCCAATAAGTCTGTGCCAAAAATCACTAGCCCTATGTCCAAGCTTGGTAAAAATTGGTTCAGTCTACTAAAAATTGCATAAACTTTGCTTAATCAAATTGAAAAACTTCTTCTAAAATGCTGTTCGGTCTAGTTAGTCAAAATGTTTTTTGGTACAGTTTGCCCCAATAATTCTGGTAGTCATGATATAGCTGAAACAATGCTGAAAGTGACAATGATAAATGCCAATAATCTGACCCAAATTTATTTTTATTAAGAAAATATCAATCAATATCAGCCCTCCCCCTCCCCCTTTACCCATCATGAAAAAATTGAAACAAAGAATTATAACTATATACATGTATCTTCGAACATTTTGTTGAAATTAAGTATAAAATGATAACTATGAAACACAAATTAGAGGTAGCAGTACAAATTTTTTTTTTTTAAAGTATGAAGAATATGATCTAATAAATATATTTTAGGAGCAAGATGATTTCCTTTAATTTCATTTACCATGACGATTGATTACCTACCTCTACTTGCCCATCCAGAAAAACTCCAGTATTGATAAAATCAACTTTTTCTCCATCTTCAGATTTCATAGATATAGCCTTTATGTGTTTTCCCTACAAAAAACATTTCTTCACTAAAAATTTCAAACAATTAATAAATGTCTGAACAAAAGAAAATCAATGACTTTGTCAGCAGATGGTACCACATTTTTAAATTCCATTCTATAAAATCAGAAGGTATAGTAGTTTCAAGTATATTATTGCAGTCAATTTCATTGATGTCATTCCATTTCCTATGTAGTACCAATCTGATTAAAATAGTATCTCTGACTTGCTCCCCTTTACTGATATGTCACAATGTGGGAGATATAGGTCACATGCGAGTGACCTTATGGCATGAATATCTAATTATATGATAAAAAAAGGTTATGACTTTTTTCGACCAATCGGATTGCTCGTAACAAACAAAGCAGCTTAATTTTAAATTATAACCCTTTCGTGGTCACCTCAGCACAATTTCGATTGGACGGTAAAATAGGATCATTATCATGTTACCCGTAATGAGGTTTCTTCAGATCTCCAACTTCATGATATATCAGTAAATAGGAGAGTTGAGTGAGAGGTGTGATTTCAATCAGATTGATTTATCAGAACTCATCTTAAACCAATCTTATTTACATTAAGTGCTCATTAATAAAAAAAATAATTGGTACCATTGAATATAGAGAAATTTTGATTTTACATATTGGTCCAGTTGAAATGAAAACTCTACCTGACTGAACTATATCCTAAAGGACTTTTGTCATGTTGAATCTATAAATTTACAGATACTGACTGGACATTATCTCCTTAGTAATTATTAAGGTCTACTATAACAGATCTACAAAGATTACATCTTATCTATCACACTTAGATTAGTCTTAATTATTGACTATAATACAAGAGTATAAAACTACAGATTTTTCTGAACAATAAGTTATATTCATTTATATTGTACGGTCAGTTTTATTGGTGGAGGTAACCAGAGTGCCGGATAAAACCACAACAATAAGTTATACGTGCACTTCAGGTCTAATTTGTACATTCAAGGTAAAAGTATGTTTTTGAAGTAATTAAAAAAAGTCTAAACCTATTGTCAGAAAATATGGTATTACAATGAAACTTGTCTAAATAGAGCGTCTTTGGGACCAACTTGGAATAGAAACATGTTTGGTTTATACAAGTTAAATTAACAAAGATTTCCTACATTGGGATTTTATTTAAAGTTCAGTTTATACAGGAATCGGTTTTATTCAGAGTTTGATTTAGACAGGTGTCACTGTACTACTTTTAGATTTGTTTGGTTTGGTTGGTTTTATGGTGTTAAACGCCATTCTCAACAATATTTCAGTTATATCGTGGCGGTCAGTTTTATTGGTGGAGGAAACCGGAGGACCCGGAGAAAACCACTGACCAAATTTTATCACTTAATGTTGTACACCTCGCCCTGATCGAGATTCGAACTCATAACATCAGTGGTGATAGGCACTGATTGAACAGGTAGTTGTAAATCCAACTACCATACGATCACGGCCATGACGGGACTTGTTCTACTTTTAGAAAAGACTAAATTTGCCATACATACTTCCTTCTTGATCTCCAAGGTTTTGATGTTATCAAACAACTTCTTCAGATGTGACTGTACAGCGGTAGGTGTCTTAGATTGACCCAGTATTTCAAGGAGATCATCATTAGATATAAAGTAAAATCTAGGAAATACTCCTCGTTTCGTCTCCAAGTATGCTTCTAGTGACTTCTGAATTCCTTCCAACTTCTTGTTCATTTGATTAAGTTCTTCAAGTAGTCCTGAATAAGTTCACAATTTAATTAATTAATTAATTAATTAAAGGTGATGAAGCATTCAGGGCTATAATTGTTCTCATAAATAACTTATTACTTGAAACAGCATTGTCAATCTTAAATAGCAAAGACAAGGGAAAAATTTGTTTGGAAATAAGTTTAGTTTTTTTGCATAATTAGCATTGTGATGTATTGATATATCAGCTCCGCTAATATAACATTTGTGTCCAGGATATATAGAACACTGGCTTTTATTCTTTTTTTTTTGCTTGCCTGAAAGTGGTTTATTGTAACCATAGTCAGATAAATCGAGTAGTACAAGTCTCAGTTATTTGCTTCCCAGACAAAAAAAAAAATAGGTAAAAAATTATAAAATTATGAATAATTGTCATTTTTATACAAGTCTATGATGTCAGTTTAATGCTAAGTGAGGCTTTAGTAATTGGATGAGTTTTTGCATTTGCTTTTTATTTCTTAAAATTTCTAATAAGCTTAAAAGACATGCACTAATAATGAGGGCTAAGTTTTTTCCATCTAATGTGTGTTCCAGAAGGCAAATGTTTTTGTGATATTTTTTTTTTTACCGAAAACTGATAATCAAAACTTTCTTTTCTTAACTAAAGTTTTAATTTTCATCATGTTCACAGTGAGAATTTAAAATATTTATATGGATTTATTGGTAGGTCAAGTTTCGTGTTGACCACAACCTTTTAAATAGACTTAATGCTAAATAGAGATCATCTTTAGTAGTCAAGGAAATCACACTTCCCATGATTTGATAATAGTAGAAAATTAATGACCACTCAGAAATGTCATACAAAACTCAATGCTACATGTGATAATGACTAGTATTTAGACTAGTGGATTATCTTGTTGCTCAATCTTTAGTTTTCAGTGTAGAGTTTTGTGGATCATTGTTTGTCCGTTTGCAGTATTTCTTTGGCCATTGTATTGTCTATCCTTCTTCAATACATGGCTTCTGTTTACTCCTTTGGTATCTTCAAACTTCTCTCGAGCCTAATAATCTTGATTGATTGATTGTTGTTTAACACCAAGTAAGCAATATCTAAGTTATATTCATGACAAAACAATTTGAAAACATAGGCCACAAATCAAGGTATCGGTTGTTTTGTATACAGAATCATTTAAAAAATAAAAAACGTAGACATCAAATTTTACCTTCGTAATGAGTACAACGTAAAGCATTCCTATCACTGTGCATTCTACTCATGATGGCTTTCCATTTCACGTTCATATCATCAAAATTTGATGATTCTTTTGGCAGCTGTTTACGTATGTCTTCTCCAAGAAAAATATTCTGAATTAAAAAAAAATAAAATCACACATTTTTTAATATGCACTTTATATTTGTTTATTTATATTTAATCTAAAATTATATGGCAAACTATGAATTACTTACTAAAATTTCACACAGCTCAAAGTTAGTAATACACATTATACGTGTATATATAACTTTGCATCCATTTTGTTTTCTTGTTTATTATTAAACTTGGCATCTGAGATATAACATTTTACACACCAAATAACATCTAAATGACAAAGATGCCCATATAAAGCATTTAATGGCAGAAGTACTGATCCACTATAGGCTAGGGGCAGAAGTACTGATCCACTATAGGCTAGGGGCAGTTCCACACTTATTTTAGGGTATTAGTAATTAAGCTCATTGTTGAAGACCCTATTGTAACTAAGAAATGAAGAACAGCAATTAAAGCTCTGCTCCTTTAATTTGTGTCTCAGTGTAATGTTAGATAGTCTCCCATGTTCATTTATATACATATCCTTTCTTATCAATTGACCAGGCATGAAAACCAAAGATAAATTTTAGAGCACAGAGTTAACAGTAACATCTTTTATATAGGCTTGTAATAAATCTTCTTGTCTTCACATTATCATATTCACTGTGCAACCTGCATGCAAATTTAACCTATGTCTAACCCCCAAGACTATTTTTCTAACAGATCAGAATTTTACAATCTATTATACAGATGGAAACAATGATGGTACATGCACTAACAGACCTGGTTTTTCCATACTATATAATTTTATATATATTTTTTTCAAATATGTATAAGATACAGTACTTTTGAAACAAAAGGAGAGGCCCATATTGGATATAACAGATTTTTTCTCTCGCACCAATACTCAGGTGAAGGCAGAGGTGCGTATGCGGAAAAAGAAACCTGTTATATCCAATACAGGCAACTTCTTTTGTTTCCATAGTAATGTATCTAACTTATACAATAATGATGCTATACTGTATTAAATAAAACATCTGCTTGTATCAGTGGTCTCTAACTAATATCAGAGGTCACATTTACAATAGTATTGCTGAGGTATCATTGTACAACTGTATTTAACATACCTCTAAGTACATCCACTGTTTCTGTACCAGCAGCAGAATCTCTACAACTTCTAAAATGTTTGATAGAACTTTCTCCCATCTGTCTACGTCCATTTCAAAAGCCTTAACAAATCTGGAAGCTTTCATGGATGATAACTGTATCTGATTTTCATCCAAGCAACGGAAAATATTGTCCACACTCCTGTAATGGTTATCAGTATCTATTTATAGTTCATTATGCAATCATGACTTCAGTTTCACATGCTAAATTTACTTACAAAAAAAAGGATGTTGAAAAGGATTTTTTTCAAAGGAGTTTTTTTTACCTCAGGAGTGATCTGAACCTCCACGTAAAATAATCTAAAAAGTGATAATCCAACGTTAAAGGTTAGTTTTTTATGTTCTGATGATATATTTTGTGTACTAATGCATGCAGTGTTTGAAAGGCTAAAGCCAGGAGCAAAAGAAATAAATAAAAGGATTTTGACTAAATAAATGCTTTTGCATCGTCAGTTTAATATGACCTTTGTCCTTGTATGGCTTAAGATTTGATATGCCACACTTTCATGCATACATATACCTATCTAGAATAACCATTGTTCTAGTGTGATGGCATAATTTCAAGGTCAGTAATATTCCACTCCCTGTATACTTACATCAGCTTATAATGTCTTTTGTCCTTGTATGGTACAATCTCAAGGTCAGTGATGTCAAACACTCTATATTATGACCTTTGTCCTTGCATGGTACAATTTCAAGGTCAGTGACATACCTCATCATGCATACTTACACCAGTTTGTAATGTCCTTTGTCCTTGTATGGTACAATTTCCAGGTCAGTGATGTCAAACACTCTATATTATGACCTTTGTCCTTGCATGGTACAATTTCAAGGTCAGTGGTATACTTACACCAGTTTATAATGTCCTTTGTCCTTGTATGGTACAATCTCAAGGTCAGTAATATTCCACACAGCTTCTATTGTTCCAAGTCCCTACAAAAGTGCAATAACAATTTGTTTTTTAAATAATTTAGAATGTCTATTGAAACCCTATAAATTTTAAAACATAATAAATTTTACAAATATAGTTGCATTGGCTTAATGGTTATAGTTCTTGAATGAACAGGAGGTTTAGACACCACCCTCATTTCAGATAATTTGGCTACTCCCATCAAGCATATTGTAAATTCTCATATTTGTGCTAGGTATACATGAAAAACACTGAGAATTTTGTTTTCCAATACTGTAAATAATTTATCTAAATTACGTCATGAAGTAATATATAGTGCAACAACCACTTGAAACAAGGAGAATAAAACACTCTCTGATGCTAGATTCTATTGCAATGATAAAAACTTAAATAAATTTCATAAAATTATTCACATATGAACCGAAAGCTGTATTAAATATTAAAAAATGATTGAATAAAAAAAAAGTGCATTTAAATAAATAGTGATGTCTGCTATCAGTAAAAATACTGACAAAAACTTTCCGTTAAGAATAAAATATTATTTTTATATGATGGAAGATATTATTGAACAATTAAAATGTATCTTTGAAACAAATATTAAATAGGGTTAGGGTTTTGGTGTTTAATGCCGCTGTCAACAATATTTCAGCTATATTCTGGTCGTCAGATTTATTGGGGGAGGAAACTGGAGTGCCCACAGAAAACCACAAGTCACCAAAAAACTTGATCACATAATGTTGTATCAAGTACACCTAGCTGAGCGGGATTTGAAGTTGTAGTTGTAGTTTTAAATCCAACTACCATATGATTACGATCATGACGGTCCCCAAATATTAAATATAAAATACATTGAAATATATGCATAAATCCATAATTTATCTAAGATCCAGTGTAATACTTGCTTAAGACCTCCTCCACACCCATTAAAACTTCCATGTACATATTAATGTGCAGCAATGAGGAATTCCTCTAAAGGCTGACATAATTTCTACCTGTTCTATGACCACCTCCTTGCTAGCAGCTCCTGAAATGTCATGTATCAGTTCTGCATAATTGTCAAATCCAAACTCAATAATCTTCTCCAGGGTAAACTCATCTGACTTAGGGTTAAAGTCCTTAACCATCTCAGTCTATCAAATAATAACAATTAATATGTAAAACTCATCTGACTTAGGGTTAAAGTCCTTAACCATCTCAGTCTATCAAATAATCAAAATAATGACAATTAATGTGTACAACTCATCTGACTTAGGGTTAAAATCCTTTACCATCTCAGTCTATCAAATAATAACAAATAATATGTACAACTCATCTGACTTAGGGTTAAAATCCTTTACCATCTCAGTCTATCAAATAATAACAAATAATATGTAAATTTATACAAATATATTTTTTCCTTCTTAAGTCTTATATTCAAAATACCAAAACAAAAACTTACCTGGTTTCCAATTTGACTTCTAAAGTTTATGGAAAATGGGAGTGTCACAAATAATTTTGAAAGTTTGCCAATCAAAGATCATTTCAGTTCAAAGATTTGACGTGATTTTTTTTCATAATATGTCTAATTTGCTGATAAAAAAATTAGTTGTTTAAGTATTGATACTGTACCCTAATTTTATCCCAATGTCTTGGTCTCATGGCTATATTCTTCAGATCATTGATAAGTGGCATGGTACGTTTGAACCGGTCCAAACGGTTTTTACTGGTTTCTACAACTTCCCAGTTTCTATCCTACAAATGTAAACTTCATTAAAATCAAACAGATATGTCATAAATACACATAAATGGTTTTAGGCTGGTTTATGGTGATTAACGCCACTTTCAACAATATTTCAGTTTTATTGGTGGAGGAAACCGGGGAACTCAGAGAAAACCACTGACCTGCCGCAAGTCACTGACAAACTTTATCACATAATGTTGTATCGAGTACATCTCACCATGAACGGGGTTCGAACTCACAGCTTCAGTGGTGATAGGCACAGATTGCACAGGTAGCTGTAAATCCAACTACCAAACAATCACGACGACGACAGCCTCCATACATGGTTTTAATTTGAGTCTGCATCAAAGAGTATAAAATACACATGGATGGAAGAAGAGGAATTTACCACTTAGGCCCAATGTCATGCTTTCAGATGCAGTTGAATTAATTGTCAAACATGTGATATAAAAATTGCACTCCCAAATAATAGAACATTTAAAAGAGGGTCTAGGAGTGGCTGGTTTTATAAGATGTCTTAAAAAATGTAGTTCAGGACTAGTTAACTGAAATATTTCAGTGGACAAATTTTAAATAGTAGTGTACTTCTATACAGTAGTCCCCTTCATATAAGGACAAAGGCCATCTCTCTTATCAGGCCAGATTTCAGATGCACAGAGATAGTAAAATACTACTAAATTCCACCCCTAAAGACAGGTCACCCCTCTTATAAGCCACGTTTTCATTTTATTTCAAGCCTTATAAGAGGGTATCAACAGTATTGAACTTACAGCTAAGAGTTTGCTATATTTATAGAGTTTTTTGTGTAAAACTATAGATGTAGCTTCCATGTCCTCCGTCTGCAGATCCATAAATTTGTTGTCTTTCCATTTAGACCATAAAGACTCCCATTCTTTGTTGATCAGCCATATATCTTCTATGTACTGTAATTCCTACAAAACAATAAATAAAATATATGATATGATTGAACATGGTGCACTGATAACCTGTTAGAACTACAGTTACTTTACGTCAAATGTGTGAGTGAATGATTGTTGTTTAATGCCAAATGAAAAAATTTCAGCTATACCATGGTGAGAACAAATTATATTCAATGAGATGATGATGTTTTGCTTTGTACTAGACCAACATTCTTAGTTGGAATTTGTCATAGTGCTAGCTCATTGAAACAGTCTGCAGGTAGAAATGTTGCTGCACTCAGACACATTATTCTAATTCCGAGCCAGGCAGTCAAGGTATAATAAATAAATTTGATATTAAACAAGTATACTGGTACAAGCACAGAATTTGTGAGTGAGTGAGTGATTATTGTTTAACGCCAATTAAGCAATTTTTCAGCTATATCATGGCGGGAACAAGTTAATTTTCAATGAGATGATGATGAAGTCCGCTTTGTTCTAGACCAACATGCTGAGTTGGATTTTTATAGTGCTAACTCACTCAAACAACAGTCCGCGGGTAGAAATGTCTCTCCACTCGGACATATAATTCTAATTCCGAGCCAACCAGTGTGCTTAGCGGAGAAGCAACAAATACCAATTTTATAGTCTTTGGATTGACCCAACCGGGGCTCGAACCCACGATCTACCACACTCGCGGTGAGCATACAAACCATTACGCCAACGATGTGGTTCAGAATTTTTGAGATATCTAGATAGTGCATAAAAGGATTATTACTTAAATGGTTATTGAAGCTAAAATACTTCTTTTGTGAGCATGAAACTGCAAAATTCATTTTATATAATTTGACATAAACTTGAAATAAATAGAATCTGTTTACACTCTACCTTGTCAAGGAAAGCAATCTCTTTATTTGGTGGTTGATCTATCTTGAAAATGATGAGACCATTACGAATCTCTTGTTGTGTTTTCTTGAAGGCCATGACTTGGTCCTGAACATTTCTAATACTCTCCAGGGCCTCTCCTGTACCAATGGTACTTGTAAATGGTCCATTTCTCTGGAATTCGTCTACCAAGTAATGTACTTGCTTTTTGAACTCTTCCGACTGGGCCAATAACCCAGTTTTAAAAATATCCTGTAAACAGATGACATATTTAATCAATCGCATGATATTTATTTTATGATCTTTGATATCTAAATATCCTTTAAAAATTGTATATAATATAAGGATAGTTTTGAAAAGGATTAATGCAGAAATGAATCAGCTAGCTCTAAAAAAATAATAAACCAGAGGCCCTCAGGAACCTGTATCATGCGTGACCTTCCAATGATCACTAAGTTTGGGTTCAACAATTTCAGTAGTTTCTGAGTAGAAGGCATTTGCAACATTTCCCCATTTGGACCTTTTTAAGATTATGTTTAGCAGTTATGATAATCTAGGTTGGAGGGCTACAATAATAAAGACTATCCAAGAAAATTAGGAATATTTAGCCACGTGGTATCAGAGGAGAAAAAAATATTTCAAATTATTTTTTGTCAATAATTCAGTTAATTATCATATTTTCAGAAAAATGCTTTATCTTTCAGCAAAATCAGTAATATACATATGTCATTCCTTTCATTAGAATGGAACTACTTTTCTTACTTCAGCTCAGTTGGTAAAAAAAATGTGGTTTATTGGCTCTGTATGTATGTTTTACCCCTATGTTATATTCATAGTAAAAGCAGCCATGTTGGATTATTGGGGGATTGTCAGATAAAATTTTGGAAGTAATCAGCCTTTCGATTTTTGAAAAGGTTTACACCGACAGATGACGGATGAAGACTGATGCCAAATAACAGCAAAAACTCACATGATCTTTATGGTAAGGTGAGTTTAAAATAAGAATAACAAAACATATTCAATAAATAATTCAATCAGCAATTCCTTATCTTTCTTACAATAAGGTTAAACAGGCATCGTTTGAAATTTCTTAGTTCTATTTAAAGGTACCTTGTGTTTCTTCAACATGGCTTCTGCATCTTTTAAACACTCCTGGAACACATGCCATTCATCACTTAATTGGTTTAGTTTTGTTAAGTGCTGAAATATATGCGTTGATTGGTTAGTAAACATTACTTCAATATTTAAAAGCTCATTACATCAAATTTATCAATCAATCCCTGAAAAGGACTGCAGCAATAGAGTGAGTGAGTGAGTGAGTGATTGGTGTTTAATGCCACTTCATCAACTTTTCAGCTATATCAGGGTGAGAACAAGTTAATGTAGCAATAGAAGTTAAAATGCTCAATAGACCATCTGAATATTTCAGACTTGATTCTAAAATTATACATTTTGAGACATTTTTATAAGAGCTATGTTCCATTAATATAGACAAAATGGTCTTTTTTCATGCAATTAGTTTAATGAAAATAACATTTTCTTTTTTTGCTAAATTTTTAATGTTGTAACTACTTGTGAATTTTCTATTTTCTATAAAGCTACCTTTGATTTTTTACAAAGTTCAAATATCTACAAATTATAAGAAAATATTACTGAAATTCTTTGTTCATTCCATATCTCTTGCATGAAATGGGTACCATTCTACCAGGCATAAATAGGGGAAATAACTCCTGAACAAAAGGCTTAAAAATATTAGATTTTTAGAATCAAATCGGAAAATGTGCATAGGGTCTATGGTTTACATATTGATAGCCAATGGCGAGTATAGTTTTCACAATGGATTTTTTTTCCGCCATGATATAACTGAAATATTGATGAAAGTGGCATTGAACACCATAACCACCCCCCAACCCCACCCCTCACAAAGGACTTTTAAACAGTAGACCTTGCCAATCATGGTATGACGACAGGAATTTCTGGTCACCCAAAACCACTAGAAGGCACCATCCATTGAGATGTATATAAATCTTTTTAGTGATGATTACAATATGTAGAACAGCAATAAAAGTGCTGTTCCTTTACCTTAATTTATGTCTAAACGTAAAGTTGGATAGTCTCTCATGTTCATTTACATTCATATTCTTTCTTACTAATATGATGCAATGTTCTAAATTATAAATAACCTTTATGAAACGACAGACCTTGGAAGTAAAGAATTTGATAGAGAGACTTACAAAGAAAGTTTAACTAATAATGTAAATTAATATAAAATTGGCATGAATAAAATCTTACAGCCTCTTCCACTGTTACTTGATATTTCTCTAGTATTTGGAATTCTTCTGTCAGAGGAGCAAATTTATTCTCAGTTTCTTCCATCTCTGCATGTAATTTGTCCCACAGATTTAGACATATTCCCAGCTCTATCAGAGTCTGTGGTGGCTGACTTATTCTGAAAATATAATACAATCTAATTTTTTCTTCGGATTCAGGCTAATTCCCAGCTCTATTTAAGACACAGAGTGGTTGACCTATTCAGTAAAGATATAACATGTAATTTGTCTGCAGATTAAGACTTGTTCATAATTCCATTAGAGTATATGGTGGTTGGCTTATTTTTTAAAGATATTAACATGCAAATTTGTCCCCAGATTTAAACTTATTCCCAGCTCCGATAGAGTACATCATTATTAGTCTGTAGCAGGGCACGAAATTAATGCTGGTCCGCTAGCCCGAGGCTAGTAAAATCCGTGTCAGGCTAGAAGAACTCTCTTAGAAGCTAGTTCGATGGGCTAGTTAAAATTTCCAATTGTCAATTATTGTTTCCACTTCATTAATTTTAATGACATAATTGAAAATCATAATTAGCCATTCAAATTACTGTGTATGTTTACGCTGCACACAATTTACCTGTGGGGAATTCCCTTGATAACAATTAGATCCTAGAGGGTGGTATACAAATTGATCAAATTACTCGATAATCCGGGTAACTCAGTGAGCGTTCTTAACAACATAATCTAAGGTTCAAGAAATGTGGCGACACATTACCGGCGTAGAGCAACCAGCGAAAAAAAAAATAAAATTAGATAATAATGAAAAATTGGAGAGAAAAAGGACGTGTGATCAGATAAAAAGAAAAAGAAAATTTCAAACAAGCTGGCAGAAAAACCGCAACTGGTTAGTTCACAACAGTGAAATAGACCCAATGACATGTTCAGTTTGCATACAATATGCTTCTTCCGATTTAGACAAAAAGGCAGTCTTTGTGACGGGGTCTTCCAATTTCAAGCTGGAATCTGTGATTTCCCATGAAACTTCAGAGCAGCATCTAAGGTCAGTTGGTAAACAATCGGCAAAAGACCGTCCATCTTATCAGACCTGCTATTTATTATGTTTCATACATATGACATTCCAAGTTATGACCCTACTGATGCCATCAACCTTTGGAATTTGACAGGACAAAGAACACGGAGACCAAGCCAAAGACCATACAGTTTCAGACAGGATGATGGTGATGCTGGTGATGATGATGTTTCAAGTGATGATAATACTGACATTCTTTCTTCATTATAATTTTTTCTATCTCAAATAAAATAATTATTATATAATTTTTAGTAATTGTCCCCATGATGGTCGGGCTAGTAGAATATCTGGGGCTAGTTGATTTTTATATCTACTAATCCTGCTGGCTAGTTGAAATTTTTGCTTAAATTCTGTAGTGACTGATTTATTCTGTAAAGATGAAAATAATTAATTTGTCCTACAGATTTAAGACTTGCTACCAGCTATGATAGAGTCATCCTGTAAAAATATAGAGATACACATGAAGAATTGTCTACAGTCATGTGACTATAAATGATCCAATAGAAAATATTCATATACTATGAGGTCTAAAAAATTCCTTTATTAACCAAATAATTACAGTGATATGTTAACAAGATTAACACAACGGGTGCCACTAGTGGAGCAGGAACTGCTTACCCTTATGGAGCACCTAAGTTCATCCCCGGTTTTTAGTGGGGTACGTGTTACTCAATCTTTAATTGTATGCATATGTTTTGTAGATTGTTGTTTATCCTTTAGTCCTTTTTCTTTTAGCCATTGTGTTGTCTGTTCTTCGATTTACGGATTCTGATTATCCATTTGGTATATTCAAACTCTTCTTAAACTGTATAAATCCATGCTACCTAACAACTAAATAAAGGGAGATAATAAATATTACCATACCTATCTCCGTTATCAACTAGATAGTTATGAAGTTCTGTTAGACTGTGTATGGCCATCTTTTTTAGCAACTGTGATAACTTATGTTGCCATTCCTGACAATGGCTGAGGACGGCATTCTTAAATGGTGAACAATCTAACATCATAAACTGGATGATAGATATTGTCTCGTGGGTCTCAATGTTGTTGGCAATCTCATCATATCTTTAAAAGAGAATATGCATCAATCACATTTTTTGATTAAAGTTAATAATATTAGTTTTGCAGTAAGGTATCCACCATTTCCTTTATAGTAAACTTTTAGGGGGTGATATGGTTCTCCCCAGAGCCAGAAAACATATTCCACAGGAAACAAAATCATGAAAAATCAGTTTTTCTTCTTCAAATGTAATCCAAATTTCTTATTGAAAAGAACAGGGTAAGATTATTATTTTGTTTTCCATCTTTCAGATCAAGATATTTTTTTCTATAAAATTTGGTGATAGAAAATATTTTTTTACAGAAACATTACATTTTTCAACATAAGGTTAGTTAAATTGGCAACCCACATGTGCTGCCTATTACACCACAAAAGCATTTCAACAATAAGATACAATCTTTCTCCTAAATTCTCCAATTTTGTTCCTGTCTTGTAATATTTAGATAATCTAACTGTATCCACATTATAACAAACACTCCTGTCTTTTGCAGTTCTGTAACTACAGTAAGCCCATTCCCCAAAAAGGTGACCCCTCTCATCAGGCAAGATTTCAGATGCAATGAGATAGTAAATTACTACTAATTGCCCACTTTGCAGAAAAGGTAGCATTGTAAGAGGGCTAGGGCTATGGTGATTAATGCCACATTCAACACTATTTTAGTTATACTGTGGTGGTCAGTTTCATTGGTGGAGGAAACCAGAGTACCCGGATAAAACCACAGACCTGCCGCAAGTCACTGACAAACTTTATCACATAATATTGTATCGAGTACAACTCGTCTGAGAGTGATTTGAACTCACAATGTTAGTGCTGATAGGCACTGATTGCACAGGTAGTTGTAAATCCAACTACCAATACCATACGATCACAACTATGACAGGCCCTGCAATGAGATAGTAAAATACTACTAAATTGCTCACTTTTTCACTACAGAAGGGGTATCCTTATTAGAGAGGGACTACTGTATTAAAGGTATATTTTCATGAAATTTTACTAATATTTTTAATGAATATTTTTATTACCTGGCAATATCTGAGTCAAATGATGACACCCCTGGTTCAAGGTTCTGATACCGTTTAATAAACATATCTTTGTCTAATTCCCAGATCTCTGTGTAGCCGCCCCAGATCTTTATATAACTTTGCATGTTAGTTGCATTCTCCTGCATGCCCATGTTTATGACACTGTGGATTTTCCTCGTCTCTTCATTCCTAGCAATCACTTTATAAATCGGCTAAAAACACAAATTTTAATGATCATTAATAGCTTAATTTTCTTAAATATAAATAGTCTTAAAAAACATTATGAGTTAGGTATGCTATCTTTTCACATTACTAATCTCAAATCAAGATCTACATTTCCACTTGCTTGTCATTTTTTTCTTGGGGGTGAAAATTGAGGTTAGGTGGAGAGGTTCGGACTGTTGTGGTTGGCTGGTTATAAAACAATACACTAGATTAGATATAAAATGTAGTAGTTTTGGTGATTTGAAGAAATTTCTATATTTAATAACAATGGCCATTTTGGGTAAATTTCTGGTCTGTTTGGGTATAATTTTGAAAGGAGAACACCCAAGGACTATCCCTACCTAGTTTGAAATAAATTGGTTTAATGGTCCTACTGGGGAAGAATTATAAAGTAAATTTGATCAAAAACAGCTTAATTTGCCTATTTCGGCTAAAATTGTCAAAATATAATGCTTCAGCATAACCAGTAAAGCATGTCCTACCATGCAATGAAGTGGAACTACTGTTTAAATGTCATCTTATTTGGTCTAAAAATTAGCTCTGCAGGTGTGCTTTATCCCTATGATCTATTTATAGTAATAGAAGCCATCTTGGATGATTGGCAGATTTTCAAAAACAATTTGAAAAAAGATACCCTAGTGGTGAATCTGGCCAAGTTCAGTGAAAATTGGCCAAGTGGTTTCAGAAGAGAAGATTCTTGACAGACAACAGATGACATATGACAAACACCAAGTGATGGCAGAAAAGGCCATGTGAGCTGAAAATTATTCAACTGTAACTAAAATAAGAATTAAAAGATATCTCTTTCAATTGTGTTACCTCTCTGACATTTTCTTTAGGTGTAAGCAGCGTTGACAGTCTCTGTATAGGTGCAATAGCACTGGTTATATGGCCATACTCACTACTCACAATGAAAGCTAACTGTGACAAGGATGGTTCAAATTCAACCTAAAAACATTTAAAGGTAAACATTCAGACAAAGATATTGAAAATGTAATAGCAATAAGAATCTCTAGTGGCTTAATATCTATTTTTCTTCACATCAACATTTCAAAAGAAATGATTTTACTGTGAAATGTTCCAGGGTATACCATTCCTCCTATCCCCTAAAAAAGTAATTAATTTATAATTACCCAGTATTTAAATTAAACATAAAATGTAGATTTTGTAATCTCTTGAAACAATCATTTTTCCTTCATAAATATAAGAAGAATAAATATCACAAAATGAATGACTGTCATGACACAGTATCTGGGGTACTAAATGAACAAATACTTGAAATACCTTATTATTCTTGAGCACTACTTTAACTTTAAATAGTGGATTAGGAGCTGCCTTCCCATCACCATTCACTGCTTTAGACAATTCTTGTAATGAATATTTAACATTAAGACGGAAAGCTTCCTCAACCATTTGATCCATTTTCTCTGTATACCTGTGCCAGTGATGCTGTACCTAAAAGGTAATAAATAATATGTCCATAAAATGTCTTCTGATAACCCTTTGGTATCTTCAAACTTTTCTTATCTGCATCATTGTGGCAATGCTTTCTATGTAGATTTTCCCCCCCTCTATCACCGAAAAGGTTTTTATCTGACTTACTACTATATATATGACTAACACAGTAGGTGTCATATAAGAAGCAGGAACTGCTTACCTTTGGCGAGCACCTGGGTTCACCGTTGGTTTTTTGGTTGGATCCTTATTGCTTAACTTTTTAGTTTTCTGTGTTGTGATGTGTTTTTGTGATTTGTTTGTCTTCGTCCTGTGGTGTTAGACTAATAAAACTAGAGGCTCAGTGGGCTGAGCCTGTGTCACTCACCTCTCAGTCTGTTTTGAGGAAACGTTATACAGAACCTTCCATAGATGCTTCCTACCAAATTTCTGTTCATTTGGCTACTCAGTTTCTGAGAAGATTATTTTTGGAAATCAACCAATCAAAAACAAGAATTGCCTGTGGTGGCCATGTTTGTAAACGGATCAGGACGAAATGAACAATCTTTATAGAGGACCTTCCATAGATGCTTCCTACTATGTTTCGGTTCATTTGGCCAAGCGGTTTCAGAGGAGAAGATTTTTAGAAATCGACCAATCAGAAACAAGAATTGCCTGTGGCAGCCATGTTTATTAATGGATCGGGACAAAATGTGCAAACTTTATAGAGGACCTACCATAGATGCTTCATACTATGTTTCAGTTCATTTGGCTATGAGGTTTCAGAGGAGAAGATTTTTAGAATTCGACCAATCAGAAACAAGAATTGCCAGTGGTGGCCATGTTTGTTAACAAATCAAGACAAAATGTGTAATCTTTATAGAGGACCTTCTATAGATGCTTCCTACTAAGTTTCGGTTCATTTGGCTAAGGGGTTTCAGAGTAGAGGATTAAAATATGAAAAGTGAACGGATGACAGACAACGGACGATGGACAGCAGACGACGGATGCCAAGTGATGGCAAAAGCATATAAAAAAATATTAATCCTTCAACTTATTATTACCTCACTACCATCATGCTTGACGATTTCAAACATCTTCTTCATAGTCTTAATTATATGTCCATGTATCTGTATCAGCATCTTTCCACAGTTCTCTCTGTGTCTAGCCTAAATAAAAAAAATGAATTGGACAATAGAAAACTGCTTTATAACTTTAGACCATCTGTTATATAGTGTGTTGGACATTATACATATGTTTGAGTCTAGTGTATATTGGTATAAAGAATGAAATATTGTTGAAAGTGGAGTTAAACACTGTAAACCTAAACCAAACCGGTATATAGAATTGATTGATTGATTGGTGTTTGTATAAAGAAAGTTTATTACAAATAGCAAATAGTTCATGACCCGAAGTGACATGAACTATTTGCTATATTATACCTTTTATCTAAAATAATAATGCAGGTAACGTTCCGGAACCGAATCGAAAAAGAGGCGGTCCAGTCCCGGTTCATATAACGTCATATTGACCGGCTGCGCTAACAAAGACAAATAGGGAAAATAAAAACGTAAAGTATAATATATACTATTTAATTATTTAATAAGTGGAAGTGCAGTTGTTTGGGATTCCATTAATTATTTTCTAGTCACATGATTCTGGATACTTCTCATTAACTTTACTTTGGAGAGGTCAAGGAAGGGCAAGGTCAGAGAATATTCAAGAATGTGTATTCCTATATAATAATTTATTCTATAACACTATATAAGTGGAATGATGAGCCAACAGTCACATTTTATCAAAAGTTTAGTGGACTTATATAAATATAATTAATAAAATTACCAAAGGTTTTAAAAATCTGACAGTACCTGTTACTTATTATAATTTTAATTTATGATTGGTACCAGCTGAACTGTCAGCTTAAAATGTATTGTGTACAATTTGTCCATATCATTGTATTTATTCAAAGGGAGAGTTTATCTTTGAACATTTTTTATATTGAGAAATACCAGCTGATACAGTGGAGAAATGTTTTATTTCCAATGGAACAAGTGTTGCCTGAGGGCAAGTGTGGACACAGAAATGTGCTGTCCAAAAGGCAAGTGTGGATGTCAATATTTCATATTAACTTTAAAAAATAAAAAAATTCATGGACACAGGGGTCCTGGATTTTTTTAATAAAAAACTAATCCTGGATTACCATTTTTGCTTAATGTCCGGTCCTGTGTTATTATTTCAAATGTTCAT